>OY787617.1:6847051-9247051 GCA_963678935.1 Umbilicus rupestris
GATTCAATGCCTTAGAACAAAGCTGTTGTAATTTGAGTATGAGAGAAGAAATGCTTGTGGAGTACTTATTGGATGGATTGAGACCATTGGAGAGGATGCTCTTGGATGCAGCAGCCGGGGGCACGGTTTTGAATCTAACACCTGCCGAGGTGCGAGAGCTTATCAATGAGAATGCCGAGAGTGCCAGATTTAGAGATGATTCCGGTAGAAGAGATGATACAAGCCGAGCAAGGAATGTCTCCCAAATGGATTCCAATTCAAATCAAATGGCAACTGAGATCAAGGAGCTTAAGCAAATGGTGCAGAAGCTTATGGTTGGCCAAGTCAGTGAACTTAAAGCTTGTGGACTTTGTGGCGCTGCGAGCCACAAGACAGATGAATGCCCTAGCCTACATGAGGAAGAGGCTGCTGATGTCAATTGCTATGGGAGGATTCCAGCAATTCAACAATAGGCAAGCACCAAGGCAATTTGGATTAGCAGCCAACGGATTCAGTTGGAGAAACGAAGGAGGATTCAATCAAGGACAAAATCAGAATCAAAACCAAGGCCAAGGACAAGGACAAGCCTACCGCCCACCATTTCACCAACAAGAGAGATACAATGGAAGTGGGAAAGGGAATTCTTATGGGCAACAACAAAGGCGCAACTACAACCAAGCTGGCCCGAGCAGTGCAAATCAAGGGAAATCAGTAGAAGAAGTCATAAAGGAGATGGCGGTGACTATGCAAAATAATCAAGCCAAGACCGATAGCACCATAGCTGAGTTATCTAAGCAAATGTCCCAACTGGCGGCTACCGTTTCCGAACTAAAGAATGACAAAGAGAAAGGAAAGCTGCCATCACAAACAATTCCTAATCCAAGAGGAAATGTTTGTTCGGTGACTTTGATAAGTGGGAAGCAAATTGCAGAAGAGGCGAGACGGGAAACCGAAACAGAGAGTAGCGCGCCCCAGGAGAACATTAGCTCGGCGCGCAGACCCTTAATGTCTTCATCTGGAGCGCGAATAATGTCTTCATCTGGAGCGCGACATTCTGCCTCAAATTCTGAATTTCGCCAAACTGACCCTCCACTTCCATTTCCTATGCAGATATCCAAAGCAAAGAAGAGCCCAGCAATGGATCAAGAGCTTTTAGAGCTATTCAGCAAGATGGAAGTCACAATCCCATTTCTCGACGCAATCAAGCACATTCCGAAGTATGGCAAGTTTTTTAAAGATTTGTGCACCGCTCGACAAGGATGTCTTGAGCAAGTAAATCTCAACCCCAACATCTCGGCCATTCTTCCATCCAAGGTAGCACCGAAATGTAAGGATCCAGGTATCTTTACAATTCCGTGCATAATTAATGATGTACAAGTGGATAATTGCATGTTGGATTTGGGTGCCTCGATTAATATCTTGCCTTATTCCTTATATGAAACATTGCATGTCGGTCCTCTTAGACCCACTGATTTTACAATTCAAATGGCTAATAGATCGTGCACAAAGCCAGAGGGTCTTGTTGTTGATGTGCTAGTGCAGGTAGGAACACTTTCATTGGTTGCAGATTTTTATGTGGTCAAGATGGAGGATGAGAGAGGGTCTTCACCAATTCTACTAGGGAGACCATTTATGGCAACTACGAAGATGAAAATTGATATACATACGGGTGATCTCTCCATGGAGGTAGAAGGGGAAGTGATCAACTTTAACATTCATAAGCCTATGCAATTCCTTCCTGACTTTGCAGATACACAAGCCCTGAACAGCATTGAAGATGCAACAATCATACAATGTGGGCACAACATATCGGAGCTAGACACCAAAGAGGAGCTGAACACCAAGGAGATTGCTGCTGGGCAATTAATTCATGACATCCCTAGGTATGATATCAATGACATTAAATTGTGCAATAAAACTATCCTCGCCCCATCTGTTGTGCAGCCTCAGGATATTCAATTCAAGTCTTTACCGGAGCATTTGAAGCCTACCATTCCACCAGATATTCCACTTGATGTTCCACCCGATATTCTACATGATGAGGAGTTCCATTTGGCCGAACCGGCATGAGCTTAAATGGAAGGTATCGTCGAGCCCAAGACGTTAAACAAAGGCCCTTGCGGGAGGCAACCCGGTGCTTAATTTTAGAGTTTTAGTGTGAGTCTATTTAGTGTTTAAGAGAGTCTTGCATGTTAGAAGTCATTAGAGTGTTTGAATAGCAACTTTTGGTGTTTTCCATCTCAGTGAGTCGCGCTCCTCCAGACAACATTATCCCGCGCGCCGGCTTCACACTTTAGCAACTTAATGTCTTCTTGGAGCGTGTGGGATAATGTCTTCTTGGGGCGCAATTTTCTCTGACTTTTTTTCTTGTGTTAGTTGTTTAATTCTTGTGTGTATCTTGCATGAGCTTCCTTTCCTTCCCTAGCTTATACCATGAGGACACGGTTTGATTCAAGTGTGGGGTGGGAAGTTAGTATGCGCGCTACGTTCATCTTGTGTGCCTTTGTTAGCTTGCATTAGTTAGTAGTAGAGCACGTTAGTTTTTTTTTATGAGTTGCTGAGTTTGTGGCATTTGCTGCCATGTTTATGAGGATTATGCTACTGAGTTGCTGCTGATTTTATGAGATGATGCCCTCTCTTTGAAGTTTTGATATGTATGCTTTCCATGAATTCCAAAATATTGTGATGCTTGCGCTTTAATGTTATATGTTCTTTTGAGCTGAGATATTTCAGGATGTGGAGTTGATAGAAATGTCCTAGAGGGACTTGACATTCATTTGGAGGTTCGAAGGATTAGTCGCGTAGCGCGCTGAATTTGTGGAGGTTGGTGCTTCGAGTTATGAGGGGTGATATTGACTCCATCATTGCAGTGTTATGCAGTGGTGGGACGGGAAAACAAACCGTCCTATCTCTAGTCCGAGTAACCGGGAATGGGTGGGTAACCCCTATCCTGCCTCGCGCTGAAAGGGCAAGGATGAGAAAGAGCGGGACGCGTTCCTTATGCTGCCATTCGAAGGCTATGATTGGAACGGTTCAAATTGGAGAGCAAAGTTCAAAAAGGACAAGAAGCAAACATTTCACATTAGAAGCTCGAAAAAGAAAAAATAAGATTTTCAAGAAGTGAAAGAAAAGCAATCGAAAAAAGAAGTAAAGTCCAAGCGCAAGTAATATGTCCTACAAGAAGAGAAGAAAAGGTTGATCCTCTCATAACTCGGATTCATCACGTGCCAAAGAAAGCAAATTCAGTTGTATGCGCGTGGCTATGAAGTTGAACCAAAGAGTGAAGTTAGGAGTCTAAAAAGGACTAACTCCTAGTCATCCATTAAATCCCATCTCAAGCTTAAAGGTAACATGTGTCATTCTAGTTTTTGTTGATCATTATTTGAGAATGATTGTGAGCATGTATTGATTGACTGATTTGGGACGGCTTCTCGAGTAATTTCAATGTTTATATCATGGCATGATAGGAATGATTTGAGTGCTTGCGTGTCTTGACCTTGTTCGGGGACGAACAAGAATAAGTGTGGGGTAGTTTGATGGAGCGTATTTATACGCTCCATTGAGTTATTTATTCCCATAGTTTTATTACATTTTGCGTGAATCGATTACTCTTTTGTAGTGTTTTCGTATCGCAGGTGTGTTCAAGATCGCATCGGATTTTATCGCGTATTTGAAGCACTCATTCAAGATCAAAAGAAGTCAACAGCGGTCAAAGTCAACTCTGCTGGTTCAATTACTGGTTCAATGAAGATGGTTCAACCAAAAAAAAAAAACCCTAAACCTAAGACATGGACAAATTGGGAAAAGATTTATCTCTCTTCAAGTGGACATTTCTGGACAGCACTATTCACGGGACGGCACTGTTCACGGCAGTGGAGGAGCTGGAGCGAAGCTGCTGGAAAAGTGGTCGGAATTTACTGTTCACGGCCGGCTGTTACTGTTCCCTTGTCACTGTTCACTATTCACTATTCACGCCGGAACACTGTTCACGGCCGGAATCGTTTTGAGCTCAGTTTGTGTATTGTAGTGTGATGAACCTAGTTTCTATTGTATTCATGGATATTATGAGTAGCTAAATCAATATTTCAGTTTGGGGATTTATAGTGCAACAATGGTTTGAGATCAATGAATTCATGATTTGAGCTATGGATTGTTGCCCTTGAATGAATGAAATCGAATGCTTTGATTGACAATTTAGTGCAGCTTAGCGGTGAGCTAGATTGATATCAATTGTGTTACACTTGACTTGATTGCATTGTTTGGGAAAACCTAGCGGTAGAACCAATTTTGTGGTATAAGTCGAGCAACTATTGCACTTGTTCGAAGGCCTAGCGGTTAAGAATAGGTAGAATTTGATTGTCGACATATCTTTATCGGGAATGTTGAACTAAGGCAGAAGTCACTAGCTTACTCATGTATTCGATCGGTGATAACTAGTTGCATTGTATTCCCCGAACTGATTTTCTTTGAATTGATTTCCTCAGTTGCGTTCCTTTTTCTGTGACTCTCATTGAACTCCGACTCATTTGCTCTCTTTGGGTTCGACCCTGCTTACCGCTTACTAGTGTGTTACAGGAGTTATAAATTCTAATTTGAGGCGCACGACGACGCGCTGTCAGGTCATCAGGAAAGGTCTGCCCAGTAGGATCTGCGCACTGGTGGTGCTTGATTCACCCTCCATTTCTAGCACATAAAAATCTGCTGGGAACACCAGCTCTCCTACTCGCACGAGAACATCCTCTATCATGCCTACAGGTTGTTTGCAAGACCGATCTGCTAGCTGAATAGTGATACCTGCAGGCTTTAGTGGTCCAAGGCGCAATGTCGCAAATAGGGAATAAGGTAACAAATTGATGGATGCGCCTAAATCAATCATGCAATTGCTTACTGTGGTCTTACCTAAAGTGCAAGGGATACTGAACGTACCTGGGTCTCGGCACTTAGGTGGTACCTTATGTTGCACGATCGCTGAGGCCTGCGCATTTAGCATTACCTGTGCGCATTCGCCTTTCCTCCTCTTGTTTGTGCACAGCTCCTTTAAAAACTTGGCGTACCTGGGAATCTGCCGAACTGCTTCGATAAGGGGAATGTTGATTTCCACCTTGCTGAATAACTCGTATAGCTCTTTGTCCAGCGCCTCCTTTCTAGCCGATGGTGCCTGCACAGTAAAAGGTGCAGGTATATTAGTACGATTCGTGCCCTTGTCTTTTAATTGCATTATACCTGGCGCTTCGCCCTGCTGGCTTGTGACTGGCACTTCTGGTTGCGTGTCTTACTCTGGTTGCGCATTCTGTTCTGCTGGATCCGGGACTTGCGCAGCTAGTTGCGCGGGCGCCTTCGAGGTCTGCTCTGCTCCTATTGTGCGCCCAGTCCTCAGTGTTACTGCATTGACTCCTCCTTTGGGGTTCTGAATCACTTGCGTAGGCAAGTTGCCATCGCTCTTTTTCAGCTCATACACCGTGGTGGCGATCTGTGATAGCTGCTTTTCAATGGACTCGAACCTCTTGTCATACTTCTCGTCATTCTTGCGCACTGTGTCTGCTAGCTGCCCCACGATATCTTCCAAAGATCGCCTCGGTTGCTGGTTGTTATGCGCTGGTGCGTCAGTGCGGCGATGCGGTGGATTGTAGGGCGCAGCTTGTTGCGTCTGCTGTGGCGCGCGCTGATCTGTGGACTGCCTCTGGAAATTGTTCTCCTCCTTCCATCTGAATCCATTTGCTGCCAGTCCAAAACGCGGCGTGTTCTGCCTCTGTGGTCCTCTGTTATCCCATCCTCCAAGAGCATTAACATCTCCAGATTCCTCGAAAAGTGTGGGACACTCATCAGTTTTGTGCTCGGTGGACCTGCAGAATTCACATACCTTTGGCGCAACTTGTTGTGCGCTTTGCGCACTCATCAACTTCTGCAGCATGGCCTTCATTTCCTTGATCTCAGCGCTTGTTTCTCCCTGATGCATAGAACGAGTACGATTATTTTCAAGTGTTAGCTGATGTCTTACCTGACCAGCAGAGTCTTCTATCAGCTGCCACGCGTCTTCTAGATACATGTTGCAAATGTCGCCTCCTGCGCATGCGTTCAATAACCTCAGCTCCATGGGTAGCAATCCATTCAGGAAGTTCTCTATCAGCACATTCTGGGGCAGGCCATGATTGTAGCAGTTGGCCTCTAGCTCCCTGAAACGCTCGTAATATTCTGACAGTGACTCTCCTGCGCTCTGCCTCGGCGCGGCCAGTTCCCTCCTGAGTAGCGCGATCTTTGCTGCTGGATAGAATTTGTCCAGGAACTTCTTCTGCAGCTGCTCCCATGTGCGAATTGATCCTGCGGGTAAGTTCATCAACCAATGGGAAAATGGGAATGCCTTCATCTTCAGCGCCTCATCGCTCTCCCCTTCGGTCTTCATGTTCTCGCCAATGACTAGGAACTCTCGCACATGCTTGACTGGATTTTCATTGTTCATCCCGTGGAACTTGGGCATGTGATGAATGAGCGAGCTTCTTAGTTCAAAATGACCGCCTGGCGGAAGCACGATGCACCATGGCTGGTTAACTGTTAGTGGGGCTGACATCTCGCGCACTATTCTGCGTCGCGCGGCCTGTTGCACGGGTGGCGCATGATACACTTCAGCGGCCCTCCTTGCTTCAACCTCGCGCTGCACTTCCTCTCTGAACAGGGCTGCGCGGTTGTGTGCTCTTGCTTCCTCTGGGTTTCTGTCCCCTAAGTTGTCCCCAACGACACTGTTATCCTCCATGACCTGTTCTAAATCTCAAAATAAACGAAATTAAAAGATAACTAATGCTGCTGCGTCTGTTAGTGCGCGACTAGAATCTGCGCAGCGCAACTGTTTCAAGGTTGCGCAGGCTGATGGTGATTGCGCGCTGTCAGAAACAACAACGAGAAAACAAAACAAACTGAAAATAACTAGTTACTAATAAGAAAAAAAACGTAAACTAGCTATAACTTAGCTGTGTTGCTCCCCGACAACGGCGCCAAAATTTGATTGCGCGTCGTTGTGCGCGTCAAATTAATTCCTTCCTCTTCCACTAGTACAGCGGTTAAGTAAGGGTCGATCTCTACAGGGAGCAAGCAGTTCAGTTTTAACCAGTAACCTACACTTACGAAGATTGGGGGGTGAGTGATTGGTTTGCGCGATGCGCAAGTAACAGTGGTATCGTAACGCAGGAAATTGCACTAGATGTGCGCAGGCAATAGAGATTAAGTACTATGACTTATGAGAAGTATCGGCGCAGACAATCCTCTATGAGTGTATTCCTTATCATCGACTCTAAATGTTTATAGCTCGATTTGCTAATGTTAGTGTCCGATCAAGGCTTCCTAACATGTGCGCATGTTCCGATCAAAGTTCATGTGCTATTAATTCTTACACTAGACTAAACAACTACGAATCCGATCAAGGTAGTAATTGCCTAACCTAGCGCGTTACTCCTAGTTGGCACCGTCAGGCTATTCAACTAGTTTAACAGACAACAACAAGCAACAAGAGTAAGATTGCGGTTCAAGGCTTCCCCTACTCATGTAACAAGCTGCCAGTAATGTGCACAGAATTAATATAAGCAAGCAAGCTATGCATTAAGCGCAAGTCTCAAAAGGAAATACTCATAGATTCATGTCCAACTGATACTAAGCGTTTAGCTAGACATGCTAGTGATAAACATCATAGAAATAGTAGATAATAACTAAAGTGTCCAAGAAAACAATAGCAAACAGTGCGTGCAGGTTGCTGTCTTGGCTGGCGCAGATCCTCTCAACAAGCTCGTGTGTTTTCCAGTCCTGCGGCGCAGTGCCTCCTGGGTCTACGAATTGTGAGTCATGAGAATCGTCTGTGTGTCTCTGTAACCCTAGCCTCCTTCTCTTCTTTATATACTGCTCAGATGCTCACTCTTGGCAACTTCCAAATCTGGTCCTGTCAGGATTTGGAAACACCAACATCTGCGCCTGGCGCACGACATCTGCTTAGCGCAATCAGTTAGCGCACCGAGGTCGACTCTGCCAATTTCTTCTGTTTGCGCCGCTAGCTCCGCAGGCTGTGTGATGCGCGTCCTAAACGCTGCCTGTTAGCGCGTATCCTACTTAGGCCCTCGTTTTGCCCTGAAATACAAAAACACTGGAAACCAGTAATCTTGTACATAAAATAATGCAAACAAGCATAGGGTTATGATCTAAATAATGCGTATAAATCGGCTCTATCACAGCGCGCGATCACCATTAGCTTACACAACCTTGAAACAGTTGCGCACTGACAGACGCAGCAGCATTAGTTATCTTTTAATTTTGTTTTCTTTGAGATATAGAACAGGTCATGGAGGATAACAGTGTCGTAGGAGACAACTTAGGGGGTAGAACCCCAGAGGAAGCAAGGGCACATAACCGCGCAGCCCTGTTCAGAGAAGAAGTGCAGCGCGAGGTTGAAGCAAGGATGGCCGCTGAATTGTATAATGCGCCACCCGCGCGACAAGCTGCGCGACGCAGAACAGTGCGCGAGATGTCAGCCCAAATCACAGTTAACCAGCCATGGTGCATTGTGCTTCCGCCAGACGGACATTTTGAACTAAGGAGCTCGCTCATCCATCGAATGCCCAAGTTCCACGGGATGAACAACGAAAATCCAGTCAAGCATGTGCGAGAATTCCTAGTCATATGCGAGAACATGAAGACAGAAGGGGAGAGCGATGAGGCGCTGAAGATGAAGGCATTCCCATTTTCACTGTGTGACACAGCCAGACATTGGTTGATGAACTTACCCGCAGGATCAATTCACACATGAGAGCAGCTGCAAAAGAAGTTCCTGGACAAAATCTATCCCGCAGCAAAGATCGCGCTACTCAGGAGGGAACTGGCCGCGCCAAGGCAGAGCGCAGGAGAGTCAATGTCAGAGTATTATGAGCGTTTCAGGGAGCTAAAGGCCAACTGCTACAATCATGGCCTGCCCCAAAATGTGCTGATAGAGAACTTCCTGAATGGATTGCTACCCATGGAGCTGAGGTTATTGAACGCATGCGCAGGAGGCGACATTTGCAACATGTATCCAGAAGACGCATGGCAGCTAATAGAAGACTCTGCTGGGCAGGTACGACATCAGCTAACACTTGAAAATAGTCGTACTCGTTCTGTGCATCAGGTAGAAACAAGCGCTTAGATCAAGGAAATGAAGGCCATGCTGCAGAAGTTGATGAGTGCGCGAAGGGCACAACAAGTTGCGCCAAAGGTATGTGAATTCTGCAGGTCCACTGAGCACAAAACTGATGAGTGTCCCACACTTTTCGAGGAATCTGGAGATGTTAATGCTCTTGGAGGATGGGATAACAGAGGACCACAGAGGCAGAACACGCCGCGTTTTGGACTGGCAGCAAATGGATTCAGATGGAAGGAGGAGAACAATTTCCAGAGGCAGTCCACAGATCAGCGGGCGCCACAGCAGACGCAACAAGCTGCGCCCTACAATCCACCACATCGCCGCACTGACGCACCAGCGCATAACAACCAGCAACCGAGGCGATCTTTGGAAGATATCGTGGGGCAGCTAGCAGACACAGTGCGCAAGAATGATGAGAAGTATGACAAGAGGTTCGAGTCCATTGAAAAGCAGCTATCACAGATCGCCACCACGGTGTATGAGCTGAAAAAGAGCGATGGCAACCTGCCTTCGCAAGTGATTCAGAACCCCAAAGGAGGAGTCAATGCAGTAACACTGAGGACTGGGCGCACAATAGGAGCAGAGCAGACCTCGAAGGCGCCCGCGCAACCAGCTGCGCAAGTCCCGGATCCAGCAGAACAGAATGCGCAACCAGAGTAAGACGCGCAACCAGAAGTGCCAGTCACAAGCCAGCAGGGCGAAGCGCCAGGTATAATGCAATTAAAAGACAAGGGCACGAATCGCACTAATATACCTGCACCTTTTCCTGTGCAGGCACCATTGGCTAGAAAGGAAGCGTTGGACAAGGAACTATACGAGTTATTCAGCAAGGTGGAAATCAACATTCCCCTTATCGAAGCAGTTCGGCAGATTCCCAGGTACGCCAAGTTTTTAAAGGAGCTGTGCACAAATAAGAGGAGGAAAGGCGAATGCGCACAGGTAATGCTCAATGCGCAGACCTCAGCGATTGTGCAACATAAGGTACCACCTAAGTGCCGAGACCCAGGTACGTTCACTATCCCTTGCACTTTAGGTAAGACCACAGTGAGAAACTGCATGATTGATTTAGGCGCATCCATCAATTTGTTACCTTATTCCCTATATACGAAAAGCCTGCAGGTCACATTGGACCACTAAAGCCTGCAGGTCTCACTATTCAGCTAGCAGATCGGTCTTGCAAACAACCTGCAGGCATGATCTAGGATGTTCTTGTGCGAGTAGGAGAGCTGGTGTTTCCAGCAGATTTTTATGTGCTGGAAATGGAGGGTGAATCAAGCACCAGCAGTGCGCAGATCCTACTGGGTAGACCTTTTCTGATGACCGCGCGCACAAAGATAGACGTGTGGAGGGGCACGCTTTCCATGGAGGTTTATGGGGAAGAGATCCATTTCAATATATTCAAGGGGATGCAGCACCCACACGAGGAGGCCACAGTGCACGCAATGGACAACTTAGATGATTTAGTCACAGATGCGCAATGCGCAAGCGCAACAATAGGACCAGAGCCACTGGCACAGACAGAGTTAGAGGAGCAGGACGAGGAGCTGAGCAGTGCTGAACCAGAACTCAGACAGGTACACGATTTAGTTCATACTTGCACTACCAATAAAATCTTGCCCTCTATTGAACAGGCACCCAAGGTCGAGCTGAAGCAATTGCCTGAGCACCTCAAATACATTTTTTTGGGAAATGAGGCCACCCTGCCAGTGATCATAAAGAAAGGATTAGAAGAGGAGCAGGAAGTGCGTTTACAACAGGTGCTGCGCAGGAACCAGCCCGCTATAGGATGGACACTGGCAGATCTGCGTGGAGTGAGCCCAGACGTATGCATGCATAGAATTCTGTTAGAAGATGGTGCCAAACCATCCAGAGAGGCTCAGCGCAGATTGAACCCCAATATGATGGAGGTAGTGCAGAAGGAAATTCTAAAGTTGCTTGACGCAGGAGTCATTTACCCCATCTCGGACAGCAAATGGGTCAGTCCAGTGCACGTTGTGCCTAAGAAGGGAGGAATCACAGTGGGAGAGAATGCGCAGGGCGAGCTAGTTCCCAAGCGCATCCAGACTGGATGGCGCATGTGCATCGACTACAGGAAACTTAACGCAGTAACGCGCAAGGACCATTTCCCGCTACCCTTTATGGACCAGATGCTGGACAGATTAGCAGGTAAGCCCTATTTTTGTTTCTTGGACGGATATTCAGGGTACAACCAGATACCCATAGCTGCGGAGGATCAGGAGAAGACCACGTTCACCTGCCCGTTCGGTACATTTGCGTTTCGGCGCATGTCATTTGGGCTGCGCAACGCGCCAGGTACGTTCCAACGACTTGTCATGAGCATTTTCTCTGATATGATTGGTATATGCATAGAAGTGTTCATGGATGATTTTACTGTACATGGAGGTACCTTTGATGCGTGCTTAACTCATCTAGATAAGGTCTTAGCGCGCTGTATTTCTAAGAACCTAGTGCTTAATTATGAAAAATGCCATTTCATGGTAACGCATGGTGTAGTGCTAGGACACATTATCTCAGAGGAGGGGATCAAGGTAGACAAAGCTAAGATAGACCTGATTTCTAATCTACCTTATGCCACTAGCGTGCGCGATGTGAAGTCATTCTTAGGGCACGTCGGATTTTACAGGCGTTTTATAAAAGACTTCTCTAAAATCTGTATTCACCTGTCTAACCTCTTGCAAAAGGATGTGTGCTTCGATTTCTCTGATGAGTGCAGAACCGCGTTCGATAAGCTGAAGGAAGCGCTGACCAGTGCGCCAGTGATGCGCGCACCAGACTGGAACCTGCCATTTGAACTGATGTGCGACGCAAGCGATTATGCAGTAGGTGCAGTCCTGGGGCAGCGAGTGGACAAGAAACCGCACGCCATCTATTATGCATCGCGCACACTGGACGCTGCGCAGAGGAACTACACCACCACGGAGAAGGAGCTTCTGGCAATTGTGTTTGCGCTAGAGAAGTTTCGTGCATATGTTATAGGCGCCAGGGTCATCATATACACAGACCACGCAGCCATCCGCTACCTAATGTCCAAGAAAGAAACTAAGCCGCGCCTGATGCGCTGGGTGCTCCTACTGCAGGAATTCGACCTGGAGATCAAGGATAAGAAGGGCACAGAGAACACAGTTGCGGATCACCTGAGCAGAATCGTGAAGGAGGAGGAGCCAGGGTAGATCACTGAGACTTTTCCTGACGAGCATCTGATGGCGCTGACAGGTAAGGTACCATGGTATGCGCACATTGCGAATTACCTGGTCACAGGTACGTTTCCTCGGCATTTCAATAAAACCCAGTGCATGAGATTGAAACACGAGTCCAAGCATTATATTTGGGATGATCCTTATATGCTTAGAATAGGACCAGATCAGATATTGAGGCGCTGCGTTCCTGACCATGAATTTAACTCTGTTTTGATGTTTTGTCATGCGCACGCATGTGGAGGACACTTTGGTCCCAAGCGCACCAGCAGGAAGGTCCTGGACTGCGGATTTTACTGGCCGCACCTGTTTAGAGACGCATATGACTATTGCCGGAATGGTGACAGGTGCCAGCGCACGGGAGGCATATCAGCGCGCAACGAGATGCCGCAGACGCCAATTCTAGTGGATGAAGTGTTTGACATATGGGGAATTGACTTCATGGGGCCTTTTCCCCCGTCTGCAGGATACGAGTACATATTGGTCGCGGTGGACTATGTCTCCAAATGGGTCGAAGCTAAGGCCACACGGAAGGATGATGGTAAGACGGTCGCTGAATTTCTGAAAACTAACATCTTTTGCAGGTACGGGGTGCCTAAGGCAATCATCAGCGACCAGGGGACGCACTTTTGCAACAGGATCGTGGCGCAAGTTTTCAAGCATTATGGGGTGCGCCACAAGACGTCCACTGCTTATCATCCTCAGAAAAATGGACAGGCCAAGGTCTCTAACAGAGAAATCAAGCGCATCCTGGAGAAGACTGTGAGACCATCGCGCAAGGATTGGAGCCAGCGCCTGGACGATGCACTGTGGGCATACCGCACTGCGCATAAGACACCAATCGGGACTTCACCGTTTCGGTTGGTCTACGGAAAAGCCTGCCACCTGCCAGTAGAGCTAGAGAACAAAGCATATTGGGCCTTACGCATTTGCAACCTGAACTTAGATGAGGCTGGAAAGGAGCGCGCGTTTGAGTTGAGTGAATTAGAAGAGCTGCGCCTGGATGCCTATGAGGGACTGCGCGATTACAAGGAGCGGACAAAGGCGTTTCATGACAAGCATATCCTCAGACGCACTTTTGAGCCAGGAGACCAGGTATTATTATTCTCATCACGCCTGAAGCTCATGCCTGGAAAGCTGCGCAGCAAATGGACTGGACCGTACACAGTCATCAAGGTTTTCCCCTATGGAACAATCGAGTTAGAAAACGAGCACCGGCATCGTTTTCAGGTCAATGGGCAGAAAGTCAAACGGTATCTAGGAGAACCTTGGGACGACACAGTGCGCGACATTGAGTTGGCAGAACTTGAGATAGCAGATGCACCAGCTGCTGCGCCAGAGCCGCCACCAGATGCACCAGAGGGAGAACTGGAACCTATTGCTTATATTTCCTCTTCCTCTTTACCTACCCTCGTTACTTATGGTTTATCACGTACTATTAACCATGCTGACCACCCGCCCGACCCTTTGCGCAGGACCAAGAAGAAGACAATCCATGCACAAGCGCAGGGTTACTCAGGAGCAAGAGTGGGGGAGGTCGCTGGCACACATTTGGGCACGTAACGAGGTACAGTCGAGCCAACGACGTTAAACAAAGGCACTTGTCGGGAGGTAACCCGACACGTTTTTACTTTTACACGTTTTTTTTTTGTATATTCTTTGTTTTGCTTGCATGCATATGTTCTGCATGTGCGCAACCTCCGAGCGCTTGAGCTTGAGTCGTGGGGACACGTCTCGGTTTAAGTGTGGGGGGGAGCGTTACACTTACATTTTACGTTTTTTTAGCATTTTTATTGTAACTTAGTTTTATTGAAGGAAACAGTAGCAGTAGTGCGCTTGAGTGCGGGTTGCGCGTACTGTTCAGCTTGTTTGCGCTATCCATTTTGCGCCGTGCGCCATCAACTGTTTTTAGTATATTTTTTTCGTTTTTCTGCTCCTGTTAGTTGGGATATACAGGGGATGTGGAGTTGACAGAAACGCTCTAGAGAGGCGGTTAGTCGCTCGCGCTTCAGAGGAGAGGTATATGGTCGAGAGCGCGAGTGGAGGCCTGTGCTTCGCGACCTTCAGAACAAGAGAGCGCGCTCAGTCACGCAGATGCCGAAGGCAAATACCCAAAAGCGTGGCGAGGTGGGAAAACAGACCACCTTCCCTCTGGAAGTTGAGCCAAGGAAGGCGGGCGCGGGTGTAAACGCGTGCGCCGACCTGCGCAGATAGACCACGGAGGGAGAGCGGGGCGGTGTTCGATAGCTATTATCCGGAGGCCGAGACTGGAACCGTTCTGGGAAAGATAGGAATCATAGACAAAGGTGTACAAAAGAAAAAATACCAGCAGATGATATGCGCTACAAAAGAATCAGCGTGCGCACAAGTACCAGCGGGCGCAAAAATCCACAGAAAACCATCAAAAGGCTTGAGTTCCCAGGAAGTGCGCGGAAGAATCACGCGCGGGAAGAAGCTTGCGCTGTTAACCATATACCCATCCTCGGAGTAAGAGCTGACAGCCTGGCGCCTATAAAGAGCTATCTCCCAGCCATCCGAAATGATTTTCATCCCAGCTGAGAGGTAATGAATTTCGAAATCACTATACTTGAACTGTTGACAGCAGTTGTGCGCAGGTGGTAGAGCAGCGCAAGGTGTTCAGTCGTGCAGATCGCGCCAGAGTGCAAGACTGTGCGCTAGACTCCAGAGAGGTAGTAGTATCCGTGCTTGAGTGCTTGTTCGAGGACGAACAAGGGGCAAGTGTGGGGGGTTTTGATAGAGCCTATTTATACGCATTATTTAGATCATAACCCTATGCTTGTTTGCATTATTTTATGTACAAGATTACTGGTTTCCAGTGTTTTTGTATTTCAGGGCAAAACGAGGGCCTAAGTCGGATACGCGCTAACAGGCAGCGTTTAGGACGCGCATCACACAGCCTGCGGAGCTAGCGGCGCAAACAGAAGAAATTGGCGGAGTCGACCTCGGTGCGCTAACCGATTGCGCTAAGCAGATGCCGTGCGCCAGGCGCAGATGTTGGTGTTTCCAAATCCTGACAGGACCAGATTTGGAAGTTGCCAAGAGTGAGCCTCTGAGCAGTATATAAAGAAGAGAAGGAGGCTAGGGTTACAGAGACACACAGACGATTCTCACGACTCACAATTCGTAGACCCAGGAGGCACTGCGCCGCAAGACTGGAAAACACACGAGCTTGTTGAGAGGATCTGCGCCAGCCGACTGCGCCAGCCAAGACAGCAACCTGCACGCACTGTTTGCTATTGTTTTCTTGGACACTTTAGTTATTATCTACTATTTCTATGATGTTTATCACTAGCATGTCTAGCTAAACGCTTAGTATCGGTTGGACATGAATCTATGAGTATTTCCTTTTGAGACTTGCGCTTAATGCATAGCTTGCTTGCTTATATTAATTCTGTGCACATTACTGGCAGCTTGTTACATGAGTAGGGGAAGCCTTGAACCGCAATCTTACTCTTGTTGCTTGTTGTTGTCTGTTAAACTAGTTGAATAGCCTGACGGTGCCAACTAGGAGTAACGCGCTAGGTTAGGCAATTACTACCTTGATCGGATTCGTAGTTGTTTAGTCTAGTGTAAGAATTAATAGCACATGAACTTTGATCGGAACATGCGCACATGTTAGGAAGCCTTGATCGGACACTAACATTAGCAAATCGAGCTATAGACATTTAGAGTCGATGATAAGGAATATTCTCATAGAGGATTGTCTGCGCCGATACTTCTCATAAGTCATAGTACTTAATCTCTATTGCCTGCTGATAGAGCCTATTTGTACACATTATTTAGATCATAACCCTATGCTTGTTTGCAATATTTCATGAGCAAGATTACTCGTTTCCAATGTTTTTGTGTATCAGGTCAAAACGAGTCCTTGAGTCGGATACGCGCTAACAGGCAGCGTTCTAGGAGTGAAAGATCAGCCTGCGGAGCTAGCGGCGCAAACAGAAGAAGGAATGGCGAAAGACAGCAGAGGTGCGCTACCCGATTGCGCCAATCAATGCCGTGCGCCAGGCGCAAAGTCCCAGTGACCAGATTTGGAAGTTGCCAAAAGATGAACTTCCTGGGCACTATTTAAACAAAGAAAGTCTAGGGTTTCAGGGGATCGTAACATCATCACTCAGTGGCATTCCAGAGGCACTGCGCGGAAGAACTGGAAAACACACGGACCTGTCAAGGAGAGTTGCGCCAGCCGACTGCGCCAGCCAAGAGAAGACACTGCACGCACTATTTGCTACCGTTTTCTCTGATACAGTAGTTGTTATTTACTATTTTATGATGTTTACCACTAGCATGTCTAGCTAAACACTTAGTGTTGGTCGGGCATGAATCTATGATGTATTACCTTTGAGACTTGAGCTTAATGCGTAGTTTACTTATTTGTATTAATCCTGCGCATACTGAGACAGTTAGTTGCATAAGTAGGGGAAGCCTTGAACCGCAATCCTATTTGTGTTGCTTGCTTGTCCTATGTTAAACTAGTTGCATGAGTAGGGGAAGCCTTGAACCGCAAACTTATCGTGACAACTAGGAGTAACGAGTTAGGGTAAGCAGTTGCTACTGTGACAGGATTCGCAGCTGTTTAGTCTAGTTATAGGATTAATAGCACATGAACTTTGAACGGAACATGCGCGTGTGTTAGGAAGCCTTTACCGGACACTAACCCAAGTAGGACACAAACTATAGACATTTAGAGTCGATGATAAGGAATGCATTCATAGAGGATTGTCTGCCCAGTACTTCTCATAAACATAGTATCTCATCTATACTGCTTGCGCACGTCTAGTGCAATTTCCTGCGTTACGATATTCACTGCTACTCGCGCATCGCGCAAAACCCCCAATCACTCATACAACCCCCCGTCTTCGTAAGTGTAGGTTACTAGCTAAAGACTTACTACTTGCTCCCTGTGGAGATCGACCCTTACTTAACCGTTGTACTAGTGGGAGAGGAAGGATTATATTTGACGCGCACGACGACGCGCGATCAAATTTTGGCGCCGTTGCCGGGGAGCAACACAGCTAAGTTTTAGCTAGCTTACATTTTCATTTTTTAGTAACTAGTTATTTCATTTTTGTCTTGTTTTCTCGTTGTTGTTTCTGACAGCGCGCAATCACATCAGCCTGCGCAACCTTAAAACAGTTGCGCTGCGCAGATTCTAGTTGCGCTCTGACAGGCGCAACAACCTCGTTGTTTTTGATTTCGTTTTCTTGAGTTTCAGAACAGGTCATGGAGGATAACAGTGTGGTAGGAGATAACCACGGGGACAGAACCCCAGAGGATGTAAGGGCAGAGATCCGCGCAGCTCGGTTCAGAGAGGACGTGCAGCGCGAGGTCGAAGCACGGTTGGCCGCTGAGCTGTACAATGCGCCACCCGTCCGTCCAGCCGCGCGACGCAGGACCGTGCGCGAGATGTCAGCACCCATCACTGTTAACCAGCCATGGTGTATCGTGCTTCCGCCAGACGGTCACTTTGAGCTAAGGAGCTCGCTCATCCATCACATGCCTAAGTTTCACGGGATGAACAATGAAAATCCAGTCAAGCACGTGCGAGAGTTCCTAGTTATTTGCGAGAACATGAAGACCGACAGGGAGAATGATGAAGCGCTGAAAATGAAGGCATTTCCATTTTCGTTGTGTGATACGGCTAAGCATTGGCTAATGAATTTACCTGCAGGATCAATTCACACATGGGAGCAGCTGCAGAAGAAATTCTTAGACAAATTCTATCCTGCAGCAAAGATTGCGCTGCTCAGAAGGGAATTAGCCGCGCCAAGGCAAGGCGCAGGGGAGTCTCTGTCAGAATACTACGAGCGTTTCAGGGAGCTAGAAGCCAACTGCTACAATCACGGGCTGCCCCAGAATGTGCTGATAGAGAACTTTCTGAATGGACTGCTGCCCATGGAGCTGCGACTACTGAATACATGCGCAGGAGGGGACATTTGCAACATGTACCCGGAGGATGCATGGCAGCTGATAGAAGATTCTGCTGGGCAGGTAAGACATCAATTGACACTTGAAAGTAGCCGTAATCGTTCTGTGCATCAGGTAGAAACAAGCGCTGAGATCAAAGAAATGAAGGCCATGCTGCACAAACTGATGAGTGCGCAGAGCGCACAACCAGTTGCGCCAAAAGTATGTGAATTCTGCAGGTCGACTGAGCACAAGACGGACGAATGCCCAACACTTTTTGAAGAAACTGGAGATGTAAATGCCCTTGGAGGATGGGACAACAGAGGACCGCAAAGGCAGAATCAGCCGCGCTTTGGGCTTGCTGCAAATGGATTCAGATGGAAAGAAGAGAACAATTTCCAGAGACAGCCCACTGATCAGCGCGCGCCACAGCAGACGCAACCAGCTGCGCCTTACAATCCACCGCACCGCCGCAATGACGCACCAGCACAGAACAATCAGCAGCCGCGGCGTTCCTTGGAAGATATCATGGGGCAGCTAGCAGATACAGTGCGCAAGAATGACGAAAAATATGACAAGAGGTTCGAGTCGATAGAAAAGCATCTATCACAAATTGCAACCACGGTGTATGAGCTGAAAAAGAGCGATGGCAACCTGCCTTCGCAAGTGATTCAGAACCCTAAAGGAGGAGTCAATGCAGTAACACTGAGGACAGGGCGCACAGTAGGAACAGAGCAAACCGCGCAGGCGCCCGCGCAACCAGTTGCACAAGTCCCAGATCCAGCAGCTCAGAATGCGCAACCAGAGCAAGATGCGCAACCGGAAGCGCCAGCTACGAACCAGCAGGGCAATGCCCCAGGTATGTCCCACTCGACAAACAAGGACAAAAATTGTACTAACATACCTGCTCCTTTCCCTGTGCAGGCACCACTAGCGAGAAAAGAACCGCTGGACAAGGAACTGTATGAGCTGTTCAGCAAGGTGGAAATCAACATACCTCTCATAGAAGCTATTCGACAGATTCCCAGGTATGCGAAGTTTTTAAAAGAGCTGTGCACAAACAAGCGAAGGAAAGGCGAGTGCGCACAGGTAATGCTAAATGCGCAGGCCTCAGCGATCGTGCAACAAAAGGTACCACCTAAGTGCCGAGATCCAGGTCCATTCACTATCCCTTGCACCTTAGGAAAAACCACGGTAAGCAACTGCATGATCGATTTGGGCGCATCAATCAATTTATTACCATATTCTCTCTATGCGACATTGCGCCTTGGACCACTAAAACCTGCAGGTCTCACAATTCAGCTAGCAGATAGATCGTGCAAACAACCTGCAGGCATGATAGAGGATGTCCTAGTTCGAGTAGGAGAGCTGGTGTTTCCAGCAGACTTTTATGTGCTCGAAATGGAGGGTGAATCAAGCGCCAGCGGTGCGCAGATCCTCCTAGGCAGACCGTTTCTGATGACCGCGCGCACGAAGATAGACGTGTGGAGGGGCACACTCTCCATGGAGGTAGATGGCGAAGAAATCCATTTCAACATCTTCGAAGGGATGCAGCACCCATATGAGGACGCTACCGTGCACGCAATGGACAACATTGACGATTTAGTCACAGAAGCGCAGTGTGCGAGCACAACCATAGGACCAGAGCTACTGACACAGGCAGAGCCGGAGGAGCAAGAGGAGGAGCTAAGCAGTGCTGAACCAGCACCCACACAGGTACTTGATATAGTTCATATTTGCACCGCTAACAAAATCTTGCCCTCTATTGAACAGGCACCCAAGATCGAACTGAAGCAACTCCCAGAGCACCTCAAGTACATTTTCTTGGGAGATGAGGACACCCTGCCAGTGATCATCAAGAAGGGATTGGAAGAGGAGCAGGAGGCGCGCTTACAGCAGGTGCTGCGCAGGAACCAGCGCGCGATAGGATGGACTCTTGCGGATCTGCGCGGAGTGAGCCCAGACGTGTGCATGCACAGAATTCTGTTGGAAGATGGTGCTAAACCATCCAGGGAGGCTCAGCGCAGGTTAAACCCAAATATGATGGAGGTAGTGCAAAAGGAAGTCCTGAAGTTGCTTGACGCCGGGGTCATTTACCCAATCTCAGACAACAAATGGGTTAGCCCGGTGCATGTTGTGCCAAAGAAAGGAGGAATCACGGTCGAAGAGAATGCGCAGGGCGAGCTAGTTCCCAAGCGCATTCAAACTGGCTGGCGCATGTGCATCGACTACAGGAAGCTGAACGCCGTAACGCGCAAGGACCACTTCCCGCTACCCTTCATGGACCAGATGCTGGATCGCTTGCCAGGTAAGCCTTACTTTTGTTTTTTAGACGGATATTCAGGGTACAATCAGATACCCATAGCTGCGGAGGATCAGGAGAAGACCACGTTCACATGCCCCTTCGGAACATTTGCGTTTCGGCGCATGTCTTTTGGGCTGTGCAACGCGCCAGGTACGTTCCAACGCCTTGTCATGAGCATTTTCTCTGATATGATTGGTATATGCATAGAAGTGTTCATGGATGATTTCACTGTATATGGAAGTACCTTTGATGCATGCTTAACCCATCTAGATAAAGTCTTAGCGCGCTGCATCTCTAAGAACTTAGTGCTAAATTACGAAAAATGTCATTTCATGGTAACGCACGGAGTAGTACTAGGTCATATCATTTCAGAGGAGGGTTTTAAGGTAGACAAAGCTAAGATAGATATTATTTCTAATCTGCCTTATGCCACCAATGTGCGCGACGTGAAATCGTTCTTAGGGCATGCTGGGTTTTACAGGCGTTTTATTAAGGATTTCTCTAAAATTTGCATACCCCTGTCTAACCTGTTGCAAAAAGATGTGTGCTTCGATTTTACTGATGAGTGCAGGGCGGCGTTCGATAAGCTGAAGGAAGCGCTGACCAGTGCGCCAGTGATGCGCGCACCAGAGTGGAACCTGCCGTTTGAGCTGATGTGTGACGCAAGTGACTACGCAGTAGGAGCAGTCTTGGGGCAGCGCGTGGACAAGAAGCCGCATGCCATCTACTATGCATCGCGCACACTGGACTCTGCGCAGAAGAACTACACCACCACGGAGAAGGAGCTTCTGGCAATTGTTTTTGCGCTGGAGAAGTTCCGAGCATATGTTCTAGGCGCCAGAGTCATCATTTACACTGACCACGCAGCCATCCGCTACCTCATGTCCAAAAAGGAAACCAAGCCGCGCCTGATGCGCTGGGTGCTTCTGCTTCAGGAATTCGATCTGGAGATCAAAGATAAAAAGGGCACGGAGAATACAGTCGCTGATCACCTGAGCAGGATCGTAAAGGAGGAGGAGCCAGGGCAGATCAAGGAGACATTCCCTGACGAGCACCTGATGGCGCTGACAGGTAAGGTACCATGGTATGCGCATATCGCAAATTACCTGGTTACAGGTGCGTTCCCTCCTCATTTCAATAAAACTCAGTGCATGCGATTAAAACATGAGTCCAAGCATTATCTTTGGGATGATCCTTACATGCTTAGAATAGGTCCCGATCAGATATTAAGGCGTTGCGTACCGGACCATGAGATTAACTCTGTTTTGATGTTTTGTCATGCGCACGCATGTGGAGGGCACTTTGGACCTAAGCGCACGAGCAGGAAAATCTTGGACTGCGGATTCTACTGGCCGCACCTATTCAGAGACGCATATAACCACTGCAGGAATTGCGACAGGTGCCAGCGCACAGGAGGAATCTCCGCGCGCAACGAGATGCCGCAGACCCCGATTCTGGTGGATGAAGTGTTCGATGTTTGGGGAATCGACTTCATGGGTCCATTTCCCCCATCTGCCGGCTACGAGTACATACTGGTGGCCGTGGATTACGTATCCAAATGGGTCGAAGCTAAGGCCACGCGCAAGGATGATGGTAAGACTGTCGCTGATTTTCTCAGAACTAACATATTTTGCAGGTACGGAGTGCCTAAGGCAGTTATCAGCGACCAGGGGACGCACTTCTGCAACAGGGTTGTGGCGCAAGTTTTCAAGCACTACGGGGTGCGCCACAAGACGTCCACCGCTTACCATCCGCAGACAAATGGACAGGCCGAAGTTTCTAACAGAGAGATCAAGCGCATCTTGGAAAAGACTGTGAGGCCGTCGCGCAAGGATTGGAGCCAGCGCCTGGATGATGCGCTATGGGCATACCGCACTGCACATAAGACGCCCATTGAAACCTCACCATTCCGGCTGGTCTATGGGAAGGCATGCCACCTGCCAGTAGAGCTCGAGCACAAGTCATATTGGGCCCTACGTATTTGCAACCTGAACCTGGATGAGGCAGGAAAAGAGCGCGCATTTGAGCTGAGCGAACTAGAAGAGTTGCGCCTGGACGCCTATGAGGGACTGCGCGATTACAAGAAGCGCACCAAAGCATTTCACGACAAGCATATCCTCCGGTGCACGTTTGAACCAGGAGATCAGGTATTATTGTTTTCATCCCGCCTGAAGCTCATGCCTGGAAAGTTGCGCAGCAAGTGGACGGGACCATACACCGTCACCAAGGTTTTCCCCTACGGAACAATCGAGTTAGAAGACGAGCACCAGCATCGTTTTCAGGTTAACGGGCAGAGAGTCAAACAGTACTTGGGAGAACCTTGGGATGGCGCGGCACGCAACATTGACTTGGCCGAGCCAGAGATAGTGTACGCGCAAGCTGCTGCGCCAGACGCACCACCAGATGCCTCAGAGGGAGAACTAGCAACCATCGCCTATATCTCTTCTTCCTCTGCATCTACCCTCGTTACTAATAATGTATCACATGCTGACCTTCCATTTTATCCTTTGCGCAGGACCAATGAGATCGCAACACCAGCACTGGCGCAGGGACACTCAGGAGCAAGAGTGGGGGAGGCTGCAGACGCACTTCTTGGCACGTGACGAGGTACCGTCGAGCCAACGACGTTAAACAAAGGCACTTGTCGGGAGGTAACCCGACACGTTTTATTTTGGCATGTTTTATTCTGCTTGTTTTTTTTTTTTTTTTTTGTTTTTTGTTGTTTTTTTTTTTGAGTGTTTTTAGCTAGTTTAGGATTTGGTAGTTTTTAGTCACACGAGTGCGCAGGACCGTGCGCCTATCCATGCGCAGGTCAGTTGCGCTAGCCAGAGGAGGGTATATAAGGCAGGACTTAGAAAAATTCCAGCACTTTTTTCACTCGACCGTTGCACGAGCTCCCGCCTCCACATTTCTGCCCAACGGATCAGCGCTCACCAAGCGGCCATCTAGTGAGATTTAAGGACCACACAACTACACTACAACCAGGTAACCTCTACCCCCGATTTGAGCAGTTTCCGTTAGGATTTGCACGGCAGAGAAGTTTCTAGGGTTTTGAAATCACGCCGGGGTAGAGTGCGCAGACCAGAACAGTGGTTAGTGCGTTGTGTGGGCGACCAGTGGGCGCTCGTTCGGTGCAAGTTTCAGAGGATTCTGGGCAGTTTCGATTTTTAGGGTTTGGGGGAGCATTGACCGCGGTTGACCGGAGCCCAGCGCAAGATGAAACCCGCCACAGACCAGGAGACCCCACCAGCTTTCGCCAACAAGTATGCGGCGTTCATTAGCCTGGACATGTACGGGACACCGTACCTCTGCCGAGATTTCCTGTGCGAGGTAGGATTAGAGGACCTCGTGGCGCAGAGGCTAGCGATTGCAGGCTGGGAGGCACTGTTGGACCTTCGCAGCGCATCAGACCAGGAAGATACGTGTGAGTTCTTGGCGTCTCTGGAGGCAGGAGACAGGGAGATAAGGTATAGACACAGGGGTGTCTGGTTCATAGCCTCAGAAAGGAGGCTGAGGCGCGCACTCGGGTGTGCCAAGGTGCGTGAGGAGGAGTTAGACACGCACGGCAACCAGGAGGCCTGGCGGGAGATGGCAACAAGGCCAGCATTCGCCGCGGGGCGCAGCAGGGGCCGAGAGCTGCGCGACCCGTGGCTGTTCTACTTATGGCGCCTCGTTGCCTACACAGTCATTGGCCGTTTCAACGGCGCACCAAAGATCAGCCTCCTGGATATGGAGATTTTGAAGGGGCTTTATTATGGGCGGAAGGTGCTGTTCATCCTGAACATGGTGCACCACTGGAGCCGAGTCAGCATGAGGGGGCCGCTGACGTGCGGAGGCATTATCACGCACCTGCTGCGGGCCTTACATGGAGAGCCCGAGGTGCCAGAACACACCTTGGTGCAGGCTATACCTCTGGACCGCGCCTACATGCTGCAAATCAGGGCGGTAGCTGTACGGGACGATGGCACACTAGAGTGGTGCTACCGCCTGCAGCCGGCCAGAACACCGCGGCCCAGAGCAGAGAGCAGTGCGCAGGGCGCAGCAGCAGGCGCAGCAGCCGCAGCCGCCGCAGATGAAGAGATGGAGGAGGCCTTAGAACCAGAAGTGCCTCTAGTCAGGCGCGCAAGGACCCGCGCGCAGATTGGGGCGCAGAGAAGGGCGAGGGCACCACCGGGGGAGCCAGTGACCATTTCCATCTAGGACTCTCCCCCGCGTGCCCCTGGAAAGCGCCCAAGGACTGAGCCCGAGGAGGGGGCGCCCGAAGCAGCATCAGCAGAGCAGCGCATGATGTTCAACGTCATGCGCGTGCTTGAATACTTGGCACCCGAGGGGGCGGATTTAAACATGAGCCCACCATCAGGGTGGAAATTTGGAGACCCCATTCCCCCTCTCCTCAGCCTACACCATCCTCCTCCTACCAGAACCCCAGCCCAGCCAGCCAGCCCTCCTCAGTCTCCAGTGCACCCACCCGCACCAGCGCCAGCACCAGCGCCAGCAGCAGAGCCCACCCCTGAACCCGAACCAGTACAACCACCAGCAGCTTCCCCTGCCCGGCCTTCTGTTCCGGAGTCCCCCATTGACTTTCCCAGCGTAGACTCCGATTCCATATGGGAGTCACTTTCCGAGGACGACCACGGAGCGCAGCCTTCTGCCCTTTCAGTGGTACCGCCTTCCTCCAGCACTGAGTACGTGACGGATTCTTCAGAGGAGGAGACGCATGATTCAGAGGCTGATTCTAGCTCGGAGGACTTCTAAGGCCGAGGGCAGGCGCATTGATTTTCTTTAGGGTGGTGTCTTTTATTTTGCTGCGACTAGTGACTATTATGTGTGCTGAATATTTGTGCCCTACACTCTGTGACTCCCTTGCTATATTTTGTGTGACTATTTGCTTGCATTCTTATGTTCTTTATTTTCGTTGCATTGCATGCATGTGCGCGTTCTCCATGCGCTTGAGCTTGAGTCGTGGGGACACGTCTCTGTTCAAGTGTGGGGGAGGCGTTACAATTACATTTCATGTTTTTTGAGCATGTTTTTAGTATAGCTTAGTTTAAGTTGAAGAGAATAGTAGCAGTAGTGCGCTAAGGTGCAGGATGCGCATGCGCTCCAGCTTGTTTTGCGCTATCCGTATTGCGTGCGCTGTTATCCACTGTTTTAGCATAATTTTTTTCGTTTTTCTGTTCCTGTTAGTTGGGATATACAGGGGATGTGGAGTTGACAGAAATGCTCCAGAGAGGCGGTTAGTCGCTTGTGCTTCGAAGGCGAGGTATATGGTCGAGAGCGCTAGTGGAGGCCGGTGCTTCGCAGCCTTCGGGACAAAAGAGCGCGCTCAGTCACGCAGATGCCAAAGGAAAAATACCCAAAGCGTGGCGAGGTGGGAAAACAGACCACCTTCTCTCTGGAAGCCGAGCTAAGGAAAGCGGGCGCGGTTGCAAACGCGTGCGCCGACCTGCGCAGACAGACCAAGGAGGGAGAGCGGAGCGAGTTCCATAGCTGCTATCTGAAGGCTGAGACTGGAACTGTTCTGGGAATATTAAAAATAAATTGCAGAGAAAGCTGTTCAAAAGAAAAATACCAGCAGATGATACGCACTACAAAAGAATCAGCATGCGCACAAGCATCAAACATGCGCAAAGACCATAAGGAAATCATTAGAAGGCTCAGGTTCCCAGGAAGTGCGCGAACGAATCACGCACTGGAAGAAGCTGCGTTATCTACCATATACCTATCTTCGGAGTAGGAGCTTGCAGCCAGGAGCCTAAGAAGAGCTATCTCCCAGCCATCCAAAAATCTTCATCCCGGCTGAGAGGTAATGAAATTTCGGAATTATTATATTAGAACTGTTGAGTGCAGTTGTGCGCAGATGATAGAGCAGTGCGAGTTGAGCAATTGCGCATTTGCATCAGAGTGCAAGACTGTGCGCTAGACTCCAGAAAAGGTAATTGTATCCGCGCTCAGTGATTGTTCGGGACGAACAAGGGGCAAGTGTGGGGGGTTTGATAGAGCCTATTTGTACACATTATTTAGATCATAACCCTATGCTTGTTTGCAATATTTCATGAGCAAGATTACTCGTTTCCAATGTTTTTGTGTATCAGGTCAAAACGAGTCCTTGAGTCGGATACGCGCTAACAGGCAGCGTTCTAGGAGTGAAAGATCAGCCTGCGGAGCTAGCGGCGCAAACAGAAGAAGGAATGGCGAAAGACAGCAGAGGTGCGCTACCCGATTGCGCCAATCAATGCCGTGCGCCAGGCGCAAAGTCCCAGTGACCAGATTTGGAAGTTGCCAAAAGATGAACTTCCTGGGCACTATTTAAACAAAGAAAGTCTAGGGTTTCAGGGGATCGTAACATCATCACTCAGTGGCATTCCAGAAGCACTGCGCGGCAGAACTGGAAAACACACGGACCTGTCAAGGAGAGTTGCGCCAGCCGACTGCGCTAGCCAAGAGAAGACACTGCACGCACTATATGCTACCGTTTTCTCTGATACAGTAGTTGTTATTTACTATTTTATGATGTTTACCACTAGCATGTCTAGCTAAACACTTAGTGTTGGTCGGGCATGAATCTATGATGTATTACCTTTGAGACTTGAGCTTAATGCGTAGTTTACTTATTTGTATTAATCCTGCGCATACTGAGACAGTTAGTTGCATAAGTAGGGGAAGCCTTGAACCGCAATCCTATTTGTGTTGCTTGCTTGTCCTATGTTAAACTAGTTGCATGAGTAGGGGAAGCCTTGAACCGCAAACTTATCGTGACAACTAGGAGTAACGAGTTAGGGTAAGCAGTTGCTACTGTGACAGGATTCGCAGCTGTTTAGTCTAGTTCTAGGATTAATAGCACATGAACTTTGAACGGAACATGCGCGTGTGTTAGGAAGCCTTTACCGGACACTAACCTAAGTAGGACACAAACTATAGACATTTAGAGTCGATGATAAGGAATGCATTCATAGAGGATTGTCTGCCCAGTACTTCTCATAAACATAGTATCTCATCTATACTGCTTGCGCACGTCTAGTGCAATTTCCTGCGTTACGATATTCACTGCTACTCGCGCATCGCGCAAAACCCCCAATCACTCATACAACCCCCCGTCTTCGTAAGTGTAGGTTACTAGCTAAAGACTTACTACTTGCTCCCTGTGGAGATCGACCCTTACTTAACCGCTGTACTAGTGGGAGAGGAAGGATTATATTTGACGCGCACGACGACGCGCGATCACCTGCGCACATCTAGTGCAATTTCCTGCGTTACGATACCACTGTTACTTGCGCATGGGGCAAACCAATCACTCACCCCCCAATCTTCGTAAGTGTAGGTTACTGGCTAAAACTGAACTGCTTGCTCCCTGTGGAGATCGACCCTTACTTAACCGCTGTACTAGTGGAAGAGGAAGGAATTAATTTGACGTGCGATCACGCTGTCAGAAACAACAACGAGAATAAAGCAAACTGAAATAACTAGTTAAAAAAAAGGAAAAAACGTAAACTGGCTAGAACTTAGCTGTGTTGCTCCCCGGCAACGGCGCCAAAATTTGATCGCTCGTCGTTGTGCGCGTCAAATTAATTCCTTCCTCTTCCACTAGTACAGCGGTTAAGTAAGGGTCGATCTCCACAGGGAGCAAGCAGTTCAGTTTTAGCCAGTAACCTACACTTATGAAATTGGGGGGTGAGTGATTGGTTTGCGCGATGCGCGAGTAAATAGTGGTATCGTAACGCAGGAATTTGCACTAGACGTGCGCAGGCAATAGAGATTAAGCACTATGACTATGAGAAGTATCGGCGCAGACAGTCCTCTATGAGTGTATTCCTTATCATCGACTCTAAATGTCTATAGTTTGGTTTGCTAATGTTAGTGTCCGATCAAGGCTTCCTAACATGTGCGCATGTTCCGATCAAAGTTCATGTGCTATTAATTCTTACACTAGACTAAACAACTACGAATCCGATCAAGGTAGTAATTGCCTATCCCAGCGCGTTACTCCTAGTTGGCACCGTCATGCTATTCAACTAGTTTAACAAACAACAACAAGCAACAAGAGTAAGATTGCGGTTCAAGGCTTCCCCTACTCATGTAACAAGCTGCCAGTAATGTGCACAGAATTAATATAAGCAAGCAAGCTATGCATTAGGCGCAAGTCTCAAAGGAAATACTCATAGATTCATGTCCAACCGATACTAAGCGTTTAGCTAGACATGCTAGTGATAAACATCATAGAAACAGTAAATAATAACTAGAGTGTCCAAGAAAACAATAGCTAACAGTGCGTGCAGGTTGCTGTCTTGGCTGGCGCGGTCGGCTGGAGCAGATCCTCTCAACAAGCTCGTGTGTTTTCCAGTCCTGCTGCGCAGTGCCTCCTGGGTGTACGAATTGTGAATCCTAATTATCGTCTCTCAACCCTAGCCTCCTTCTCTTCTTTATATACTGCTCAGAGGCTCATCCTTGGCAACTTCCAAATCTGGTCGTGTCAGGATTTGGAAACACCACCATTTGCGCCTGGCGCATGGCATCTGCTTAGCGCAATCGGTTAGCGCACCGTGGTCGACTCTGCCAATTCTTCTGTTTGCGCCGCTAGCTCCGCAGGCTGTGTAATGCGCGTCCTAAACGCTGCCTGTTAGCGCGTATCCGACTTAGGCCCTTGTTTTGCCCTGAAATACAAAAACACTGGAAACCAGTAATCTTGTACACAAAATAATGCAAACAAGCACAGGGTTATGATCTAAATAATGTGTATAAATAGGCTCTATCAGCACCTCAAATACATTTTCTTAGGAAATGAGGACACCCTGCCAGTGATCATAAAGAAAGGATTAGAAGAGGAGCAGGAGGCGCAATTACGGTAGGTGCTGCGCAAGAACCAGCGCGCCATCGGATGGACACTTGCTGACCTGCGCGGAGTGAGCCCAGATGTATGCATGCATAGGATTCTGTTGGAAGATGGTGCCAAACCATCCAGGGAGGCTCAGCGCAGATTAAATCCGAAGATGATGGAGGTGGTGCAAAAGGAGATTTTAAAATTGCTTGACGCAGGGGTCATTTACCCGATCTCAGACAGCAAATGGGTCAGTCCAGTGCACGTTGTGCCGAAGAAATGAGGAATTACCGTAGAGGAGAATGCGCAGGGCGAGGTAGTTCCCAAGCGCATGCAAACTGGATGGCGCATGTGCATCGACTACAGGAAGCTTAACGCATTCACGCGCAAGGACCATTTCCCGCTACCCTTCATAGACCAAATGCTGGAGAGATTAGCAGGAAAGCCCTATTTTTGTTTCTTGGACGGATATTCAGGGTACAACCAGATACCCATAATTGCGGAGGATCAAGAGAAGACCACGTTCACCTGCCCGTTCGGTACGTTTGCATTTCGGCGCATGTCATTTGGGCTGTGTAACGCGCCAGGTACGTTCCAACGTTTAGTCATGAGCATTTTTTCTGATATGATTGGTATATGCATAGAAGTGTTCATGGATGATTTTACCGTGTATGGAGGTACCTTTGATGCATGCTTAACTCATCTTGATAAGGTCTTAGCGCGCTGCATTTCTAAGAACCTAGTGCTCAATTATGAAAAATGTCATTTCATGGTAACGCATGGTGTAGTACTAGGACATATCATCTCAGAGGAGGGGATCAAGGTAGATAAAGCTAAGATAGATCTTATTTCTGATCTGCCTTATTCCACTAACGTGCGCGATGTGAAGTCAATCCTTGGGCATGCCGGGTTTTACAGGCGTTTCATAAAAGACTTCTCTAAATTTGTATACCCCTGTCTAACCTCTTGCAAAAGGATGTGTGCTTCGACTTTACTGATGAGTGCAGGGCCGCGTTTAATAAGCTGAAGGAGGCGCTGACAAGTGCGCCAGTGTTGCGCGCGCCAGACTGGAGTCTACCATTCGAACTAATGTGCGACGCAAGTGATTACGCAGTAGGAGCAGTCCTGGGACAGCGCGTGGACAAGATACCGCACGCCATTTATTATGCATCGCGCACACTGGACTCTGCGCAGAGGAACTACACCACCACGGAGAAGGAGCTTCTAGCAATCGTTTTTGCGCTAGAGAAGTTCCGCGCATATGTTCTAGGCGCCAGAGTCGTCATCTACACAGACCACGCAGCCATCCGCTACTTACTATCCAAGAAGGAGACTAAGCCGCGCCTGATGCGCTGGGTGCTCCTACTTTAGGAATTTGACTTGGAGAATAATGATAAGAAGGGCACGGAGAACACAGTCGCAGACCACCTGAGCAGGATCGTGAAAGAGGAGGAGCCAGGGCAGACCAACTGGTTTAGTATATTTTTTTCATTTTTTTGCTCCTGTTAGTTGGGATATACAGGGGATGTGGAGTTGACAGAAACGCTCTAGAAAGGCGGTTAGTCGTTCGAGCTTCGGAGGTGAGGTATATGGTCGAGAGCGCTAGTGGAGGCCTGTGCTTCGCGACCTTCGGACCAAGAGAGCGCGCTCAGTCACGCAGATGCCGAAGGCGAAATACCCAAAGCGTGGCGAGGTGGGAAAACAGACCACCTTTCCTCTGGAAGTCGAGCTAAGGAAGGCGGGCGCGGGTGTAAACGCGTGCGCCGACCTGCGCAGATAGACCACGGAGGGAGAGCGGGGTGGTGTTCCATAGTTGTTATCCGGAGGCCGAGACTAGAACCGTTCTGGGAAGATAGGAACCATAGACAAAGCTGTACAAAAGAAAAATACCAGCAGATGATATGCGCTAAAAAGAATCAGCATGCGCACAAATAAGCACCAGCGTGCGCAAGGTCCAATAAGAAAATCATCAAAAGGCTCAGGTTCCCAGGAAGTGCGCGGAAGAATCACGCACGGGAAGAAACTGCGCTGTTAACCATATACCTATCCTCGAAGTGAGAGCTGACAACCTGGCGCCTATGAAGAGCTATCTCCCAGCCATCCAAAATGATCTTCATCCCAGCTGAGAGGTAATGAATTTCGAATTATTATATTAGAACTATTGAAAGCAGATGCGCGCAGGTGGTAGGGCAGCGCAAGGTGTTCAATAATGGAGATCGCGCCAGAGTGTAAGGCTGTGCGCTGGACTCCAGAGAGGTAATGGTATCCGTGCTTGAGTGCTTGTTCGAGGACAAACAAGGGGCAAGTGTGGGGGGTTTGATCTGTTTATACGCATTATTTAGATCATAACCCTATGCTTGTTTGTATTATTTTGTGTACAAGATTACTGGTTTCCAGTGTTTTTGTATTTCAGGGCAAAACGAGGGCCTAAGTCGGATACGCGCTAACAGGCAGCGTTTAGGACGGGCATCACACAAGCCTGCGGAGCTAGCGGCGCAAACAGAAGAATTGGCAGAGTCGACCACGGTGCGCTAACCGATTGCGCTAAGCAGCATGCCGTGCGCCAGGCGCAGATGGTGGTGTTTCCAAATCCTGACACCACCAGATTTGGAAGTTGCCAAGAATGAGCCTCTGAGCAGTATATAAAGAAGAGAAGAAGGCTAGGGTTTTATCATACGTATCCATCATACAATCGAGAGGACCTGCGCCAGCCAAGACAGCAACCTGCACGCACTGTTTGCTATTGTTTTCTTGGATACTTTAGTTATTACTTACTGTTTCTATGATGTTTACCACTAGCATGTCTAGCTAAACGCTTGGTATTGGTTGGGCATGAATCTATGAGTATTTCCTTTGAGACTTGCGCTTAATGCATAGCTTGTTTGCTTATATTAATTCTGTGCACATTGTTGGCAGCGAGTTGCATGAGTAGGGGAAGCCTTGAACCGCAATCTTACTCTTGTTGCTTGTTGTTGTATGTTAAACTAGTTGAATAGCCTGACGGTGCCAACTAGGAGTAACACGCTAGGATAAGCAATTGCTACCTTGATCGGATTCGTAGTTGTTTAGTCTAGTTCAAGAATTAATAGCACATGAACTTTGATCGGAACATGCGCACATGTTAGGAAGCCTTGATCGGACACTAACTTAAGCGAAATCAAACTATCGACGTTTAGAGTCAATGATAAGGAATGCGCTCATAGAGGATTGTCTGCCCAATACTTCTCATAGTCATAGTGCTTAATCTCTACGGCCTGCGCACGTCTGGTGCAAGTTCTGCGTTAGCCACTGTTTACTCGCGCATCGCGCAACCCCAATCACTCACCCCCCCCCCCCCAATTTTCGTAAGTGTAGGTCACTGGTTAAAACTGAACTGCTTGCTCCCTGTGGAGATCGACCCTGACTTAACCGCTGTACTAGTGCAAGAGGAAGGATTAATTTGACGCGTACAACGACGCGCAATCAGCAGGCTAATGGTGATTGCGCGCTGTCAGAAACAACAACGAAAATAAAACAAACCGAAATAACTAACTATTAAAAGAAAACGTAAGCTGGTTAAAGCTTATCTGTGTTGCCTCCCCGGCAACGGCGCCAAAATTTGATGCACGCGTCGTTGTGCGCGTCAAATTAATTCCTTCCTCTTCCACTTAGTACAACGGTTAAGTCGGGGTCGAATCCACAGGGAGGTAGTAGATTAGCTTTAACTAGTAACCTGCACTTACGAAAACTGGGGGTGTGAGTGATTGGGGTTGCGCAATGCGCGAGTAAACACTAGTAAAATGCAGGAATTGCACTAGACGTGCGCAGGCAGTAGAGATTAAGTACTATGACTATGAGAAGTATCGGCGCAAACAATCCTCTATGAGTGTATTCCTTATCATCGACTCTAAATGTCTACAGTTTGGTTTGCTAATGTTAGTGTCCGATCAAGGCTTCCTAACATGTGCGCATGTTCCGATCAAAGTTCATGAGCTATTAATTCTTAAGACTAGTTTAAACAGCTGCGAATCCTGTCACAGTAGCAACTGATTATCCTAGCGCGTTACTCCTAGTCGGCACCGTCAGGCTATTCAACTAGTTTAACATATAACAACAAGCAACAAGAGTAAGATTGCGGTTCAAGGCTTCCCCTACTGAGGCAACTAGCTACCAACAATGTGCGCAGAATTAATATAAGCAAACAAGCTATGCATTAAGCGCAAGTCTCAAGGGAAATACTCATAGATTCATGCCCAACCGATACTAAGCGTTTAGCTAGACATGCTAGCAGTAAACATCATAGAAACAGTAAATAATATCTAAAGTATCAAAGAAACAGCAACTAGCAGGTGCGTGCAGGTTGCAGTGTCTCGGCTGGCGCAGTCGGCTAGCGCAGGTCCTCGCAGCAAGCTCGTGTGTTTTTGAATCTGGCTCTCTCTCTCTGATAACGTGCGTCTCTGATGTCTCATGATTAAACCCTAGCCTTCTTCTCTTTATATAGTGCTCAAGAGGCCCATCCTTGGCAACTTCCAAATCTGGTGGTGTCAAGATTTGGAAACACCACTATCTGCGCATGGCGCACTGCTCCTGGTTAGCGCAATCGGTTAGCGCACCGTTGTTGACTCTGCCAACTTCTCTGTTTGCGCCGCTAGCTCCGCAGACTGTGTGATGCGCGTCCTAAACGCTGCCTGTTAGCACGTATCCGACTTAGGCCCTCGTTTCGCCCTGAAATACAAAAACACTGGAAACCAGTAATCTTGTACACAAAATAATGCAAACAAGCATAGGGTTAGGATCTAAATAATGTGTATAAATAGGCTCTATCCGATGCCATACCTCAACAGTCTCCCCCTTGGCATTTTGACAAAACCCAAGGATTCTTCTGATCTCAAGCTAACCCAAGCTTGTCCTCGGGCTCTCAAGGACTCTTCTGATCTCAAGCAATCAAAGCTTATCTTCATACTCCTTCTATGGCAGCTTTGTCAATTTCTTCATACAATCACTTAGGAGCGCTTGATGAAGATCTCTGGTCAACTGGGAAACTCCCTGACTTGTTGTGATGCCGGAATCAATCCTCCGGACGCTCTGTGCGGCTCCATGTTGATTGGCTACTTTGTTGTAGCTTTGAGTCTTCATGGTATGCTATAACATCTTCTAGTAGTTCTCTTCAAACAACTTGCTTCAGCTTTTGTTGCTATGGGAAGCTATAGCATCTTCTTTCGCTTGTTTTGTCAGTCTATAGAACATGCTTCAGCCTCTGACTCCACGGGATGCTGTAGCCTCTTCTTGCCCCTATTTTGTCAAGGATGCCATACGTCAACAATCTCCTCCTTGGCATATTTGACAAAACCACAGCTGGGGCTCCTCTTCTCTCTTGAAGGTCGACTGACAAAACATGTCAAATCATACCAACCAAAATTTCTTCTCCGCCTTTTTGTCACAAATGACAAGGTCCGTCATCAGACATGTGGATACAGAGGTTGCTGCAGCATCCTCTAACTCTTCCTTCTTGGCTTTTTCTCCCGACCCTATTTCTTCTGTTTGGCTGGCATATCCTCCCTTTATGCTTCATTGTGGCTTCTATAAATTCTCCAGCAGCATCATTTTCCCAGTGATCTTCTGCTGCTCAGTCTCTTTCCATAGCTTCCATGTATTCTCTCAGAGAAGCTTTCATCCACGGCCTTTGCTGCTCCTTCTCCAAACTCTTCTCCTAGTTTCTCCGAGGATTCTTTAGCAGCGACTGAATTACATCATCATTCTCCCACAGGTGCTCTACCTCTTTGGATAATCTGGTTGCTTTAGCAACCTGTTCAGATTCAGCTCTTCTGATCATCAATTTCTTCTCACGCAAAAAAAGTCCAAAGCGGTCTTGATACACCTACGATGCGAAACACTTAAAAGAAGTAATCTTTCCCATGCAAAATGCAACTAAATGATGGGAATAAACAACTCCTTCGATCTTTTAAATACATTCCATCAATAGGCTCCTTGCACAGAATATCACTGCCCTTTGGAATCTTAAGATGCTTAGCTTTGACCATTTTATATATAATGGAGGGATAGCCGATAGGATGAACTACCTTATCAGATGTAGCATGCCCTTTGAGATGGTCAAATACAAGTCAATCGAGGTCTATCTTCTTTCCATTACCGATTAGAAACAATAAGAGGCCCACTGACTTGTTCACTGTGCTCCTATGATAGCCCGACAACTAGTTTTTTAGAGCAATATTGAATAGTAAGGCATACTTAGAAGATAATTTACCAGCCGAGATAGTTCTGAGAGTGTAGACGCTCTGCACTGATTCTCTCAGCAACTTTATTTCATCAAGGTTTTCTGGAACAGGATCTGTGTCATTTATCCCAAAATAAGCATTGCCTGACTCTATAGTGATGATGACTGTCTACTTCCTGATCCTCAAAGCTCTATAGTTCTGATGACCAGTAGTCCCAAAATCTTTGTGCAGATTACCTATTACCTCTCTCACTATCTGATCACTATATGGTTTAGCCAATCTCAAGGAAAGAAGCAATCTGCTAGACTTGATCAAGTCCACAACAGATTTTACTGGATATTCACCTTTATTAAGTATCCTTTCCTGCACTATCTTTCTCTACTTCACAACGTTCCACTTATCTGCTAGCTTAACATTCTTGAAGCAAACATCATTCTTCATCACACTGTCATCCCTCACAGGCATATATTTCTTGTTGTTACCTTGAGCACCCCCAGCTGTAGTAGATACACTTTTCCACTCAGTTTTCTCTTCCGGCTTGTTCCACCAAAATTTGCAATTGGTTGATCATCCTCTGTTGGTTCTGTCTCAAAATTTGCTGGCACTAATTGAGCCACAATATGGTCCACCTCTTCATTAGTCACCTCAATTCTCAAAAGATCTTCTTCTTCATCAAAACAATCTACTTTAGCAAATAGGTCCTCCGAGACAATTCCTTTTCTTAAGAAACTACTTCTGCAACTTCAACTTCTTGTGCGCCTTCTGCTGCATTGGTTTTATCACCTTGTGTTGACTGCAATAGCTCTGTATCTTCACCAACTATTCTGGAATGCTTCTCAAGCTCAGAACCCACAGCTGCTTCTATAGTGTGAACTTATGTTACTTGTTCCATATCTGTAGCAGTCTGTTCTGTAGCAGCTTCTGCTGGAAACTGAACTGAACAAATCTAACCATTGTCAAGGCCATTCTAGTGGACTTCTTCATTTGACTCGCCAAGAATTTTGCTTTACTTTGCGGCTTAGCTCTAGGCATTGAAGCCGAACCTTTGACCACTTTCTCTCCCTCAATTTATTACCCCTCCGATATACTGCTACCAACTTTATTTGCTAACCCTTTTTCAACCTCCACAAATTTTTGTACTGTGAATTGACTAGAGATAGGGTTAGGGTTTACCCCTGTCGCAGTTACAAATATTGGAGTCGGGACTAACAGCGAAAAAGCCAGGATTAACGAGCTTCCAACGTATGTCAGGCCTCCCATTGAGCCCGAGACTAGTGTATGTGAGGAACTGAGATTGATGAGTGATGTACGGACAAATAACCTTATATTTGTCCGTATTTTCCCTTTACTTCTTGTTTGTTCCGTTATTTTATAAAGTTGTTTGATGCTTTTTTTGTTCATTTCAGGTTAAAAATGTGTATTACATGATATGAAATGGCTTGAAGAAAATCCGGATGAATTCCGGTCGATCGAGAGTAAAAACGAGCAAAATTAAGCAAAAGGCAGAGTTGATTCGCCCAAGGTAGATTTGATTCGCATAGGGAGTGCACAAATCACATGTGATTCAACCAACCTTGGTTGAATCAACCTCTCAGCTGCCCGGATCAGAAATGACTCGAGGAGGATTCGCCCATAGACCAAATCTGGGAAGATTGACCTGTTCACCATGGAAGGCTTACTGAGCACATGATTCTTATCCAATTGAAGCGTGTCATATCTTGTTGGAAAGCTAAATCAATGGGGGACAACTTTTTAGTTTACATAAAGATGTAATTCGAAGGTTTAAGGGTCAAACGGGTGAGATTCGAGCACTGCAAAGTTGATTCGCCCATGAGGAATTCAGGACACATTGAAAATTCCCTTTCTTTATCTTCATGTTAATTTTATGCACACCAAGTGTTTGACGAAATGCATGAATTAATGAGTATTAATTTTATGCACACCAAGTGTTTGACGAAACACATGTGATAATGCAAGTATGGCAGTGTTTGACAAAACCAGCATGAGTGAACAAGGAGCTGCTGCAGCTCAATCAATCAAGGAGGCCAGCAGAAGTATACAGCAGAAGTAAACCAGCAACAGATGCAGCAGGGGATGCTGCAGCAGGTGCTGGTTCAAGAGCTAGTTCAACTGTCCGAATAACAGTTTTGTGCTGGGTGAGTTTTGAAGGTTTGGCAGCTTTGTGAAAGTGCTTAGAAGAATTTCTAAAATGCTGCTGAGCATATTTCAGCAAGGATTATCAGTCAGAGAAGGAGATATGCTTCAAGATATTTATCAAATCTAATCTCCTAGATTTTAGGAGATAATTGATCTTGTGGGATTATGGCCTAAATCTGGAAATTGCTTAAAGTGGCGTGGGTATTTAAGCAGAAGGTTTGAGGGCTGAAGAGGGTGATCGAAGCTGAGTGATACACGAGCGTAGACACGAAATTCAGAGATAGGTTTTTCAGGGTGTGCTACGGAAGTTGTTCTTCGATCAACACACACGGGCAAAGCGTTGAGCGCAGAGCTGTGGTGCGTATTGCAGAAGAGAGTCAGGTCTTGCAGAGACTGATTCATGCTTTGATCTGGAAGCCAATTTAGAGCTGTGGAGCTTGTTGGTTGATCAAAGGCAGCCGCGGGAGAGCCGACGGGTGGAAGGCTCGGTCGAGGTTCGTGCGGAAGAACTCACTAGTGGCAGGTGGTCACTGAGTGAGGGGGAGTTACTCAGAGTGTGCAGCGCTCTTGGAGTGGTTCGATCGGCTCGGCAGGAGGCCTTGGAGCGACGCGGACAGATTGCTTCAGCTGGTGTTACAGCTGTTGCTGCAGCAACCCTGCTGAGTAGTGTAGGCTAGAATAGGCTGAGTTCTTGAAGAGGATTGTAGCTATTCTAGACTGACATATTGTAGAGGGTGTGCTGGCACAAATCAGAGCTTGTTCTGATTGTGTTGAGTAGTCCACACGGGGTTAAAGTAGCATAGGTTGCGTGAGTTGTAACCTAGTGTGATCTGAACCTTTGGTTGAGTGGATTGAGGACTGGAGAATAGTCCTCCCCAGACGTAGGCAGATTGGCCGAACTGGGAGAACAAATCTGTGTCCTATTCATTGTCTGCTGTGCCTACATTTAAGTGAACAAGAGTGTGCTGCAGCAACTGCTAGTTCACGAATCTGCATAAGTAGAGACACTTGAAATTTCAATTGGTATCAGAGCAGGAACTCGACACACAGAGTCAAAAAGGTCCTACAGTGTCTCCGAAGTAGCCAAGACAATGAAGGAAGGACAGAGCACGAGTAGACCTCCACTCTTGGAAGAGAGCAACTATGGTTATTGGAAAGCTAGAATGAAAGCTTTTCTCAAAGCTATTGATGAGAAGACATGGAGAGCTGTTGTGGTTCAGTGGTCTCCCCCAATCACCATGGATCAGCAAGGAGTGACAAGAATTAAACCTGAAGAGGAATGGACTGCTGAAGAAGGTGCTGCAGCAACTGGTAATTCAAAGGCTCTGAATGCAATTTTTGCTGCAGTTGATGCTAATAACTTCAGGTTGATCTCAAACTGTGACATGGCCAAGCAAGCATGGGAGATTCTGCAAACTGCCCATGAGGGAACTGATAGAGTAAAGCTGTCAAGACTCCAGATTATTGCCACACAATTTGAGAATCTGAGGATGCTGGATGAAGAAACAATCACTGAGTTTAATGCTAAACTCTGTGATCTTGCAAATGAAGCTCATGCCCTTGGTGAGCCCATCCCAGAAGAAAAGCTTATCAGAAAGGTTCTCAGATCGCTGCCCACAAAATTTGACATGAAGGTGACAGCCATTGAAGAAGCTCAGAATGTCAGATTCATGAGGTTGGAAGAGCTGATGGGGTCTCTCAAACAATTTGAGATGAAACTGGTCAAAGAAGACACCACTTCCAAGGACAAGAATGTTGGTTTGAAGGCTGAAGCAGAAACCAAGCAGACAGTTCCAGACGATCAGTTGAGCATGCTGGTTAAAAATCTAGGAAAGTTTCTGAAAAACATGGAATCCAGAACTGAGAGAAGCTCTTCCTCGCGAAGACAATTCAGACGGGGCAGTGAAAGAAAGAAGAAAGGGAAAGAACCAGCACTGGACGATGATGACAAGAAAGAGATGAAAAAGGGAGTTCAATGCTGGAACTGTGAAGGGTACGGACACATTGAGGCTGATTGTCCAAGCAAACCCTTCAAGAATTCTGAGAAAAAGAACAGCAAATCCATGACAGCAAAATGGAGTGATTCGGATGAGAGTGATGAAGAAAACTGTGTTGTGCTGACAAGTGTTTCAGATGTCCACCTCAATGAGCTAAAGAAGGTAGAAATTCACTATGGGATTGAAGTCTCTGAGAGTGAAGATGACGAAGACTCATCTGACAGTTTTGCTGATCTTCTGAGGAAGATACTCAAACAATGTGAGGCAGTTCTTCAGACCAATCAGACCTTAACTGACAGAGTAAATCTCTTGGAAGAAGAACGAAGGAGATGTCTACCCTCAGTTGATAATCAAGTTTCTATTCTGAAAAGAGAAGATTCAGAAAGACAGACCTCTGTTGAATCCACTCCAGCAGCAGCCAAGACAGCTGACCCGCAGAGCAATATTCTGGACGAAATATTATCTTACCAAAGACTTGGAAAAGGGAAAACAGGGCTTGGATATACTGGTGAAGAAAGCTCTAACGGGACAGTGTTCATTAAAGCCTCAGATGGTGAGACAGACGAGAAGAAGAATTCAGATGCCTCCTCAAAAATGGCAGAGAAAATTGGACCTAGACATGTGAACAAGAGGATGCTGCAGCATCATGGACAACATTTTTCTCAAACAAAACAAAAGTCTCAGAACAAGTGGAGTACTGGTACAAGAGTTGGGAAGCAGAAGATCAACTCCAATCTGAAGCAGCAACACAGAACTTGCTCAGCTGAAAAAGGGGGAGCAAAGTCCAGAATCAGCACATGTTGCACAAAGACTCCATTTCATGTTGTTGCACAAGAGCACTGGATTGCTAAAAACAAGGGTAAAACGCAGATGGTACAAATATGGAAACTCAAACAAAGAGTTAGGAGGCTGGAAGATCAGAAGAAGAAAAGGTATGGTGTATTCCAAGTATGGGTGAAGAAGACTCCACCAGATTCTCCCAAGGATCCTCTGAGCAACTGCAGCCTGAATTGAATAGGTGAACAAGCTCACATGTGCTGCAGCAACCTGGCCCGAATTAGCTTGTTCACATGTGTTGGTTGCTAAAGATGGAAAGGAAAATATTTGCACATGAGAGGCACGTGACTTACACTTCAAAAAGGAAAAGAAAATAACGGGTAAATATTTTCTAGGGCACAGATCAAGAGCAAAGGGCGTCTCAGAAATCTCTGCCGATCATCCTCTGTGCGCTCCTCTTTCCTTCCACATCTCTGCAGCAATGGTGAAGACACGCGGACTGAAGAAGAATCTGGCAGCTGACAGGCAAAGCAGGTCTGAGAGAAGGACCAAGGCACGCAACGAAGACCCTGCTCAGCCGCTGGAGGTGGTTGTGTGGGAACCGAACCCTCTCCCTGTGTCGCACAGTGAGCCCTCTCCCTCTGAAGAAGCTTCGCAGAAGAGGAGGCGGATGGTACGTGATGGAGAACCTATCTCCGGTTCTGCTGTGCTGCCAGAAGCGGATATGACTGAAGCTGCTTCTGAAGAAGAACAAGCAGCAGAGACTGCTGCAGCAGTTCCTGCAGAAGAAGAGTGCAGATCACTGGTCATGTCTCCAGGTATTATTGGTGAAGGGGTTGAAACAGCTGCTGAGTCCCCTGAACAAGAACCTGCTGCAGCACATCCCCCTTCTTCAGACAAGGGCAAAGCTCCTATCCTGATCCCAGGCTCCAGTAGTGAAAGCTCATCCAGTGAAGAAGTGGAAGCAGGATCTCTTGGTGGACCCTCTGAGAAAGGTCCTGCAGCTGAAGATTTCTCTGCTCTCACTGTCGGAGGCACATGGTTCAGGAACAAAAGCGTCTCTCAATCCTGGAGTGCTGTTGAGAGGAAACACATTGTGCATGAGAAGCGTCTGGTGCAAGACAAGTATAGATCAGCTGCTATGATTGAGCTCTTGACTGAGGTAAAACTGCTCAAGTCCCTAACCTTTCCTCACCGTTTCAATATTATTCTGGTTAGAGAATTTATAGTGAATATGGAAGAAAAATTTGGAGAAGAAGGAGCTGATGAGTATGGGAGAAGCTGGGTAAGGGGTAAACAAGTGGTTATTACTCCTGAAATTATTGATGCATTCCTTGGGATTTTTGAGAATGCAAGGGCTCCCACTGATGTGAAGCCTGAATTATTGGCGAAGACCCTTACAGCGGGAGTGTGCCTGTCTTGGGGCGGTCCAAATCTCAGTGCAGCTGAGCTAACCTCCAAGTATGCTCTGCTGTATCATCTTGGTGCAAGGAACTGGATTCCTAGTTCTCACAGAGGGAAGGTCAACAAAGACTTTGCTAACCTTCTCTATTCTATTGGAAAGAGGAGGAAGATCAGCCTGGGAAGTGTGATGTTCCCTCAGCTTGCTACACATGCCGGGAGTGCCTCCTCCAGCAAGCCTATTGTGCTGCCCTCCCTCATCCGATCATGGTATCTCAGCACCCAGAGTTCGGAGCGATTACTGAAGGCTTATCTGAGGAGCTGCAGGTCTTTACTGTTGATCACAAATTATTCAAGGGAAAACATGCAGTGGATGTTGCCTATGAGGATCTTCTCATGGTTGGTTCTTCAGCTCCAGCTCCCTTGGAGGAATCTCTTCCCCCTGCTGTCACAATCCAGTCTGCTCTTCGTGCCAGGATTGTGAGTCACCTCCGGTCTGAGCTGGCTATTCTTGAAGCTGAAGCCAAGAGGAGAGATGCCAGGCGTGGACAGATCAGGAGCCTCATCAGAGACTTGGAGTTCCTGGAGGATGAGGAGCAGGCCCCTTGAGCATCTATGACAAAAAGGGGGAGAGAAGATTTATATGCTGCTGAATATTGATACATTTTTTTTGACCCTGCGTGGTCAGTATGCTATGGCCGAGTGTGGCCTCATCTACTTACTCTCTATTAATTTTATTTAGAGTATTTCGTTTCTGGTTTTCGGAAGAGTTGTCAAAATGCCAAGGGGGAGATTGATAATGCAAGTATGGCAGTGTTTGACAAAACCAGCATGAGTGAACAAGGAGCTGCTGCAGCTCAATCAATCAAGGAGGCCAGCAGAAGTATACAGCAGAAGTAAACCAGCAACAGATGCAGCAGGGGATGCTGCAGCAGGTGCTGGTTCAAGAGCTAGTTCAACTGTCCGAATAACAGTTTTGTGCTGGGTGAGTTTTGAAGGTTTGGCAGCTTTGTGAAAGTGCTTAGAAGAATTTCTAAAATGCTGCTGAGCATATTTCAGCAAGGATTATCAGTCAGAGAAGGAGATATGCTTCAAGATATTTATCAAATCTAATCTCCTAGATTTTAGGAGATAATTGATCTTGTGGGATTATGGCCTAAATCTGGAAATTGCTTAAAGTGGCGTGGGTATTTAAGCAGAAGGTTTGAGGGCTGAAGAGGGTGATCGAAGCTGAGTGATACACGAGCGTAGACACGAAATTCAGAGATAGGTTTTTCAGGGTGTGCTACGGAAGTTGTTCTTCGATCAACACACACGGGCAAAGCGTTGAGCGCAGAGCTGTGGTGCGTATTGCAGAAGAGAGTCAGGTCTTGCAGAGACTGATTCATGCTTTGATCTGGAAGCCAATTTAGAGCTGTGGAGCTTGTTGGTTGATCAAAGGCAGCCGCGGGAGAGCCGACGGGTGGAAGGCTCGGTCGAGGTTCGTGCGGAAGAACTCACTAGTGGCAGGTGGTCACTGAGTGAGGGGGAGTTACTCAGAGTGTGCAGCGCTCTTGGAGTGGTTCGATCGGCTCGGCAGGAGGCCTTGGAGCGACGCGGACAGAGTGCTTCAGCTGGTGTTACAGCTGTTGCTGCAGCAACCCTGCTGAGTAGTGTAGGCTAGAATAGGCTGAGTTCTTGAAGAGGATTGTAGCTATTCTAGACTGACATATTGTAGAGGGTGTGCTGGCACAAATCAGAGCTTGTTCTGATTGTGTTGAGTAGTCCACACGGGGTTAAAGTAGCATAGGTTGCGTGAGTTGTAACCTAGTGTGATCTGAACCTTTGGTTGAGTGGATTGAGGACTGGAGAATAGTCCTCCCCAGACGTAGGCAGATTGGCCGAACTGGGTGAACAAATCTGTGTCCTATTCATTGTCTGCTGTGCCTACATTTAAGTGAACAAGAGTGTGCTGCAGCAACTGCTAGTTCACGAATCTGCATAAGTAGAGACATTTGAAATTTCAACATGAATTAATGAGTATTAATTTTATGCACACCAAGTGAATTAATGAAACGCATGAAATGCACACTGAGAATTAGTTAATTAATGAGGATGGAATGAGAATTGAACTAGGTTGTTTAGAAGATCAAGCATGTTTATATTAGATAGCGTCTGTGCACGACAGTGAGATTCGCATTCTATTAGGCTAAACATATTGCAGTTTAAGTTATCGATTGATAGACAGAGAGGTTGTGATTAGGAGACTTTTGTTCTACACGGTTCAATAGAGCGAGAGTTTGAGAATTGTGTCCCTTAGGTGTCATTCCTATTCTAGAGAAGGAGCGAGAGTTGAATCTAAAGTGCATGATACTTTAGCCTAGAATTATCAGTCAAATTAACTTATGCATGTATTGCTATTTTGCGTTGCTAATCGCATGACCTAGGGGTGAAGTAGGATTCTAACTACGTTTTCTTTATTACTTACTTTAAAAAAAAATTCAACCTTGTCTTTAGTACTTACTAGAGATACCTTACCTAGAGGACAAAACCCCCAGCTTTTCTTTAGTAGACTCGCATTAAGCATTACTAGCTAGCTTTAGACTAATCTAGGCTTTTCTCTTGGGTTCGACCCGGGTCACTCGGATTATAATTATTGTTTGCGTACCGTGATTGGACTAGTAACTGTACTGCCACAATTTCGACAACGTCAATGAGCGCGCGTTTGGATTCCCTCTCGGATTCTCACGCGACGCTCATCCTCTCCCACGAGGTGTTGTCCACGATTTTGTCGAGAGGCAAGAAGGTGCAATGGCTCGTATGGCCGTGCATTTGGGTAATGTGGACATCCCACCTCCGTCGGCGCCGTTTGCTCAACCGCCGCCTACACCGACTATGCCACCTTTAGACGCGAGAGAGGACTCCATTTTAGCAATGGTTGAAGGTGGGGTTGATGAAGCTAATGCCTCGACAGAAGGGAGTGACTGACGTTGTCGAGATTGTGGTAGTAAAATTACTAGTCCAATCACGGTACGCAAACAATATTTATAATCCGAGTGACATCGGGTCGAACCCAAGAGAAAAGCCTAAATTAGTCTAAAAATAGCTAGTAATGCTTAATGCGAGTCTACTAAAGAAGAACTGAGGGGTTTTGTCATCTAGGCGAGGTATCTCTAGTAAGTACTAAAGACAATGTTGAGTTTGTTTTGAAAGGAAATAATTAAAAAAGGCGTAGTCGGGATCCTACTTCACCCTTAGGTCATGCGATTGGCAGCACAAAATAGCAATACATGCATAAGGTAATTTGATTGATAGTTCTAGGCTAAAGTATCACGCACTCTAGATTCAACTCTCGCTCCTTCTCCAGAATGGGAATGATACCTAAGGGACACGGCTCTCAAACTCTCGATCTATTGAACCGCGTAGAACATAAGTCTCCTAATCTCACCCTCTTAATCTATTGATCGATGACTCAAGTCCGCTCTATACTTAGCCTAATAGAATGCGAGTGTCTCTCGCGCACAAACGCTATCTATGTGTTTTGTCAAACACTTGGTGTGCATAAAATTAACATATGCATTGAAATTTTCAATCAAAAACCTCATTCATAATAAAAAATTGCATGTTTTGCGTTACAATCTAACCTAAGGGATCCATAAGGGTCCCTAATACTATGCGACTACTCACTCATGGCGAGTTTGATACAAGACATAATGAAATTGTTCAACAAGGAAAAGTAAAGTAAGTAAAGTAGTAGAGTTTGAGTAGAAGGATGTTATAGAATCTTCAATTGTTGATGTCTTCCCCGAATCCTCGACAATTCTTCAAGTTCTTCAAGAGATATCGTCTAGGATTTTGTTTTTCGGGAGAGAGCTGCAAGCCCCGAAGGCACATTCTGATATTCTTGAATTTTGACCCGGTTTGCCTGCTGTGCCCGAATCACTTTTGATTCGGGGTAGCATAGTAAGTTGATTCCACAAGTGTTGGTCGAATCAAAGTCTCAGTGAGTTTCTTGGCTGGGCAAATCACTTTTGATTCGCCCTGGCCTGAATTCCTCTTGGGCGAATCAACTTTGCAGTCCCGTTTGACAATTTAAACCTTCGAATTACGTCTTGATGTAAACAAAGAAACTGTATCCCTTTGAGTTAGCTTTCCAACAAGATGTAGTATGCCTCAACGGATTAGAATCACGTTCTTGGAAGGCCTTCAACGACGAACAGGTCAATCTACTCAGATTTGGTCTACGGGCGAATTCTCCTCGAGTAAACTTGATCCAGACAGTTGACAGGTTGATTCGACCAAGGTCAGTCGAATCACATTTGCTTGTTGCTCTCGATCGACTGGAATCCATCCGAATTTTCTTAAGAAAACTACATATCGTGTAATACGCATTTTTATTTAACCTGAAATGATAAAAGAAAATATCAAACGACTTTATAAAATAACGGAATAAACAAGAAGTAGAGGGAAAATGCTAACAAATATATGGTTATTTGTCCGTATATCAAAGCACCCCACACTTAAGTTTTGTTCATCCTGAACAAGTATATGCACAAGCCAAGTAGAGAGTAAGATGCTAAGTCATATATGATAGTATCAAAGCATGTAGCAAATCTTACGCACATAAAACACATAAAACATAACATAAAAATAAGTAAACAGTGAAAATTAATCTACTTCTAACTCACTTTCTTAGGAATCACGGATGCATTTAGCCTTTAAACCCCTAGGCTACCCTAGTGGATGAGTTATAGTCTCGTGAGAGTTTTTAGAATAGGAATACTCAAAAATCCTACTCGGAATCATCCATAAGAGTTTAAAATCCAATTATAGTTTGCTAAGCAAGTATTTCTTTATCAACCAACATAAAATTAGAGTTGTGCAAATCATTCACTTCATGCAAACTCTAAGAATCATTCAACTTATTGCGACAACAAATATTCATAGAATCGATATCAAAACTAGCATTCGTTGAATTCAAGTTATCGCTCAATTTCCTATACAATTAGCATGAAGAAAAGAGTCGCTTACACAAAAACTTTTGTCGAGTCAATCACATATGCTTACTAAGGGCAAGTCCATAAGCTCATGACAATATCCTCATTCTCAAGTTTTAGACTATACGTCATAATCTATAAGAAAAGACGAGTTTCGACATTGAAAAATTGAAAATTCACTCGTACAAATCTTGATGCTTAAGTAATAAATTACGAGGTTTAAAATTTCTACTACGTTGCTGATGCGGAGATATATCTTTCTGTGGAACACAAGTTTGTTCACCCAGTTCGGCAACTTCCCTTCGTCTGGGGAGGATGCTCCGATCCTCAAGATTTCACTATCACTGTTCGAAGTACAAGGACTCACACCTCTACTTCTCACTTAGCCGAAATTTAAAGCTCTTCTAATCTCCTAGACTAGAAAGCAGTCTGATCACACAGACTCTCTTCATGTACTCTACACACTCTCAGTAGTAAATAGCTACAGTTCTACCTCTTAAACTCAGCCTATAGTGTATATCTCACGGAAGCTTAAGCACACTCTTCACCAGAGTTGCTATATCTTCAGTCCACCACACTCCAAGTTCTCTTGCCAAGTAGTCAGACCCTCTAAGTTCTTCAAACTCAGCCTTGGCTCCCCCTCAATCAATGACACACTCTACCAATATTGAGTAGCCTCAATCATTGCTCCCCAGCCCGCGTCTCTGCCTATTCGCGGCTTATCACCGATCTCCTGACTGTTCCCCTAACGAGCAGCGGCTCAAGTTAAACTACGAACCAGTCCAGAATCAAACTCCATGAGTTCTGATTCCTCTGCGCAACACAAGCCTTTAACTCAGTGTGTAAAACCCTGCTACCGTGAGTTAATCTCTCCGTGTGTTCTTCTCTTGCGTTCTGTGTTTTCTCTCTGTGTTTGTCTCTGGTACTGCTGCCCTCTGCCTTACTTTTAAAGCACTCGCACCCCCCAAAAGCGCCAAGCATCAACATCAAAATCTTACTCCTAGATTTAGCAAGTTGTTGATGATTCCGTTGTTAAATTTGAACTCCTTGGATCTTTATCTTCTTGAGCACATGCTGGCGACTGCTGAGCTCTTGATGACACCTGCATACCTCGCTAAGCTTTCCTGATGCCAGCTGGATCAAGCTGGAGCCTCACTGTGCAACGCCGAAATTCTGCTCTAGCTCCGGATCATCACAGAGTGTTGAAGCAGACTCTGTCTTTTCATTGCTGTCTCTTGCCCATTCTTCAAATAGTGTCTCAGCTTCAGATCTTCAGGGATTGCTGAGGCATACTCTGGATCTTTGTTGATGCTGTTTTGTCAACCTTCAGATTGTGCTCCAGCCACTGATCTTAAGGGAGTGCTTCAGCATTCTCTTGAGCAGTTTTGTCAAGGATGCCATATCCTCAACAATCTCCCCCTTGGCATTTTGACAAAACTAAAAACAACTACTGATAGACTACTGATCCAGAAACTCTGGTAACAACTAACAGCTATGCTAGATGATTTTTCTGAATATTACACTTGAGTTTAGAGTTCCTCAATTTATGCTCACATCAAAAGTGTTCTAATAGTTCTACGAGCTGTTCAGAATCAAACGAAAAATGTCAAGTCAGGTGAGCATCATAGGCTAGTATCTATTAAAATAATTCTCCTTCTTTTTGGCACAAATGCCGAGGGCTTCAAACATCATCGGGCTGGACTGGGGTAGAATTACTGGAAGAAGGGTACTCCAAGTCTCGTAGAAGGTGACGACACGTCGTTGTGTGCGCCAAAATTAAATTTTTATTTCCTACTTACTAGCTAGTGGTAAGAAGGGTCGAACCCAAAGAGAGCAATTAGTTATAGAGTTCTACAAACAATTGTCACAAAAAAGGGGGTTTTAAGGAAGATTGTTGTTGTTTATCAAATTCAGAGAAAATCAATTAAGGGATGTGCATTGCAACTGATAATCATCGATTGAAACATTCATCAATTAGTAAACCTACTGTTCTAGTCTAACAATCCCGCTAAGATAATATCGACTTCAAGTTCTATCTACTACTGACGGCTAAGTTCTCAAGTAGATGTAATATTTATCCTCTTAGTTACCAGTACTAGTTCCACTGCTAGGCTTGCGCTAATGTTGGATAAAGCAAATATCATGCACTGCTAGTCCAACTAGATCACCGCTAAGTTTCTCCAATCAAACATACAAGCATGCCATTAAGTTCAAGATTAGTAATTCACTGAATCAAATTATAAAAACATAAGTATCTCAAACCGTTCGTTGCAACACAAATCCCTAAACCGAATTAAGGTTTAGCTACTACTATCCATCTAAAACAATAATGAAAATAAACCGAGTTCAGAAAATACAAAAACTATGAACAGTACTTTCGCAATGAACAGTAAACAAGATGAATAGTCAACGGGATGAACAGTAACCCCCCCCCCCTTCTTCAATCAAACATACAAGCATGCCATTAAGTTCAAGAACAGTAATTCACTTAATCAAGTTATAAAAACATAAGTATCTCAAACCATTCGTTGCAACACAAATCCTCAAACCGAATTAAGGTTTAGCTACTACTATCTATCTAAAACAATAATGAAAATAAACCGAGTTCAGAAATACGAAAACTATGAACAGTACTTTCGCAATGAACAGTAAACAATATGAATCATAAGTTGTCATCTTTGATTCAAGTCGTTCTCCTCAGTTGTCCCTTTGCTCAGTCGTTTGAAAATATGAATCAAAGTTTTCCAACATACTTTGATTGAGCCTACACATACTTTGATTCATATTTTCAAGTATGTTGGAAAACTATGAACAGTACTTTCGTATGACCCTTTGCTCTTTGAACGGTTCCAATCGTAGCCTTCGAATAATAGCATACGGAGCGCATCCTGCTCTTTTTCATCATTATCCTTTCAGCGCGAGGCAGGATAGGGGTTACCCACCCATTCTCGGTTATAGGACTAGAGATATGATGGTTTTTTTTCCCGTCCCACCATTATTGGTCATTGAACAACATCCGAGTCAAAGTCTGCTTCAGAAGGGATGTCAGAAGAGCTGCAAGTGTTTGTGGTAGATCACAAACTTTTCAAGGGAAAGCATGTGGTGGACATTACACAAGAGGATCCCCTACTGGTTGCACCACCACCTGTCCCAGTCCCTGGAGTAGATAAAGATGCCCCTGATCCATCTATACAAGCTGCCCTCAAAGTCAGAATTTTGAGCCATCTCAAGACTGAGCTGAACCTGATTACATTAGTAGTGAAGAAATTCACTGCCTGAAGGGCACAAATCAGAAGTCTTCTAAGAGACCTGGAGTACCAAGAAGAGGAAGCTGCCACTGAATGATGATGAGGATGTTTACTGAAGCCCCCTGACGTGTAGTAATTTTTTACTCCAAATTCAGTGAATATGAAGTTCCAATGCAGGTCAAAAACAATTTATAAACCGAAGTATTCCGGGTCGTCCAAGGAGTAAACTAAGCTTATGCACTACGCAAAATCTAGTTTTGTTTAGCTAACTCGATCTGTGAATTGATTTTGTGTAAAGATTTGGATTAAGACAAGCAAGCTAAGGTTAAATGGCCAAATTTCAAGAAGATTCCAAGGTTGATTTCACTTGCCTGGTGTTTTCTAATAAAGTGACAAAGATGAATGGATGATTGAAGACTATAGAGGTTATGAATAGATCAATCTTCTAAACTAGCTTTCGCTCAATTTTGATTATCAACCTATTACGGAAATCGAATCTCAATCTCTCAATATATTGATTCGCTCTAACTTCCTCCACTAATCACAAACCGTCGCTATGATGATCAGTAAAAGAGTTCGGATGAAGCTAACCTAACCTCTAACTTATCTCTTTATGCTACTTTCGTATGTCAATAAAATCAAAGTCGGTTTTACTCTCGTCTTTCCTAAGTATGTATCTCTCAATAACGTACTCAAGTTAAAACGGATTTCATGCTGGCATTCTTTCAAACATCTAACATGCATAACTTGACATACTTGAGAAAAACCTATCATCCACCTAAACTTTCGTTTAGAACATCATCACAATATTTCAAACACACTAGACAAGATTCATCAAACCTTGGAATTAGGGGGAATTACTCACAATACATGGAAAATGATATCATTGCTTTCATATATAAAGAACGAGTTACAAATCCAATTCCCTAATGAAAACAATGGATTACAACCATGCAATTGACTAATCAAGGATCGAAACACCTCTTTTCTTCCTCCCTTTCTTCTCTGGTTCGTGCCCTATTTTCGCCTCCCAGCTCGTCTCCCGCGTCCTATCCCATCTGCCTTCCTCTATCCCTCTCGGTTCCCTTCAAATTCTATGAAAATATGCTGAGCTGTCCGTATCGGTCGTATCAATACGGTCGATACGACCATATCCACTCGCTACGGTCGATACGATGCCAGCTGTGAAATCGAACACTCGACACGGTCGTATCGACCGTGCCAATCATACCAATACGGGCGGTACGGTAGATACGGGCAATTTGACAATTTCCCGACTCTTTTGCATGCAGTTGCCTCTACTTTACTCCCTATGGCGCCTGAGAAGATTGGCCCTGAAACAGGAAAGAGAGAGTGCATAATGGTCATAATGTTCCAAAAATGAACGAAAACAACCAATAAACACAAGCGAGAATCGGTCGGGAATTCGACCGATCAAACACTCCACACTTAAAATTTGATCGTCTCGAGCAAACGATCAGGACATGTTATAATATATTCAAGACTCTCTATCCCAATTTAAGCTTTGAATAATAGAGTGATGACCACCAAAGCACGGGCTTCACGAACTCTAGCCCCACACCTCACACTAACACTTCAAACAAATTGCAATCAAAGAGTTTTCGAGCCGCCTAAGAACACATGAGGGCACACACTCAAGAAAATCAGTACCAGCGCCAACCAAAACCAATCTCGCAATCTATTCATTTTCAAGGCAAGGCATTCGAAACAAGGGTTTATACACAGCATGCAGAACTCATATCCAAGCCTTAGACTTTGCATCACAATTCATAAGGAAAGAGGAGTTCGGCAAAAATTATTTTTCAAAAACAGTCATAAACCCATTGATGCTTACGTGCTAACACAAGGGTCATTCTCTAGTAAAACAAGCTAGCACACAAGCAAATTGTAGACTTGCACAAGAATGATATGGCGGATAGGCATAAAGTCAAGCTCTTACTATTTCTTTTCTCTCTTTTTTTTTTCTCAAGCTTTCGAGGAGGAACTTTTCTTCCTAACCTGGGCCATTTTTTTTTTCTTTGGGTGCAAATACTTTCGAGGGGGAACTTTTCTTCCTAACCCTCGGCATTGCAGCCAGAATCACACAATAAGAACTTGACAATAACCCCAAATAGAGGTTGAGGATGCGCAAGAAACAATTACAAGCTAGGAGCTAAGCAAGCAAACAAGAGTCACCTAAAAGCAATCGCAAGGTTTATGCATTATGTAATGGTTTTTTTAAAAAAAAGTGCAAGCTACACCAAGGTCCAAAGCAAGCAATGAAAAATTCCTAGAATGCGAGATAGGCAACGGATAGCAATAATAATGACTCACAAGAAGGCGCGATCATGAGAACTTACTCGGCCCTAGGCTCTAAATCAGCAAAATGAAAGAGGCTAGATGCGGTATGTGAAACTCAAGCACGTTGATCCCAAGCTTAAAAGAGGTCAAACACTCTTATAACAATACGCATAGTATGAAATCAATGAATATTTTGGCACCAAGCACTCAATGCATATTCAAGCAAGTTAATCAATGAAACACTCAATTAATATGCCACTCCACACTTAAAATAAAGCTTAGTCCCTAAGCTAAAAATTGAAAATGAGAAGAGTGCATAGGAACTCCCCTAGTGAGCGTGGCCATTTCGTGCGGGAGTCAACATATTTCTGCCACTTTGATGACCTGAAAAATGAGAAGATAGGTGGACAAATAGAGCACAATCAAGTTCATCAAATTCATCGCCAAAATGAGAGATGAAACATATATATCTATGACAATGAAACAGCCTTATGATGAGATTTAAACATTCAGAATTCCATAAGGACACAAAACAGCAACAAGCAAATGTCCAAGTGCAACCAACATAGCCAACAAAAGATAACTACCAAGAGAAGTTATGTCAATCTAGCAAGGATATCAACTAATATATCAAAAAAAATAGCATCCTAAAGGTAGTCACTCGGCGCCGCTCTGGGAAGGTCCAGCATCATCATCATTCGGGCCAGTCCATGGCATAGGATCCTGCGGCTCAAAAGTCTCGTGTCCGGGAGCGGTAGGAGGTGCTGGAAAGTCATGAATTCCTTCGGCTTGAAGCAAAGCGGTGATAGCCCTGGTCGTCCACTCCTGGGAGCGCATAAGATAGTCTAGCTGGGGGCTGTAGTCCGGAGCTTGATGTGTGGGCTGAGCATCCTCTTGCGCCGCTGATGGTGGAGGCGCAGTCTCGTGTCGGCGCTTCGAAGCACGACCAGCCGCTGCAGAAGGGCCATCTATCCTATGATACCATGTACCATTAGGTAATACCATCCGCATTTGCCTAAGAGCGGCAAGGTCCAAAACTGGGAACATGCCCGGGGCAGCCGGTGGAAGCTCATAGCGAAAAGCTTCGGCGAGCGCAGTAATGAAGCCGCCACCACAAAGAACATATCTCTGATCATTGGTTTGGAACTCTTCAAAGCAAAAGGTCAAGTATGATATAACATCGAACTCCACGCCTTTATCAAGAGCGATGAGGAGGTCCAAATCCTGCTGAGACACCTTCGTCCCCCCTTCAACACGTGGATTGAGTGATGTCGCAATGATGCGATGCATATATTTCCATTCCGCGTCTCTAATGCACGTGGAGGGTGGGCTAGGAGTGAACACCGCGTCTTGCCCTGATAACTTTCGCCAGAATTCTGTCCGCTCAATATCACTCACCACAGGAATAGTGCCCTCCATAGGAAATTCCAGAATGTCATGGAGCTCCTCTCTGGATAGGTGGCGCTCTTCATTCCCCAATTGGAATTTCCAGGCGGTCACCCTCTGCCCTTCGATCACAGCTTCAAAGGAAGCGATAAACTCATGGACCATATTTTTATGAGTCGGCCATGTAGCCCCTACAAGCACCCCAAGGCCAAACCGCTGCAGCCGGCTATTAACTGAGTCGAAGATAGAGAACCTGTGCATCGTCGTCACATCGGGCATGGGAGTGGGCACAATTTCTTTCTTCCCGTCGAGGATGCGCTTAAGCCGCTCCGCGGACCTTGGATTGATGAACTTATACGTCTTAGGGAATGGAGGGGGCAGACCTGGGCGGCGGACAACGTTCTTCTTCCTGCCGGTTGTGGGCTGTTTTATGGGAGGCATTTTTGTTGAGGAGCTGAGAAATTAGGGACTGAGGTTGAGTGGCTGGATGGCTGCTGCCCTGTGGAGAGTCAATGTAGCTAGGGTTGGAGAGAGCTGAGTACTGAGTTGCGGCGCTAGGGTTGCTCTATGGAGCCTCGGCTGACTGCAGAAAGGGCGAGCGAGGACTGGCGAGCGCGGCTGGCAAACGCGGCTGGTGGCTGGAGGTCGGGCGAGTGCGGCTGGCGAAGGTCGCTGGGGTTGTCGGAGACAGGTACGGTCGCTGGGGCAGGTCGGCTGGTGCTCTGGTCGGACTGGCGAGCGCGGCTGGAGGTCGGGCGCGGGTGGAGAAGATGTGAGGAATTTGGGGAAAATCGCGATTTCAAAATCTGAAATCGCGATTTAGGTCAACTACCAGCCGAAGGACCGTATCGATACGGTCGATACGACCGGATCGACCGACAAGACCATATTCACACGATACGGTCGATACGACCTCCATGGAGATTTCAAGGACCGTATCGACCGTATCAATACGACCGACACGGTCCTGACGACCAAAACGGGACGTCAAGATTTCAGCCGAACCAAGACGACATCGAGAAAATCTAAACCCCAAACTCAGAAATAAAATAAGACGACCAAGATGCAAGCCTAGCACATGACTCCTAACGCAACTAAAAGAAGAAGAAAAACAAAAACAAAAGCAAGAAACAAGAAACAAGAGGAACTCACAGAGCGGGTTACTTCCCGAAAAGGCCTAGTTTAAATTCTTGGCGAGACGTAGCTAAGGGCGCGCAAGATCAATCCAAGTGGTAGCTCACATAGCCTACCTCCTTCTCTAGCCCATGATACAATTTAATCCGACGCCCATTAACCTTGAACAACTCCCCCTCAGAATTTAAAAGCTCCACATGCCCATCATCAAATACTTTATGAACGTGAAAAGGGCCCGACCACCTAGTCCTTAACTTACCGGGATAAAGTCTCAATCTTGAATTGAACAAAAGGACTTGGTCTCCTTGTTTGAAGCTCTTCCTCACCAGCTTTCTATCATGCCATCTCTTCGTTCATTCTTTGTAGAGAAGCGCGTTGTCATAAGCATCCAAGCGACTCTCGTCCAGTTCATTCAATTGTAACAACCGCTTCTCCCCTGCAGCACGTTAATCGCGCGTCGTTGTACGCGTCAAATATAATCCTTCCTCTTCCACTAGTACAGCGGTTAAGTAAGGGTCGATCTCCATGATCGCGCGTCGTCGTGCGCGTCAAATATAATTCCTTCCTCTTCCACTAGTACAGCGGTTAAGTAAGGGTCAATCTCCACAGGGAGCAAGTAGTTCAGTTCTAGCCAGTGACCTACACTTACGAAGATTGGGGGGGTGTGTGAGTGATTGAAATGCGCGATGCGCAAGTGAACAGTAACTAGTGTAACGCAGGAAATTTGCACTAGACGTGCGCAAGCAGTAGAGATTAAATACTATGATTATGAGAAGCATTGGGCAGACAATCCTCTATGAGTGCATTCCTTATCATCGACTCTAAACGTCTATAGTTTTCGGTTTACTTGGGTTAGTGTCCGGTCAAGGCTTTCTAACACGTGCGCATGTTCCGTTCAAAGTTCATGTGCTATTAATCCTTAGAACATAGACTAAAACAGCTGCGAATCCGTTCAAGGTAGCAACTGATCACCCTAGCTTGTTACTCCTAGTTGTCACCGTAAAGCTATCAACTAGTTTAACATATGACAAGCAAGCAACACAAGTAAGATTGCGGTTCAAGGCTTCCCCTACTCATGCAACTGGCTATCTCCGTATGCACAGGATTAATACAAGTAAGTAAACTATGCATTAAGCTCCAGTCTCAAAGAAAATACATCATAGATTCATGCCCAACCAACACTAAGAGTTTAGCTAGTGATAAACATCATAGAATAGTAAATAATGACTAATGTGTCTGAGAAAACAGTAGCAAACAGTGCGTGCAGCTTGTCTTCTCGGCTGGCGCAATCGGCTGGCGCAAATCCTCTCAACAAGTCCGTGTGTTTTCCAGTTCTGCTGCGAAGTGCCTCTTGGTGATCTCTGATGCGTCTCCAGAAAGTCCCCTCGTTTTCTCTTTCTTGTTGCCCTAGCCTTCCTCTTGTTTATTTACTGCTTGGGAAGCTCACTTTTGGCAACTTCCAAATCTGGTCACGTCAAGATTAGGCAGTACTGGACTTTGCGCTTGGCGCACGGCATCGGCTAGCGCATGGGCTAGCGCACCTCTGCTGACTCTCGCCAACTTCTCTCCTGTTTGTGCTGCTAGCTCCGCAGGCGGATCTTTCACTCCTAGAACGCTGCCTGTTAGCGCGTATCCGACTCACAGACTCATTTTGCCCTGTAATACAAAAACACTAGAAACGAGTAATCTTGCTCATAAAATATTGCAAACAAGCATAGGGTTATGATCTAAATAATGCGTACAAATAGCCTCTATCACTCCACAGGGAGCAAGTAGTTCAGTTTTAGCCAGTAACCTACACTTATGAAATTGGGGGGTGTGAGTGATTGGGGTTGCGCGATGCGCAAGTAACAGTGGTATCGTAACGCTGGAATTTGCACTAGACGTGCGCAGGCAATAGAGATTAAGTACTATGACTATGAGAAGTATCGGCGCAGACAATCCTCTATGAGTGTATTCCTTATCATCGACTCTAAACGTCTATAGCTTCATTTTACTTAAGTTAGTGTCCGGTCAAGGCTTCCTAACATGTGCGCATGTTCCGATCAAAGTTCATGTGCTATTAATTCTTGAACTAGTCTAAAACAACTACGAATCCGATAAAAGTAGTAATTGCTTATCCTAGCTCATTACTCCTAGTTGGCACCGTCAGGTTATTCAACTAGTTTAACAAACAACAACAAGCAACAAGAGTAAGATTGCGGTTCAAGGCTTCCCCTACTCATGTAACAAGCTGCCAGTAATGTGCACAGAATTAATATAAGCAAGCTAGCTATGCATTAAGCGCAAGTCTCAAAGGGAAATACTCATAGATTCATGCCCAACCGATACTAAGCGTTTAGCTAGACATGCTAGTGGTAAACATCATAGAAATAGTAAATAATTACTAAGGTGTCCAAGAAAACAATAGCAAACAGTGCGTGCAGGTTGCTGTCTTGGCTGGCGCGGTCGGCTAGCGCAAATCCTCTTAACAAGCTCGTGTGTTTTCCAGTCCTGCTGCGCAGTGCCTCCTGGGTGTACGAATTGTGAATCCTAATAATCGTCTCTCTACCTAGCCTCCTTCTCTTCTTTATATACTGCTCAGAGGCTCATCCTTGGCAACTTCCAAATCTGGTCGTGTCAGGATTTGGAAACACCACCATCTGCGCCTGGCGCACGGCATCTGCTTAGCGCAATCGGTTAGCGCACCGTGGTCGACTCTGCCAATTCTTCTGTTTGCGCCGCTAGCTCCGCAGGCTGTGTGATGCGGGTCCTAAACGCTGCCTGTTAGCGCGTATCCGACTTAGGCCCTTGTTTTGCCCTGAAATACAAAAACACTGGAAACTAGTAACCTTGTACACAAAATATCGCAAACAAGCACAGGGTTATGATCTAAATAATGTGTATAAATAGGCTCTATCACACGTAAATCAAAGTTCAATCTTGTAATTGCCCAAAAAGTCTTATGCTGCAACTCAACAGGAAGATGACATGCTTTCCCATAAATCAATCGATATGGAGACATTCCAATAGGGGTTTTAAATGCAGTACGGTATGCCCACAGTGCATCATCTAGCTTAGAAGCCCAATCTTTTCTAGACCGACTAACTGTCTTCTCGAGAATGATCTTAATTTCTCTATTCGAAACTTCCACTTGCCCGCTTGTCTGTGGGTGATAAGGGGTGGCAATCTTATGGTAAACACCATACTTCTTTAGCAAAGCCTCAAAATTCTTCTCCTTAAAATGTGACCCTCCATCACAAATAACCGTACGTTGTACGCCAAATCTAGGGAAAATGATCTTCCTAAATAGCTTCGTAACAACTTTAGCATCACAAGTAGGAGAGGCTACAGCTTCTACCCACTTAGACACATAGTCTACAGCTACTAGGATATATGAGTTTCCAAAGGAGGTGGGAAAGGGACCCATAAAATCTATCCCCCAAACATCAAAAATTTCTACCTCTTGAATAGGATGTTGGGGCATCTCATTGCGCTTAGAAATATTACCACTCCTTTGGCAACTATCACATCTCTTGGCGTACTCGTAGGAATCCTTGAAAAGTGAGGGCCAATAGAATCCACACTGGAGAACTCGTGATGCAGTCTTGTTTCCACTACCATGCCCACCATAGGGAGAATCATGACATTGAGCAAGAATGCTCATCATGTCCTCCTCAGCCACACAAGTTCGGTAAATTCCATCTGCACAAAGCTTATAAAGGTAAGGCTCATCCCAGTAATACTTTTTCACATCATGCAGAAACCTCTTCTTCTTGTGATGATTAAGATCAGTAGGAAGTAGACCACAAACCAAATAATTCACATAATCCGCATACCAAGGGGCTGCTTGCAGCTCCACTCCCATTAAGCTCTCTCCTATGAACGAATCATCTATGGGAGTTGCTGCCACCCTAGCTTGGGGATCTTCTTCTAACCTAGAGAGATGATCAGCTACTAGGTTCTCTACCCCTTTCTTATCCTTAATGAGAATGTCAAATTCTTGGAGTAGGAGTACCCACCTAATCAATCTAGGCTTAGAATCTTTCTTAGCTATGAGGTACTTAATGGCAGCATGATCGGTATAGACTATGGTATGCGATCCTACAAGGTATTGTCTGAACTTTTCAATGGCAAGCATCTCTTTTTTAGTGGTGGTGTAGTTAGCCTGGGTTTGGTCAAGGACTTTACTAGCATAGTAAATGGCATGTAGCTTCTTATCAACTCGTTGACCTAACACGGCACCTACTGCATATTCACTTGCATCACACATAAGTTCAAACGGGAGTTCCCAATTGGGAGGCTGAATAATAGGGGCAGAGGTCAAGGCATCTTTAAGCCTAGTGTAGGCTTCAAAACAAGCATCATCAAAATGGAAATCAACATCATGGCACAAGAGATTAGTGAGGGGTCTAGCTATCTTGGAAAAGTCCTTAATGAAACGCCTATAAAACCCAGCATGACCCAGAAAACTTCTAATCCCCTTAACATCCCTAGGAGGTGGAAGTTTGGCTATGACCTCTATCTTAGCTGGATCTACTTCTATCCCTCGATTGGAAACTAGATGTCCCAAGACTATACCCTCTTGCACCATAAAATGACACTTTTCCCAATTAAGCACTAAATCAGTCTCAATACATCTCTCAAGAACATGGGAAAGGTTAAGAAGGCAATGATCAAAAGAAGACCCATAAACCGAGAAGTCATCCATGAAGACTTCCATCTCCTTTTCTATAAGATCAGAGAAGATTGCCATCATGCATCTTTGAAAAGTTGCAGAGGCGTTACAAAGTCCGAATGGCATTCGCCTATAAGGGAAAGTCCCATAAGGACAAGTGAACGTCATCTTCTCCTGATCTTGTGGATGAATGGGTATCTGGAAAAACCCACTGTATCCATCAAGATAACAGAAGAAGCTATGATTGGCTAACCTCTCAAGCATTTGATCAATAAACGGAAGAGGGAAGTGATCTTTCTTTGTGGCCTTATTCAACTTATGGTAATCGATACACATACGCCAACCAGTTACGGTTCGTGTAGGTATCAATTCATTCCGCGCATTAGCCACAAAAGTAAATCCTCCCTTCTTCGGGACAACATGGATTGGGCTAACCCAGTTTGAATCAGGAATAGAAAAGATAATGCCAGCATCTAGCAGTTTCATAATCTCCTTCTTCACTACCTCACTCAAATTGGGATTCAACCTACGTTGATGTTCCTTGGATGATCTAGCCTCATCTTCTAACTGAATCCTATGCATGCAAATACTAGGACTAATACCAGTAAGATCATCAATTGAGTACCCCAAAGCCTTCTTATACTTCCTAAGAACATGCAACAACCTAGAAGTCTCATCCCCATTCAAAGCAGAATTCACAATCACCGGATACGCAGAATTTTCATCAAGGAACTCATACCTTAGGCTTGCCGGTAGAGCTTTGAGCTCTACCTTGCAAGACTCCTTACCTTCTTGGGCCGTCTTCGAGATCTTGCTCCCCTTATCCTCATTCGTGCTGCCTTCTCCCAAATCAATAGCCCTCATGCTGTGCTCATTAGTATCTTCAAAACTCAAAAGATTAGATGAAGATAGAACACAACGATCTATCAAATCACATGAGCTAATATGATTGCAATCAAATGATGAGCATGGTGTTTTGCATGATTTTTCTAGACTAAATGCAATCTCTTCATCACCAATATGCAACACAAATGAGCCATGCCTAACATCAATTACGGCTCCAGCGGTAGCTAGAAATGGTCTACCTAGAATGATCGGTACTTCCTTATCCTCCTCCATCTGTAAAACAATAAAGTCAACGGGAATATAGAAATTCCCTACCCTAATGGGAACGTCTTCAAGAACTCCTTTAGGAAATCTTGAAGAGCGATCCGCCAATCTCAAACAAATGGATGTAGGAGTAAGTTCACCAAGATCTAGCTTTTTGCAAAGTGAGTAAGGCATAAGAGAAATGCTAGCTCCTAGATCACATAATGCACGCTCAATGATAACATTACCAATATTGATAGGGATGGCAAAACTACCCGGATCTCCTAACTTCTTAGGTAATGCATTTTGAACTACGGCACTACACATCTCATTCAATGCAACAGTTTCATGCACATCAATCCTACGCTTTTGAGAAATGATATCTTTTAAAAACTTTGCGTAAGTAGGGACTTGAGAGATTACCTCCGTGAAGGGCAGCGTTACCTGAAGCTTTGTCAGCATATCCGAGAACCTCTTGAAGTGAGCCTCCTTGTTGCTCTTAGCTAGCCGATGTGGAAATGGCACTTTAGGCTTATATATCGGTACCTCGACAGCTACATCTCTCTCAACCGGTGTGGGTTCAACCTCTTCTACATCAGGTTCTTCAGCTGTATCCTCCTCCTTCTCCTTCTCTGAATTCTCATCCAAGACCACCCTTGGCTTGGAGGCGCGCGTTCTAGCGTTAGCGGGGTCTATCACTATACCACTTCTTGTAGTGATGGCGCTACAAGATTTATTATTACCCATGTCTGGCTTTGAAGGTAGCTTACCATGTGACCTTGACGAAGAAGCTGCCTGTTGTGCAATTTGTGTCTCCAAATGTTTGTTGTGAATGGCAAGTTCATCGATTCTTGCATTCAACTTCTCTTGACCCTCGACAAGTTGAGCAAAGATGGCCTCCATGGTGGGATTAGAGCTACTTGAAGAAGTCTGAGGCGGTGCTTGTGCTTGGTGTCCTTGAGAAGGTTGATTTTGATAATTGTTCGAGTATTGCACCGGTCCTTGACTTCTACTATAGTTCCCTTGCCCCTGCTGATTGTTCCGAGCAAAATTCTGACTTCCTTGATTTGTTTGAAATCTCTGGTTGCTTTGGTACTGCCTTGGTTGAAATCTGGGAGGGGTAGGTTCTTGGGTTTTGTAGGAGAAGTTCGGATGGTTTCGATTGCTAGGATGATAAACGGGATTCGCACTTGATCCATAAGCACCTACATTTTGTCTACCCATGAAGTTAACATCCTCGTTGTTGATTCCACCTTCTAGGGGCATTGTGAGCTGACACTATGTTGAATCATGGTCTAGTGATGCGCAAATCTCACACCCTCCTGCTGACGAAGAACTGCCGGCCTGATTTGCATTAAAGTTACCAATAGTTGTGATCAAGGCATCAAACTTCTTTGACAACGCTCCAATAGCATCATTTGTGTCCACAGCATAGGTTGACTGAGTGTTGGAATGTTTCCGAGGGTTGGATCTCTCACTTGTCCATCTATGAGCATTGCTCGACATCTTCTCAATAATTCTTTCACCATCCTCGGGTGTGTGATCCATAAGAGATCCTCCAGCTCCTTGATCCACAGTAGCTCGCACATCATAGTCCAACCCATTATAAAATGATTGAACGACAAGCCACTTGGGCAGACCATGATGTGGGCAAGCTCTCAACAGACCCTTGAAGCGTTCCCAAGCTTCATACAATGTCTCACCTTGCTTTTGCCCAAAGTTGCTGATGTTGGTTCTGTATTGCGCTGTTTTCCCTGGCGGAAAATACTGAGTCAAGAAAGCCTGTGCCAAGTCATCCCAAGTACTGAAAGTCCCTGGATTGTGGCTCCACAACCATTCCTTTGCTTTTCCCACTAGTGATAACGGGAAAACTCTGAGACAAACTGCATCTCTAGAAACTCCATTGATCCGGAATGTATTCAGCAGCTGAAGAAATGAATTCAGGTGAGCGCTTGGATTTTCATTCGGAAGTCCCGAGAAAGGCGAGTTGGAAGCCAAGGCTAGCAGCGCCGGTTTGATATCATAATTGTTGGCGGTCACTGCTGGGTATGTGATTGGTGATTGCAATGTGGTCATGGTTGGGAATGTGTAATCCCTCATGGCTCTTGGCTCTCCTTGTACCTCTCGTCGCTGATATCGAACTTGATCAGGTAAGTCCGGCATCCTTGGAATAAGTTCTTCTCGAGGAGGATCATTTGCATTGTTCCTTTGTGGTTCCATTTCTGGTGTCTTATTCTCCCTAGGCGTGACGGCTTTGTTTGATTTACTCTTGCTACTGGTTGCTGCAAGAGGCGTTGAGTGACTCAAATCTGGATTCTTTTTCTTGTTGATTCCGCTCTTAGACCGGGTTTGCATCCAAATAATAGAGAATCCTGAAATGTATCACAGACAAAAACAACCGTGAAAGCACAAGTGGGATAAGGAAAACAAAAGTACTGAAATTTAAAATGAGTAGTCTAAACGATTCGATAGATTTAATCTAATGACAAGCTAACTCGTTACTCCCCGGCAACAGCGCCATTTTGACGTGTAGTAATTTTGTACTCCAAATTCAGTGAATATGAAGTTCCAATGCAGGTCAAAAACAATTTATAAACCGAAGTATTCCGGGTCGTCCAAGGAGTAAACTAAGCTTATGCACTACGCAAAATCTAGTTTTGTTTAGCTAACTCGATCTGTGAATTGATTTTGTGTAAAGATTTGGATTAAGACAAGCAAGCTAAGGTTAAATGGCCAAATTTCAAGAAGATTCCAAGGTTGATTTCACTTGCCTAGTGTTTTCTAATAAAGTGACAAAGATGAATGGATGGTTGAAGACTATAGAGGTTATGAATAGATCAATCTTCTAAACTAGCTTTCGCTCAATTTTGATTATCAACCTATTACGGAAATCGAATCTCAATCTCTCAATATATTGATTCGCTCTAACTTCCTCCACTAATCACAAACCGTCGCTATGATGATCAGTAAAAGAGTTCGGATGAAGCTAACCTAACCTCTAACTTATCTCTTTATGCTACTTTCGTATGTCAATAAAATCAAAGTCGGTTTTACTCTCGTCTTTCCTAAGTATGTATCTCTCAATAACGTACTCAAGTTAAAACGGATTTCATGCTGGCATTCTTTCAAACATCTAACATGCATAACTTGACATACTTGAGAAAAACCGTAATCCATCAATCATCCACCTAAACTTTCGTTTAGAACATCATCACAATATTTCAAACACACTAGACAAGATTCATCAAACCTTGGAATTAGGGGGAATTACTCAGAATACATGGAAAATGATATCATTGCTTTCATATATAAAGAACGAGTTACAAATCCAATTCCCTAATGAAAACAATGGATTACAACCATGCACTTGACTAATCAAGGATCGAAACACCTCTTTTCTTCCTCCCTTTCTTCTCTGGTTCGTGCCCTATTTTCGCCTCCCAGCTCGTCTCCCGCGTCCTATCCCATCTGCCTTCCTCTATCCCTCTCGGTTCCCTTCAAATTCTATGAAAATATGCTGAGCTGTCCATATCGATCGTATCAATACGGTCGATACGACCGATACGACCATATCCACTCGCTACGGTCGATACGACGCCAGCTGTGAAATCGAACTCTCGACACGGTCGTATCGACCGTGCCAATCGTACCAATACGGGCGGTATGGGAGATACGGGCAATTTGACAATTTCTCGACTCTTTTGCATGCAGTTGCCTCTACTTTACTCCCTATGGCGCCTGAGCAGATTGGCCCTGAAACAGGAAAGAGAGAGTGCATAATGGTCATAATATTCCAAAAATGAACGAAAACAACCAATAAACACAAGCGAGAATCGGTCGGGAATTCGACCGGTCACCCCCCCCCCCCCCCCCCATTTATGTATGACAAAAAGGGGGAGAAAAAGCCATTGATGCTTAAGATGAAAAACCATTTTAATGTAATAGGGAGATACTGGTCTGTTTCTGTCATTTGCAGCCCTGCGTGGCTAAGCTAACCTTAAGACCAAATGTGGTCATATTTGTCTAAGAAACATCCTAAAATTGATATGGATGGAGCATGGAGTTTCTATTTAGACATCGACTGAGCAGAGCAGCAAGCAGGAAGAAAAGAGAGAATCCAAGAACCTGAGATGTGAGCCTAGAGCAGAGTGGTTGGAGCAAAGGCTGATCGAAGACTTGTAGAGTCTGATCAGAGCTTGATCGGAGAAGGCCAATTTAGAACAAGACTTGCTTGTTGGCTGATCAAGGAAGGCCGCAGGAGAGTTATTGAGTGGAGGAACTCGGACAATTTACAGAAGGCCTATTCTCGCTAGTGATAGGCGGTCACTGAGTGAGGGGGAGAATCCCGGAGTGTGCATCCCGGTAGAGTTTGAGCGGCTCGACTGAAGGCTTTGGAGCGACGCAGACAGAACCTACATAAGCTAGATGCACAAGGGTATGCTATAGCAACCTACGGAGACATTGTGTTAATTAGAATAGGTTGAGTCTGTAAGATCAGAGGGGTAACTATTCTGAATTAATTTGAGGGTGTACGTGTGTGAGACACAAATCAGAGGGTGTGATAATTATGTGTCAAGTACTACTTGAGGTCGGGTAGCATAGATTGTCTCGGAGTCGAGTCTGTGTTATACATAGCACATTGGAGACTAGTTGATAGAGCCTATTTATACACATTATTTAGATCCTACCCTATGCTTGTTTGCATTATTTTGTGTACAAGATTACTGGTTTCCAGTGTTTTTGTATTTCAGGGCGAAACGAGGGCCTAAGTCGGATACGCGCTAACAGGCAGCGTTTAGGACGCGCATCACACAAGCCTGCGGAGCTAGCGGCGCAAACAGTAGAATTGGCAGAGTCGACCACGGTGCGCTAACCGTTTGCGCAAACCAAGATGCCGTGCGCCATGCGCAAATGGTGGTGTTTCCAAATCCTGACACCACCAGATTTGGAAGTTGCCAAGGATGAGCCTCTGAGCAGTATATAAAGAAGAGAAGAAGGCTAGGGTTTGATCATCATACAATCGAGAGGACCTGCGCTAGCCGACTACGCCAGCCAAGACTGCAACCTGCACGCACTGTTTGCTATTGTTTTCTTGGATACTTTAGTTATTACTTACTGTTTCTATGATGTTTACCACTAGCATGTCTAGCTAAACGCTTGGTATTGGTTGGGCATGAATCTATGAGTATTTCCTTTGAGACTTGCGCTTAATGCATAGCTTGTTTGCTTATTTTAATTCTATGCACATTGTTGGCAGCTAGTTGCATGAGTAGGGGAAGCCTTGAACCGCAATCTTACTCTTGTTGCTTGTTGTTTTATGTTAAACTAGTTGAATAGCCTGACGGTGCCAACTAGGAGTAACGCGCTAGGATAAGCAATTGCTACCTTGATCGGATTCGTAGTTGTTTAGTCTAGTTCAAGAATTAATAGCACATGAACTTTGATCGGAACATGCGCACATGTTAGGAAGCCTTGATCGGACACTAACTTAAGTGAAATCAAACTATAGACGTTTAGAGTCAATGATAAGGAATGCGCTCATAGAGGATTGTCTGCCCAATACTTCTCATAGTCGTAGTATTTAATCTCTACTGCCTGTGCACGTCTGGTGCAAGTTCTCCGTTAGCTACTATTTACTTGCGCATTGCGCAACCCAATCACTCACCCCCCCCCCCCAATTTTCGTAAGGGTAGGTCACTGGTTAAAACTGAACTGCTTGCTCCCTGTGGAGATCGACCCTGACTTAACCGCTGTACTAGTGGAAGAGGAAGGATTAATTTGACGCGTACAACGACGCGCGATCAAATTTTGGTGCCGTTGCCGGGGAGCAACACAGCTAAGCTTTAGCTAGTTTATGTTTTTTCCCTTTTTAGTAACGAGTTATTTCAGTTTGTTTTGTTTTCTCGTTGTTGTTTCTGACAGCGCGCAATCACCATTAGCCTGCACAACCTTGAAACAGTTACGCTGCGCAGATTCTAGTTGCGCACTGACAGACGCAGCAGCATTAGTTATCTTTTAATTTCGTTTTCTTTGAGATTTAGAACAGGTTATGGAGGATAACAGTGTCGTTGGGGACAACTTAGGGGACAGAACCCCGGAAGAAGCAAGAGCACACAACCGCGCAGCCCTGTTTAGAGAGGAAGTGCAGCGCGAGGTTGAAGCACGGATGGCCGCTGAATTGTATAATGCGCCACCCGCGCGACAAGCTGCGCGACGCAGAACAGTCCGCGAGATGTCAGCCCCACTCATTGTTAACCAGCCATGGTGCATCGTGCTTCCTGGACAAATTCTATCCCGCAGCAAACATCGGGCTACTCAGGAGAGAATTGGCCGCACCTAGGCAGAGCGCAGGGGAGTCACTGTCAGAATATTACGAGCATTTCAGGGAGCTGGAGGCCAACTGCTACAATCACGGCCTGCCCCAAAATATGCTGATAGAGAACTTTCTGAATGGATTGCTACCCATGGAGGTGAGGTTATTGAACGCATGCGCAGGAGGCGACATTGGCAACATGTATCCAGAAGACGCGTGGCAGCTCATAGAAGACTCTGCTGGGCAGGTAAGACATCAGCTAACGCTTGGACTTTTCGAGCACAAAACTGATGAATGTCCCACACTTTTCGAGGAATAAGGAGATGTCAATGCTCTTGGAGGATGGGATAACAGAGGACCACAGAGGCAGAATCAGCCGCGCTTTGGACTTGCTGCAAATGGGTTTAGATGTAAGGAGGAAAATAATTTCCAGAGGCAGTCCACGGATCAGCGCGCGCCACAGCAGACGCAACAAGCTGCGCCCTACAATCCACCGCATCGCCGCACTGACACACCAGCGCAGAACAACCAGCAACCGAGGCGATCCTTAGTAGATATCGTGGGGCAGCTCTCAGACACAGTGCGCAAAAATGACGAGAAGTATGACAAGCGGTTCGAGTCCATTGAAAAGCAGCTGTCACAGATCGCTACCACGGTTTATGAGCTAAAGAAGAGCGATGGCAACCTGCCTTCACAAGTGATTCAGAACCCCAAGGGAGGAGTCAATGCAGTGACACTGAGGACTGGGCGCACGATAGGAACAGAGCAGACCGCGAAGGCGCCAGAGCCAGACGCGCAACCAGAAGGCGACAGTTGCGCAAGTCCCGGATCAAGTAGAGCAGAATGCGCAACCAGAGCCAGACGCGCAACCAGAAGTGCCAGCCACAAGCCAGCAGGGCGAAGCGCCAGGTATCACACAATTAAAAGACAAGGGCACGAATCGTACTAATATACCTGCACCTTTCCCTGTGCAGGCACCCTTGGCTAGAAAGGAAGCGCTGGACAAGGAGCTATACGAATTATTCAGTAAGGTGGAAATAAACATTCCCCTTATTGAAGCAGTTCGGCAGATCCCTAGGTTTGCCAAGTGTTTGAAGGAGATGTGCACAAACAAGCGAAGGAAAGGCGAGTGCGCACAGGTAATGCTAAATGCGCAGGCCTCGGCGATCGTGCAACATAAGGTACCACCTAAGTGCCGAGATCCAGGTACATTCACTATCCCATGCACTCTAGGTAAGACCACAGTCAGCAATTGTATGATTGATTTAGGCGCATCCATAAATTTGCTACCCTATTCCCTATATGCGACATTGCGCCTTGGACCACTAAAGCCTGCAGGTCTCACCATTCAGCTAGCAGATCGGTCGTGCAAACAACCTGCGGGCATGATAGAGGATGTTCTTGTGCGAGTAGGAGAGCTGGTGTTCCCAGCAGATTTCTATGTGCTAGAAATGGAGGGTGAATCGAGCACCAGCAGTGCGCAAATCTTACTGGGCAGACCTTTTCTGATGACCGCGCGCACAAAGATAGACGTGTGGAGGGGCACACTCTCTATGGAGGTTGATGGCGAAGAAATCCACTTCAACATATTTAAGGGGATGAAGCACCCACATGAGAACGCCACAGTGCACGCAATGGACATCATTGATGATTTAGTAACAGATGCGCAATGTGCGAGCGCAACGGTAGGACCAGAGCCACTAGCACAGGCAGAGTTGGAGGAGCAGGAAGACGAGCTGAGCAGTGCTGAACAGAATCCAAACAGGTACACGATATAGTTCATATCTGCACTGCTAATAAAATCTTACCCTCTATTGAACAGGCACCCAAGATCGAGCTGAAGCAACTTCCAGAGCACCTCAAATACATTTTCTTAGGAAATGAGGACACCCTGCCAGTGATCATAAAGAAAGGACTAGAAGTGGAGCAGGAAGCGCGCTTACAGCAGGTGCTGCGCAAGAACCAGCGCGCCATAGGATGGACACTTGCTGACCTGCGCGGAGTGAGCCCAGACGTATGCATGCATAGAATTCTATTGGAGGATGGTGCCAAACCATCCAGGGAGGCTCAGCGCAGATTAAACCCGAATATGATGGAGGTAGTGCAGAAGGAGATCCTTAAGCTACTCGACGCCGGAGTCATTTACCCGATCTCAGACAGCAAATGGGTCAGTCCAGTGCACGTTGTGCCAAAGAAAGGAGGAATCACAGTAGAAGAAAATGCGCAGGGCGAGTTCCCAAGCGCATACAAACTGGATGGCGCATGTGCATCGACTACAGGAAGCTTAACGCAGTCACACGCAAGGACCATTTCCCGCTACCCTTCATAGACCAAATGCTGGACAGATTAGCAGGAAAGCCCTATTTTTGTTTCTTGGACGGATATTCAGGGTACAACCAGATACCATAGCTGCGGAGGATCAACAGAAGACCACGTTCACCTGCCCGTTCGGTACATTTGCGTTTCGGCGAATGTCATTTGGGTTGTGTAACGCGCCAGGTACGTTCCAACGCCTTGTCATGAGCATTTTTTCTGATATGATTGGTATATGCATAGAAGTGTTCATGGATGATTTTACTGTGTATGGAGGTACCTTTGATGCATACTTAACTCATCTTGATAAGGTCTTAGCGCGCTGCATTTCGAAAAATCTAGTACTCAATTATGAAAAATGTCATTTCATGGTAACGCATGGTGTAGTACTAGGACATATCATCTCAGAGGAGGGGATCAAGGTACATAAAGCTAAGATAGATCTTATTTCTAATCTGCCTTATTCCACTAACGTGCGCGACGTGAAGTTATTCCTTGGGCATGCCGGGTTTTACAGGCATTTCATAAAAGACTTCTCTAAAATTTGTATACCCCTGTCTAACCTCTTGCAAAAGGATGTGTGCTTCGACTTTACTAATGAGTGCAGGGCCGCGTTTAATAAGCTAAAGGAGGCGCTGACAAGTGCGCCAGTGCTGCGCGCGCCAGACTGGAGCCTACCATTTGAACTAATGTGCGACGCAAGTGATTACGCAGCAGGAGTAGTCCTGGGATAGCGCGTGGACAAGAAACCGCACGCCATTTATTATGCATCGCGCACACTGGACTCTGCGCAGAGGAACTACACCACCACGGAGAAGGAGCTTCTGGCAATCGTTTTTACTCTAGACAAGTTCCGTGCATATGTTCTAGGCGCCAGAGTCGTCATCTACACAGACCACGCAGCCATCCGCTACCTACTGTCCAAGAAGGAGACTAAGCCGCGCCTGATGCGCTGGGTACTCCTACTTCAGGAATTTGACTTGGAAATTAAGGATAAGAAGGGCACGGAGAATACAGTTGCTGACCATCTGAGCCGGATCGTGAAAGAGGAGGAGCCAGGGCAGATCACGGAGACATTCCCTGACGAGCATCTGATGGCGCTGACAGGTAAGGTACCATGGTATGCACACATTGCGAATTACCTGGTCACAGGTACTTTTCCTCCACATTTCAATAAAACCCAGTGCATGAGATTGAAACATGAGTCCAAGCATTACATTTGGGATGATCCATATATGCTCAGAATAGGACCAGATCAGATATTGAGGCGCTGCGTGCCTGACCATGAAATTAACTCTGTTTTGATGTTTTGTCATGCGCACGCATGTGGAGGACACTTTGGTCCCAAGCGCACGAGCAGGAAGATCCTGGATTGCGGATTTTATAGGCCGCACCTGTTTAGAGATGCATATGATCACTGCCGGAATTGTGACAGGTGCCAGGGCACAGGGAGCATATCAATGCGCAACGAGATGCCGCAAACGCCGATTCTAGTGGATGAAGTGTTTGATATTTGGGGTATTGACTTCATGGGGCCATTCCTTCCATCTGCCGGATACGAGTACATATTGGTCGCAGTGGATTATGTCTCCAAATGGGTCGAAGCTAAGGCCACAAGAAAGGATGGTGGTAAGACAGTCGCTGATTTTTTGAGAACTAACATCTTTTGCAGGTACGGGGTGCCTAAGGAGATCCTCAGCGACCAGGGGACGCATTTCTGCAACAGAGTTGTGGCGCAAGTTTTCAAGCACTATGGAGTGCGCCACAAGACGTCCACCGCTTACCACCCTCAGACGAATGGACAGGCCGAGGTTTCCAACCGAGAGATCAAGCGCATCCTGGAAAAAACCGTAAGACCATCGCGGAAGGACTGGAGCCAGCGCCTAGACGATGCGCTGTGGGCATACCGGACCGCGCATAAGACACCAATCGGGACTTCACCGTTTAGGTTGGTCTATGGAAAGGCGTGCCATCTACTAGTAGAATTGGAGCACAAGGCATACTGGGCAATGCGCATATGCAACCTAAACTTGGATGAGGCTGGCAAGGAACGCACATTTGAGCTGAGCGAATTAGAAGAGCTGCGCCTGGATGCCTATGAGGGACTGCGCGATTACAAAGCACGCACCAAGGCATTTCACGACAAGAATATTCTTAGACGCACTTTTGAGCCAGGAGACCAGGTACTGTTGTTCTCCTCGCGCCTAAAGGTCATGCCAGGGAAGCTGCGCAGTAAATGGACAGGACCGTACACAGTCACCAAGGTTTTCCCCTACGGAACAATCGAGTTAGAAAACAAGCACCGGCATCGTTTTCAGGTCAATGGGCAGAGAGTCAAGAAATACTTAGGAGAACCTTGGGATGGTACATCGCGTGACATTGAGTTGGCAGAACCTGAGATAGCAGATGCGCAGGTTGCTGCGCCAGAATCATCACCAGATGCACCAGAGGGAGAACTGGAAACTATTGCTCATATTTCTTCTCCCTCTTTACCTTCCCTCGTTGCTTGTAATTTATCGCATACTATTATCCATGCTGACTACCCTTTTGATCATTTGCGCAGGACCATGGAATACGCCACACACGCACAAGCGCGGGATCACTCTGGAGCAAGAGTGGGGGAGGTCGCTGGCACACATTTGGGCACGTAATGAGGTACAGTCGAGCCACCGACGTTAAACAAAGGCACTTGTCGGGAGGTAACCCGACTCGTTTTATTTTTTACATGTTTTTTTTCTCTTTTAGTATTTCTAGTGTCTTTTAGCTAGTTTAGGACTTGTAGTTTTTTTTAGTCGAGTAGCAGTGCGCAGGTCCGTGCGCACTTCAGTGCGCAGGACAGCTGCGCCAGTCAGGGGGTATATAAGGGCAGTACTTAGAAAATTTCAGCACTTTTTCACTCGACCGTTGCAAGTACAACTCCCGCCCTCACACCTCTGCTCACCGTCCGGCGCTCAAACCAGCTTCCGTCTAGAGAGATTTGAGGAGCATTCCGTCGACCACCCTCCAGGTAACCTTTCCCCCAGATTTGAGCAGATTCCAGTAAGGTTTGTGCGGTAGAGGAGTGCTCTAGGGTTTTGAAATCGCACCAGGCTAGAGTGCACCGATTGGAGTATTGGTTAGAGGGTTTTGTAAGCGGGGAGTAGGCGCCCAGTTGGTGAAAGTTTCAAGGCATTTGGAGGAATTTTGATTTTCTGAGCTTTAGAAGGTGTTGTCTGGCGTTGACCAGAGAGACCCAGCCACGATGCAGCCTGCCGAGGACCAAGAAACCCCAGCTGTTTTTGCCAGCAAGTATGCCGCATTTCTGAGGCTAGAAATGTACGGGACTCTATACATCAGCAGGGACTTCCTGCGCGAGGTCGGACTGGAGGACCTCGTTGTGGAGAGGCTGGCGTTAGCAGGCTGGGAGGCGCTGTTGGAACTCAGCAGCGCATCAGACAAGGAGGACACCTGCGAGTTCCTGGCGTCGTTAGAACCAGGTGAGATGGAGATAAGGTACCGGCACCGCGGGGTGGGGTACATTGCCTCAGCTAAGAGGCTGAAGCGCACACTGAGGTGCGCTAAGGTGAGAGAAGCTAACATGGACGCGCACACGAATCAAGAGGCGTGGCGCGAGATGGCGACCGGGCCAGTGTTTGCCGCGGGGCGCAGCAGGGGACGTGAGCTGCGTGACCCGTGGATGTTCTATTGGGCGTTTTAATGGTGCGCCGAAGATCAGCCTACTGGATATGGAGATCTTGAAGGGGTTTTATTATGGGAAGAGGGTGCCTTTTGTCCTGAACATGGTACACCACTGGAGCCGAGTCAGCACCAAGGGGCCGCTGACTTGCGAAGGAATTATTACGCACCTGCTGCGTGCGTTACATGGAGAGCCTGAGGTGCCCGAGCACACTATGGTGCCGGCTGTTCCTCTGGACCGCGCCCACATGCTGCAGATTAAGGAGGTAGCCGTGAGGGAGGATGGCACATTGGAGTGGTGCTACCACCTGTAGCCGGCCAGAGTGCAGCGGCCACGAGCGGAGAGCAGCGCGCAAGCAGCAGAGGGTGCGCAGGATATGGAGGAGGGCGAGGCCCCAGAGCCAGTTGTGCCTCCAGTCAGGCGCGCAAGGACCCGCGCTCAGACTGGAGCGCATCGGAGGGCCCGTGCACCGCAGGGGAGCCAGTTACCATTTCCATCAAGGATTCTCCCCCGCGTGCACAAAGGAAGCGCCCGAGGACCGAGGCTGAGGAGGCGCCTGAGGAAGCATCAGCAGAGCAGCGCATGATGTTCAACGTCATGCGCGTGCTCGAGTATTTAGCGCCAGAGGGGGCGGACTTAAGCATGAGCCCACCATCAGGGTGGAGATTTGGAGACGCGATTCCCCCTCTCCTCAGCCTGCGCCGGCCACCTCCCGGTTCCACCAGCGAGCCGCGCCAGCCAGCCAGCCCTCTTACTCAGCCCCCAGTGCATCCAGCAGAGCCCTCTCCTTCCCCAGCCCCAGCACCAGAGCCAGCCCCAGTAACCCCAGAAACAGAGCCCACCCCCGAACCAGCACAAGTACCAGCACCTGCACCATCCCCTGCCCAGCCGTCCATTCCGAGGTCCCCTGTAGCCGAACCCATCATTAGCACCAGCTCCGACTCGCTATGGGACCCCGTCTCAGAGGACGACTTCGTCGCGCAGCGTGTCGCCCTTTCTGTTGTCCCGCCTTCCTCCAGCACCGATTATGCGACGGATTCTTCAGAGGAGGAGGCGCATGGTTCAGCGGCTGCGTCCAGCTCCGAGGACATATAGAGCTGTAGGGGGGGCGCATCATTCCTTTCGGGTGGTGTCTTTTTCTTTTATATGCTGAACATTATTCGATATTATGTTGCTATATGTGTGCTGAACTCTTGTGCTACATATTTTGTGTCCCTATGCTATATTGCGCTACTTTGACTATATGTTCTTAGTTTTTATGTTCTTTATTTTGCTTGCATGCATTTGCGCGTTCTCCGTGCGCTTGAGCTTGAGTCGTGGGGACACGTCTCTGTTTAAGTGTGGGGGGAGCGTTACATTTATATTTCACGTATTTTTAAGCTTTATAGTGTAGCTTAGCTTAATTGAAGAAAACAGTAGCAGTAGTGTGACGTTGGCGTTTTAGGCAAGCAAAATGAAGTGCTATTCTAGTCACGCAAATATCAAACAATATTTATAACCGAGTGACCTCGGGTCGAACCCAAGAGAAAAGCTTAGACTAATTTACAACTAATTAATGCTATTATTGAAAGTCTACGGATTTGGGGGGGGATATGTCCTCCTATAGAGGTATCTCTAGCAAGCACTAAAGATAAATGATATTTTTGGTGTTTTTGGTTGATGAAACAAAAGGGTGACTAGGGATTCAACTTCTCTCCTAAGATATGAGGAAAATGAAATAACTTACTAACACATGCATGAACTCCATTTGGTTGATAAAAGCAAGGCTAATGCATCGTCCACTCTAGGTTCAACTCTCGCTCCTTCCCTAGAGTGGAGAGGATACACAAAGGACATGGTTCTCAAACTCTCGCTCTATTGAACCGTGTAGAACTTGAGTCCCATAACCGCACCCTCTCGGTCTATTGGCCGGTTACTCAAATCCGCTTAAAACTTAGCCTAATGTCAAGAGTGCATGTCGCTCTCGCGCACAAAAACTCCATCTATGATCATACAATAACTATGAGACATCCTAAGTTCAACTCTCGCTCCTTCCTTAGGGGTTTTAACCAAGCATACTCACTTAAGCATTTCGTGAAACACTTGGTGTGCATACAATGAATACATAGCTAGGGCACAATATAATCAAACCAAACTTCATTCAATGCAATAAATTAGAGTTCTACATCATATCCAATCCTAGGGGATCCATTTAATCCCCAACCACAAGAACAACTACTCACTCATAATGAGTGTGCACAAAAACATGACAACTAAGGGAAGCATGAATGTAAATACAAAGCTAAAGGGTTTAAGAGAGGTTGATGTAGAATCTTCCATCCAAGCTTGGGTCTTCACCCAAGCTTGGTCTTCTCCGAGCTCCAGTCGCTTAGGGTTGAGAAAATGTGGAAGCTCCTTTTTAGGGTTGAGAGAAAAGCAAGCCTCCTTACTTCACTTCCATCTCATTCTATTTATACTCTTTGAAGTTTCCCACAAAATGACCGAAGTGACCGAATCACTTGATTCGGTCAATGTCCATGTGATTCGCTCGAACCTTTTGTTCAGTGCAGTTTTGAGTTTGGGCGAATCAATTATCCTGGCCGAATCACTTTTGATTCGGTCAAATGTCTTTGTTTTGATACGGTCAAACGCCTTGTGGAGCTAAACTGATTCGGGCACCTCTGGGCGAATCAACTCTGATTCGGCCGAATCATCTGTTCAGTAGCTTCTTGACTGGGCGAATCACTTCTCTTGGCCGAATCACCATTGATTCGGTCACACCCATTATGTGATTCGGTCAAACCTTCAGGACTTCCCCGGATCAGGTCAATTCGTGCAGCTGAGGGTGATTCGGTCAAGCTGGTGGGCGAATCACTAGTGATTCGGCCGAATCACTTATGCAGTTTGCTCAGCTTTTCTTCTTTTGATCTCCATTGACCAGAATTCGCCTAGATTTTCTTCGGACCACTTCGCATTGCGAGATACGTAATTTTAACCTGAAATGGACGAAGAAATCATCAAATGACTTTATAAAATAGCGGAACAAACAAGAAGTAAGGGGAAAATATGGACAAATATAAGGTCATTTGTCCGCTCATCATAGTGCGCTTGTGTGCGGGTTGCGCATACTGTCAGCTTGTTTTGCGCTATCCATATTGCGTGCGCTGCTACCAACTGTTTTAGTATATTTTTTTTCATTTTTCTGCTCCTGTTAGTTGGGATATACAGGGGATGTGGAGTTGACAGAAACGCTCTAGAGAGGCGGTTAGTCGTTCGAGCTTCGGAGGTGAGGTATATGGTCGAGAGCGCTAGTGGAGGCCTGTGCTTGTTCAGCCGCCTGTTCACTTGTGCTGGTTTTGTCAAAGACTGCCATACTGCATCATCAGTTTGTATTGCTAAGAAAAGATGTTGTTCTTGGCATTGTATGATCATAGTTCAATAAGTAACAATTGTTTGAGGATCTGTTACCTTTTAAGATGCACTCACTGGAGCTATTCAGTACTCGGCACGAGTTCTGTCTGAACCTGACTTGGTGCTCTCCATCACACAGCTGGTTGATGCTTATCAGATTTGCTTGGAGTCCATCTACTAGTAGAATGTTCTCTAGATGTGGCAAACCTTTCACATTCAGAGTACATTTTCCAATCACTTGTGCCCCCTTCCATCTCCGAAAGTAACAGATCTACCATTGAACCATTTGATGCCTCTCTAGAACTTTGGGTTTCTAGTCATATGTGCTGAACAGCCTATGTGAAAGTACAACTCCTATTTCTCAAATTGGTTGGCTGAAGTTTGAGCAGCAAATCATACATTACTCCTCTTGACTTTCCATTCCATCTTTTGAGTCCCTCTCTTCCGTCTATACTTTAATTTTTTAGGACAATGATACTGAATGTGTCCCACCTAATGACATGAATAGCATCTTCGAGTGTCTATCCGTCCTGTTGGACCATGATAGAGCCTATTTATACACATTATTTAGATCCTAACCCTATGCTTGCTTGCATTATTTTGTGTACAAGATTACTGGTTTCCAGTATTTTTGTATTGCAGGGCAAAACGAGGGCCTAAGTCGGATACGCGCTAACAGGCAGCGTTTAGGACGCGCATCACACAGCCTGCGGAGCTAGCAGCGCAAACAGAAGAGTTGGCAGAGTCGACTACGGTGCGCTAACCGATTGCGCTACCAAGGTGCCGTGCGCCATGCGCAGATAGTGGTATTTCCAAATCCTGACACCACCAGATTTGGAAGTTGCCAAGGATGAGCCTCTTGAGCAGTATATAAAGAGAAGAAGGCTAGGGTTTGAGAGAGCATCCGACATCATCAGAGACGCAAGATATCAGAGAGAGAGAGCCAGATTCAAAAACACACGAGCTACTGAGAGGACCTGCGCTAGCCGACTGCGCCAGCCGAGACACTACAACCTGCACGCACCTGCTTGTTGCTGTTTCTTAGACACTTTAGATATTATTTACTATTTCTATGATGTTTACTACTAGCATGTCTAGCTAAACGCTTGGTATCGGTTGGGCATGATTCTATAAGTATTTCCTTTGAGACTTGTGCTTAATGCATAGTTTGTTTGCTTATATTAATTCTGTGCACACTGTTGACAGCTAGTTGCATGAGTAGGGGAAGCCTTGAACCGCAATCTTACTCTTGCTACTTGTTTGTTATATGTTAAACTAGTTGAATAGCCTGACGGTGACAACTAGGAGTAACGCGCTAGGATAATCAGTTGCTACTGTGACAGGATTCGTAGTTGTTTAGACTAGTCTCGAGAATTAATAGCTCATGAACTTTGATCGAAACATGCGCACATGTTAGGAAGCCTTGATCGGACACTAACATCAGTAAACCGAACTATAGAGAATTTTCTGAATGGATTGTTACTCATGGAGCTGAGATTATTAAATGCATGCGCAGGAGGCGACATTTGCAACATGTACCCAGAAGACGCATGGCAGCTGATAGAAGACTCTGCTGGGCAGGTAAGACATCAGCTAACGCTTGAAAATAGTCGTGCTCGTTCTGTGCATCAGGTAGAAACAAGCGCCGAGATCAAGGAAATGAAGGCCATGCTGCAAAAGTTGATGAGTGTGCAAAGCGCACAACCAGTTGCGTCAAAGGTATGCGAATTCTGCAAGTCCGCTGAGCACAAAACCGATGCATGTCCCACGCTTTTTGAGGAATCAGGAGATGTCAATGCTCTCGGAGGATGGGATAACAGAGGGCCACAGAGGCAGAACCGCCCGCGTTTTGGACTAGCCGCAAATGGGTTCAGATGGAAGGAGGAAAACAATTTCCAGAGGCAGTCTACGGATCAGGTGGGCCACAGCAGACGCAACAAGCTGCGCCCTATAATCCACCGCATCGCCGTACTGATGCACCAGCGCAGAACAACCAGAACAAACAGCGCAGAATAATCCTTAGAAGATATTGTGGGGCAGCTAGCAGACAAAGTGCGCAAAAATGATGAGAAGTATGACAAGAGGTTCGAGTCCATTGAGAAGCAGCTATCACAGATTGCTACCACGGTGTATGAGCTGAAAAAGAGCGATGGCAACCTGCCTTCGCAAGTGATCCAGAATCCTAAGGGAGGAGTCAACGCCATGACACTGAGGACTGGGCGCACGATAGGAACAGAGCAGACCGCGAAGGCGCCCGCGCCACCAGTTGCGCAAGTCCCAGATCCGACAGAGCAGAATGCGCAATCGGAGCAAGACGCGCAACCAGAAGCGCCAGCCACAAGCCAGCAAGGCGAAGCACCAAGTATAACACAATTAAAAGACAAGAGCACGAATGGTACTAACATACCTGCACCTTTCCCTGTACAGGCACCATCGGCTAGGAAGGAAGCGCTAGAAAAAGGAACTCTACGAGTTATTCAGTAAGGTAGAAATAAACATTCCCCTTATTGAAGCAGTTCGGCAAATCCCTAGGTACGCCAAATTTTTAAAGGAGCTGTGCACAAACAAGAGAAGGAAAGGCGAGTGCGCACAGGTAATGCTAAATGCGCAGGCCTCAGCGATCGTGCAACATAAGGTACCACCTAAATGCCAAGACCCAGGTACGTTTACCATTCCATGCACTTTAGGTAAGACCACAATGAGCAATTGCATGATTGACTTAAGCGCATCTATAAATGTGCTACCCTATTCCCTATATGCGTCATTGCCCCTTGGACCACTAAAGCCTGCAGGTCTCACCATTCAGCTAGCAGATCGGTCGTGCAAGCAACCTACGGGCATGATCAAGGACGTTCTGGTTCGAGTAGGAGAGCTGGTGTTCCCAGCAGATTTTTATATCCTAGAAATGGAGGGTGAGTCGAGCAACGGCAGTGCGCAGATCCTACTGGGCAGACCATTTCTGATGACCGCGCGCACGAAGATAGATGTGTGGAGGGGTACGCTCTCTATGGAGGTTGATGGCGAGGAAATTCATTTCAACATATTCAAAGGGATGCAACACCCTCATGAAGACGCCACAGTGCATGCAATGGACAGCTTAGAAGACTTGGTTGCAGATGCGCAATGTGCAAGAGGAGCAGAAGAACCTATAACACTGGCACAGGCAGAGTTGGGGGCGCAAGAGGAGGAGCTGAGCAGTGCTGAACCAGAACCCAGACAGGTACAAGACATAGTTAATGTTTGCACTGCTAATAAAATCTTGCCCTCTATTGAACAGGCACCCAAGGTCGAGCTAAAGCAACTCCCAGAACACCTCAAGTACATATTCTTGGGAAATGAAGACACCCTGCCAGTGATCATAAAGAAAGGATTAGAAGAGGAGCAGGAGGCGCGATTACAGCAGGTGCTGCGCAAGAACCAGCGCGCTATAGGATAGACACTTGCTGATCTGCGCGGAGTGAGCCCCGACGTATGCATGCACAAGATTCTGTTGGAAGATGGTGCCAAACCATCTAGGGAGGCTCAGCGCAGATTGAACCCGAATATGATGGAGGTGGTGCAGAAGGAGATCCTGAAGTTGCTTGACGCAGGAGTCATTTACCCCATTTCAGACAGCAAGTGGGTAAGTCCAGTGCACGTTGTGCCAAAGAAGGGAGGAATCACAGTAGAAGAGAATGCGCAGGGCGAGCTAGTTCCCAAGCGCATACAGACTGGATGGCGCATGTGCATCGACTACAGGAAGCTTAACGCAGTCACGCGCAAGGACCATTTCCCGCTACCCTTCATGGATCAGATGCTAGATCGATTAGCGGGGAAGCCTTACTTTTGTTTCTTGGACGGATATTCAGGGTACAATCAGATACCCATAGCTGCGGAGGATCAAGAGAAGACCACGTTTACCTTCCCATTCGGTACGTTTGCGTTTCGACACATGTCATTTGAGCTATGTAACGCGCCAGGTACGTTCCAACGCCTAGTCATGAGCATTTTTTCTGATATGATTGCTATATGCATAGAAGTGTTCATGGATGACTTTACTATATACGGAGGTACCTTTGACGCTTGCTTAACTCATCTTGATAAGGTCTTAGCGCGCTGCATTTCAAAGAACCTAGTGCTCAATTATGAAAAATGTCATTTCATGGTATCACATGGCGTAGTACTAGGACATATTATCTCGCAGGAGGGGATCAAGGTAGATAAAGCCAAGATAGATCTTATTTCTAATCTGCCTTATGCCACTAGCGTGCGCGATGTGAAATCATTCCTTGGGCATGCCGGGTTTTACAGGTGCTTCATAAAAGATTTTTCTAAGATTTGTATACCCCTATCTAACCTCTTGCAAAAGGATGCGTGTTTCGATTTTAGTGATGAGTGCAGGGCCGCATTTGATAAATTGAAAGAGGCGCTGACTAGTGCGCCAGTGATGTGCGCGCCAGACTGGAACCTACCATTTGAACTGATGTGCGACGCAAGCGACTATGCAGTTGGTGCAGTCTTGGGAAAGCGAGCGGACAAGAAGCCGCACGCCATTTATTATGCATCGCGCACACTGAACGCCGCGCAGAGGAACTACACCACCACGGTGATGAGCGGGCAAATAACCTTATATTTGCCCACATTTTTCCCTTACTTCTTGTTTGTTCCGCAATTCTATAAAGCCATTTGATGATTTCTTCGTGTATTTTAGGTTAAAATTATATATCTCACGATACGAAGTGGCCCGAAGGGAATCTAGATGAATTCCGGTCGATGGAGATCAAAAGAAGCAAAGCTGAGCAAACTGCAGAAGTGATTCGGCCGAATCACTAGTGATTCGCCCACCAGCTTGACCGAATCACCCTCAGCTGCACGAATTGACCTGATCCGGGGAAGTCCTGAAGGTTTGACCGAATCACATAATGGGTGTGACCGAATCAATGGTGATTCGGCCAAGAGAAGTGATTCGCCCAGTCAAGAAGCTACTGAACAGCTGATTCGGCCGAATCAGAGGTGATTCGCCCAGAGGTGCCCGAATCAGTTTAGCTCCACAAGGCGTTTGACCGTATCAAAACAAAGACATTTGACCGAATCAAAAGTGATTCGGCCAGGATAATTGATTCGCCCAAACTCAAAACTGCACTGAACAAAAGGTTCGAGCGAATCACATGGACAGTGACCGAATCAAGTGATTCGGTGACTTCGGTCATTTTGTGGGAAACTTCAAAGAGTATAAATAGAAGGAGATAGAAGTGAAGAAGAGAGCTTGCTTTTTCTCTCAACCCTAGACGACAAGTTTCCACTTTTTGCAACCCTAGACGACAAAACTCAAGGAAGATCAAGCTTGATGGAAGATTGAAGCTTGGATTGAAAATTCTACATCATCCTCTTCTAAACCCTAGCTTTGTATTTACATTTATGCTTCCTTTAGTTGTCATGTTTTTGTACACACTCATTATGAGTGAGTAGTTACTTTTGTGGTTGGGGATTAAATGGATCCCCTAGGATTGGATATGATGTAGAACACTATTGTTGTTGCATTGAATGAAGTTTGGTTTGATCTTATTGTGCCCTAGCTATGTATTCATTGTATGCACACCAAGTGTTTGACGAAATGCTTAAGTGAGTATGCTTGGTTAGAACCCCTAAGGAAGGAGCGAGAGTTGAACTTAGGATGTTTCATAGCTATCGTATGATCATAGATGGAGTGTTTGTGCGTGAGAGCGACATGCATTCTTGACATTAGGCTAAGTTTTGAGCGGATTTGAGTAACCGGCCAATAGACCGAGAGGGTGCGGTTATGGGACTCATATTCTACACGGTTCAATAGAATGAGAGTTTGAGAACCTTGTCATTTATGTATCCTCTCCATTCTAGGGAAGGAGCGAGAGTTGAACCTAGAGTGGATGATGCATTAGCCTTGCTTTTATCAACCAAATGTAGTTCATGCATGTATTAGTGTGTTACTTCATTTCCTCATATCTTAGGAGAGAAGTTGAATCCCTAGTCACCCCTTTTTATTCATTAAGTAGAACTCAAGAATATCATTTATCTTTAGTGCTTGCTAGAGATACCTCTATAGGAGGACATATTCCCCCCCAAAAACCGTAGACTTACATTAGTAGCATTGATTAGTTGTCAATTAGTCTAAGCTTTTCCCTTGGGTTCGACTCGAGGTCACTCGATTATAAATATTGTTTGATATTTGCGTGACTAGAATAGCACTTCATTTTGCTTGCCTAAAACGCCAACGTCACACGGAAAAGGAGCTTCTAGCAATTGTGTTTGCGCTAGAGAAGTTCCGCGCATATGTTCTTGGCGCCAGAGTCATCGTCTACACAGACCACGCAGCTATCCGTTACCTAATGTCCAAGAAGGAAACTAAGCCGCGCCTGATGCGCTGGGTGCTCCTACTTCAGGAATTTGACTTGGAGATCAAAGATAAGAAGGGCACGGAAAACACAGTCGCGGACCACTTGAGCAGGATCGTGAAAGCGGAGGAGCCAGGGCAAATCACGGAGACATTCCCTGACGAGCATCTGATGGCGCTGACAGGTAAGGTACCATGGTATGCGCACATTGCGAATTACCTGGTCACAGGTACGTTTCCTCATCATTTCACTAAAACCCAATGCATGAGATTAAAACATGAGTCCAAGCATTACATTTGGGATGATCCGTATATGCTCAGAATAGGACCTGATCAGATTTTAAGGCGCTGCGTGCCTGACCATGAAATTAACTCTGTTTTGATGTTTTGTCATGCGCACGCATGTGGAGGACACTTTGGTCCAAAGCGCAGGAGCAGAAAGATCCTGGACTGCGGATTTTACTGGCCGCGCTTGTTCAGTGACTCATATAACTACTGCAGGAACTGTGACAGGTGCCAGCGCACAGGAGGCATATCAGCGCGCAATGAGATGCCGCAGACGCCAATTCTACTGGATGAAATATTCGATATTTGGGGGATTGACTTCATGGGGCCATTTCCTCCATCTTCCGGATACGAGTATATATTGGTCGCGGTAGATTATGTCTCCAAATGGGTTGAGGCCAAGGCTACACGGAAGGACGATGGTAAGACGGTCGCTGACTTTTTAAGCACTAACATATTTTTCAGGTACGGGGTGCCTAAGGCAATCGTTAGTGACCAGGGGACGTACTTTGCAACAGGATTGTGGCGCAGGTTTTCAAGCATTATGGAGTGCGCCACAAGACATCCACTGCTTATCATCCTCAGAAAAATGGACAGGCCGAGGTTTCCAACAGAGAGATCAAGCGCATCCTGGAAAAAACTGTGAGACCGTCGCACAAAGACTGGAGCCAGCGCTGTGGGCATACCAAACAGCACAGAAGACCCCAATTGGGACCTCACCATTTCGGTTGGTTTATGGAAAAGCCTGCCACCTGCCAGTGGAGTTAGAGCACAAGGCATACTGGGCATTGCGCGTTTGCAATCTGAACCTAGACGAGGCCGGAAAGGAGCGCGCATTTGAGCTAAGCGAATTAGAAGAGCTGCGCCTGGATGCATATGAGGGACTGCGCGATTACAAGGCGCGCACAAAGGAATTTCATGACAAACATATCGCAGACGCACTTTTGAGCCAGGAGACCAGGTATTATTATTCTCATCACGCCTAAAGCTCATGCCTGGGAAGCTGCGCAGCAAATGGACGGGACCGTACACAGTCACCAAGGTTTTCCCCTACGGAACAATCGAGTTAGAAAACGAGCACCGGCATCATTTTCAGGTCAATGGGCAGAGAGTCAAGAAGTATTTAGGAGAACCTTGGGATGGCACAGCGCGCGAAATTGAATTGGCAGAGCCTGAGATAGCAGATGCGCAGGTTGCTGCGCCAGAGTCATCACCAGACGCGCCAGAGGGAGAACTGGGAACTATTGCTCATATTTCTTCTCACTCTTTACCTACCCTCATTACTTATCATTTATCACATACTATTAACCATGCTGACCACCCTTCCGAACCTTTGCGTAGGACCAAGAAGAACACAACACATGCACAAGCGCAGGGTCACTCAGGAGCAAGTGTGGGGGAGGTCAATGGTATACTTTCACGCAAGTAATGAGGTACAGTCGAGCCAACGACGCTAAACAAAGGCACTTGTCGGGAGGTAACCCGACACGTTTTACTTTTACATGTTTTTCTTTTAGTTTCTCTAGTGTTTTTTTAGCGAGTTTAGGACTTGTAGTTTTTTTAGTCGAGCAGCAGTGAGCAGGACGGCTGCGCCAGTCGGGGGAGGGTATATAAGGGCAGTACTTAGAAAATTTCAGCACTTTTTCACACTCGACCGTTGCAAGAGAAACTCCCGCCCTCAGCAGCCGCTCACCGTCCGGCACTCAACCCAGCTTCCGTTTAGAGAGATTTGAGGAGCACACCGTCGCACGCCTCCAGGTAACCTTTCCCTTCAGATTTGAGCCGATTGAGTTAGGGTTTGTGCGAGAAGAGTGTGCCCTAGGTCTGAAATCGCACTGAGCTAGCGTGCACCGATTGGAGGTTTGGTTAGTGGGTTTTGTAGGCGGGCAGTAGGCACCCATTTGGTGAAAGTTTCAGGGCATTTGGAGGAGTTTGGATTTTTTGAGCTTTAGAGAGTGTTGACCGTAGTTGACCAGAGAGACCCCGAGCACGATGCAGCCTGCCGAGGACCAAGTGACCCCAGCTCACTTCGCCAGCAAGTACGAAGCCTTCCTGAGGCTTGAGATGTACGGGACTCCATACATCAACAGGGAGTTCCTGCGAGAGGTCGGTATGGAGGACCTCATCATGGAGAAGCTCGCGCTGGCGGGCTGGGAGGCACTGTTGGAGCTCAACAGCGGAGCAGACAAGGAAGACACCTGCGAGTTTTTGGCGTCGCTAGAAACGAGTGATATGGAGATAAGGTACCGGCACCGAGGGGTGTGGTACATTGCCTCGGCTAAGAGGCTGAAGCGCACACTGAGGTGCGCTAAGGTGCGAGAAGCTGATATGGACGCGCACACGAATCAGGAAGCATGGCGTGAGATGGCGACCGGCCCAGTTTTTGCCGCGGGGCGCAGCCGAGGACGCGAGCTACGCGACCCGTGGATGTTCTACCTATGGCGCATGGTCGCCTATGCGATCATTGGGCATTTTAATGGTGCGCCGAAGATCAGCTTGCTGGACATGGAGATTTTGAAGGGCTTTTATTATGGGAAGAGGGTGCTGTTTGTCTTGAACATGGTGATCACCTGGAGCCGGGTCAGCACAAAAGGGCCGCTGACTTGTGGAGGGATCATAACGCACCTGCTGCGTGCGTTGCATGGAGAGCCAGAGGTGCTAGAGCACACAGTGGTGCTGGCTGTTCCCTTGGACCGCGCCCATATGCTGCAGATAAGAGCGGTAGCCGTGAGAGAGGATGGCACATTAGAGTGGTGCTACCGTCTGCAGCCGGCCAGAGCGCCGAGGCAAAGAGCGGAGAGCAGCGCGCAAGCAGAAGAGGCTGCGGAGGAGATGGAGGAGGATGAGGCCCTGATAGAGCCTATTTATACGCATTATTTAGATCATAACCCTATGCTTGTTTGCATTATTTTATGTACAAGGTTACTGGTTTCCAGTGTTTTTGTATTTTAGGGCAAAACAAGGGCCTAAGTCGGATACGCGCTAACAGGCAGCGTTTAGGACGCGCATCACACAAGCCTGCGGAGCTAGCGGCGCAAACAGAAGAATTGGCCGAGTCGACCATGATGCGCTAACCGATTGCGCTAACCAAGATGTCGTGCGCCATGCGCAGATGGTGGTGTTTCCAAATTCTGACACCACCAGATTTGGAAGTTGCCAAGAATGAGCCTCTGAGCAGTATATAAAGAAGAGAAGAAGGATAGGGTTTCATAATGAAAACATCACAAGAGAGATTCCAGGATCATATCATAATTCAGAGAGAGAGCGACAGGATCAAAAACACACGAGCTTGCTGAGAGGACCTGCGCTAGCCGACTGCGCCAGCCAAGACTGCAACCTGCACGCACTGTTTGCTATTGTCTTCTTGGACACTTTAGACATTATTTACTGTTTCTATGATGTTTACCACTAGCATGTCTAGCTAAACGCTTGGTATTGGTTGGGCATGAATCTATGAGTATTTCCTTTGAGACTTGCGCTTAATGCATAGCTTGTTTGCTTATATTAATTCTGTGCACATTGTTGGCAGCTAGTTGCATGAGTAGGGGAAGCCTTGAACCGCAATCTTACTCTTGTTGCTTGTTGTTGTATGTTAAACTAGTTGAATAGCCTGACGGTGCCAACTAGGAGTAACGCGCTAGGATAAGCAATTGCTACATTGATCGGATTCGTAGTTGTTTAGTCTAGTTCAAGAATTAATAGCACATGAACTTTGATCGGAACATGCGCATATGTTAGGAAGCCTTGATCGGACACTAACTTAAGTGAAATCGAACTATAGACGTTTAGAGTCAATGATAAGGAATGCGCTCATAGAGGATTGTCTACCCAATACTTCTCATAGTCATAGTATTTAATCTCTACTGCCTGCGCACGTCTGGTGCAAGTTCTGCGTTAGCTACTATTTACTTGCGCATTGCGCAACCCAATCACTCACCCCCCCCAACTTTCGTAAGTGTAGGTCACTGGTTAAAACTGAACTGCTTGCTCCCTGTGGAGATCGACCCTGACTTAACCGCTGTACTAGTGGAAGAGGAAGGAATTAATTTGACGCGTACAACGACGCGCGATCAGCCCCACAGCCAGTTGCGCCTCCAGTCAGGCGCATGAGGACTCGTGCGCAGACTGGAGCGCACCGAAGGGCCCGTGCACCGCAGGAGGAGCCAGTTACCATTTCCATTGATGATTCTCCCCCGCGTGCACGAGGGAAGCGCCCCAGGATGGAGTCAGAGGAGGCGCCAGAGGAAGTACCAGAGGAGCGGCGCATGATGTTCAACGTCATGCACGTGCTCGAATATTTAGCACCAGAGGGGGCAGACTTGAGCATGAGCCCACCATCAGGGTGGAGATTTGGTGATGTTATTCCCCCTCTCCTTAGCCTGCGCAGACCGCCTCCAGGATCCCCCAGCGGGCCGCACCAGCCAGCCAGCCCTCCTACCCAGTCCCCAGTACGCACTCCAGCCCCAGCTCCAGCACTAGAGCCAGCCCTAGCGCCAGAGCCCACCCCAGTAGCAGACCCGGCACCAGCACCTGCACCACCCCCTGCACAGCCGTCCATTCCGAGGTCCCCTGAAGCCGAACCCATCATTAGTACCAGCTCAGATTCACTATGGGATCCTATCTCAGAGGATGACCTCGTGACTCAGCCCGCCCCCATTTCTGTAGTGCCGCCAACCTCCAGCACCGAGTACGTGATAGATTCTTCAGAGGAGGAGGCGCACGGATCGGAGGCTGAGTCCAGCTCCGAAGACATCTAGGGCTGTAGGGAGGGCGCGCATTTCTTTCGGGTGGTTTCTTTTCTTATCTTTTTGAAAACTGTTGCTATATGTTGCTATATTTTGCCGACTATTGTGCTGAATATTTTCGTGCCCCCTTGCTATATTGCGCTGCTTTGGCTTTATGTTTTTATTTTTATGTTCTTTGTTTTGCTTGCATGCATGTGCGCGTTCTCCATGCGCTTGAGCTTGAGTCGTGGGGACACGTCTCTGTTTAAGTGTGGGGGGCAGCGTTACATTTACATTTCACGTTTTTTTGAGCTTTATAGTGCAGCTTAGTTTAGTGAAGAAAACAGTAGCAGTAGTGCGCTTGTGTGCGGGTTGCGCACACTGTTCAGCTTGTTTTGCGCTATCCATATTGCATGCGCCGCTATCAACTGTTTTAGTATATTTTTTTTTTGTTTTTTCTGCTCCTGTTAGTTGGGATATACAGGGGATGTGGAGTTGACAGAAACGCTCTAGAGAGGCGGTTAGTCGTTCGAGCTTCGAAGGTGAGGTATATGGTCGAGAGCGCTAGTGGAGGCCGGTGCTTCGCAACCTTCGGAACAAGAGAGTGCGCTCAGTCACGCAGATGCCGAAGGTGAATACCCAAAGCGTGGCGAGGTGGGAAAACAGACTACCTTTCCTCTGGAAGTCGAGCTATGGAAGGCGGGCGCGGGTGTAAACGCGTGCGCCGACCTGCGCAGATAGACCAAGGAGGGAGAGCGGAGCGTTGTTCCATAGCTGTTATCCGGAGGCCGAGACTGGAACCGTTTTGGGAAACATAGGAACCGTAGACAAAGCTGTACAAAAGAAAAATACCAGCAGATGATATGCGCTACACAAGAATCAGCATGTGCACAAATACGTACCAGCGTGCGCAAAGTCCACAAAGAAAATCATCAAAGGCTTGAGTTCCCAGAAAGTGCGCGGAAGAATCACGCACCGGAAGAAGCTTGCGCTGTTAACCATATACCCATCCTCTGAGTGAAAGCTGACAACCCGGAGCTTATGAAGAGCTATCTCCCAGCCATCCAAAGTAATCTTCATCCCAGCTGAGAGGTAACGAATTTCGAAAATTATTATATTAGAACTGTTGAAGGCAGCTGCGCGCAGGTGGTAGAGCAGCGCAAGGTGATCAGTAGTGCAGATCGCGCCAGAGTGCAAGACTGTGCGCTAGACTCCAGAGAGGTAATTGTATCCGTGCTTGAGTGCTTGTTCGGGACGAACAAGGGGCAAGTGTGGGGGGGTTTGATAGAGCCTATTTATACACATTATTTAGATCCTAACCCTATGCTTGCTTGCATTATTTTGTGTACAAGATTACTGGTTTCCAGTATTTTTGTATTGCAGGGCAAAACGAGGGCCTAAGTCGGATACTCGCTAACAGGCAGCGTTTAGGACGCGCATCACACAGCCTGCGGAGCTAGCAGCGCAAACAGAAGAGTTGGCAGAGTCGACTACGGTGCGCTAACCGATTGCGCTACCAAGGTGCCGTGCGCCATGCGCAGATATTGGTATTTCCAAATCCTGACACCACCAGATTTGGAAGTTGGCAAGGATGAGCCTCTTGAGCAGTATATAAAGAGAAGAAGGCTAGGGTTTGAGAGAGCATCCGACATCATCAGAGACGCAAGATATCAGAGAGAGAGAGCCAGATTCAAAAACACACGAGCTACTGAGAGGACCTGCGCTAGCCGACTGCGCCAGCCGAGACACTACAACCTGCACGCACCTGCTTGTTGCTGTTTCTTAGACACTTTAGATATTTTTTACTATTTCTATGATGTTTACTACTAGCATGTCTAGCTAAACGCTTGGTATCGGTTGGGCTTGATTCTATAAGTATTTCCTTTGAGACTTGTGCTTAATGCATAGTTTGTTTGCTTATATTAATTCTGTGCACACTGTTGACAGCTAGTTGCATGAGTAGGGGAAGCCTTGAACCGCAATCTTACTCTTGCTACTTGTTTGTTATATGTTAAACTAGTTGAATAGCCTGACGGTGACAACTAGGAGTAACGCGCTAGGATAATCAGTTGCTACTGTGACATGATTCGTAGCTGTTTAGACTAGTCTCGAGAATTAATAGCTCATGAACTTTGATCGGAACATGCGCACATGTTAGGAAGCCTTGATCGGACACTAACATCAGTAAATCGAACTATAGACGTTTAGAGTCGATGATAAGGAATACACTCATAGAGGATTGTCTGCGCCGATACTTTTCATAGTCATAGTACTTAATCTCTACTGCCTGCGCACGTCTAGTGCAATTCCTGCATTTACTACTGTTTACTCGCGCATTGCGCAACCCAATCACTCACACCCCCAATTTTCGTAAGTGCAGGTTACTAGTTAAAGCTAATCTACTTGCTCCCTGTGGATTCGACCCCGACTTAACCGCTGTACTAAGTGGAAGAGGAAGGAATTAATTTGAACGCGCACAATGACGCGCGCATCAGACCACGTCTGGAATATGATTCTGTTCTGTCTGCTTGATTACTCTTCACAAATTTTGTATGTCCAAAGATGCTTCCTTTAATGAAACCAAGACATCTATGACCTCCTTTAGTTCTTTGTGATGTGAGGATGGTGTCCAATTGTTGTGAGCCTATAATTAGCATATTCACAGTCCATTTGAGATGGTTGAGTTGAGCTTTTACCTCGTTGTGCTCCAGCTTGTCCCTCTCAGCTTGTTTCTTTAGTGACGATATAACTTCGAAGCATTCTATATTTTCAGTAACCAGCAGGTCAATCTCATCTTCTAATTTCTCCTGCTTTGTCATTCTCCTTTTCAATTGACACATTTCTTCTTGCATTTCTACTTTTTCCATTATTAGAACATCAACTTCCTCTTGAAATTTCTCTTTCTCAGCTCTCATCTTTGAGTTCTTTGATTTGTTTCGACAGCTCTTCACTGGCTATAGCCATTCATCACTCTGAGCATATATTTCCTTAGAAGTTGTCTGTTAGTAAGTTCTTCATCATTGTTATGGGACTCTTCATCATTCTGTTTGGACACAGTTCTAGCACATGTTGTCCCTGACGCGGTAGCAATGGCTAGAAAGTTACATGAGTTATCCTCTTATTTGCCATTTTCTGATTCACTATCACTCCAACTAACTGCGAATGACTTCTTTGTCCTTTTAAGCTTGTTAACACACTCAACTTGTATGTGTCCATATCCACCACACTCGTGACATTGAATCCCTTTGAACCTTCTTTTGTTTACCTCCTAATTTGTGCTAGTCTTGTTCTTCCTCTGGAAGTTTCCACTGTTTTGAGTTTTATCTTTGATTTAGAAGTCTGACCCTTCTTCTCATCTTTGTCCCATTCATATTTTTCCCAAATTGTTTAATAAACATCACTAGTTGTTGTGACAGTTTGTCTAAGTCTTCTGGAACGTCATCAGTTTCTGCTTTAAGACCAATATTTCTTATCTTGCCGGTCTGTACCGTTCTTAGTTGATTCATCTCGAATTCCTTTAAGGATCCCATCAGTTCCTTTAATCTCATATTCTTCACATTATGCGCCTTTTTTATGGTATGACCTTCATATCAAATTTTGGGGGAAAGGCTCTTAAAACTTTTCACACAAGCTTTTCTTTTTGATGGGTTTCCCTAGACCAAAAGCTTCCTTGGAAATTTAACACAATCTTCCGTTAAACTCATCTATGGTCTCATCTGCAAGCATATTGAACTTCTCAAAGTCAGAAGTGATTGCTTGCATCTGAAATAGTTTTACCTTCGTAGTTCCTTCATAATTTGTCTGAAGTGTGTCCCAAGCTCCCTTAGCTGTCTCACATGCTGAGATGAGCTTGAACCCATTTTGATCAACTCCTGAAAATATTGCATTAAGAGCATTTCCATTTGAAACAACATCTTTTCTATCATGCTCTGTCCATTGACTCTTCAATTTTGGAGATATTCTTCCATCTGTATCCATAGTAATTGGAGCAGCATACTCATTTAGTACTGCATCCCATACCGAATCATCAATTGAGTTCAAGAAAGCCCTCATCCTTGTCTTCAAGATTACATAATTTGATCCCTCTAGTAATGGGGGTCTGTTGACGTTCTGTTCTTCCTTCATACTAATTTTTAGATCGCACTCAGTTTGTCGAGTGACCTACTCTAATACCAATTGAAATTCTGATGCGTATGTGATAGAGCCTACTTATACACACTATTTAGATCCTAACCCTATGCTTGTTTGCAATATTTTGTGTACAAGATTACTGGTTTCCAGTGTTTTTGTATTTCAGGGCGAAACGAGGGCCTAAGTCGGATACGCGCTAACAGGCAGCGTTTAAGACGTGCATCACACAGCCTTCGGAGATAGCAGCGCAAACAGATAGTGGCAGAGTCGACCACGGTGCGCAGACCGATTGCGCTAACCAATGTGCAGTGCGCCATGCGCAGAATAGTGGTGTTTCCAAATCTTGACACCATCAGATTTGGAAGTTGCCAAGGTTGGGCCTCTTGAGCAGTATATAAAGAGAGGAACGCTAGGGTTAGAGAGAGCATCACTAGCACCAATAGAGGACCACAGCACACGAGAGAGCGGCAGAACTGAAAAACACACGAGCCTGCTGAGAGGACCTGCGCTAGCCGACTGCGCCAGCCGAGACTCTGCAACCTGCATGCACCTGCTTGTTGCTATTTTCTTGGATACTTTAGATATTATTTACTGTTTCTATGATGTTTACTACTAGCATGTCTAGCTAAACGCTTTGTATCGGCTGGGCATGATTTTATGAGTATTTCCTTTGAGACTTGTGCTTAATGCATAGTTTGTTTGCTGGTATTAATTCTGTGCACACTGTTGACAGCTAGTTGCATGAGTAGGGGAAGCCTTGAACCGCAATCTTGCTCTTGCTACTTGTTTGTTATATGTTAAACTAGTTGAATAGCTTGACGGTGACAACTAGGAGTAACGCGCTAGGATAATCAGTTGCTACTATGACAGGATTCGTAGCTGCTTGGACTAGTCTTAAGAATTAATAGCTCATGAAATTTGATCGGAACACGCGCACATGTTAGGAAGCCTTGATCGGACACTAACATCAGTAAACCAAACTATAGACGTTTAGAGTCGATGATAAGGAATACACTCATAGAGGATTTTTCTGCGCCGATACTTTTCATAGTCATAGTACTTAATCTCTACTGCCTGCGCACTTCTCGTGCAATTCCGGCGTTTACTACTGTTTACTCGCGCACTTGCGCAACCCAATCACTCACACCCCCATGTTTCGTAAGTGCAGGTTACTAGTTAAAACTAATCTACTTGCTCCCTGTGGATTCGATCCTGACTTAGCCGCTATACTAAGTGGAGAAGGAAGGAATAAATTTGACGCGCACAACGACGCGTTATCATTATGATAGTCAGACGGTTAACTAAGTGTGACTTATTCGAACAATTACTAGAGCTATCCAGAACAAGTAATTGCAGAAAAGTAAAGACACAGAGTTTGTTACCCAGTTCGGTGAACGTGCCTATGTCTGGGGGGGATAATACAAGGCCTGGTGGAAAAAATTCACTATTGTGGACTTTAGAACTTCTCTTTCTTAAGCAGCCCTTTGCACTAACACTCTAGTAATTGATATCTAGGCTCCTCCTAGATATGAGACACTTCTGTTCTACCACCTTCAATCTGTTCTTTTCTCGAACACAGCTTCGTCCTGAAGCTCTGAACTTTCCACCGAAAGTAGCACCGTAGTCACAAGGTCAATCACTTAGCACCTCATATGCAATCCGTTGTTCTCGAATAACTTTCGCCAACAATAACTCAGCAGCTTGCCTCCTCTTTTGATAACTTGGCCTGAATTGCTGATAGAGCCTATTTATATGTGCTATTTAGATCCTAACCCTATGCTTGTTTGCATTATTGTGTGTACAAGATTACTGGTTTCCAGTGTTTTTGTATTTCAGGGCGAGACGAGGGCCTAAGTCGGATACGCGCTAACAGGCAGCGTTTAAGGAGCGCAACACACAGCCTGCGGAGCAAGCAATGCAAACTGGACAGGAAGTGGCAGAGTCACTTACGGTGCGCAGACCGATTGCGCTAACCGATGTGTGCGGTGCGCCATGCGCAGGATATTGGTGTTTCCAAATCTTGACACCATCAGATTTGGAAGTTGCCAAGGCCGTCCTTGGGCCTCATGAGCAGTATATAAAGAGAGGAAGGCTAGGGTTTGAGAGACATACCACGACACCCAGAGAAATAGGAGAGAGAGGCGGAACTGAAAAACACACGAGCCTACTGAGAGGACCAGCGCTAGCCGACTGCGCCAGCCGAGATACTGCAACCTGCACGCACCTGCTTGTTACTAATTTCTTGGATACTTTAGTTGTTACTTACTATTTCTATGATGTTTACAACTAGCATGTCTAGCTAAACGCTTTGTATCGGTTGGGCATGATTCTATGAGTATTTCCTTTGAGACTAGTGCTTAATGCATAGTTTGTTTGCTTGTATTCATTCTGTGCACACGGTTGACAGCTAGTTGCATGAGTAGGGGAAGCCTTGAACCGCAATCTTACTCTTGTTACTTGTTTGTTATATGTTAAACTAGTCGATAGCTTGACGGTGACAGCTAGGAGTAACGCGCTAGGATAATTAGTTGCTACTGTGACCGGATTCGTAGCTGCTTAGACTAGTCTTAAGAATTAATAGCTCATGAACTTTGATCGGAACATGCGCACATGTTAGGAAGCCTTGATCAGACACTAACATCAGTAAACCAAACTATAGACGTTTAGAGTCGATGATAAGGAATATATTCATAGAGGATTGTCTGCGCCGATACTTTTCATAGTCATAGTACTTAATCTCTACTGCCTGCGCACGTCTAGTGCAATTCCTGCGTTAACTATTGTTTATTCGCGCACTTGTGCAACCCAATCACTCACACCCCAACTTTCGTAAGTGTAGGTTACTAGTTAGAGCTAATCTACTTGCTCCCTGTGGAATCCACTCTGACTTAGCCGCTATACTAAGTGGAGAAGGAAGGAATTAATTTGACGCGCACAACGACGCGCGCTATCAAATTTTGGCGCCGTTGCCGGGGAGCAACACAGATAAGCTTTAATTAGCTTAAATTTCCTTTTACAATAGTTAGTTATTTTATTTCTGTTTGCTTTATTCTCGTTGTTGTTTCTGACAGCGCCAATCAACATCAGCCTGCGCAACCTTGAAATAGTTGCGCTGTGCAGATTCTAGTTGCGCACTGACAGACGCGACAGCTTAGTTGTCTTTTAATTTCGTTTTCTTTGAGATTTAGAACAGGTTATGGAGGATAACAGTGTCGTTGGAGATAACTTAGGAGACAGAACCCCAGAGAATGCGAGGGCAGACGACCGCGCAATTCGGTTCAGAGAGGAAGTGCAGCGCGAGGTTGAAGCAAGGATGGCCGCTGAAGTGTATAATGCGCCGCCAGCGCGACAGGCCGCGCGACACAGAACAGTGCGCGAGATGTTTGCCCCAATCACGGTTAACCAACCATGGTGCATAGTGCTTCCACCAGACTATAATTTTGAACTCAGGAGCTCGCTCATTCATCACATGCCCAAGTTCCACGGGATGAACAACGAGAACCCAGTCAAGCATGTGCGAGAATTCCTAGTCATTTGCTAGAACATGAAGGCCGAAGGGGAGAGCGACGAAGCGCTGAAGATGAAAGCGTTCCCATTTTCACTGTGTGACACGGCCAGGCATTGACTAATGAGCTTACCAGCAGGATCAATTCACACATGGGAGCAGCTGCAGAAGAAGTTCTTGGACAAATTCTATCCCGCAGCCAAGATTGCGCTACTCAGGAGGGAGCTGGCCGCACCTAGGCAGGGCGCAGGAGAGTCACTATCGGAGTATTATGAGCGTTTCAGGGACCTGGAGGCCAACTGCTACAATCACGGCCTACCTCAAAATGTGCTGATAGAGAATTTCCTGAATGGATTGCTGCCCATGGAGCTGAGATTATTGAATGCATGCGCAGGAGGCGACATTTGCAACATGTACCCAGAGGACGCGTGGCAGCTGATAGAAGACTATGCTGGACAGGTAAGACATCATCTAACACTTGAAAATAGTCGTGCTCGTTCTGTGCATCAGGTAGAAACAAGCACTGAGATAAAGGAAATGAAGGCCATGCTGTAGAAGTTGATGCATGCGCAGGGAGCGCAACCAGCTGAGCCAAAGGTATGCGAGTTCTGCACGTCCACTGAGCACAAAACCGATGCGTGTCCCACACTTTTCGAGGAATCAGGAGATGTCAATGCTCTAGGAGGATGGGATAATAGAGGGCTGCAGAGGCAGAATCAGCCGCGCTTTGGACTAGCCGCAAATGGGTTCAGATGGAAGGAGGAAAACAATTTCTAGAGGCAGTCCGCGGACCAGCGCGCACCACAGCAGATGCAACAAGCTGCGCCCTACAATCCACCGCATTGCCGGATTGACGCACCAGCGCAGTACAACCAGTAACCGAGGCGATCCTTAGAAGATATCGTGGGGCAGCTAGCAGACACAGTGCGCAAGAATGATGAGAAGTATGACAAGAGGTTCGAGTCCATTGAAAAGCAGCTATCATAGATCGCTACCACGGTGTATGAGCTGAAAAAGAGCGATGGCAACCTGCCTTCGCAAGTGATCCAGAATCCCAAGGGAGGAGTCAACGCAGTGACACTGAGGACTGGGCGCACGGTAGCAACAGAGCAGACCGCAAAGGCGCCCGCTCCAGATCCAGCAGAGCCAGATGCGCAACCAGAAGCGCCAGCCACAAGCCAGCAGGGCGAGGCACCAGGTATGGCGCAATCAAAAGACAAAGGCATGAATCGTACTAACATACCTGCACCTTTCCCTGTACAGGCACCATCGACTAGGAAGGAAGCGCTTGATAAGGAGCTCTACGAGTTATTCAGTAAGGTGGAAATAAACATTCCCCTTATTGAAGCAGTTCGGCAGATCCCTAGGTACGCCAAATTTTTAAAGGAGCTGTGCACAAACAAGAGGAGGAAAGGCGAGTGCGCACAGGTAATGCTAAATGCGCAGGCCTCAGCAATCGTGCAGCATAAGGTACCACCTAAATGCCGAGACCCAGGTACGTTCACCATCCCATGCAGTTTAGGTAAGACCATAGTGAGCAATTGCATGATTGACTTAGGCGCATCTATAATTGTGCTACCCTATTCCCTATATGTGTCATTGCGCCTTGGACCACTAAAGCCTGCAGGTCTCACCATTCAGCTAGCAGATCGGTCGTGCAAGCAACCGACGGGCATGATCGAGGACGTCCTTGTCCGAGTAGGAGAGCTGGTGTTCCCAGCAGATTTCTATGTCCTTGAAATGGAGGATGAGTCGAGCAAAGGCAGTGCGCAGATCCTACTGGGCAGACCATTTCTGATGACAGCGCGCACAAAGATAGACGTGTGGAGGGGTACACTCTCGATGGAGGTTGATGGCGAGGAAATTCATTTTAACATATTCAAAGGGATGCAGCACCCTCATGAGGACGCCACAGTGCACGCGATGGATAGCATGGATGACTTGGTTGCAGATGCTCAATGTGCAAGCGCAGCAGAAGAACCTGAGACACTCGCACAGGCAGAGTTGGGGGCGCAAGAGGATGAGCTGAGCAGTGCTGAACCAGCATCCAGACAGGTACATGATATAGTTAATGTCTGCACTGCTAATAAAATCTTGCCCTCTATTGAACAGGCACCCAAGGTCGAGCTGAAGCAACTCCCAGAGCACCTCAAATACATATTCTTGGGAAATGAGGACACCCTGCCAGTAATCATAAAGAAAGGATTGGAAGAGGAGCAGGAGGCGCGATTACAGCAGGTGCTGCGCAAGAACCAGCGCGCTATAGGATGGACACTTGCTGACCTGCGCGGAGTGAGCCCGGACGTATGCATGCACAGGATTCTATTGGAAGATGGTGTCAAACCATCCAGGGAGCCTCAGCGCAGATTGAACCCAAATATGATGGAGGTGGTGCAGAAGGAGATCCTGAAGCTGCTTGACGCAGGAGTCATTTACCCAATCTCGGACAGCAAATGGGTAAGTCTAGTGCATGTTGTGCCGAAGAAAGGAGGAATCACAGTAGAGGAGAATGCGCAGGGCAAGCTAGTTCCCAAGCGCATGCAAACTGGATGGCGCATGTGCATCGACTACAGAAAGCTTAACGCAGTCACGCGCAAGGATCATTTCCCGCTACCCTTTATGGATCAGATGCTAGATCGATTAGCGGGGAAGCCCTACTTTTGTTTCTTGGACCGGTACTCAGGGTACAATCAGATACCCATAGCTGCGGAGGATCAATAGAAGACCACGTCTACCTGCCCATTCGGTACGTTTGCGTTTCGGCGCATGTCTTTTGGGCTGTCTAACGCGCCAGGTACGTTCCAACGTTTAGTCATGAGCATCTTTTCTGATATGATTGGTATATGCATAGAGGTGTTCATGGATGATTTTACTGTGTACGGAGGTACCTTTGACGCATGTTTAACTCATCTTGATAAGGTCTTAGCGCGCTGCATTTCAAAAAACCTAGTGCTCAATTATGAGAAATGTCATTTCATGTCGCACGGTGTAGTACTAGGACATATTATCTCGCAGGAAGGGATCAAGGTAGATAAGGCCAAAATTGATCTTATTTCCACTAACGTGCGCGATGTGAAATCATTCCTTGGGCATGCTGGGTTTTACAGGCGTTTCATAAAAGATTTTTCTAAGATTTGTATACTCCTGTCTAACCTCTTGCAAAAGGATGTGTGTTTCGAATTTACTGATGAGTGCAGGGCCGCGTTTGATAAGCTGAAGGAGGCGCTGACCAGTGCGCCAGTGATGCGCGCGCCAGACTGGAACCTGCCGTTTGAACTGATGTGCGACGCAAGCGACTATGCAGTAGGTGCAGTCCTGGGACAGCGAGTGGACAAGAAGCCGCACGCCATTTATTATGCATCGCGCACACTAGACGCTGCGCAGAGGAACTACACCACCACGGAGAAGGAACTTCTGGTAATCGTGTTTGCACTGGAGAAGTTCTGCGCATATGTTCTTGGCGCCAGAGTCATCGTCTACACAGACCACGCAGCAATCCGTTACCTAATGTCCAAGAAGGAGACTAAGCCGCGCCTGATGCGCTGGGTGCTCCTACTTTAGGAATTCGACTTGGAAATCAAAGATAAGAAGGGCACGGAGAACAGAGTCGCGGACCACCTGAGCAGGATCGTAAAGGAGGAGGAGCCAGGGTGGATCACGGAGACATTCCCTGACGAGCATCTGATGGCGCTGACAGGTAAGGTACCATGGTATGCGCATATTGCGAATTACCTGGTCACAGGTACGTTTCTTCCTCATTTCACTAAAACCCAATGCATGAGATTAAAGCATGAGTCCAGGTATTACATTTAGGATGATCCGTATATGCTCAGAATAGGACCTGATCAGATTTTGAGGCGATGCGTGCCTGACCATGAAATTAACTCTGTTTTGATATTTTGTCATGCGCACGCATGTGGAGGACACTTTGGTCCAAACCGCACGAGCAAAAAGATCCTGGATTGCGGATTTTATTGGCCGCACTTGTTTAGTGACTCGTATAATTACTGCAGGAACTGTGACAGGTGTCAGCGCATAGGGTGCATATCAGCGCGCAATGAGATGCCGCAGACGCCAATTCTAGTGGATGAAGTATTCGATATTTGGGGGATTGACTTCATGAGGCCATTTCCTCCATCTTCCGGATATGAGTATATATTGGTCGCGGTAGATTATGTCTCCAAATGGGTTGAGGCCAAGGCTACCCGGAAGGATGATGGTAAGACGGTCGTTGATTTTTTGAGAACTAACATTTTCTGTAGGTACAGAGTGCCTAAGGCAGTCATAAGCGACCAAGGGACGCATTTTTGCAATAGGATTGTGGCACAGGTATTCAAGCATTATGGAGTGCTTCACAAGACGTCCACCGCTTACCACCCTCAGACGAATGGCCAGGCTGAGGTTTCCAACCGAGAGATCAAGCGTATCTTGGAGAAAACTGTGAGACCGTCGCGCAAAGACTGGAGCCAGCGCCTTGACGAGGCGCTATGGGCATACCGAACAGCACATAAGACACCAATTGGGACTTCACTACTGCCTGCGCACGTCTAGTGCAATTCCTGCGTTAACTATTGTTTATTCGCGCACTTGCGCAACCCAATCACTCACACCCCAACTTTCGTAAGTGTAGGTTACTAGTTAGAGCTAATCTACTTGCTCCCTGTGGAATCCACCCTGACTTAGCCGTTATACTAAGTGGAGAAGGAAGGAATTAATTTGACGTGCACAACGACGCGCGCTATCAATTGCAAGCTGCTCTCTGGCCTCTCTTCGCTCTATGTCAGTATATGCTTAGTAATCTATTTTTTGATGAGTTAATCAACACTACTCCTTAGTGTTGATTATATCCTTGCCAAATTCTCCTAAAAGATAATTAGGCAATATTTCCCTTGAGGCATCCAAATCTGATCTTCTAATTATATTTTCGTTATCTTTATCAATATAGGCAATTAATGAAGATCCAGCTAATATCTTCTAGCTAAGATCTCATGTCTCCTCCAATAAGATAATGTTTGTTTTCAAATATTTAGGAAACAATTCTTGACTTCCAAGATCTTGATTTACAACAATCTTTCTTTAAATATTCTTCAACATCACTCTTCTAAATATTCTTTTGAACCATCATAGTCAGTGCGCCGCCATTCTTCAAGTGTATTCATCATCTTTCTAAAAATGTTGCAGCAGCAGCACTTGTTCCACATAGTCTGTCTCAGCGGTTGTTTGAACAGCTCCTTGTCAGTTTGGCTGGAACAACTTGCAACGAGTTTGCCAAGATATACCATAATCTCTAACACACCTCACCCTCACCAAACTGGAAGAAGACAAAACATAGGGAGGACCACACAAGTAGTGAACTCTGCCCCGAAAAACAAGCACCAGCCGGGACTACAAATGTTTGAACATGAAAGTGAGGTGGACAAAGGTTACAAAACGAGGAGAGGCCAGTAAGGTTGCCTTGATAAGAAGCTTGAGGTCCAAGAGGAAGGTCCTCTACGCGTTGAAAGACGGACGGATGCGAGGACATTTTTGGTAGGAAAATAATAAAACTTGGGATCCTATCCGATCTTCCTCCATGTAAAAGAAACGTTGGCTACACAAATTGGTTCAAATGCAAGAGTGATGGATCAATCAAACATTATAAAACTTGATTGGTGACTAAGGAATTTAATCAACATGAAGGATTGGCTTTCGACAAAACTTTTGCACCAGTTGTAAAAATGACAACTGTTAGGATTGTGTTCACCCGCTTCACACATGCCACGCTTGTGTTTGGTTTTAATCAAAGCGTGAATTATTACTTATTGACCACGTACAACAAACATTGTGATCTCATCATTCTACTTGTATTTGTTTATGATATTGTCCTCACTCGTACATCTACTCCTCTGATCACAAAGGTTAAAGATATTCATCAATAACAAATTCAGAATTAATGATCTTGAATTGCTAATATTTTCTTGGTCTTGAAGTTCAAAGAAATCCTTTTTGTATTCTCATACACATCAAAGAAAGTATATACTTGATCCATTAAAATATAGTGGATTACTTGGTTGTAAGCCAGCCCAACTCATACGGACACTAAACATTCTCTTGCATTGTCCTATCCCTTATCTGACGCATCACTCTATATAAGGTTAGTGGATCTTCGATTTATCTTACAGTTACAAGACCAGACCTGTCATATGTTGTTCACATTCTCTATAAGTTTATCAACTCTCTTACTGAAGACCATCTACATGATGAACACACACTTCTTAGATAGAGAGAGTGCTACAGCAGAACTTGTAACTAAAGATCAGCAGCGCAGTCAAATTTCAATTGTTATCAAAGCCGATCACTCGACATACAGAGTGTGATCCGGGAAGGCTTTGCTATCATATATGGCCACCATGAAAAAAGGACAAAGCACCAGCAGACCGCCACTGCTCGAGGGAGGATGGCTACTGGAAGGCATAGGTAAAGGCTTTTATCAAGGCCATTGATGAAAGAGCTCGGAGAGCAGTCATATCAGAATGGTCTCACCCAATGACCGTCGAAAGCGCAAGAGTGACACACAAACAACCTGAAAACAATAGACAGTCGATGAGGTGGCCTGAACATCAGAAATTTCAAGGCTTTGAATGCTATATTGCCTGATGTGGATGCTAACAATTTCAGGCTCATCTATAACTGTGACACGGCCAAACAAGCATGGGAGATCCTCGAAACTTCTCATGAGGGAACGGACAAAGTGAAATCTCCAGAATGCAGATAATCACTGATAGAGCCTAGTTATACACATTATTTAGATCATAACCCTATGCTTGTTTGCAATATTTCATGAGCAAGATTACTCGTTTCCAATGTTTTTGTATATCAGGTCAAAACGAGTCCTTGAGTCGGATACGCGCTAACAGGCAGCGTTCTAGGAGTGAAAGATCAGCCTGCGGAGCTAGCGGCGCAAACAGAAGAAGAAATGGCGAAAGACAGCAGAGGTGCGCTACCCGATTGCGCCAATCAATGCCGTGCGCCAGGCGCAAAGTCCCAGTGACCAGATTTGGAAGTTGCCAAAGGTGAACTTCCTGGGCAGTATATAAAGGAGAGGAGGTCTAAGGTTTCACAACAACACGGGAGGCAGCACCACGGCCTCAGAGAGGCACTGCGCGGCAGAACTGGAAAACACACGGACCTGTTGAAAGGATTTGCGCCAGCCGACTGCGCCAGCCGAGAGAAGACACTGCACGCACTGTTTGCTACCGTTTTCTTGGATTCATTAGTTATTACTTACTATTTTATGATGTTTACCACTAGCATGTCTAGCTAAACACTTAGTGTTGGTCGGGCATGAACCTATGATGTATTACCTTTGAGACTTGAGCTTAATGCATAGTTTATTTACTTGTATTAATTCTGTGCGTACTGAGACAGTTAGTTGCATGAGTAGGGGAAGCCTTGAACCGCAATCTTACTTGTGTTGCTTGCTTGTCACCTGTTAAACTAGTTGCATACGTAGGGGAAGCCTTGAACCGCAAACTTACCGTGACAATTAGGAGTAACGAGTTAGGGTAGGCAGTTGCTACTGTGACAGGATTCGCAGCTGTTTAGTCTAGTTCTAAGGATTAATAGCACATGAACTTTGAACGGAACATGCGCACGTGTTAGGAAGCCTTTACCGGACACTAACCCAAGTAAAACACAAGCTATAGATGTTTGGAGTCGATGATAAGGAATGCATTCATAGAGGATTGTCTGCCCAGCACTTCTCATAAACATAGTATCTCATCTATACTGCTTGCGCACGTCTAGTGCAATTTCCCGCGTTACGGTATTCGCTGTTACTCGCGCATCGCGCAAAACCCCCAATCACTCACGCAACCCCGTTTTCTTAAGTGTAGGTTACTGGCTAAGACTCACTGCTTGCTCCCTGTGGAGATCGACCCTTACTTAACCGCTGTACTAGTGGGAGAGGAAGGATTATATTTGACGCGCACGACGACGCGCGATCAAATTTTGGCGCCGTTGCCGGGGAGCAACACAGCTAAGTTTTAGCTAGCTTACATTTCTCATTTTAGTAACTAGTTATTTCATTTTGTTTTGTTTTCTCGTTGTTGTTTCTGACAGCGCACAATCACATCAGCCTGCGCAACCTTGAAACAGTTGCGCTGCGCAGATTCTAGTTGCGCACTGACAGACGCAACAACTTCGTTGCCATTTAATTTCGTTTCTTGAGTTTGGATCAGGACATGGAGGATAACAGTGTGGTTGGAGATAACCTGGGAGACAGAACCCCAGAGGAAGCAAGGGCACATAACCGCGCAGCCCTATTCAGAGAGGAAGTGCAGCGTGAGGTCGACGCACGGATGGCCGCTGAACCATACATTGCGCCACCCATTCGTCCAGTCGCGAGGCGCAGGACAGTGCGCGAAATGTCAGCCCCACTCACTGTTAACTAGCCATGGTGCATCGTGCTTCCACCAGGCGGTCACTTTGAGCTAAGGAGCTCACTCATCCATCACATGCCCAAGTTCCACGGGATGAACAATGAAAATCCAGTCAAGCATGTGCGAGAGTTCCTGGTCATTTGCGAAAACATGAAGACCGAAGGGGAAAGCGATGAAGCGCTAAAGATGAAGGCATTTCCATTCTCACTAAGTGATGCAGCCAGACACTGGCTAATGAATTTACCCGCAGGATCAATCCACACATGGGAGCAGCTGCAGAAGAAATTCTTAGATAAATTTTATCCAGCAGCGAAGATTGCGCTGCTCAGAAGGGAATTGGCCGCGCCAAGGCAAAGCGCAGGGGAGTCTCTGTCAGAATACTACGAGCGTTTCAGGGAGCTAGAAGCCAACTGCTACAATCACGGGCTTCCCCAGAATGTGCTGATAGAGAACTTTCTGAATGGACTGCTGCCCATGGAGCTGCGACTACTAAATGCATGCGCAGGAGGGGACATTTGCAACATGTACCCGGAGGATGCATGGCAGCTGATAGAAGATTCTGCTGGGCAGGTAAGACATCAATTGACACTTGAAAGTAGTCGTAATCGTTCTGTGCATCAGGTAGAGGCAAGCGCTGAGATCAAAGAAATGAAGGCCATGCTACAGAAGCTGATGAGTGCGCAGAGCGCACAACCAGTTGCGCCAAAGGTATGTGAATTCTGCAGGTCCACTGAGCACAAGACAGACGAATGCCCAACACTTTTTGAAGAAACTGGAGATGTAAATGCCCTTGGAGGATGGGACAACAGAGGACCGCAGAGGCAGAATCAGCCGCGCTTTGGGCTTGCTGCAAATGGATTCAGATGGAGAGAAGAGAACAATTTCCAGAGGCAGCACACTGATCAGCGCACGCCACAGCAGACGCAACAAGCTGCACCCTACAATCCACCGCATCGCCGCACAGACGCACCAGCGCAGAACAATCAGCAACCAAAGCGATCCTTGGAAGATATCATGGGGCAGCTAGCAGACACAGTGCGCAAGAATGACGAAAAGTATGACAAGAGGTTCGAATCCATAGAAAAGAATCTATCACAAATTGCAACCACGGTGTATGAGCTGAAAAAGAGCGATGGCAACCTGCCTTCGCAAGTGATTCAGAACCCTAAGGGAGGAGTTAATGCAGTAACACTGAGGACTGGGCGCACAGTGGGAACAGAGCAGACCGCGCAGGCGCCCGCGCAACCAGTTGCGCAAGTCCCAGATCCAGCAGCTCAGAGTGCGCAACCAGAGCCAGAGGCGCATTCAGAAGCGCCAACCACGAACCAGCAGGGCAAAGCGCCAGGTATGTCTCACTCGACGAACAAGGACAAAAATTGTACTAACATGCCTGCTCCTTTCCCTGTGCAGGCACCACTGGCGAGAAAAGAAGCACTGGACAAGGAACTATATGAGCTGTTCAGCAAGGTGGAAATCAACATACCTCTCATAGAAGCTATTCGACAGATTCCCAGGTATGCGAAGTTTTTAAAAGAGCTGTGCACAAATAAAAGGAGGACAGGCGAATGCGCACAGGTAATGCTAAATGCGCAGGCCTCAGCAATCGTGCAACAAAAGGTACCACCTAAGTGCCGAGATCCAGGTACATTCACTATCCCTTGCACCTTAGGTAAAACCACGGTAAGCAACTGCATGATCGATTTAGGCGCATCAATCAATTTATTACCATATTCTCTCTATGCGACCTTGCGCCTTGGACCACTAAAACCTGCAGGTCTCACAATTCAGCTAGCAGATAGATCGTGCAAACAACCTGCAGGCATGATAGAAGATGTCCTAGTTCGAGTAGGAGAGCTGGTGTTCCCAGCAGACTTTTATGTGCTCGAAATGGAGGGTGAATCAAGCGCCAGCGGTGCGCAGATCCTCCTAGGCAGACTGTTTCTGATGACTGCGCGCACGAAGATAGACGTGTGGAGGGGCACGCTCTCCATGGAGGTAGATGGCGAAGAAATCCATTTCAACATCTCCGAAGGGATGCAGCACCCACATGAGGACGCTACTGTGCACGCAATGGACAGCTTTGACGATTTAGTCACAGAAGCGCAGTGTGCGAGCGCAACCATAGGACCAGAGCTACTGACACAGGCAGAGCTGGAGGAGCAAGAGGAGGAGCTAAGCAGTGCTGAACCAGCACCCACCCAAGTACTTGATATAGTTCATATTTGCACCGCTAACAAAACCTTGCCCTCTATTGAACAGGCACCCAAGATCGAACTGAAGCAACTCCCGGAGCACCTCAAGTACATTTTCTTGGGAGATGAGGACACCCTGCCAGTGATCATCAAGAAGGGATTGGAAAAAGAGCAGGAGGCGCGCTTACAACAGGTGCTGCGCAGGAACCAGCGCGCTATTGGATGGACTCTTGCTGATCTGCGCGGAGTGAGCCCAGACGTGTGCATGCACCGAATTCTGTTGGAAGATGGTGCCAAACCATCCAGGGAGGCTCAGCGCAGGTTAAACCCAAATATGATGGAGGTAGTGCAAAAGGAAGTCCTGAAGTTGCTTGACGCAGGGGTCATTTACCCAATCTCAGATAGCAAATGGGTCAGCCCGGTGCACGTTGTGCCAAAGAAAGGAGGAATAACGGTGGAGGAGAATGCGCAGGGCGAGCTAGTTCCCAAGCGCATACAAACTGGCTGGCGCATGTGCATCGACTACAGAAAGCTGAACGCTGTAACGCGCAAGGACCACTTCCCGCTACCCTTCATGGACCAGATGCTGGATCGCTTGGCAGGTAAGCCTTACTTTTGTTTTTTGGACGGATATTCAGGTTACAATCAGATACCCATAGCTGCGGAGGATCAAGAGAAGACCACGTTCACATGCCCCCTCGGAACATTTGCGTTTCGGCGTATGTCTTTTGGGCTGTGCAACGCGCCAGGTACGTTCCAACGCCTCGTCATGAGCATTTTCTCTGATATGATTGGTATATGCATAGAAGTGTTCATGGATGATTTCACTGTATATGGGAGTACCTTTGATGCATGCTTAACACATCTAGATAAAGTCTTAGCGCGCTGCATCTCTAAGAACTTAGTGCTAAATTACGAAAAATGTCATTTCATGGTAACGCACGGAGTAGTACTCGGTCATATCATTTCAGAGGAGGGTATTAAGGTAGACAAAGCTAAGATAGATATTATTTCTAATCTGCCTTATGCCACCAACGTGCGCGACGTGAAATCGTTCTTAGGGCATGCTGGGTTTTACAGGCGTTTTATTAAGGATTTCTCTAAAATTTGCATACCCCTGTCTAAGCTGTTGCAAAAAGACGTGTGCTTCGATTTTACTGATGAGTGCAGGGCGGCGTTCGATAAGCTGAAAGAAGCGCTGACCAGTGCGCCAGTGATGCGCGCACCAGACTGGAACCTGCCATTCGAGCTGATGTGTGACGCAAGTGACTACGCAGTAGGAGCAGTCTTGGGGCAGCGCGAGGACAAGAAGCCGCATGCCATCTACTATGCATCGCGCACACTGGACTCCGCGCAGAAGAACTACACCACCACGGAGAAGGAGCTTCTGGCAATTGTATTTGCGCTGGAGAAGTTCCGAGCATATGTTCTAGGCGCCAGAGTCATCATCTACACGGACCACGCAGCTATCCGCTACCTCATGTCCAAGAAAGAGACCAAGCCGCGCCTGATGCGCTGGGTGCTTCTGCTTCAGGAATTCGACTTAGAGATCAAAGATAAGAAGGGCACGGACAATACCGTCGCTGATCACCTGAGCAGGATCGTAAAGGATGAGGAGCCAGGGCAGATCAAGGAGACATTCCCTGACGAGCATCTGATGGCGCTAACAGGTAAGGTACCATGGTATGCGCATATCGCAAATTACCTGGTCACAGGTGCGTTCCCTCCTCATTTCAATACAACTCAGTGCATGCGATTGAAACATGAGTCCAAGCATTACCTTTGGGATGATCCTTACATGCTTAGAATAGGTCCAGATCGGATATTAAGACGTTGCGTGCCTGACCATGAGATTAACTCTGTGTTGATGTTTTGTCATGCGCACGCCTGTGGAGGACATTTCGGTCCCAAGCGCACGAGCAGGAAGATCTTGGACTGCGGATTCTACTGGCCGCACCTATTCAGAGATGCCTATGACCACTGCAGGAAGTGTGACAGGTGCCAGCGCACTGGAGGAATCTCCGCGCGCAACGAGATGCCGCAGACCCCGATTTTGGTAGATGAAGTGTTCGATGTTTGGGGAATCGACTTCATGGGTCCATTTCCCCCATCTGCCGGCTACGAGTACATACTGGTGGCCGTGGATTACGTATCCAAATGGGTCGAAGCTAAGGCCACGCGCAAGGATGATGGTAAGACTGTCGCTGATTTTCTCAGAACTAACATATTTTGCAGGTACGGAGTGCCTAAGGCAGTTATCAGCGACTAGAGGACGCACTTCTGCAACAGGGTTGTGGCGCAAGTTTTCAAGCACTATGGGGTGCGCCACAAGACGTCCACCGCTTACCATCCGCAGACAAATGGACAGGCCGAAGTTTCTAACAGAGAGATCAAGCGCATCTTGGAAAAGACTGTGAGGCCGTCGCGCAAGGATTGGAGCCAGCGCCTGGATGATGCGCTATGGGCATACCGCACTGCACACAAGACGCCCATTGGAACCTCACCATTCCGGCTGGTCTATGGGAAGGCATGCCACTTGCCAGTAGAGCTCGAGCACAAGGCATATTGGGCCTTAGGTATTTGCAACCTGAACCTGGATGAGGCAGGAAAAGAGCGCGCATTTGAGCTGAGCGAACTAGAAGAGTTGCGCCTGGACGCCTATGAGGGACTGCGCGATTACAAGGAGCGCACCAAAGCATTTCACGACAAGCATATCCTCCGGCGCACGTTTGAACCAGGAGATCAGGTATTATTGTTTTCATCCCGCCTGAAGCTCATGCCTGGAAAGTTGCGCAGCAAGTGGACGGGACCATACACCGTCACCAAGGTTTTCCCCTACGGCACAATTGAATTAGAAGACGGGCACCAGCATCGTTTTCAGGTTAACGGGCAGAGAGTCAAACAGTACTTGGGCGAAACTTGGGATGGCGCAGCACGCAACATTGACTTGGCCGAGCCAGAGATAGTGGACGCGCAAGCTGCTGCGCCAGACGCACCACCAGATGTTTCAGAGGGAGAACTAGCACCCATCGCCTATATCTCCTCTTCCTCTGCATCTACCCTCATTACGAATAATGTATCACATGCTGACCTTCCCTTTTATCCTTTGCGCAGGACCAATGAGATCGTAACACAAGCACTGGCGCAAGGACACTTAGGAGCAAGAGTGGGGGGGGGGGGGCTGCAGACGCACTTCTTGGCACGTAACGAGGTACAGTCGAGCCAACGACGTTAAACAAAGGCACTTGTCGGGAGGTAACCCGACACATTTTATTTTGGCACATTTTATTCTGCTTGTTTTGCTTTTTTTTTTTGAGTGTTTTTAGCTAGTTTAGGGTTTGGTAGTTTTTTAGTCACACAAGTGCGCAGGACCGTGCGCCTATCAATGCGCAGGTCAGTTGCGCTAGCCAGAGGGGGGTATATAAGGCCAGACTTAGAAAACATTCCCAGCACTTTTCACTCGACCGTTGCACACGAGCTCCCGCCTTCAGACCTCTGCCGTCGATCAGCGCCCAACCCACCGTCCGTCTAGAGGGATTCAAGGACAACACGACCGCACAGCACCCAGGTAACCCCCCGATTCCGCTTTGAGCCGCTTCTGTTAGGGTTTGCGCGGAGGAGACAGTTTTTAGGGTTTTGAAATCGCACCAGGCTAGAGTGCGCGGCTTGGAGTGCTGTTTTGTGCGTTGAGTAGGCGACCAGTAGGCGCTCGTTCGGTGCAAGTTTCAGAGGATTCTGGGCAGTTTCGATTTTTAGGGTTTTGGGGAGCATTGACCGCGATTGACCGGAGCCCAGCGCAAGATGAGACCCGCCACAGACCAGGAGACCCCAGCGGCTTTCGCTAACAAGTATGCAGCGTTCATCAGCCTGGACATGTACGGGACACCGTACATCTGCCGAGATTTCCTGCGCGAGGTAGGATTAGAGGACCTCGTGGCGCAGAGGCTAGCGATTGCCGGCTGGGAGGCGCTAATGGACCTCCGCAGCGCATCAGACCAGGAAGATACGTGTGAGTTCCTGGCGTCTCTGGAGGCAGGGGACAGGGAGATCAGATATAGACACAGGGGTGTCTGGTTCATAGCCTCGGAAAGGAGGCTGAGGCGCGCATTCGGGTGCGCCAAGGTGCGTGAGGAGGAGTTAGACACGCACAATAACCAGGAGGCTTGGCGGGACATGGCAACAGGGCCAGCATTCGCCGCGGGGCGCAGCAGGGGCCGAGAGCTGCGCGACCCATGGCTGTTCTACTTATGGCGCATCGTGGCCTACACAGTCATTGGCCGTTTCAACGGCGCACCAAAGATCAGCCTCCTGGATATGGAGATTTTGAAGGGGCTTTATTATGGGCGGAAGGTGTTGTTCATCCTGAACATGGTGCATCATTGGAGTCGAGTCAGCATGAGGGGGCCGCTGACGTGTGGAGGCCTTATCACGCACTTGCTGCGGGCCTTACATGGAGAGCCCGAGGTGCCAGAACACACCTTGGTGCAGGCTATACCTCTGGACCGCGCCTACATGCTGCAAATCAGGGCGGTAGCTGTACGGGACGATGGCACACTAGAGTGGTGCTACCGCCTGCAGCCGACCAGAACACCGCGGCCCAGAGCAGAGAGCAGTGCGCAGGGCGCAGCAGCAGCCGCAGCAGCCGCCGCAGCAGATGAAGAGATGGAGGAGGCCCTAGAACCAGAGGTGCCTCTAGTCAGGCGCCCAAGGACCCGGGCGCAGACTGAAGCGCACCAGAGGGCCCGTGCACCACAGGGGGAGCCAGTGACCATTTCCATCGAGGATTCTCCCCCTCGTGCACGTGCCAAGCGCCCAAGGACTGAGACTGAGGAGGCGCCCGAGGAAGCCACTGCCGAGCAGCGCATGTTGTTCAACGTCATGCGCGTGCTTGAATACTTGGCGCCCGAGGGGGCGGATTTAAACATGAGCCCACCATCAGGGTGGAAATTTGGAGACCCCATTCCCCCTCTCCTCAGTCTCCACCATCCTCCTCCTACCAGAACCCCAGCCCAGCCAGCCAGCCCTCCTCAGTCTCCAGTGCGCCCACCCGCACCAGCGCCAGCAGCAGAACCCACCCCTGAACCCGAACCAGTACGACCACCAGCAGCTTCCCCTGCCCGGCCTTCTGTTCCGGAGTCCCCCATTAACTTTCCCAGCGTAGACTCCGATTCCATATGGGAGTCACTTTCCGAGGATGACCTCGCAGCACAGCCTCCTCCCCTCACCGTAGTACCACCAGCCTCCAGCACCGACTCCTTGACAGATTCTTCAGAGGAGGAGGCGCATGATTCAGAGGCTGATTCTAGCTCGGAGGACTTCTAAGGCCTTGGGCAGGCGCAGTGATTTTCTTTAGGGTGGTGTCTTTTATTTTGCTGCGTCTAGTTGACTATTATGTGTGCTGAATATTTGTGCCCTACATTCTGTGACTCCCTTGCTATATTTTGTGTGACTATTTGTGTTCCCTTTTCTGTTCTTTATTTTCGTTGCATTGCATGCATGTGCGCAGCCTCCGTGCGCTTGAGCTTGAGTCGTGGGGACACGTCTCTGTTCAAGTGTGGGGGGGGGGGGGGGGGCGTTACTCTTACATTTCATGTTTTGAGCATTTTTAGTATAGCTTAGTTTAAGTTGAAGAGAATTAGTAGCAGTAGTGCGCTAAGGTGCAGGATGCGCATGCGCTCCAGCTTGTGTTGCGCTATCCGTATTGCGTGCGCCGTTCTCTACTGTTTTAGCATAATTTTTTCGTTTTTTCTGCTCCTGTTAGTTGGGATATACAGGGGATGTGGAGTTGATAGAAATGCTCCGGAGAGGCGGTTAGTCGCTTTTGCTTCGAAGGCGAGGTATATGGTCGAGTGCGCTAGTGGAGGCCGGTGCTTCGCAACCTTCGGAACAAAAGAGCGCGCTCAGTCACGCAGATGCCAAAGGCGAAATACCCAAAGCGTGGCGAGGTGGGAAAACAGACCACCTTCTCTCTGGAAATCAAGCTAAGGAAAGCGGGCGCGGATGTAAACGCGTGCGCTGACCGGCGCAGACAAACCAAGGAGGGAGAGCGGAACGAGTTCCATAGCTGCTATCCGAAGGCTGAGATTGGAACTGTTCTGGGAATGAAACAAATTGGAAAGGAAGCCGTACAAAAGAAAAAATACCAGCAGAAGCAGATGATTTGCGTTACAAAGAATCAGCATGCGCACTACTTAGTACCTGCGTGCGCAAGACCACAAGGATATCATCAAAGGCTCAGGTTCCCAGGAAGTGTGCGAACGAATCACGCACTGGAAGAAGCTCGCGCAAGAAACCATATACCTATCTTCGGAGCAGGAGCTGACAACCAGGAGCCTAAGAAGAGCTATCTCCCAGTCATCCAAAGATCTTCATCCCGGCTGAGAGGTAATGAAATTTCGGGATTATTATATTAGAACTATTGAGTGCAGTTGTGCGCAGGTGATAGAGCAGCACAAGTTGAGCAACTGTGCATTTTGCGCTAGAATGCAAGGCTGTGCGCTAGTCTCCAGAAAAGGTAATTGTATCCGCGTTTCAGTACTTGTTCGGGACGAACAAGGGGCAAGTGTGGGGGGTTTGATAGAGCTTAGTTATACACATTATTTAGATCATAACCCTATGCTTGTTTGCAATATTTCATGAGCAAGATTACTCGTTTCCAATGTTTTTGTATATCAGGTCAAAACGAGTCCTTGAGTCGGATACGCGCTAACAGGCAGCGTTCTAGGAGTGAAAGATCATCCTGCGGAGCTAGCGGCGCAAACAGAAGAAGAAATGGCGAAAGACAGCATGTGATTCGCTACCCGATTGCGCCAATCAATGCCGTGCGCCAGGCGCAAAGTCCCAGTGACCAGATTTGGAAGTTGCCAAAGGTGAACTTCCTGGGCAGTATATAAAGGAGAGGAGGTCTAGGGTTTCACAACAACACGGGAGGCAGCACCACGGCCTCAGAGAGGCACTGCGCGGCAGAACTGGAAAACACACGGACCTGTTGAAAGGATTTGCGCCAGCCGACTGCGCCAGCCGAGAGAAGACACTGCACGCACTGTTTGCTACCGTTTTCTTGGATTCATTAGTTATTACTTACTATTTTATGATGTTTACCACTAGCATGTCTAGCTAAACACTTAGTGTTGGTCGGGCATGAACCTATGATGTATTACCTTTGAGACTTGAGCTTAATGCATAGTTTATTTACTTGTATTAATTCTGTGCGTACTGAGACAGTTAGTTGCATGAGTAGGGGAAGCCTTGAACCGCAATCTTACTTGTGTTGCTTGCTTGTCACCTGTTAAACTAGTTGCATGCGTAGGGGAAGCCTTGAACCGCAAACTTACCGTGACAATTAGGAGTAACGAGTTAGGGTAGGCAGTTGCTACTGTGACAGGATTCGCAGCTGTTTAGTCTAGTTCTAAGGATTAATAGCACATGAACTTTGAACGGAACATGCGCACGTGTTAGGAAGCCTTTACCGGACACTAACCCAAGTAAAACACAAGCTATAGATGTTTGGAGTCGATGATAAGGAATGCATTCATAGAGGATTGTCTGCCCAGCACTTCTCATAAACATAGTATCTCATCTATACTGCTTGCGCACGTCTAGTGCAATTTCCCGCGTTACGATATTCGCTGTTACTCGCGCATCGCGCAAAACCCCCAATCACTCACGCAACCCCGTTTTCTTAAGTGTAGGTTACTGGCTAAGACTCACTGCTTGCTCCCTGTGGAGATCGACCCTTACTTAACCGCTGTACTAGTGGGAGAGGAAGGATTATATTTGACGCGCACGACGACGCGCGATCAATCACCTCAAGATTTGAAAGCCTGAAGATGCTGGAAGAAGAGACCATCTCTGAGTTCAATGTCAGACTGTGTGCTATATCAAACGAGGCCCATGCTCTCGGAGAACCAATTCAGGAGGAGAAGCTGGTAAGAAAGGTTCTTAGGTCTCTCACGTCAAGGTTTGATAAAAAGATGACTGCCATAGAAGAAGCTCAAGATGTCAAGAATATGAGGCTAGAGGCATTGATCGGCTCACTGAGGCAAAGTGAGATGAAAGTGACAGAGAATACTGCACCACTCTCTGGGAAAGACCTTGGACTGAAAGGCAAGACCAAAGAAAAGGAGTTTCTACCAGATGATCTGAGCCAGCAACTTTCCCTGTTGTTCAAAAACTTGGGTAAGTTCATGAGGAAATTGAAGCAGAAATCGTCTTTTGCAGGTCAGTCATCCAGGAGGGAGAAATAGAAGAAGAGGGAACTCTCAGAAAAGAAACAAGAATGCTGATCAAAGTAATGAGGAAAGCAAAGACAATTAAAAGGGGATCCAATGCTGTGAGTGCAAAGGATATGGCCACAGATGTACTAAATGCCCAACCTATCAAAAGAAGAACTAAAATCCTTAACTGCCAACTGGAGTGATGATGACAGTGGATAGGAGACTGATCTTAAAGGGAACCTTGCTCTAACTAATGTATTCACTGTAAGGATTCCAATCAAATTGATGATGCCATATGGCAGTCTTTGACAAAACCAGCACAAGTGAACAAGCTACTGAACAAGCTGCTGCTATAGCCAAAGCTGGTTCAGGAAGCTGTAGCATTTGTCCGTCAGTAGCAGCCCGGATCTTCGCGGAAGGAGCTTGGCAGTGCATCCATAAGCATTAAGGGAGTTCCTAAATACTCAGAGAGAATATTCCAGTGGAGATTCCCAAATGGCAAAGAAGATTTGTTTGCAAATCAAATCTAATCTCCTACAAATTAGGAGATATTGTTGTTTAGAGGAAATTGCTAAAACTGTTAATGATGGAACTGGAGGTTCCTATTTAAAGGAGGCTGGGCAGAGCGTCAAGGGTATCGAAGATAAGAGAGCAAACACGAGAGCGTAAACAGAATACCGTGAGAGTAGAATTCAAGTGCGAGAGGATCTTCGATGATCACCGAGAGCAAAGCATGAGCGCATAGCTGAGGTGATTGAAGCAGAGTGTGATCAGGGCTTGCAGAGTCTGATCATAGCTTGATCAGGAAACCAATTCAGAGTAGCAGTTGCTTGTTGGTTGATCAAGGGACTGGACGGCTAAACTCACTAGTGACAGGTGGTCACTGAGTGAGGGGGAGTGCTCCAGAGTATGCAGCGCTCATGGAGAGCTTCGATCGGCTCAGCAGAAGGCTTGGAGCGACGCGAACAGTTTAGGTACCAGCTGTGTGCTATAGCAAGGGCTATAGCAACCTGCAGGTAACATTGAATTAATTAGAATAGGCTGAGTCTGTGGGATCAGAGTTATAGTTATTCTGAATTATTTCAAGTCCGTAGGTGTACAATACACAAGTCAGATCTTGTTCTGATTGTGTGACTAGTTTAGCTCAGGTAGCATAGGTGTGTTGTGCGTCGAACCGTGTTGCACTATGGACCTGAGAAACGAGTGCATTAAGGATTGGAGTTCAGCCCTTCCTAGAAGTAGGCAGATTGGGCGAATTGGGTGAACAAACCTTTGTTCCTTGTTCTATCTTGCTGCATCAGATTTGGGTGTTCAATAGTGTGCTGTAGCAACTGCTTGTACACAATCTGCAACTCAGAGGTGTTGCGAATTTCAATTGGTATCAAAGCCGGAGCTCAATCTACAGAGTCAAGATCCTGTGCACCTAGTTGAGAAGAGCAAGACAACGAAGGAAGGACAAAGCACAAGAATCCCTCCACTGCTAAAAGAAAGCAACTATGGCTACTGGAAGGCTAGGATGAAGGCTTTTCTCAAAGCTATTGATGAGAAAGTGTGGAAAGCTGTGGTGATAGAGTGGGCCCCTGCCAGAACCATTGATGAAAAAGGAGTCACTCGGAAGAAACCTGAAGAGCAGTGGACTGAAGAAGAGGATGCTGCTACAACTGGCAATTAAAAAGCCTTGAGTGCAATCTTTGCTGTTGTGGATGCCAACAACTTAAAGATGCTATCAGAAGGAAAGGTTTCCCTGAGAAGAATTGGATCAGTCGAGACTGTCAGAAGAGAATCCTCTTGAGCTATGTCGATTGCATGTTTGCCCTTGAACAGCTTGTGATCAACCGTAAACACCTGCAGCTCCTCAGACATTACTTCAGAGATTTCCCCGAGCTCTGGATGCTGAGAGACCATCATACCATAGATACGGGAGGGCAGCATAATGGGTTTGCTGGCGGAAGAGCTGCCAGCATGTGCACCAATCTGAGGAAACATCACACTCTCCAGGCTGATTCTTCTCCTTTTCCCGACCGAGTGCAAGAGGTCAGCAAAGTTTGCTTACCTTTCCCCTGTGAGAGCTGGGTGAAATTCGCAGTGTCTCAGTTCGACAGATTCGTGAACAAGCAGTTGCTACAGCACACTCTTGTTCACTCGGAAATTGTCTCAGCAAACAATGAACAAGACAAAGTTTGTTCACCCAGTTCGGCCAACTGCCTACGTCTGGGGAGGACTATTCTCCAGTCCTCAATCCACTCAAACCAAAGGTCTCCAAGTACACTCGGTTACAACTCACGCAACCTATGCTACTCAACCTTGTATGGATCACTCGGCACAATCAGAACAAGCTCTGATTTGTGTCTGCACACCTTCTACAATATGTCAATCTAGAATAGCTACAGTCTTCTCAAAGAACTAAGCCTGTTCTAAATTACACCTACTCGGCAGGGTTGCTGTAGCAACTGCTGTAACACACAGCTGAAGCACAATTTGTCCGCATCGCTCCAAAGCCTTCTGCCGAGCTGATCGAACGATTCCACGAGCGCTGCACACTCTGGAATACTCCCCCTCACTCAGTGACCACCTGCCACTAGCGAGTACTACCGCACGACACTCGACCGAGCCAACAACTCGTCAGTTCTTCCGCGGCTGCCCTTGATCAACCAACAAGCTCCGTAGCTCTGAATTGGCTTCCAGATCAAGCTCGAATCAGACTCTGAAAGTCCTGATTCCCTTCTGCTACAATCACCACAGCTCTGCGCTCACGCTCTGCTCTCGGGTGATGATCGAAGAATTCGTCCGTCGCACACCAAAGATTGCTCTCTCTGAAATCTGTGTATGCACTCGTGTATCCCTCAGCTTCGATCAACCCTTCGGCTCTAACCCCTTCTGCTTAAATAGCATCACCAGCTTTTAGCAATGTCCAGGTTTAGGCAATGTCCAACAAGAACAATTATCTCCTAAAAACTAGGAGATTAGATTTGATATTTATCTTCAATATAAATCTCCTTCTCTGATTAGTAAACCTCACTGGAATATACTCTTTAGCAGTTTAGAAATTCTTCAGATGCTCTCCATAGAGTTTCCAGCCCTTCTGGACAAGCCCAGGTTGCTGCTGCCTCTTGGACGGTTGATACAGCCAGTTGAACAAGCTCCTGCTGTAGCATCCCCTGCTGCAGCTGCTGCTAGTTCACTTCTGCTGACCTGCTTGATAACTTGAGCTGCAGCAACTCCTTGTTCACTTGTGCTGGTTTTGTCAAACACTGCCATACTTACATCATCAATCTCCCCCTTGGCATTTTGACAAAACCTTAGAACACTGGAGCAAACTAGCGTGAACCAGAAAGGTTCTAAATAACAATTCAACAAGAGAACAAGAGAGAGAAAAATATTCAGAGGGTGGCCACACACAGCCATAGCATGACCACGCAGGGTCAAAAAAAACACCAGTTCATCAATAGTAGTTCAGCAATATAAATCTTCTCTCCCCCTTTTTGTCACAGATGCTCAAGGAGCCTGCTCCTCATCCTCCGGGAACTCCAAGTCTCTGAGAAGACTCCTAATCTGGCCACGCCTGGCATCCCTTCGTTTGGCTTCAGCTTCAAAAATGAGCAGCTCAGACCTGAGATGGCTCACAATTCTGGCACAAAGAGCTGACTGAATTGTTGCAGCAGGGGGAAGAGATTCCTCCAGAGGGGCTGATGCTGAAGACCAACCAGAAGAGGATCCTCATATGCAATATCCACTGCATGCTTTCCTTTGAATAACTTGTGGTCTACTGTGAAGACCTGCAGCTCCTCAGATAAGCCTTCAGAAACCTCGCCAAGTTCCGGATACTGAGAGACCATTATCCCATAGATGAGAGAGGGTAGCACTATGGGCTTGCTGGAGGAGGCACTCCCGGCATGAGTAGCAAGCTGAGGAAACATAACACTGCCCAGGCTGATTCTCCTCTTCTTCCCAATAGAGTAGAGAAGGTTAGCAAAGTCTCTGCTAACCTTCCCCCTGTGAGAGCTAGGGATCCAGTTTCTGATGCCCAGATGATACAGCAGGGCATTCTTGGAGGTTAGCTCAGCAGCACTGAGGTTTGGACCGCCCCAAGACAGGCACACTCCCCCTGTCAGAACTTAAGCCAATATCTCTGGCTGAACAATAGTGGGAGCTCTGGCATTCTCATGGATCCCAAGAAATTCATCAATTTTTTCAAGGGTAATAATCACAGTCTTACCCCTTACCCAACTTTTCCCAAACTCATCAGCTCCTTCTTCTCCAAATTTCTCTTCCATATTCACAATAAATTCCCTAACGAGAGCTATGTTGAATCTGAATGGAAAGGTTAGGGACTTGAGAAGGTTTACCTCTGTGAGAAGCTAGATCATAGCTGCTGATTTGTACTTGTCCTGAACCAGTCTCTTTTCGGCCACAATGTGCTTCCTCTCAACAGCACTCCAAGATTGAGACGCACTCCTGTTTCTGAACCAAATACCTTCAACTGTGAGAGCAGATAAGTCTGCCACTGAATGTCCTCTCACAGACGGTTCACCAGAAGCACCAGCATTTTCTTCACTTGATACTTCTTCTTCACTGCTGGAGACTGGAATTAGGATAGGAGCTTTTCCTTTGTCTGAAGGTGGAGGAGGATGTGCTGCAGCAGGTTCTTGTTCAGGAGACTCGGCTCCTGTTTCCTCCCCTTCACCCACAATGTCAGGGGACATAACAAGTGTTCTGCAACTTTCTTCTGCAGAACCTACTACAGCATCTTCTGTAGCTTGTTCTTCTCTAGAGTCTTCCTCAGCCACAGCTTCTTCAGATAGCACGGCTGAACTGGATACAGGTTCTCCATCACGTACCAGGCGCCTCCTTTTCTGTGAGGCTCCTTCTTGTGAGTTGGGATCGCTGTGCGACACGGGAATAGGAGCTGGTTCCCACACTACCACATCAAGTCGCTGAGCAGGGGCTTCATTACGAGACTTGGTCCTTCTTTCAGACCTGTTTTGTCGGTCTGCTGCCAGAATCTTCTTCAAACCGCGCGTCTTCACCATTGTAGCTAGATTGCAGAAGGTTTAAGGAGCGTTCAGAGGATGATCGGCAGCGTTTTTTGGGAAGCGCCTTGCACCTTGTCTTTGCCCTAGAAAATGATTTACCCGTTATTTTCTTTTCCATTTTGAAGTTGATAGATCACGTGCCTCACATGTGCATCCTCCCATCATTAGCAACCAAAACATGTGAACAAGCTTATTCTTGGCCAGGTTGCTATAGCACATGCGAGCTAGTTCACCTGCTTAGTTCAGACAACAACTTTGGTCGGAGGATCCTTAAGAGGTTCTGATGGAGATTTCTTTATCCACACCTGAGATACGCCATAGTTTCTCCTTTTCTGACCCTCCAGCCTTCTATCTCTTCGTTTGTCATGTTTGGGTTTCCATACCTGTAATGTCTGTGGTTTTCCCTTATTTTTAGCGATCCAGTGCCCTTGTGCAGCAGTCTTAGCAATCATCCTCTGCGATTCTTTCCAGCAAGAAGCTTTTCTTGAAGCTACATGATACGCAGTCTTTATGCAGCATATGCGCAAGTCCCAGATCCGACAGAGCAGAATGCGCAACCGGAGCCAGACGCGCAACCAGAAGTGCCAGCCACAAGCCAGCAGGGCAAAGCGCCAGGTATAACACAATTAAATGACAAGAGCACGAATCGTACTAACATACCTGCACCTTTCCCTGTACAGGCACCATCGGCTAGGAAGGAAGCGCTCGATAAGGAACTCTACGAGTTATTCAGTAAGGTGGAAATAAACATTCCCCTTATTGAAGCAGTTCGGCAAATCCCTAGGTACGCCAAATTTTTAAAGGAGCTGTGCACAAACAAGAGAAGGAAGGGCGAGTGCGCACAGGTAATGCTAAATGCGCAGGCCTCAGCGATCGTGCAACATAAGGTACCACCTAAATGCCAAGACCCAGGTACGTTTACCATTCCATGCACTTTAGGTAAGACCACAGTGAGCAATTGTGATGAGCGGGCAAATAACCTTATATTTGTCCACATTTTTCCCTTACTTCTTGTTTGTTCCGCAATTCTATTAAGCCATTTTGATGATTTCTTCGTCCATTTCAGGTTAAAATTATGTATCTCGCAATACGAAGTGGCCCGAAGAAAATCTAGACGAATTCCGGTCAACCAAGATCAAAAGAAGCAAAGCTGAGCAAACTGCAGAAGTGATTCGGCCGAATCACTAGTGATTCGCCCACCAGCTTGACCGAATCACCCTCAGCTGCACGAATTGACCTGATCCGGGGAAGTCCTGAAGGTTTGACCGAATCACTTAATGGGTGTGACCGAATCAATGGTGATTCGGCCAGGACAAGTGATTCGCCCAGTCAAGAAGCTACTGAACAGATGATTCGGCCGAATCATATGTGATTCGCCCAGGGGTGCCCGAATCAGTTTAGCTCCACAAGGCGTTTGACCGTATCAAAACAAGGGCGTTTGACCGAATCAAAAGTGATTCGGCCAAGAAAAGTGATTCGCCCAAACTCAAAACAGCACTGAGAAAAAGATTCGAGCGAATCACATGGGCATTGACCGAATCAAGTGATTCGGTCACTTCGGGCACTTATTGGAAATCTTCACAAAGTATAAATAGAAGGAGATAGAAGTGAAGAAGGAGAGCTTGCTTTTCTCTCAACCCTAGACGACAAGTTCCCACTTTTTGCAACCCTAGACGACAAAACTCAAGGAAGATCAAGCTTGATGGAAGATTGAAGCTTGGATTGAAGATTCCACATCATCCTCTCCTAAACCCTAGCTTTGTATTTACATTTATGCTTCCTTTAGTTGTCATATTTTTGTACACACTCATTATGAGTGAGTAGTTACCTTTGTGGTTGGGGATTAAATGGATCCCCTAGGATTGGATGTGATGTAGAACACTATTGTTGTTGCATTGAATGAAGTTTGGTTTGATCTTATTTGTGCCCTAGCTATGTATTCATTGTATGCACACCAAGTGTTTGACGAAATGCTTAAGTGAGTATGCTTGGTTAGAACCCCTAAGGAAGGAGCGAGAGTTGAACTTAGGATGTTTCATAGCTATTGTATGATCATAGATGGAGTGTTTGTGCGTGAGAGCGACATGCATTCTTGACATTAGGCTAAGTTATGAGCGGATTTGAGTAACCGACCAATAGACCGAGAGGGTGCGGTTATGGGACTCATATTCTACACGGTTCAATAGAACGAGAGTTTGAGAACCTTGTCATTTATGTATCCTCTCCACCCTAGGGAAGGAGCGAGAGTTGAACCTAGAGTGGAAGATGCATTAGCCTTGCTTTTATCAACCAAATGTAGTTCATGCATGTATTAGTGTGTTACTTCATTTCCTCATATCTTAGGAGAGAAGTTGAATCCCTAGTCACCTCTTTTGTTTCATCCACCAAAAACCAAAAATATCATTTATCTTTAGTGCTTGCTAGAGATACCTCTATAGGAGGACATATCCCCCCCCAAAAACCGTAGACTTACATTAGTAGCATTGATTAGTTGTAAATTAGTCTAAGCTTTTCCCTTGGGTTCGATCCGAGGTCACTCGGTTATAAATATTGTTTGATATTTGCGTGACTAGAATAGCATTTCATTTTGCTTGCCTAAAACGCCAACGTCAAAATGGCGCCGTTGCCGGGGAATTAGCCTTTAGATTAGATTGCTAATTAGTATTACTTTTAGTTAGTTTACTTCACTTTCTATTTTTCTTTTATTTAGTTGTCGTAATTGCTTGCGCGCGTGCTATTCTTGTTTGTCTCTATTTAAGTTCACACTTATAAAAGCTCCCTTTGATTGCTTTATAGGTGTTTGAATGCAAACTAGAGCAAAGAGCAAGAGAGTACAAGAACAAGCTTCTACCTCAACTACAAGCCAAACTTCTCATCCCTCCGCTTCACACGAGCTTCACACTCCTCAATTGGATACTCCTTCGCCTACACGAGCCGAACAACCGGGAAATATGGATCCACAAAATCCTAGAAGGCAAGGAAATGCTCCTCTTCCGCAAGAGGAAGAAGAAAGACCGGTTGGGGCATACATCGCCCCAACCATTGGACATTATGGTTCCCCAATTTGTCTACCGGGGGGAGAAGACCAAGAATTTGAAATCAAATCCGCCCTCCTCCATATGGTGGCCGCAAATCAATTTGACGGATATGGGAACCCAAATGCCCATTTGGCCCAATTTACGGAGCTATGCCGCACATACAAGATGCCGGGCATCCAACAAGAGTGGGTATATATGAAGGTTTTTCCGTTCTCACTTTCCGGGAAATCGAAAGATTGGTTGATGAGTCATGAACCGGATACATTCAATACTTGGGAGGGACTAGCACAAGCCTTTTTAATCCAATATTTCCCTCCCGCCAAGACAAAGAAGATTCGAGATAGAATCAACCAATTTACTCAACGGGACGACGAAACTTTCTATGAGGCTTTTGAGCGCTTCAAAGAGCTTCAAAGAGATTGCCCTCATCATGGATTCAACAAGTGGCAATTATTGCAAAGCTTCTACGATGGAATGGACCAAGATGCAAGGAACCATATGGACCATGCAAGTAATGGAGCGATGATGGACTTAACGGCTACCGATGGTTTCAAGATCATCGAAAAGATTGCACGAAATTCGCATCAATGGGGTGGTGAAAGGAACCACTTGAAGAAAAAGAGCAAGGAGGAAACCTCTAAAGCCGTGACAAAGGAAGATTTCAACTCCCTTGCAAAGACGGTAAATTCCTTGGCACAATCTCTTGGGAACATGAACTTGAACAAGAGAAGAGAACATCCGCAAGCTTGTAGCATTTGCGCTAACCCGTCGCATGACGAAGACTCTTGCACCGCCAAACATGCGGATGAATTTGAAGATGTTAATTATCTTGTGAGGAACCAAGAGAGGGCTTATGTGCCACCTCAATCAAGTGGGTATCAACCGAGAAATCCTCCCTACCAACCAAGGAACCCTCCCCAACATGTAAGGTTCCATGAAGACCCAAACTTTCCGAGGAGAGCGCCCATCAACAATGAGCCAAGGCCTACACCTCCGGGATTTCCACAAAGGAAACAATTACAAGCTCCTTACCAAAGAAACGACGAGAGGCCTAGCCAAGAGGAACCATCCCTATTATCCATTGTTGCTCAATTGGCCGCAACTCAAGCTCAACAACAAAAAGACAACCAACTCATCCTTCAAAGACTCGACCAATTGCAAGCACACAACAAAATACTTGAGACGCAAATTGCTCAACAAGCGAGTTCTTCCTCAAAATATCAAGGGAAATTGCCTTCTCAACCGGATGTGAACTCTTCCGAAACCATAAATGCCATCACTTTAAAGAGCGGAAGAATCTTAGAAGAGCCCCAAGCGAAGACCAAAATTGCCAACACAACCATTGAGGTTGAGAAAGAAGTGCCTTCGTCTCAAGAGAAGGTTGAGAAGAGAACAAAAGAAAAAGCTCAAGAGCCCGCTCCATATGTGCCTCCCATTCCATTTCCACAAAGATTGAAGAAGAAGAAGGAGGACACACATTTCAAGCGCTTTGCGGATATTTTGAGCAAACTCCAAGTGACTCTCCCCTTCACGGAGGTACTAACTCAAATGCCTACTTATGCAAAATTTCTTAAGGATATTATTTCGCATAGGAGAGAAATGCATGAAATTGATCACGTAGCTTTGGATGCTAATTGTAGCGCTATTATTCAACATAACATGCCTAGGAAGCTAAATGATCATGGTTCATTCTCTATTCCTATTGCTATTGGTGATTTTTGCATTGATAGTGCATTGTGTGACTTGGGAGCTAGTATTTCTTTGATGCCTTTTTCCTTGTTTCAAAAACTTGACATGGGTGAACTCACTCCTACATCCATAAATCTAAGATTGGCGGATAGATCATCTAGGTTACCTAAGGGTATTTTAGAAGATGTTCCAATTAGAGTAGGGAAATTTTATGTTCCCGTTGACTTTTATGTGCTTGAGATGGATGAGGATCGTGAAATTCCTATCATACTAGGAAGGCCTTTCTTGAATACGGTAAAAGCCGTCATTAATTGTGGTGAGGGAGTTATAGAACTAAACTTGGGAACCGACAAAATTAAATTTTACTTGAAAAAAGTTTTAAATGCTCCTAGTAGTTCTATGGATTGTCATTTGCTTGAGATAAATGATGCTTGTGATGTTTTTGATGCTCATGATGAATTGACAAATTTTGAGTACGAGTTGCTCACAAAAGATAGTGGTAGTCCATCTTTCGCCTCATTGATGAACCTTGAGGACGGTGACACTCTCGATGAGGACACCATTGAAGAAGAGCCAAGAAAAGGTAAGGAATTCGGTGAGGGGTTGAAACCCCTTCCACCGAATCTAAGGTATGAATTCCTCGGACCAAACAATTCACTACCCGTAATTATCGAAGCATCTCTTGATGAATGTGAGACCTCCAAGCTTATGCATGTTTTGCAATTGTATAAGGGTGCTATTGGGCATTCCATTGATGATTTGAAAGGGATTAGCCCCAAGGTTTGCATGCATAGGATAAGGCTTGAAGAGAATGTGAAACCTAGTCGCGAATTTCTTAGGCGATTAAATCCTAAGCTTGGTGAGGTTGTGTTGAAAGAAGTGACAAAGTTGAGAGATGCGGGAATAATTTACTCGATCCCCGACTCCGAATGGGTGAGCCCAATTCATGTGGTGCCTAAGAAAGGCGGGCTCACCGTTGTGGAGAATGATAGAAATGAATTGATCCCTACGCGCACGGTCACGGGGTGGAGGATGTGCATAGACTATAGGAAATTAAACAAAGCCACCAAGAAAGATCATTTCCCAATTCCTTTTATTGATCAAATGCTAGAAAGATTAGCGGGACACGAATATTTTTGCTTTCTAGATGGTTTTAGTGGTTTTTTCCAAATTCCCATCCACCCCGATGACCAAGAAAAGACAACTTTTACTTGCCCCTATGGCACTTTTGCATATAGGAGAATGCCTTTTGGTCTTTGTAATGCGCCGGGTACTTTTCAAAGATGCATGATGTCCATATTTTCCGAATTTCTTGAAAATTCCATGGAAGTTTTTATGGATGATTTTTCGGTGCATGGATATTCCTTTGATGATTGTCTCACAAATCTTTCACGTGTTTTGGCTAGGTGCATTGAGATGGACTTAGTCCTCAATTGGGAGAAATGCCATTTCATGGTGAAAGAAGGCATAGTTTTGGGACATCGTGTTTCAAAGAGAGGGATCGAAGTCGATAGAGCTAAAATCGACGTGATTGAAAAGTTGCCACCTCCAAGGGATATAAAAGGGATTAGAAGTTTTCTCGGGCATGCGGGCTTTTATCGAAGATTTATTAAGGATTTTTCAAAGATAGCCAAGCCCCTCACAAACCTTCTACGCAATGAGGTGGAATTTATTTTTGATGAGCCTTGTCTTGAGGCATTTGAAGTGTTGAAGCAAGCTTTGGTGACCGCACCTATTATTCAAGCACCGAATTGGGATTTACCATTCGAAATGATGTGCGATGCAAGTGATAGCGCCATTGGAGCCGTCTTGGGTCAACGAATCGATAAGCGCCTCCACGTAATCTACTACATTAGTAAGGCCCTTGACACTACCCAAGCAAACTACTCAACAACGGAGAAAGAGATGCTAGCTATTGTCTATGCCTTTGAAAAATTTAGGCAATACTTGATTGGTTCTAAAACCATAGTCTACACGGATCATGCCGCCATCAAGTATTTGGTTTCAAAGAAGGAAGCAAAGCCTAGACTTATCCGTTGGGTACTCCTATTGCAAGAATTTGATATAGAGATTAAGGACAAGAAAGGAGTAGAGAATGTAGTGGCGGATCACTTGTCAAGACTCGAACTAACCAAAGAAGAAGATTCAATAATGATTCCCGTAAATGACACATTCATTGGAGAATACTTGATGAGCATCGAGACCGCGCAAGCTCCATGGTATGCGGACTTCGTAAATTTCCTAGCTTGTGGAATTCTACCGGAGGGAGCAAATTACAATCAAAGGAAGAAATTCCTTCATGATATCAACCGATACTATTGGGACGAGCCTTATCTATACAAGCTTTGCGCGGACGGACTCTATAGATCATGTGTCGCGGAATGCGACCAACAAGGTATTCTTGAAGGATGTCACTCTTCTCCTTATGGCGGGCACGGCTCAAGTTCTAAAACGGCCGCAAAGATTCTTCAAAGCGGATTTTATTGGCCGAATTTGTTCAAAGATGCATATGAGTTCGTGAAGTCTTGCGATGCGTGTCAAAGAACCGGGAATATTTCTAAGAGAGATGAAATGCCTCAAAAGGGTATTCTAGAGGTGGAGATATTCGACGTATGGGGAATCGATTACATGGGACCATTCCCATCATCTTATGGAAATAAGTATATTTTGGTCGCCGTCGACTATGTCTCAAAATGGGTAGAAGCCATTGCCTCACCTTCTTGCGATGCCAAAGTGGTGATTAAATTATTCAAGAAGGTCATTTTTCCAAGATTTGGAGCCCCTCGGACCGTGATTAGTGATAATGGTACTCATTTCAAAGAAAGACAATTCGAAGCGATGCTTCGAAAATATGGAGTTTATCACAAAATTGCGACGCCTTATCACCCTCAAACTAGTGGACAAGTTGAAGTTTCTAATAGGGAGATAAAAGCTATTCTCGAAAAAACGGTGGGGAACTCAAGGAAGGATTGGTCTTCAAAGCTAGAAGAAGCTTTATGGGCATATCGCACCGCTTTCAAGACCCCGATTGGCATGTCACCATACCGCTTAGTCTATGGGAAGCCATGCCATCTCCCCGTCGAAATGGAGTACAAGGCCATGTGGGCAATCAAGAAGTTAAATTTTGACTTGAAGACGGCGATGGAAAAGAGAGTCCTCCAACTCCATGAACTAGATGAGATTAGACTCGACTCTTATGAGAGTTCAAGAATTTACAAGGAGAGATCCAAATTGTGGCATGACAAAAAAATTCGGAGGAGGACTTTCTCAAAGGGGGATAGCGTATTGCTTTTCAACTCTAGACTTAGATTATTCCCGGGAAAATTGAAATCAAGATGGTCGGGACCTTTCAAAGTTGAAAAAGTATATGAAGATGGCCACTTCGAATTATTAAACAAAGAAGGTGAAACTTTCAAAGTAAATGGCCATCGAATTAAAGCCTACCATGGAGAAGTGCAAAACTTGGAGCTTGGAGACTTCAAACTTGATGATACTACCTAATTCCCTAATTATTGCATGCCATTTGAGAAGGGATCCTCGCAAAGGACTTCTCAAGTGTGTTTCTTATGAAGAAGGGAATCGGCTACGTCTTAGCCAAGACTTTAAACTAGGCTTGTGAGTATTTGTGTGCTCCCACTTGCTAGTAGTGTAGAATCATGTTTTGACTTTGTGTTGCGCCATGCCTATATGAAGTTAGAGGTTTTAGGGATTTTTGTGGTTGAGTGCACTCAAATTACCCCTTTTGGTTTGATTATTCATGTGTGAAAATATTTGAGTGTGGGGTGTTTTGAGTGAATATTAGATGTCTTAAAGAGGTTAAGGAATGTGGTGCATTTGAGTGAACAATTTTGTGCAGAGTTGGCTAACTCCCACCAGTCGGTTCGCCCGAATCAGCTTTCATGAGTGGCCGAATCAGTTGATTCGTGCACCCAAAATCTATAGCTCGCCACTGAGTAAATGATTCGGGCGAATCAATGGACGGTCTCCCCGAATCACTTGATTCGGTCAAGCAGCTACCCAGATCGATTCGGCCAAGTCTTCGCCCGAATCAGTTGATTCGTGCACCCAAAATCTACAACTCGCCACTGAGTAAATGATTCGGGCGAATCAAAAGTGATTCGGGAAGGTCCCCGAATCAAATTCGCGAAGTTGAAGATATATTCGTGCGAATCCACCTTATTCGCTCACTTTTCCGCCCGAGCCCTAAAACACTTTTCCGTCCGACTACACCCTCTTCCGCTCGAGCACCTCCGTCCGACTACCTCAGCGCCCGAGCACTTCCGTCCGACCGTCCCAACCAAATCCCTCCCTCTCCGAGCTAACCCTAAACCGTGTTCGCACTCCGTGACGCAGCTCCAGCCGCAGCTTCTCCGAGGCTTCTTCGCCCGATTCCGCAGCTTCTCCGAGGCCTCTTCGCCCGAATCGCCTCCCCGAGTCACCCTTCTCCTTCCCCAGCTTCACAATGGCCAGGACCAACTTGACGACTGCAGGAAAGCCTCGACCTCCGCCTGCCAAGAAGCTGACAGCAGCTCAAAAGGGGAAGGGCGTTGCTAAACCCAAACCTAAAACCAAAGCTCCAGCCAAAAACAAACCGAAGCCAAGGCGAGCTGCTACTGGTATCACAATCCGCTCCTCTCCCCCGCCTGCTCCAATCAGTTCATCATCTTCATCCTCCTCTTCCGACGAATTCATACCCGAAGGAGAGTCTTCGCGCTCGCAAGCTAGGCTGGCAGTTGTCCCTCATTCCGGAGCAGCAGAGACAAGAAGACCCCGCTATCTTACTGGAGAAATCCTTGCTGCAGATGCCAAGATGCAAGCTTTATTGACGCAGCACGAGAATTATGAGGTATTGGCTCCCATTTATCCTGATCATGCCGCACTGAGCAAGCTTAAAGTTATGGATGAAATCAGAAATTACCTTCGTGCTAGTGATATGCATTATATTTTGATGGATGATCCGGGTACTTACCCGAGGATGGTGAAGGAATTCATGGCATCATTTTCGGCGACGAAGGAAGATATTGAGGGTGGTAGAATGCACAATGGCAAGAGGGACCAAACTGTCAGTTCTTGGACATTCCGATTAGGCGGGCAGACTTTTACCCTACCCGCGCTTGATATTTGCACAGCTTTTGGGTGCACTAAACTTGGTGAGTCCCCGCATTTCAGAGAGCGCGAACGCTACCATTTCTGGGTAGACCTCGCCGCGAAGGACATTTTCTTCACCTCCCCCCAGCCAGCCACGATGATTACCTCCCCAGTTTGGCGGCTGATTCACCGTATCATAGCTACATCCATTCACAGCCGCAAGGATGGGGGCAGGTACGTGAACACATCGGACTTGGACTTGATGCTCCTCATTTCTCACGGCAGATCAGTAAACATTGTAGAGGCACTGACAGTTCAATTTGAGTCATATCAGAGAAAGGAGTACAAGGGGCGCGCTCTAGGTGGCGGGACATTTATTACACTTCTCGCGAAGTGGCTGGGATTCAATTTAGACCGCTGCGATGTCTTGCCAAAGAAAATTCTGAACCTGGAAACTCTCCGGAAGATGCACATGATAGAGCCTAAGACGCTTCGTTGGATTACTCGGCCCGATGTGCCACAACACTTGGAGAAGAGGATAGAGAGGAAGCGAAAGGAGCATGGACTCCCTGATATAGAGACACCACCCAGGCAGGCCAGCGAGCCACCCATGCCAGCTCCAGCCGCAGCAGCCGCTCCAGCCGCCCACACCTCAGCGCCTATGCCGAATTTCGGACCCTCTCCCGCTGCCAAGACTCCAGTCGAGCCTGAGCCCATTCCACGCGAAGATCTGGCATTGTTGAGCGCACGCTTGGACTCGCTTTCAGATTCTCACACGACGCTCATTCGCTCCCATGAGGTATTATCCACCCTTGTCCTCGATTTTGTTGCATGGCAAGGAAATGTCATAGTGCGTATGGCAGCCAGCATGGGTATTTCAGACCTTCCACCACCTCCAGCTCCTTTCTCTCAGCCACCACCTCAGCCGGCTGTACCTACCGCAGCTGCGAGTGACTCACTTTCAGCCATGTTCGAAGGGAGAGTGGTTGGAGGCAATGTTGAAGGAGCTACTGGAGCTGGCAGTGGCAACCAAGGAGATGAAGTTTAGTTTGCTACAATTTTATGTCATGACTTGTGATGTTTTGATTGACATGTATTCGGCTTGACTTGTCCATTTATATTTGACGCGTTTCGCCGCGATATTTTGACTATGAAAATTGGTTGTGGCACTTGAATGTTTCTCTGGCAGATTTTCTTTAAAAAACACTGTTTTGAACTGCCCAGGTAAATTGATTCGTGCACTCAGGCCGAATCACCACTTTTGGCCTTGTCCGAATCAAATGTGATTCGGGCAAACCTCTATCCCAGCTAAAGTGATTCGGACACTGGCCGAATCAATCATTTTTGCCTTGTCCGAATCACCTGATTCGGCCAACCTCTTATCCGAACATAAGTGATTCGCCCTGGTGTCACCGAATCAATTCTTAGCCGTCACCGAATCAAGTGATTCGGGCACTCTTCAGCAGCACTGTCTTGAGTTTGGAAATTTCTGCCTCTTATTTGCCATTGTTCAAAACCTTTCTCAAGCACATTAATGCAAAAAAAAAATTCATGACTTTTGATGCACACAAACATATCTAAGTGAACTCATCATACACATTGTCGCGCATTTGTTTTCTAACCTCATGCCTAGCTATTTGTTCAACATTAATTATATCTCGCATAGCTAGCTGTTTTAAACATGGGAATTCAAGTGTTGCGCTGACCTTTTTTGTGAGTTTCAGATTTATTGCAACTGCCAAGAGCATCATACACGGACGGATGTGCATTAGGCTACCTCCACACGAGAGAAGTTCCTTCGCAACTTTCTCTTTACCATCCTTTGTTCTTTATATTGCTTAGGGACTAAGCAAAATTCTAAGTGTGGGGTGTTTTGCGCTTTTGCTTTGATTTTCTACCACTTGATTCTATGCTACACTCTCACTTTGAGCACATTACACTCACATAATTGCTCTCATCCAAACTTTAAATATTGATCACACGAAGTAATGTTTGCTAAGCAATTAAGTAGTATCAAAAAATTTTTGGATTGAGTTGTGCTTTAAATTCATGAATCGCATCTTTAAGTCGATTGATCCTCTTTGTGATGATTTTATTCACATGATTCGATGTTCGGCTAGCTTAGTTTGATTCGTTTTTAAGCTCTTTCCATGCATGAAAAATGAAGTTGAGTTTAGCGAGCACAAAATAAAAAATGTTTTCATAAAAAAACCCTTGTGCTTGCTCTTGGTTGCTCTTAGGTGATTTTAGCGTCCCTATTTAGCCTTTGCATTTGCTTTGCTCACACTTCATGCCCCATCAAATAACATTTAGGCACATTGTCAAGTCTTAAGTGTGGGGTGTTTCAAAATGATTGCGAAAGAAGAAAAAAAAAAAAAAGAAAAAGGAAAAAAAAAAAAGGGCAAATGAAAGAGAAGAAAAAAAAAAAAGAATTATCATATTGAAGGTTTTGCATTTGCCGAGGGTTAGGAAGGTAATTTCCCCCTCGAAAGCATTTGTATAAACGCAAAAAAAATAGGCACACTTAACTCTTGACTTTGTGCCTTTTCCGCGAGTTCTTTCGCATATTTGTGAGCAAAGCTTTTGCATTGGGTTTTTAGGAAGCGTCTAAGGTATGACCCTCGTAATTTATTACTTGAGCACCCAAATTTGTACGAGGAAATTCTAAATTGTTCATTGTCAAAACTCCTCTTCTCTTGCGGTTTATCACGTATAGCCTAATTTTTGAGAATGAGTTTATTGTCTTGAGCTTATGGACTTGCCCTTAGCAAGCATATGTGATAGATTTGACAAAATTTTTGTGCTAGCAACGCTTATCTTCATACTACTTGCATAGGAAATTGAGCGGAAATTTGAATTTGACGAATGCTAGGTTGACATCGATTCTATGAACATTTATTATCGCATTGAAGTGAATGATCCTTAGAGTTTGCGTGAAGTGAATAATTTGTGCAACTCTATTCCAATTTGAGGTGATAGTGAACTACTTGCTTAGCTAGCTATATTTGGACTTTAATCTCTCATGGATGATTGCAATTAGGATTTGTGAGTATTCCTTTTCTGAAAACTCTCGCTTGACTTATGCACATATTTGTTCGGGACGAACAAGTCTTAAGTGTGGGGTATTTTGATGAGCGGGCAAATAACCTTATATTTGTCCACATTTTTCCCTTACTTCTTGTTTGTTCCGCAATTCTATTAAGCCATTTTGATGATTTCTTCGTCCATTTCAGGTTAAAATTATGTATCTCGCAATACGAAGTGGCCCGAAGAAAATCTAGACGAATTCCGGTCAACCAAGATCAAAAGAAGCAAAGCTGAGCAAACTGCAGAAGTGATTCGGCCGAATCACTAGTGATTCGCCCACCAGCTTGACCGAATCACCCTCAGCTGCACGAATTGACCTGATCCGGGGAAGTCCTGAAGGTTTGACCGAATCACTTAATGGGTGTGACCGAATCAATGGTGATTCGGCCAGGACAAGTGATTCGCCCAGTCAAGAAGCTACTGAACAGATGATTCGGCCGAATCATATGTGATTCGCCCAGGGGTGCCCGAATCAGTTTAGCTCCACAAGGCGTTTGACCGTATCAAAACAAGGGCGTTTGACCGAATCAAAAGTGATTCGGCCAAGAAAAGTGATTCGCCCAAACTCAAAACAGCACTGAGAAAAAGATTCGAGCGAATCACATGGGCATTGACCGAATCAAGTGATTCGGTCACTTCGGGCACTTATTGGAAATCTTCACAAAGTATAAATAGAAGGAGATAGAAGTGAAGAAGGAGAGCTTGCTTTTCTCTCAACCCTAGACGACAAGTTCCCACTTTTTGCAACCCTAGACGACAAAACTCAAGGAAGATCAAGCTTGATGGAAGATTGAAGCTTGGATTGAAGATTCCACATCATCCTCTCCTAAACCCTAGCTTTGTATTTACATTTATGCTTCCTTTAGTTGTCATATTTTTGTACACACTCATTATGAGTGAGTAGTTACCTTTGTGGTTGGGGATTAAATGGATCCCCTAGGATTGGATGTGATGTAGAACACTATTGTTGTTGCATTGAATGAAGTTTGGTTTGATCTTATTTGTGCCCTAGCTATGTATTCATTGTATGCACACCAAGTGTTTGACGAAATGCTTAAGTGAGTATGCTTGGTTAGAACCCCTAAGGAAGGAGCGAGAGTTGAACTTAGGATGTTTCATAGCTATTGTATGATCATAGATGGAGTGTTTGTGCGTGAGAGCGACATGCATTCTTGACATTAGGCTAAGTTATGAGCGGATTTGAGTAACCGACCAATAGACCGAGAGGGTGCGGTTATGGGACTCATATTCTACACGGTTCAATAGAACGAGAGTTTGAGAACCTTGTCATTTATGTATCCTCTCCACCCTAGGGAAGGAGCGAGAGTTGAACCTAGAGTGGAAGATGCATTAGCCTTGCTTTTATCAACCAAATGTAGTTCATGCATGTATTAGTGTGTTACTTCATTTCCTCATATCTTAGGAGAGAAGTTGAATCCCTAGTCACCTCTTTTGTTTCATCCACCAAAAACCAAAAATATCATTTATCTTTAGTGCTTGCTAGAGATACCTCTATAGGAGGACATATCCCCCCCCAAAAACCGTAGACTTACATTAGTAGCATTGATTAGTTGTAAATTAGTCTAAGCTTTTCCCTTGGGTTCGATCCGAGGTCACTCGGTTATAAATATTGTTTGATATTTGCGTGACTAGAATAGCATTTCATTTTGCTTGCCTAAAACGCCAACGTCAAATTGCATGATTGACTTAGGCGCGTCTATAAATGTGCTACCCTATTCCCTATATGCGTCATTGCGCCTTGGACCACTAAAGCCTGCAGGTCTCACCATTCAGCTAGCAGATCGGTCGTGCAAGCAACCTACGAGCAGGATCGAGGACGTTCTGGTTCGAGTAGGAGAGCTGGTGTTCCCAGCAGATTTCTATGTCCTAGAAATGGAGGGTGAGTCGAGCAACGGCAGTGCACAGATCCTACTGGGCAGACCGCGCGCCCGAAGATAGATGTGTGGAGGGGTACGCTCTCTATGGAGGTTGATGGTGAGGAAATTCATTTCAACATATTCAAAGGGATGCAGCACCCTCATGAAGACGCCACAGTGCACGCAATGGACAGCTTAGATGACTTGGTTGCAGATGCGCAATGTGCAAGCGCAGCAGAAGAACCTATAACACTGGCATAGGCAGAGTTGGGGGCGCAAGAGGAGGAGCTGAGCAGTGCTGAACCAGAACCCAGACAGGTACAAGACATAGTTAATGTTTGCACTGCTAATAAAATCTTGCCCTCTATTGAACAGGCACCCAAGGTCGAGCTAAAGCAACTCCCAGAACACCTCAAGTACATATTCTTGGGAAATGAAGACACCCTGCCAGTGATCATAAAGAAAGGATTAGAAGAGGAGCAGGAGGCGCGATTACAGCAGGTGCTGCGCAAGAACCAGCGCGCTATAGGATGGACACTTGCTGATCTGCGCGGAGTGAGCCCCGACGTATGCATGCACAGGATTCTGTTGGAAGATGGTGCCAAACCATCCAGGGAGCCTCAGCGCAAATTGAACCCGAATATGATGGAGGTGGTGCAGAAGGAGATCCTGAAGTTGCTTGACGCAGGAGACATTTACCCCATTTCAGACAGCAAGTGGGTAAGTCCAGTGCACGTTGTGCCAACGAAGGGAGGAATCACAGTAGAAGAGAATGCGCAGGGCGAGCTAGTTCCCAAGCGCATACAGACTGGATGGCGCATGTGCATCGACTACAGGAAGCTTAACGCAGTCACGCGCAAGGACCATTTCCCGCTACCCTTCATGGATCAGATGCTAGATCGATTAGCGGGGAAGCCCTACTTTTTTTTTCTTGGACAGATATTCAGGGTACAATCAGATACCCATAGCTGCGGAAGATCAAGAGAAGACCACGTTTACCTGCCCATTCTGTACGTTTGCGTTTCGGCGCATGTCATTTGGGCTGTGTAACGCGCAAGGTACGTTCCAACGCCTAGTCATGAGCATTTTTTCTGATATGATTGGTATATGCATAGAAGTGTTCATGGATGACTTTACTGTATACGGAGGTACCTTTGACGCTTGCTTAACTTATCTTGATAAGGTCTTAGCGTGCTGCATTTCAAAGAACCTAGTGCTCAATTATGAAAAATGTCATTTCATGGTATCACATGGCATAGTACTAGGACATATTATCTCGCAGGAGGGGATCAAGGTAGATAAAGCCAAGATAGATCTTATTTCTAATCTGCCTTATGCCACTAGCGTGCGCGATGTGAAATCATTCCTTGGGCATGCCGGGTTTTACAGGCGCTTCATAAAAGATTTTTCTAAGATTTGTATACCCCTGTCTAACCTCTTGCAAAAGGATGCGTGTTTCGATTTTACTGATGAGTGCAGGGTCGCATTTGATAAGTTGAAAGAGGCGCTGACTAGTGCGCCAGTGATGCGCGCGCCAGACTGGAACCTACCATTTGAACTGATGTGCGACGCAAGCGACTATGCAGTAGGTGCAGTCTTGGGACAGCGAGTGGACAAGAAGCCGCACGCCATTTATTATGCATCGCGCACACTGGACGCCGCGCAGAGGAACTACACCACCACGGAAAAGGAGCTTCTGGCAATTGTGTTTGCGCTAGAGAAGTTCCGCGCATATGTTCTTGGCGCCAGAGTCATCGTCTACACAGACCACGCAGCTATCCGTTATCTAATGTCCAAGAAGGAAACTAAGCCGCGCCTGATGCGCTGGGTGCTCCTACTTCAGGAATTTGACTTGGAGATCAAAGATAAGAAGGGCACGGAAAACACAGTCGCGGACCACTTGAGCAGGATCGTGAAAGCGGAGGAGCCAGGGCAAATCACGGAGACATTACCTGATGAGCATCTGATGGCGCTGACAGGTAAGGTACCATGGTATGCGCACATTGCGAATTACCTGGTCACAAGTACGTTTCCTCCTCATTTCACTAAAACCCAATGCATGAGATTAAAACATGAGTCCAAGCATTACATTTGGGATGATCCGTATATGCTCAGAATAGGACCTGATCAGATTTTAAGGCGCTGCGTGCCTGACCATGAAATTAACTCTGTTTTGATGTTTTGTCATGCGCACACATGTGGAGGACACTTTGGTCCAAAGCGCACGAGCAGAAAGATCCTGGACTGCGGATTTTACTGGCCGCGCTTGTTCAGTGACTCATATAACTACTGCAGGAACTGTGACAGGTGCCAGCGCACAGGAGGCATATCAGCGCGCAATGAGATGCCGCAGACGCCAATTCTAGTGGATGAAGTATTCGATATTTGGGGGATTGACTTCATGGGGCCATTTCATCCATCTTCCGGATACGAGTATATATTGGTCGCGGTGGATTATGTCTCCAAATGGGTTGAGGCCAAGGCTACACGGAAGGACGATGGTAAGACGGTCGCTGACTTTTTAAGGACTAACATATTTTGCAGGTACGGAGTGCCTAAGGCAATCATTAGCGACCAGGGGACGCACTTTTGCAACAGGATTGTGGCGCAGGTTTTCAAGCATTATGGAGTGCGCCACAAGACGTCCATTGCTTATCAACCTCAGACGAATGGACAGGCCGAGGTTTCCAACAGAGAGATCAAGCGCATCCTGGAGAAAACTGTGAGACCGTCGCGCAAAGACTGGAGCCAGCGCCTTGACGATTCGCTGTGGGCATACCGAACAGGACATAAGACCCCAATTGGGACCTCACCATTTCGGTTGGTTTATGGAAAAGCCTGCCACCTGCCAGTGGAGTTAGAGCACAAAGCATACTGGGCATTGCGCATTTGCAACCTGAACCTAGACGAGCACCGGCATCGTTTTCAGGTCAATGGGCAAAGAGTCAAGAAGTATTTAGGAGAACCTTGTGATGGCACAGCGTGCGAAATTGAATTGGCAGAGCCTGAAATAGCAGAGGCGCAGGTTGCAGCGCCAGAGTCATCACCAGACGCGCCAGAGAGAGAACTGGGAACCATTGCTCATATTTCTTCTCCCTCTTTACCTACCCTCGTTACTTATCATTTATCACATACTATTAACCATGCTGACCACCCTTCTGACCCTTTGCGCAGGACCAAGAAGAACACAACACATGCACAAGCGCAGGGTCACTCAGGAGCAAGTGTGGGGGAGGTCGCTGGTAAACTTTCACGCAAGTAACGAGGTACAGTCGAGCCAACGACGTTAAACAAAGGCACTTGCCGGGAGGTAACCCGACACGTTTTACTTTTACATGTTTTTCTTTTAGTTTCTCTAGTGTTTTTTTAGCGAGTTTAGGACTTGTAGTTTTTTTAGTCGAGCAGCAGTGCGCAGGTCCGTGCGCACTTCAGTGCGCAGGACGGCTGCGCCAGTCGGGAGAGGGTATATAAGGGCAGTACTTAGAAAATTTCAGCACTTTTTCACACTCGACCGTTGCAAAAGAAACTCCCGCCCTCAGCAGCCGCTTACCGTCCGGCACTCAACCTAGCTTCCGTTTGGAGAGATTTGAGGAGCACACCATCGCACGCCCTCCAGGTAACCTTTCCCTTCAGATTTGAGCCGATTGAGTTAGGGTTTGTGCGAGAAGAGTGTGCCCTAGGTCTGAAATCACACTAAGCCAGCGTGCACCGATTGGAGGTTTGGTTAGTGGGTTTTGTAGGCGGGTAGTAGGAGCCCATTTGGTGAAAGTTTCAGAGCATTTGGAGGAGTTTGGATTTTTTGAGCTTTAGAGAGTGTTGACCGTAGTTGACCAGAGAGACCCCGAGCACGATGCAGCCTGCCGAGGACCAAGTGACCCCAGCTCACTTCGCCAGCAAGTACGAACCCTTCCTAAGGCTTGAGATGTACGGGACTCCGTACATCAGCAGGGAGTTCCTGCGAGAGGTCGGTATGGAGGATCTCATCATGGAGAAGCTCGCGCTGGCGGGCTGGGAGGCGGTGTTGGAGCTCAACAGCGCAGCAGACAAGGAAGACACCTGCGAGTTTCTGGCGTCGCTAGAAACGAGTGATATGGAGATAAGGTACCGGCACCGAGGGGTGGGGTACATTGCCTCGGCTAAGAGGCTGAAGCGCACACTGAGGTGCGCTAAGGTGCGAGAAGCGTACATTGCCTCGGCTAAGGGACGCGAACATGAATCAGGAAGCGTGGCGTGAGATGGCGACCGGCCCAGTTTTTGCCGCAGGGCGCAGCCGAGGACGCGAGCTGCGCGACCCGTGGATGTTCTACCTGTGGCGCATGGTCGCCTATGCGATCATTGGGCGTTTTAATGGTGCGTCGAAGATCAGCTTGCTGGACATGGAGATTTTGAAGGGCTTTTATTATGGGAAGAGGGTGCTGTTTGTCTTGAACATGGTGATCCACTGGAGCCGGGTCAGCACAAAAGGGCCGCTGACTTGTGGAGGGATCATAACGCACCTGCTGCGTGCGTTGCATGGAAAGCCAGAGGAGCCAGAGCACACAGTGGTGCCGGCTGTTCCCTTGGACCACGCCCATATGCTGCAGATAAGAGCGGTAGCCGTGAGAGAGGATGGCACATTGGACTGGTGCTACCGTCTGCAGCCGGCCAGAGCGCCGAGGCAAAGAGCGGAGAGCAACGCGTAAGCAGAAGAGGCTGCGGAGGAGATGGAGGAGGATGAGGCCCCACAGCCAGTTGCGCCTCCAGTCAAGCGCATGAGGACTCGTGCGCAGACAGGAGCGCACCGAAGGGCTCGTGCACCGCAGAGGGAGCCAGTTACCATTTCTATTGAGGATTCTCCCCCGCGTGCAAGAGGGAAGCGCCCCAGGATGGAGTCAGAGGAGGCGCCAGAGGAAGTACCAGAGGAGCGGCGCATGATGTTCAACGTCATGCGCGTGCTCGAATATTTAGCGCCAGAGGGGGCAGACTTGAGCATGAGCCCACCATCAGGATGGAGATTTGGAGATGCTATTCCCCCTCTCCTCAGCCTGCGCAGACCGCCTCCAGGATCCCCCAGCGAGCCGCACCAGCCAGCCAGCCCTCCTACCCAGTCCCCAGTACACACTCCAGCCCCATCTCCAGCACCAGAGCCAGCCCCAGCGCCAGAGCCCACCCCAGCAGCAGACCCAGCACCAGCATTTGCACCACCCCCTGCACAGCCGTCCATTCCGAGGTCCCCTGAAGCCGAACCCATCATTAGTACCAGCTCAGATTCACTATGGGATCCTATATCAGAGGATGACCTCGTGACTCAGCGCGCCCCCATTTCTGTAGTGCCGCAAGCCTCCAGCACCGAGTTCGTGACAGATTCTTCAGAGGAGGAGGCGCACGGATCCGAGGCTGAGTCCAGCTCCGAAGACATCTAGGGCTGCAGGGAGGGCGCGCATTTCTTTCGGGTGGTTTCTTTTCTTATCTTTTTGAAAACTGTTGTTATATGTTGCCATATTTTGCCGACTATTGTGCTGAATATTTTCATGCCCCCTTGCTATATTGCGCTGCTTTGGCTTTATGTTTTTATTTTTATGTTCTTTGTTTTGCTTGCATGCATGTGCGCGTTCTCCATGCGCTTGAGCTTGAGTCGTGGGGACACGTCTCTGTTTAAGTGTGGGGGGGAGCGTTACATTTACATTTCACGTTTTTTTTGAGCTTTATAGTGTAGCTTAGTTTAGTGAAGAAAACAGTAGCAGTAGTGCGCTTGTGTGCGGGTTGCGCACACTGTTCAGCTTGTTTTGCGCTATCCATATTGCATGCGCCGCTATCAACTGTTTTAGTATTTTTTTTTTTTTCTGCTCCTGTTAGTTGGGATATACAGGGGATGTGGAGTTGACAGAAACGCTCTAGAGAGGCGGTTAGTCGTTCGAGCTTCAAATGTGAGGTATATGGTCGAGAGCGCCAGTGGAGGCTGGTGCTTCGCAACCTTGGGAACAAGAGAGCGCGCTCAGTCACGCAGATGCCGAAGGCGAATACCCAAAGCGTGGCGAGGTGGGAAAACAGACCACCTTTCCTCTGGAAGTCGAGCTATGGAAGGCGGGCGCGGGTGTAAACGCGTGCGCCGACCTGCGCAGATAGACCAAGGAGGGAGAGCGGAGCGTTGTTCAATAGCTGTTATCCGGAGGCCGAGACTGGAACCGTTCTGGGAAACATAGGAACCGTAGACAAAGCTGTACAAAAGAAAAATACTAGCAGATGATATGCGCTACACAAGAACCAGCATGTGCACAAATACGTACCAGCGTGCGCAAAGTCCACAAAGAAAATCATCAAAGGCTTGAGTTCCCAGAAAGTGAGCGGAAGAATCACACACCGGAAGAAGCTTGCGCTGTTAACCATATACCCATCCTCGGAGTGAAAGCTGACAACCCGGAGCCTATGAAGAGCTATCTCCCAGCCATCCAAAGTAATCTTCATCCCAGCTGAGAGGTAACGAATTTCGAAAATAATTATATTAGAACTGTTGAAGGCAGCTGCGCGCAGGTGGTAGAGCAGCGCAAGGTGATCAGTAGTGCAGACCGCGCCAGAGTGCAAGACTGTGCGCTAGACTCCAGAGAGGTAATTGTATCCGTGCTTGAGTGCTTGTTCGGGACGAACAAGGGGCAAGTGTGGGGGTTTTGATAGAGCCTATTTATACAGATTATTTAGATCCTAACCCTATGCTTGTTTGCATTATTTTGTGTACAAGATTACTGGTTTCCAGTGTTTTTGTATTGCAGGGCAAAACGAGGGCCTAAGTCGGATACGCGCTAACAGGCAGCTTTTAAGGAGCGCATCACATAGCCTGCGGAGCTAGCAGCGCAAACAGAAGAGTTGGCATAGTCGACTACGGTGCGCTAACCGATTGCGCTACCAAGGTGCCGTGCGCCATGCGCAGATAGTGGTATTTCCAAATCCTGACACCACCAGATTTGGAAGTTGCCAAGGATGAGCCTCTTGAGCAGTATATAAAGAGAAGAAGGCTAGGGTTTGAGAGAGCATCCGACATCATCAGACACACAAGATATCAAGGAGAGAGAGCCAGGATCAAAAACACACGAGCTTACTGCGAGGACCTGCGCTAGCCGACTGCGCCAGCCGAGACACTGCAACCTGCACGCACCTGCTAGTTGCTGTTTCTTCGATACTTTAGATATTATTTACTGTTTCTATGATGTTTACTACTAGCATGTCTAGCTAAACGCTTAGTATCGGTTGGGCATGAATCTATGACTATTTCCTTTGAGACTTGCGCTTAATGCATAGCTTGTTTGCTTATATTAATTCTGTGCACACTGTTGACAGCTAGTTGCATGATTAGGGGAAGCCTTGAACCGCAATCTTACTCTTGCTACTCGTTTGTTATATGTTAAACTAGTTGAACAGCCTGACGGTGACAACTAGGAGTAACGCGCTAGGATAATCAGTTGCTACTGTGACAGAATTCGTAGCTGCTTAGACTAGTATTAAGAATTGATAGCTCATGAACTTTGATCGGAACATGCGCACATGTTAGGAAGCCTTGATCGGACACTAACATTAGCAAACCAAACTATAGACATTTAGAGTCGATGATAAGGGATACACTCATAGAGGATTGTCCGCGCCGATACTTTTCATAGTCATAGTACTTAATCTCTACTGCCTGCGCACGTCTAGTGCAATTCCTGCATTTACTACTGTTTACTCGCGCATTGCGCAACCCAATCATTCACACCCCCAGTTTTCGTAAGTGCAGGTTACTAGTTAAAGCTAATCTACTTGCTCCCTGTGGATTCGACCCCGACTTAACCGCTGTACTAAGTGGAAGAGGAAGGAATTAATTTGAACGCGCACAACGATGCACGCATCAGTTACAATCTACTAAACGACTACTCACTCATGGTGAGTTTGATACAAGACATAATTTTTAAAGGAAATTGTTCATCAATTGAAAAAAAAATGATTGAGTAGAGGGATGTTGTGGAATCTCTAATTGTACGAATCCTTGCCAATTCTTCTAGTTCTCCAAGAGCTCTCATCTAGGTTTCATTTTCTGGAAGAGGAGTTCTGATTTTTCCATCTCGTTCTATTTATACCGTTCAAAAATTATCGGTTGACCCATCGTGGCCGAATCAAATTTGATTCGGGATAGCTTAGGAGGTTGATTCGATCAGGGTTGGTCGAATCAAAGTCTCAGTGTGTTTTGGGGCTGGGCGAATCAAATTTGATTCGCTCTGGCCTCATTTGATTCGGTCAAGCCTTGGTCAACGGATGAATCCTTCTCGAGTCAAGTTGATCCGGGAAGCTGGGATGCTGATTCGACCAAGGTTGGTCGAATCACCTTTGATTCGTGCACACACCGGAATCACTTTTGCAGCTTGTTGATTTTCCCTCGGTTTCAGCCTCGATCAACGGGAATTTACTCAAAACTTTTTCGGACCACTTCATATCATGTAATACATCTTTTCAACCTGAAATAGACAAACAAAATGTCAAACGACTTTATAAAATAATGAAACAAACAATATGTAAAGGGAAAATGCGGAAAAATATAAGGTTATTTGTCCATACATCACGGAGTTTGTATTATGTATTGGTTTTATCTATACATTTGGATTTTTATTCTGCAAAATTGATGTTTACACAATACACTTTGTATGATTTTATTGATCTCACTTTCGAGGAGACTAGTTGGAAATGGGCATGTGTAGGCTCATGTAATTTTCATGCTACACATCACGATGAATCCATGTCATTTAATTGTGTTGGCATACGTGACAAGCTCGGTCGAGTAACGATGATGACGCCTTGATCCTATGTCTGTATAGTTAATGGATCGGATAGTTTATGATATACCTTTATGACATGATAGTAATTTTGTGCACACTTTTGTTTATATAATTTTTTGATTGCATATGCTGTCTAGTTGGAGATTGTTAGATTATTTTGATTAATATAATTAGAACCGAACATGTAATTTAAGTAATTATATGGGCTATCATAGTGATAAACTTAAATAATATGATCTAATCTTTTTGGAAGCTTATCGGGTATAATTTAGCCGTGAAATATATTGTGTAGATACCAAGAGATAATTATGATACTCTTTGAGAGATGGAATCCATAATCATCTCGATTATAGCTTATCGTGTACAAAATATAAATATGGGTTATGATCACTGGTCTACCATATCGTTCTCCAATTTCATTACTCTCGAAGGAGCTGAATATTGAGACATACGACTAGAATAGAAGAACCTAACCAGGGCTATTCTTTTGCAGGCTTGCTTTTCAATTTACTTTCTAGAATGGATTCAAGTATGTTTTATTACAGTAACAGGCATGCTTAATTGTTTTGATATAGGTACTAACGATCATTGTTAATTCATTTCCGCTGCATATCTTATTTTGTTATAACAAGTGTTCAATTTATTCCAACACGCCGACGACACTATAGGACTGAACGACAACAACTGAACCCTAATTTAAGTGAATAAAGTGATGTGCAGAGCCGAGAGGAGCCATTGAAGTTTTTAGATTCTCGAGATCTCGACCTAAGAGTAATAAGAACAAACTGAAGGCCTATCTGAGGTCCAGGAAGAAGATATGAGGGAATGAGATGGGATGGCTCAAGAAAGGAGATGAGATTCAAGACCTGGAGGAGAGATTATCTTAACTTCTTGAAGAAGAGGAAAATTGGGGAAATTACGAGGGTGGACACCTGTGCATGTCGATTTAATTGAGAGAAATTTCTCCCTATTTTTTTGTATTTTATATAGTTAATGGTTTGCGCTTGATTGTCCGTTTCCCAAACTTTTTGTAGTTATTATACCATGCAACTATTGTTGTAGGTCAAAATTTGAACTTGGAACTCGTTTGGTGTAAAATAAAACGATACCTTATGATTTTGATGCAAAATGGTCAATTTTCAATGCAAAATGGTGCCTCACTAAACCAACCCGGCGATTTAGCTATCAAAATGCAGGTTGCAAGGAGAAACGGCCAAGGCAAGAGATCTCCAAATGTCTTTGAGCGATGCCGATTTTATAAATACCGATAGTTCATGGGGAAAAATCAGCAGTTTTACATTACATCGCCGGTTCACAAGACAAAACAAGGTAAAATTTGGTGAGCTCTCTAAGCTAAGCCGATTTTACATAAACTGGGACTTCCTTTTACAAGTTGGCAGTTTAGATTGCGCCAACCACTAGTTTTGAAGACAAAGGACCCAGACTAAAGTCTCTGAGCCAGCTAGGTTTGGCAAGAAACCGACGAATTGGTTTAAAAACTATATTTCAAAAAGATCCAACTGCCACTTTGTATGCCAACCCTGGCCAATGTTCCTAAATTGGTCCTTATCATATCAAATTTCTAATTTACATTGAAATCTTATTTTCATAAGGATATCGATCTGTTTTACTATAAATGAGGGCCAAAGACCTTGAGTTCATCATCCAGATTTTGAGAGAGATTATGTACTATAACCAAAAGCAACGACTCGAGAGTTTGAAGGATTGAAGATTCACTTTCGTAGCGAAGAACCCTTCTCTTTTACTTATGTATTTTAGTTATTTTACGAAAATTCAAGAGTAATCGTTTTATTCTGGGATCCTATGGATTCTGTATTGTATGAACTATTTCATGCATCTTTAATATAGATTTTACTTTGACTCATATATATGTGTTTGATTCTAAATTGCTCATGATATATCTATGCAAGTTAAGAACCAATATCACAACAATTGAGGTAATTAACTAGAACTCTGTAGGATTAGTGCTAATTATTGTAGCTAGGTTAGTCGTATATGATTCACCAGGGAATCTAACAATAATTGTTTGAAAAACATGATCTTAATGGTCAGGAATATTCAAGTGTATGCTTGACTGGAGGGATTCGTAGTACAAGATGCATCGCGGAAAGTAATGATCTTGGAGTGTCTACCTTATTTTTAACACACATGCTTATTCCCACAATCATATGTTATGAGTGATTATTTATTTTGCGGCGTGAATTAAGTGAATGCACACGGGTGAAGTATGATTCTTGAATGCTTTTTCATTCATTTCATTATCTCATTCTTAAAGCTGAAGAAATAGTTATAGTGTGCATTACATCCAATGCATTTAACAAAACAATAAACGTAAGTCATTCAGAACTAAGTACATTATAGTTAGAATAAACAAATCAATCTACCAATGCAGTTTGTGCGATTTCATATGGATTCGAAATGAACATTATCAAACTATAGTTATATTTCTTGGTATAATTGGCGGGAGAGAGTGTATGAAATTACACTTTTAATAATTCACATCTTCATTTATCTTGACACTTGAAAGTTGATAGATCAAAGTGTATCAAGGACCAGGTAAGGCCTGACGGGTCTAACATTTGGTCTTGGCATTAGATCCAACCATCAGACATCATGCATTACTCTGGTGTTAGATCCAGCCTTGCCTAGCTGTGCAATTAATATTCTCACCTTACACTTGGCTATGGCGCGGCCCTCTTATTTATCGCAACCTTTCCGGGATCAGTTAATGCGAACAGATGGCAATGATTTTGTCATCTTAAATTAACGAGTTGCCAAACTTTGCACAGTTTCTATAGCTGCGTTTATATCCCTACTGCACCATCCAAATATAATATACGGACACGGGACGCATTCATTTCCATCCATCTCTCTCTTAATATGTTTTGAGTTACCATCCTACAGCATCCTCCTCATCCAATCCTCAAATAATTATGGAATGGCCTCAGAAAGTAAAAAGAACAAGTTAGATTTTCGAAACCGGATTGAGTGACCTCTGCCTGGCGCGAAACAAACTAAATTTAATAAACATACCTGGCACGCCTCTCAAATTTCATGCCCTCCTGGCCCTCAGCCTCAGCTTTTATGAACCTTAAAATAAACAACCAAGAAGTGTCAAACCTTGACACCATACGTATCCATATTAATTACTCGCATTGTATAGCTGTGCAGATGGTGACAAATTATTCATGCAAGTGTGTCCCAGTCTTCATGTTTCTCTCTTCTGACCGCTACTCTCCCCATCATCATACAAGCCCAGCCACCCTCCTTAATACCCTTCTCTTCTCCCCGGTTTTCTCCCCTTCAACTCTACAGCTTCCTAATCTCTTGCATTTTTGTGAGCACATGCTAGGAGGAGGAAAGAATATGAAGAAACCCCAAGTCATGGATGGCACTTTGATGGTCCTAGTCCTTGTCCTGCTCACTTCACCTTGCTTCTCAAAAGGTAGTTCTATTTGATCTGGATTTTTTTATAATGCATTGTATGCCCGACTTCAAAACAAATGACAATATGTTGAATTGTAAAGAGAATACCTTTGTTTTGTGAAAGAAAATATACTACTGTTGTTCTTAGGATGTTTTTATTACGAATGTAGTGTGTAGTGATTTGAGGCCAACAAATCTTTATATATTATACAGATATAATATGATATTTACGAAATCAAAAAGATATACATCAAATATATATGATAACAATAAGATTGTGATGGATATTGATATTTCTCTAACTCCCCCTCATCTCAAACACATGGTGGGTCAACAATACTGAGTTTGGAAAGATGGAGGCATGTTGTGCTTTGGTCTATCCCTTCTTAAGAAAATCTATCAAATAGGGCTCAGAACGAACATATTGGAGAGCAATAATCTGATTATGAACTTGGAAACGCACATAGGAAGCATCGACATTAATGTGCTCGGTGAGCCCATATTTCACTGGATCTTGAGCAGTATTGATAGCCCTGTACTGTCGGACAAAAGAGGGTTCAGTACAGAGATAGAAACTCCAAAATCCTCAAGTAACCACCAGAGCCATGTAACTTTAGCTATCAACAAAGCCATAATGCGCAAATGAGCCTCTACATTCGAGCGAGAAATTGTTGTTTGCTTTTTAGTCTTCTAAAGAATGAGAGAAGCACAAACAAAAACAAATATAATAAGCTAAAAGAGATCGACGATCAGTGGGATCACTCGCTCAAGTTGCATCAAAACTTGAATGGAGTTGAAAGGAGCTACAGTGAGGAAAGAATAGGCGACAAGTGATAGATCGACAAAGATATCATAGAACACGAAGAAGGAGGCTATAATGAAGCCGAGTAGGAGCGAAGACAAAATGACTCAAGATATGAATAACGTATTAGATGTCAGGTTGAGTGATCCGTAGATACAGGAGACTACCGACAAGATGATTATAATGAGTAGCACGGAAGTGAATATTAAGTTTCATGGAGATGTCTATAGTGCGCTGATCTGTAAGAGAAATATGGTTAACAAGATCGCGGATGTACCTTTTTTTGAGACAACAAGAAACCCATAGAGATAGAAGAAACCTCAATCTGAACAAAGTAACAAAGAGAACCCAAGTCAGACATAAGAAATTGTGCACTAAGAATTTTCTTAACAAACGCTTTATACTGACAATCATCGCTAGTAATGGTCATGTCATCAACAAGAAGAAGGAGAAGCATCTGACCAAAAGGTGGCATAGAGACAAAGAGAGCAGGATCATGATTATTAGTAGAGAAATCAGCCATAGTGATAACGGAGGAGAAACGCTCAAATCAGGCACGAGGGGCTTCCGTAAGGCTGTACAATGAGCGCAAAAGATGACAGATTGTGCCCTATGGAATAGTATAATTAGGTGGCGGTCGCATGTAGACCTTCTCAAGCTCACCATTAAATGCATTCATAACATGGAGCTGAGAGACGGACCACCCACGAACAGAGGCTACAACAAAGCGCGTACAAACTGTGGTCATGTAGGCAATGGGAGCAAACATCTCAGCATAGTCACGTTGATGCTCCTACTAAAAGCCACGAGCTATAAGATGAACTTTGTAGTCCTCAAGGCAACCATCTTAGCTAGTCTTAACCTTTTAGATCCACATATAGACGATAGGACGAACATGTGCAGGAAGAGGCACAAGTTCTTAAATACTAGTTCACTCAAGGTGCCAAAAGAACATAACACACACAACCAACAAGGAAAAGATGAAAATAACCGGAAGTCATTCCATATAGGCGCTCGACCAGGATACCTTCTCAAAGGAAGAAGAAGACTCAATGTTAATGAGATGAGCGGCGGTGGAAACAACCTCAACCTAAAAGTGAGAGGAACACCTAAAGCATGCATCAGTATGTGAGCAGACTCAAGAAGATGGCAATGCTTGCACTCAGCAATAGCGTTCTAGGCGTAAGCAGCCTGACACGAAAATTGAGATAAAGTGCCTTGCTCAACAAGGAAATGCAGAAGATGACGAGATAAGTACTCTCCAGCTGAATTAACATGAGGATGCAAATGGGGGAATCAAACTAAGAACATATCATGAAAGCAAAATTTTTTGTAGATAGGTAAGACCGCATCATGAGATGACCTGAAATAAAGTCAAGTATAGAAAGAATAATAATCTTTAAATATATAGATGGCTTTGAAGATGGCTTCACTTGTTTTGAGTGATCAACTCTTTTTTCGAGTTTTTGTTGACAATGAAAGATACAAAATGTTTGAGAAGCAAGTTCTTGGTGCGCGAAGAGTTGTTTCCGAGTTATTGTATCGTGAGAAGTGGTTGACCAAGAATCATAACATCGAAGGGAGGCCAATCACACTTTAATAAGATCGTTGAACGAGCCTCAACTCTCTCCTTACTCTACTTTGTATTAATCTTCAATAAAATTGTATTTCTGTATTTACTTATGATGTTAAAAAGAAATATTTTGATATTCGCATGGCACTGCACTGCACTACGACCAACAATATTACAATGTTATTGGGTGTAATATCGAAGGGTTATTGAAGTTACTGACATGCTAATGTTCCAAGTGATCCGGGAGTGCATCTTACACCGAGTGTGATGTGAGGGTTTACCTCAAATATGGCTATGGAAAGGAATGGACCTTTGAGTTCAGCTCCAAGTAGAAGTGTGACATGCGTGTCCCCGTAGTGGTGATGGCCAAAAGGATTGAGAAGTTCACTTAGTTGAACTTCAAGAGATGAAAACAAAAGGTGTTGTTCTACTTGACAATCTTAGGGTTGGACTAGTTTTTAACCAAAGAGTCTCCTACTTCTTAGGGAGGAAGAGACCGAACCTCAAGTACATGACGTTCATCATATGGGGCAATTCAGATTTTTTCTATTGGAACTATGTTATGAACGGCTAGCAGACTCACTATACATTGTTATAGTGTCTAACACTCGCTTTGGGAGTATTTGGATCACAACTACAGAACCGAGGATGTGGCGGCAGAAGGCTTAAAGCACCATCAGAAAGAGCTAACGTGGTAGAGCAGGGGATAACTCAATGAAGAATGCACTCTCCAAGAGAATTGGGTCCAAAGGGTATTGTCTTCAAGAAGAAGCAACAACCCAAGTATTGAGGGTAAATGCTTCAACTGTTGCAAAGAGGGTCACATGACAGCTTATTGCAAGCAACCTCAAAGAAAAAAGAGAAAAACAAATTCAGTTGGGGTAGATGCAGACTACCTTATAGCAGTGGTATCCAAGCTGAATTTGGTAGACTCTAACCCCAAAGAATAGTAGCTGGATACTGGTGCAACTAGACACATATGTTCAGACAACAAAGCTCGTTGTGCAGCAAGGCGACAACAGGCGGAAGTGGCTGGTCAGGCAGCGAAGCAGCAGCGGATGACAAGGCTGGTTGGGTCACGGGCGGCAATATCTGGTGGCGGCGCGCGGCAATGGATGTTTATGTCTAGTTGTATCGCCAGCAATGTCTAGTTTGGACAAGAAAAAAAAAGATAGAAAGAAAGAACCTTAAGCTCTTGATATCATGTTCCGAATATATTGTGTATAGACCTGAGATAAGCCTTTATATAGCGTATATATACAGTATGATGTGTACGAATTAGAAAATATATGCATCAAATACACTAAAAAACAATAAGAACATGATGGATACCGATCTCTCTTACAATTTTGACAAGCAGGGGAAGAGATTAACCAAATGAATGTTGTGACAGATGAAATGGACTTAAAGCCAGCAGGGGAAGAGATTGACCAAATTGACTACAAGGGTCCGGAAACTCATTCCTTCAACCCACCACCAAGAAGTAAGTTTGGACCCCATAAATATATCCTCATGTGTGATCTGAGATCAAAAGGTCTACAGTCTGCTGCTGGCCTTCTAGGAAGAAAGGTAAGGAGTTGATCATATTGACGTCATTTCGAATCTTTTATCTGAATAGTTAAAGATAAGTTTCTTTACTTTGTCTTTTTGATTACTTGTACGCAGGCCGCGTGCATAGATCAAGGAAATGTTATAATCCCCCAACCATAAGACTTAATAGGTTGGCTTCTACCTCTGAGTAACTAATTCATGTGGTAAAGAAGTGAGACTATTTTTTATGGATGATATTCATCATATTACACAGAATATCATTATTACTCGATCACAGAAATACTGTAAGCGAATCCTGAAGAATTTGTTATTTACACATTCTCTATCTCATGCTTATGAATTTGGGTAGCTCATTATACATGTATCTTTCCGGTATTGAGAAAAATAAACCTGTGTGTATGTTTATTAAATAAAAACTTGTCATATATGATGATCTTTTTACTTTACTTGAGGCGGCTATATTCTCGTTGTATAACACCCATCTCTGTCGGATTTGCGTTCTTCAATCCGTTCATCTTTCCCAACTTTATCTTCAAACTCCACAGCACTTTTTGCTTCTACATATTGTTTTTGTCAATTATTTCTTGATGCAGCACATGCGGGCAAAGGATGCAGATACTTGAATTCGAACTCTAGGCACGAATCACAAGTTGTATAGGAAATACTCTAAAATTTTTATTAATTCCAAAACTGTCTTTTCGTACTACCCCGGCTATATTTATATAGTAAACAGAGCCCACTAATTAGGAAATATAAAATCTAATCAGCCGAACTAATTTTGAAAAATAAGGAAACCTATCTAAAAACATTAAAAATTAAAAATAAAATAGTAAAACACTCCGAATGAGCCCAGAAGCCCACAGCTCCTAAGCGAAGCTGATGATTTTGCACCGCGTCGTCGTTCTCTTCGAAACGAGGTATTACACGACCCAATCGAACTCTGCTGCGCCCTCTCTCGCTAACGTGCACCGCCTGCTAACGCGCACCTTAGGATGATCCCGCTTCTCCATATACTATACCAAGTCGCTCCGCATCATCCCCTCCAAGATTGAGAAGATTCGCCCTCGAATCTGCGCCCGTGTCCTCGTCAGAAGAATCGCCGCAAAATGGGACCAAATGTGTGAACATGGTTGGGCAAGCGGAGGCGATATGCATTCTAGTTTATCTTCTCGACGATCTCCACGGGCCTAATTTTCCGGGCCGCCAGCTTGGTGTACTCATGGGCCGGGTAGCGATCCTTGGTGAGGATGGCCTAGACGAAATCTCCGACGTCGAACTCCACAACACAGCTCTTTAAGTCAACGTGGGCTTTGTACCTTGATGTGGCAGCAACATGATTATCACGTGTCCGCTGGTGAGTTTGAGCAAGCTGCTCCATCATCGCCTCGGTTGTCCCATGAGGTCGCGCCTTGCTGGGCTGCGCAAGCAAGTCCAAAGGCCCTCTCTGTACAACTCCATAAACCACATGAAATGGACTAAAACCAGTGGTTCAGTTGATCGCATGGTAGTGGGCGAACTCGGCCTGAGGCAGCTTCCGGTCCCAAGACTTCAGCTGATCTCCCACCAAGCTACGCAATAAGTTACCTAAGGACCTGTTCACTACCTCTGTCTGGCCATCAGTCTGTGGGTGATAGGCGCTGCTGAAGTTGAGTCGAGTGTTCACCATACGCCACAAGCTGCGCCAAAATTGACTCACGAACCTAATGTCCCTGTCTGATACAATAGAAGCTGGTAAGCCATGAAGGCGATAGACCTCCCGAAAGAATAACATGGCAACACGGACGGCGTCAGCGGTACGTTTGCACGGAATGAAATGCACCATCTTCGAGAACCGATCAACCATCACATAGATAGAATCCGAACCACGCTGAGTTAGAGGAAGGCCAAGGACAAAATCCATGCTAATATCGGACCAAGGTTGCGTTGGGATGGGCAACGGCATGTAAAGACCGGCGTTGGTGCTGTGCCCTTCGCCAAGTGGCATATGCGACAACGCTGAACAATCTGCCCACTTCTTTGCGCATAGACGGCCAATAGTAAGATGCCGTAAGGAGCTGAAACATACATTCTCGGCCCACATGGCCCTCATTATATAGCTCTTGAATCAACTTGAGGCGCAAGCTGTAATCTGGGATGCATAACTGAATGCCACAAAACAAAAACCCATCCTCAACTACGAACTCGGAGGAAAGCCTTGTCTTACTAAATCTGAGTTAGGACATAGGAAAAGAACGGGTCAGCAATATATAAGTCCATAAACGACTCAAAACCAGGAACCACCGCTCGCAAATCAGCAAGCAAGCTATGTCGTCGACTCAACGCATCAGCCACTCGATTAGACACCCCTGCCTTATGTTTTATCATGAAGGTAAAATGCTGCAGGTAGGAGAGCCACGACGCATGCCCATGTGAGACCTTGTCCTGGCTGCCAAGGTGTCTCAAAGAGTCATGGTCCGTATACAACACGAACTCTCGCTGAAACAGATAGTGACTCCAATGCTTAACTGCCTGAACAACAGCATATAACTCCATATCATAAGTGTTGAATCGCAACTTAGCGCCCGAGAGTTTCTCGCTAAAGTACACAACTGGTCTGCCCGACTGACTGAGGACAGTGCCGATACTCGTCTTAGATTCATCGCAATGAAGCTGGAAAGGCTGAGTAAAATCCAGGAATACCAAGATCGGGACAGAAGTTAAGCGTCGCTTAACTTCCATGAAGGCTGCCTCTGCATCATCCGTCCAGGTGAATGTACGGCCCTTCATGCAGTCCGTGATTGGGGCCATAATCCCGCTAAAATGAGGAATGAAACGGCCATAAAAGGAAGCCAAACCGTGAAAGCTGCGTACCTCAGTGATGGATTTGGTCGCGGTCATTGCTTGATGGTTACAACCTTAGCCGGATCTGCATGAAGCCCATTCCGAGATACCACATAACCCAAAAAGTTCACAGAATAAGTTAAGAACGTACACTTCGCCATGGCAGCAAAGAACTTGTCCCGTCACAGCACCAACAACACTTCTTGCAACTAATCTAAATGCACAGTAGGGTCAGCACTATAAATCAGGATATCATCGAAGTAAACATTCACGAACTTCCCAAAAAAGGGTCGCAAAGCCTGATTCATGATGCGCATAAAAGTGTTGGGTGCATTAGAGAGGCCAAATGGCATCACCAGCCACTCGAATAGGCTCTCTCGCGTCTTAAACGCTGTCTTCCACTCATCCCCCGGTCTAATACGAATCTGATGGTAGCCACTTTTCAAATCCAGCTTGCTAAACACACAAGCACCGCTCAACTGATCCAACAAGTCATCAAGACGAGGAATGGGGAACTGTTAATGCACCGTAATCTTGTTGATCGCGCAACTATCCACGCACATCCGCCAAGTGCCATCCTTCTTAAGGGTGAGAAGGGCAGGAACGGCGTAAGGACTGAGGCTTTCATGAATATGCCCTTTGAACAGCAGCTCCTCGACCTATTTCCGTAGCCCCTCATGTTCCTTCGGACTCATGCGGTAATGGGGTCGATTTGGCAAGGCAGCACCCGGAACCAGATCAATCTGATGCTGAATATCACGTAGGGGTGGGAGTTCAGGTGGTAAAGACTCGGGGAACAAGTCAGCGAACTCTTGCAAAAGGGGTTGGATGCTGCCGGGAGGGGCAGCAGCACTATCAATACCAATAAGGCCACAGAACATAATAATAACCATACCAGCTTCCTCCATCGCTGCCTGAAAAAGGGCTTGAGATAGCTAGGTGGTGTTTCCCGCAGTTACCGACACAGCCTGGGGCTTCACTGGGAGGAGCACAATTTTCTTACTGCGAAACAGGAAAGAGTACGTGTTGGTACGCCCATCATGAATGACAGCATGGTCATATTGCCAGGGGCGACCAAGTAGCAAATGACAAGCATCCATAGAAACCACATCACAATAAATCTCATCGCAATAAGTAGGACCGATCGAAAAAGACACTAACACACGTTTAGAAACCGTGAAATCAGTACCTTTACTAAGCCACGCAAGCTTGTATGGCTTCGGATAACTCTCCATGGACAGCCCCAATTTGGATACCGCAACCTCCAAAATTACATTCTCACAACTCCCTGCATCAATAATAAAAGTGCAGACTTTTCCCCCGATCGTGCAAGTTGACTGGAACAGGTTGTTCCGTAGCCACTCAAATTGTTCAGGAGAGCGAGGGGTTAGGAAAGTACGTCTCAACATCAAAACTTGGTCCAACATCGCCTGTTACCTCCTCAATCTCTTCCGTAACATCCCCATAATCATCTAAAACTGGGGGACCCTCTGGGGCTGCAACAGCAGCATCACTCGCATCATTAGTGAAAAGGCCGCCCGAGCCTGAGGATGCTTTGCGACACTCTGAAGCACGATGACCGGGTTCGCCACAACTAAAACATTGAAAGCCTCCACTGCCACATCCTTGGGCAGCCACTGCTAGACTGCGAGCTGGTGGGGACAACTCAGAAGGACGGGGAATCGAGGGGGGAACCACTGAAATTAGGGGTTGCCGAGATCCCATGGCCGAACGCCTCAGCAGCTGCTTCTCTGCCTGGGACGCACGTTGGTCAGCCTCGGATACCGACATCGGGTCAAACATACTTAGCACATCCTGCAACTAAAGGCGAAGGCCACCAATATACAGTGAAACCAACTGGATGGGGGATTCATTGATATCAATTCGAGACATCATCTGGTAAAAATCCGTGGTGTACTCTTCCACCGAAAGAGAACTCTGCCGCAAATTCTGCAAACGCTGGTATAGCTCCCTCTCAAAGTTAAAAGGAAGAAACGCAGCTCTGAGGTGTTTCTTGAACTTACCCCACCCGGAGATCTTGTCCTTCCTAGCCCGAGCATGAGTCTTCTTCAACTGCTGCCACCATGCCTGTGCATAACCCCGCAATCCGATAGCAACCAGCGAAACGCGACGGTCCTCCGAAACTTCCTTGAAGTCTAAAATCTTCTCAACCTGAGCAAGCCAATCGATGAACTCCTCCGCTTTAAGGCTATCATCAAACTCTGGGATGTCAACCTTAAAACTGGACTCCCAATGACGATCCTGCAGAACAACTCCGAAAGGGTTGGCCTCCTCACCAATACCAGCCGCAACATTGGGACGTCGCGCAAGGAGACGATGAGTCACAAAATCCAACTGCCGACGCAACTCAGCGTTATCTCGCACCAGATCATTATTGACTGCGTTGATCTTCCGATTATCCTCTTTAAGGGCTGCTTCTTCAACGACTGCATGCCTTTGTTTAGGAGCCATCTGCGCAGGAACGACTGGAAATTGATACCCCTCTGATGCAACACGTGTTGGCAAAGAATGCAGATACTTGAATTCGAACCCTAGGCATGAATCACAAGTTGTATAGGAAGAACTCTGAAATTTTTATTAATTCCAAAACTATCTTTCCCTACTACCCGGCTTCGTTTATATAGTAAACAGAGCCCACTAATTAGGAAACATAAAATCTAATCAGCCGAATCTAATTTTGCAAAAGAAGGAAACCTATCTAAAAACATTAAAAATTAAAAATAAATTAGTAAGGCCCAGAAGCCCAAAGATCCTGAGCGAAGTTGATGATTTTGGACCGCGTCATCGTTATCTTCGAAACGAGGTATTACACGACCAAATCGGACTCTGCAGCGGCCTCTCTCGCTAACGTGCTCCGCCTGCTAACGTGCACCTTAGGATGATCCCACTTCTGCGTATACTGTAGCGTAAGTCGCTCCACATCATTTCTTCTCTAAATATTTTTTAGTTTGTTGCTTTCTAAACGATGAATAGACATGGCTAAATCCAGCACTCGGTATGAAGATATATGCTTACCATTTTCACATTTCCAGAAATTGGTGGATTCATCAACATGTTACACTAAAACCGCTAGACATGCATTCTTTTCTTGAATCAGAATATTGTTGAGAGACAATATGCCAAAATATTGTTTATGCTACCGAGTAAAATCCTCGCTTAAAAGCAAAGTGCGTTGTATTGGACGTGAGCTACTTACAACTCAACGTATGACTAGTAATTTTACTACCACAATTTCGAAAACGTTCATAATTCTAGGCTAAAGCAATCAACACTGCCTGTTACACCCTCGACAGAGTCATGATTCGCCTTGGAACTCAGAAAACTTGTTATGAAAACTTGTTACCAGCCATTACTGTATATTTGGAAAAATGTCGCTAGTCAAGAATCAAACTATTCGACCAAAACTGATGAAGATGACTAAGTCTATACAGATGTGGGAAACGGCAGATTCATTCAGGTGGAACAGATAGATATTCCAGAATCTTCTCCAAGATAATCAAAATAAACAGATGGATTAGTCTATCAATGATACTTCAGAATCTGGACCAGACCTTGCTCCAGCTGCTCAACCACCGCAGTATATTTTTGCAAAATCATCCGATGACCAATATTATTGGGGATCCTCGAGCACCCAGAGTAACCCATGGTAAAACTATTGATTTTGCTGAAATGCTAAGTGGGTCATGCTTTCTATCATCCATTGAACCAAAAAATATTAAAGACGCGATACTGGATGAACATTGGGTTAGTGCTATGTGAAATTTCACAGTGTCTCAATTCGGCAGATTTGTGAACAAGCAATTGCTGCAGCACACTCTTGTTCACTAGAATTAATCTCAGCAAGCAACAAACAATACACAAGTTTGTTCACCCAGTTCGGCCAATCTGCCTACGTCTAGGGAGGACTATTCTCCAGTCCTCAATCCACTCAACCAAAGGTTCCAAGTACACTAGGTTACAACGCACGCAACCTATGCTACTCAACCTCTTGTTGACCACTCAGCACAATCAGAACAAGCTCTGATTTGTGCCAGCACACCCTCTACAATATGTCAGTCTAGAATAGCTACAATCCTCTCAAAGAACTCAGCCTATTCTATCCTGCACTACTCAGCAGGGTTGCTGCAGCAACAGCTGTAACACACAGCTGAAGCACACTGTCCGCGTCGCTCCAAGGCCTTCTGCCGAGCCGATCGAACCACTCCAAGAGCGCTGCACACTCTGAGTAACTCCCCCTCACTCAATGACCACCTGTCACTAGTGAGTTCTTCCGCACGAACCTCCACCGAGCCTTCCACCCGTCAGTTCTTCCGCGGCTGCCTTTGATCAACCAACAAGCTCCACAGCTCTGAATTGGCTTCCAGATCAATGCACGAATCAGTCTCTGCAAGACCTGATTCTCTTCTGCAATACTCACCACAGCTCTGCGCTCAACGCTCTGCCCGTGTGTGTTTGATCGAAGAACAACGTCCGTAGTCACCCAGAAAATCCTCTCTCTGAAATCTGTGTCTACTCTCGTGTATCACTCAGCTTCGATCAACCTCTTCAGCCCTAACACCTTCTGCTTAAATACCCACACCACTTTAAGCAATTTCCAGGTTTAGGCCATTGATCCACAAGATCAATTATCTCCTAAAATCTATGAGATTAGATTTGATAAATATCTCTAATGCAAAACTCCTTCTCTGACAAGTAAACCATGCTGGAATATGCTCAACAGTATTTTAAAAATACTTCTAAGAACTCTCACAAAGCTGCCATACCTTCAAAACGTACCCAGCACAAAACTGCTACTCGGACAATTGAACCAGCACTTGAACCAGCACCTGCTGCAGCATCCCCTGCTGCATCTGCTGCTGGTTTACTTCTGCTGGTCTGCTTGATTGTTTGAGCTGCAGCAGCTCCTGGTTCACATAAGCTGGTTTTGTCAAACACTGCCATCCTTGCATCATCACTATGCAAGACGAACTCATTGAATTTTCTAGAAACGATGTCTGGACAATTGTACCAAGACCAGCTGAAGCAAACATCATAGGTACTAAGTGGATATTCGATGCCCGTAACAAAGCACGATTGGTGGCACATGGGTACACATAGATTGAAGGAATAGACTTTGATGAAACATTTGCTCCAGATGCCCGATTTGAGGCAATAAGGGTGCTGCTAGCACTTGCTTGTCACCTTAAATTCAAACTGTTTCAGATGGATGTGAAAAGTGCATTCCTCAACGGATGGCTGAATGAATAAGTTATGTTGCTCAGTTTAAGGGGGTTGAAGACCCACATTTCCCAGATCATACGTATCGTCTTAAAAAGGCATTGTACGGATTTAAACAGGCGCCTAGAGCATGGTATGAACGTCTCACGGTGTTTCTCGTTCAACATGGCTATGTGCGAGGGGGAGTAGACAGGACTCTATTTGTGAAGCATGTTCAAAAGGATATCATCATTACGTAAATCTATGTGGATGACATAGTATGTGATGCTGATTGGCCAGACATTGTTGAAGATCGAAAAAGCACTTCAGGAGGATGTTTCTTCCTAGGAAAAACTTGGTGTCATGTTTTAGCAAGAAACAAAGCAGTATATCATTGTCCACTGTTGAGGCGGAATACATAGCCGCAGGAAGCTGTTGCGCCCAGATGATCTGGATGAAATAAATGCTAGAAGAATATGGTCTGAAATAGTGGTGACTTTATTTTGTGACAAGTGCAATCAACATTTCGAAAAATCCTATTCAGTATTCCAGAACCAAACACATTAACATCAAGCATCACGTCATTCGTGAGTTGGTTGAACAGAAAATCGTCACTCTGAAACATGTATCCACCGATGAACAGTTCATAGATATTTTCACTAAAGCCTTGACTAATGCTCAATTTTAAACATGTAGACTCGCCTTGGGTCTATGTGTTATCGACACTTAGTCAGATTCAGAAAGGGTTGACCAATTCTGGAACAATGCGTAAGGAAATGTTGAACGTGTTAAGCATCTAGAGGCAGAGATTATGATGTCTGTCTCTCATGTTGGGTGAAGCAGAGTCTGAGGCAGAGCATGTGTGTTAATTCATGAATGACGAGGCAAATATGTTCTAGATCTTTTGGAAAGTAGAAATCAGTAAGATCCGAGAGTCATATTGAGGTTTCTGATTACGTATGATCTATTGTACTGGACCATTTAAAGTGAAGTGCTTTCCACTTGGGGTTTAGAGAAATCCCCCTGAGTAGGCTCGTGGAGCTAAACAGGGTGACCATATCTTGTGTCTTTTACATTTCATCGTATCGTTTGTGCTATTATTAACAACTATCCAAACACTATCCGTTTGAGTATTGTGAAACAGCTAATACATAACAGTGGAACAGTCATAGTGGGACAGACATAGGAATTTGAGACTTCTTACGTGAAAAGAAACAAGTCTCAGGTTTATGTTCATAGTGTAAGACACTTTATGTGATGTCATGTATGTGACATGCTACCATTAGTTGTAAATGAATAATGTGAGAAATAACTGATCTCTCGCGTTAACGATATTCTTACACAGCTGGTGTATTTTTCCTTTCTCGTGCAAGAACCTATGCGAGAAATAAGCACGCCTTTCTCTGGGGTTTGTATGAACCTGGCGGCGTATCGATTGGCCCTCAAGTATCGTATTGGGCACGACATTTTTGCGGTTTCTCGTGCTTGTACGCCTGTAGGGGGTTGCACACTTTCGAGGCAGACAGTGATCACGATTCCCATTATTCTGGGGGTGGGAGGAAGATTCGGAGGCATGACGCGGTAAGAGATGTGTTATTCATCTTTGTTAGGGAGGCTAATCTGGGGCCTAGACTGGATGTTGCTACCCTTCTCGCTGAGGGGAAAAGCCAGCGGATCTTTTAGTACCTGCATGGGATGCAGGTAGAGATCTTAGTGTGGATGTATCCATTGTCTCTCCGTTTGTGGGAGGAGGGGCATGGTTAGGGTCAGGGGAGGCAGCTAGGAGAAGATAGGAGAGGAAGATCTCTAAGTATAGGGCTGGTTGTTCAGTCAATGGGCTTATGTTCGTGCCTTTCATCATGAAATCTTTAGGAGATTTTGGAGTAAGAGCGGATCAACTGATCATGACGGTGATAGGAAAAATTGTCTTGTCTCGCCGAAGACTTTGGAGGATGGATTTTTATTAAGAAACGACTACAAGTAGCTCCTGCCGCAAATCAAGATGGTGCAACTAGTCCGTTATTTCTGTTAGTCCCATGATTTTGTATGGCATGTTTTTGTTCAAAGAGTTGTTCAAGTAAGTTAAAGATATGTGCAAAGTAGTTAGATGTTGAAACTGCAAAACTGAAGTTAGGAGATGCAACGCAAGGTGTTATAGCAAGTGCTAGAGTACGTGCATGCTGTATGTCAAAGGTGTATATTCTCTGAAAGCAGCAGATTCCGAGAATCTAGGAGGCGGAGTTTATCTCCGAGATTACTAGGGTCTTGGCTAGATAAAGACCCAGAATATCTTCACTATATTTGGAAACGCAATCTCTGTTTGGCAACAAGATGATGATCAACTATATTCTTTTGATTATTGGTTGAGATATTTGAGGAGATTGTCGTTGGCCATAAAAAGCAGGAGGAATGAAGTTGAAGAGTACAGACGTTCATGCATCTCTCTTGAGTTATACAAATATACAAGAGAAGTCGAGGTTAAGAGATTGAGGGCACCCATCGGAGATCGGAGCTAAGTTAGCACTCAAGCACGAGAACCAGGAGTATCTGCTGAAGATATACATTCCACAAATCTTGTTGCAAAATAGATCCGTCCAGCTATCCGGGAGGAAGCCATCGATCCGGGAGGACGTTGAGTGGACGAGCACTGTTCGGGAGAACGAAGCTCTTGTGATAAGCCATCGAGAGGGATCTACGTTGAGGGGAGCTCAGTCCGCATCTAGACGAGTCAGTGGTAGAAGGACTTGAAGAGGGAGTCTTGCAAGTTTGTAATTCGTGGTCTGATCTTTATTAGTGGATTGCTGCTTGTTGGGGTTAGGAGAACCCCCCACATTACGGACACATTGTCTCAAAATGGGTTACCAAATCTCATTATCTTGTATTTACCTTCACTTGAAACAGTCGAAACATTCCTAACACATTTCTTCAGGAGTTGTCATAGCAACTATTGGGACAAGTTCTACCTTCCGTACTAGAACTAAAAAAAATTTCCTCTTTAGTTTGAGATCCTCATTTGTAATCGTCTCGTATTGAGTTATAAGAATGGATATATAATCACGGTACGCAAACAATATTTATAATCCGAGTGACCTCTGGTCGAACCCAAGAGAAAAGCCTAGATTAGTCTAAAGCTAGCTAGTAATGCTTAACACGAGTCTACTAAATAAAAACTGGGGGTTTTGTCCTCTAAACGAGATATCTCTAGTGAATACTAAAGACAAGGTGAAATTTGTTTGAAAGAAAGCAATAGAGAAAACGTAGTCGGAATCCTACTTCACCCTTAGGTCATGAGATTAGCAACACAAAACACCAATATATGCATGAGTTAATTTGATTGATTATTCTAGGCTAAAGTATCACGCATTCTAAATTCAACTCTCGCTCCTTCTCTAGAATGGGAATGATACCTATGTGACACAATTCTCAAACTCTCGCTCTATTGAACTGTGTAGAACAAAAGTCTCCTAATCTCAACCTCTCGGTCTATTATAAGTTAACTCAAGTCCGCTATATACTTAGCTTATTAGATTGCCAATGTCACTCTCGCAAACAAAAGCTATCTAAAATTAACATGCTTGATCTTCTAAACACCCTAAGTTCAATTCTCATTCCATCCTTAGGAATTTTTTTAATTTATACTCATTCATGTGTTTCGTCAAACACTTGGTGTGCATAAGATTAAAATGAAGATAAAACATGAGAATTTCCAATCAAACTTCACTCAAATTGATAAAGAAATATGTTTTGCATTACAATCTAACCTAAGGGATCCATAAGGATCCCTACTACTAAAAGACTACTCACTCATGGTGAGTTTAATACAAGACATAATTTTTAAAGGAAATTGTTCACCAATTGTATACAACGTAGTAGGGTTTGGGTAGAGGAATGATGTAGAATCTTAAATTGTTGTTGTCTTCTTCGAATCCTCCACTATTCTTCAAGTCCTCCAAGAGAAAGTTTTGTTTTCTGGAAAAAAGCCCCTCCTAATTTTGCATCTCTTTCTATTTATACTCTCTTCGGAAATTACCAATTCACCCGTCGTGCCCAAATCAAAAGTGATTCGTGTAAGCTTTAATTAGTTGACTCGGACAAAGTGTCCGAATCAAACTCTCAGTGCTCTATCGGGACTAGGCGAGTCAAATCTCTATGGCCGAATCACTTTTGATTTGGTCAAGCCTTCATGTGATCCGGTCAACACTGGGTCAATGGGATGAAATCCTTCTCGAGTCAAGCTGATCCGGGCAGCACACTTCTCCTTGGCCATATCACTTTTGATTTGGTCAAGTCTTCATTTGATCCGGTCAAGCCTTGTCAAAGTTCTCCTCGAGTCATGTTGATCCTTGCAGCTGGAGTGGATGGTTTGGCTAAGGTTGGCCGAATCAATTCTGACTCGTGCACCCATCTGGTCGAGTCAAAATGTGGCCGGGCGAGTCACTTTTGCAGCTTCCTCCAATCTCACTCATTTTTGCTCTCGATAGACCGAAATTCATCCAGATTTTCTTCGGGCCACTTCATATTGTGTAATATGCAATTTTAACCTGAAATGGACAAAGAAAACATCAAACAACTTCATAAAATAGCGGAACAAACAATAAGTAAAGGGAAAATGCAGACAAATATAAGGTCATTTGTCCGCTCATGAAAACACCCCACACTTAGTCTTGTTCGTCCCCAACAAGTATATGCACAAGTCAAGCAAAGAGTTATGCTAGATCATATATGACAATATCAAAGCACGTAGCAAATCTTATGCACATAAAACACATCCATCCCCTACTCACGTAACATAACATAAAAATAACTAAACAAAAAAAATTAAATCTACTCCTAACTCACTGTCGAAGGAATCACAGATGCATTTAGCGTATGCATCAAGCCTTTAAACCCCTAGGCTACCCTAGTAGACAAGTTATAGCTCGTGAGAGTTTTCAGAATGAGAATACTCACAAATCCTAATTGCAGTCATCTATAAGAGTTGAAAATTCAAATATAGTTTGCTAAGCAAGTAGTTCTTTTATCAACCATCATAATAATAGAGTTGTGCAAATCATTCATTTCACGTAAACTCTAAGGATCATTCACTTCATTGCGACAATAAATATTCATAGAATTGATATCAAAACTAGCATTCGTCAAATTCAAATTACCGCTCAATTTTCTATACAAGTAGCATGAAGAAAAGTGTCGCTTACAAAAAATTTTTACACAAAAATTACCGCTCAATGTCCATAAGCTCATGACAGCAAACTGATTCTCAAGTCTTAGACTATATGTCATAATCCGTAAGAGAAGAGGAGTTTCGACATTAAAAATCATAAAACTCGCTCGTACAAATCCTTCGCATTTGTAAAACCCTTCGCATTTGTAAAACTTTTCCTTGACAAAAAAAAAACAAATAATATTTTTGTGTTTATACAAAAGCTTTCAAGGGGGAACTTACCTTTCTAACCATCGGCATTTGTAAGACCTTAAGAATATAATTTTTTTTTGCACCCTTTTTTTTCTCTTTTTCACAAATGCTTTATTTGACCCCACACTTAATACTTGACAATGTGTCTACGTGAGATATAATGGAGCATGAAGTGTAAGCTAAACAAATGCAAAGGCTAAATAGGAAATGCTAAAGTCACCTAAGAGAAAATAAGAACAAGTATGTGGTTTTTATATGAAAACTAATTTTTTTTTATTTTCGTGCTCGTTAAACTTCATTTCATTTTTCATGCATGTAAAAAGCTTAAAAATCAATTGAACTAAGCTAGTCAAAACACTGAATCATGTGAATAACATCATCACAAAGGATGTCAACTTAAAGATACGATTCATGAATTCATAGCACAACTCATCCCAAAATAATTTTTAAATGATACTATTAATTGCTTAGCAAACATTACTTCGTGTGATCAATACTTAAAGCTAGAATGAAAACAATCATGCGAGTATAATGCGGGCAAAGTAAATATGTAGCTTAGAATCATGTTGTTAAGCAAATAAAAGAATAAGCTCAAAACGCCCCACACTTAAAAATTTGCTTAGTCCCTAAGCAATAAAAAATAAATGAAGTAAAGAGAAAGTTTCGAAGGAACTTCTCACGTGTGGAAGTAGCCAAATGCGCATCCGCCTATTTCCGCCAATGATGTTCTAGTCAGTTGCGGTAAATCTGAAACTTAAGGAAAAGGTTAGCGCAACAACTGAATTCACAGATTAAAATAGCTAGCTATGACATACATATCAATGCGAAACATATAGCTAGGCAAAAGATTGGAAAACAAATGCGCGACGATTCAAACGATGAGTTTACTTAGATATTCACGTGTAAATCAAACTAGTGTATTATAGTGCTTGAAAAAGTTCAAACAAATGCGAGTAAAGTTGCAAAATTTCCCAAACTCAATCAGAAACAGCTCTGCTCAAAACTGCCCGAATCAAAATTGATTCGGGGTTCACAAAAAGTGTAGGGATAAAGGCGGAAGCAAACAAGAAGCCCTCAACTGAAGAACAACTCGGCCTGCTGGTAAAGAACTTGAGCAAACTTCTAAGAAAAATGGAATCCAAACCTGGTCAATCTTCAAACTTCAGAAGGCAACCCAGAAGAGGTGGAAATGGTAAGAAGAAAGACAAAGAACCTGATCAATATAATGAAGAGAAGAAGGAGAGGAGGAAAGGTATGCAATGCAAGGGATGGGAAGGAAATGGGAAAAGAGAAGCCGACCGTCCAAGCAACCAAAAGAAGAGCTCCGAGAAGAATAGCAACAACTCAATAGCAGCAAAGTGAAGTGATGGAGACTCTGAGGAGAGTGAGGAAGAGAACCACATTGTCTTGACCATTGTATCCAAAACTGACTCGGAAGAATCTGATGTTGCAGTATGGCAGTGTTTGACAAAACCAGCACAAGTGGACAAGCAAGTGAACAAGTTGCTGCTGTAGCTCGTGTCCAGTGTTTGTGAACAAGACCAGTGAACAAGGAGCACCTGTAGCAGGAGAAAGCTATAGCAGGAGCTTGTTCAGAAGGGCTGTAGCGTCTGTTCGAGTAGCAGCTTTCTGGATCTTTGGAAAGAGGGCGTGGCAGTCCTTCTAAGAGCATCAAAGGAGTTTCTAAGTTACTGCAGAGAATATTCCAGTGGAGTTTCCTAGCTGAAGTAGGAGATTTGATTGTGGGAGATTTGAATCTCAATTCAAATCTAATCTCCTAAAATTTAGTAGATATTGATATTGCTAAGGGAATTGCTAAATCCTGATAATGATGGCAGTGGACGCGCCTATATAATGGAGTCTCTTCAGAGCAATGAAGGTTGATAGAATGACAGAGTGAATACACAGAGCATACGCAGAAGATCAAGTGAAAGATTCGAGTGCGTGCGAAGATTCCATCACCACCGAGAGGAGAGCGTGAGCGCAGAGCTGAGTGATTATTGCAGTGTGTGATCAGGACTTGCAGAGTCTGATTACAGCTTGATCTGGAGACCAATTCAGAGCAGCAGTGCTTGTTGGTGGATCAAGGAAGGCCGCGAAAGGATTGTCGAGTGGAGGGACTCGGGCAATTGATTGAAGGCCATCTCTTGCTAGTGACAGGAGGTCACTGAGTGAGGGGTAGTATTCCACAGTGTGTAGCGCTCGTGGAATCGTTCCAACGGCTCAGCGGAAGGCTTGGAGCGACGCGGAGAGTTTGTGCATCAGTTGTGTGCTATAGCAAATGCTATAGCAACCCTGCAGAATCTGAGTATTGTTTAGAATAGGCTGAGTTTCGAGGAGATAGTAGCTGTTCTAGATAGATATCCGTAGAGGGTGTGCTACAAGTTAGAGCCTGTTCTGATTGTGTACGTGGATCCACTTGTGGTTGAGTAGCATAGGTTGCGTGGGTTGTAACCGTGTGTACTTGGAAACCTTGAGATTAGTGGATTGAGGACTGAGAAGAGTCCTCCCCAGACGTAGGCAGTTTGGCTGAACTGGGTGAACAAACCCTTGTCCTTGTTCTTTCCTGCTGAAACAGTTTTTTTGGTGAACAAGAGTGTGCTGTAGCAACAACTTGTTCACAAATCTGTTTATCAGAGGTGTTGTGAATTTCAATTGGATCAAAGCCGTAGCTCAACGCACAGATTAAAAGATCCTACATCGCCTCTGAAGAAGTCAAGGAACAATGAGGGAAGGACAGAGCACGAGCAGACCTCCATTGTTGGAAGAAAGCAACTATGGATATTTGAAGGCTAGGATGAAGGCCTTTTTCAAAGCCATTGGTGAGAAGTCCTCGAGAGCTATCGTGGTCCAGTGGTCTCCTCCGATCACCATGGATGAACAGGGAGTTACACTGATAAAACCTGAAGAACAATGGACTACTGAAGAGGGAGCTGCAGCAACTGGTAATTCAAAGGCTCTGAATGCTATCTTTGCTGCGGTTGATGCTAACAATTTCAGGTTGATTTCAAACTGTGATATGGCCAAGCAAGCTTGGGAAATTCTGCAAACTGCCCATGAAGGAACTGATAAAGTAAAGTTGTCAAGATTACAGATTATTGCTATGCAGTTTGAAAATTTGAAAATGCTAGAAGAGGAGACGATCACTGAGTTCAATGCGAAACTGTGTGATCTGGCAAATGAAGCCCATGCTCTTGGAGAACCTATTCCTGAAGAGAAGCTTATCAGGAAGGTACTCAGATCATTGCCCACAAGATTTGACATGAAAGTGACCGCCATTGAAGAAGCTCAAAATATCAGACACATGAGGCTGGAAGAATTAATTGGATCGCTCAAACAGTTTTAGATGAAGTTAGTCAAAGTAGATGCTCCCCTCAAAAACACTGATGTTGGATTGAAGGCTGAAATAGATGAAAAGAAACCCTCAGCTGATGATCAACTGGGTATGCTGGTAAAAAATCTAGGAAAGCTCTTGAAAAACATGGGAACAAGGTCAGGGCAGACCTCAACCTCTCGAAGACAATCCAGAAGAGGTGGAGGAAATCAGAGAAAGAGCAAAGAACCAGCTGAAGAGGAAGAAGAGAAGAAAGGGAGAAGAAAAGGGATTCAGTGCAGGAACTGTGAGGGGTACGGACACAGAGAAGCGGAGTGTCCCAGCAAGCAAGCCAAAGACTCTGACAAGAAAGACAACAAGTCACTAACAGCAACATGGAGTGACTCTGAGGAAAGCGATGAAGAAAATGTTATTGTGTTAGCTAGTGTATCCTCCTATGAATCTGAAACAACAATAAAAAATGAGTTCAATTATGGGATTGATGTCTCAGATAGTGAAGAAGAAGATGACTCTAAGAAAAATGGAATCCAAACCTGGTCAATCTTCAAACTTCAGAAGGCAACCCAGAAGAGGTGGAAATGGTAAGAAGAAAGACAAAGAACCTGATCAATATAATGAAGAGAAGAAGGAGAGGAGGAAAGGTATGCAATGCAAGGGATGGGAAGGATATGGGAAAAGAGAAGCCGACCGTCCAAGCAACCAAAAGAAGAGCTCCGAGAAGAATAGCAACAACTCAATAGCAGCAAAGTGAAGTGATGGAGACTCTGAGGAGAGTGAGGAAGAGAACCACATTGTCTTGACCATTGTATCCAAAACTGACTCGGAAGAATCTGATGTTGCAGTATGGCAGTGTTTGACAAAACCAGCACAAGTGGACAAGCAAGTGAACAAGTTGCTGCTGTAGCTCGTGTCCAGTGTTTGTGAACAAGACCAGTGAACAAGGAGCACCTGTAGCAGGAGAAAGCTATAGCAGGAGCTTGTTCAGAAGGGCTGTAGCGTCTGTCCGAGTAGCAGCTTTCTGGATCTTTGGAAAGAGGGCGTGGCAGTCCTTCTAAGAGCATCAAAGGAGTTTCTAAGTTATTGCAGAGAATATTCCAGTGGAGTTTCCTAGCTGAAGTAGGAGATTTGATTGTGGGAGATTTGAATCTCAAATCAAATCTAATCTCCTAAAATTTAGTAGATATTGATATTGCTAAGGGAATTGCTAAATCCTGATAATGATGGCAGTGGACGCGCCTATATAATGGAGTCTCTTCAGAGCAATGAAGGTTGATAGAATGACAGAGTGAATACACAGAGCATACGCAGAAGATCAAGTGAAAGATTCGAGTGCGTGGGAAGATTCCATCACCACCGAGAGGAGAGCGTGAGCGCAGAGCTGAGTGGTTATTGCAGTGTGTGATCAGGACTTGCAGAGTCTGATTACAGCTTGATCTGGAGACCAATTCAGAGCAGCAGTGCTTGTTGGTGGATCAAGGAAGGCCGCGAAAGGATTGTCGAGTGGAGGGACTCGGGCAATTGATTGAAGGCCATCTCTTGCTAGTGACAGGAGGTCACTGAGTGAGGGGTAGTATTCCACAGTGTGTAGCGCTCGTGGAATCGTTCCAACGGCTCAGCGGAAGGCTTGGAGCGACGCGGAGAGTTTGTGCATCAGTTGTGTGCTATAGCAAATGCTATAGCAACCCTGCAGAATCTGAGTATTGTTTAGAATAGGCTGAGTTTCGAGGAGATAGTAGCTGTTCTAGATAGATATCCGTAGAGGGTGTGCTACAAGTTAGAGCCTGTTCTGATTGTGTACGTGGATCCACTTGTGGTTGAGTAGCATAGGTTGCGTGGGTTGTAACCGTGTGTACTTGGAAACCTTGAGATTAGTGGATTGAGGACTGAGAAGAGTCCTCCCCAGACGTAGGCAGTTTGGCTGAACTGGGTGAACAAACCCTTGTCCTTGTTCTTTCCTGCTGAAACAGTTTTTTTGGTGAACAAGAGTGTGCTGTAGCAACAACTTGTTCACAAATCTGTTTATCAGAGGTGTTGTGAATTTCAATTGGATCAAAGCCGTAGCTCAACGCACAGATTAAAAGATCCTACATCGCCTCTGAAGAAGTCAAGGAACAATGAGGGAAGGACAGAGCACGAGCAGACCTCCATTGTTGGAAGAAAGCAACTATGGATATTTGAAGGCTAGGATGAAGGCCTTTTTCAAAGCCATTGGTGAGAAGTCCTCGAGAGCTATCGTGGTCCAGTGGTCTCCTCCGATCACCATGGATGAACAGGGAGTTACACTGATAAAACCTGAAGAACAATGGACTACTGAAGAGGGAGCTGCAGCAACTGGTAATTCAAAGGCTCTGAATGCTATCTTTGCTGCGGTTGATGCTAACAATTTCAGGTTGATTTCAAACTGTGATATGGCCAAGCAAGCTTGGGAAATTCTGCAAACTGCCCATGAAGGAACTGATAAAGTAAAGTTGTCAAGATTACAGATTATTGCTATGCAGTTTGAAAATTTGAAAATGCTAGAAGAGGAGACGATCACTGAGTTCAATGCGAAACTGTGTGATCTGGCAAATGAAGCCCATGCTCTTGGAGAACCTATTCCTGAAGAGAAGCTTATCAGGAAGGTACTCAGATCATTGCCCACAAGATTTGACATGAAAGTGACCGCCATTGAAGAAGCTCAAAATATCAGACACATGAGGCTGGAAGAATTAATTGGATCGCTCAAATAGTTTGAGATGAAGTTAGTCAAAGTAGATGCTCCCCTCAAAAACACTGATGTTGGATTGAAGGCTGAAATAGATGAAAAGAAACCCTCAGCTGATGATCAACTGGGTCTGCTGGTAAAAAATCTAGGAAAGCTCTTGAAAAACATGGGAACAAGGTCAGGGCAGACCTCAACCTCTCGAAGACAATCCAGAAGAGGTGGAGGAAATCAGAGAAAGAGCAAAGAACCAGCTGAAGAGGAAGAAGAGAAGAAAGGGAGAAGAAAAGGGATTCAGTGCAGGAACTGTGAGGGGTACGGACACAGAGAAGCGGAGTGTCCCAGCAAGCAAGCCAAAGACTCTGACAAGAAAGACAACAAGTCACTAACAGCAACATGGAGTGACTCTGAGGAAAGCGATGAAGAAAATGTTATTGTGTTAGCTAGTGTATCCTCCTATGAATCTGAAACAACAATAAAAAATGAGTTCAATTATGGGATTGATGTCTCAGATAGTGAAGAAGAAGATGACTCTAAGAAAAATGGAATCCAAACCTGGTCAATCTTCAAACTTCAGAAGGCAACCCAGAAGAGGTGGAAATGGTAAGAAGAAAGAAAAAGAACCTGATCAATATAATGAAGAGAAGAAGGAGAGGAGGAAAGGTATGCAATGCAAGGGATGGGAAGGATATGGGAAAAGAGAAGCCGACCGTCCAAGCAACCAAAAGAAGAGCTCCGAGAAGAATAGCAACAACTCAATAGCAGCAAAGTGAAGTGATGGAGACTCTGAGGAGAGTGAGGAAGAGAACCACATTGTCTTGACCATTGTATCCAAAACTGACTCGGAAGAATCTGATGTTGCAGTATGGCAGTGTTTGACAAAACCAGCACAAGTGGACAAGCAAGTGAACAAGTTGCTGCTGTAGCTCGTGTCCAGTGTTTGTGAACAAGACCAGTGAACAAGGAGCACCTGTAGCAGGAGAAAGCTATAGCAGGAGCTTGTTCAGAAGGGCTGTAGCGTCTGTCCGAGTAGCAGCTTTCTGGATCTTTGGAAAGAGGGCGTGGCAGTCCTTCTAAGAGCATCAAAGGAGTTTCTAAGTTACTGCAGAGAATATTCCAGTGGAGTTTCCTAGCTGAAGTAGGAGATTTGATTGTGGGAGATTTGAATCTCAAATCAAATCTAATCTCCTAAAATTTAGTAGATATTGATATTGCTAAGGGAATTGCTAAATCCTGATAATGATGGCAGTGGACGCGCCTATATAATGGAGTCTCTTCAGAGCAATGAAGGTTGATAGAATGACAGAGTGAATACACAGAGCATACGCAGAAGATCAAGTGAAAGATTCGAGTGCGTGCGAAGATTCCATCACCACCGAGAGGAGAGCGTGAGCGCAGAGCTGAGTGGTTATTGCAGTGTGTGATCAGGACTTGCAGAGTCTGATTACAGCTTGATCTGGAGACCAATTCAGAGCAGCAGTGCTTGTTGGTGGATCAAGGAAGGCCGCGAAAGGATTGTCGAGTGGAGGGACTCGGGCAATTGATTGAAGGCCATCTCTTGCTAGTGACAGGAGGTCACTGAGTGAGGGGTAGTATTCCACAGTGTGTAGCGCTCGTGGAATCGTTCCAACGGCTCAGCGGAAGGCTTGGAGCGACGCGGAGAGTTTGTGCATCAGTTGTGTGCTATAGCAAATGCTATAGCAACCCTGCAGAATCTGAGTATTGTTTAGAATAGGCTGAGTTTCGAGGAGACAGTAGCTGTTCTAGATAGATATCCGTAGAGGGTGTGCTACAAGTTAGAGCCTGTTCTGATTGTGTACGTGGATCCACTTGTGGTTGAGTAGCATAGGTTGCGTGGGTTGTAACCGTGTGTACTTGGAAACCTTGAGATTAGTGGATTGAGGACTGAGAAGAGTCCTCCCCAGACGTAGGCAGTTTGGCTGAACTGGGTGAACAAACCCTTGTCCTTGTTCTTTCCTGCTGAAACAGTTTTTTTGGTGAACAAGAGTGTGCTGTAGCAACAACTTGTTCACAAATCTGTTTATCAGAGGCGTTGTGAATTTCAATTGGATCAAAGCCGTAGCTCAACGCACAGATTAAAAGATCCTACATCGCCTCTGAAGAAGTCAAGGAACAATGAGGGAAGGACAGAGCACGAGCAGACCTCCATTGTTGGAAGAAAGCAACTATGGATATTTGAAGGCTAGGATGAAGGCCTTTTTCAAAGCCATTGGTGAGAAGTCCTCGAGAGCTATCGTGGTCCAGTGGTCTCCTCCGATCACCATGGATGAACAGGGAGTTACACTAATAAAACCTGAAGGACAATGGACTACTAAAGAGGGAGCTGCAGCAACTGGTAATTCAAAGGCTCTGAATGCTATCTTTGCTGCGGTTGATGCTAACAATTTCAGGTTGATTTCAAACTGTGATATGGCCAAGCAAGCTTCGGAAATTCTGCAAACTGCCCATGAAGGAACTGATAAAGTAAAGTTGTCAAGATTACAGATTATTGCTATGCAGTTTGAAAATTTGAAAATGCTAGAAGAGGAGACGATCACTGAGTTCAATGCGAAACTGTGTGATCTGGCAAATGAAGCCCATGCTCTTGGAGAACCTATTCCTGAAGAGAAGCTTATCAGGAAGGTACTCAGATCATTGCCCACAAGATTTGACATGAAAGTGACCGCCATTGAAGAAGCTCAAAATATCAGACACATGAGGCTGGAAGAATTAATTGGATCGCTCAAACAGTTTGAGATGAAGTTAGTCAAAGTAGATGCTCCCCTCAAAAACACTGATGTTGGATTGAAGGCTGAAATAGATGAAAAGAAACCCTCAGCTGATGATCAACTGGGTCTGCTGGTAAAAAATCTAGGAAAGCTCTTGAAAAACATGGGAACAAGGTCAGGGCAGACCTCAACCTCTCGAAGACAATCCAGAAGAGGTGGAGGAAATCAGAGAAAGAGCAAAGAACCAGCTGAAGAGGAAGAAGAGAAGAAAGGGAGAAGAAAAGGGATTCAGTGCAGGAACTGTGAGGGGTACGGACACAGAGAAGCGGAGTGTCCCAGCAAGCAAGCCAAAGACTCTGACAAGAAAGACAACAAGTCACTAACAGCAACATGGAGTGACTCTGAGGAAAGCGATGAAGAAAATGTTATTGTGTTAGCTAGTGTATCCTCTTATGAATCTGAAACAACAATAAAAAATGAGTTCAATTATGGGATTGATGTCTCAGATAGTGAAGAAGAAGTTGACTCTACTCACAACATGTTATAGAATCTACAAGACATTCTTCACCAATGTGAGGATGCCCTGAAGATAAATCAAGCCTTAAATGACAGAGTCAACCATCTGGAACAAGAGAGGGAGGAGTTGCTTGAGAAATTTTCAACACTCAGTAGACCAGTCATTCTACAGAAGAAAGGAGAAGCTGTTTTCAAGAACCCTGCTGTCAGTATTTCTCCAATAATTGATCCTCAGAAAAATATACTGGATGAAATTCTGTCCTATCAACGTTTTGGAGGAGGAAGAATGGGCCTGGGATATACAGGTGAGGAAACCTCTGGTAAACCAGTCTTTGTTAAGGCTGTAGAAACAAAGGAAATTGAGGATAGTAAAGAGAAAGGTGGACTCTGCCAGAAACTGATAGAGGAAGAATTAACTGTCAATCTGAACCAGGAAGTGCTTCAGCGACCGCTGTATCGACCCCTTGTATCAAATGCCCATCTTAACAAAGGAAGCAATCCGCAGCCCTGTGGAAAGGAAAAAGGTCCTCAAAGAAAATAATTCAGCTTGCAGAATCCTCTAATGCACAGAAGGGTTACCAGGATCAGGGGTAACTTCAGAAGGAGGAAATCTAAGCTCAACGATCAGTATCAGATGTCCCACACCTCAGCTTATCTTGGCAATCTTCATCAACGATCAGAACTGAAATGGAGAGTCAAAATAATAGAGAAACCAGCACACTGGGATGGAGCTAGCTAAAGAGTACCAAAGAAAACTCAGATATGGAGACCCAAATGCAACAAACTAAAAAACAACGGGGTTGGAAGTCTGAACCTATGGAAGCTCAAATGTGAGAAGCAAACAGACCAGGAACATGAGGGTCAGAAGAGGGTGAAATCAAGACAAACTCAAGTGTGGGTAAAGAAACAATTATCAGAGTCTCACGAGGATCCTCCCTACAAAGGTGTTATCCATGATGTGTAGGAGAACCAGCTCCTGCCTGCTATAGCAACCTGGCCCGACGAAGCTTGTTCAAATTCTCTGGTTGCTAAAGATTGGAAAAGGCACATGCAGAGCACGTGAGCCCAAAATCTCAAATAAAAGGGAAAAAGCAGTGGGTAAAATCAAATTTTAGGGCACATTCTGGTGAAGCTTCCCCAAAATCGCATACTCAGATCAACCTCTAGTGCAGCAACAGTGGATGAAGAGGGAGTCCTTGAAGAAGCCTCAAGAGAAGTACAAGCTACAGAGAATGTTGTGGCAGGTCATACTGAAGAGAGCTGCAGAACATTTGTCAAATCCCCAAGCATAGAAAGAGAAGGGGAGGAGTTGGAAGCTGAAGTGCCTGAACAAGAATCTGCTGCAGCACATCCTCCTCCTCCCTCGGACAAAGGAAAAGCTCCAATTATCATTCCTGATTCCAGTAGTGAAGAAGAGGAGTCCAGTAAAGAAGAGGAGTCTAGTGAGGATGCTACTGGAGAACCTTCCGAGAGAAGACCGGTGGTTCTAAAGCCCAGTGAAGACGATGACACTGCTGCAGTCACAGTCGGGGGCATATGGTTCAGAAACAAGAATGCCTCTCAATCCTGGAGCTCAGTAGAGAGGAAGCACATTGTGATAGAGAAGAGACTGGACCTGGACAAATACAAATCTGCATCCATTGTCCAGCTTCTTACTAAGGTAAATTTACTCAAGTCCCTCACCTACCCTTACAGATTCAATACGTCATTAGTCAGGGAATTTATAGTCAACACGGAAGAAAAATTTGGTGAGGAAGAAGGGAATGGTTTTGGACAGAGCTGGGTGAGGGGTAAGAAAGTAGTAATCACCTTTGAGAAAATAGATGAGTTTCTTGAGATAGAAAGCGATGCTAGAGAACCCACAAATGTCAAACAAGAGGTGTTGGCTAGAGTCCTCACGGGAGGAGTGTGCTTGTCTTGGGGTGGACCAAATCTTAGTGTTGCTGAACTCACCTCCAAAAATGCCCTATTGTACAACCTGGGCATTAGGATTTGGATTCCCAGCTCCCACAGAGGAAAGGTTAGCAGGTCCTTTTCTAACCTTCTACACTCAATTGGGAAACGAAGAAGAATTAGCCTGGGTAGTGTAATGTTTCCCATGGTGGCTGCTCATGCTGGTAGTGCCTCCTCCAGCAAGCCCATTGTGTTACCCTCCCTCATTTATGGAATGATGGTCTCTCAGCATCCAGATCTAGGTGAGATTACTGAAGGGTTGTCCGAGGAGCTGCAGGTGTTTACAGTGGATCACAAACTATTCAAAGGAAAGCATGTAGTGGACATAGCCCATGAGGATCCTCTCTGGGTTGGTTCTTCAGCCCCATCCACTCTGGAGGAACCGCTTCCCCCTGCCGCTTCTATCTAAGTAGCCCTCCGTGCCAGAATTGTCAGCCATCTAAGATCTGAGCTGCTCGCTTTGGATGCATAAGCAAAGAGAAGGGATGCTAGACGTGGTCAAATCAGAAGTCTGCTTAGAGACTTGGAATTTCCGGAGGATGGAGGACGGGCCCCTTGAGCATCTGTGACAAAAAGGGGGAGAGAAAGTAAGGAGTAGCCTCTGATGAACCTGCAACCTGCACTGATGAACTTTGAACTCTTATCTGCTTTTGGCCCTGCGTGGCTCAGCTAAATTCGTTTTTTTTCTTGCCTGTTCATGGAAGTGTGCATCAGTGGCCTAGAGTTTTGTCAACATGCCAAGGGGGAGATTGATGTTGCAGTATGGTAGTGTTTGACAAAACCAGCACAAGTGGACAAGCAAGTGAACAAGTTGCTGCTATAGCTCGTGTCCAGTGTTTGTGAACAAGACCAGTGAACAAGGAGCAGCTGTAGCAGGAGAAAGCTATAGTAGGAGCTTGTTCAGAAGGGCTGTAGCGTCTGTCCGAGTAGCAGCTTTCTGGATCTTTGGAAAGAGGGCGTGGCAGTCCTTCTAAGAGCATCAGAGGAGTTTCTAAGTTGCTGCAGAGAATAATCCAATAGAGTTTCCTAGCTAAAGTAGGAGATTTGATTGTGGGAGATTTGAATCTCAAATCAAATCTAATCTCGTAAAATCTAGGAGATATTGATATTGCTAAGGGAATTCCTAAATCCTGATAATGATGGCAGTGGACGCGCCTATATAACGAAGTCTCTTCAGAGCAATGAAGGTTGATCGAATGACAGAGTGAATACGCAGAGCATATGTAGAAGATCAAGTGAAAGATTCGACTTCGTGCAAAGATTCGATCACCAATGAGAGCAGAGCATGAGCGCAGAGCTGAATGGTTATTGCAGTGTGTGATCAGGTCTTGCAGAGTCTGATTACAGCTTGATCTGGAGACCAATTCAGAGCAGCAGTGCTTGTTGGTGGATCAAGGAAGGCCGCGAAGGGATTGTCGAGTGGAGGGACTCGGGCAATTGATTGAAGGCCAGCTCTTGTTAGTGACAGGAGATCACTGAGTGAGGGGGAGTATTCCACAGTGTGTAGCGCTCGTGGAATCGTTTGAACGGCTCAGCAGAAGGCTTGGAGCTCTGCGGACAGTTTGTGCATCAGCTGTGTGCTACAGCAACCCTGCATAATCTGAGTATTGTTTAGAATAGGCTGAGTTTCGAGGAGGCAGTAGCTATTCTAGATAGATATCAGTAGAGGGTGTGCAGACACAAGTCAGCGCCTGTTCTGATTGTGTACGTGGATCCACTTGTGTTTCAGTAGCATAGGTTGCGTGGGTTGTAACCGTGTGTACTTGGAAACCTTGAGATTAATGGATTGAGGACTGAAAAGAGTCCTCCCCAGACGTAGGCAGTTTGGCTGAACTGGGTGAACAAACCCTTATCCTTGTTCTTTCCTGCTGAAATAGTTTTCTGGTGAACAAGAGTATGTTGTAGCAACAGCTTGTTCACAAATCTGTTTATGAGAGGCGCTGTGAATTTCAGAATCAATGAAGGATGAATTGACATAAGGGATTGAAGTGTCAGATAGTGAAGATAATGAAGTCACTAAAGAAAACCTAGTGTGAAAACCTTAGAGTCATACTTCAAAGGTGCGATGAAACCTTCGAAATCAACAAAGTATTAACTGACAGAATTTCAAGTCTGGAAGAGGAGCGTGGAGAACTGCTAGACAAGATATCATCCCACATTGACCAAGTCACTCAGCATGAAGAAAAGCCTGTTGCAAAGAAGGGAGAACGCAACCTTCTTCAGAAGACAGGAAAGATGTTCAAACGAAGCTCAAATATCCTAGACGAAATCCTAGAATACCAAAGATAAGGAGGAGGACGATATAGTCTTGGATATATGGGTGAAGAAAATTCAGGAAAAATGCTGTTTGTCAAAGCTAGACAGGAAGGAACTGACATGAGTATGGAAAAGAAAATACCCAGAAAAGTGAACAAGAGGATGCTACAACAACCTCTGTACCAACCACCTGCAGCAGAAAAGAAGCCCAGGAGCAAACGCCGCAGATGCTTATTTTGTGATCATGAGGGTCACATCCAGAGAAGGTGCCTAATCCTGAACAAGCATTGGAGACTTCAGAAATCAACCACGGTCAGAGACTGCCGGCAGAAGCCAAAGATTAAGCATGACAGACAAGCTTCCTTCAATTGTGCAAAGCCGAAGAAGGACTACCAATATCAAGATGTGCGGAGAAAAGACAAATACGTTGGAGAGACAACAAACTAGAGAATGAGGATCGCAAAAGACACTTGCTCAGGTCGGGTGGGACAATTGCATAATGCAGGAAAGAAAGGGAGAGTGGCAGGACATAATAGAGCTCGGAACCGGTGGAGTCAAAGACCAGTGCAAGTGTGGATGGAGAAACAACCAACAAAGATGCTCACAATGTCACATGAAGGGTTGCTGAACGCAAGCTACAAAGGTGCACAAGATTAGGGTGCTTAGCAAACCGATGCAGCAAAAGAAGCTAAGACGATTGCTGCAAGACGTAATCAGATCATAGGCTTGCTGTGGGACTTGGAGTATCCAGCCGAAGAGGAAGCTGCGCCCTCCCCATAATAATAATTTTATTGTGAACCTCCCCTTTTCATTTGTGACAAAAAGAGGGAGAAGAAAAGCTGATGAACTAAACTTTTGTAATAGGTTGCTATTACATTGGTCATGTATGGCCCTGCGTGGCTGAGACTACTTTAAAGGCCGCATGTGGCAAGAACTATTTGAAGGCTCAACAAGAAGCTCAGGCAGCTGATAGAGCCTAGTTATATGCGCTATTTAGATCTTAACACTGTGCTTGTTTACATTATTTTGTGTACAAAATTACTGGTTTTCGGTATTTTTGTATTTCAGGATAAAACAGGAGCATAAGTCTGATGTGCGCTAACGGACGTTTTTAGAGCGCAATGCACGACCTGCGGAGCTAGCAGCGCAAAGGAGATAGCTGATTCGGACTACAGTGCGCAAACCGACTGCGCGAAGTAAGTAGCGCAATCAGCGTGCGCAGAATGGCAGAGTTTCTAAATATTGATCTCCTAGATTTGGGAAGTTGCTAAAAGTCTCTCGGGCCAAATCTAAGCATTCCTTGGGCTTCAAGACCACTATATAGAAGGAGGGAAGCTAGGGTTTGGAAGAGAGAGAGAGAGAGCAGATAGAGAGAAGGACACACAGCAGCAAAACACACGAGCTACTTCAGCTAGAATCTGTGCAAACCACCTGCGCCAGCCGAGAATAGCAACGCGCAATTGCGCCAACTTGCTACGTTTTCTCTTGCTACCTTAGTTTTAATTATTATTTCTATGATGTTTGTTGCTAGCATGTCTAGCTAAACACTTTGTATCGGTTGGGCATGATTCTATGAAGTATTTCCTTTGAGACTTGTGCTTAATGCTTAGTTCGTCTACTTATATTAATTCTATGCATATGGGTGATAATTAGTTGTGCGAAGAGGAGAAGCCTTGAACCGCAATCTTATTCTAACTGCTCGTTATTGTATGTTAAACTAGTTGATAGCTTGACGGTGACAACTAAGAGTAACGCACTAGGATAATCAGCTGCTACTGTGATAGGATTCGTAGCTGCTTAGACTAGTCTCAGGAATTAATAGCTCACGGACTTTGATCGGAACATGCGCGCACGTTAGGAAGCCTTGACCGGACACTAACTTAAGTAGAACTGCACTATAGATGTTTAGAGTCGATGATAAGGGATACATTCATAGAGGATTGTCTGTACCGATACTCTTCATAGTCATAGTACTTAAAATCTACTGCCTGCGCACGTATCGTGCAATTCTGCTTTCACTACTGTTCATTCGTGCACCTGCGCAACCCAATCACTCACAACCCTAATTTCGTAAGTTATAGGTTGCTAGCTAAGACGAATCTGCACGCTCCTTGTGGGATCAACCCTGACTTAGCCGCTATACTAAGTGGAGAAGGAAGGATTAATTTGACGCGTACAACGACCCGCGATCAGCAGCACACGGCATCAGTGGACATCAGGTTTTGTCAAAAATGCCGACGGCAATTGTTAAGGTTGTGACATCCTTGACAAAACAGGCACAAGAAGATGCTATAGCATCCCATGAAGTCAAAGGCTGAAGCATATTCTGCAGACTGAAAAAACAAGAGAAAGAAGATGCTATTGCTTCCCATGGCAATAGAAGCTGAAGCAAGCTGTCGGAAGACGACTACCAAAAGATGTTATAGCATACTGATAGAGCCTATTTATACACATTATTTAGATCCTAACCCTATGCTTGTTTGCATTATTTTGTGTACAAGATTACTGGTTTCCAGTGTTTTTGTATTTGAGGGCAAAACGAGGGCCTAAGTCGGATACGCGCTAACAGGCAGCTTTTAGGGAGTGCATCACACAGCCTGCGGAGCTAGTAGCGCAAACAGAGAAGTTGGCAGAGTCGACTACGGTGCGCTAACCGATTGCGCTAACCAGAAGCAGTGCGCCATGCGCAGATAGTGGTGTTTCCAAATCCTGACACGACCAGATTTGGAAGTTGCCAAGGATGAGCCTCTTGAGCAGTATATAAAGAGAGGAAGGACTAGGGTTTGATAATCAGCATCCATCATCATCACAGCACACGAGAGAGCAGCCAAACAGAAAAACACACGAGCTTGCTGCGAGGACCTGCGCTAGCCGACTGCGCCAGCCGAGACACTGCAACCTGCACGCACTTGCTAGTTGTTGTTTCTTTGACACTTTAGATATTATTTACTGTTTCTATGATGTTTACTACTAACATGTCTAGCTAAACGCTTAGTATCGGTTGGGCATGAATCTATGAGTATTTCCTTTGAGACTTGCGCTTAATGCATAGCTTGTTTGCTTATATTAATTCTGTGCACACGGTGACAGCTAGTTGCATGAGTAGGGGAAGCCTTGAACCGCAATCTTACTCTTGTTACTTGTTTGTTATATGTTAAACTAGTTGAATAGCCTGACGGTGACGACTAGGAGTAACGCGTTAGGATAATCAGTTGCTACTGTGACAGGATTCGTAGCTGTTTAGACTAGTCTTAAGAATTAATAGCTCATGAACTTTGATCGGAACATGCGCACATGTTAGGAAGCCTTGATCGGACATTAACATTAGCAAACCAAACTGTAGACATTTAGAGTCGATGATAAGGAATACACTCATAGAGGATTGTCTGCTCCTATACTTCTCATAGTCATAGTACTTAATCTCTACTGCCTGCGCACGTCTAGTGCAATTCTTGCGTTTACTACTGTTTACTCGCGCATTGCGCAACCCAATCACTCACACCCCCAGTTTTCGTAAGTGCAGGATACTAGTTAAAGCTAATCTACTTGCTCCCTGTGGATTCGACCCCGACTTAACCGCTGTACTAAGTGGAAGAGGAAGGAATTAATTTGACGAGCACAACGACGCGTGCTATCAAATTTTGGCGCCGTTGCCGGGGAGCAACACAGATAAGCTTTAATTAGCTTAAGATTTCTTTTATAATAGTTAGTCATTTTGGTTTGTTTATTTTCGTTGTTGTTTCTGACAGCGCGCAATCAACATCAGCCTGCGCAACTTTGAAACAGTTGCGCTGCGCAGATTCTAGTTGCGCAGTGACAGACGCGACAGCTTAGTTTTCTTTTAATTTCGTTTTCTTTGAGATTCAGAACAGGTCATGGAGGATAACAGTGTCGTTGGGGACAACTTAGGGGACAGAACCCCAGAGGAAGCGAGAGCACATAACCGCGCAGCCCTGTTGAGAGAGGAAGTGCAGCGCGAGGTTGAAGCAAGGATGGCTGCTGAACTCTATAATGCGCCACCCGCGCCACAAGCCGCGCGACGCAGAACAGTGCGCGAAATGTCAGCCCCACTCACGGTTAACCAGCCATGGTGCATAGTGCTTCCACCAGACGGTCATTTTGAGCTAAGGAGCTCGCTCATTCATCACATGCCCAAATTCCACGGGATGAACAACGAGAATCCAGTCAAGCATGTGCGTGAGTTCCTAGTCATTTGCGAGAACATGAAGGCCGAAGGGGAGAGCGACGAAGCGCTGAAGATGAAAGCGTTCCCATTTTCATTGTGTGACACAGCCAGGCATTGGCTGATGAACTTACCAGCAGGATCAATTCACACATGGGAGCAGCTGCAGAAGAAGTTCCTGGACAAATTTTATCCCGCAGCAAAGATTGCGCTACTCAGGAGAGAGCTGGCCGCACCTAGGCAGGGCGCAGGAGAGTCGCTGTCAGAATATTACGAGCGTTTCAGGGAGCTAGAGGCCAACTGCTACAATCACGGCCTGCCCCAGAATGTGCTGATAGAGAATTTCCTGAATGGATTGCTGCCCATGGAGCTGAGATTATTGAACGCATGCGCAGGAGGCGACATTTGCAACATGTACCCAGAGGACGCGTGGCAGCTAATAGAGGACTCTGCTGGACAGGTAAGACATCAGCTAACACTTGAAAATAGTCGTGCTCGTTCTGTGCATCAGGTAGAAACAAGCGCTGAGATCAAGGAAATGAAGGCCATGCTGCAGAAGTTGATGAGTGGGCAAGGCGCACAACCACTTGCGCCAAAAGTATGTGAGTTCTGCAATTCCACCGAACACAAAACCGATGCATGTCCCACACTGTTTGAGGAATCAGGAGATGTCAATGCTCTTGGAGGATGGGATAATAGAGGGGCACAGAGGCAGAATCAGCCGCGTTTTGGACTAGCCGCAAATGGCTTCAGATGGAAGGATGAAAACAATTTCCAGAGGCAGTCCACGGATCAGCGCGCGCCACAGCAGACGCAACAAGCTGCGCCATACAATCCACCGCATCGCCGCACTGACGCACCAGCGCCGAACAACCAGCAGCCGAGGCGATCCTTAGAAGATATCGTGGGGCAGCTAGCAGACACAGTACGCAAGAATGATGAGAAATATGACAAGAGGTTCGAGTCCATTGAGAAGCAGTTATCACAGATCGCTACCACGGTGTACGAGCTGAAAAAGAGCGATGGCAACCTGCCTTCGCAAGTGATTCAGAACCCCAAGGGAGGAGTCAACGCTGTGACACTGAGGACTGGGCGCACGATAGGAACAGAGCAGACCACGAAGTCGCCCGCACAACACGTTGCGCAAGTCCCGGAACTAATAGAGCAGAATGCGCAACCAGAAGCGCCAGCCACAAGCCAGCAGGGCGTAGCGCCAGGTATAACACAATTAAAAGACAAGGGCACTAATCGTACTAACATACCTGGCTAGGAAGGAAGCGCTTGATAAGGAGCTCTACGAGTTATTCAGCAAGGTGGAAATAAACATTCCCCTTATTGAAGCAGTTCGGCAAATCCCTAGGTACGCCAAATTTCTAAAGGAGCTGTGCACAAACAAGAGGAGGAAAGGCGAGTGCGCACAGGTAATACTAAAAGCGCAGGCCTCAGCAATCGTGCAGCATAAGGTACCACCTAAGTGCCGAGACCCAGGTACGTTCACCATCCCTTGCACTTTAGGTAAGACCACAGTGAGCAATTGCATGATTGACTTAGGCGCATCTATGAACGTGCTACCCTATTCCCTATACGCGTCATTGCGCCTTGGACCACTTAAGCCTGCAGGTCTCACCATTCAGCTAGCAGATCGGTCGTGCAAGCAACTTACGGGCATGATCGAGGACGTTCTAGTTCGAGTAGGAGAGCTGGTGTTCCCAGCAGACTTCTATGTCCTAGAAATGGAGGGTGAGTCGAGCACTAGCAGTGCGCAGATCCTGCTGGGCAGACCGTTTCTGATGACCGCGCGCACAAAGATAGACGTGTGGAGGGGCACGCTCTCCATGGAGGTTGATGGCGAAGAAATTCATTTCAACATATTCAAGGGGATGCAGCACCCTCATGAAGACGCCACAGTGCACGCAATGGACAACATAGACGACTTGGTCGTAGATGCGCAATGTGCGAGCGCAGCAGAAGATCCCATAACACTGGCACAGGCAGAGTTGGAGGCGCAGGAGGAGGAGCTGAGCAGTGCTGAACCAGAACCCAGACAGGTACAAGCCATAGTTAAAGTCTGCACTGCTAATAAAATCTTGCCCTCTATTGAACAGGCACCCAAGGTCGAGCTGAAGCAACTCCCAGAGCACCTGAAATACATATTCTTGGGAAATGAAGAAACCCTGCCAGTAATCATAAAGAAAGGATTAGAAGAGGAGCAGGAGGCGCAACTACAGCAGGTGCTGCGTAAGAATCAGCGCGCTATACGGTGGACACTTGCTGATCTGCGCGGAGTGAGCCCGGACGTATGCATGCATAGGATTCTGTTGAAAGATGGTGCCAAACCATCCAGGGAGGCTCAGCGCAGATTTAACCCGAACATGATGGAGGTGGTGCAGAAGGAGGTCCTGAAGTTGCTTGACGCAGGAGTCATTTACCCCATTTCAGACAGCAAGTGGGTAAGTCCAGTGCACGTTGTGCCGAAGAAAGGAGGAATCACAGTAGAAGAGAAGCTAGCGTGCACCGATTGGAGGGTTTGTAGGCGGGCATTTGGTTAGTGGGTTTTGTAGGCGGGCAGTAGGCGCCCATTTGGTGAAAGTTTCAGGGCATTCGGAGGAGTTTGGATTTTTTGAGCTTTAGAGAGTGTTGACCATAGTTGACCAGAGAGACCCAGCGCGCGATGCAGCCTGCCGCGGACCAAGTAACCCCAGCTCACTTCGCCAGCAAGTACGAGGCCTTCCTGAGGCTTGAGATGTACGGGACTCCGTACATCAGCAGGGAGTTCCTGCGAGAGGTCGGCATGGAGGACCTCATCATGGAGAAGCTCGCGCTGGCGGGCTGGGAGGCGCTGTTGGAGATCAACACCGCAGCAGACAAGGAAGACACCTGCGAGTTTCTGGCGTCGCTAGAAACGAGTGATATGGAGATAAGGTACCGGCACCGAGGGGTGTGGTACATTGCCTCGGCTAAGAGGCTGAAGCGCACACTGAGGTGCGCTAAGGTGCGAGAAGCTGATATGGACGTGCACACAAATCAGGAGGCGTGGCGCGAGATGGCGACCGGCCCTGTTTTTGCCGCGGGGCGCAGCCGAGGACGCGAGCTGCGTGACCCGTGGATGTTCTACTTGTGGCGCATGGTCGCCTATGCCATCATCGGGCGCTTCAACGGTGCGCCCCAGATCAGCTTGCTGGATATGGAGATTTTGAAGGGCTTTTATTATGGGAAGAGGGTGCTGTTTGTCCTGAACATGGTGATCCATGAACATGGTGATCCATTGGAGTCGGGTCAGCACCAAGGGGCCGCTGACTTGCGGAGGGATAATAATGCACCTGCTGCGTGCGTTGCATGGAGAGCCAGAGGTGCCAGAGCACACAGTGGTGCCGGCTGTTCCCTTGGACCGCGCCCAGATGCTGCAGATAAGAGCGGTAGCCACGAGAGAGGATGGCACATTGGAGTGGTGCTACCGACTGCAGCCGGCCAGAGCGCCGCGGCCAAGAGCGGACATCAGCGCGCAAGAAGCAGACGCTGCGCAGGAGATGGAGGAGGACGAGGCCCCAGAGCCAGTTGTGCCTCCAGTCGGGCGCGCGAGGACTCGCGCGCAGACTGGAGCGCACCGGAGGGCCAGTGCACCGCGAGGGGAGCCAGTTACCATTTCCATTGAGGATTCTCCCCCGCGTGCACAAGGGAAGCGCCCCAGGATGGAGTCAGAGGAGGCGCCAGAGGAAGTACCAGAGGAGCGGCGCATGATGTTCAACGTCATGCGCGTGCTCGAATATTTAGCGCCCGAGGGGGCAGACTTGAGTATGAGCCCACCATCAGGGTGGAGATTTGGAGATGCTATTCCCCCTCTCCTCAGCCTGCGCCGGCCACCTCCAGGGTCCCCCAGCGAGCCGCACCAGCCAGCCAGCCCTCCTACCCAATCCCCAGTGCATACTCCAGTCCCAGCTCCAGCACCAGAGCCAGCCCCAGCGCCAGAACCCACCCCAGCAGCAGACCCAGCACCAGCACCTGCACCATCCCCTGCTCAGCCGTCCATTCCGAGGTCCTATGAAGCCGAACCCATCATTAGTACCAGCTCAGATTCGCTATGGGATCCTATCTCAGAGGATGACCTCGTGGCTCAGCCCGCCGCCATTTCTGTAGTGCCGCCAGCCTCCAGCACCGAGTACGTGATAGATTCTTCAGAGGAGGAGGCGCACGGATCCGAGGCTGAGTCCAGCTCTGAGGACATCTAGGGCTGTAGGGAGTGCGCGCATTTCGTTCGGGTGGTTTCTTTTCTTATCTTTTTGAACACTGTTGCTATATTTTGCTGACTATTGTGCTGAATATTTTGTGACCCCCATGCTATATTGTGCGCTGCTTTAGCTATATGTTTTATTTTTCTGTTCTTTGTTTTGCTTGCATGCGTGTGCGCGTTCTCCGTGCGCTTGAGCTTGAGTCGTGGGGACACGTCTCTGTTTAAGTGTGGGGGGGGGGAGCGTAGCATTTACATTTCACTTTTTTTTTTTTAGCTTTGTAGTGTAGCTTAGTTAGTTGAAGGAAACAGTAGCAGTAGTGCGCTTGTGTGCGGGTTGCGCACACTGTTCAGCTTGTTTTGCGCTATCCATATTGCATGCGCTGCTATCAACTGTTTTAGTATATTTTTTTTTCGTTTTTTCTACTCCTGTTACTTGGGATATACAGGGGATGTGGAGTTGACAGAAACGCTCTAGAGAGGCGGTTAGTCGTTTGAGCTTCGAAGGTGAGGTATATGGTCGAGAGCGCTAGTGGAGGCCGGTGCTTCGCGACCTTCGGAACAAGAGAGCGCGCTCAGTCACGCAGATGCCAAAGGCGAATACCCAAAGTGTGGCGAGGTGGGAAAATAGACCTCCTTCCCTCTGGAAGTCGAGCTAGGGGAGGCGGGCGCGGGTGTAAACGCGTGCGCCAACCTGTGCAGATAGACCAAGGAGGGAGAGCGGGGCGGTGTTCCATAGCTGTTATCCGGAGGCTGGAACCGTTCTGGGAAACATAGGAACCATAGTCAAAGCTGTACAAAAGAAAAAAATACCAGCAGATGATATGCGCCACAAAAGAATCAGCATGCGCACAAATACGTACCAGCGTGCGCAAAGTCCACAAGAAAATCATCAAAGGCTTGAGTTCCCAGGAAGTGCGCGGAAGAATCACGCACCGGAAGAAGCTTGCGCTGTTAACCATATACCCGTCTTCGGAGTGCAAGCTGACAACCCGGAGCCTGTAAAGAGCTATCTCCCAGTCATCCGAAATGATCTTCATCCCAGCTGAGAGGTAACGAATTGCGAAATTATTATATTAAACTGTTAAGGGCAGATGCGCGCAGGTGGTAGAGCAGCGCAAGGTGATCAGTAGTGCAGATCGCGCCAGAGTGCAAGACTGTGCGCTAGACTCCAGAGAGGTAATGGTATCCGTGCTTGAGTGCTTGTTTGATAGAGCCTATTTATACACATTATTTAGATCCTAACCCTATGCTTGTTTGTATTATTTTGTGTACAAGATTACTGGTTTCCAATGTTTTTGTATTTCAGGGCAAAACGAGGGCCTAAGTCGGATACACGCTAACAGGCAGCTTTTAAGGAGCGCATCACACAGCCTGCGGAGCTAGCAGCGCAAACAGAGAAGTTGGCAGAGTCGACTACGGTGCGCTAACCGATTGCGCTAACCAGGAGCAGTGCGCCATGCGCAGATAGTGGTGTTTCCAAATCCTGACATGACCAGATTTGGAAGTTGCCAAGGATGAGCCTCTTGAGCAGTATATAAAGAGAGGAAGGGCTAGGGTTTGATAATCAGCATCCATCATCATCACAGCACACGAGAGAGCAGCCAAATAGAAAAACACACGAGCTTGCTGCGAGGACCTGCGCTAGCCGACTGCGCTAGCCGAGACACTACAACCTGCACGCACCTGCTAGTTGCTGTTTCTTTGACACTTTAGATATTATTTACTGTTTCTATGATGTTTACTACTAGCATGTCTAGCTAAACGCTTAGTATCGGTTGGGCATGAATCTATGAGTATTTCCTTTGAGACTTGCGCTTAATGCATAGCTTGTTTGCTTATATTAATTCTGTGCACACGGTGACAGCTAGTTGCATGAGTAGGGGAAGCCTTGAACCGCAATCTTACTCTTGTTACTTGTTTGTTATATGTTAAACTAGTTGAATAGCCTGACGGTGACGACTAGGAGTAACGCGCTAGGATAATCGGTTGCTACTGTGACAGGATTCGTAGTTGTTTAGACTAGTCTTAAGAATTAATAGCTCATGAACTTTGATCGGAACATGCGCACATGTTAGGAAGCCTTGATCGGACACTAACATTAGCAAACCAAACTGTAGACATTTAGAGTCGATGATAAGGAATACACTCATAGAGGATTGTCTGCGCCGATACTTCTCATAGTCATAGTACTTAATCTCTACTGCCTGCGCACGTCTAGTGCAATTCCTGCGTTTACTACTGTTTACTCGCGCATTGCGCAACCCAATCACTCACACCCCCAGTTTTCGTAAGTGCAGGATACTAGTTAAAGCTAATCTAATTGCTCCCTGTGGATTCGACCCCGACTTAACCGCTGTACTAAGTGGAAGAGGAAGGAATTAATTTGACGCGCACAATGACGCGTGCTATCACATACCATGAAGACTCAAAGCTATAGCAGAGTAGCCGATCAACATGGAGCTGCACAGAGAGCGTCCGGATGATTGTTGTTGGCGTCGCAACAAGTCAAGGAGTTTCACAGTCCATCACAGTTAATCAGAAGTGTTCATCAAGCGTTCGAAAGAGACTGTATAAAGAAATTGACAAAGGTGCCATAGAAGGAGTATGAAGTTAAGCTTGGGATAGCTTCAGATAAGAAGAGTCCTTGGTTTGTGTCAAAAATGCCACAGGGGAGATGGTTAAGTTAATGGCATTTAATTGACAAAACCCTGCTGAGTAAACAAGCTAAAGTGCACAAGGGGTTGCTACAATAGCCTATGTAGCAGAACTGCCGGAGTATCCTGAGACGCGTAATCTACAGTTGCCTAGGATTGAAGAACGGAGCAAGGGAAGTATCCTAATGGAAATTAGAATATTCCCTGAATCAAGATCGTCTTTAACAAACCAACTTGATGATAATGATGCTTTTGGAAGGTAAGTGTCCTTTTGGATGTTTTTAGAAGTGCGGAGCTCGGCATATATAAGTAAGCCTCAGCAGAGTGCAGAGGAATCCAATCCAGAATTCGAGCGGCTCAGCGGAAGGCTTGGAGACGCGGACAGAATCGGCACCAACTACATGACACAAGAGTGTGCTATAGCAACCTATGGTAATTTTTGTCTTAATTCGAATAGGCTAGGTCTGTGAGCAAATTAGCTAATGTATTAGTCGAGTGAGTAGTAGGTAGTGCAGGCTGGTCTATTGTGTTTAGATTGGGCCCAGATTCATTATAGCTTAGTTAGAAGTATAGATTGTTCGAGAGTAGGCTGAACTGAATCGCTATACTAGAAACCGAGGCTAGTGAATCTTTGAGGACTCCTGAAAGTCCTCCCTAGAGGTTGGACCAAATCCGTGTGTGCTCTCTTTTATTTGTTGTACAAGCTTATTTCCGGACCGCATCAATTTCAGCAAACGAAGGCGCCGCAATTTCATTTTCGATCCTCATATACAAAGCATACACTTCCGAACACATGAAAGTACTTGACTGACGGCTTCTTCCCTTTCCAAATTTCATAACAAGTTTTCTAAGTTCTAGGGCGAATCAGGACTCTATTGAGGGTGTAACAGGCAATGTTGATATCTTCAGCCCAGAATTTTAGAGACAAGTCTTTAGAATGGAGCATGACACACATCTTTTCTTGAAGCTCACGATTCTTCCTTTATGCAACTCCATTTTGTTGGGGAGTTATGGGTAATGAGAATTGATGAAATATCCCCTGCTCGAGACAGAACTCCTCCATGTCATTGTTCTCGAACTCCTTACCATGATCACTTATAATGGCAATTAGAGTTGTGTCCTTCTCACACTGCAGTCTCAGAATTAGGTGAATCACGGCTTCAACACTATCTAATTTATGTCTGAGAAACACAGTCCAGGTGAAATGAGAAAAATCATCAACACAAACTAGAACATAGTTCTTACCCCCAAGGCTTTTCTCCTGCATAGGACCCATTAGATTCATGTGTAGCAGTTCGAGGACTCTGGTTGTATGAATCTGATCATTTCCTGAAAGAGCTGATCTTGTTTATTTTTCTAATCTTGCATTTTCCACACATAACATCAGTCTTTCCCTTTATCTCAGGTATTCCTCGCACTAGTGACCTTCAACTGGCTCTATGTTAGAACTCAGTAAATATCAATAATTTGATGATCGATTTCCTCTCATATACATTTACCTTGATCATCGATGACTTGGCACGAATCCTGAGTAAATTTGACATTCAGCTTTCCATCACATAGTTGGCTGATGCTCAGAAGATTAACCTGAAGACCTTCCACTTGAAGCACCTTCCCGATTAGAGGCATCCCCTGTAAGAACAAAGTACCTTGACTGATAACCTTTCCTTCTGCGCCATCACCAAACGTAACAAATCTCTTCAAATAGCTGGCTTCTCTAGTCATGTGGGCTGAACAGCCACTGTCAAAGTACCACCTGAAATTCTGTTGCGTTGCTGATACGGTGTTATAGCTTATGCTTAAGCACTCTCTGTATCTTTCTGCGAAATTACTCTACTGCCAAAATAAGAAAGACGCAGTGTTTGTTCACCTAGTTCGGCAACTTGCCTACGTCTGGGGAGGATCCTCTGATCCTCAAGACTCACACCTCTACTTCTAACCTAGCTGAAATCTAATGCCCAGTCTAATCTCCTAGACTAGCTAGCAGTCTGATCCCATAGACCCTCTTCGTGCCACCTACACACTCTCAGTAATAAATAGCTGCAACGCTGACTTTCAGACTTAGCCTATTCTATTACAATATGTAGCTCACGGAATGCTTCAGCACACTCTTCATCAAAGTTGATGTATCTTTAGTCGACGACACTCTAAGCTCTTCCGCCAAGTAGTCAGACACTCTGAGTTCTTCAAACTCAGCCTCAGCTCCCCCTCAATCAATGACTCACTCCGTTACTATTGGTTAGCTTCGATCGATGCTCCACAGCGAGCGACATTGCCTGTCCACGGCTGAGCACCGAGCTCCGATTATCCCTTCAATGAGCAGCGTTCCAGTTGAACTTTGGGTCAATCCTAAATCAAACTCTATGAGTTTTGATTCCTTCTGCACACAACACCAATCTTCAACTCAATGTACAAACCTTGCTACTATGGTTGATCTCTGTGTTTTTGCTCTATGCTCTCAGTGTTTGCTCTCTCATCGTGTTTCTATGCTACGTCCCCGCCTTCCTTTTTTTAGGCGCACCGGCAAACCAAAAACAAGGATCATTATCACAATCTTCTCCTAGATTCTATGAAGTTTGTTGAACATTCCGTTCCCAAATTTGGATTTTTGGATCTTTATCTTCTTTGACCATGTGTTGGCATTTGCGAAGCTCTTGATGACATCTGCATACCTCTCTGAGCTTACCCGAGGCTAGCAGGACCATGCCAGAGCCTCATCGTGCAACGCCAAGTTTATCGAGCATTCTGCTCTAGCTTTGGATCATCACAGAGTGCTGAAGCAGACTCTGTCTCTTCATAGCTGTATCTCGCCCATTCTTTAGATAGTGTCTCAGCTTCAAATCTTCAGGGATTGCTGAAGCAGACTCTGGTTCTTTGTTGTAGTTGTTTTGTCAGTCTTCAGATTGTGCTCCAGCCACCAACCTTCAGGGAGTGCTTCAGCAGTATCTTGATCAAGGATGCCATATCCTCAACAATTTCCCCTTGGCATTTTGACAAAACTAAATCACAACTATAGAATTAAAGATGACTCACACAAATCTACCTATACTAGTTACTGCTGTACCTATTACATTCCGCTCCCCTTTTTTGTCACAAATGACAGGGGATACTGTCAGCTCATTCTAAAACTACACATAAACCCAAGGCTGCTTTGAGCTCCTCGAACTGAGCTCCATCCAAAGGCTTTGTGAAATGTCAGCTAGCTGCTTCTTTGTAGTCACATGTTTGAGTACGAAAGTCTGAGTCTCTACCAGGTCTCTAATGAAATGGTGTCTAATGTCAATGTGTTTAGTCCGAGTATGCTGGAACGGATTCTTGCTAATGCTGATAGCACTCATGTTGTCACAGTAAATAGTCATGGTGCCCTGTTGAATCCCATATTCACCCAGCATTTGTTTCATCCATAACAGTTCAGCATAGCAGCTTCCAGCAGCAATATACTCAGCTTAAGCAATAGATAGACAAATACTATTCTGCTTCTTACTGAACCAAGATACCAGATTGTTTCTAAGGAAGAAACATCTACCATATGTACTCTTTTTGTCTTCTGCACAACCTCCCAGTCAGCATCGCAGTATCCAACAAGTTCTGCACTTGTGTCCCTTGCGTACCATAGCCCATAGTTGGTTGTCCCTCCAACACATTTGATGATTCTCTTTACAAGCTGCATGTGGCTCTCCTTTGGGAAGGATTGATATCTGGCGCAAACTCCTACTACAAAGAATATATCTGGCCGGCTAGCAGTAAGATATAGAAGGCTCCCAATCATGCTTCGGTATAATGTCTGATCCACTGCAATTCCAGCTTCATCTTTGATGGCTTTAGTATAGGTTGCGGCAGGAGAACGTTTGTGACTGGCCATGTCCATCCCAAACTTCCTTACCAAATTTTCCCATACTTGCTTTGTGAGATAAAAATCCATATTCTTTTTCTGAGATTTCCAGTCCAAGAAAGTAGGTTAATTCTCCTACCATTCTCATTTGAAACTCCATTTGCATTTGCTCCACAAATTGCTTCACCATTCTCTACGAACTTGACCCAAACACAATGTAATCAACATATATTTGTGCAATAATAAAATCTGACCTTGTTCTACGCACAAAAAGAGTCTTGTCCACCCCTCCTCGATCATATCCGTGCCTAATCAGGAACTCAGTCAGTCTTTCATACCATGCTCTGGGTGCTTCCTTCAAGCCGTAGAGAGCCTTCTTTAGCTTGTAGACATGGTTTGGACGATGAGGATCCTCGAATCCACACCTCCTCGATCATATTCGTGCCTAATCAGGAACTCAGTCAGTCTTTCATACCATGCTCTGGGTGCTTCCTTCAAGCCGTAGAGAGCCTTCTTTAGCTTGTAGACATGGTTTGGACGATGAGGATCCTCGAATCCCTTGGGTTGAGCAACATAAACGTTTTATGTCAAGATCCCATTCAAGAATGCACTTTTAACGTCCATTTGGTAATGCTTGAACATCAGGTGATAGGCAGTGCTAGAAAGAGTTGGATTGCTTCCTTACGAGCAACATGAGCAAAGCTTTCATCAAAGTCTACTACCTCAATCAGTGTGTACCCCTGAGCTACTAGCCTGGCTTTGTTTCTTATAATATTGCCCTTCTCATCAGACTTGTTTTTATATATCCATTTGGTACCAATAACATTCACATTTTCTGGCCGAGTGACCGGATCCCATAACTTGTTTCTTATGAACTCACCAAGTTCTTCCTGCATAGAAGCTATACAGTGTTCACCTCCCGGGGCTTTTTTGATGTTCTTTGGCCAATGATATCACAAAGATTAATGTTGGAAGTACCTCGAGTTTGTCTTCCTTCGGTCTGCCAATGATGTTGATGGTTGGATGATCATTCTGGATTTTTCTAGGGGGAGGTCTCTTTTTGCTTGGTGTGCTTGGTGGGTTCTCAACTGGTGGATCGGCATCTGCTCAAACTCCTGAACGTTGTCGAAATTGTGATAGTAAAACTACTAGTCCAATCACGATACGCAAACAACATTTATAATCCGAGTGCCTCGAGTCGAACCCAAGAGAAAAGCCTAGATTAGTCTAAAGCTAGGTAGTAATGCTTAAGGTAAATCTACGGGGTTTTGCCTCTAGGCGAGGTATCTTTAGTTAATACTAAAGACAAGTTCAAAATTGGTTTAAAGTAAAGTAATGAAGAAAACGTAGTCAGAATCCTACTTCACGCCTAGGTCATGCGATTGGCAACACAAAACAAAAATATATGCATAAGTTAATTTGATTGATAATTCTTGGATAAAGTATCACGCATTCTAAATTCAATTCTCGCTCCTTCTCTAGAATGGGAATGATACCTAAGTGACACAATTCTCAAACTTTTGCTCTATTGAACCGTGTAGAACAAAAGTCTCCTAATCTCAACCTCTCCATCTATTGATAGTTAATTAAAGTCTGCTCTATGCTTAGCCTAATGGAATGCGAATGTCACTCTCGCACACAAAAGCTATCTAAAATAATCATGCTTGATCTTCTAAACAACCTAAGTTCAATTCTCATTCCATCCCTAGGTGTTTTATCAATTCATACTCATTCATGAATTTCGTCAAACAATTGGTGTGCATAGATTTAACATGAAGAACAAGCATAATAATTTTCAATCAAACTTCACTAATATCGATAAAGAAACATGTTTTGCATTACAATCTAACCTAAGAGATCCATAAGGATCCCAACTACTATGGGACTACTCACCATGGTGAGTTCAATACAAGACAAAGTTTTAAAGGAAATTGTTCACCAATTGAAGACAAACTAATAAGGGATGAGGAGAGGTATGATGTAGAATCTTCAATTGCGTGTCTTCTCCAAATCCTCAACAATTCTTTAAGTCCTTCTAGAGAAATCGTCTAGGGTTTTATTTTCTGAAAAAAGTCCCTTCTAATTTTGCATCTCTTTCTATTTATACTCTCTTCGAAAATTACCAATTCGCCCGCAGTGCCCGAATTACTTTTGATTCGGACAAGCTTAAATTAGTTGACTCGGACAGAGTGTCCGAGTCAAACACTCAGTGCTGTTTCGGGACTGGGCGAGTCAATCTTCCTTGGCCGAATCATTTTTGATTCGGTCAAGTCTTGGTCAATCGATTGAAATCCTTCTCGAGTCAAGATGATCCGGGCAGCACATTTCTTCTTGGGTGAATCACTTTTGATTCAGTCAAGCCTTTATTTGATCGGGTCAAGCCTTGTCACAATTCTCCTCGACTGAGGTTGATCCGTGCAGCTAGAGAGGATGATTTGGCCAAGGTTGGCCGAATCAATTCTGACTCGTGCACCCATCTGGTCGAGTCACTTTGTTCCTAGGTGAGTCACTTTTGCAGCTTGCTCCAATCTCGCTTAGTTTTGCTCTCGATCGATCGGAATTCATCCATATTTTCTTTGGGACACTTCATATCGTGTAATACGCATTTTTAACATGAAATGGACAAAGAAAGCATCAAACGACTTCATAAAATAGCGGAACAAACAAGAAGTAAAGGGAAAATGCAGACAAATATAAGGTCATTTGTCCGCTCATCAAAATACCCCACACTTAAGTCTTGTTTGTCCCGAACAAGTATATGCAAAAGTCAAGCGGAGAGTAAGATGCTAGATCATATATGACAATATCAAAGCACGTAGTATATCTTACGCACATAAAACATATCCATCCCCTACTCATGTAACATAACATAAAATATCTAAACAAAAAAAATTAAATCTACTCCTAACTCACTGTCGTAGGAATCATGGATGTATTTAGCCTATGCATCAAGCCTTTAAATCCCTAGGCTACTCTAGTGGACGAGTTATAGTCTCGTGAGAGTTTTCAGAATAGGAATACTCACAAACCCTACTCGCAATCGTCCATAAGAGTTCAAAATCCAAATATAGTTTGCTAAGCAAGTAGTTCCTTTAATCAACCATCATAATAACAATAGAGTTGTGCAAATCATTCACTTCACGCAAACTCTAAGGATCATTCACTTCATTGCGACAAAAAATATCCATAGAATCGATATCAAAACTAGCATTCGTCAAATTCAAATTACCGCTCATTTTTCTATGCAAGTAGTATAAAAAGAAGCGTCGCTTACACAAAAACATTTGTCGAGTCTGATAATGCAAGTGTGGCAGTTTTGACAAAACCAGCATATGTGAACAAGGGGCTGTTGCAGCTCAAACAATCAAGCAGACCAGCAGAAGTAAACCAGCAGCAGATGCAGCAGGGGATGCTGCAGCAGGTGCTGGTTCAACTGTCCGAGTAGCAGTTTTGTGCTGGGTGCATTTTGAAGGTATAGCAGCTTTGTGAAAGTGCTTAGAAGAATTTCTAAAATACCGTTGAGCATATTCCAGCTAGGTTTGCTAGTCAGAGAAGGAGATTTGCATTGAAGATATTAATCAAATCTAATCTCCTAGATTTTAGGAGATAATTGATCTTGTGGGACTATGGCCTAAACCTGGAAATTGCTTAAAGTGGTGAGGGTATTTAAGCAGAAGGTTTGCGGGCTGTAGAGGGTGATCGAAGCTGAGTGATACACGAGAGTAGACACAGAATTCAGAGTGAGGATTTTTCTGGGTGTGCTACGAGAGTTGTTCTTTGATCAACACACACGGGCAGAGCGTTGAGTACAGAGCTGTGGTACGTATTGCAGAAGAGAATCAGGTCTTGCAGAGACTGATTCGTGCTTTGATCTGGAAGCCAATTTAGAGCTGTGGAGCTTGTTGGTTGATCAAAGGCAGCCGCGGGAGAACTGACGGGTGGAAGGCTCGGTCGAGGTTCGTGCGGAAGAACTCACTAGTGGCAGGTGGTCACTGAGTGAGGGGGAGTTACTCAGAGTGTGCAGCGCTCTTGGAGTGGTTCGATCGGCTCGGCAGAAGGCCTTGGAGCGACGCGGACAGTGTGCTTCAGCTGTGTGTTACAGCTGTTGCTGCAGCAACCCTGCTGAGTAGTGTAGTATAGAATAGGCTGAGTTCTTTGAGAGGATTGTAGCTATTCTAGACTGACATATTGTAGAGGGTGTGCTGACACAAATCAGAGCTTGTTCTGATTGTGTTGAGTAGTCCACACGGGGTTAAAGTAGCATAGGTTGCGTGCGTTGTAACCGAGTGTGCTTTGAACCTTTGGTTGAGTGGATTGAGGACTGGAGAATAGTCCTCCCCAGACGTAGGCAGATTGGCCGAACTGGGTGAACAAATCTGTGTCCTATTCATTGTCTGCTGTGCCTGCATTTAAGTGAACAAGAGTGTGCTGCAGCAACTGCTAGGTCACAAATCTGCATAAGTAGAGACACTTGAAATTTCAATTGGTATCAGAGCGGGAACTCGACACACAGAGTTAAAAGGTCCTACAGTGTCTCCGAAGTAGCCAAGACAATGAAGGAAGGACAGAGCACAAGTAGACCTCCACTTTTGGAAGAGAGCAATTATGGTTATTGGAAAGCTAGGATGAAGGCCTTTCTCAGGGCCATTGATGAGAAGACATGGAGAGCTGTCATGATTTAGTGGTCTCCCCCAATCACCATAGATGAGCAAGGAGTGACCAGAATAAAACCTGAAGAGCAGTGGACTGCTGAAGAAGGTGCTGCAGCAACTGGTAATTCAAAGGCTTTGAATGCAATTTTTGCTGCAGTTGATGCTAACAATTTCAGGTTGATATCAAACTGTGATTTGGCCAAGCAAGCATGGGAGATTCTGCAAACTGCCCATGAAGGAACTGATAGAGTGAAGCTATCAAGGCTCCAGATCATTGCCACACAGTTTGAGAATCTAAGGATGCTGGATGAGGAAACAGTCACTGAGTTTAATGCTAAACTCTGTGATCTCGCAAATGAAGCTCATGCGCTTGGTGAGCCCATCCCTGAAGAAAAGCTTATCAGAAAGGTCCTCAGATCATTGCCCACAAAATTCGATATGAAAGTGACAGCTATTGAAGAAGCGCAAAATGTCAGATTCATGAGGCTGGAGGAGCTGATGGGATCTCTCAAACAATTTGAGATGAAACTTGTCAAAGAGGATACCACTTCCAAGGACAAGAATGTTGGATTGAAAGCTGAAGCAGAAACCAAGCAGATGGTGCAAGATGATCAGATGAGCATGCTTGTGAAGAACCTTGGGAAGATTCTGAAAAACATGGAATCCAGGACTGAAAGAAGCTCTTCTTCGCAAAGACAATTCAGAAGGGGCAGTGAAAGGAAAGGAAAGGAACCGGCTCAGAGAGAAGACGGAAAGAAAGGAATCCAATGCTGGAATTGTGCAGGCTACGGTCATCGACAAATCAACTGCACCAGCAAACGGATGAAAAAGAAAGCTCTTTCTGCCAGTGGAAGTGAAGATGAGAAAGACCTGAGTGAAGACGAATGCAACATGGCCAGATACAAGTCAGCAAGAAGAGGCACAAAAACACAGAAAAGGATGAACCAGGACTTGCTGCAGCAAGGTCTATTTCACCGTAACAAGAGAACTTTAAAGTTTAAAAAATGTTACAGCTGTGGCCGCAGAGGACATATTCAAAGAAGCTGTTTCTCAGCTCATGCCAGAATTGCCTCGCCCAGGGAATCTGTCAGGCAGAAACATGCGCAGACTCAGCTCCTCGCTCTTGTCAGCACAGCTAGCGCCTCAGACAAGACAAGCTGGTACTTTGATAGTGGGTGTTCAGGGCATATGACAGGGGAAATATCCTTTCTGAAAAACATTACTCCCTGTTTGGAACAACGTGTGAAGTTTGGTAATGGTCTGAAAGGAAGAGTTCTGGGAAGAGGAACTTTGGCTGTGGAAGGAATGCCAAATCTGAGCAATGTCCTTTTGGTGGAAGGGTTAAAAGCTAATCTCATCAGCATCAACCAGCTGTGTGATGGGACTAAACAAGTCAAGTTTACGAAAGACTCATGCCAAGTCCTCGACAAATCTGGAAAGTGCATAATGGAAGGAGCTAGATCCAAGAGCAACTGTTACCTTCTCAATGTGAGTTCAAACTCAAGGATTCAGAAATGTATGTTGACAAAGGCCGAGGAAATGACTTTATGGCACAAAAGGATGGGACATGTTAACCTGAGAACTCTAAAGAGAATTGCCACAGAAGGGTTGGTCAGGGGAATTCCACTGTTGAAAGGAGAGACAGACTCCATTTGTGGAGATTGTCAGATTGGGAAACAGAAGAAGGCCTCGCATCCACGAGTCAAAGACATTGGTACCACCAGGCCTCTACAGCTGATTCACATGGATCTGATGGGACCAATGGAAGTGGAGAGCCTAGGCAAGAAAAGGTATGCATTTGTCTGTTGATGACTATTCTAGATTCACTTGGATTGATTTTATCAGGGAAAAATCAGATACTGTGAGTGTCATTGTGTCACTGGTATCTCGGTTAGAGCAAGAGAAGAATCTCAGAATCAGCAGCATCCACAGTGATCATGGCAGAGAGTTTGAGAACAAAGACATGGATGAATTCTGTCAGCAAAAGGGTATAACACATCAGTACTCTTCTCCCATTACCCCTCAACAAAATGGTGTTGTAGAACGGAAGAACCGAACAATTCAAGAAATGGCCAGGGTGATGATCCATGCTAAGAGAATTCCTCTGAAATTCTGGGCAGAGGCTATGAATACCGCTTGCTATATCATCAACAGAGTCACCTTGCGAAGGGGAACCAAGCAGACTTGCTATGAGCTCTGGAATCAGAAAAAGCCCACGGTTAAATACTTTCATATCTTTGGAAGTGATTGCTTCATTCTGAGAGACCGGGAGTATAGAAAGAAGCTCGATCCTAAGAGTGATCCGGGAGTGTTCTTGGGGTATTCAACAAATAGCAGGGCATATCGTGTTTTCAACCAGCGAACAAAGACTGTCATGGAGTCCATAAATGTTGTTGTCAATGATGCAGAAGAAGTATCTATCTCTGATTCTGACACTGATGAAGAAGACTCTGATCTTGAAGAAATGCCTGGTAGACAGACAAGGAGTGAACAAGCTGCGGTTCCAGAAGATGCTACAGCAAGTGCTGAAGCAGAAATTCCAGATGACCAATCAGGAAGCCTGTCTGATGATCTCCAAACTGTGGCTCCTGATCCATCTTCTAGGCAGCCCCCAAAGAAGATACAGAAGGATCATCCTTTGACAAATGTGATTGGAAATCCCTCAGACAGAAGAAGGACCAGAAGTCATGCCTATCTCAATACATGTTTCATGTCCAGCATTGAACCAAAGAATTTCAAGGAGGCCATGAGTGATGAATTCTGGATCATGGCTATGCAGGAGGAATTGGCAGAGTTCGAAAGACACGATGTTTGGGATCTGGTAGACAGACCAAATGGGGTTAACATTATAGGCACTAAATGGGTGTTCAAAAACAAAACAGATGAAAAGGGCAACATTACACGAAATAAAGCCAGACTGGTGGCCCAGGGATATTCTCAGATTGAGGGTCTAGACTTTGATGAAACATTTGCTCCAGTAGCTCGCCTGGAGGCTATCAGACTGCTGCTTGCAATGTCTTGCTGCTTGGGATTCAAATTATATCAAATGGATGTTAAAAGTGCATTCTTGAATGGAGACCTCTCTGAAGAAGTTTATGTCGCTCAACCAAAAGGTTTTGAAGATCCTCATCATCCAGAGCAGGTGTATAAACTGAAGAAAGCCTTATATGGACTTAAACAGGCTCCTCGGGCATGGTATGAGCGGTTGACAGTTTTCCTGGAAGATCATGGGTACAACCTAGGGGGAGCTGACAAAACCTTGTTTGTCAAACGAACTCAGTCTGATGTGATCATTGCTCAAATATATGTGGATGATATTGTCTTTGGATCAAAGTCCCAGCACCTGGTGAAGCAGTTTGTGAATCACATGCAACAAGAATTTCAAATGAGCATGGTAGGAGAACTTTCATACTTTCTTGGTTTGGAGATTACTCAGAAAAGGGATGGGATCTTTATTGCTCAAAGTAAATACAGCAAGTCTCTTGTGAAGAAATTCCAGCTAGATTCAGCAAGTCACAAGCGTACTCCTGCTGCTACTCATGTGAAAGCCATTAAAGATGAGCAAGGTTTGGAAGTAAGTCAGACTGTCTACAGAAGCATGATTGGGAGCCTTCTTTACCTGACTGCCAGCCGTCCTGACATTTCCTATGCAGTAGGAGTCTATGCCAGATTCCAAGCCAGCCCAAGAGACAGCCATATGCAGTTGGTCAAGCGCATTATTCGGTATGTCGGGGGAACTGTGGGCTATGGCCTATGGTATACTAAAGACACAAAGGCTAATCTGGTCGGATACAGTGATGCAGACTGGGCAGGGTGCTCAGAAGACAGGAAGAGCACCTCGGGAGGATGTTTCTTCTTGGGGAATAACCTGGTCTCTTGGTTCAGCAGAAAACAGAATAGCATCTCTCTATCCACTGCCGAGGCTGAGTACATTGCTGCTGGGAGCTGCTGTGCACAAATGTTGTGGATGAAGCAAATGCTGAGTGAGTATGGGGTTGCTCAAGATGCCATGACTCTCTACTGTGACAATATGAGTGCCATCAGCATATCCAAGAACCCTGTCCAGCACAGTAGAACCAAGCACATTGACATTCGTCATCACTTCATCCGTGACCTTGTTGAACAGAAAGTCATCTCGCTCCAGCATGTTGTGTCTGCCAAACAACTTGCTGATATCTTCACCAAAGCTCTGGATGCAGCTCGGTTTGAAGACCTGAGGGCCTCTCTAGGGCTCTGTGTATTGCCGTCATAAGTGCTCTCAGCAGAAAAACCCCCTCGTCATTTGTTCCAAAAAGGGGGAGAAGAAAGAGCAGGCTGAGAAGTGGAGTTATGAAGTGGTTTTGTCAAAATGCCAAGGGGGAGATTGATAATGCAAGTGTGGCAGTTTTGACAAAACCAGCATATGTGAACAAGGGGCTGTTGCAGCTCAAACAATCAAGCAGACCAGCAGAAGTAAACCAGCAGCAGATGCAGCAGGGGATGCTGCAGCAGGTGCTGGTTCAAGTGCTGGTTCAACTGTCCGAGTAGCAGTTTTGTGCTGGGTGCATTTTGAAGGTATAGCAGCTTTGTGAAAGTGCTTAGAAGAATTTCTAAAATACCGTTGAGCATATTCCAGCTAGGTTTGCTAGTCAGAGAAGGAGATTTGCATTGAAGATATTAATCAAATCTAATCTCCTAGATTTTAGGAGATAATTGATCTTGTGGGACTATGGCCTAAACCTGGAAATTGCTTAAAGTGGTGAGGGTATTTAAGCAGAAGGTTTGAGGGCTGTAGAGGGTGATCGAAGCTGAGTGATACACGAGAGTAGACACAGAATTCAGAGTGAGGATTTTTCTGGGTGTGCTACGAGAGTTGTTCTTCGATCAACACACACGGGCAGAGCGTTGAGCGCAGAGCTGTGGTGCGTATTGCAGAAGAGAATCAGGTCTTGCAGAGACTGATTCGTGCTTTGATCTGGAAGCCAATTTAGAGCTGTGGAGCTTGTTGGTTGATCAAAGGCAGCCGCGGGAGAACTGACGGGTGGAAGGCTTGGTCGAGGTTCGTGCGGAAGAACTCACTAGTGGCAGGTGGTCACTGAGTGAGGGGGAGTTACTCAGAGTGTGCAGCGCTCTTGGAGTGGTTCGATCGGCTCGGCAGAAGGCCTTGGAGCGACGCGGACAGTGTGCTTCAGCTGTGTGTTACAGCTGTTGCTGCAGCAACCCTGCTGAGTAGTGTAGTATAGAATAGGCTGAGTTCTTTGAGAGGATTGTAGCTATTCTAGACTGACATATTGTAGAGGGTGTGCTGACACAAATCAGAGCTTGTTCTGATTGTGTTGAGTAGTCCACACGGGGTTAAAGTAGCATAGGTTGCGTGCGTTGTAACCGAGTGTGCTTTGAACCTTTGGTTGAGTGGATTGAGGACTGGAGAATAGTCCTCCCCAGACGTAGGCAGATTGGCCGAACTGGGTGAACAAATTTGTGTCCTATTCATTGTCTGCTGTGCCTGCATTTAAGTGAACAAGAGTGTGCTGCAGCAACTGCTAGTTCACAAATCTGCATAAGTAGAGACACTTGAAATTTCAGAGTCAATCACATATGCTTGCTAAGGGCAAGTCCATAGGGTCATGACAACAAACTCATACTCAAGTTTTAGACTATACGTCATAATCCTTCAGAGAAGAGGAGTTTTGACATTGGAAATTTTAAAATTCACTCGTACAAATAGTGATGCTTAAGTAATAATAACGAGGGTCGTACCTTAGGCGCTTCCTAAAAGCGAAATGCAAATGCCTTACTCACACACATGCGAAAGAACTTGCGGGAAAGGCATAAAGTCAAGAATTAAGTGTGTTTAATATTTTTCTTGCGTTTATACAAATACTTTCACGGGAGAACTTATCTTCCTAACCCTCGGCATTTGTAAAACTTTTCCTTTACCCAAAAAACTAAACAAATAAAATTTTTGTGTTTATACAAAAGCTTTCAAGGGGGAACTTACCTTCCTAACCCTCAGCCTTTGTAAAACCTTAATAATATAATTTTTCTTTCTTGCGCCATTTTTGTTTCTCTTGTCGAAAACACTTTATTTGACCTCACACTTAATACTTGACAATGTGCCTAAGTGATATATAATGGAGCATGAAGTGTTAGCTAAACAAATGCAAAGGCTAAATAGGAAGCTAAAGTCACCTAAAAGAAAACAAGAACAAGTACGAGGTATTTAAATAAAAACTATTTTATTTTATTTTTGTACTCGCTAGAATTAACTTCTTTTTTCATGCACGGAAAGAGCTTAAAAATAAATCGAACTAAGCTAGTCAAAACACCGAATCATGTGAATAAAATCATCACAAAGAATGTTAATCAACTTAAAGAACGATTCATGAATTCAAAGCACAACTCATGCCAACAATATTTCTAAATGATACTACTTAATTGCTTAGCAAACAGTACTTCGTGTGATCAATACTTAAAGCTAGGATGAAAACAATTATGCGAGTATAATACGCGCAGTAAATATGTAGCATAGAATCATATTGTTAAACAAATAAAAGCACAAGCGCAAAACACTACACACTTAAAAATTTGCTTAGTCCCTTAGCAATAGAAAGTAAAAGAAGTAGAGAGAGTTTCGAAAGAAATTCGCTCGTGTGGAGGTAGCCAAATGCGCATCCGCTAATGCCCGTGAATGATGCGCATCCGCCAATCGGTTGCGGTAAATCTGAAACTCAAGAAAAAGGTTAGTGCAACACCTGAATTCACAGATGAAAACAACTAGCTATTATAGATAAATCAATGTGAAATATATAGCTAGGCGAAATTGGAAAACTAATGCTCGTGTAAATCAAGAGTCATGAACTATTGTATTATAGTGCTTGAAAAAGGTTTCGAACAAATGCGAGTAAAGTTGAAAAATTTCCAAAGTCAACCTAAAATAGTTCTGCCCGAAACTGCCAGAATCAGAATTGATTATGTGATCCGGCCACACCCTGGTCGAATCGAAGCAGTTCGGATATAGTGAGCTTGTTTCAATCAAAAGTGATTTGGGCAAGGCAAAAAAAAAGATTCGGTCAGGGTGGTCGAGTCAAACTAGTTCGGATAGCTGGAGCTTCCTCGAATCAAAAGTGATTCGGGCAAGGCAAAGAAATGTGACTCGGCCATGTAGTCCAAATCAAACTACCAGTGCAGTCCAAATCATTGTTCTAAGGAAAAAGCTACCAACTAAAAACCATGCAAGTTCGAAAACCATCTGTCATGCAAAAAAATTTCACGGCGAAGCGCGTCAAAATACAAATGGACTCGTCAAGCAAAGTACATAGCAAGAATACCAACATAAGTCATGACAACAATAAAAGCAACCTTAAACATCATTCCTATTTTTCGTGCTAGTCTCGTGGTCCGAGTCATCACTCTCGTGCGTAGTCTCGTCAGTTGCTTCGCCCTCCCCCTTTGCATGATCCTCACTGCTGCTCTTGCTGCCACTCCCAGCGGCTTCCTCGGCTTCCTCACCGTCACTACCTTTGGTTGAGGCATTGGCCTCATCAACCCCACCTTCAACCATGGATGAAATGGAGTCATCTTCCGCATCTGCTGGTGGCATAGTCTGTGGAGGCTGCGGCGGCTGAGCAAAAGGTGCTAGCGGAGGTGGAATGTCTACAATACCCAAGTGTGCTGCCATACGCGCCATGGCACCTCCTTTCCATGCGACAAAATCTTGGACAAGGGTGGATACTACCGCGTGGGAGCGGATGGGCGTCGTGTGAGAATCCGAGAGGGAATCCAAACACATGCTCATCAACCTCAGGTCCTCGCGTACACCTGTCTCAAGCTCAACGGGAGGAGGGGTAGTGCAGAATGGTCTGAAATCTGGAATATGTTTTGAAGTGTGGGCAAGTGCAAGTGTAAGTGTAGGTGCGGCTTTTGGTATCAAGGGCTGCTCGCTGGCTGGTCTAGGTGGTGTTGCCAGCCGAGGAGCCCCATGCGCTGTTCGCTATTTCGCAATCCGCTGCTTTCATTTCTTTGGCACATCGTTTCAGACAATCCATTCACGAGTCTTCGCATCTATCATATGCATTTTACGAAGACCCTCCATGTCGAGTACCTTCTTTGGCAGAGGCGTGCCGTGGTCCAAAGTAAAGCCCACATGCTTCGCGAGAAGCGTAATAAATGTCCTGCCACCTAGAGCATGTTCTGATATGACTCGAACTGAAGTCACAAGGCATGGAGGAGGCAAACCAGCCTCCCGAAATGAATTAGAAGCATTAGGTCTATATCTACGGTGTTTACATACCGGCCACCATCCTTGCGGATGTGGATGAATCAGCCGCAAAACCGGAGACTGAATCATCGATGTTGGCTGAAAGGACGTGAAGAAAATATCCTGCCCAATGATTAGCTTCCAGAACTCATACTGATCGCGACCCCTAAATGCCGGGTACTCAACATGCTTAGTACACCTGAATGCCTTCTCGACAGCATGGGAGGCATGTTACAAAACTTGGCCACCCAAATAGAAATTCCAAAAGCGTACATGGCCCTCCCTCTTGCCCTTACACACATAATTAGCTCTGACATCATCCCATGTCACAGAAAACAAGGCCATAAATTCCTTAACCAGCCTCGGGTAAGTACCCGGATCATCCATCAAAATATAGTGTAGATCACTAGCACGTAGATAACGACAAATTTCATCCATAACATTAAGGTCACATAGAGTGGCAAGATCGGGGTAAGCCGGAGCGAGGATTGCATAATCACTGTGTTGCGTCAAGAGAGCCTTCATTTGAGCATCAGCGATCTAAATCTCTGCACTAAAAGGGAAGGACGTCCTTGCCCGTTTCGCTCTTGCGTGCGGCACTATAGCCATGCTCGTGAGCCGGCTAGAGGACTCCCCCACTGGTCTGGCTTCCTCGGAGGAAGTTGAAGATGGCTGGAGACGGCGGAGGAGATCATCGAATGACAATGCCAGCAGTAGCAGCTCGGCCTCGGTTGGGGTTTGGATTCGGGTTTTGGTTTAGCTATTCCTTTACCCTTCTCAGCCGTGGAAAGCCTTCGAGTAGATGGCTGTCTAGGTTTCCTGGCGGAGTTCAGATTGGTGCGAACCATGGGAATGATTCGGCTAGGAGGATAAGCTGATTCGGGTAAGGCAGGGAGTGATTCGCTAGGATCAGAATTGATTCGTGCAAGGGATAGTGACTCGGGAGAGAAGTCGGTGATTTGGGCGAAACGAGGTCGGCTAGGTCGGACACAGCGGTGCTAGGTTTCAGTGCGGTCGGACTCGTGCGGGCTACGGTCGGCGACGGACGGAGCAGTGTTGGCGAATAACAGAGAAAAATGGAGCGGACAAGTGTGAGAGAGAAACAAAGTTTGAACGAGTCAGCTTAAAAACCCGAATGAAGTTGACTCGGGGAGGTGGGGGGAGTGCGCGAAGGCCTTTGCCCGAGTCAGAATTGATCCGTCCGAATCAAACACTCAGGGGGGATGAAAGTTTTTAGACTCGTCGAATCAATTTTGATTTGTGGAACCCCTGCCCGAATCAATTTTGATTCGGACACAAATTTCCTATGTGGTTCGTGCAGAGCTAACCGAATGAATACGACTCGCATACTTTGCCCGAATCAAAAATGATTCCGGGTGGCCAAAATGTGATTCGCTCGAATCAAAAATTCAGTGGGCAGTAAAAACTTTTAAGCTGCAAGAATAAAAAGTAACTCGGGGTGGCTGAAATGTGATTCGCCTGAGCCAGTTGCTGTGTGTTAACAAGCACTCTGCACGAAATTCTCCCAAAAATTTACCAAATTTCACAAATCGAATAATCCCACACTTAAAACTCCTACATATAGATAATCAAACCAAATGGGTAACTCGAGTGCACTCAAACACGAAATCCCTAAAGCCACAAATCAAATATTTGCACGGCGCAATACAAGAAGGAGCAGCGACGGCCTCCACCCATTTGGAGACATAATTGACGGCGACCAGGATATATTAGTTCCCATGCGATGATGGGAACGGCTCCATGAAATCTATCCTCCATAGATAAAAAATTTCCACTTCAAGAATTACCTTCTGCGGCATCTCATCACGCTTTGATATATTTCCCGTGCATGCGTCACAAGCCTTCATAAATTCATACGTATCCTTAGACAACATAGGCCAATAAAATCCGCATTGTAAAACCTTCGTGGCTGTTTTGGAGCTCGAACCATGTCCACCATAGGGGGAAGAGTGGCAACTTCGTAGAATACCTTTCTAATCATCCTCCGCAATACATTACCAATATAATCCATCAGCGCATAGCCTATAGAGAAATGACTCATCCCAATAATAACGGTTTGCAACATGGAGGAATTTTTTCCTCTGATTGTAATCTGCCCCTTCAGGTAAAATTCCAAAAGCAAGAAATTCACAAAACCAACATACCAAGGAGCTTGCGTTATCTCAACACTCAGCAAATATTTGCCAATAAAAGAGTTTTCAATCGCACATTCTTCACACCACATCCACTTATTTGCTCAAGCCTCGATAGGTGATCCACGACTACATTTTCCACTCCTTTATTATCCTTAATTTCTACGTCGAACTCTTGTAAAAGGAGTATCCAACGGATTAATTTAGGCTTTGCCTCCATCTTTGCCATAAGGTATTTGATCGCTGCATGGTCCGTGTAGACAATTGTTTTGGACCCGATCAAGTATTGCCTGAATTTTCGAAGGAATAGACTATTGGAAGCCTTTCCTTCTCTTGGTCGAGTAATTCTCTTGAGTAGAGTCAAGGGCCTTACTCACATAATAAATCACGTGTAAACGCTTGTCTATCCTTTGACGTAGCTGCTTCAGTAGCGCTATCGCTAGCGTCACACATCAGCTCTAACGGAAGCTTCCAGTTTGGCGGTTGAATGATCGAGGCGGACACCACAGCTTTCTTTAGCGTTTGAAACACTTGATGGCACGGTTCATCGAAATTGAACTCCACCTCATTACATAGCAGATTTGTAAGAGGTTTAGCAATTTTTGAGAAGTCCTTGATGAACCTGTTCTATAAAATCCAGCGTGCCCGAGGAAACTTCTTATTCCTTTAGCGTCTCTTGGTGGTGGCAGCTTCCCAATAACATCGATCTTGGCTCTATCGACCTCAATTCCTCTTTTTGATACAAGATGTCCCAACACAATGCCTTCTTTTACCATAAAATGGCATTCCTCCCATTATAGTACTTGGTCCATTTCAATACACCTAGCCAACATGAGACAAGTTTGTGAGACAATCGTCAACTGAGTAACTGATCGCGCGTCGTTGTACGCGTCAAATATAATCCTTCCTCTTCCACTAGTACAGCGGTTAAGTAAGGGTCGATCTCCACAGGGAGCAAGCAGTTCAGTTTTAACCAGTGTCCTGCACTTAGGAAAACTGGGGGTGTGAGTGATAGGGGTGCGCGATGCGCGAGTAAACAGTAGTGAACGCAGGAACTGCACTAGACGTGCGCAGGCAGTAGCGATTAAGTACTATGACTATGAGAAGTATCGGCGCAGACAATCCTCTATGAGTGTATTCCTTATCATCGACTCTAAATGTCTATAGCTCGATTTGCTAATGTTAGTGTCCGATCAAGGCTTCCTAACATGTGCGCATGTTCCGATCAAAGTTCATGAGCTATTAATTCTTGAACTAGACTAAACAACTACGAATCCGATCAAGGTAGTAATTGCTTATCCTAGCTCGTTACTCCTAGTTGGCACCGTCAGGCTATTCAACTAGTTTAACATACAACAACAAGCAACAAGAGTAAGATTGCGGTTCAAGGCTTCCCCTACTCATGTAACAAGCTGCCAGCAATGTGCACAGAATTAATACAAGCAAACAAGCTATGCATTAAGCGCAAGTCTCAAAGGAAATACTCATAGATTCATGCCCAACCGATACTAAGCGTTTAGCTAGACATGCTAGTGGTAAACATCATAGAAACAGTAAATAATAACTAAAGTGTCCAAGAAAACAATAGCAAACAGTGCGTGCAGATTGCAGTCTTGGCTGGCGCGGTCGGCTGCGCAGGTCCTCTCAACAAGCTCGTGTGTTTTCCAGTTCTGCTGCGCTCTCCTCTGATCTGATGATGATGAGCGATCCTCTCTTGAATGGTTCTTCAACCCTAGCCTTCTTCTCTTCTTTATATACTGCTCAGGGGCTCATCCTTGGCAACTTCCAAATCTGGTCATGTCAGGATTAGGAAACACCACCATCTGCGCCTGGCGCACGGCTTCTGCTTAGCGCAATTGGTTAGCGCATCGTTGTTGACTCTGCCAATTCTTCTGTTTGTGCCGCTAGCTCCGCAGGCTGTGTGATGCGCGTCCTAAACGCTGCCTGTTAGCGCGTATCCGACTTAGGCCCTTGTTTTGCCCTGAAATACAAAAACACTGGAAACCAGTAATCTTGTACACAAAATATCGCAAACAAGCACAGGGTTATGATCTAAATAATGCGTATAAATAGGCTCTATCAAACCCCCCACACTTGCCCCTTGTTCGTCCTCGAACAAGCACTCAAGCACGGATACTATTACCTCTCTGGAGTCTAGCACACAGTCTTGCACTCTGGCGCGCTCTGCACTACTGATCACCTTGCGCTGCTCTACCACCTGCGCACAACTGCTTCAACAGTTTAAGTATAGTGATTTCGCAATTCATTACCTCTCAGCTGGGATGAAGATCATTTTGGATGGCTGGGAGATAGCTCTTTATAGGCTCCAGGTTGTCAGCTCTCACTCCGAGGATGGGTATATGGTTAACAGCGCAAGCTTCTTCCCGTGCGTGATTCTTCCGCGCACTGCCTGGGAACTCAAGCCTTTTGATGATTTTCTTTGTGGATTTTGCGCACGCTGGTACTCTGTGCGCATGCTGATTCTTTCGTAGCGCATATCATCTGCTGATATTTTCATGTATACAGCTTTGTCTATGATTCCGATCTTTCCCAGAACGGTTCCAGTCTCGGCCTCCGGATTACAGCTATGGAACACCGCCCCGCTCTCCCTCCTTGGTCTATCTGCGCAGATCGGCGTACGCGTTTACACCCGCGCCCGCCTTCCTTAGCTCGACTACCAGAGAGAAGGTGGTCTGTTTTCCCACCTCGCCACGCTTTGGGGTATTAACCTTCGGCATCTGCGTGACTGAGCGCACTCTCTTGTTCCGAAGGTCGCGAAGCACAGGCCTCCACTCGCGCTCTCGACCATATACCTCTCCTCCGAAGCTCGAACGACTAACCGCCTCTCTAGAACGTTTCTGTCAACTCCACATCCCCTGTATATCCCAACTAACAGGAGCAGAAAAAAAACGAAAAAAATATACTAAAACAGTTGATAGCAGCGCACGCAATAAGGGTAGCGCAAACAAGCTGAACAGTGCGCACAGCCCGAATTCAAGCGCACTACTGCTACTGTTTCCTTTAATTAAACTAAGCTACACTAAAAAGCTCAAAAAAACGTGAAATGTACATGTAACGCTCCCCCCCCCCCACACTTAAACAGAGCCGTGTCCCCACGACTCAATCTCAAGCGCACGGAGAGCGCGCACATGCTGCTCGACTAAAAAAACTACAAGACCTAAACTAACTAAAAGACACTAGAAAGACTATAAGAAAGACATATAAAAGTAAAACGAGTCGGGTTACCTCCCGACAAGTGCCTTTGTTTAATGTCGTTGGCTCGACTATACCTCGTTATGTGCCCAAATGTGTGCCAGCGACCTCCCCCACTCTTGCTCCTGAGTGATCCTGCGCTTGTGCATGTGCTATGCTCTTCTGTGTCCTGCGCAAAGGGTCGGGCGGGTGGTTAGCATGAATATTATAAGTAACGAAGGTAGGTAAAAAGGGAGAAGAAATATGAGCAATAGTCCCCTGTTCTCCCTCTGGCGCGTCTGGTGATGACTCTAGCGCAGCAACCTGCGCATCTGCTATCTCAGGTTCTGCCAAGTCAATGTCGCGCACTGTGTCGTCCCAAGGTTCTCCTAGATACCGTTTGACTCTCTGCCCATTGACCTGAAAACGATGCCGGTGCTCGTTTTCTAACTCGATTGTTCCATAGGGGAAAACCTTGGTGACTATGTACGGTCCAGTCCATTTGCTGCGCAGCTTTCCAGGCATGAGCTTTAGGCGTGATGAGAATAATAATACCTGGTCTCCTGGCTCAAAAGTGCGTCTGAGGATATGCTTGTCATGAAACGCCTTTGTCCGCTCCTTGTAATCGCGCAGTCCCTCATATGCATCCAGGCGCAGCTCTTCTAATTCGCTCAGCTCAAACGCGCGCTCCTTTCCGGCCTCATCTAAGTTTAGGTTGCAAGTGCGTAAGGCCCAGTATGCTTTGTGCTCTATCTCCACTGGCAGGTGGCATGCTTTTCCATAGACCAACCGAAACGGTGAAGTCCCAATCGGCGTCTTATGCGCAGTGCGGTATGCCCACAGCGCGTCGTCCAGGCGCTGGCTCCAATCCTTGCGCGATGGTCGCACCGTCTTCTCCAGGATGCGCTTGATCTCTCGGTTGGAAACCTCGGCCTGTCCATTTGTCTGAGGATGATAAGCAGTGGACGTCTTGTGGCGCACTCCATAATGCTTGAAAACTTGCGCCACGATCCTGTTGCAAAAGTGCGTCCCCTGGTCGCTGATGATCGCCTTAGGTACCCCGTACCTGCAGAAGATGTTAGTTTTCAGAAACTCAGCGACCGTCTTACTGTCATCCTTTCTTGTGGCCTTAGCTTCGACCCATTTGGAGACATAGTCCACTGCCACCAGTATGTACTCGTATCCGGCAGATGGAAGAAATGGCCCCATGAAGTCAATTCCCCAAATATCAAACACTTCATCCACTAGAATCGGCGTCTGCGGCATCTCCTTGCGCGCTGATATGCCTCCTGTGCGCTGGCACCTGTCACAATTCCTGCAGTAGTCATATGCGTCTCTAAACAGGTGCGGCCAATAAAATCCGAAGTCCAGGACCTTTCTGCTCGTGCGCTTGGGACCAAAGTGTCCTCCACATGCGTGCGCATGACAAAACATCAAAACAGAGTTAAATTCATGGTCAGGCACGCAGCGCCTCAATATCTGATCTGGTCCGATTCTAAGCATATAAGGATCATCCCACAGGTAATGCTTGGACTCATGTTTCAATCGCATGCACTGGGTTTTATTGAAATGCGGAGGAAACGTACCTGTGACCAGGTAATTCGCAATGTGCGCATACCATGGTACCTTACCTGTCAGCGCCATCAGATGCTCGTCAGGAAATGTCTCAGTGATCTGCCCTGGCTCCTCCTCCTTCACGATCCTGCTCAGGTGGTCCGCAACTGTGTTCTCTGTGCCCTTCTTATCCTTGATCTCCAGGTCGAATTCCTGCAGTAGGAGCACCCAACGCATCAGGCGCGGCTTAGTTTCCTTCTTGGACCTTAGGTAGCGGATGGCTGCGTGGTCTGTGTATATGATGACCCTGGCGCCTAGAACATATGCACGGAACTTCTCTAGCGCAAACACAATTGCCAGAAGCTCCTTCTCCGTAGTGGTGTAGTTCCTCTGCGCAGCGTCCAGTGTGCGCGATGCATAATAGATGGCGTGCGGCTTCTTGTCCACTCGCTGCCCCAGGACTGCACCTACTGCATAATCGCTTGCGTCGCACATCAGTTCAAATGGCAAGTTCCACTCTGGTGCGCGCATCACTGGCGCACTGGTCAGCGCTTCCTTCAGCTTATCAAATGCGGCCCTGCACTCATCAGTAAAATCGAAGCACACATCCTTTTGCAAGAGGTTAGACAGGGGTATACAAATTTTAGAGAAGTCTTTTATAAAACGCCTGTAAAACCCGGCATGTCCTAAGAATGACTTCACATCGCGCACGTTCGTGGCATAAGGTAGATTAGAAATAAGGTCTATCTTAGCTTTATCTACCTTGATCCCCTCCTCTAAGATGATGTGTCCTAGTACTGCACCATGCGTTACCATGAAATGGCATTTTTCATAATTGAGTACTAGGTTCTTAGAAATGCAGCGCGCTAAGACCTTGTCAAGATGTGTTAAGCATGCATCAAAGGTACCTCCATATACAGTAAAATCATCCATGAACACTTCTATGCATATACCAATCATATCAGAAAAAATGCTCATGACAAGGCGTTGGAACGTACCTGGCGCGTTACACAGCCCAAATGACATGCGCCGAACCGCAAACGTACCGAACGGGTAGGTGAATGTGGTCTTCTCCTGATCCTCCGCAGCTATGGGTATCTGGTTGTACCCTGAATATCCGTCCAAGAAACAAAAATAGGGCTTACCTGCTAATCTGTCCAGCATCTGGTCCATAAAGGGTAGCGGGAAATGGTCATTGCGCGTTACTGCGTTAAGCTTCCTGTAGTCGATGCACATGCGCCATCCAGTCTGTATGCGGTTGGGAACTAGCTCGCCCTGCGCATTCTCTTCCACTGTGATTCCTCCCTTCGTAGGCACAACGTGCACTGGACTGACCCATTTGCTGTCCGAGATGGGGTAAATGACTCCTGTGTCAAGCAACTTTAGAATTTCCTTCTGCACTACCTCCATCATATTTGGGTTCAATCTGCGCTGAGCCTCCCTGGATGGTTTGGCACCATCTTCCAACAGAATTCTATGCATGCATACGTCTGGGCTCACTCCACGCAGATCAGCAAGTGTCCATCCTATAGCGCGATGGTTCCTGCGCAGCACCTGCTGTAAGCGCGCTTCCTGCTCCTCTTCTAATCCTTTCTTTATGATCACTGGCAGGGTGTCCTCATTTCCTAAGAAAATGTATTTGAGGTGCTCTGGAAGTTGCTTCAGTTCGACCTTGGGTGCCTGTTCAATAGAGGGCAAGATTTTATTGGCAGTGCAAATATGAACTATAGTGTGTACCTGTCTGAGTTCTGATTCAGCACTGCTCAGCTCATCTTCCTGCTCCTCCAACTCTTCTTGTGCCAGTGGCTCTGGTCCTACCGTTGCGCTCGCACATTGTGCATCTGTGACTAAATCGTCAAGGCTGTCCATTGCGTGCACTGTGGCGTCCTCATGTGGGTGCTGCATCCCCTTGAATATATTGAAATGGATCTCTTCGCCGTCAACCTCCATGGAGAGTGTGCCCCTCCACACGTCTATCTTCGTGCGCGCGGTCATCAGAAAAGGTCTGCCCAGTAGGATCTGCGCACTGCTGGTGCTTGATTCACCCTCCATTTCTAGCACATAGAAATCTGCTGGGAACACCAGCTCTCCTACTCGCACAAGAACATCCTCTATCATGCCTGCAGGTTGTTTGCAAGACCGATCTGCTAGCTGAATGGTGAGACCTGCAGGCTTTAGTGGTCCAAGGCGCAATGTCGCATATAGGGAATAAGGTAATAAATTGATGGATGCGCCTAAATCAATCATGCAATCACTTACTGTGGTTTTACCTAAAGTGCATGGGATAGTGAACGTACCTGGTCTCGGCACTTAGGTGGTACCTTATGTTGCACGATCGCTGAGGCCTGCGCATTTAGCATTACCTGTGCGCACTCGCCTTTCCTCCTTTTGTTTGTGCATAGTTCCTTTAAAAACTTGGCGTACCTAGGGATCTGTCGAACTGCTTCGATAAGGGGAATGTTGATTTCCACCTTGCTGAATAACTCGTATAGCTCCTTGTCCAGCGCTTCCTTTCTAGCTGATGGTGCCTGCACAGGAAAAGGTGCAGGTATATTAGTACGATTCGTGCCCTTGTCGTTTATTTGTGTTATACCTGGCGCTTCGCCCTGCTGGCTTGTGGCTGGCACTTCTGGTTGCGCATCATGCTCTGGTTGCGCATTCTGTTCTGTTGGATCCGGGACTTGCGCAGCTGGTTGCGCGGGCGCCTTCGTGGTCTGCTCTGCTCCTATTGTGCGCCCAGTCCTCAGTGTCACTGCATTGACTCCACCTTTGGGGTTCTGAATCACTTGCGAAGGCAGGTTGCCATCGCTCTTCTTTAGCTCATATACCGTGGTAGCGATCTGTGATAGCTGCTTTTCAATGGACTCGAATCTCTTGTCATACTTCTCGTCCTTTTTGCGCACTGTGTCTGCTAGCTACCCCACGATATCTTCCAAAGATCGCCTCGGTTGCTGGTTGTTATGCGCTGGTGCGTCAGTGCGGCGATGCGGTGGATTGTAGGGCGCAGCTTGTTGCGTCTGCTGTGGTGTGCGCTGATCTGTGGACTGCCTTTGGAAATTCTCCTCCTTCCATCTGAATCCATTTGCTGCCAGTCCGAAACGTGGCTGATTCTGTCTTTGTGGTCCTCTGTTATCCCATCCTCCAAGAGCATTGACATCTCCAGATTCCTCGAAAAGTGTGGGACATTCATCAGTTTTGTGCTCGGCTGACCTGCAGAATTCACATACCTTTGGCGCAACTGGTTGTGCGCTTTGCGCACTCATCAACTTCTGCAGCATGGCCTTCATTTCCTTGATCTCAGCGCTTGTTTCTACCTGATGCACAGAACGAGTACGACTATTTTCAAGTGTTAGCTGATGTCTTACCTGCCCAGCAGAGTCTTCTATCAGCTGCCACGCGTCTTCTGGATACATGTTGCAAATGTCGCCTCTTGCGCATGTGTTTAATAACCTCAGCTCCATGGGCAGCAGTCCATTCAGGAAATTCTCTATCAGCACATTCTGGGGTAGGCCATGATTGTAGCAGTTGGCCTCTAGTTCCCTGAAGCGCTCGTAATACTCTGACAGTGACTCCCCTGCGCTCTGCCTAGGTGCGGCTAGCTCCCTCCTGAGTAGCGCGATCTTCGCTGCGGGATAGAATTTGTCCAGGAACTTCTTCTGCAGCTGTTCCCATGTGTGGATTGATCCTGCTGGTAAGTTCATTAGCCAATGTCTGGCCGTGTCACACAGTGAAAATGGGAACGCTTTTATCTTCAGCGCTTCATCGCTCTCCCCTTCGGTCTTCATGTTCTCGCAAATGACTAGGAACTCTCGCACATGCTTGACTGGATTTTCGTTGTTCATCCCGTGGAACTTGGGCATGTGATGAATGAGTGAGCTCCTGAGTTCAAAATGTCCGTCTGGCGGAAGCACGATGCACCATGGCTGGTTAACAGTGATTGGGGCTGACATCTCGCGCACTGTTCTGCGTCGCGTAGCTTGTCGCGCGGGTGGCGCATTATACAATTTAGCGGCCATCCTTGCTTCAACCTCGTGCTGCACTTCCTCTCTGAACAGGGCTGCGCGGTTATGAGCTCTTGCTTCTTCCGGGGTTCTGTCCCCTAAGTTGTCTCCTACGACACTGTTATCCTCCATGACCTGTTCTAAATCTCAAAGAAAACGAAATTAAAAGATAACTAATGCTGCTGCGTCTGTCAGTGCTCAACTAGAATCTGGGCAGCGCAACTGTTTCAAGGTTGCGCAGGCTAATGGTGATTGCGTGCTGTCAGAAACAACAACGAAAATAGAGCAAACTGAAAATAACTAGTTACTAAAAAAGGAAAAAACGTAAACTAGCTAAAACTTAGCTGTGTTGCTCCCCGGAAACGGCGCCAAAATTTGATCGCGCGTCGTTGTACGCTTCAAATATAATCCTTCCTCTTCCACTAGTACAGCGGTTAAGTAAGGGTCAATCTCCACAGGGAGCAAGCAGTTCAGTTTTAACCAGTGTCCTGCACTTACGAAAACTGGGGGTGTGAGTGATTGGGGTGCGCGATGTGCGAATAAACAGTAGTGAACTTAGGAATTGCACTAGACGTGCGCAGGCAGTAGCGATTAAGTACTATGACTATGAGAAGTATCGGCGCAGACAATCCTCTATGAGTGTATTCCTTATCATCGACTCTAAATGTCTATAGCTCGATTTGCTAATGTTAGTGTCCGATCAAGGCTTCCTAACATGTGCGCATGTTCCGATCAAAGTTCATGAGCTATTAATTCTTGAACTAGACTAAACAACTACGAATCCGATCAAGGTAGTAATTGCTTATCCTAGCTCGTTACTCCTAGTTGGCACCGTCAGGCTATTCAACTAGTTTAACATACAACAACAAGCAACAAGAGTAAGATTGCGGTTCAAGGCTTCCCCTACTCATGTAACAAGCTGCCAGCAATGTGCACAGAATTAATACAAGCAAACAAGCTATGCATTAAGCGCAAGTCTCAAAGGAAATACTCATAGATTCATGCCCAACCGATACTAAGCGTTTAGCTAGACATGCTAGTGGTAAACATCATAGAAACAGTAAATAATAACTAAAGTGTCCAAGAAAACAATAGCAAACAGTGCGTGCAGATTGCAGTCTTGGCTGGCGCGGTCGGCTGCGCAGGTCCTCTCAACAAGCTCGTGTGTTTTCCAGTTTTGCTGCGATCTCCTCTGATCTGATGATGATGAGCGTCTCGTGATCCTCTCTTGAATGGTTCTTCAACCCTAGCCTTCTTCTCTTCTTTATATACTGCTCAGGGGCTCATCCTTGGCAACTTCCAAATCTGGTCATGTCAGGATTAGGAAACACCACCATCTACGCCTGGCGCACGGCATCTGCTTAGCGCAATTCGTTAGGGCACCGTTGTTGACTCTGCCAATTCTTCTGTTTGCGCCGCTAGCTCCGCAGGCTGTGTGATGCGCGTCCTAAACGCTGCCTGTTAGCGCGTATCCGACTTAGGCCCTTGTTTTGCCCTGAAATACAAAAACACTGGAAACCAGTAATCTTGTACACAAAATATCGCAAACAAGCACAGGGTTATGATCTAAATAATACGTATAAATAGGCTCTATCAGTAACCATGCATAGAAAAATCGTCCATAAGTACATCCATAGAGTTCTCTAAAAGTCAGCAAAAATGGACATCATACAACGTTGAAAAGTTCCCGGTGCATTACAAAGACCAAAAGGCATTCTCCTATAAGCAAATGTGCCGTAGGGGCAAGTAAACGTGGTCTTTTCTTCGTCATCGGGGTGGATAGGAATTTGAAAGAAACCACTATACCCATCAAGAAAACAGAAATATTCATGCCCTGCTAGACATTCTAACATTTGATCTATAAAGGGAATGGGAAAGTGATCTTTCTTAGTGGCTGCAGCTCATTCCCCTGAGTTGATACCTACGCGTACAGTCACAGTGATTCTTCTTAGAAATGAGAAAAATGAGTGGATACCTACGCTTGAAATGCGCATCCTCCTTCTTCTTTGTGAGCCTTTGAAGGAAGGGAATTGGTGGTACATAAGGCGCTGGCTCCTGCGGCTTTTCCTTTTCCCGTTTGTCAATTACATTCTGCGGCGAAGACCCTTCTTCGACAACTTCATCTGCTGTCTTTCCCACCTTGGCTTTTGGCTGCGGCTCCTCTAGAACTCTCTCGCTTTTGAGTGTAATTGCATTGATTGTCTCGGAGGAGTTCACCTGCAAGCGCACAAGCATCTTATTGTGCGCTTGCAATTGATCTAGCCTTTGAAGAATGAGCTGATTGTCTTTTTGCTGCTGTGCTTGAGTCGCGGCCAACTGGGCAACAATAGAAATCAGGGACGGTTCCTCATTGCTTTGTTTCTCCTCGTGCCTTTGGTGCGTTCCCTTATTTTGGTGGCTGAAATTGTTCGGTCTTTGATAATTTCCGCTTTGATAGTTGCTCCTCGGCTGATATGTGTTCGAGGAGGCTCCTTGATTCTAATTACTTGGTACGAAACCTGGCGGTGCTGGTTTGGGCTCTATATTCAGGGGGGCTCTTTTCGGAAAGTTTGGATCCTCATGGAACCTCACATGGGTTGGAGGGTTCCTTGGCTGATAAGCGCTAGCTTGTTGATGATGCAGTATGGCAGTGTTTGACAAAACCAGCACAAGTGAACAAGCGGTTGAACAAGCCCCTGCTTTAGCAGAAGCTGGTTCGGGAAGCTGTAGCATGTGGCCTACAGTAGTTATTCGGATATTCAGCAGAGAATATTCCAGTGGAGATTCCCAGATAAAGAAGAAGATTTGTTTGCAGAATATTAGATTTGCCAATCAAATCTAATCTCCTACAGATTAGAAGATATTGCTCTTTGGAGGAAATTGCTAAAAATGTGAATGATGGAACAGAGTGCTCCTATTTAAAGGAGGCTCTTCAGAGAGTTGGAAGGGTGATCGAAGCTGAGAATATAAAGAGAGAGCATACGCAGAATACCAAAAAGTGGAATTCAAGTGTGAGAAGAGCTTCGACCATCATCGAGAGCACCGCAGGGGCGTGGAGCTGTGTTATTGAACTGAGGGTGATCGAGACTTGCAAAGTCTGATCACTGCTTGATCTGGAAGCCAATTCAGAGCAGCGAGTGCTTGTTGGTTGATCAAGGGAAGCCGCGAAAGAACTGACGAATGGGCGACTCGGTAAAGTGTTTGGTCGGCTGTTCTCGCTAGTGACAAGAGGTCACTCAGTGAGGGGGAGTATTCCAGAGTGTGCAGCGCTTGTGGAATTGTTCGATCGGCTCAGCGGAAGGCTTTGGAGTGACGCGGACAGATTGTGCATCAGCTGTGTGCTACAGTAGATGCTATAGCAAACCTGCAGCAACTGGGTATTAAATAGAATAGGCTGAGTTCGTGGAGACAGTAGCTATTCTAGATTGATATCAGTGTAGGTTGTGCAGACACAAGTCAGAGCCTGTTCTGATTGTGATCTAGTTTCCACTAAAGGTTAAGTAGCATAGGTTGCGTGGAGATTGTAACCGAGTGTACTTTGAGACCTTCGAGATTAGTGGATTGAGGACTGGAGTACAGTCCTCCCCAGACGTAGGCAGTTGGCCGAACTTGGTGAACAAATCAGTGTTCCTTGACGTGTCTTGTTGCTTCAGAGTCTGGTGAACAAGCGTGTTGTAGCAACTGCTTGTTCATAGTCTACATCTCAGAGGTGCTGCGAATTTCACTTGCGATGGAGCATATTCTCTCCCTTGATTTCTGACCAAGTAATTAACATCCTCATACTCGTCCGCGTGCTTTGCGGTGCACGAGTCATCATCATGCGCCGGGCTAGAACAAATACTGCAAACTTACTGGTGGTCTTTTTTTTTCAGATTTAAGTTTCCAATTGATGCTGCCAAAGAATTCACCGTCTTTGCTAGGGAATTGAAATCTTCTTTTGTCACGGCTTTTGATGAATGCTCCTTTCCTTTCTTCTATAGGTGGTTCCTTTCTCCACCCCACTGATGCAAGTTCCGCGCTATCTTATCTATAATTTTGAAACCATCGGAGGCTCTCAAATCCATCATGACTCCTCCGCTAGCTTGGTCCATATGGTTTCTTGCATCTTGATCCATTCCATCATAGAAACTTTGCATTAGCTGCGATATGCTGAACCCGTGATGCGGAAAATCTCTTTGTAGCTCTTTGAAGCGCTAATATGCCACATAAAAATTCTCATCATCTTGTTGTGTAAACTGGCATATTATGTCCCGGATTTTCTTAGTCTTTGCCGGCGGAAAGAATTGAATAAGAAACGCTTGGGTGAGTTCTTCCCAAGTGCAGAAAGTGTTCGGCTCGTGACTCGTTAGACAATCCATGGCTTTTCCGCTTAGAGAGAACGGAAACACTTTCATATAAATGAACGTTGTCAAAATTGTGGTAGTATAAATACTAGTCCAATATTTATAACCCCAGTGACCTTGAGTCGAACCCAAGAGAAAGTCTAGATTAGTCTAAAGCTAGCTAGTAATGCCTAATGCGAGTCTAGTAAATAGGGGGGGTTTCCTCTAGGTGAGGTATCTCTAGTGAATACTAAAAATAAGTTCAAATTTGGGTGGAAGTAAATTAATAGAGAAAGTGTAGTCGGAATCCTGTTTCACCCCTAGGTCATGCGATTAGCAATGCAAGACAAAATTACATTCATGAGTTAATTTGATTGATTATTCTAGGCTAAAGTATCACGCATTCTAAATTCAACTCTCGCTCCTTCTCTAGAATGGGAATGACTCTCGCTCTCGCTCTATTGAATCGTGTAGAAAAAAAATCCTTTATCTCAACCTCTCGGTTTATTGATAGTTAATTAAGGTCCGCTCTATGCTTAGCCTAAGAGATTGCCAATGTCACTCTCGCGCACAAAAGCTATCTATAATAATCATGCTTGATCTTCTAACCAACCTAGGTTCAATTCTCATTCCATCCTTTAGTGTTTTATCAATTCATACTCATTCATGCGTTTCGTCAAACACTTGGTGTGCAGAGAATTAACATGAAGAACAAGCATAAGAATTTTCAACCAAACTTCACTCATATAGATAAAAGAACAGGTTTTGCATTACAATCTAAACTAAGGGATACATAAGGACTGATGTGCGCGCAAAGTACATAGTATTTACGCGCATTATCCTTTTAGTTGTTCATTCCGTGATGTTATATAAGTTTTTTGATGCTTTTCGCGTGCGTTTCAGGTTTATATCGAGGAGTTGGAGTCACGCATCAGCTTAGAAGAGTTTCGGAAAGAATCCAATAGATTGCGGGCGAAAGCGCAAAAGAATCATGGTAATGAAGATTTGCCCAAGTCACATTGTGACTCGCCAGAGTCAATGTGACTCGGCCTGGACTTCGACTTGCCCCGATCAAAGCACTTGGCCAAATTGGAATTCTCTGGAAAATTGACTCGCCCGAGTCAGTTCTGCCCGAGTTAAGAAGCCAAAGAAGTGACTCACTCGGCCAAATTGGAACTCTCTGGAAAGTTGACTTGTCCGAGTCAAATATTGACTCGGTCAATGCATGTCTACTCGGTCGATGCAGGTCAGCTCGGTCAACGCAGTCAATGCTGGTCAACGCAGGTCAGCTCGGTCAACTCGGGCTATGCTGGTCAACTGGGGCAACACGGTCAATGCTGGTCAAACCTTCTAGGTATAAATGGAAAGCTTTGAAGAGAGAGAAAGGGGGATCTCAATTTCAAGAAAACTCACAAACTCTCTCAAACCCTAAAGAGCAAAGATCAAACATTTGGAGAAGATCAAGCTTGGAGCATGGAGCTTGGATTGAAGATCACTCAAGACCTAGACTACTTTTCTAAACTCTGAACTTTGTATTTACATTCATGTTTCACTTATTAATCATGTATTTGTGCACACTCATTATGAGTGAGTAGTTGTTTATGTGATTGGGGATCAAATGGATCCCCTAGGATTGGATATGATGTAGAACACTATTTTATTGTATTGAATGAAGTTTTGTTTGATTATTTGTCTCCTACCTATGTATTCATTGTATGCACACCATGTTTGACGAAATGCCTAAGTGAGTATGCATGAGTACAACTCCTAAGGATGGAATGGGAATTGATCTTAGGATGTTTAATAGCTATTGTATGATCATATATGGAGTGTTTGTGCGAGAGAGTGACATACACTCTTGACACTAGGCTAAGTTTTAAGCGGACTTGTGTGACCGACCAATAGACCGAGAGGGTGCGATTATGGGACTCAAGTTCTACACGGTTCAATAGAGCGAGAGTTAAAGAACCGTCTCATTTGTGTATCCTCTCCACTCTAGGGAAGGAACGAGAGTTGAACTTAGCGTAGACGATGCATTAGCCTTGCTTTTATCAACCAAACGTAGTTCATGCATGTATTAGTGAGGTATTTTATTTTCCGCATATCTTAGAGGAGAAGTTGAATCCCTAGTCACCTTTTATTCATTAATTAAACCCGACTATCATTTATCTTTAGTACTTACTTGAGATACCTCTATAGGAGGACAAAAACCCCCCTTAAATCATAGACTTTCAATAGTAGCATTAATTAGTTATCAATTAGTTTAGGCTTTTCTCTTGGGATCGACCCGACTTCACTCGGTTGTAAATATTGTTTGATATTGGCGTGACTAGAATAGCACTTCATTTTGCTTGCCTAAAACGTCAACGTCAAAATGGCGCCGTTGCCGGGGAATAGCTTTTAGACTAGAGTGCTAATTAGTATTACTTTTAGTTTGTTTACTTCACTTTCTATTTTTCTTTTATTTAATTGTTGTGATTGCTTTCATGCGAGATTTTCTTGCTTGCCTTTATCTAAGTTCACACTTACAAAAGCTCTCTTTGATTGCTTCATAGGTGTTTGAATGCAAACTAGAGCAAAGAGCAAGAGAGTACAAGGACAAGCTTCTACCTCAACTACAAGCCAACCTTCTCATCCATCCGCTTCACACGAGCTTCATACTTCTCATTTGGATACTCCTTCGCCTATCACAAGAGCCGAACAACCGGGAAATATGGATTCATAAATTCCTAGAAGACAAGGAAATGCCCTTCTACCGCAAGAGGAAGAAGAAAGACCGGTTGGAGCATACATCGCCCCAACCATTGGACATTATGGTTCTCCTATTTGCTTGCCGGAGGGTGAAGACCAAGAATTTGAGATCAAGTCCGCCCTTCTCCATATGGTGGCCGCGCATCAATTTGATGGGTATGGAAATCCAAATGCACATTTGGCCCAATTCACGGAGCTATGCCATACATACAAGATGTCGGGCATTCAACAAGAGTGGGTATTTATGAAGGTCTTTCCGTTCTCACTTTCCGGAAAGTCTAAGGATTGCTTGATGAGTCACTTTTTCAGCTTGCCTCAATCTTGCTCTCGATCGACCAGAATTCATCCAGATTTTCTTCGGGCCACTTCATATCGTGTGATGCACATTTTTAACCTGAAATGGGCAAAGAAAGCATCAAACGACTTTATAAAATAACAAAACAAACAAGAAGTAACGGGAAAATGTGGAAAAATTAAGGTCATTTGTCCGCTCATCAACAAATAGCCTCCGATTTGACCCCCTGCACTTTGTAGATGAGGCATAATTCTGTGAATTGCGCCAGATGCGCATTTGGGTTTCCATACCTGAACGTTGTCGAAATTGTGGTAGTAAAAATACTAGTCCAATCACGGTGTTCAAACAATATTTATTATCCTACTGACCTCGAGTCGAACCCAAGAGAAAAGCCTAGATTAGTCCACAACTAGCTAGTTATAATAAATGTGATTCTACTAAATAAAAACGAGGGTTTGTCCTGTAAGTGAGTATCTCTAGTGAATACTAAAGACAAGTTCAAATTTATGAAGAAGTAAAGTAAGAGAGAAAGCGTAGTCGGAATCCTATTTCACCCCTAGGTCATGCGATTAGCAACACAAAACTTGTCTAAATCATGAGTAAATTCGAGTGATGGTTCTAGGCTAAGGTATCACACATTCTAAATTCAATTATCGCTCCTTCTCTAGAATGGGAATAATACCTAAATAGGACGGTTCTCAAACTCTCGCTCTATTGAACCGCGTAGAACTAAAGTTTCATAATCTCAACCTCTCGGTCTATTGATAGTTAACTAAAGTCGCTCAATACTTAGCCTAGTGGAATGCGTATGTCACTCTCGGACACAAACGCAACCTAAAATTAACATGCTCAATCTTCTAAACAACCTAGGTTCCACTCTCATTCCATCCCTAAGTCGTCTACCAATTCGTACTCATTCATGCGTTTCGTCAAACATTGGGTGTGCACAAAATTGATATGAAGAGAAAGCATGAGCATTTTCAACCAAACTTTATTCATATAGATAAAAAGACAAGTCTTGCATTACAATCAAACCTAAGGGATCCATAAGGATCGCAACTACAATGGGACTACTCACTCACTCATGTGTCACTCATGATGATGACTCAAGGGAGAGAATATGCGCCACCGCAAGCTAGTGGTTATCAGCCAAGGAACCCTCCGCCAGGATTTGTTCCTAGAAATCAGAATCAAGGAGCTCCCTCCAACACATATCAAAGCGGAAATTACCAAAGACCAAACAATTTCAGCCATCAAAATCAGGGAACGCACCAAAGGCACGAGAGAAACAAAGCAACGAGGAGCCGTCCCTGATTTCTAGTGTTGCCCAGTTAGCCGCGACTCAAGCCCAGCAGCAAAAAGACAACCAGCTTATTCTTCAAAGGCTAGATCAATTGCAAACGCACAATAAAATGCTCGAAACGCAGATTGTGCAACAAGTTGGCTCGTCTTTGAAATATCAAGGGAAGCTGCCCTTGCAACCCAATGTAAACTCCTCCGAGACGATCAAAGCAATTACACTCAAGAGTGGGAGAGTTCTAGAGGAGCCGCAGCCAAAGGCCAAAGTGGGAAAGGCAGCAGATGAAGCTGTCGAAGAAGAGTCTTTGCCGCAGAATTCAAGTAATAAACGGGAGAAGGAAAAGCCGCAGGAGCCAGCACCTTATGTGCCGCCGATTCCTTTCCGTCAAAGGCTGAAAAAGAAGAAGGAGGATGCGCATTTCAAGCGCTTAGCGGAGATGATGAAAAAGCTGCAAGTGACTTTGCCATTTACGGAGTTACTCACTCAAATGCCTACCTATGCTAAATTTTTGAAAGATATTATGGCTCATAGAAGGAAAATGCATGATTTAGACCATGTGGCTTTAGACGCAAATTGTAGTGCGATAATTCAGCGTGCCATGCCTAGGAAGCTCAGCGATCATGGGTCATTTTAATAAGTTAGCATAGCTAGTGCATTGTGTGATTTAGGTGCTAGCATATCTTTAATGCCATATTCACTTTTTAATAAGCTAGATATGGGGGAACTGACTCCAACCATGGTTAATTTGAGATCAGCGGATCGTTCTTCACCTAAGGGTATCCTAGAAGACATTCCCATTACGATTGGACAATTTTATGTTCCGGTTGGTTTTTACGTGTTAGACATGGACGAAGATAAGGAAATCCCCATAATTCTAGGTAGACCATTTTTGAACACGGTTAAGGCTATTAAAGATTGCGGGAAAGGTACAATCGAACTAAATTTTGGTAGTGAAAAGATCAAATTCGATTTGAAAAGCATGCTTAGGACACCTAGTAATTCTATGGATTGTCACTTGATTGAATCATATGATGCGTATAATGTTTTTGATTCTCTTAGTGAACTAACGAGCCTTGAGTATGAGTTGCTTGCACAAGAGGAAAATAGCTCGTCGTTCACCTCTATAATGAAAATTGATGAGGATCCCGATGATTTTAATGATGGTGCGAAAGGAATAAATGAGGCGCCAAAAGGTAAGGAATTCGGTGAGGGGTTGAAACCTCTTCCACCGAATCTAAGCTATGAATTCTTGGGACCAAACGAATCTTTACTTATTATCGTAGAAGCTTCTTTGAATGATGTTGAAACTTCTAAATTGATGAATGTGTTGCATGAATATAAAGGTGCCATTGGGCACTCCATTGATGATTTGAAGGGGATTAACCCCGATGTTTGCATGCATAGAATTCGTTTAGAAGATAATGCGAAGCCTAGTCGTGAGTTCCTTAGGCGTTTAAATCCTAAGCTAGGAGAAGTTGTATTGAAGGAAGTCACGAAATTGCGAAATGCAAGGATTATTTATGCTATCCTAGATCTTGAATGGGTGAGCCCAATTCATGTGGTGCCTAAAAAGGGCGGGCTCACCGTGGTTAGAAAGAAGAAGAATGAGTTCATACCTACGCGTACGGTCACGGGGTGGAGCATGTGCGTAGACTATAGGAAGTTAAATTCAGCCAGTAAGAAAGATCATTTTCCCATTCCCTTTATAGATCAAATGTTAGAACGTCTAGTGGGACATGAAAATTTCTGTTTTCTTGATGTGTATAGTGGCTTCTTTCAAATTCCTATCCACCCCGATGACCAAGAAAAGACCACATTTACTTGCCCCTACGGCACATTTGCATATAGGAGGATGCCCTTTGGTCTTTGTAATGCACCGGGAACTATTCAACGTTGTATAATGTCCATTTTTGCTGAGTTTTTAGAGACTTCTATGAAAGTATTTATGGACGATTTTTCTGTGCATGGCTACTCATTTGATGATTGTCTCACAAATTTGTCTCGTGTGGTTGGGCTAGGTGTATTGAGATGGACCTAGTACTAAATTGGGAGAAATGCCATTTTATGGTCAAAGAAGGCATTGTGTTGTGACATCTTGTGTCAAAAAGAGCAATTGAGGTCGATAGGGCCAAAATTGATGTTATTGAGAAGCTGCCACCTCCGAGAGATGCGAAAGGAATAAGGAGTTTCCTCGGGCACGCTGGATTTTATAGGAGGTTCATCAAGGACTTCTCTAAAATTGCTGAACCTCTTACAAATTTGCTATGTAATGAGGTAGAATTTAATTTCGATGAATCGTGCCATCAAGTGTTTCAAACGCTAAAGACAGCTTTGGTGTCTGCCTCGATAATTCAACCACCGAATTGGGAAATTCCATTTGAACTAATGTGTGACGCTAGCGATAGCACTATTGGAGCGGTATTGGGTCAAAGAGTCGACAAGCGCTTGCACGTGATTTATTATGTGAGTAAAGCCCTTGACTCTACACAAGAAAATTATTCGACCATAGAAAAAGAGATGCTTGCTATTGTTTATGCCTTCGAGAAATTCAGACAATACTTGATCGGGTCCAAAACAATTGTCTACACGGACCATGCAGCGATCAAATACCTTATGGCAAAGAAGGAGGCAAAGCCGAGACTAATCCGCTGGATTCTCTTTTTACAAGAGTTCGATGTTGAAATTAAAGATAAGAAAGGAGTGGAAAATGTGGTCACGGATCACCTATTGAGGCTTGAGCAAATCAGTGGTGATGCTGCCAAGAGTGTGCCGATTGAAGACTCTTTTATTGGTGAATATTTGCTGAGCATTGAGACGACGCAAGCCCTTGGTAGGCTGATTTCGTAAATTTTCTTGCTTGTGGTATTCTACCGGAAGGGGCAAATCACAATCAAAGGAAGAAATTTCTCCATGACGTGAACCGTTATTATTGGGATGAGCCATTTCTCTATAGGCTATGCGCTGATGGGTTATACCGGTCATGCATCGCGAGGATGATCAAAAGGGTATTTTGCGAAGCTGCCACTCTTCCCCATATGGTGGACATGGCTCTAGCTCCAAACCAGCCGCGAAGGTTCTACAATGCGGTTTTTATTGGCCTATGTTGTCTAAGGACGAGTATCAATTTGTAAAAGCTTGTGACGCATGCCAACGTACGGGAAATATTTCTAAGCGAGATGAGATGCCGTAGAAGGGAATCCTTGAGGTTGAAATATTTAATGTTTGGGGGATAGACTTCATGGGACCGTTCCCATCATCAAATGGGAACAAATATATTTTGGTTGCCGTCGATTATGTCTCCAAATGGGTGGAAGCCGTTGCTGCTCCTTCTTGTGATGCTAATGTGGTAAAGTGACTTTTCACCAAAATAATATTTCCAAGGTTAGGTGAGCCAAGGACAGTGATTAGAGATAATGGATCGCACTTTAAAGAAACACAGTTCGAGGCATTACTCCGAAAATGTGGTGTCTACCACAAGATAGCGACGCCGTATCACCCTCAAACCAGCGGGCAAGTTTGAAGTCTCTAATCGCGAGATCAAGGCAATATCGGAGAAAATGGTCAGTAATTCTCGCAAGGATTGGTCGTCAAAGCTTGATGAAGCATTATGGGCTTACCGAACGGCGTTTAAGACACCAATCAGTATGTCCCCTTATAGACTCGTGTATGGGAAACCTTGCCATCTCCCCGTGGAGCTTGAATATAAAGCCATGTGGGCCGTAAAGAAGCTGAATTTCGACTTGAAATCAGCAGGTGAGAAGAGACTACTCTAGCTTCATGAGATAGATGAAATCAGACTTGACTGGTATGAAAATGCCAGAATTTATAAGGAGAAAACCAAGCTGTGGCACGATAAGAAAATTCAGAGGAGAACTTTCTCGAAGGGGGACAGTGATGATGTAAGTATGGCAGTGTTTGACAAAACCAGCACAAGTGAACAAGGAGTTGCTGCAGCTCAAGTTATCAAGCAGGCCAGCAGAAGTGAACTAGCAGCAGCTGCAGCAGGGGATGCTACAGCAGGAGCTTGTTCAACTGGCTGTATCAACCGTCCAAAAAGCAGCAGCAACCTGGGCTTGTCCAGAAGGGCTGGAAACTCTATGGAGAGCATCTAAAGAATTTCTAAAATACTGTGGAGTATATTCCAGGGAGGTTTCCTAGCCAGAGAAGGAGATGTGCATTGAAGATAAAGATCAAACCTAATCTCCTAGTTTTTAGGAGATAATTGTTCGGGGTGAGACATTGTTTAATCTTCGACATTGCTTAAAGCTGGCGGTGCTATTTAAGCTGAGGTGTCGAGAGCAGAACAGGCTGATCGAAGCTGAGGGATACACGAGTGCATACACAGATTTCAGAGAGAACATTCTTGGTGTGCGACGGACGAATTCTTCGATCATCACCCGAGAGCAGAGCGTGAGCGCAGAGCTGTGGTGATTGTAGCAGAAGGGAATCAGGACTTGCAGAGTCTGATTCAGACTTGATCTGGAAGCCAATTCAGAGCTGCGGAGCTTGTTGGTTGATCAAGGGCAGCCGCGGAAGAACTGACGAGTAGTTGGCTCGGTCGAGTGTCGTGCGGTAGTACTCGCTAGTGGCAGGTGGTCACTGAGTGAGGGGGAGTATTCCAGAGTGTGCAGCGCTCGTGGAATCGTTCGATCGGCTCGGCAGAAGGCTTTGGAGCGACGCGGACAAATTGTGCTTCAGCTGTGTGTTACAGCAGTTGCTACAGCAACCCTGCTGAGTAGGTGTAATTTAGAATAGGCTGAGTTTTTTGAGAAGATTGTAGCTATTCTAGATTGACATATTTTAGAGGGTGTGCAGACACAAATCAGAGCTTGTTCTGATTGTGTCGAGTGATCCACACAAGGTTGAGTATCATAGGTTGCGTGAGTTGTAACCGTGAGTACTTGGAGACCTTTGGTTTGAGTGGATTGAGGACTGGAGAATAGTCCTCCCCAGACATAGGCAATTGGCCGAACTGGGTGAACAAACTTTGTCTTGTTCATTGTTTGCTGAGACAATTTCCGTGTGAACAAGAGTGAGCTGCTGCAACTGCTTGTTCACGAATCTGTCGAACTGAGACACTGTGAAATTTCAGACAGCGTCTTACTTTTCAATTCCATACTTCGACTATTCCCGACAAAGCTGAAATCAAGGTGGTAGGGGCCTTTCAAGGTCGAAAAAGTGTACGAAAATGGCCACTTCGAATTGATGAACAAAGAAGGCGAAACTTTCAAAGTGAATGGATATCGAATTAAAGAGTACCATGGAGACGAGCAAAGCTTGAAGCTTGCAGACTTCAAGCTTGATGATTCTATCTAATTCCCAAATTATTAGAGATTTTAGAGATTACTCCAAATTATTTGTGTTGCGCCGTGCCAATATTAAGTTAGAGATTTTAGAGATTTTGTGTTTGAGTGCACTCGAATTACCCCTTTGGTTTAATCATCTATGTGTAGAAATATTTAATTGTTGGTGTTTTGAGTGAGTATTAGGGATATTTAAGTGATTGTGGAATCTGTTGCATTTCTGTGAAAAATTTTATGCAGAGTGGCTGTTAACACACAGCAGTTGATTCGGCCGAATCAGTTTTCTGGCTTGCCCGAATCAGTTGACTCGTGCAGCCTGAAACTTTTCAAGACAACACTGAGTAAATGATTCCGGTGAATCACTTTTAGGCACCCCGAATCACTTTCGATTCGGGCAAAGTCTGCGAACCAGTTTTGATTCTGACAGGGGGTCCGCGAATCAGTTGATTCGTGCAGCCTCAAAGTAGCACTGAGTAAATGATTCGGGCAACAACCCTTCACTCACCCTTGCCCGAATCAAGTTTTATTCGAGTTTATATCCCAAATCAGCCTTTGTTTCCTCTCGTTTTTCTCCCGAACCGCGAACCCTAAAATCTCTCCCACTCCGTCCGACCCTGTCCGTCGTTAGTCTCCTTCCCTCCGACCTAGCCTTCCGTCGCCAGCATTTCCCTCTCGAGCGAACCCTAAAACGCAGCCTCCGTCCGACCTAGCAGCACGCGTCCTGCTTCGCCAGAAACACTCGCTCCAGCCGCTTTGCCCGTGCCCGACTCAGCTCTAATCCGGCCGAATCACTCTCTACCTGCCCTGCTCCCATGGCTCGCACCAATACGAACAAAGCTGGGAAACCAACACAGCCGCCCACCAAGAAACTGTCCGCAGCTCAGAAAGGGAAGAGACTGGCTAAACCTAAAGCCCCGGCCAAAACCAAGCCAAAACCGAGGCGAGCTGCTGGCGGCATTGTCTTCCGCTCCTCTTTCCCGTCGTCGCCAGTCAATGCATCCTCATCATCATCCTCCGAGGAATACAGACCCGTGGGAGAATCATCCCGTGCACGAACCAGCTTAGCCATTGTCCCACATCTGGACGCAGAATGGGCAAGGAAGCCCTTTCCTTTTAGTGGAGAAATTCAGGCTACCGATGCTCAAATGAAGGCCTTGTTGGCGCAGCACAACAGCTATGAGCTACTAGCTCCCACTTACCCGGATCGTCCCACATTACATGAGCTTAAAATCTTCGTTGAAATTTGTGATCATCTAAGTGTTAGTAATCTTCATTACATCTTGATGAGTGATCCGGGTACTTACCCGAGGCTGGTTAAGGAATTTATGGCCTCGTTTTCAGCGACTTGGGAGGATTGTCGAGCTGATTCAACTTGCACTGAGTATATTTGGGCAAGCTTGGGGCGCGCAATTAGCGCTGCTAATGTATGGTTGGGGCAAAGAGATGTAGTGCTACTAATATATGCTTGGGGCGAGTAATTTAATGTATGCGTGGGGCACTCAACTTGCTGAGTTAGGATAGTTTCTTGTGCGTTTCTTATTTTTTTCGTTTCTTTTGTTTTGAGTCTTGCATGACTATCCTTCCCGACGATCTTATTGTACCGTGACGACACGGTTTGTTTCAAAAGCGTGGGGTGGGGGAGTTAGTATGTGGTTAGACACGTTTACTTTCGTTAGCATGCATTAGTAGTGGTTAGAGCATGTTTTTTTTAATTTTTCGTAGGTGTTGCGATGCCACTAATTTCGTGCCGCTTGATGTGTATGCTGCCAGTTTTATGCCATTATATGCTATGATGAAGATGCTGATTTTATGAGATGATGTTTGATGCTATGAGGTTCCGAAGTGTGTGCATTGCATGATTTCTATAATTTTGTGATGCTAATGACTTGATGTTATATGTTCCTTTGGATTGAGATATTACAGGATGTGGAGTTGATAGAAAATGTCCTAGAGAGACTGGACAAACATTCGAAGGTTCAAGGAACTAGTCACGTAGCGCGCAGAGTTTGTTGAGGTTGGAGCTTCAAGTTATGAGGGATGAGGCTTTCACTCCATTATTGCAGCATTTATGCAATGGTGGGATGGGAATACGAACCGTCCTATCTCTAGTCCGAGTAACCGGGAATGGGCGGGTAACCCCTATCCTGCCTCGCGCTGAAAGGATAATGATGAGAAAGAGCGGGACGGGCTCCGAAGGCGGTGATTGGAACGGTTCAAAGAAAAGAAAAGGGACAAGCAATTCACATTGGAGAGCAAAGCTCAACAAGAAAAAATTCAAACAGATGTGGAAGAAAAAATTCAGGAAGCAATCACGTTGAGTGAAGTCTTCGGACTAAACAAAACAAGAAGTTTCAAAAGCTGTCCTACCAAAAGAAGAAGAATGAAAAAGTTGAGTTCCTCATGACTTGGATTTCTCATGTGCCAAAGAAAGCAAATTCAGCGTGTGCGCTTGACTATGACCTCGAGTTAAAGAATGGAGTCAGGAGTCTAAAGAGGACTAGCTCTCAGTCATCCATTGTCATTCCATCTCGGCCTCTCAGGTAGCATGTATCATTCTAGTTTCTTGCCCATCATTATTGAAGAATGAATGTGAGCATGTATTGATGAAGTGATTACTGAGGACATCTCAACTAAATTCAGTGTTGAGTCATTGGCATATTAGAAGTGCTTTGAGTATTACGAATCTTGTCTTTATTCTTGTTCGGGACGAACAAGTTTAAGTGTGGGGTAGTTTGATGGAGCATATTTATACGATCCGTCGAGTTATTTATTCCCATTGTTTAGTTACATTTTGTGTGTGAAAGATTACTTCTTGGTAGTGTTTTGCATCGTAGGTGTATAAAGATCACTTTCGAGATTCATGGCATTTTTGGAGAAACGATGTGCATCTCAGTGAGAATGGCGCCAGCAGCACACTTTAGTAGCGCTTAATGTCTTCTTCGAGCGCGCAGCTAATGTCTTCATCGGGCGTAATTTCTAATGTCTTCTACTGGAGCGGAAAATATTTGATGACGTCAGCATTGGGCCCACATCCCAAAAATCAGATTTGGAAGCCTCACCTATAAATAGAGACTTCCTACCCCAAAGAGAGAACAACAATTTTACAACAATTCAAAAAGAATTTAGAACACGATTTTGGAGAGACTTTTGAGAGGCAGCAACACGCGGAATTCGAGGCAGATTGCTATTCACGGCCGGAATTACTATTCACGCAGATTGCTATTCACAGTTTCAGTATTATTTCTAAACTCAGTTTATTTTCATTGTTTTAGATGACTCGTAGCAGCTAAACCTTTAGTTCAGTTTGGGGATTTTGTGTTGCAACGTACGGTTTGAGACACTTATGTTTCGTAATTCAGTTCAGTAAATTTCTGTTCTTCGTTTGAATTGCATGCTCTGATTATCAAGTTGGCATAGCTAGCGGTGAAACTGAGTTGATATCTATTGCGTGATATTGGATTGACTTTCCTATTAGCTAAGCCTAGCGGTGTAACCTAATCGGTGTGGTTAATTGAGTAATCGTTAACCCTATTTGAGAACCTAGCGGTTGAGATTAGGTAGAACACTAGAGTCAGCATTACCCTAGCGGGATTGTTAGACTAGGAACAGTAGTTTACTTGTTGATGCATGTTACAATCGATGATTACCAGTTGCAATGCATATTCCTGAATTGACTTTTCTCTGAATTTGATAACAACAAACATTCTTCCTGCAACCCCTCTTTTTATTGTGACAATTATTCGTAGAACCTTATCACTAATTGCTCTCTCGTGGGTTCGACCCTTCTTACCGCTTGCTAAGTGTTAACAGGAGATTACAAATATAAGTTTGGCGCACACAATGACGTGCCGTCAAATTTTGGCGCCGTTGCCGGGGAAAGCAACATTCAGTATACGGTTCGAACTTTATTTTTCTTGTTTTTGCTTTGTTTTGCTTTTTTGTGGTGCAGATAAAAAAAAAATCTAAACCCTGATGAATAGTGCTTTCGGCAAAGGGTGTGAATACTGTCACCAGAGTCCGATTGGAGATCCGAAGACCTTTTTATGAGCGAAATGGTGTCGTAGAACGAAAGAATCGAAAAATCCAAGAAATGGCCAGGGTCATGATTCATGCGAAGAAGGTTCCCCTGAGATTTTGGGCTGAGGCAATGAACACAGCCTGCTACATCACTGACAGAGTTTCCATACGGAAAGGAACGAATCAAACTTGCTATGAGCTCTGGAACCAGAAGAAGCCCACAGTTAAATATTTCCACATTTTTGGGAGTGACTGCTACATTCTGAGGGATCGAGAATACAGAAAGAAGCTTGACCCCATGAGTGATGTTGGGATGTTCCTGGGCTACTCAGTAAACAGCCGGGCATATTGAGTTTACAATGAAAGGACGAAGACGGTGATGGAATCCATTAATGTAGTCGTCAATGATGTTGAAGAAGCAACTCCCACTTGCTTAAATGATGAAGACTCAGGCACTGAAGCTGCACCATTGAGATAGAACAGGAGTGAACAAGACCCGCGCCAGAGGATGCTATAGCAGACGTTGATGTAGAAAGCCCAGATGAACATATGGATAGCCCTAATGTAGAATTGGATAGTGAAGTCCTTCCTACAACATCAAGGCGACCCCCAAAGAAGATTCAGAGGAACCATCCCTTGACTACCGTGATTAGAGATCCGATAGAAGGGAGAAGAACTAGAAGTGTCTCACATCTCAGCACCTGCCTGTCTATATGTAACACCTGCTTTCTGTCCTGTACAGAACCAAAGAACTTCAAGGAAGCCATGGGTGACGAATACTGGATGATAGCAATGCAGGAGGAACTAGCTGAGTTCAAGAGACACGATGTGTGGGACTTAGTTGCTAGACTAAAAGGAATAAACATCATAGGCACCAAGTGGATCTTCAAGAACAAGACTGATGAGAAGAGACACAAGGAATAAAGCCAGACTGGTTGCACAAGGGTACACCCAAATTGAAGGCCTGGACTTCGATGAAACCTTTGCACCAGTTGCTCGGATGAAACCTTCGCCTAACATCTGCTTCATCCATATCAATTGAGCATAGTAGCTTCCAACTGCTATGGATTCCGCTTCTGTAGTGGATAGGGATATGTTGTTTTGTTTCTTCCTAAACCAAGAGACCAATTTGTTACCAAGGAAGAAGCAACCTTCTGACGTGCTCTTCCTATCTTTTGTGCATCCTGCCCAGTCCGCATCGCAATATCCCACGAGATCCGCACTCGTGTCCTTGGTGTACCATAGACCATACGCAACTCCGGAGGAAAGGTTTAAGTTAAAATTATTCCCTTTGAGTTTAACTGACTTAGCGAAATTGCGGTTTTTTTCTTTGCCTTCATGTAGTATAAGGACATGGGACCAAATGCAAAGGAAGTTTCTGGATAAGTACTACCCTCCGGCTAAAGCGACGCAAGTCAGAAGAGAGCTATCAATAATCAAACAAGGACCAAGTGAGTCGATGTATGACTACATTGAGAGGTTCAACTCATTGGAACAAAGCTGCTGCAACTTAGGAGTTCCGGAAAAGATGCTGGTAGAGTATTCATTAGATGGATTGAGACCCCTCGAGCATATGTTATTGGATGCTGCAGCTGGTGGCACAGTGTTGAACTTGACTCCAACTGAGGTGCGAGAGTTGATCAACGAGACCGTTCAGAGTGCTCAATTCAGGGAAGAGACTAGTCAAAGGAATAACACCAGCAGGACAAGGAATGTTTCACAGGTGGATTCCAACACCAATCAGATGGCCAAACAAAATCAACGAGCTTAAGGAAATGATGCAGAGGATGATGGTTGGGTAGGTGAGTGGAGTCAAGCCTTGAGAATTTTTTGCAGCTGCAAGCCACACGAGGATGAGTCGGTTGACGTAAATGCCATGGGTGGATTCCAGAACTTCAACAACAGGCAGGCCCCGAGACAATTGTAGTGAATGGTTATAGTTGGAGATACGAAGGAGGATTCCAGCAGCACCAAGGGCAGAACTAGAACCAAGGGCAGACCCACCTGCAGCCGCAGCAACAAGCACAGCTGTACAGCCCTCCATTTCAGCAACAGGAGAGGTACAACGGTAATGATCAGCATCAGCAGAGGAGGAACTACAATCAAGCTGGCCCGAGTAATGGAAACTTGAGCAAACCATTAGAAGAGGTGGTTAAGGATCTAGCGACGAGTGTGCAGAATCATTAAGCAAAGACCGATGGTGCACTAGCCGAGTTGTCGAAGCATATTTCTCAATTGGCAGCCACCGTATCCGAGCTCAAAAAAGATGCTGGCCGGTTCATTCAGTACGCCAGCGATATTGTTAGAATCTTACGAGAGATGCGCCACTGATGTACGGACAAATAACCTTACAATTGTCAGTATTTTCCATTTACTTCTTATTTATTCCATTATTTTATTAAGAGTTTGATGTTTTCTTTGTCTATTTCAGGTTGAAAAGATGTATAACATGATATGAAATGGCCCCTAGATGTATAACATGTAGGGATACTTTAGGTTAGATTGTAACGCAAGACATGCAATTTATTATTAAGAATGATGTTTTTTTTTATTGAAAGTTCTCATGCTTTATCTTCATGTTAACTTTATGCGCACCAAGTGTTTGACGAAACGCATGAATGTGTATGAATTAATGAAACACCTGAGGATGGAATGAGAATTGAACTTAGATTGTTTAGAGGATCAAGCATGTTTATTATAGATAGCATGCGCGAGAGTGACATTCTCATTCTATTAGGCTAAGTATAGAGCGGACTTGAGTTAACTATCAATAGACCGAGAGATTGAGATTAGGAGAATTTTGTTCTACACGGTTCAATAGAGTGAGAGTTTGAGAATTGTGTCCCTTAGTTATCATTCCCATTCTAGAGAAGGAGCGAGAGTTGAATCTAGAGTGCATGATATTTTAGCCTAAGACTATCAATCAAATTACCTTATGCATGTATTGCTGTTTTGTGTTGCTAATCGCATAACCTAGGGGTGAAATAGGATTCCGACTATGTTTTCTCTATTTTCTTATTTCAACCAAATTTCGAACTTGTCTTTAGTATTTACTTGAGATACCTCGCCTAGAGGAAAAATCCCAACTTTTATTTAGTGGACTTACATTAAGCATTACTAGCTAGCTTTAGACTAATCTAGGCTTTTCTCTTGTGTTCGATCCGAGGTCACTCGAATTATAAATATTATTTGCGTATCGTGATTGGACTAGTAAATTTACTGCCACAATTTTGACAACGTTAAAATGGCGCCGTTACCGAGGATTAGCCAGTAGACTAGTTTGCTTTTTAGTATTGTTTTAGTTAGTCGACTTCGTTTTTTTTTTGTTGATTGTGATTACGTGTTTCCGTGCTATTCTTGCTTACTTTGTTTTAAGTTCACACTTATTGACACTTTCTCTGATTGCTTGGTTGGTGTTTGAATGCAAACCAAAGCACGAACGAAAAAGGCACAAGAACAAGCCTCCACGTCAGCGCTAGATCAGAAATTGTCATATTTTGATACTCCTTCACCTTAAATTCGCGTTGATCAACCACCAACAGAAGTTATGGATCAACCGAGCCCGAGGAGAGAAGGAAATGCCGATCTTCCGCAAGAGGAAGATGAGAGATCGGTTGCAGCTTGGAGACTTCAAGCTCGACGACTAAACTTCATTCCCACATTATCGATGCATGCCACTTGAGAAGGGATCCTCGCAAAGAACTTTTCAAGTGTGTTTCTTATGAAAAAGGGAATCGGCTACGTCTTAGCCAAGACGTTGAAACTAGGTTGGTGAGTATTTATGCTTTTATTTTTACTTGGTTGTAGTATAGAATCATTGTGCAATTTGTCTTGCGCCGTGCGCCAAATGTTTGATTAGTGGTTTAATGGATTTTGTGTTTGTGTGCCCTCGAATTACCCTGTAAGTATGGCAGTGTTTGACAAAACCAGCACAAGTGAACAAGGAGTTGCTGCAGCTCAAGTTATCAAGCAGGCCAGCAGAAGTGAACTAGCAGCAGCTGCAGCAGGGGATGCTACAGCAGGAGCTTGTTCAACTGGCTGTATCAACCGTCCAAAAAGCAGCAGCAACCTGGGCTTGTCCAGAAGGGCCGGAAACTCTATGGAGAGCATCTGAAGAATTTCTAAAATACTATGGAGTATACTCCAGGGAGGTTTCCTAGCCAGAGAAGGAGATGTGCATTGAAGAAAAAGATCAAACCTAATCTCCTAGTTTTTAGGAGATAATTGTTCGGGTTGAGACATTGTTTAATCTTGGACATTGCTTAAAGCTGGCGGTGCTATTTAAGCTGAGGGGTCCAGAGCAGAACTGATTGATCGAAGCTGAGGGATACACGAGTGCATACACGGAATTCAGAGAGAACATTCTTGGTGTGCGACGGACGAATTCTTCGATCATCACCCGAGAGCAGAGCGTGAGCGCAGAGCTGTGGTGATTGTAGCAGAAGGGAATCAGGACTTGCAGAGTCTGATTCGAGCTTGATCTGGAAGCCAATTCAAAGCAGTGGTGCTTGTTGGTTGATCAAGGGCAGCCGCGGAAGAACTGACGGGTGTGTGGCGCGGTCGAGTGTCTAAACGGCAGTACTCACTAGTGGCAGGTGGTCATTGAGTGAGGGGGAGTATTCCAGAGTGTGCAGCGCTCGTGGAATCGTTCGATCGGCTCGGCAGAAGGCTTTGGAGCGACGCGGACAAATTGTTCTTCAGCTGTGTGTTACAGCAGTTGCTACAGCAACCCTGCTGAGTAGGTGTAATTTAGAATAGGCTTAGTTCTTTGAGAAGTCTGTAGCTATTCTAGATTGACATTTGTAGAGGGTGTGTAGACACAAGTCAGAGCCTGTTCTGATTATGTCAAGTGATCCACACAAGGTTGAGTAGCATAGGTTGCGTGGAGGTGTAACCGTGTGTACTTGGAGACCTTCGAGTTTAGTGGATTGAGGACTGGAGAATAGTCCTCCCCAGAGGTAGGCAGTTGGCCGAACTGGGTGAACAAACTTTGTCTTGTTCATTGTTTGCTGAGACAATTTCCGAGTGAACAAGAGTGTGCTGCAGCAACTGCTTATTCACAAGTCTGCCTAATTCAGACACTGTGAAATTTCAATTGGTATCAGAGTGGGAGCTCAACACACAGAGTAAAAGATCCTACAGTGTTTCTGAAGAAGCCAAGACAATGAAGGAAGGACAGAGCACAAGCAGACCTCCATTGTTGGAAGAGAGCAACTATGGATATTGGAAAGCTAGAATGAAAGCCTTTCTCAAAGCTATTGATGAGAAGACATGGAGAGCTGTCGTAATCCAGTGGTCTCCCCCAATCACCATGGATGAACATGGAGTCACAAGGTTAAAGCCTGAAGAACAATGGACTGCTGAAGAGGGTGTTGCAGCAACTGGAAATTCAAAGGCCCTGAATGCAATTTTTGCTGTAGTTGATGCCAACAACTTCAGGCTGATTTCAAATTGTGACATGGCGAAACAAGCGTGGGAAATTCTGCAAACTGCACATGAAGGAACTGATAGAGTGAAGCTGTCAAGACTCCAGATCATTGCCACACAGTTTGAGAATCTGAGAATGCTGGAAGAGGAGACTGTCACTGAGTTTAATGCTAAACTGTGTGATCTTGCAAATGAAGCCCATGCCCTTGGTGAACCTATCCCTGAAGAGAAGCTGATCAGGAAGGTTCTCAGATCGCTGCCCACAAAATTTGACATGAAAGTGACGGCCATTGAAGAAGCTCAAAATGTCAGATTCATGAGGTTGGAAGAATTGATGGGGTCTCTCAAACAATTTGAGATGAAACTGGTTAAAGAGGACACCACTCCCAAGGACAAGAATGTTGGACTGAAAGCTGAAACAGAAGCCAAGAAGACAATTCCAGATGATCAGCTGAGTATGCTTGTCAAGAATCTTGGAAAGCTCCTGAAGAACATGGACTCAAGAAATGGGAAAAGCTCCTCCTCACGAAAACAATTCAGAAGAGGTGGTGAAAATAAAAGGAAAGGGAAGGAACCAGCTCAGGATGAAGATGAGAAGAAAGAAATGAAGAAGGGAGTCCAATGCTGGAACTGTGCAGGGTACGGTCATCGACAAATCAGCTGCACTATCAAACCGATGAAAAAGAGGGCTCTCTCTGCCAGTGGAAGTGAAGACGAGAAAGAGCTGAGTGAAGATGAATGCAACTTGGCCAGATACAGGTCTGTCAGAAGAGGCAGAAAATCACAAGGAAGAGTGAACCAGGACTTGCTACAGCAACCTTTGTATCACCGTAACAAGAGAGCTTCAAAGCATAAAAAATGTTTCAGCTGCGGTCGCAAAGGTCACATAAAGAGAAACTGTTTCTCAGCCTACACTGGAGTAGCTTCAGCCAGAAAACCGGTCAGACAGAATCATGCGCAGACTCAGCTCCTCGCTCTTGTCAGCACAGCCAGCACCTCGGACAAAATAAGCTGGTACTTTGACAGTGGTTGTTCAGGACATATGACAGGAGAACGATCCTTCTTGAAAAACATTACACCCTGTTTGGAACAACGTGTGAAGTTTGGGAACGGTCTCAAAGGAAGAGTTCTGGGAAGGGGAACTTTGGCAGTTGAAGGAATGCCGAGTCTGAGCAATGTTCTTCTAGTGGAAGGGCTAAAGGCAAATCTCATAAGCATTAGTCAGCTGTGTGATGGGACTAAACAGGTAAAGTTCACGAAAGACACATGCCAGGTCCTCGACAAATCTGGAAAATGCATAATGGAAGGAGCCAGATCAAAGAGCAACTGCTATCTTCTCAATGTGAGTTCAAACTCGCAGATTCAGAGATGTATGCTGACAAAGGCCGAGGAAATGACTCTATGGCACAGAAGAATGGGGCATGTTAACCTGAGAACTCTGAAGAGAATTGCTACAGAAGGTCTAGTCAGAGGAATACCGCTGCTAAAAGGGGAGACATACTCTATCTGTGGTGACTGCCAGATTGGGAAACAAAAGAAGGCTTCGCATCCAAGAGTCAAAGACATTGGTTACACCATGCCTCTACAGTTGATCCACATGGATCTGATGGGACCAATGGAAGTCGAGAGTCTGGGCAGGAAAAGGTATGCATTTGTCTGTGTTGATGACTACTCCAGATTCACCTGGATAGAATTTATCAGAGAAAAATCAGACACAATGAGAGTCATTGTGTCACTGGTGTCTCGTCTTGAATCAGCAGCATTCGCAGTGATCATGGCAGGGAATTTGAAAATAAAGATATGGAGGATTTTTGTCGACAAAGGGGTATCTCGCATCAGTACTCCTCTCCCATTACCCCTCAGCAGAATGGTGTAGTGGAACGAAAGAATCGAACAATCCAAGAAATGGCCAGAGTCATGATCCATGCTAAGAGAGTTCCTCTGAAGTTCTGGGCAGAGGCCATGAATACCGCATGTTACATCATCAATAGAGTCACCTTACGGAGAGGTATCAACCAGACCTGCTATGAGCTCTGGAATCAGAAGAAGCCCACAGTCAAATACTTTCATGTCTTTGGAAGTGACTGTTTTATTCTAAGAGATCGGGAGTATAGGCAGAAACTAGACCCAAAAAGTGATCCTGGTCTGTTTCTGGGCTACTCAACAAACAGCAGAGCTTATCGAGTCTACAACCAGCGGACACATACAGTAATGGAATCCATAAATGTTGTTGTTAACGATGCCGAAGAGATTCCTTCTCCTGATACTGTCACTGATGATGAAGACTCTGAAGTTGAGGAGGTGTCTGTCAGACAGAACAGAAGTGAACAATCTGTTGCTTCAGAAGATGCTACAGCAAGTGCTGAAGCAGAAAATCCAGCTGTGCAATTAGAAAGCTTGTCTGAAGATGTGAACTCTGAGATTTCTAATCCTCCCTCAAGGCAGCCCCCAAAGAAGATTCAGAAGAATCATCCCTTGACAAACGTCATTGGAGACCCGTCAGAAAGAAGAAGAACTAGAAGCCATGCCTACCTAAATACATGTTTTATGTCCAGCATTGAACCCAAGAATTTAAAGAAAGCCTTATATGGACTGAAACAGGCTCCTCGGGCATGGTATGAGAGGCTGTCAGTGTTCTTAGAAAACCATGGCTACAATCGAGGAGGAGCTGACAAAACTCTATTTGTCAAAAGAACTCAGTCAGATGTGATCATTGCTCAAATATACGTGGATGATATTGTCTTTGGATCAAAGTCTCAGCACCTGGTGAAGCAGTTTGTGCATCACATGCAGCAATAATTTCAAATGAGCATGGTAGGAGAACTGTCATACTTTCTTGGTCTGGAGATTTCTCAGAAAGCAGATGGCATCTTTATTGCTCAAAGCAAATACAGCAAGAACCTTGTGAAGAAATTCCAGCTAGACAAAGCCAGTCACAAAACGCACTCCTGCTGCCACTCACGTTAAAGCCATTAAAGATGAGCTTGGTATGGAAGTGAGCCAAACTATCTACAGAAGTATGATTGGGAGCTTGCTATATCTTACTGCCAGCCGCCCTGACATTTCTTTTGCCGTAGGAGTCTGTGCCAGATTTCAAGCTTGTCCCAAAGATAGCCACCTGCAGCTGGTCAAGCGCATCATTCGGTATGTTGGCAGTACTGTGGACTATGGCTTATGGTATACTAAAGACACAAATGCTAATCTGGTAGGATACAGTGATGCAGACTGGGCAGGATGCTCAGAGGACAGACAGAGCACTTCGGGAGGGTGTTTCTTTCTAGGAAATAACCTGGTCTCTTGGTTTAGCAGGAAACAGAACAGCATTTCTCTATCCACTGCCAAGGCTGAATACATTACTGCTGGGAGCTGTTGTGCACAAATGCTGTGGATGAAGTAGATGCTGAGTGAGTATGGGATTTCTCAAGATGAAATGACCCTCTACTGCGACAATATGAGTGCCATCAGCATATCTAAGAATCCGGTTCAGCACAGCAGAACCAAGCACATTGAAATTCGTCATCACTTCATCCGTGATCTTGTTGAAAAGAGTATCATTGCGCTACAGCATGTGGTAACTGCCAAACAACTCGCTGACATCTTCACAAAAGCCCTGGATGCAGCCCGTTTTGAAGACCTGCGAGCCTCTCTGGGTAGCTGTGTTTTACCTTCCTAGGACGGCTAGGAGACCGCCCCCCCTTGTCATTTGTTCCAAAAAGGGGGAGAAACCGATTAGGAGAAGAAGGAGAGGTTGAGGTTTTGTCAAAATGCCAAGGGGGAGATTGATAATGTAAGTATGGCAGTGTTTGACAAAACCAGCACAAGTGAACAAGGAGTTGCTGCAGCTCAAGTTATCAAGCAGGCCAGCAGAAGTGAACTAGCAGCAGCTGCAGCGGGGATGCTACAACAGGAGCTTGTTCAACTGGCTGTATCAACCGTCCAAAAAGCAGCAGCAACCTGGGATTGTCCAGAAGGGCTGGAAACTCTATGGAGAGCATCTGAAGAATTTCTAAAATACTGTGGAGTATATTCCAGGGAGGTTTCCTAGCCAGAGAAGGAGATGTGCATTGAAGATAAAGATCAAACCTAATCTCCTAGTTTTTAGGAGATAATTGTTCGGGTTGAGACATTGTTTAATCTTGGACATTGCTTAAAGCTGGCGGTGCTATTTAAGTTGAGGGGTCCAGAGCAGAACTGATTGATCGAAGCTGAGGGATACACGAGTGCATACACGGAATTCAGAGAGAACATTCTTGGTGTGCGACGGACGAATTCTTCGATCATCACCCGAGAGCAGAGCGTGAGCGCAGAGCTGTGGTGATTGTAGCAGAAGGGCATCAGGACTTGCAGAGTCTGATTCGAGCTTGATCTGGAAGCCAATTCAGAGCAGTGGTGCTTGTTGGTTGATCAAGGGCAGCCGCGGAAGAACTGACGGGTGTGTGGCTCGGTCGAGTGTCTAAACGGCAGTACTCACTAGTGGATTGAGGACTGGAGAATAGTCCTCCCCAGACATAGGCAGTTGGCCGAACTGGGTGAACAAACTTTGTCTTGTTCATTTTTTGCTGAGACAATTTCCGAGTGAACAAGAGTGTGCTGCAGCAACTGCTTGTTCACATGTCTGCCTAATTGAGACACTGTGAAATTTCATACCCCTTTGGTTTGATTATCTATATGTAGCAGTTTTAAGTGTGGGGTAATTCGATGATGTTTAGGTTGCGTCTTTATATGTCATGACTTGTGTTGGTATTCTTGTTATGTAATTTGCCTGATTCGGGGGAACCTCATGCTATCCGAGCTAGTTTGACTCGACCAGGCTGTGGTCGGATCACTTTATATGCACCCGAAATCAATTTCTGAATCAGGCAGTTTTGAGATAGAATTATTTTTGATTGTCTTTGGGAATTTTGCGACTTTGGGACATTTGTTCGAAACCTTTTTCAAGCACTATAACACACTAGTGACTTTTGATTTACACAAGCATATCTAAGTAAATTCATCGTTTGAATCGTCGTGCATTTGTTTTCCAATCTTTTGCCTAGCTATATGTTTTGCATTGATATATATGTCATAGCTAGCTCTTTAAATATGTGAATTCAGGTGTTGCGCTACCTTGGCGGAGGCGCATTTGGCTACCTTCACACGAGAGAAGTTCATTCGAAACTTTCTCTATACTTCTTCTACTTTATATTGCTTAGGAACTAAGCAAATTTTTAAGTGTGGGGTGTTTTGCGCTTATGCTTTTATTTGTTTAACAACATGATTCTATGGTACATATTTATTTTGCGCGCATTATACTCGCATAATTGGTTTCATCCTATCTTTAAGTATTGACCACACGAAGTAATATTTGTGAATTAAAACGAAACCCGTCCCATCTGTTGGCAGGCTCCTAAGATATAAGTAATGTTTGTGCATGAAAACTAAACTCGTCCCATCTATTGTCAGCTTTATCTTCATGTTAATTTTATGCACACCAAGTGTTTAACGAAACGCATGAATATATATGAATAGATAAAACACCTAACGATGGAATGAGAATTGAACTTAGGTTGTTTAGAGGTCTAACATGTTTTTCTTAGATAGTGTTTGTGCGCGAGACTGGCACTGGCATTCTATTAGGCTAAGCATATAACGGGCTTTAGTTACCGATCAACAGACCGAGAGGTTGAGATTAAGGGATTAATGTTCTACATGAATCAATAGAGCGAGGGTTTGATAACCGTGTCCCTTAGGTATTATTCCCATTCTAGAGAAGGAGCGAGAGTTGAATTTAGAGTGCATGATACTCTAGACTTGGAATAGAGTCTAGAGTATCTATTTTACGCATGTATTGCTAATAGATACTATCAACCAAACTATCTTACGCATGTATTGCTATTTTGTGTTGCTAATCGCATGACCTAGAGGTGAAACAGGATTCCGACTACGTTTTCTTAATTGCTTTACTTTAAACCAAATTTGAACTTGTCTTTAGTATTTACTAGAGATACCTCGCCTAGAGGACAAACCCCCAAGTTTTTATTTAGTAAACTCGCATTACTAGCTAGCTTTAGACTAATCTAGGCTTTTCTCTTGGGTTCGACCCGAGGTCACTCAGATTATAAATATTGTTTGTGTACCATGATTGGATTAGTAATTTTACTACCACAATTTCGACAACGTCATACTCAATTCTCTACTCCTTTACTGTAAGGAATTGGATGCCCAACTCACACAGGGGAAAGGTGTGCAAAGCAATGGGCCAGCTGTTGTACAGCATCAGGCAAAAGACAAAAGTCAACCTGGGTCAGATTATCTTCCATCAAATCGCTGCTCATGCTAACAATCTGAAATCCAACTTGAGCATTGGATTCCCCTCCCTGATATACGAGATAATGATTAGCCAGCACAATGAGTTGGAAGTTATCTCTGAAGGCTTATCTGAAGCTCCTCAGATATTCCTGCTGGATCACAAGGTGTTCAAAGGCATACATATAGTGGATGTGACAAAGGGAGAACTAGCCTTGGCACCAGCTCAGGAAGATCTAAAGGATGCTGAATCACTCCCTGATGCTCAAGCCCATACTCTGGATGTTTCTCTGCGGGCCATGATGATCAGCCACCTCAAGTTTGAGCTCGCCTATCTGACAACGGAGGCCAAGAAGAACACCATGTGGAGAACGCAGATCAGAAGCCACCTCCGTGACTTGGAGTATCCAAAATCTAGCAGCTCCGCCCCAGCAGCTCGTGATTCATAGAAGCCCCTGTCATTTGTGACAAAAAAGGGGAGAATATTGTAGTAGCTGAACACTGACATGCTCCTAAAACTTTTTAGACTTGTGAGGTTTAGCTTTGAGGAACTCTAAACTCAATTGTAATATTTAGAAGAGGTTTCCTAGCATAGATAGCAAGTTATTATGCCAGGTAGTTATTATTGTTGTTGTGGTTTTGTCAAAATGTCAAGGGGGAGATTGTTGAGGTATTACATCCTTGACAAAACAACACAAGAAGATGCTACAACACCCCCTGAAGATTGAAGCTGGAGCACAAGCTGAAGACTGACAAAAGAGCAATAAAGTACAGTGACAAAGCACAAGAAAATGCTATAGCGCCACATATTCTTTGAACATAAGACAACGCCTTTTTTTGAAAATCACTGTTATTCAACGTTTTTTTCTTGAAACATCGTCTTATATTCAAATAGACACTGCTTCTTACAAATTTATCGTCAATTTATTCATCATAAATGGTGTTTTATTACAAAAACACCATTTAAACTTTCAATAAAACATTTCACTTTTAAAAGCAACAACATTTAAGTTTTATGAATGCAGTCGTTTGATACAAATAAATTGCGTTAATACAAAACAGCTCTCATATACGACCATTACATAGCGTGAGGATGAGCCTCTCAGTTAATTTCAAATCTCAAAAAAAAAAAAATCAGCCCTACGTAATTTTATATTCCGTTTTCCGTATGCTACAAATAAAAATGTGCATAATATGTAAAAGTACATTTAAAATGGACCTAGACATTGAATGTTTCAACCTTAGATCTTTGAATGCATTTAATACTATTTACCAATTTTGATACTCTTATAACACATACCAAAAAACACGGTGCAAAAATCTCCGATTGGACATCATGGGAGATGGATTCCCGATGTGTATGTATAAAGTGCATTAGTCTCAATTCTAAGAGGGTTTTGGTTGGAGATTTTTCGGTTATGGTTTGATGAAGAATGGGTGTGCCACAAGCTGTCAAACACATCAAAACTCATAAAAGGCAAACCAGTTTTACACGCTCATTGAGAAATCCTCTAAAAATTAACTTTTCTTTTCGACTTGGACGTCGTCATCAACAAGACACCTATCGATGTCTCTAAAATAAGTAGGGATCCAAAAACTTCTTATATGAAACTTATCCAACAACCATTTCCAATTATCCTTGAATTCTTATGTTTTAACATAATAGTTATAAATAAGCAATTTTAGTTTACCTTGAAACTGTACTAATTTAGAGGTGATAAAGCCAATTAGCGCAAATGAAAGTGCATAAACACAAAAGATTCGATCCAAGTTACATAGATTTATATACATTAATCTAAGTCAGACCAAGGAAATATCTTGATGGAACCATAAATTTGAAATAGTTCTGAATGTACTTCAGATGACTTACAAACTTATGAGTGAATTTTCTTACACATCTTAGACTTAATTTCTTAGTGATTTCGATTCGTTTTCAAGAGACATATGGTCATTGATGCCTTCTTGCTTGCTTTTCAGGACAATTATACTTCAAGGAGAATCGCGAGGACAAAATGCGCAAACGGAGAAAAAATAAGCAAAAAGAGTTGGAAATGAGCCTGCAAGAGACTCAGACGTCGTCTCATACTATTGACGACATTTCGGACGTCGCCTAGCTCAACCAGATGACGCCTCACTATTTTAGAAGTATCCAATCTGTAGAGTCTAGAGAAGAGTAGAAGAGCAAAAGAGCTAGAACCTGAGGCAAGGAGATTCAAGATCACATAGAGCAACAACTCGACGCTCATATGGGAGTTCCATCGTTACAGAATTAGTTCTTCCTTTATTTTGATACTCTTGTTGTTTCTCGTATATTTTCCATCATTCGCTGTACGATCTAAATATTCCTTTGTACACTAAGTTTGCATATTCTACTTTAGTACTTTCATTATCAGTTATTTTCTATATTTAGTAATATAAGCCAGTAGAACTACTTTCTTACGTATTTAGTGATTGTTCGCGTGATAGGTTTTGTGTTCTCTTCTGGCAGAGTTAAGCCGCTTATCCTTGTTCATTTGTTGAGTCCAAATTGCTTTAGCACCCATAAAACCTTAGCCCGTTAGGAATTGTATATTCATAACCAGTGTGTATGTAACACCAAATCCTTGGACGACCTAGGTACTTATTTAGGATTACAAATATTGTTTGGATGCACATACCCTCAATAACACTTTCTTGATTGCTATGGAGGTTAAAAATCTTACCGATCAAAATGGCACCATTTCCAGGGATTTGATTCTTTAAATGCCATTGAATTTGAATATACATAAACTGAATCCACTATTTATTTGAATTCCCTACTTTGAGCGCGATGTTTGATTCTCTTCTTCCATGAACCTTTCCTTTACCCTGAAGTAGAGAGGACCCTTCCTAGCTTGAGAAAAGTGGGTCGAACCAGTAGCTCGGCGGGAAATTCAACACTGGATCTGATGGTAGAGAAAAAAGAAGTCCCCGCACCTGCACGAGAGAGGCCCCCTTGAGTCCAACCACTCCATGATTATGTGGAATGAGCTTACTTTGACATGCAATTAGTCATTCAGTACCCCAACGCGAAGGGCAGCACTGTCGATATCAGGCCTTCGTTGGTGACAGACTACCTTGGTGGAGGCGACCATGTGTACCATTTTTAAACTAGGCAATTTGTACAACCGTGTTGTTTTAATTATTTTCCCACTTTTTGCACTCACGGGTGACAGGTACACATGAGCGGATACTCACCTACTTTGAGGGCAATACTCATCTCCTTATCCATGCTTGCTCTTTCTTGAATGCTTAGGAACTAAGCATATTTTTAATTGTGGAGTGGGTAGCTTATACCTTATTACTTGCATATAGTTATATTAGTTCATGGCATATAGTTTCGTGTCTATACTAAGTTTTCTTTTAAGCCTTGCATGATTCAGAATCAATTGTATATGATCACATGTCACCACTACTTGACTATTGTTATTTTTACCTAATGAGTTGGGTAGGATTCTTCCATGATTTCTTGGAACTTTGGTTTGATTGTGTGACGATATGTGCTTAAGTTAAGACTCTTCATGCCACCATTTTATCAGTTGTTTATGTAGTGCACTCTTGACACTAGAAGCATGTTTAGGATTTTAAGGGAATCAAACCACCAACTCTACGAGCATGACATGCGCACATTATATGACATTTTGTGATCTAAGTCTTTTATGTGTGACCTTTGATAACATGTTTTGTTTCTCACCATATGTTTTAGTCACCATATGTTTTAGTCTTAAGTGAGGAGTCCTACCAAATTAAGAAGGACCGTCAAAAGAAGGCACAAAATAAGTCATTATAAAATGTATGTGATATATCTCCTTATGAAAAAAAAAGAAAAAAAAATGAATGATGTTAGTTGGAAGGTAAGTTCCAAATTAAACACCACACTTCAGTCTTTTTGCATCCCGTCTACGCTTGTGAGTGAGTTGTATGATTTATTTTTGTTTGAATGATTGATTGACTTAGAAATGACCATTGCTCAAAGTCTATTGTTTGTAACTGTTTCATCACGTATTTGGTTTGGATTCCTCTTTCCTTACGGTCACAGGCATTGGATTTGTGGACTTGGAAATAAATCCAGTGTTAGGACACCCATTGTCTATCCTTCTTGATAGCACAGGTCGACTAACCATAAGTGTGATAAATTATTATCTATCTGAATGCACGTCTAGAAACTGTTGAGGGTAATCTATGTAGGTAATCAATGACTTTATGTCTAGGAATGATTGAGAATTTTCTAAGTATGATGTTTGAGAACTTTAGAGCCTTTGTGATTAAAATCTATTGAATCACATGCTTGCATATGTGGTTAGAAAATATTGTCGTATGTATTGACATTGAAATTTGAGTGCGCTGCTGATATCGAGTTACAGCTTCTGTTGTAGCACTCCCTGTATCTTCCTTTGAAAATTACTCTTGTGACAAATAAGAACGACACAAATAATTTGTTCACCCAGTTTGGTAACTTGCCTACGTCTAGGGCGGATCACACTCTAATCCTCAAGATTTCACTACCACGGTTTAAAGTACAAAGGAGTCTAACCTCTACCTCTCACCTACCTGAAATCTTTTGCTCAGTCTAACCCCCTAGACGAGCTAGCAGTCTGGTCACACAGACTCTCTTCTTGCCACCTACACACTTCCAATAGAGAATGTCTACAGACCTGACACTCACACTTAGCCTACCCTATTACAATGTGTAGTAGACGGAATGCTTCAGCACACTCTATATCAGAGTTGCTATAATTTCTGTCGACAGCTTATCTAGCACACACGGCCACATTGTCAGACTCTCTCTCTGAATTCTTCCAACTCAGATGTTGCTCCCCATTGATCAATGATCGTCTGTCAATATCGGGTAGCCACAATCAGCGCTCCAACAGCCTGCAACACCTCTGGTTTGCAGCTGTTCTTCGAAGCTTTTGTTTTGATCCTTCAAGGAGCCACGCTCCAGTTGAATTCTGTGGATCAAACCTTAATCAAAATCAGCGAGTTCTGATCTCTTCTGCGCACCCCACAACTCTGTCAAGCTTCTGCTATAAACTCTAATTGTGTGTATTTTGTGCTTTGATTTCTAGATCAATGTTATGGCATTGCCTCTGCCTTCCTCTTATAGCTTCGTGGATCACCACTGACAGAAACCTCGTTGCCTTAGGATTCGTAGTACAGTACATCATTATATGAATCTCCTCTTAAATTCTTGCACAGTTGTTAAAGATTCAGTTTCCTAAATTGAACTTTAGCATCCTTAACTTTTAGAGCTTTTCTCCAACCATGTGATGACATATGCATGTTACGTGATGACATTTTCGAAGCTTCATGAACCTCTGAGACAATGACAGCACCTTTCTGAACTTTCTTCGTGCAACTTGAAGCTTCTCGGCCATTTTGCTTTAGCTTCAAATCATCATGGATTGCTGTAGCAGAATCTGTTTTTTGCCTTTTCCCCAGTTTGCCTCAGCTCTTGTGAACCACAGAGTGCTGTAGTAGATCCTTGTGTTCTGTTGTTGTATCTCACCCATTCTTCAGATTGTGCTTCAGCTTCAAATCATCAAGGATTGCTGAAGGAGACTATTGTGTAGTTTTGTCAAGGGATGCCATACCACAACAGACATTGTGAGCCCTCAAATTTGCATTGCATGCATCATTTAGCTTATGATTGCATCTTTGCATCTTTGAATCGTGGGTATTTTCAAGAGACACCACTCGTCCAGTAGGGTAGCATAGGATTTAACGGCTTGTTGCATATGTTAAATGAAATTGTGATTCTTTCTAGAGTAAGTTAATATTTCCCTGTTTTATGTTTTCATTTATAGTCAGCCTGTATATATGATGTATGACACGTGGTTGTTATTCGTTCGGGACGAACGAATGCTAAGTGTGGAGTCGTGAGTGGTGGATTTTGTTGCACATTTTAGGCTTCATTTCTCTTTGTTTACCTCTCAAGATATATACTCTTCAAGGAGCATCTAGAGGATGGAACACGCAAATAGAGCAAAGAGAGACAAATCAGAGCCAGAAATGAGCCTGCAGATTCCTAGGCATCGCCCCACCATTTACAGGCAACACCTCGTACCGTTGAGGACATTTCGGGCGTTGCCTCACTCAATGAGGCAACACCACACTATTTTGGAAAGCTTCGAGCGATGCCTTACTATTTTGGAAATGTCCAGGCAACACCTCAGACTGTTACGATATTGTCGGGCAACGCCTTACTTTACCAGGCGACGCCGATAAATTTAGAAGTCTTCAAGCGACGCCCCATGTTATCCAGGCGATGCATCGTTTCCGGTATACATAGGCAGCTCATGACCAGCATTCTGTAATTCAAAATTTGCACCACGAATCCTATTTTTTGAGTGTGTAGAAGAGCGAGATAGCAGTAGCCTTAAGCAATGATCCCTTTCGAGCATATGGAGAAACAATCGAGCTAGTAAGGAAGACTCGTCGTGACAAAGTTAGCCCTTTCTATCTTACTCTCGTTGTATTCTATTACTTTGCCATCATATGTGATGCGGAGCGATTGACACTTCAGTATGCAGAGAAACAGGATCATCCCAAGGTGCACGTTAGCGAGAGGGAGCGCCTCAGGCTTCTGAGCCCATCCGGAGTGTTTTAATATTTTATTTTTAATTTTTAATGTTTTTAAATAGGTTTCCTTATTTTGAATTTTAGATTCGGTTAGGTAGATACTCTGTTTCCTAATTTCTAGGTTCTGATTACTATTTAAACAAGGCCAAGGAAGTAGGGAAGACACTCTATTGGAAATTAATAAAATTTAGAATTCTCTCTATATAGTTTGCAATTCGTGCCTAGGGTTTCGAATTCAACCTTCATCATCCCTATGCCCACACGCGCTGCATTAATTTGACTTGTAGTTCTTAGTTTCATTTTATATTGAATTTGCTATCTCTTACTCTTAATTTGTGCTCTACATGCATGATAGGTTGTATGTGTTCCATGTTTGCTAAGAGTTGATCCGCTTTCTTGTTGAACTCTCCTAACTCAAAATAACATTGCGAAAATCCAGAATCTTAATCGGTTATGATAGATTAGAAAATATTATATCATCACTTGTGCATATGTTCGCATTGGTTCGTTGGACAACCCTAGATACTTAGGATTATAATACTCTTTGAAAGCAACGTACCCTCATTAACACAATGCTCTTCATTCTTGATGGTTCATTCGCCGAATTATCTAAATATGTCTTTATTCTTTGAGTTTGCATATTCTACTTTAGTACTTTTACTATAAGTTATAGTCTGAGTTTAATAATCTAAGCCACTAGAACTACATTCACATGTATTTAGTGATTTGTTTGCATGATAGGCTGTGTGTTCTCTTCTTGCTGAGTTGAGCCGCTTATCCTTGTTTATTTGTTGATTCTGAATTGCTTTGCCACTCATAAAATCTTAGCCTGTTAGCATAGATTAGGAATTGTATATTGCTAACCATTGTATGTAACATCAAATCCTTGGACGGCATTTATGTACTTACATATGATTATAAATATTGTTTGATTGTAGCGTACCCGAATTAACACTTTCTGAATTAATATAAAGGTTAAAAATACTCCCGATCACAAACCAACCTTCAATTACAAAATATGTTTAGTAAAATTTTCAACAGTAAAGTTGAGATTCCCAGACCGTAGTTTCATTGAAGAACAAGACAAGGTGAAACAAAATCTAAGTTTATGTAATAGCTTGTTGACTTTTAACAGTTTAATGCGGGAGGTGCTCATCGCACCCCCCCACGACAAAATTGGGTAAGTCAAATTACCCATATGCCCCCCTCATTTTATTTAATTACATTTACTTAATTTATATATTTAATTAAATATTAAATATTTTTTAAAATTTAATTAAATTAAAATTAAAATTCAATTAAATTCAATTAATATTATAAATTAATTTTACCATAGTTATTTTATCATAGTCAAATTACCCATATGCCCCCCTCCAAACCCCTGTGATTATTAAGTTGTATACTCTGTATTACACTGAACAATTATTTTGTTCAGTGTAATACAATTCCTTAGTGTAATTGTATTACACTGAACTTTTCCTGTATACAATGAGATTTCAATTATGTATATTAACCTTCACTAAGACATTAATTAATAGTTCTGTATAATATTAATTTATGTATTATATATATGTCGAGTATGACTTAGTTTTTGTTCTAATCAATAGATAACTCACCGTAAAAAATATGTGTTATATATTAAATTTATAGATTGTTTTGAATTGATGATAATATCTCATTAAATATAATATATATGTAATATATATGTTAATTTATAAATAGTTTTAAATCAATACTTATTTTTTTATTGTTATGTTTTAAAAATAAAAAATATTTATTATAAAAAATTAAAAGAATTATTGGTGAATGAGATATGTATATGAATTTGGATTAAATATATATGGGTTTGGATCAATTGAATGTTAGGGGTGTAATGGAAAAATTTGGTGGGCCCCGCGGGAGGTGTATGTGTGTTGGGGAGGGGTGGGGGGTGCGAGGAGAACCCCCCGTTTAATGCATATAACAACAACCATAGTTAATGATATTTCCCACCGACAAATCTTGACAAAAGGCGGAGCCCATTTATCTAATCAGCCATATAAAAATTAAAATAGATTTCATAAGAGGCAAAACAGGTCGGTGCATGCGGAACTAACAATCACATTAATTCAAATGTCACAGTCCATAAAAAATATTTTCACAAAAACATACTCATGAACAACACTTCATAACAAATACAGCGTAGGTGAAAACAATTATAATATATGCTCCAATCTATTCTTGCTAAAATAGGGCGAGCAGATACAATGTTGATAGATGATGAGAAAACAATGAGACCAGAAATGAGCTGAAGTTTCAAATAAAACTAAAATAAAAAGGGAACAGAAAGAAAGAGACATCAAAAACTCAATTTATTGTTAATAAAATAATCTGAAATATAAAGCACGAACATACTGAATACTTTACTTCCAACTGAAATAGCAATATTAACTACTAGATTCCTTTCAAGGAAAATTCTAAATTCACAAAGCTGTCTAGCAACAATTCAACAAATGGAGTGAACTACATACAGACTTCTTCCATGATGAGAATGTTACGATCCCACATCGGCTAGATGGGAAATCATCTAGTGAGATATAATATCAAGGGATTCTCTCCACATCAGACTAGTCTTTTGAGGTGAACTCTTCCCCTTAGCTTGTATCCCTAACATTTGGTGCTTTCATTGAGAGCCAACATGGAGGGGGCGACCTAGGAGAGGGCTACTTGATTGCCCAACGCGGCCAAAGTGAAGCCACCTAGAGTGGGCGTTCTTGGGAGAGACGATATGGGATACCGCTATCTGATGGAGTTCTCTCCCACATCAGACTAGTATTTTGTGGTGAGCTCTTCCCTTAAGCTTGTATCCCTAACATTTGGCTCGACCAATCTGGATAGATGAGTTCAAGAGGTCATATAGTCAGATAGGACTAACCGGACAGGAAGATATAGATGCCTAGTGAGATGAATAGTTTCGCTTTGGCCACGTCATTCTCGAGTTAGAAAGGTTAGGTGAAGCAAGCACGCGACTAAGCGCCAGAGTAGACTGAAATGGCTATTATATTATGTAAATTTCTTCTAACAACCTTGAACAGGTCAGAAAAACCATGAGAGGAAAAAATGAACCTACCTTTATAAATAGTCAGTACATGTTCATGGGCATTTCAAATATCCACCCTTGACCAAGCCAGTTTTCCTTTTCTAACTAATGATAATTTCAAGACACTAGGTGCCTTTATAGGCTTTTTGAGCACAAATGATATCAACAGCGCTGCAAAAATGTATCCAGGTTCCAAGAATAGGAGTGAGCATGGTTCTTACTACTCAACTTTATATGGGATTGTGGATGCACAATGTTGCCGAAAACAAATGGATACATTTGAAAGTTCTTTTTGTCACCATTTCATCATGAATCAAAAGAGCTAATTTCAAATGGCTACATAAATGGTATGAAAACACTGTAAAATGGTTACTACCAACAATAAACAGGAAAACTTCATAAAACTGTTTTTAAATGGAAGTATACATGTTTCTCCCTCTAATCATGCTAGTGCCTTTTAAGTACCATGTAAATCTCAGTAGAGTATTTATCTGAATCCTGATATATATTCCATAGGTGATTCTCTATAGTCTATACTGTCTTACCAACATTTTCCATGTCTCAATACCCACCTTGGAATCCATTTTAAGTAAACACAAAAGCAACTATGGGAGAGAGAAAACGAACCTGGAACACAATAATGTAATCAATACCAGCATATGAAGATGATAACTCTGCAATACTCCACAATTTTTTGTATCATAGAAAGGAATATAGTTGAAATTGGTAAAATTGCAAGAGTGGGAGTTGACTGTAAGCTGTAAATATGAAGACTTAGCAAGGCAGTCCACTACCAATGGAAAAAAGAAAAAATAGTTGTCACAATCTCATTAAAAATTCAATGAAGGATAGTATACACATTGATACAACCTTGTAGTGGGTATACACATCGCTATTACTCAATGATCAATTGACATCCAACAGGATGGTGACTGCACCACAATTACGGTGCTCAATCTCAATCACATGTTTCTAAACATTTGGTAAGACACAAGAAGCAACTGAGAAATTACCGCTAGTGTGGCACTTCAAATGAGGCAGACAGTGGATAGAAATACAATCAACCCATCTATCCCTGTTGCATATTTCGGGCCGGACCAGTCAAAAAAAGATTGGCCCGCGGGCCGCCCATCGGCCCGATTTATATAGGGCTAGGCCGGGCCGAACCCGGCCCACTATAACTTTTACGAAAATAATGAAAGGTCAAATTTTTTTTAACTTCGGATGTGAGCTCTGAACAGGCTGGACTTTACAGACTTGGGTAATTCAGACACACTTTCTAACCTCATCCTAATATTACAGACTCTAATAATGTTTTTTACAAATTGCTAGCCTATTACAAACATATTACAATTATGACAACAAAATAGATCTGCTGAACATAAAGTATGGCTGCACAAAAAGCTATTTTTGTTGACGAAATAAGTGGAGAGGATTGAGGCGAAGTGGATCTATCAGCTGCAAAGTCTGTTGGGATTTGGAGACCTGTCATCACAAAAGATCAAAAGTACACTAACATTTTAACTAAATTACATTAGGTTCTATGAATAGAACCACAAAAAGCTAATCTATTACATCGCAATATCACTGGTTCTACAAACAGAACCACAAGCTAACCTATTACATATTTACATTGCAATATCGAAAGTTCTACGAACAGAAGTGATGATGATCATAACAATTATATGTTGATCACAACAAAATGTGCAAATCAGTAGCTAGTACCACGCAATGTGTTCAAAATGTTGCACAAAAATGTAACTAGTAGCACAAAATTTCAGAATCAAAAGCCAGTTCAAAATGTTGCTGCAAAAAAGTAGTTAGTCCCACAAAATGTGCACAAAATGTAACTAGCACCACAAAATCTCAGAATCAGTAGCTAGTTCAAAAATGTGGCTACTGCCACTTATAACAACCTATTTCATGTTACTAACAGGCACAATAAAAATCCAACCAAAAGCCAAATTAATAGCTAGGACCACAAAAAAGCAAACAGCAGCTAGTATCACTTTGTAATATCAATTCAAAAATGGAGATGATCAATGACATTACAAAAAGGTTGCACTTACTTGCTGCACAAAATCAGTTTCAGTAACATTAACATCAGAATATCATGCAAATCATCATCTTCTAATAACCAATCTGGCCTACTAGCCCTAGCATTCATTAACTCTTCAGCCATGACAATGACAGTAACATTAAAGTTAACATTAACATCAGAAGCTGCTGCATCTTGTTTCCTAGACTTAGACAATGACCAATCTTTTGAACAAATTAATGATTCAACAGTGGCAGGACTAAGTGAAGCCCTTTTCTCAGACACAACTCTGCCTCCAGCGGAGAAAGCAGCCTTTGAAGCTACTGTGGAGGCAGGGACACTTAATAAAGCTTTAGCCATGACAGATAATACGGGATACATACTGCTATTTGCATTCCACCAAGCCAAAATATTAAAATTACTATTTTCATCAACATCTAAGGTCTCAAGCTCTAAATAAATTTGCAAATCAGTAGATGCACCCTACTACTTACTCTAGCTCTTTTTAATTTAGCCATGGAAGCTGAAGCAACAATAGGAATATTAACATCAATAGGTTGAGATTCAACAACAGTAGAGGGAATAAGAACAGAATGTTCAGCACTCATTGAAGAGGAAGCAACAAGTAATTTCTGCTTAAAAACGTCATATAGTTTATGTAAAACTGACTTAACATATGCAACTTTCATTTCTATGTCTAAAGGATCAAGATCATACAAACTCAGCCAAGTCTCAATTGCTAAAACCTTAAAACGAGGATCCATAATAGTTGCCAAACAAAAAATAATAGGAAATTCAGCCCAATATTTATTAAATTTGAATTTCATGGCATCTAAAACAGATTTGAAAGCATCAAGAGGCTCGTATACTTTAAAGGTGACATAAGTATCAACCAAACTATTTATCACTTTATTAGAAGTAGGAGAATAAACACCGCTGCAAACTTTAGTAGTTGAACTAAAAATTGACAAAAAATTCATGCACAAAGAAGCAAGAAGCCAATCATGCTCAGTTGAGATACTGATAGAACAATTTCTAGACTCATTAACTTTTTGACAATATCTATGCATGGCAGATTTATATTTTATAGCAACTTTCAAAAGATCATAAGTACTATTCCACCTATGTGGCACATCATTATCAATGTTACGCCTACTTAAGCCCAACTCAGAACAAAGATTTAATCCACAACTCATGTCTTTTAATGGATGAATTCATTGATCTAACAATTGTAGTTATCTTCTCTAATCTAGGTGACAATATAGCAAGTCCATCTTGAACAATCAGATTTAATATATGGCATGTGCATCTAACATGAAGAAGTTGTTTTGAAATATTTGTAAGCATGAGATGACCAGCAAGTTGTGCAACAAGAACATCATTGCTAGATGCATTATCTAAAGTTAAAGTAAACACTTTATCATGCAATTGCCAAGCTATTAATTCTTCATACATATGTCTAGCCAAGCTGCCACCCGTATGACGATATTCAACCATTTTGAATGACAAAATTCTTTTCTGCATGTTCCAATCATCATCTATCCAATGTGCAGTTAGACTCATATATCCCATTTTTTCCCTGGATGACCACATATCAGATGTGGAACATATATTACCCTTAAATGATTTAAAGTAGGCAATCAGATCTAATTTGCATGCATTAAAAATTTTCATGACATCTCGTTTACATGTATAACTAGAAAATTTCTTAAACTGAGGTGCTAACCCTCTTTGAACCATACCCACAAAATCATGTGTATCAACAAACGTGAAAGGTAATTCTGCTCTAATAATAAAGTCCACTATTTCAGATCTGGCTCTACCATTGTCAAACTGAAAATTAGATACAATTCCACCTTTATCTTTTGCAAGCAACATCTGATTTCTAACATTTCTCTCTACCGCAGCAGCATTTAAATGTGTTTTAACATGCCTAGACAGATGAGAAGTACCAGAATTACCAGAGCACACAAGCTTCACACTACAAATACTACATTTAGCCTTCTGAATTTTTTTCCCATTTAACAATTCCTCATCAAGTTTAACAAAATAGTTCCAAACATTAGAAGTGGTTTTACTTGTAAATGTTGGTGTGTTACTAGGAATTGAAGAGGGTGTAACATTACTAGACTCAGGTATTTCATCATTACTTGAAGAAAATGTTTCCATATTTAACAGAAAATAATAATACCTTACCTCAATAACTTACCAGTTAAGTGCAGTGCTGACGTGTAGAAATTTTGTACTCCAAATTCAGTGAATATGAAGTTCCAAGGCAGGTCAAAAACAATTTATAAACCGAAGTATTCCGGGTCGTCCAAGGAGTAAACTAAGCTTATGCACTACGCAAAATCTAGTTTTGTTTAGCTAACTCGATCTGTGAATTGATATTGTGTTGGAATTGAATTAAGACAAGCAAGCTAAGGTTAAATGGCCAAATTTCAAGAAGATTCCAAGGTTGATTTCACTTGTCTAGTGTTTTCTAATAAAGTGACGAAGATGAATGGATGATTGAAGACTGTAGAGGTTATGAATAGATCAATATTCTAAACTAGCTTTCGCTCAATTTTGATTATCAACCTATTATGGAAATCGAATCTCAATCTCTCAATATTTCGATTCGCTCTAACTTCCTCCACTAATCACAAGCCGTCGCTATGATAATCAGTAAAAGAGTTAGGATGAAGCTAAGCTAACCTCTAACTTATCTCTTTATTGCTACTTTCGTATGTCAATAAAATCAAAGTCGGTTTCACTCTCGTCTTTCCTAAGTGTGTATCTCTCAATAACGCACTCGAGTTAAAACGAATTTCATGCTGGCATTCTTTCAAACATCTAGCATGCATAACTTGACACACTTGAGGGAAAACCGTAATCTATCAATCATCCACCTAAACTTTCGTTTATAACATCATCACAATATGTCAAACACACTAGACAAGATTCATCAAACCTTGGAATTAGGGAGATTACTCACGAGACATGGAAAATGATATCATTGCTTTCATATATAAAGAACGAGTTACAAATCCAATTCTCAAATGAAAACAACGGATTACAACCATGCACTTGAGTAATCAAGGATCGAAAAACCTCTTTTCTTCCTCCCTTCCTTCTCTGGTTCGTGCCCTAATCTCGCCTCCCAGCTCCCTGGTTCGTGTCCTATCCAATCTTTTTTCCTTTTCTCTCCCGGTTCCCTTCAAATTCTATGAAAATATGCTGATCTGTCCGTATCGGTCGCATCAATACGGTCGACACGACCGACACGACCATATCCACTCGCTACGGTCGATTCGACGTCAGCTGGAGTCGAACAATCGACACGGTCGTATCGACCGTGCCGAACGTACCAATACGGTCGGTACGGGAGATACGGGCACTTTGACAATTTCTCGTCTCTTTTGCATGCAGTTGCCTCTACTTTACTCCCTATGGCGCCCTGAGCAGATTGGCCCTGAAATAAGAAAGAGAGAGTGTATAATGGTCATAATATTCCAAAAGTGAACGAAAGCAACCAATAAACACAAGCGAGAATCGGTCTGGAATCCGACCGATCAAACACTCCACACTTAAAATTTGATCGTCTCGAGCAAACAATCAGAACATGTTATAATATATTCAAGACGCTCTATCCCAACTTAAGCTTTGAATAATAGAGTGATGACCACCAAAGCACGGGTTTCACAAACTCTAGCCCCACACCTCACACTAACACTTCAAACAAATTGCAATCAAAGAGTTTTCGAGCCGCCTAAGAACACATGAGGGCACACACTCAAGAAAATCAGTACCATCGCCAACCAAAACCAATCTCGCAGTCTATTCATTTTCAAGGCAAAGCATTCGAAACAAGGGTTTATACACAACATGCAGAACTCATATCCAAGCCTTAGACTTTGCATCATAATTCATAAGGAAAGAGGAGTTCGGCAAAAATTATTTTTCAAAAACAATCATAAACCCATTGATGCTTACGTGCTAACACAAGGGTCATTCTCTAGCAAAGCAAGCTAGCACACAAGCAAATTGTAGACTTGCACAAGAATGATATGGCGGATGGGCTTAAAGTCAAGCTCTTACTATTTCTTTTCTCTCTTTTTTTTTCTCAAGCTTTCGAGGAGGAACTTTTCTTCCTAACCTCGGCCATTTTTTTTTTTTTTTTTTTTTTTTTTTTCATTGGGTGCAATACTTTCGAGGGGGAACTTTTCTTCCTAACCCTCGGCATTGCAGCCAAAATCACACAATAAGAACTTGACAATGAGCCCAAATAGAGGTTGAGGATGCGCAAGAAACAATTACAAGCGAGGAGCTAGGCAAGCAAACAAGAGTCACCTAAAAGCAATCGCAAGGTTTATGCATTATGTAATGGGTTTTTGCAAGCTACACCAAGGTCCAAAGCAAGCAATGAAAAATTCCTAGAATGCGAGATAGGCAATGGATAGCAATAATAATGACTCACAAGAAGGCGCGATCATGAGAACTTACCCGGCCCTAGGCTCTAAATTAGCAAAATGAAAGAGGCTAGATGCGGTATGTGAAACTCAAGCATGTTGATCCCAATCTTAAAAAAGTCAAACACTCTTATAACAATATGCCTAGTATGGAATCAATGAACATTTTGGCACCAAGCACTCAATGCATATTCAAGCAAGTCTGTGAAACACTCAATTAATATGCACTAGCCACTCCACACTTAAAATAAAGCTTAGTCCCTAAGCTAAAAATTAAAAATGAGAAGAGTGCATAGGAACTCCCCTAGTGAGCGTGGCCATTTCGTGCGGGAGTCAACATATTTCCGCCACTTTGATGACCTGAAAAATGAGAAGATAGGTGGACAAATAGAGCACAATCAAGTTCATCAAATTCATCGCCAAAATGAGATATGAAACATATATAGCCATGACAATGAAACAGCCTTACGATGAGATTTAAACATTCAGAATTCCATAAGGACACAAAACAGCAACAAGCAAATGTTCAAATGCAACCATCATAGCCAACAAAAGAGAACTACCAAGTGAAGTCAAGTCAATCTAGCAAGGACATCAACTAATATATCAAAAAAAATAGCATCCTAAAGGTAGTCACTCGGCGCCGCGCTGAGAAGGTCCAGCATCATCATCATTCGGGCCAGTCCATGGCATGGGATCCTGCGGCTCAAAAGTCTCGTGTCCAGGAGCGGTAGGAGGTGCTGGAAAGTCATGAATTCCTCCGGCTTGAAGCAAAGCAGTGATAGCCCTGGTCGTCCACTCCTGAGAGCGCATAAGATAGTCTAGCTGGGAGCTGTAGTCCGGAGCGTGATGTGTGGGCTGAGCATCCTCTTGCGCCTCTGATGGTGGAGGCGCAGTCTCATGTCGGCGCTTCGAAGCACGACCAGCCGCTGTAGAAGGACCATCTAACCTATGATACCATGTACCATTAGGTAGCACCATCCGCATTTGCCTAAGAGCGGCAAGGTCCAAAATGGGGAACATGCCCGGGGCAGCCGGTGGAAGCTCATAGCGAAAAGCTTCGGCGAGCGCAGTAATGAAGCCGCCACCACCAAGAACATATCTCTGATCATTGGTTTGGAACTCTTCAAAGCGGAAGGTCAAATATGATATAACATCGAACTCCACGCCTTTATCAAGCGCGATGAGGAGGTCCAAATCCTGCTGAGACACCTTCGTCCCCCCTTCAACACGCGGATTGAGTGATGTCGCAATGATGCGATGCATATATTTCCATTCCGCGTCTCTAATGCACGAGGAGGGTGGGCTAGGAGAGAACACCGCATCTTGCCCGGATAACTTCTGCCAAAATTCTGTCCGCTCAATATCATTCACCACAGGAATAGTGCCCTCCATAGGAAATTCCAGAATGTCATGGAGCTCCTCTCTGGATAGGTGGCGCTCTTCGTTCCCCAATTGGAATTTCCAGGCGGTCACCCTCTGCCCTTCGATGACAGCTTCAAAGGAAGCGATAAACTCATGGACCATATTTTTATGAGTTGGCCATGTAGCCCCTACAAGCACCCCAAGGCCAAACCGCTGCAGCCGGCTATTAACTGAGTCGAAGATAGCAAACCTGCGCATTGTCGTCACATCGGGCATGGGAGTGGGCACAATTTCTTTCTTCCCGTCGAGGATGCGCTTAAGCCGCTCCGCGGACCTTGGATTGATGAACTTGTAAGTCTTTGGGAATGGAGGGGGCAGACCTGGGCGGCGGACAACGTTCTTCTTCCTGCTGGCTGCGGGCTGTTTTGTGGGAGGCATTGTTGTTGAGGAGCTGAGAAATTAGGGATTGAGGTTGAGTGGCTGGATGGTTGCTGCCCTGTGGAGAGTAAACGGAGCTGGTGCGGCGCTAGGGTTGGAGCACGGCTGGGCGAGTGCGGCTGGTGGCTGGAGGTCGGGCGAGCGCGGCTGGGGTTCTGGCCGGACTGGCGAGCACGGCTGGTGAGCTGGTCGGACTGGAGCGAAGCTGGGCGACTGGTGCGGTCGCTGGGGTGGCTGGCGAGGGTCGGCTGGTGGACGGGCAAGCGCGGCTGGGGTTCTGGCGCGGGTGAAGAAGATGTGGGGAATTTGGGGAAAATCGCGATTTCAAAATCTGAAATCGCGATTTAGGTCAAATACTAGCCGAAGAACCGTATCGATACGGTCGATACGACCGGATCGACCGACACGACCATATGCACTCGATACGGTAGATACGGTTCTTGAAATATTACGGACACCGTATCGACCGTAGCAATACGACCGACACGGTCGTGACGACCGACACGGGCCGTACGACCTAGCCGAACCAAGATGACATCGAGAAAAACTAAACCCCAAACTCCGAGATAAAATAAGACGACCAAGACGCAGGCCTAGCACATGACTCCTAATGCAACTAAAAGAAGAAGAAAAACAAAAAACAAAAGCAAGAAACAAGAAGAACTCACAAAGCGGGTTACTTCCCGAAAAGGCCTAGTTTAAAGTCTTGGCGAGACATAGCTAAGGGCGCGCATGATCAATCCAAGTGGTAGCTCACATAGCCTACCTCCTTCTCTAGCCCGTGATACAATTTAATCCGATGCCCATTAACCTTGAACAACTCCCCCTCAGAATTTAAAAGCTCCACATGCCCATCATCAAACACTTTATGAACTTGAAAAGGGCCCGACCACCTAGTCCTTAACTTACCGGGAAAAAGTCTCAATCTTGAATTGAACAAAAGGACTTGGTCTCCTTGTTTGAAGCTCTTCCTCACCAGCTTTCTATCATGCCATCTCTTCGTTCTTTCTTTGTAGAGAAGCGCGTTGTCATAAGCATCCAAGCGACTTTCGTCCAATTCATTCAACTGTAACAACCGCTTCTCTCCTGCAGCACGTAAATCAAAGTTTAATCTTGTAATTGCCCAAAAAGTCTTATGCTGCAGCTCAACAGGAAGATGACATGCTTTCCCATAAATCAATCGATATGGAGACATTCCAATAGGGGTTTTAAATGCAGTACGGTATGCCCAAAGTGCATCATCTAGCTTAGAAGCCCAATCTTTTCTAGACCGACTGACTGTCTTCTCGAGAATGATCTTAATTTCCCTATTCGAAACCTCCACTTGCCCGCTTGTTTGTGGGTGATAAGGGGTGGCAATCTTATGGTAAACACCATACTTCTTTAGCAAAGCCTCAAAATTCTTCTCCTTAAAATGTGACCCTCCATCACTAATAACCGTACGTGGTACGCCAAATCTAGGGAAAATGATCTTCCTAAATAGCTTCGTAACAACTTTAGCATCACAAGTAGGAGAGGCTACAGCTTCTACCCACTTAGACACATAGTCTACAGCTACCAGGATATATGAGTTTCCAAAGGAGGTGGGAAAGGGACCCATAAAATCTATCCCCCAAACATCAAAGATTTCTACCTCTTGAATAGGATGTTGGGGCATCTCATTGCGCTTAGAAATAGTACCACTCCTTTGGCAACTATCACATCTCTTGGCGTACTCGTAGGCATCCTTAAAAAGTGAGGGCCAATAAAATCCACACTGGAGAACTCGTGATGCAGTCTTGTTGCCACTTCCATGCCCACCATAGGGAGAATCATGACATTGAGCAAGAATGCTCATCATGTCCTCCTCAGCCACACAAGTCCTGTAAATTCCATCTGCACAAAGCTTATAAAGATAAGGCTCATCCCAGTAATAATATTTCACATCATGCAGAAACCTCTTCTTCTTGTGATGGTTAAGATCAGTAGGAAGTAGACCACAAACCAAATAATTCACGTAATCTGCATACCAAGGAGCCGCTTGCAGCTCCACTCCCATTAAGCTCTCTCCTATGAACGAATCATCTATGGGAGTTGCTGCCACCCTAACTTGGGGATCTTCTTCTAGCCTAGAGAGATGATCAGCTACTAGGTTCTCTACCCCTTTCTTATCCTTAATGAGAATGTCAAATTCTTGGAGTAGGAGCACCCACCTAATCAATCTAGGCTTAGAATCTTTCTTAGCTATGAGGTACTTAATGGCAGCATGATCGGTATAAACTATGGTATGCGATCCTACAAGGTATTGTCTGAACTTTTCAAAGGCAAACACAATGGCAAGCATCTCTTTTTCTGTGGTGGTGTAGTTAGCCTGGGTTTGGTCAAGGACTTTACTAGCATAGTAAATGGCATGTAGCTTCTTATCAACTCGTTGACCTAACACAGCACCTACTGCAAATTCACTCGCATCACACATAAGTTCAAACGGGAGTTCCCAATTGGGAGGCTGAATAATAGGGGCTGAGGTCAAGGCATCTTTAAGCCTAGTGTAGGCTTCAAAACAAGCATCATCAAAATGGAAATCAACATCATGGCACAAGAGATTAGTGAGGGGTCGAGCTATCTTGGAAAAGTCCTTAATGAATCGCCTATAAAACCCAGCATGACCCAGAAAACTTCTAATCCCCTTAACATCCCTAGGAGGTGGAAGTTTGGCAATGACCTCTATCTTAGCTGGATCTACTTCTATCCCTCGATTGGAAACTAGATGTCCCAAGACTATACCCTCTTGCACCATAAAATGACACTTTTCCCAATTAAGCACTAAATCAGTCTCAATACATCTCTCAAGAACATGGGAAAGGTTAAGAAGGCAATGATCAAAAGAAGACCCATAAACCGAGAAATCATCCATGAAGACTTCCATCTCCGTTTCTATAAGATCTGAGAAGATTGCCATCATGCATCTTTGAAAAGTTGCAGGTGCGTTACAAAGTCCAAATGGCATTCGCCTATAAGCGAAAGTCCCATAAGGACAAGTGAACGTCGTCTTCTCCTGATCTTGTGGGTGAATGGGTATCTGGAAAAACCCACTGTATCCATCAAGATAACAGAAGAAGCTATGATTGGCCAACCTCTCAAGCATTTGATCAATAAACGGAAGAGGGAAGTGATCTTTCTTTGTGGCCTTATTCAACTTACGGTAATCAATACACATACGCCAACCAGTTACGGTTCGTGTAGGTATCAATTCATTCCGCTCATTGGCCACAACAGTAAATCCTCCCTTCTTCGGGACAACATGGATTGGGCTAACCCAGTTTGAATCAGGAATAGAAAAGATAATGCCAGCATCTAACAGTTTCATAATCTCCTTCTTCACTACCTCACTCAAATTGGGATTCAGCCTACGTTGATGTTCCTTGGATGATCTAGCCTCATCTTCTAACTGAATCCTATGCATGCAAATACTAGGACTAATACCAGTAAGATCATCAATTGAGTACCCCAAAGCCTTCTTATACTTCCTAAGAACATGCAACAACCTAGAAGTCTCATCCCCATTCAAGGCAGAATTCACAATCACCGGATACGCAGAATTTTCATCAAGGAATTCATACCTTAGGCTTGCCGGTAGAGCTTTGAGCTCTACCTTGCAAGACTCCTTACCTTCTTGGGCCGTCTTCGAGATCTTGCTCCCCTTATCCTCATCCGTGCTGCCCTCTCCCAAATCAATAGCCCCAATGCTGTGCTCATTAGTATCTTCAAAACTCAAAAGATTAGATGAAGATAAAACACAATGATCTATCAAATCACATGAGCTAATACGATTGCAATCAAATGATGAGCATGGTGTTTTGCATGATTTTTCTAGACTAAATGCAATCTCTTCGTCACCAATGTGCAACACAAGTGAGCCATGTCTAACATCAATTACGGCTCCAGCGGTAGCTAGAAATGGTCTACCTAGAATGATTGGTACTTCCTTATCCTCCTCCATCTCTAAAACAATAAAGTCAACGGGAATATAGAAATTCCCTACCCTAATGGGAACGTCTTCAAGAACTCCTTTAGGAAATCTAGAAGAGCGATCCGCCAATCTCAAACAAATGGATGTAGGAGTAAGTTCACCAAGATCTAGCTTTTTGCATAGTGAATAAGGCATAAGAGAAATGCTAGCTCCTAGATCACATAATGCACGCTCAATGATAACATTACCAATATTGATAGGGATAGCAAAACTACCCGGATCTCCTAACTTCTTAGGTAATGCATTTTGAACTACGGCACTACACATCTCATTCAATGCAACAGTTTCATGCACATCAATCCTACGCTTTTGAGAAATGATATCTTTTAAAAACTTTGCGTAAGTAGGGACTTGAGAGATTACCTCTGTGAAGGGCAGCGTTACCTGGAGCTTTGTCAGCATATCCGAGAACCTCTTGAAGTGAGCCTCCTTGTTGCTCTTAGCTAGCCGCTGTGGGAATGGCACTTTAGGCTTGTATGTCGGTACCTCGACAGCTACATCTCTCTCAACCGGTGTGGGTTCAACCTCTTCTACATCAGGTTTTTCAGCTGTGTCCTTCTCATTCTCTGAATTCTCATCCAAGACCACCCTTGGCTTGGAGGCGCGCGTTCTAGCGTTAGCGGGGTCTATCACTATACCACTTCTTGTAGTGATGGCACTACAGGATTCATTGTTACCCATGTCTGGCTTTGAAGGAAGCTTACCATGTGACCTTGACGAAGAAGCTGCCTGTTGTGCAATTTGTGTCTCCAAGTGTTTGTTGTGAATGGCAAGTTCATCGATTCTTGCATTCAACTTCTCTTGACCCGCAACAAGTTGAGCGAGAATGGCCTCCATGGTAGGGTTAGAGCTGCTTGAAGAAGCCTGAGGCGGTGCTTGTGCGTGGTGCCCTTGAGAAGGTTGATTTTGATAATTGTTCGAGTATTGCACCGGTCCTTGACTTCTACTATAATTCCCTTGCCCCTGCTGATTGTTCCGAGCAAAATTCTGACTTCCTTGATTTGTTTGAAATCTCTGGTTGCTTTGGTACTGCCTTGGTTGAAATCCAGGAGGGGTAGGTTCTTGGGTTTTGTAGGAGAAGTTCGGATGGTTTCGATTACTAGGATGATAAGCTGGATTTGCACTTGATCCATAAGCACCTACATTTTGTCTACCCATGAAGTTAACATCCTCGTTGTTGATTCCACCTTCTAGGGGCATTGTGAGCGGACAATATGTTGAATCATGGTCTACTGATGCGCAAATCTCACACCCTCCTGTTGATGAGGAACTACCGGCCTGATTTGCATTAAAATTACCAATAGTTGTGATCAAGGCATCAAACTTCTTTGACAACGCTCCAATAGCATCATTTGTGTCCACAGCATAGGTTGACTGAGTGTTGGAATGTTTCCGAGGGTTGGATCTCTCACTTGTCCATCTGTGAGCATTGCTGGACATCTTCTCAATAATTCTTTCACCATCCTCCGGTGTGTGATCCATAAGAGATCCTCCAGCTCCTTGATCCACAGTAGCTCGCACATCATAGTCCAACCCATTATAAAATGATTGAACGACAAGCCACTTGGGCAAACCATGATGTGGGCAAGCTCTCAACAAACCCTTGAAGCGTTCCCAAGCTTCATACAATGTCTCACCTTGCTTTTGCCCAAAGTTGCTGATGTTGGTTCTGTATTGCGCTGTTTTCCCAGGCGGAAAATACTGAGTCAAGAACGCCTGCGCCAAGTCATCCCAAGTACTGAAGGTTCCGGGATTATGGCTCCACAACCATTCCTTTGCTTTTCCCGCTAGTGAGAAGGGGAAGACTCTGAGACAAACTGCATCTCTTGAAACCCCATTGATCCTGAATGTGTTCAGCAACTGAAGAAATGAATTCAGATGAGCGCTTGGATTTTCATTCGGAAGTCCCGAGAAGGGCGAGTTGGAAGCCAAGGCAAGCAGCGCCGGTTTGATATCATAATTGTTGGCGGTCACTGCTGGGTATGTGATTGGTGATTGCAATGTGGTCATGGTTGGGAATGTGTAATCCCTCATGGCTCTTGGCTCTCCTTGTACCTCTCGTCGCTGATATCGACCTTGATCAGGTAAGTCCGGCATCCTTGGAATAAGTTCTTCTCGAGGAGGATCATTTGCATTGTTCCTTTGTGGTTCCATTTCCGGTGTCTTATTCTCCCTAGGCGTGACGGTTTTCTTTGATTTACTCTTGCTACTGGTTGCTGCAAGAGGCGTTGAGTGACTCAAATCTGGATTCTTTTTCTTGTTGATTCCGCTCTTAGACCGGGTTTGCATCCAAATAATAGAGAACCCCTGAAATGTATCACAAACAAAAACAACCGTGAAGGCACAAGTGGGAAATGAAAATAAAAGTACCGAAATTTAAAATGAGTAGTCTAAACGATTCGCTAGATTTAATCTAATGACAAGCTAACTCGTTACTCCCCGGCAACGGCGCCATTTTGACGTGTAGAAATTTTGTACTCCAAATTCAGTGAATATGAAGTTCCAAGGCAGGTCAAAAACAATTTATAAACCGAAGTATTCCGGGTCGTCCAAGGAGTAAACTAAGCTTATGCACTACGCAAAATCTAGTTTTGTTTAGCTAACTCGATCTGTGAATTGATATTGTGTTGGAATTGAATTAAGACAAGCAAGCTAAGGTTAAATGGCCAAATTTCAAGAAGATTCCAAGGTTGATTTCACTTGTCTAGTGTTTTCTAATAAAGTGACGAAGATGAATGGATGATTGAAGACTGTAGAGGTTATGAATAGATCAATATTCTAAACTAGCTTTCGCTCAATTTTGATTATCAACCTATTATGGAAATCGAATCTCAATCTCTCAATATTTCGATTCGCTCTAACTTCCTCCACTAATCACAAGCCGTCGCTATGATAATCAGTAAAAGAGTTAGGATGAAGCTAAGCTAACCTCTAACTTATCTCTTTATTGCTACTTTCGTATGTCAATAAAATCAAAGTCGGTTTCACTCTCGTCTTTCCTAAGTGTGTATCTCTCAATAACGCACTCGAGTTAAAACGAATTTCATGCTGGCATTCTTTCAAACATCTAGCATGCATAACTTGACACACTTGAGGGAAAACCGTAATCTATCAATCATCCACCTAAACTTTCGTTTATAACATCATCACAATATGTCAAACACACTAGACAAGATTCATCAAACCTTGGAATTAGGGAGATTACTCACGAGACATGGAAAATGATATCATTGCTTTCATATATAAAGAACGAGTTACAAATCCAATTCTCAAATGAAAACAACGGATTACAACCATGCACTTGAGTAATCAAGGATCGAAAAACCTCTTTTCTTCCTCCCTTCCTTCTCTGGTTCGTGCCCTAATCTCGCCTCCCAGCTCCCTGGTTCGTGTCCTATCCAATCTTTTTTCCTTTTCTCTCCCGGTTCCCTTCAAATTCTATGAAAATATGCTGATCTGTCCGTATCGGTCGCATCAATACGGTCGACACGACCGACACGACCATATCCACTCGCTACGGTCGATTCGACGTCAGCTGGAGTCGAACAATCGACACGGTCGTATCGACCGTGCCGAACGTACCAATACGGTCGGTACGGGAGATACGGGCACTTTGACAATTTCTCGTCTCTTTTGCATGCAGTTGCCTCTACTTTACTCCCTATGGCGCCCTGAGCAGATTGGCCCTGAAATAAGAAAGAGAGAGTGTATAATGGTCATAATATTCCAAAAGTGAACGAAAGCAACCAATAAACACAAGCGAGAATCGGTCTGGAATCCGACCGATCAAGTGCACATTACCATTAAATAACTTATTAACTTAGAGATCACAAATATCCAGAACTTGACCTATGCTTCCAGCATACGAAACATCAAACAACTGAAAACAGCATCCACATTATCCTGTTACAACAGAATAAAAAAAACAGAATTAATTCTCCTCCAGTGACCTAACTTTTCCCTTGCAAACACATCCAAAAACACACATCTTCACCTAACACATTCAGTCAAAAACTTCTGAAATTCAACCAAACTTTTAAACTTTATTTATTAAAAAATTCAATCCACGGAAGCACCAAAAAATATGTTAATTGTTTTCTGGAAAAAAAGGATGGAACTAGCTAATTTCAAAATCCAACATCGATGCATACAAAATCAACTATATAATTCAACAACAAAAAAACGCTTAGCTCACCTTTTCAAACAGTTTGGAAACTGCAGAAAAAATTGATGCGACAGCCTGAGAACAACGATGAACTGAACGCTCGTCGGGATTCACCTTGCACAATTTATCCCAGACCCCATCAACCAAGTATCTCCAAAAATAATAAATACATTCTTGTAAATCCGTAAAAATTACAACAAAACAACAAAATTTGATAAACTCACTACTTACCAGTTACCATAGCAGATTCATAGCCGAAACAACAAGTACTGACAACCTTCACCACCGATTCACGATGGACCGCTCGCTGGTTCGGGGGTTCGGGATTCGTGGCTTCGGCGGACAATCGTTGCGAGCTATGGACCGCTCACTGGTGTGAGCTCAGAAGAGTGATGCGCGAGGTAGCGCCGGAGCAGTAGTAGATTCGGGGCTTCGGGGCTTCTACAACGGCGGCAGAAGAGCGAGGTCTCGGATTAGGGTTTCACAAAATGCAAACTCGCATAGTCGCATGTCTAAAATGGCTTGGGTGAGCACTTAGCCTGGCGGGCTTGGTTCGGGCCGGGCTGTCGGGCCGACCCGAGCTTATTTTATCAAGCCTGAGCCCGGCCCTTTCTAATAGGGCTGGGCTGCATTCGAGCTTCTATACGGGCAGGACCAGGGCTCAAAGCCCGCGGGCCACCGAGCCTAACGGGCCAGATGCTAAGGGTTAGCTGGGGCTTGAATGAAAAAAAAAGAAATAAGGATGATTGGATAGAGAATGGGAAGACAAAAAAAATAAGAAATAAGATTGGATAACGAAATTTTATAGAAAAAATGTTATATTTATATTTTTTTGATCAAATTATTATTTTAAAAATCATATTTAATGAATGACATGTGTCATATTGTAACTCATTTAATCTATAATCAAATGATTCACAAAGAACTTTAAATAACTTATTAAGAAGTCTCATTTGAATCATCTTCTATATATGTATTATTAAAATTACTTATAGAAAGAAAGAAAATGACTATTGATAAGATAATAAGTTGGCCGTCTACTCGAGGAGCACTTTTAAGATATACACTCCGCTAAAGCAAGCAGTCCTAACAAATCAGCAGTCGAGTATTTTGTTGAGAATGGAATTCTGAATCCCGCCAGCCTTGCAGTGGGTGGAGGTTCAAGAGGCACGACATTGAGACTCCACTCAACATCTGCGTAGTAGAGCACACGCGGTCAATTTTCATTTTGGCTATGTGATGATTCGAATTTGTACGTTCATGTTATTATCTTAATTTATATATTTTTGAACATTTATATATCAAACATCACTTGTCTAGAAAGGAATCAATTTTTTTTGAAACCGCCATTATTCCAAAAGTAATTCTCAGATTTGTAACAACTCCAAGTTTTCTTAGTAAATTATTATTTTGTTTGGAGACCCGCTTTGGACTTTCCAAAAAACTTAGGGTCTACCTGGAACCATGTTGTGTTTTTTAAAAAATCATTTTTCTCATAAGCAGCTTTTCAAGGAAAAAAAAGGCCACGGGGGAGCCAACTAGGCGCTGACAGAGCATAAGAATCAATTGTTTTGGAAAATCGTCTTGGCAAAAAATGAAATTTTTGCTAAGAAAACTTGAAGGTATGGTAGATCTAAGAACTAGTTTTAGAATAATGGCAGTTTCAAAAAACTTTCAGAGGAATCGAGCTAAAAAGGCATTTATTGGTGATTTCGTCATAACAGACAGAACCACCTTTTGTGCTTAAGAAATCTGTTTGGTGCACATAAATGATCTGATGAAGGCAAGTCATAAAATTTTGTGAACCTAACTCGAAGATCTACCACTCTTTAGTTTATATGAGAGAAAATTATGATGTTCGGAAGGTCAAATCAATGCTCGAATCCAAAGCTCGGTGGGTATAACGGGAAAATTAGAAATTCGTGCCGCGGACAGAGAAGTTAACTTGCACGTCACGAATGGAGATAATTTGTACAAAGAGAGCATATCTCATTGAGATGATATCATCAACGAATTAAATTTCCTAATTTTTCAAAAGATCACTTTCTATTCTGGTAAAGATATAAGATGCCAACACATAAATGATGCATATTGGAGTTACTTTAAAGAACAAAATCAGATTAAGTTTAGAAGATAATTCCAAGAAGATATATTCTCACAAGAGCTAGGATTGACAAGCTTGTACACTATACACCGAGATCCCCCTCCATCAAAATTAAATCACCATGCGATCAATGAGTTGTCCTACGTCTCAAGGAGGCTGGAGACAAGAGAGAATTAGAGAGAAGAGCCTAGCCTAAGACGATGTGTTAAGGTAATGACATCCTTGACAAAATAATCCCAAGAAGATGCTACAGCATCCTACAGAGTTAAGGAATTGACAAAACAACAGCAAGAAGATGCTATAGCTTCCTATCGCAACAGAAGCTGCAGCAAGCTGTCTGAAGTCAGCTTAGTGTAGTGAGAGAAAGACCAGAGCTTGGAGAGGAGAAGTCAACGCCGGTGAACAGTAATCATGAATAGTGCAGTTAACAGTATTTTTGTATTTTCTGAACTCAGTTTATTTTCATTATTGTTTTAGATGAATAGTAGTAGCTAAACCCTAATTCGGTTTGGGGATTTGTGTTGCAACGAACGGTTTGAGATACTTCTATTCATAACTCGATTCACTGATTTACTGTTCTTGAACTGCTATGTTCTTTTGTACTTATAAAATACTTATATAAGTACATATAAGTAAATATATAAGTAAACATAAGTAAATATAAGTAAATATAAGTACATATAAGTAAATATAAGTCCTTTATAAGTACTTAAACTATTCATCATATCTTTCATCAACACACCATCACTATTCATCACCACCACAAGCACCACCATAACAACAACACCACCATCACAACAACCATCACTATTCATCATATCTTTCATCAACACACCACCACTATTCATCACCACCACCATAACAACACCACCACCACAACAACCATCACTATTCATCATCTCTTTCGTCAACACACGACCACCACCACTATTCATCACCACCACCACCATAATAACATCACCACTATTATTCATCATCATCACCACCACCACCACCACAACAACAACCACCACTATTCATCATCTCTTTCATCAACACACCACCACAACTATTCATCTCCATCACCACCATCACTATTTATCCACACACCACCACCGCTACTATTCATCACCACCACTACCATAACAACACCACCACCACTATTCATCATCCCTTTCATCCACACACCACCACCACCATTATTCATCACCACCACCATACCAACACCACCACCACTATTCATCACCACCACTATTCATCAACACCGCCACTCTTCATCACCACTACTATTCATCACCACCACCACCACCACCACTATTCATCACCACTATCACCACAACGACTATTCATCATCTCTTTTCTTAAATTAAGTTAAATTATAGTATATTATATTAAGTTAAATTATTATTTTTTAATTGATGGTGTGTTGTTTTTGTGGTGGTGGGTTGCTGTGGTTTTGGAAGTGTGCTGGTAGTGGTGGTGGTGTTAGGTTGTGGTAATGGTAGTGGTAGTGGAGTTGTGGTGTTGTTGATGAAGTTAAATTAAGCTAAGTTAAGTCAATCTAAATTAAATTAAGTTGAATTAAATTATTATTTTTTATTGGTGGTGGTGGGTTGTTGTGGTGGTGATGAATAGTACATATAAGTAAAGTGATAAGTTTAAGTACAAAAGAACGCACCCGTGGCATGCTTGTGTATTCTTTTGGAGGAACTTAGTGATGATCTAGTTAGACTAGCAGTGCATGATATTCGATTAGTCCAACATTAGCGTAAGCTTGGCGGTGGAACTAGTACTAGTAACTAAAAGGATAAATATTACATCTACTTGAGAACTAGCGGTTAATAGTAGATAGAACTTGAAGCCGTCATTACCTTAACATGATTTTTAGACTAGGAACAGTAGTTTTACTAATTGATGCATGTTTCAATCGATGTTTACCAGTTGCAATGCATATCCCTGAACTGATTTTCTCTGAATTTGATAAACAACAAACATTCTTCCTGAAAACCCCTTTTTAATGAGACAATTATTGACGAATTGAATAAACTTTCAATTCTATAAATGATGGAACATGTAGATAAAGGTTTGTGAATATATTATATTTAATGAAGTGTTTCAAGTGATGAAAGACATGCATCTTATTGTCATATTTAATCAACTGTTACATTAATTTAATATAACATAATTGAAGTAACTCTATCAATTATCTAATCGATTTAGTATCTTACTTCAATTTAATCAATTCAGTTTGATTCAATATAATCAAACCAATATAAAACAAATTAAATTGAAGATGATAACTCGAATGATTAAATTGATACCCAAATAAACAAATTACTCTAAGTATAACGGAATAAATATACAAGCAAACCAGAATGAGTTGAGGCTCGTTAGACGATTTCCTTAAAGCTTTTATTGCCGTTCCACCGGGTGCTAGGAAATGGCAAAAGCTTCCCAGGATACAACAACTTGTGAGTATTCCTCTTTGGACCACAAGGTAATACTCTGGCGAACCAAACTTGTGCAAGCAACTATCACCAAGGAACTACTCAAAAGAGTATAAAGAACTCAAAGGAAAAATCAGTCGGCTATCAAGGGAGGAGATATTAGAAATGAGAGATGTTGTTGTGTGAGTTGTGTTCTCTCAAGCCCCCATTTGCACCTTCTTATATAAGGGAGGATGGGGCAGCCCATCATAATGGCATTGTGAATGCCAAAAGTCCTTTTAAAGGCACCAAAATGAATGTTCCAAAAAGAACTATCGGTCTCACTATGAAGTCCCTTCATTTCACAAGACCAAAATCAATTTTCAATGCTCTTGAAAATATGAAAGGTCTCTCATTAGTGCATAGCCATTATCAAGGCTACCTCTTCAAGTTTTCCATGCTATTGGAAAACAAATAGCCCACAAACATTAAGACAATGTCATAATAAAGATAAGTCTTTATGTCTTCTAAAGCTTTTCACTTGGCCTATGTAAATGCTCTCCATAACTTTGAGCATTTCCTTTCATTCATTTTGGCTTCAATTGGATATGTAAATAATTAATTTTGTCCTTTCATTTGTAGGACTTTAAATGAAATTAAATATTTTCTTATATAAATATGGTCACACCACATTTTCTTAACACTTAATTCACCAAATTTTCCAACAATCCCCCACATGAAGAAAATCATGGGGTGAGAATAAAATCAAGACTCAACTCGATATGGTGATAGTTTCTTCGGTCAATATTTGTATAGGATAGGTGGGCAAAGCCTTTGAACCTTCCCTCGTAAGACATATATTCTTTGATGACTATTCACTAGACGCGATGCCCTTGAACTGTTCGTCGGATAATGTAAACGAAACACATATCTTCCACAAATATATTCCTGACACAAGTTCAGTTCTCATGGTTGGGTTCTTTTTTGGCCCTGAAACTCCTGCCTGGTTCTGTGATGAGTTCTTACAGAATTTAGCCTCATTAATTCTTCTTAGAAGCGGCCACACTTCCTTCTCACATAGGTGACTCTTTGTTTCAAGTAATCCCGCATTACTTATCGAAATCTCAACATCCGAACTCTAAAAATCATTAAAAGCTTCAAGCTTAACTTCGTGCGAGAGTCACCAATTTAAACAAAGAATGGGAACGGGGGTTAACCCCCTCAGTAACCACACATAGTCTCAGCAATTAGGTTGTCCCTTTGAACCAAGATCTTGGGATCTCCAATCAGCATGGTTGGGTGTCCTTTGCCTTGACTTTATTTATCCAAGGGCTTGAGTTCCATTCCTCTAGACGTCTTCTCTACTTGGTCTCTATTTAACCCTTTGGTTAATAGATCCGCAATATTATCTTTGAACCTTACATAGTCAATATTAATGACTCCTGAAGAGAGAAGTTGTCTAATGGTATTATGTCGTCGACGTATATGTCATGACTTACCATTATACGTTACATTTTGTGCCCTTCCAATTGCAGATTGGTTGTCACAATATAAACATATTGCTGGAACAAGTGTTGTCCATTTTGGAATATCCTTCACAAAGTTTCTTAGCCAATCAGCTTCTTTGCCACATTTATCTAATGCAACGAATTCAGCTTCCATAGTGAATCTAGTTATCACTGTCTGTTTAGAGGATTTAAAAGATACTGCAGTACCTCCCCAAGTGAATACATATCTACTTGTCGCTTTTGAATCTTGTATATCAGATATCCAACTTGCATCAGTGAAACCTTCGATGACTTCTGGATATCTGGTATAATGTCGACCATAATCACCAGTAAATCGTAAGTACTTCAGTACTCTCACAATTGCTTTCTAGTGTTATGATATTCGTATATCTAGCAAGTCTACTTACAGTATAAACAATGTCAGGTCTAGTACAATTCATTAAGTACATTAGACTACCTATAACTCTCGCGTATTCCACTTGGGAGATACTTCTCCTTTATTTTTAGACAAGTGTTGACTGATGTCTATTGGAGTTTTGGATATTCCTAAACTATCCTTTCCAAACTTATCTAAGATCTTCTCGACGTAATGTGACTGACTTAAGGCAAGTCCATCATTAATCTGTGTAATCTTGATACCTAAAATTACATCAGCCAGTCCCAAATCTTTCATATAAAACTTAGAGTTTAATATAGCCTTTGTGGACTTAATCATGTCATCATTGCTTCCCACAATGAGCATGTTGCCTACACATAAACATAGAATCACATAGTCGTGTTCCGTGTTTTTAATATAGACACATTTATCACACTCGTTGATTTTAAATCTATTTGACATCATCACGGAGTCAAATTTCTCATGCCACTGCTTTGGGGCTTGTTTTAGGCCATAAAGAGATTTTACAAGTCTACAAACTTTTCTCTCTTGACCAAGCTCTATACAACCCTCAGGTTGTTCCATATAGATTTCTTCCTCAAGATCGCCATTGAGGAAAGTTGTTTTCAAATCCATTTGATGTATTTCTAAATTATGCAAAGCCGTAATTGCTATTATCATCCTTATGGAAGTGATTTTCGTCACAAGAGAATATGTATCAAAATAGTCAAGACTTTCCTTTTGTCTATAATTTTTGATTACAAATCTTGCCTTGTATTTATCGATAGTGCCATCCACTTTCATCTTCCTGGTGAAGACCCACTTAGAACCTAGTGTTTTACTTCCTGGAGGAAGATCAACCAATTCCCACGTATGATTTTGCAAGATAGAATCAATTTCACTCCTTATGGCTTCTTTCCATAAGGGACCCTCAAGTGAGTTTTTAGCCTCTTTGTATGTTTGAGGTTCAGGTTCGAGCATATAGGTTAGAAATCAGTACCAAATGATTTTTCTATCCTAGCTCACTTGCTTCGTCTAGGTTCTTCTAATTCTATATCATTTCTTGAAATATCATCTCGTTCTTGAGTTATTTCCTCAATATCTTCAAGTAACTGATGAGATGAATCCAAATCATCTTCCTTAGACTTATAGGAAAAACTTGTTCAAAGAACGAAGCATTCTTTGATTCCAAGATGAAATTTTTTTGTGTATATCAGAATTTTTTGATTCATACACAAGGAATCTATATGCATTACTGTTTTGCGCATAACCAATGAATATACAATCAACGGTTTTTGGTCCTATCCTCATTCGTTTAGGACCAGGGGCCATTACGTTAGCAACCCCCAGGCTCGCAAGTATTTATATGAACGCTTACTTCCTTTAAATAGCTCATACGGAGACTTCTCCTCCTGTTTGCGCGGTACCTTATTTAAAAGATAACTCGCTGATATGATGGCTTCCCCCCACATTTCATGGGGTAACCCAGAGCTTAACAACATCGCATTCATCATCTCTTTTAGAATATGATTCTTTCGTTTAGCAATGCCGTTTGATTGAGGTGAGTATGGTCCAATATCCATAGTTGCTTTCTTCCAACAATGGAGGTCTGCTCGTGCTCTGTCCTTCCTTCGTTGTTCCTTGACTTCTTCAGAATCGATGTAGGATCTTTTACTCTGTGTGTTGAGCTTCCGCTCTGATACCAATTGAAATTCGCAGCGCCTCTGATAAACAGATTTGTGAACAAGCAGTTGCTACAGCACACTCTTGTTCACCCGAAAACTATTTCAGCAAGAATGAACAAGGACAAAGGTTTGTTCACCCAGTTCCGCCAATTGCCTACGTCTGGGGAGGACTCTTCTGAGTCCTCAATCCACTAATCTCAAGGTTTCCAAGTACACACGGTTACAACCCACGCAACCTATGCTACTCAACCTTAGTTGGATCTTCGTACACAATCAGAACACGCTCTGACTTGTGTCTGCACACCCTCTACTGATATCTATCTAGAAATAACTACTGTCTCCTCGAAACTCAGCCTATTCTAAACAATACTCAGATTCTGCAGGGTTGCTATAGCATCTGCTGTAGCACACAGCTGATGCACAAACTGTCCGCGTCGCTCTGAAGCCTTCCGCTGAGCCGTTCGAACGATTCCACGAGCGCTGCACACTCTGGAATACTCCCCCTCACTCAGTGACCTCCTGTCACTAGCGAGCACTGCCGTCCAGACACTCGACTGAGCCACTCACTCTTCAGTTCTTCCACGGCTGCCCTTGATAAACCAACAAGCAGTCTCTGCTCTAAATTGGCTTCCAGATCAAGCTTGGATCAGACTACGCAAGTCCTGATCACCTTCTGCTTCTGTCACCACAGCTCTGCGCTCACGCTCTGCTCTCAGTGATAATCGAAGACCTTGTCCGGACACCAAAATTACTCTCTCGGAATTTTGTGTGTTCTCGCTTTCAGCTGTCTTCTTCGATCTAATCAACATTGCTCTGAAGGGTCTTCTTTATATAGGAGCACCTACTTCCATCATTATCAGATTAGCTCCAAAAACAAAAACCCCTAATTTGTAGGAGATTAGATTTGATTGGCAAATCTAATCTTCAACAATCAAATCTACTTCTTTAGCTAGGAATCTCTAGTGGAATATTCTCTGTAGCAACTCTGAACCTCCTCTGATGCTCTTCGAAGGACTGCCACGCCCTCTTTCCAACGACCCAGGTTGCTGCTACTCGGACAGACGCTACAGCTCTTCTGAACAAGCTCCTGTTATAGCTCTCTCCTGCTATAGCTGCTCCTTGTTCTCTGATCTTGTTCACAAATGCTGGACTCCTGCTATAGCAGCATCTTGTTCACTTGTATTGGTTTTGTCAAACACTGCCAACTGCATCATCAGTTTCGACACAGATAGTCGGAATCTTTCCAAGCACTATATGCCATGAAAACTTGTGAGTCGGTTTCATCCTCCTTGTAAGTAGGTGGATCTTCGGTTAGGAACTGAGCCAACCCAATGGTGGTTAGGTAGAAGTGCATCTTCTGTTGCCATCTCTTAAAGTTCAGTCCTGTGATGGCAGGCATTCGTACCACTGACCCGCTTGGAATTGAACCCGCGGGTTCATTCCCGGCCATAGCCGTCATCATTGGGGTGTTACTAGGCACAACATTAAGTGTGGGCAACACTGTTGGAAACACAGTTGGCAACACCGCAGGACCAACCGGGATGTTAACATCAACGTACATACTTTGATTAGTGTTTTGGTTTTCCATGACTACAAAAAACCAACTTGTTAGTAATCAAGAAATATAAATTGTACTCACAATTTTATCAATCTTATAAGCTTTAAGATTGTTGGCGAATTGAATGAAGTTTCAATTCTATAAATGATGGAACATATAGGTAAAGGTTTGTGAATATATTATATTTAATGAAGTGTTTCTAGAGATGAAGGACATGCATCTTTATTGTTATATTTAATCAAGTGTTACATCAATTTAATATAACATAAATGAAGTAACTCTATCAATTATCTAATCGATTTAGTACCTTAATTCAAATTAATCAATTCAGTTTGATTCAATATAATCAAATCAATATAAAACAAATTAAATTGAAGATGATAACTCGAATGATTAAATTGATACCCAAATAAACAAATTACTCAAAGTAAAACAGAATAAAGATACAAGCAAACCAGAATAAGTTGAGGCTCGTTAGACGATTTCCTTAAAGCTTTTATTGTCGTCCCAACGGGTGCTTGTAAATGACAAGAGCTTCCCAGGATACAACAACTTGTGGGTATTCCTCTTTGAACCGTAAGGTAATACTCCGGCGAACCACACTTGTGCAAGCATTTATCACTAAGGACCTACTCAAAAGAGTATGAAGAACTCAAAGAAAAAATCAGCCGGCTATCAAGGGAGGAGATGTTGGAAATGAGAGATGTTGTTGTGTGAGTTGTGTTCTCTCAAGCCCTCATTTGCACCTCCTTTTATCGGGGAGGATGGTGCAGCCCATCATAATGGCATTGTGAATGCCAAAAGTCCTCTTAAATGCTCCAAAATGAATGTTCAAAAGGAACTCTTGGTCTCACTATGAAGTCCCTTCGTTTCACAAGACCAAAATCAATTTTCAATGCTCTTGAAAATACGAAAGATCTCTTATTAGTGCATAGTCATTATCAAGGTTACATCTTCATGTTTTCCAAGTTTTCCATTCTAATGGAAAACAAATAGCCCACAAACATTATGACAATGTCATACTCAAGTAAGTCTTTATGTCTTCTAAGGCTTTTCACTTGACCTATGTAAATGCTCTCCATAACTTTGAGCATTTCATTTCATCATTTTGGCTTCAATTTGGACATGTAAATAATTGATTTTGTTCTTTCATTTGTAGGACCTTAAATCCAATTAAATATTTTCTTATATAAATATGGTCACACCACATTTTCTTCACACTTAATTCACCAAATTTTCCAACAACAATTAATCAATAGAACTCTAGACTATTTTCTCTCTCGTGGGTTCGACCCTACTTATCGCTAGCTAGTAAGTATGTATTATAATTTGACGCACACAACGACGTGCCGTCATGGTGTGTTGTGGTGTTGTGGTGATGAACAGTAATTTGAGTACTTGAGTTAAGTTAAGTACAGTTAAGTAAAGTAAATTAAATTAAGTTAAGTACTTAAGTAAATAACTTAAGGTCAAAAGAACAGGCTCTAATAGGAAATTGCTCCTCTTACTTACTTGTGTTCTTTATAAACTCTTTGCTCACAAAATCCCCCTCCTCACTTTTGTTACAAGAAATAACTTCCCAAGAATCAGTTCAATGTGGATTTGACTTCGACTTACTGCTTTACTAGTGTTGAGTTGGAGAATTTAAATTTTCCGCGTATAACGGCGCACGTCATAGATAGTCCCTTTTTTAGGTCAGAACCTTCGTAGGCCCAAGAAAAGATACTCATCTAAATAGTATTATCTTAAATTAAAAAATTCATTTTTCTTATTATGTATTACTGTAATAGTATACTACACTTTCAATTTAAATTTTGTTGAGGTATGACATCCATGACAAAAATTCATAAGAGACTGCTGAAGCACTCTCTGAAGATTAGTGGCTGAGACACAATCTGAAGACAGACAAAACAAGCAAGCACTCTCTATCTCTTCTTGCGGAAATTATTCTTACAAAAGAATAAGGAAGACACAATTAGTTTGTTCATCTAGTTCGGCAACTTGCCTACGTCTGGGGAGGATCACTCTCCGATCCTCAAGACTTCACTGTTCGTGGTTTAAAGTACAAAGGACTCAACACCTCTACTTCTCCCCTAGTTGAAATCTTCTGCTCAGTCTAACTCTCTAGACTAGCTAGCAATCTAATCTCACAAACTCTCTTCGTGTTACATACACACTTCCAGTAACAAATAGCTTCGGACCTAACTCGCAGACCTATCCCATTCTATTACAATGTGTGGTACACGAACTGCTTCAGCACATTCTTTATCAGAGTTGCTATATCTCCTGTCAACAACTGTTTTAGCTTCTACGCTAAATAGTAGGACACTCTGAGTTCTGCAAACTCAGTCTCTGCTCCCCCTCAATCAATGATACACTGTCACTACTGAGTAGCAACACTTCTCTACACACCACACCACGAACTCTGCATTCTCTAGTCCGTGTGTTGAAGATATATCTCTCTCAATGTGCGCTCTCTATTTCTGCTCTCTGTTTGCTCATCAGTAACTGCACCCAGCCTTCCTTTTGTATCTCTTCAAATCACCAGGGACGGAAACCTCATTGCCATCATTATCAGAATCTTCTCCTGGATTCTAGCAAGGTTGTTGAAGATTTCGTTGCCTAATTTGAACTCTCGGATCTTTATCTTTTCCGTCCTTGTGCTTCGTTTGCTAGACACTATATGACTTTTGCACGACACCCTGAACTTCCGCAATGCCTGCTGCAACTTGCTGGAGCCTCTTCGTGCACTATCAAGACAATCAGGTATTCTGCTTTAGCTCTGGGTCATCACGGAGTGCTGAAGCAGGCTCTGTTGCTTGGTTGTTTTATCTCGTTCATTCTTAAGATTGTGCTCCAACTTCAAATCTTCAGGGATTGCTGAAGCAGAATCTTCGTGCAGTTTTGTCAAGTTATGTCGTACCTCAACATTCGTAAACATGAAATACTTTACTAATAACACTTAACTCACTTGTTGAGATGATCTGGAAAATAATCACTCTAGTATTTGCTCTATTTCATATGGATTGCATCATATCTTACGATTTAGGGCATGTGCATCGGTCATCGAAGGAGGAAGTTCTCGCCGAGCATACATTCCAGGCACAGAGAATGTGTCCAGCGGTGCTGGTGAACGTCTAGGGCAGGCAGACGTCCGAAAATATTTTTGGCTGCCGGCGTGTATTATAGGCGCCAAATTGTTTTTAAAAAAAAATATCCCCAAAATAGGAACCTAATGATCCAAAAAGCCCCATCGTCTAAATATTAAAAAAAATAAAAAATTCAATAATTTTTTAAAGTCCCTAAATTTTACCTATAAATATAATATTTGTTTCACAAACCAAGCCATCTCTTCCACAACCTATATAATTTATTCATCTCCAAAGTTTTATTTGTTCCAAAATGTCTATCGGTTTGTCTATGTCGAAAGATGTACAATTGTGCATATCTTATTATCGTCAATCTATTGATTCTATTTTGGCAACAAATAAAAGATTGATAAGATGTGAGAGAAAAATTCATTCTCATTTTCAACAGAATTGGATTGTGGGTGAGAATGAATATACAACGATTTATAGGTCTCAAGCCGGCATTTATTTTTCATTTTTCCAAGTTGAAGCTGAACTTGGTTTATTGGGGTTCTTGTTTTTCCTAAGCAAGAAGAAATAAAGAATTCGGAAGTAATTAAAAAGTGAAGTAATTATTTCGATTTGTACAGTAATTTGAATTATACACTTTATTTATTACATTTATTTATTTACTTGATGTATAAATCAGTCAAGTCAAACTATGTATGAAGCAATAAAAAAGAAGGAATTCATTAACTTTCAACGTTGTGAAGAATTGAAGGCGCGTCAAATTTTTGCTCCAACCGAAACTAATACTCTACCGTCTTATATATACGAAGCTAGTCCTCTGTTGATAATATATTTACAAATGAAGTGCCTACAAATGTGATTTTTGAAGATAAATTTTTTTCTACACCCGAAAGCAACTTCGCAAGTTTATCGAGCATGATTACACCCGTGGAGCCAAAGCGGCCAAGGAAGCAAGAAAAAAGGGGGGAAAGCCGCGATTTCAACATAGAACATACAAATGATGCTTTGCAAAACATTACAAGTAATCAAAAAGATTATATTGATTGGCAAAAAATGCAAGAATAGCAACAACATGATGTTAGACATTTGGAGGAAGAGACAAAGATCATGCGAATGAATACATAAGCCATAACCCCAATACCTAAGTTGTATATCTCAAAGAGGAAGGTTGTCATCATTTTACAATATGTAGACATGGTGACCAAGATAATTCTAGAGATTTTTGAACATGCTATCATCCACTTAATTTCGACAACTAGAATAGTTTTAGTTTTAGTTTCTTTTTAATTATATAATTTCAATTCTATAGTTGTTCGGTATTATGTAATTTAATTATGTAACTTCAATGCCGTAGTTGTTTGGTAATATGCAATTTAATTATTTAATTATGTAATTTTAATTCCAAAAATGTGAAAAAATTAAACATATAATATTTTTTATTTGACGAATAGTAATAGGAAATCCTATTTTTTGACGTGATTGGAGCAAAGTTAGACTTTGGAGGTCAATTCGATCACGCAGCAGAACAACATATTCTCCTTCGTGGGCTTTTCGAGCTCACAATGAGTATTTGATGTGTATGGGCCTTACGCTGTGACGAAGCTAACTCAACGGCTTACAAATTCCTATTTTATACCAAGAGAAGATCTGAGTTAACAAGGTAAAATAAAAAACCGAAGCCAGAATAGCAATGTTGAGTAAAACGCACAAACATTATGAGCCACAATGAAGAAATTAAGGAAACTTAATTTGTACAAAGCGCGTGAGGTAAGTTACATGTATCACGCGATTATAATCTGTATACAAAGCATCTATGTGGTGGGCAATGCGCCGTATGACCTTTCAAAGCCCATATTAGACCACTCCAATATGTTGTACTTGTATCATTATAGCTACTCATACTACACCATAAGATATGGGAGACACCTTACAAATTTTATCAATTACTACAAATATATCTCATAATTAAGACTCTTTCCCATATCTATTTTCTCTCCAAGAGAGCAGCAAGTAGCTAGGTTTAACCTAGAGAAGATTAATCGTCGCTCGCTACATCAAGAACTTAAAGGATCCAGTGTAAAAAAAAAAAAAGATTTATGAACAAACAAGCTCTTACTTTCTCATCATTCCTTCATTCTACATTTCATTTCTATAGTGACCTGATTCTATGATTCAGTGAACCCTTCTCGTACCGAAATGATCTTATCTTATACATGTAGTTCTAGTGCGGACAGTAGAACTTGTCCCAGCTGATGTTATGACAACTCTTGAGAAAATCGTTAGGAATGTTTCGAGTGAAAGTAAATACTAAAAAGTAAATACGAGATACGGAGATTTGGTAACCCACTTCGGGATAATGTGTCCGTAAGGTGGGGGGTTCTCCTAACTTCAACAAGCAACAAGCCACTAGTAACGATCGGACAACGAAATACAAACTTGCAAGACTCTCTCTTCAAGTCCTTCTACCACCGACTTGTCTAGATGCGCACCGAGCTCCCCTCAGTATAGAGATCCCTCTCTATGGCCTGTCATAGAAGCTTCGTTCTCCCGAACAGCTACTTGTCCACTCAATGTCCTCCCGGATATCTAGACAGGTCTGTTTTCCAACAAGGTTTGTTAAACGTGTTGCTGCAGCAAATACTTCTGGTCCTCGTGCTTGAGTGATAACTTAGCTCCAATCTTCATCGGGTGCACTCAATCACTTGACCTCGATCTCTCTTGTATATTACTATAAGAGAGTTGCTTGAATATTTTCTAGATGATCACTCCAACTCCGTTCCACTTCTTTTTAAAGCCCTCGCTAATCTCCTAGAAGATCTTAACCAAATATTCAATTATAATATTTGTTGATCTTATCTTGTTGTCATCCCAAGTAATTGCGTATCAATCGTTGAGGGTATTTTGTGTAGCCGAGACTTCAGCGATCTTGTGGATATGTTTCACACAGCTTGATTCTAGGAAACTGCATATTCTATCTTGTTGCTATCCCAAGTGGTTGCGTATCAAAGATGTCGTTGAGGATATTTTGTGTAGCCGAGACTTCAACGATCTTGTGTATTGCTTCACACCTCTTGATTCTCGGAATCTGCGGATATACTCCTTCAGTTCACAGCCAACACGAACTTCAGCACTTGCTCTAACATCTTGCGTAACATCTCCTGACTTCTATTCTACGCATATTTCTAACTTACTTGAACAACTCTTTGCACAAAAACATGTCATACATAATCATGAGACTAACAATCTCCCCCTTGGCAGTTTTTGGCAAATTACAAAGTTAGTTGTTCAAGTTAGAACTACTCCCCCAAATATTCTCCCCCTATTTGCCACAAACTCGGCAAGGGGATACAAGTTCAAATGTTCCAACAACTGAAAGAGATAAAGTACTTCATAGATTGAGGGGTTCAGATATTACCAGCTTTCTTGCTACTGCATCCGAGTCAGCATTCTCCTCAACATTAACTTCAACAACCTCCTCAACATCTATGCCATAAAATTCATTAATAGCCTTTGGAGTAATCTTGATCAGGCTCCCCCTGACCCATACATGTCCATACTCAGAACTCATCTCATCACCAAAAACATCAGCAATGGCCTGTGCAACGGCCTCTTCACTTTCCACAGCACCAGTTGGACTCTTAACACTCTCCTTCGTGGACCTCACCAACCTGGTCTGCCCCCCCTGCATCTGTGCCAGGGGTATCTGATGCACGCGTCGTTGTGTGCGTCAAATTAATTCCTTCCTCTTCCACTTAGTACAGCGGTTAAGTCGGGGTCGAATCCACAGGGAGGTAGTAGATTAGCTTTAACTAGAATCCTGCACTTACGAAAACTGGGGGTGTGAGTGATTGGGGTTGCGCAATGCGCGAGTAAACAGTAGTAAAATGCAGGAATTGCACTAGACGTGCGCAGGCAGTAGAGATTAAGTACTATGACTATGAGAAGTATCGGCGCAGACAATCCTCTATGAGTGTATTCCTTATCATCGACTCTAAATGTCTACAGTTTGGTTTGCTAATGTTAGTGTCCGATCAAGGCTTCCTAACATGTGTGCATGTTCCGATCAAAGTTCATGAGCTATTAATTCTTAAGACTAGTCTAAACAGCTGCGAATCCTGTCACAGTAGCAACTGATTATCCTAGCGCGTTACTCCTAGTCGGCACCGTCAGGCTATTCAACTAGTTTAACATATAGCAACAAGCAACAAGAGTAAGATTGCGGTTCAAGGCTTCCCCTACTCATGCAACTAGCTGCCAACAATGTGCGCAGAATTAATATAAGCAAACAAGCTATGCATTAAGCGCAACTCTCAAGGGAAATACTCATAGATTCATGCCCAACCGATACTAAGCGTTTAGCTAGACATGCTAGTAGTAAACATCTTAGAAACAGTAAATAATATCTAAAGTATCAAAGAAACAGCAACTAGCAGGTGCGTGCAGGTTGCAGTGTCTCGGCTGGCGCAATCGGCTAGCGCAGGTCCTCGCAGCAAGCTCGTGTGTTTTTGAATCTGGCTCTCTCTCTGATAACTTGCGTCTCTGATGTCGCATGATTAAACCCTAGCCTTCTTCTCTTTATATACTGCTCAAGAGGCCCATCCTTGGCAACTTCCAAATCTGGTGGTGTCAAGATTTGGAAACACCACTATCTGCGCATGGCGCACTGCTCCTGGTTAGCGCAATCGGTTAGCGCACCAGTTGTCGACTCTGCCAACTTCTCTGTTTGCGCCGCTAGCTCCGCAGACTGTGTGATGCGCGTCCTAAACGCTGCCTGTTAGCGCGTATCCGACTTAGGCCCTCGTTTCGCCCTGAAATACAAAAACACTGGAAACCAGTAATCTTGTACACAAAATAATGCAAACAAGCATAGGGTTAGGATCTAAATAATGTGTATAAATAGGCTCTATCAAACCCCCCACACTTGCCCCTTGTTCGTCCCGAACAAGCACTCAAGCACGGATACCATTACCTCTCTGGAGTCTAGCGCACAGTCTTGCACTCTGGCGCGATCTGCACTGCTGATCACCTTGCGCTGCTCTACCACTTACGCGCAACTGCTTTCAACAGTTCTAATATAATAATTTCACAATTAATTACCTCTCAGCGGGGATGAAGATCATTTCGGATGGCTGGGAGATAGCTCTTCATAGGCTCCGGGTTGTCAGCTCTCACTTCGAAGATGGGTATATGGTTAACAGCGCAAGCTTCTTCCGGTGCGTGATTCTTCCGCGCACTTTCTGGGAACTCAAGCCTTTGATGATTTTCTTTGTGGACTTTGCGGACGCTGGTACGTATTTGTGCGCATGCTGATTCTTTTGTAGCGCATATCATCTGCTGGTATTTTTTCTTTTGTACAGCTTTGTCTACGGTTCCTATGTTTCCCAGAACGGTTCCAGTCTCGGCCTCCGGATAACAGCTATGGAACACCGCCCCGCTCTCCCTCCTTGGTCTATCTGCGCAGGTCAGTGATCGCGCGTCGTTGTACCCGTCAAATATAATCCTTCCTCTTCCACTAGTACAGCGGTTAAGTAAGGATCGATCTCCACAGGGAGCAAGTAGTTCAGTTTTAGCCAGTAACCTACACTTATGAAATTGGGGGGTGTGAGTGATTGGGGTTGCGCGATGCGCAAGTAACAGTGGTATCGTAACGCAGGAATTTGCACTAGACGTGCGCAGGAAATAGAGATTAAGTACTATGACTATGAGAAGTATCGGCGCAGACAATCCTCTATGAGTGTATTCCTTATCATCGACTCTAAACGTCTATAGCTTGATTTTACTTAAGTTAGTGTCCGGTCAAGGCTCCCTAACATGTGCGCATGTTCCGATCAAAGTTCATGTGCTATTAATTCTTGAACTAGTCTAAAACAACTACGAATCCGATCAAAGTAGTAATTGCTTATCCTAGCTCGTTACTCCTAGTTGGCACCGTCAGGCTATTCAACTAGTTTAACAAACAACAACAAGCAACAAGAGTAAGATTGCGGTTTAAGGCTTCCCCTACTCATGTAACAAGCTGCCAGTAATGTGCACAGAATTAATATAAGCAAGCAAGCTATGCATTAAGCGCAAGTCTCAAAGGGAAATACTCATAGATTCATGCCCAACCGATACTAAGCGTTTAGCTAGACATGCTAGTGGTAAACATCATAGAAACAGTAAATAATAACTAGAGTGTCCAAGAAAACAATAGCAAACAGTGCGTGCAGGTTGCAGTCTTGGCTGGCGCAGTCGGCTAGCGCAAATCCTCTTAACAAGCTCGTGTGTTTTCCAGTCCTGCTGCGCAGTGCCTCCTGGGTGTACGAATTGTGAATCCTAATAATCGTCTCTCAACCCTAGCCTCCTTCTCTTCTTTATATACTGCTCAGAGGCTCATCCTTGGCAACTTCCAAATCTGGTCGTGTCAGGATTTGGAAACACCACCATCTGCGCCTGGCGCACGGCATCTGCTTAGCGCAATCGGTTAGCGCACCGTGGTCGACTCTGCCAATTCTTCTGTTTGCGCTGCTAGCTCCGTAGGCTGTGTGATGCGCGTCCTAAACGCTGCCTGTTAGCGCGTATCCGACTTAGGCCCTTGTTTTGCCCTGAAATACAAAAACACTGGAAACCAGTAATCTTGTACACAAAATATCGCAAACAAGCACAGGGTTATGATCTAAATAATGTGTATAAATAGGCTCTATCAAACCCCCCCCCCCCCCCCCACACTTGCCCCTTGTTCATCCTCGAACAAGCACTCAAGCACGGATACTGTTACCTCTCTGGAGTCTAGCGCACAGTCTTGCACTCTGGCGCGATCTGCACTACTGAACACCTTGCGCTGCTCTACCACCTGCGCACTACCGCATTCAACAGTTCTAATATAATGATTTCGCAATTCATTACCTCTCAGCTGGGATGAAAATCATTTCGGATGGCTGGGAGATAGCTCTTTATAGGCGCCAGGTTGTCAGCTCTCACTCCGAGGATGGGTATATGGTTAACAGCGCCAGCTTCTTCCCGCGCGTGATTCTTCCGCGGACTTCCTGGGAACTCAAGCTTATTGATGATTTTCTGTGTAATTTGCGCACGCTGGTACTTGTGCGCATGCTGATACTTTTGTAGCGCAAATCATATGCTGGTATTTTTCTTGTGTACAGCTCTGTCTATGATTCCTATCTTTCCCAGAATTGTTCCAGTCTCGGCCTCCGGATAACAGCTATGGAACACCGCCCCGCTCTCCCTCCTTGGTCCATTTGCGCAGGTCGGCGCACGCGTTTACACCCACGCCCGCCTTCCTTAGCTCGACTACCAGAGGGAAGGTGGTCTGTTTTCCCACCTCGCCACGCTTTTGGGTACTTGCCTTTGGCATCTGCGTGACTGAGCGCGCTCTTTTGTTCCAAAGGTCGCGAAGCACAGGCCTCCACTAGCGCTCTCAACCATATACCTCTCCTCCGAAGCTCGAACGACTAACCGCCTCTCTAGAGCATTTCTGTCAACTCCACATCCCCTGTATATCCCAACTAACATGAGCGGAAAAACGAAAAAAATATACTAAAAACAGTTGATAGCAGCGCACGGCGCAATATAGATAGCGCAAACAAGCTGAACAGTGCGTGCAACCCGCACACAAGCGCACTACTGCTACTGTTTCCTTCAATTAAACTAAGCTACACTATAAAGCTCAAAAAACGTGAAATGTACATGTAACGCTCCCCCCCTCCACACTTAAACCGAGCCGTGTCCCCACGACTCAAGCTCAAGCGCACGGAGAACGCGCACATGCTGAACATATGCATGCAAGCAAAATAAAGAACATAAAAACTAAGAACATAAAGTCAAAGCAGCGCAATATAGCATAGGGGCACAAAATATGTATCAAAGGAGTTCAGCACACAAATATAGCAACAGAATATCAAATAAGGTTCAGCATATAAAAGAAAATAGACACCACCCGAAAGAAATAATGCGCTCCCCCCCGCAGCTCTAGAGGTCATCTGAGCTGGACGCAGCCGCTGAACTATGCGCCTCCTCCTCAGAAGAATCTGTCATATATTCGGAGCTGGAGGAAGGCGGTACAACTGATAGGGCGACAGGCTGCGCTTCGACGTCATCCTCTGAAACAGGGTCCCATAGCGAGTCTGAGCTGGTGCTAATGATGGGTTCGGCTATAGGGGACCTTGGAATGGACGGCTGGGTAGGGGAAGGTGCAGGTGCGGGTACTTGTTCTGGTTCGGGGGTGGGTTCTGCTGGTGCTGGTGCTGGTGCTGCTGGTGCTGGGGCTGATGGTGCTGTGGCTGATGGTGCTGGGAAGGGCTCTGCTGGATGCACTGGGGGCTGAGTAAGAGGGCTGGCTGGCTGGTGTGGACTGCAGGGAACACCTGGAGGTGGCCGGTGTAGGCTGAGGAGAGGGGGAATCGCGTCTCCAAATCTCCACCCTGATGGAGGGCTCATGCTTAAGTCCGCCCCCTCTCGCGCTAAATATTCGAGCACGCGCATGACGTTGAACATCAGGCGCTGCTCTGCTGATGCTTCCTCAGGCGCCGCCTCAGCCTTAGTCCTTGGGGCACGCGGGGGAGAATCCTCGATGGAAATGGTAACTGGCTCCCCCTGCGGTGCGCGGGCCCTCCGGTGCGCTCCAATCTGCGCGCGGGTCCTTGCGCGCCTGACTGGAGGCACAACTTGCTCTGGGACTTCATCCTCCTCCATCTCCTGCATGGCCTCTGCTGCTTGCGCACTGCTTTCTGCTCTTGGCCGCGGCTCTCTAGCCGGCTGCAGGCGGTAGCACCACTCCAATGTGCCATCTTCCTTCACGGCTACTGCCCTGATCTACAGCATGTGGGCGCGGTCCAGAGGGACAGCCGGCACCAATGTGTGCTCTGGCACCTCGGGCTCTCCATGTAACGCCCGCAGCAGGTGCGTAATAATACCTCCGCAAGTCAGCGCCCCTTGGTGCTGACTCGGCTCCAGTGGTGCACCATGTTCAGAACAAAGAGCACCTTCTTCCCATAATAAAACCCCTTTAAGATCTCCATATCCAGCAAACTGATCTTCGGCGCACCATTAAAGCGCCCAATGATGGCATAGGCGACCAAGCGCCACAAGTAGAACATCCACGGGTCACGCAGCTCTCATCCCCTGCTGCGCCCCGCGGCAAACACAGGCCCGGTTGCCATCTCGCGCCACGCCTCTTGGTTGGTGTGCGCGTCCATGTCAGCTTCTCGCACCTTAGCGCACCTCAATGTGCGCTTCAGCCTCGTAGCTGAGGTAATGTACCACACCCCTCGGTGCCGGTACCTGATCTCCATAGCTCCTGGCTCCAATGACGCCAAAAATTCGTAGGTGTCCTCCCTGTCTGCTGCGCTGTTAAGTTCTAACAGCGCCTCCCAGCCCGCCAGCGTGAGCCTCTCCAAAATGAAGTCCTCCAAACCGACCTCCCGCAGGAACTCCCGACTGATGCACGGAGTCCCGTACATCTCGAGCCTCAGGAAGGCCGCGTACATGCTGGCGAAGCGAGCTGGGGTAGCTTGGTCCTCGGCAGGCTGCATTTCTCTGGTCAACTCCGGTCAACACTTCTTAAACACTCCAAAAACTCAAACTCCTCCGAATGCACTGAAACTTTCACCAATGGAGCGCCTACTGCTCGCCTACAAAACCCTCTAAACAACACCCCAATCGGCGCACTCTAACCTGGTGCGATTTCAAAACCCTAGAACACTCCTCCACCGCACAAACCCTACTAAAATCTGCTCAAATCTGGGGGAAAGGTTACCTGAGGGGAGTGCGGCTGTGTGCTCTGCAAATCTCTCTAAACTGAAGCTGGGTTGGGCGCCGGACAATGGGCGGAGGTGTGAAGGCGGGAGCTGCTGGTAAAGGTGGAGTGTGAAAAAGTGCTGAAATTTTCTAAGTCCTGCCCTTATATACCCCCCTGACTGGCGCAGCGGTCCTGCGCACTGCTGCTCGACTAAAAAAACTACAAGACCTAAACTAACTAAAAGACACTAGAAAGACTAAAAGAAAGACATATAAAAGTAAAACGAGTCGGGTTACCTCCCGACAAGTGCCTTTGTTTAACGTCGTTGTCTCGACTGTACCTCGTTACGTGCCCAAATGTGTGCCAGCGACCTCCCCCACTCTTGCTCCTGAGTGACCCCGCGCTTGTGCATGTGTTGTGTTCTGCTTGGTCCTGCGCAAAGGGTGAGAAGGGTAGTCAACATGGATAATATGTAAGAAGTCTGCAGTAACGAGGGTAGATGAAGAGGAAGAAGAAATGTGAGCAATAGTTTCCAGTTATCCCTCTGGTGCATCTGGTGGTGCCTCTGGCGCAGCAATCTGTGCATCTGTTATCTCTGGCTCTGCCAACTCAATGTCGCGCGTTGTACCATCCCAAGGCTCTCCTAGATATCGTTTGACTCTCTGCCCATTGACCTGAAAACGATGCCAGTGTGTATTCTCTGCGCATGTGCATTCTCTTCCACTGTGATTCCTCCCTTCTTCGGCACAACGTGCACTGGACTAACCCATTTGCTGTCCGAGATGGGGTAAATGACTCCTGCGTCAAGCAACTTTAGAATTTCCTTCTGCACTACCTCCATCATATTCGGGTTCAATCTGCGCTGAGCCTCCCTGGATGGTTTGGCACCATCTTCCAACAGAATTCTATGCATGCATACTGAAATCGCGATTTTCCCCAAATTCCCACATCTTCTCTTCCCAGCTGCGCTCGCCAGTCCGACCAGAGCTCCAGCCTCCAGCCGACCGCACCTGCCTCCGACCACGCTCCACTCGCCCAGCCGACCCGCGCTAGCCACCCGAGCGACCGCACCTGCCTCCGTGCTCACCCAGCCGCGCTCCACCACACCCCAGCCGAGGCACACGCCAGCCGCGCTCGCCCGTTCTGCACTCAGCCCTCTGCAACCAAACGCCGCACAGCTCCGTTGACTGACCACAGGGCAGCAGCCACTCAACCCTAATTTCTCAGCCCCTCAACAAAAATGCCTCCCACAAAACAGCCGACAGGCAGCAGGAAGAAGAATGTTGTTCGCCGCCCAGGTCTGCCCCCTCCATTCCCAAAGACTTACAAGTTCATCAATCCAAGGTCCGCGGAGCGGCTTAAGCGCATCCTCGAGGGAAGAAAGAAATTGTGCCCACTCCCATGCCTGATGTGACGACAATGCGCAGGTTTGCTATCTTCGACTCAGTTAATAGCCGGCTGCAACGGTTTGGCCTTGGGGTGCTTGTAGGGGCGACATGGCCAACTCATAAAAATATGGTCCATGAGTTTATCGCTTCCTTTGAAGCTGTCATCGAAGGGCAGAGGGTGACCGCCTGGAAATTCCAATTGGGGAACGAAGAGCGCCACCTTATTATCTAGGAGAATAACCTCAGGAGGAAAGGCGAATGCGCACAGGTAATGCTAAATGCGCAGGCCTCAGCAATCGTGCAACAGAAGGTACCACCTAAGTGCATTGACATCTCCAGATTCCTCGAAAAGTGTGGGACATTCATTGAACGTGGTCCTCTGTTATCCCATCCTCCAAGAGCATTGACATCTCCAGATTCCTCGAAAAGTGTGGGACATTCATTAGTTTTGTGCTCGGTTGACCTGCAGAATTCACATACCTTTGGCGCAACTGGTTGTGCGCTTTGCGCACTCATCAACTTCTGCAGCATGGCCTTCATTTCCTTGATCTCAGCGCTTGTTTCGACCTGATGCACAGAACGAGTACGACTATTTTCAAGTGTTAGCTGATGTCTTACCTGACCAGCAGAGTCTTCTATCAGCTGCCACGCGTCTTCTGGATACATGTTGCAAATGTCGCCTCCTGCGCATGCGTTCAATAACCTCAGCTCCATGGGTAGCAATCCATTCAGGAAGTTCTCTATCAGCACATTCTGGGGCAGGCCATGATTGTAGCAGTTGGCCTCTAGCTCCCTGAAACGCTCGTAATACTCTGACAGTGACTCTCCTGCGCTCTGCCTTGGCGCGGCCAGTTCCCTCCTGAGTAGCGCGATTTTTGCTGCGGGATAGAATTTGTCCAGGAACTTCTTCTGCAGCTGCTCCCATGTGTGAATTGATCCGGCTGGTAAGTTCATCAACCAATGTCTGGCTGTATCACATAGTGAAAATGGGAATGCCTTCATCTTAAGCGCCTCATCGCTCTCCCCTTCGGTCTTCATGTTCTCGCATACGACTAGGAATTCTCGCACATGTTTGACTGGATTTTCGTTGTTAGGGCATGTGATGGATGAGCGAGCTCCTTAGTTCAAAATGTCCGTCTGGCGGAAGCACGATGCACCATGGCTGGTTAACTGTGATAGGGGCTGACATCTCGCGCACTGTTCTGCGTCGCGAAGCTTGTCGCGCGGGTGGCGCATTATACAATTCAGCGGCCATCCTTGCTTCAACCTCGCGCTGCACTTCCTCTCTGAACAGGGCTGCGCGGTTATGTGCCCTTGCTTCCTCTGGGGTTCTGTCCCCTAAGTTGTCTCCTACGACACTGTTATCCTCCATGATCTGTTCTAAATCTCACAGAAAACGAAATTAAAAGATAACTAATGCTGCTCCGTCTGTCAGTGCGCAACTAGAATCTGGGCAGCGCAACTATTTCAAGGTTGCGCAGGCTAATGGTGAGTGCGCGCTGTCAGAAACAACAACGAGAAAACAAAACAAACTGAAATAACTAGTTACTAAAAAGGAAAAACGTAAACTAGCTAAAACTTAGCTGTGTTGCTCCCCGGCAACGGCGCCAAAATTTGATCACGCGTCGTTGTACGCGTCAAATATAATCCTTCCTCTTCAACTAGTACAGCGGTTAAGTAAGGGTCGATCTCCACAGGGAGCAAGTAGTTCAGTTTTAGCCAGTAACCTACACTTATGAAATTGGGGGGTGTGAGTGATTGGGGTTGCGCGATGCGCAAGTAACAGTGGTATCGTAACGCAGGAATTTGCACTAGACGTGCGCAGGAAATAGAGATTAAGTACTATGACTATGAGAAGTATCGGCGCAGACAATCCTCTATGAGTGTATTCCTTATCATCGACTCTAAACGTCTTTAGCTTGATTTTACTTAAGTTAGTGTCCGGTCAAGGCTACCTAACATGTGCGCATGTTCCGATCAAAGTTCATGTCCTATTAATTCTTGAACTAGTCTAAAACAACTACGAATCCGATCAAAGTAGTAATTGCTTATCTTAGCTCGTTACTCCTAGTTGGCACCGTCAGGCTATTCAACTAGTTTAACAAACAACAACAAGCAACAAGAGTAAGATTGCGGTTTAAGGCTTCCCCTACTCATGTAACAAGCTGCCAGTAATGTGCACAGAATTAATATAAGCAAGCAAGCTATGCATTAAGCGCAAGTCTCAAAGGGAAATACTCATAGATTCATGCCCAACCGATACTAAGCGTTTAGCTAGACATGCTAGTGGTAAACATCATAGAAACAGTAAATAATAACTAGAGTGTCCAAGAAAACAATAGCAAACAGTGCGTGCAGGTTGCAGTCTTGGCTGGCGCGTCCTCTTAACAAGCTCGTGTGTTTTCCAGTCCTGCTGCGCAGTGCCTCCTTGGTGTACGAATTGTGAATCCTAATAATCGTCTCTCAACCCTAGCCTCCTTCTCTTCTTTATATACTGCTCAGAGGCTCATCCTTGGCAACTTCCAAATCTGGTCGTGTCAGGATTTGGAAACACCACCATCTGCGCCTGGCGCACGGCATCTGCTTAGCGCAATCGGTTAGCGCACCGTGGTCGACTCTGCCAATTCTTCTGTTTGCGCTGCTAGCTCCGCAGGCTGTGTGATGCGCGTCCTAAACGCTACCTGTTAGCGCGTATCCGACTTAGGCCCTCGTTTTGCCCTGAAATACAAAAACACTGGAAACCAGTAATCTTGTACACAAAATATCGCAAACAAGCACAGGGTTATGATCTAAATAATGTGTATAAATAGGCTCTATCAGTCAGCGCACGCGTTTACACCCGCGCCCGCCTTCCTTAGCTCGACTTCCAGAGGGAAGGTGGTTTATTTTCCCACCTCGCCACGCTTTGGGTATTCGCCTTCGGCATCTGCGTGACTGAGCGCGCTCTCTTGTTTCAAAGGTCGCGAAGCACCGGCCTCCACTAGCGCTCTCGACCATATACCTTACCTCCGAAGCTCGAACGACTAACCGCCTCTCTAGAGCGTTTCTGTCAACTCCACATCCCCTGTATATCCCAACTAACAGGAGCAGAAAAAATGAAAAAAAATATACTAAAACCGTTGATAGCAGCGCATGCAAAATGGATAGCGCTAAAACAAGCTGAACAGTGTGCGCAACCCGCACACAAGCGCACTACTGCTACTGTTTCCTTCAACTAAACTAAGCTACACTATAAAGCTAAAAAAAACGTGAAATGTAAAGGTAACGCTCCCCCCCCCCCACACTTAAACAGAGCCGTGTCCCCACGACTCAAGCTCAAGCGCACGGAGAACGCGCACATGCAAGCAAGCAAAAGAAAGAACATAAAAACATATAGTCAACGTAGCGCACAATATAGCATGGGGGTCACAAAAATATTCAGCACAATAGTCAGCAAAATATAGTAACATATAGCAGCAATTTTTCAAAAAGATAAGAAAAGAAACCACCCGAAAGAAATGCGCGCCCTCCCTGCAGCCCTAGATATCCTCGGTGCTGGACTCAGCCTCGGATCCGTGCGCCTCCTCCTCTGAAGAATCTGTCACGTACTCGGTGCTGGAGGCTGGCGGCACTACAGAAATGGCGGCGGGCTGAGCCGAGAGGTCGTCCTCTGAGATAGGATCCCATAGCGAATCTGAGCTGGTGCTAATGATGGGTTCGGCTTCAGGGGACCTCGGAATGGACGGCTGAGCAGGGGGTGGTGCAGGTGCTGGTGCTGGGTCTGCTGCTGGGGCTGGGGCTGGAGTGGGCTCTGCTGTAGGCACTGGAGACTGGGTAGGAGGGCTGGCTGGGGGATCCTGGAGGCGGCCTGCGCAGGCTGAGGAGAGGGGGAATAGCATCTCCAAATCTCCACCCTGATGGTGGGCTCATACTCAAATCTGCCCCCTCTAGCACTAAATATTCGAGCACGCGCATGACGTTGAACATCATGCGCCGCTCCTTTGGTACCTCCTCTGGCGCCTCCTCTAACTCCATCCTGGGGCGCTTCCCTCGTGCACGAAGGGGAGAATCCTCAATGGAAATGGTAACTGGCTCCCCCTGTGGTGCACGGGCCCTTCGGTGCGCTCCAGTCTGCGCGCGAGTTCTCGCGCGCCTGACTGGAGGCACAACTGGTTCTGGGGCCTCGTCCTCCTCCATCTCCTCCGCAGCCTCTTCTGGTTGTGCGCTGCTCTCCTCTCTTTGCCTCAGCGCTCTGGCCGGCTGCAGTCGGTAGCACCACTCCAATGTGCCATCCTCTCTCACGCCTACCGCTCTTATCTACAGCATATGGGCGCGGTCTAAGGGAACAGCCGGCACCACTGTGTGCTCTGGCACCTCTGGCTCTCCATGCAACGCACGCAGCAGGTGCGTTATTATCCCTTCGCAAGTCAGCGGCCCCTTGGTGCTGACCCGGCTCCAGTGGATCACCATGTTCAAAACAAACAGCACCCTCTTCCCATAATAAAAGCCCTTAAAAATCTCCATATCCAGCAAGCTGATCTTCGGCGCACCATTAAAACGCCCAATGATCGCATAGGCGACCCAGCGCCACAGGTAGAACATCCACGGGTCGCGCAGCTTGCATCCTCGGCTGCGCCCCGCGGCAAAAATTGGGCCGGTCGCCATCTCGCGCCACGCCTCCTGATTCGTGTGCGCGTCCATATCAGCTTCTCGCACCTTAGCGCACCTCAGTGTGCGCTTCAGCCTCTTAGCCAAGGCAATGTACCACACCCCTCGGTGCCGGTACCTTATCTCCATATCACTTGTTTCTAGCAACGCCAGAAACTCGTAGGTGTCCTCCTTGTCTGCTGCGCTGTTGATCTCCAACAGCGCCTCCCAGCCCGCCAGCGCGGGCTTCTCCATGATGAGGTCCTCCATACCGACCTCTCGCAGGAACTCCCTGCTGATGTACGGGGTCCCGTACATCTCAAGCCTCAGGAAGGCCGCGTACTTGCTGGCGAAGTGAGCTGGGGTCGCTTGGTCCTCGGCAGGCTGCATCGGGCGCTGGGTCTCTCTGGTCAACTGCGGTCAACACTCTCTAAAGCTCAAAAAATCCAAACTCCTCCAAATGCCTTGAAACTTTCACCAAATGGGCTTGATAATGTAGTATGGCAGTGTTTGACAAAACCAGCACAAGGGAACAAGAAGTCGCTACAGCACAAGTATACTAGCAGGACAGCAGAAGTGAACTAGCAGCAGCTGCAGCAGGGGATGCTATAGCAGAAGCTTGTTCAACTGGCTACATCATCTGTTCGAGAAGCAGCAGCTACCTGGGTTGGTCTAGACGGGCTGAAAACTCTATGGATTGCCTCTGAAGATTTTCTAAAATACTGGAGTATTTTCCAGTGAGGTTTACTAGTCAGAGAAGGAGTTGTGCATTGAAGATCAAAATCAAATCTAATCTCCTAGATTTTAGGAGATAATTGTTCTTGTTGGACATTGCCTAAACCTGGACATTGCTAAAAGCTGATGATGCTATTTAAGCAGAAGGGGTTTAGAGCAGAAGGTTCGATCGAAGCTGAGGGATACACGAGTGCATACACAGATTTCAGAGAGAGCAATCTTTGGTGTGCGACGGACGAATTCTTCGATCATCACCCGAGAGCAGAGCGTGAGCGCAGAGCTGTGGTGATTGTAGCAGAAGGGAATCAGGACTTGCAGAGTCTGATTCGAGCTTGATCTGGAAGCCAATTCAGAGCTGCGGAGCTTGTTGGTTGATCAAGGGCAGCCGCGGAAGAACTGACGAGTTGTTGGCTCGGTCGAGTGTCGTGCGGTAGTACTCGCTAGTGGCAGGTGGTCACTGAGTGAGGGGGAGTATTCCAGAGTGTGCAGCGCTCGTGGAATTGTTCGAACGGCTCGGCAGAAGGCTTTGGAGCGACGCGGACAAATTGTGCTTCAGCTGTGTGTTACAGCAACCCTGCTGAGTAGGTGTAGTTTAGAATACGCTGAGTTCTTTGAGAAGACTGTAGCTATTCTAGATTGACATATTGTAGAGGGTGTGCAGGCACAAGTCAGAGCTTGTTCTGATTGTGTTGAGTGATCCACACAAGGTTGAGTAGCATAGGTTGCGTGAGTTGTAACCGAGTGCACTTGGGGACCTTCGTGTTTAGTGGATTGAGGACTGGAGAATAGTCCTCCCCAGACGTAGGCAGTTGGCCGAATTGGGTGAACAAACTTCTGTCTTGTTCATTGCTTGCTGAGACAATTCCTTGTGAACAAGAGTGTGCTGCAGCAACTGCTTGTTCACAAATCTGTCGAACTAAGACACTGTGAAATTTCAGGGCGCCTGCCTACAAAACCCACTAACCAAACCTCCTATCGGTGCACGCTAGCTTGGTGCGATTTCAGACCTGGGTTACCCCTCTTCTCGCACAAACTCTAATGCAATCGGCTCAAATCTGAAGGGAAAGGGTACCTTGAGGGCGTGCGACGGAGTGCTCTTCAAATCTCTCTAAACGGAAGCTGGGTTGAGCGCCGGACGGTGAGCGGAGGTGTGAGGGCGGGAGTTTCTCTTGCAACGGTCGAGTGAAAAAAGTGCAGAAATTTTCTAAGTACTGCCCTTATATACACCCTGACTGGCGCAGCTGTCCTGCGCACTGCTGCTCGACTAAAAAAAACTACAAGTCCTAAACTAGCTAAAAGATACTAAAGAAACTAAAAGAAAAACATGTAAAAGTAAAACATGTCGGGTTACCTCCCGACAAGTGCCTTTGTTTAACGTCGTTGGCTCGACCGTACCTCGTTACTTGCGTGAAAGTATACCAGCGACCTCCCGCACACTTGCTCCTGAGTGACCCTGCGCTTGTGCATGCGTTGTGTTCTTCTTGGTCCTGCGCAAAGGGTCGGAAGGGTGGTCAGCATGGTTAATAGTATGTGATAAATTATAAGTAACGAGGGTAGGTAAAGAGGGAGAAGAAATATGAGCAATAGTCTCCAGTTCTCCCTCTGGCGCGTCTGGTGATGACTCTGGCGCAGCAACCTGCGCATCTGCTATCTCAGGTTCTGCTAATTCAATTTCGCGCGCTATGCCATCCCAAGGTTCTCTTAAATACCGTTTGACTCTCTGCCCATTGACCTGAAAACGATGCCGGTGCTCGTTTTCTAACTCGATTGTTCCGTAGGGGAAAACCTTGGTGATTGTGTACGGTCCCGTCCATTTGCTGCGCAGCTTTCCAGGCATGAGCTTAGGCGTGATGTGAATAATAATACTTGGTCTCCTGGCTCAAAAGTGCGTCTGAGGATATGTTTGTCATGAAATGCCTTTGTGCGTGCCTTGTAATTGCGCAGTCCCTCATAGGCATCCAGGCGCAGCTCTTCTAATTCGCTTAGCTCAAATGCGCGCTCCTTTCCGGCCTCGTCTAGGTTCAGGTTGCAAATGCGTAATGCCCAATATGCTTTGTGCTCTAATTCCACTGGCAGGTGGCATGCTTTTCCGTAAACCAACCGGAACGGTGTAGTCCCAATTGGCGTCTTATGCGCAGTGCGGTATGCCCACAGCGCATCGTCAAGGCGCTGGCTCCAATCTTTGCGCGACGGTCTCACAGTCTTCTCCAGGATGCGCTTGATCTCTCTGTTGGAAACCTCGGCCTGTCCATTCGTCTGAGGGTTGTAAGCGGTGGACGTTTTGTGGCGCACTCCATAATGCTTGAAAACCTACGCCACAATCCTGTTGCAAAAGTGCGTCCCATGGTACTCCGTACCTGCAAAATATGTTAGTCCTTAAAAAGTCAGCGACCGTCTTACCATCGTCCTTCAGTGTAGCCTTGGCCTCAACCCATTTGGAGACATAATCTACCGCGACCAAAATATACTCGTATCCGGAAGATGGAGGAAATGGCCCCATGAAGTCAATCCCCCAAATATCGAATACTTCATCCACTAGAATAGGCGTTTGCGGCATCTTGTTGCGCGCTGATATGCCTCCTGTGCGCTGGCACCTGTCACAGTTCCTGCAGTAGTTATATGAGTCACTGAACAAGCGCGGCCAATAAAATCCGCAGTCCAGGATCTTTCTGCTCGTGCGCTTCGGACTAAAGTGTCCTCCACATGCGTGCGCATGACAAAACATCAAAACAGAGTTAATTTCATGGTCAGGCACGCAGCGCCTTAAAGTCTGATCAGGTCCTATTCTGAGCATATACGGATCATCCCAAATGTAATGCTTGGACTCATGTTTTAATCTCATGCACTAGGTTTTAGTGAAATGAGGAGGAAACGTACCTGCGACCAGGTAATTTGCAATGTGCGCATACCATGGTACCTTACCTGTCAGCGCCATCAGATGCTCGTCAGGAAATGTCTCCGTGATTTGCCCTGGCTCCTCCGCTTTCACGATCCTGCTCAAGTGATCCGCGACTGTGTTCTCCGTGCCCTTCTTATCTTTGATCTCCAAGTCAAATTCTTGAAGTAGGAGCACCCAACGCATCAGGCGCGGCTTAGTTTCCTTCTTGGACATTAGGTAGCGGATTGCTGCGTGGTCTGTGTAGATGATGACTCTAGCGCCTAGAACATATGCGCGGAACTTCTCCAGCCCAAACACAATTGCCAGAAGCTCCTTCTCCGTGGTGGTGTAGTTCCTCTGCGCAGCGTCCAGTGTGCGCGATGCATAATAAATGGCGTGCGGCTTCTTGTCCACTCGCTGCCCCATGACTGCACCTACTGCATAATCGCTTGCGTCGCACATCAGTTCAAATGGCAGATTCCAGTCTGGTGCGCGCATCACAGGCGCACTTGTCAGCGCCTCCTTCAGCTTATCAAACGCGGCCCTGCACTCATCAGTAAATTCGAAATGCACATCCTTTTGCAAGAGGTTAGACAGGGGAATACAAATTTTAGAGAAATCTTTTATGAAGTGCCTGTAAAACCTAGCATGCCCGAGGAATGACTTCACATCGCGCACGCTAGTGGCATAAGGAAGATTAGAAATAAGATCAATTTTAGCTTTATCTACCTTGATCCCCTCCTGCGAGATAATATGTCCTAGTACTACACCATGCGATAAAATAAAATGACATTTTTCATAATTGAGCACTAGGTTCTTTGAAATGCAACGCGCTAAGACCTTATCAAGATGTGTTAAGCATGCATCAAAGGTACCTCCGTATACAGTAAAATCATCCATGAACACTTCTATGCATATACCAATCATATCAGAAAAAATGCTCATGACTAGGCGTTGGAACGTACCCGGCGCGTTACACAGCCCAAATGACATGCGCCGAAACGCAAACGTACCGAATGGGCAGGTAAATGTGGTCTTCTCTTGATCTTCCGCAGCTATGGGCATTTGATTGTACCCTGAGTATCCGTCCAGGAAGCAAAAGTAGGGCTTCCCCGCTAATCGGTCTAGCATTTGATCCATAAAGCGTAGCGGGAAATGGTCCTTACGCATGACTGCGTTAAGCTTCCTGTAGTCGATGCACATGCGCCATCCAGTCTGAATGCGCTTGGGAACTAGCTCGCCCTGCGCATTCTCCTCTACTGTGATTCCTTCTTTCTTCGGCACAACGTGCACTGGACTTACCCATTCGCTGTCCAAAATGGGGTAAATGACTCCTGCGTTAAGCAACTTCAGGATCTCCTTCTGCACCACCTCCATCATATTCGGGTTCAATCTGCGCTGAGCCTCCCTGGATGGTTTTGGCACCATCTTCCAACAGAATCCTATGCATGCATACGTCGGGGCTCACTCCGCGCAGATCAGCAAGTGTCCATCCTATAGCGCGCTGGATCTTGCGCAGCACCTGCTGTAATCGCGCCTCCTGCTCCTCTTCTAATCCTTTCTTTATGATTACTGGCAGGGTGTCTTCATTTCCCAAGAATATGTACTTGAGGTGTTCTGGGAGTTGCTTCAGCTCGACGTTGGGTGCTTGTTCAATAGAGGGCAAGATTTTATTAGCATTGCAGACTTTAACTATGGCTTGTACCTGTCTGGGTTCTGGTTCAGCACTGCTCAGCTCCTCCTCTTGCGCCTCCAACTCTGCCTGTGCCAGTGTTATGGGTTCTTCTGCTGCGCTTGCGCATTGCGCATCTGCGACCAAGTCATCTAAGCTGTCCATTGGGTGCACTGTGGCGTCTTCATGAGGGTGCTGCATCCCCTTGAATATGTTGAAATGAATTTCTTCGCCATCAACCTCCATGGAGAGCGTGCCCCTCCATACGTCTATGTTTGTGCGCGTGGTCATCAGAAATGGTCTGCCCAGTAGGATCTGCGCACTGCTGGTGCTCGATTCACCTTCCATTTCTAGGACATAGAAATCTGCTGGGAATACCAGCTCTCCTACTCGCACTAGAACGTCCTCGATCATGCCCGTAGGTTGCTTGCACGACCGATCTGCTAGCTGAATGGTGAGACCTGTAGGTTTTAATGGTCCAAGGCGCAGTGACGCCTATAGGGAAAAGGGTAGCACATTTATGGATGCGCCTAAGTCAATCATGCAATTGCTCACTGTGGTCTTACCTAAAGTGCATGGGATGGTGAACGTACCTGGGTCTCGGCACTTAAGTGGTACCTTATGTTGCACGATCGTTGAGGCCTGCGCATTTAGCATTACCTGTGCGCACTCGCCCTTCCTTCTCTTATTTGTGCACAGCTCCTTTAAAAACTTGGGGTACCTAGGGATTTGCCGAACTGCTTCAATAAGGGGAATGTTTATTTCCACCTTACTGAATAACTCGTAGAGCTCCTTATCGAGCGCTTCCTTCCTAGCCGATGGTGCCTGTACAGGGAAAGGTGCAGGTATGTTAGTACGATTCGTGCCCTTGTCTTTTAATTGTGTTATACCTGGCGCTTCGCCCTGCTGGCTTGTGGCTGGCGCTTCTGGTTGCGCGTTTTGCTCCGGTTGCGCATTCTGTTCTGCTGGATCCGGGACTTGCGCAACTAGTTGCGTGGGCGCCTTCGTGGTCTGCTCTGTTCCTATTGTGCGCCCAGTCTTCAGTGTCACAGCGTTGACTCCTCCCTTGGGGTTCTGAATCACTTGCGAAGGCAGGTTGCCATCGCTCTTTTTCAGCTCGTACACCGTGGTCGCAATCTGTGATAGCTGCTTCTCAATGGACTCGAACCTTTTGTTATACTTCTCATCATTCTTGCCCACTGTGTCTGCTAGCTGCCCCACGATATCTTCTAAGGATCGCCTCGGTTGTTGGTTGTTCTGCACTGGTGCGTCAGTGCGGCGATGCGGTGGATTGTAGGGCGCAGCTTGTTGCGTCTGCTGTGGCGCGCGCTGATCCGTGGACTGCCTCTGGAAATTGTTTTCCTCCTTCCATCTGAACCCATTTGCAGCTAATCCAAAACGCGACTGATTCTTCCAAGAGCATTGACATCTCCTGGTTCCTCAAAAAGCGTGGGACATGCATCGATTTTGTGCTCCGTGGAATTGCAGAATTCGCATACCTTTGGCGCAACTGGTTGTGCGCCTTGCGCACTTATCAACTTCTGCAGCATGGCCTTCATTTCCTTGATCTCAGCGCTTGTTTCTACCTGATGCACAGAACGAGCAAGACTATTTTCAAGTGTTAGCTTATGTCTTACCTGTCCAGCAGAGTCTTCTATCAGCTGCCACGCGTCTTCTGGATACATGTTGCAAATGTCGCCTCCTGCGCATGCGTTCAATAATCTCAGCTCCATGGGCAGCAGTCCATTCAGGAAATTCTCTATCAGCACATTCTGGGGCAGGCCGTGATTGTAGCAGTTGGCCTCTAGCTCCCTGAAACGCTCGTAATACTCTGACAGCGACTCTCCTGCGCTCTGCCTAGGTGCGGCCAGCTCCCTCCTGAGTAGCGCGATCTTTGCTGCGGGATAAAATTTGTCCAGGAACTTCTTCTGCAGCTGCTCCCATGTGTGAATTGATCCTGCTGGTAAGTTCATTAGCCAATGCCTGGCTGTGTCACACAATGAAAATGGGAACGCTTTCATCTTCAGCGCTTCATCGCTCTCCCCTTTGGCCTTCATGTTCTCGCAAATGACTAGGAACTTTCACACATGCTTGACTGGATTCTCGTTGTTCATCCCGTGGAACTTGGGCATGTGATGAATGAGCGAGCTCCTTAGTTCAAAATGACCGTCTGGTGGAAGCACGATGCACCATGGCTGGTTAACCGTGAGTGGGGCTGACATCTCGCGCACTGTCCTGCGTCGCGCAGCTTGTTGCACGGGTGGCGCATTATACAGTTCAGCGGCCATCCTTGCTTCAACCTCGCACTGCACTTCCTCTCTGAACAGGGCTGCGCGGTTATGTGCTCTCGCTTCTTCCGGGGTTCTGTCCCCTAAGTTGTCCCCAACGACACTGTTATCCTCCATGACCTGTTCTAAATCTCAAAGAAAATGAAATTAAAAGATAACTAAGCTGTTGCGTCTGTTAGTGCGCAACTAGAATCTGCGCAGCGCAACTGTTTCAAGGTTGCGCAGGCTAATGGTGATTGCGCGCTGTCAGAAACAACAACGAAAATAAAACAAACCGAAATAACTAACTATTAAAAGAAAACCTAAGCTGGTTAAAGCTTATCTGTGTTTCCTCCCCGGCAACGGCGCCAAAATTTGATGCCCGCGTCGTTGTGCGCGTCAAATTAATTCCTTCCTCTTCCACTTAGTACAGCGGTTAAGTCGGGGTCGAATCCACAGGGAGGTAGTAGATTAGCTTTAACTAGAATCCTGCACTTACGAAAACTGGGGGTGTGAGTGATTGGGGTTGCGCAATGCGCGACTAAACAGTAGTAAAATGCAGGAATTGCACTAGACGTGCGCAGGCAGTAGAGATTAAGTACTATGACTATGAGAAGTATCGGCGCAGACAATCCTCTATGAGTGTATTCCTTACCATCGACTCTAAAAGTCTACAGTTTGGTTTGCTAATGTTAGTGTCCGATCAAGGCTTCCTAACATGTGCGCATGTTCCGATCAAAGTTCATGAGCTATTAATTCTTAAGACTAGTCTAAACAGCTACGAATTCTGTCACAGTAGCAACTGATTATCCTAGCGCGTTACTCCTAATCGGCACCGTCAGGCTATTCAACTAGTTTAACATATAGCAACAAGCAACAAGAGTAAGATTGCGGTTCAAGGCTTCCCCTACTCATGCAACTAGCTGCCAACAATGTGCGCAGAATTAATATAAGCAAACAAGCTATGCATTAAGCGCAAGTCTCAAGGGAAATACTCATAGATTCATGCCCAACCGATACTAAGCGTTTAGCTAGACATGCTAGTAGTAAACATCTTAGAAACAGTAAATAATATCTAAAGTATCAAAGAAACAGCAACTAGCAGGTGCGTGCAGGTTGCAGTGTCTCGGCTGGCGCAATCGGCTAGCGCAGGTCCTCGCAGCAAGCTCGTGTGTTTTTGAATCTGGCTCTCTCTCTCTCTCTAATAACTTGCGTCTCTGATGTCTCATGATTAAACCCTAGCCTTCTTCTCTTTATATACTGCTCAAGAGGCCCATCCTTGGCAACTTCCAAATCTGGTAGTGTCAAGATTTGGAAGCACCACTATCTGCGCATGGCGCACTACTCCTGGTTAGCGCAATCGGTTAGCGCACCGTTGTCGACTCTGCCAACTTCTCTGTTTGCGCCGCTAGCTCCGCAGGCTGTGTGATGCGCGTCCTAAACGCTGCCTGTTAGCGCGTATCCGACTTAGGCCCTCGTTTCGCCCTGAAATACAAAAACACTGGAAACCAGTAATCTTGTACACAAAATAATGCAAACAAGCATAGGGTTAGGATCTAAATAATGTGTATAAATAGGCTCTATTCCTCAACAACTGCCTCTGCAGTCTCCTTAGCACCACCCTCCGTGATTTCTTTGTTCCCAATAGAAGGTCCAATGACCTCTATAACAGGTTCCTTAGCAGTGAGTTCAACAACCCCTTCGACATTTTGTCACAGATCTGAAATAGCACGCAAATAGGAAATGTTTTAACGTTAGCTGAAATATAAGTGTTACACATCTTTCTAGTTTTTTGGTAGCCCAAACTTCAGCCCTCTTCTTTATTGAAGGACTACCAGAAGTCATGCCTTCATTAGTTTTCGTCCACGCACAGTCCTAACTCAAACCTCAAGGTTTTGAATTGTTGTGTGCTTTAAGCCTATGTAAAGATATCAGCTTTCTGGCAATATGTGCGAACATGAGCCAAAACCAACTCCTTCTCCACAAGCTCTCTGGATGCAAAGCAAGCGAAGCGAACCATCTCTCTGTAATTCTTCTTAACCCCTTAAGTGATCATACTCCCACGTGGACTTCCAATGACATTGGTCAAATGATTGTGTTTCTGAACATGACGTGAAGGATGTTTTTGCCTCATCAACACTCTCCTTAGCATGTTCCTCTACAATAGGTGTCTGATGTGCGCACAAAGTACATAGTATTTACGCACATTACCCTTTTAGTTCTTGTTCATTCTGTGATGTTATGTAAGCCTTTTGATGCTTTTTGTGTGCGTTTCAGGTTTATATCGAGCAGTTGGAGTCACACAGCAGCTTAGAAGAGTTTCGGACAAAATCCAGTCGATTGCGGGCGAAAGCGCAAAAGAATCATAGTAATGAGATTTGCCCGAGTCAATGTGACTCGGCTTGGACTTCGACTCGCCCAGATCAAAGCACTCGGCCAAATTGGAACTCTCTGGAAAGTTGACTCGCCCGAGTCAACTATTTGACTTGCCCGAATCAGTGCTGCCCGAGTCACTGACTCACTCGGCCAAATGGAACCCTCTGGAAAGTTGACTCGCCCGAGTCAACTATGTGGCTCGGTCAACGCAGGTCAACTCAGTCAATGCTGGTCAACTCGGTCAACGCAGGTCAGCTCGGTCAACTCGGTCAATGCTGGTCAACTAGTTCAACGCGGTCAACGCTGGTCAAACCTTCTAGGTATAAATGGAAAGCTTTGAAGAGAGAAATATAGATCTCAACTTTAAGAAAACTCAAAAACTCTCTCAAACCCTAAAGAGCAAAGATCAAACATTTGGAGAAGATCAAGCTTGGTTGAAGATTGGAGCTTGGATTGAAGATCATTCAAGACCTACACTACTTTTCTAAACCCTTAACTTTGTATTTACATTCATCTTTCACTTAGTAATCATGTATTTGTGCACACTCATTATGAGTGAGTAGTTGTTTATGTGATTGGGGATCAAATGGATCCCGTAGGATTGGATATGATGTTGAACACTATTTTATTATATTGAATGAAGTTTGGTTTGATTCTTTGTGCCCTAGCTATGTATTCATTGTATGCACACCAAATGTTTGACGAAATACCTAAGTGAGTATGCATGAGTACAACTCCTAAGGATAGAATGAGAATTGAACTTAGGATGTTTAATAGCTATTTATGATCATATGTGGAGTGTTTGTGTGCGAGAGTGACATACACTCTTGACATTAGGCTAAGTTTTAAGCGGATTTGAGTAACCGGCCAATAGACCTAGAGGGTGCGGTTATGGGACTCAAGTTCTACACAGTTCAATAGAGCGAGAGTTTGAGAACCATATCATTTGTGTATCCTCTCCACTCTAGGGAAGGAGCGAGAGTTGAACCTAGAGTGGACGATGTATTAGCCTTGCTTTTATCAACCAAACGTAGTTCATGCATGTATTAGTGAGGTATTTCATTTTTCGCACATCTTAGGGGAGAAGTTGAATCTCTAGTCACCTTTTATTCATTAGGCAAACCAACTATCATTTATCTTTAGTACTTACTAGAGATACCTCTATAGGAGGACAAAACCCCCTTAAATCATAGTCTTTCAATAGTAGCATTAATTAGTTATCAATTAGTCTAGGCTTTTCTCTTGGGATCGACCCGAGTTCACTCGGTTATAAATATTGTTTGATATTTGCGTTACTAGAATAACACTTCATTTTACTTGCCTAAAACGTCAACGTCAAAATGGCGCCGTTGCCGGGGAATAGCTTTTAGACTAGATTGCTAATTAGTATTACTTTTAGTTTGTTTAGTTCACTTTCTATTTTTCTTTTATTTAGTTGTCGTGATTGCTTGCGTGCGTGCTATTCTTGTTTGACTTTATTTAAAGTTCACACTTAAAAAAAGCTCTCTTTGATTGCTTCATAGGTGTTTGAATGCAAACTAAAGCAAAGAGAGAGAGAGTACAAGAACAAGCTTCTACCTCAACTACAAGCCAACCTTCTCATCCCTCCGCTTCACACGAGCTTCATACTTCTCATTTGGATACTCCTTTGCCTATCACACGAGCCGAACAACCGGAAAATATGGATCCACAAATTCCTAGAAGGCAAGGAAATGCCCCTCTATCGCAAGAAGAAGAAGAAAGATCGGTTGGGGCATACATCGCCCAAACCATTGGACATTATGGTTCTCCTATTTGCTTGCCGGAGGGTAAAGGCCAAGAATTTGAGATCAAGTCCGCCCTCCTCCATATGGTGGCCGCGCATCAATTTGATGGGTATGGAAACCCAAATGCACATTTGGCCCAATTCATGGAGCTATGACGTACATACAAGATGTCGGGCATTCAATAAGAGTGGGTATATATGAAGGTTTTTCCGTTCTCACTTTCCGGAAAGTCTAAGGATTAGTTGATGAGTCATGAACCGGATACGTTCAACACTTGGGAGGGACTAGTGCAAGCCTTCTTGATCCAATACTTCCCTCCCGCAAAGACAAAGAAGATTCGGATAGAATCAATTAATTTACTCAACATGACAATGAAACCTTCTATGAGGCTTATGAGCGTTTCAAAGAGCTTCAAAAAGATTGCCCTCATCATGGATTCAACAAGTGGCAATTGTTGCAAAGCTTTTACGATGGGATGAACGAGGATGCAAGGAACCATATGGACCATGCGATTAACGGAGCGATGATGGACTTAACGGCTACCAATGGTTTCAAGATCATCGAAAAGATTGCACGGAATTCACATCAATGGGGTGGTGAAAGGAACCACTTGAAGAAGAAAGGCAAGGAACAAACCTCTGAGGCCGTGACAAAGGAAGATTTTAACTCCCTAGCAAAGACCGTAAATTCTTTAGCACAATCGATTGGGAGCATGAATTTGAACAAAAGAAGAGAACATCCGCAAGCTTGTAGCATATGCGCTAACCGTCGCATGACGAAGATTCTTGCACCTCCAAGCATGCGGATGAATTTGAAGATGTTAGCTATCTTGTGAGGAACCAAGAGAGAGCTTATGTACCACCTCAATCAAGTGGGTATCAACCAAGGAATCCTCCCTACCAACCAAGGAACCCTCCTCAACATCTAAGGTTCCATGAAGACCCAAACTTTCCACGGAGAGCGCCTATTAACAATGAGCCAAAGCCTACGCCTCCGGGATTCCCACCAAGGAAACAAGGGCAAACTTCTTACCAAAGAAACGAGGAGAGGCCTAGCCAAGAGGAACCATCCCTAATATCAATTGTCGTGCAATTGGCCGCGACTCAAGCTCAACAACAAAAGGATAACCAACTCATCCTTCAAAGACTCGACCAATTGCAAGCGCATAACAAAATGCTTGAGACCCAAATTGCTCAACAAGCGAGTTCTTCCTCAAGATACCAAGGGAAATTGCCCTCTCAACCGGATGTAAACTCTTCCGAAACTATAAATGCCATCACCCTAAAGAGCGGAAGAGTCTTAGAAGAACTCCAAGCGAAGACCAAAGTTGCCAACACAACTGTTGAGGTTGAGAAAGAAGGGTCTTCATCTCAAGAGAAGGTTGGAAAGAGAGGAAAAGAAAAAGCTCAAGAGCCCGCTCCATATGTGCCTCCCATTCCATTTCCGCAAGATTAAAGAAGAAGAAGGAGGACGCACATTTTAAGCGCTTTGCGGATATCTTGAGTAAACTCCAAGTGACTCTCCCCTTCACGGAGGTACTAATTCAAATGCCAACTTATGCAAAATTTCTTAAAGATATTATATCGCATAGGAGAGAAATGCATGAAATTCATCACGTAGCTTTGGATGCTAATTGTAGCGCTATTATTTAACATAATATGCCTAGGAAGCTAAATGATCATGGTCCATTATCTATCCCTATTGCCATTGGCGATTTTTGCATAGATAGCACATTATGTGATTTGGGAGCTAGTATTTCTTTGATGCCATTTTCCTTGTTTCAAAAACTTGACAAGGGTGAACTCACTCCTACATCCATAAACCTTAGGGATTGGCGGATAGATCATCTAGGTTACCTAAGGGTATTTTAGAGGATGTTCCGATTAGAGTAGGGAAATTTTATGTTCCCGTTGACTTTTATGTGTTTGAAATGGATGAGGATCGTGAAATCCCTATTATACTAGGAAGACCTTTCTTGAATACTATTAAAGCCGTTATTAATTGCAGAGAGGGAGTTATAGAACTTAACCTAGGAACCGACAAAATTAAATTTTACTTGAAAAAAGTTTTAAATGCTCCTAGTAGTTCTATGGATGGAAATTTGCTTGAAATAAATGATGCTTATGATGAGTTGACAAGTTTTGAGTATGAGTTGCTCGCCCAAGATAGTGAGAGTCCATCTTTCGCCTCGTTGATGAATCCTGAGGACAATAACACTCTCGATGAGGACACCATCGAAGAAGATGCACAAAAAGGAAAGGAATTCGGTGAGGGGTTGAAACCCCTTCCACCAAATCTAAGGTATGAATTTCTTGAACCAAACAACTCATTACCCGTTATCATCGAGGCATCTCTTGATAAATGTGAAACCTCTAAGCTTATGCATGTGTTGCAATTCTATAAGGGTGCTATTGGGCATTCCATTGATGATTTGAAAGGTATTAGCCCCAAGGTTTGCATGCATAGGATTAGACTTGAGGAGAATGTAAAACCTAGCCGCGAATTTCTTAGGCGATTAAATCCTAAGCTAGGTGAGGTTATGTTAAAGGAAGTAACTAAGTTAAGAGATGCGGGAATAATTTACTCGATCCCCGACTCCGAATGGGTGAGCCCAATTCCTGTGGTGCCTAAGTAAGGTGGGCTCACCGTTGTGGAGAATGACAAAAATGAATTAATCCCTACGCACACGGACACGGGGTGGAGGATGTGCATAGACTATAGAAAATCAAACAAAGCCACTAAGAAAGATCATTTTCCAATTCCTTTTATTGATCAAATGTTAGAAAGATTAGCGGGACATGAATACTTTTGCTTTCTAGATGGTTATAGTGTTTTTTCTCAAAATCCCATCCACACCGATGACCAAGAAAATACTACATTTACTTGCCCCTATGGCACTTTTGCATATAGGAGAATGCCTTTTGTTCTTTGTAATGCGCCGGGTACTTTTCAAAGATGCATGATGTCCATATTTTTCGAGTTTCTTGAGAATTCCATGGAAGTATTTATGGATGATTTTTCGGTGAATGGATATTCTTTTGATGATTGTTTTACAAATCTTTCACGTGTTTTGGCTAGGTGTATTGAGATGGACTTAGTCCTTAATTGGGAGAAATGCCATTTCATGGTGAAATAAGGCATAATTTTGGGACATCTTGTGTCGAAAAGAGGGATTGAGGTCGATAGAGCAAAGATCGACGTGATTGAAAAGTTACCGCCTCCAAGGAATGTTAAAGGAATTAGAAGTTTTCTCGGACACGCTGGATTTTATCGGAGGTTCATCAAGGACTTCTCAAAGATCGTGAAGCCCCTCACAAATCTTCCATGCAATGAGGTGGAATTTATTTTGATGAGCCTTGTCTTGAGGCATTCAAGGTATTGAAGAAAGCTTTGGTGACCGCGCCTATTATTCAACCACCGAATTGGGACTTACCATTCGAAATGATGTGTGATGCAAGTGATAGCGCCATTGGGGCAGTCTTGGGTCAAAGAATCGATAAACGACTCCACGTAATCTATTATGTTAGTAAGGCCCTTGACACTACCCAAGGAAACTACTCAACAACGGAGAAGGAAATGCTAGCTATTGTCTACGCCTTTGAAAAGTTTAGGCAATACTTGATTGATTCTAAGACGATAGTCTACACGGATCATGCCGCCATCAAGTATTTGGTTTCTAAGAAGGAAGCAAAGCCTAGGCTTATCCGTTGGGTACTCCTATTGCAAGAATTTGATATAGAAATTAAAGACAAAAAAGGAGTAGATAATGTAGTGGCGGATCACTTATCAAGGCTCGAACTAACCAAGGGAGAGGATTCGATGACGATTCCCGTAAATGACACATTCATTGGGGAATACTTGATGAGTATCGAGACCGCGCAAGCTCCATGGTATGCGGACTTCGTGAATTTCCTAGCTTGTGGAATTCTACCGGAGGGAGCAAATTACAATCAAAGTAAGAAATTCCTTCATGATATCAACCGGTACTTTTGGGGCGAGCCTTATCTATATAGGCTTTGCGCAGATGGACTTTATAGATCATGTGTTGCGGAATGCGACCAAAAAGGTATTCTAGAAGGATGTCTCTCTTCTCCTTATGGCGGGCACGGCTCAAACTCCAAAACGGCCGCAAAGGTTCTTCAATGTGGATTTTATTGGCCGAGTTTGTTCAAGGATGCGTATGAGTTCGTGAAGTCTTGTGATGCATGTCAAAGAACTGGAAACATTTCAAAGAGAGATGAAATGCCTCAAAAGGGTATTCTAGATGTTGAGATATTCAACGTATGGGGGATCGACTTCATGGGACCATTATCATCTTCTTATGGGAATAAGTATATTCTAGTCTCCGTCGACTATGTATCGAAATGGGTAGAAGCCATTGCCTCACCTTCTTGCGATGCAAAAGTTGTGATGAAGTTATTCAAGAAGGTCATCTTTCCGAGATTTGGAGCCCCGATGACCGTGATTAGTGATAATGGAACTCATTTCAAAGAGAGGCAATTCGAAGCGATGCTTCAAAAATATGGAGTTTATCACAAAATTGCGACGCCTTATCACCCTCAAACTAGTGTACAAGTTGAGGTATCTAATAGGGAGATAAAAGCGATCCTCGAAAAGATGGTGGGGAACTCAAGGAATGATTGGTCGTCAAAGCTCGAAGAAGCTTTATGGGCATATCGCACCGCTTTCAAGACCCCGATTGGCATGTCACCATAGCGCCTAATCTATGGGAAGCCATGCCATCTCCCCATCGAAATGGAGTACAAGGCCATGCGGGCAATCAAGAAGTTGAATTTTGACTTGAAGATGACGGGAGAGAAGAGAGTCCTCCAACTCCACGAGCTAGATGAGATTAGACTCGATTCTTATGAGAGTTCAAAGATTTATAAGGAGAGGACGAAGAGATGGCATGATAAGAAGATTTTAGCAGTACATTCCAAAAGGGGGATAATGTACTTCTCTTCAACTCTCGATTGAGGATCTTCCCGGAAAGCTCAAATCAAGGTGGTCGGGACCTTTTAAAATCGATAAAGTTTATGACGATGGCCATGTAGAGCTCATGAATAAGGATGGTGTATCACGGAGCCGAACAAAGCTTGGAGCAAGAGGACTTCAAGCTTGACGACTCCAACTAATCCCAAGGTTTTCTTTTACACCGCTTCAGAAGGGATCCTAGCATAGGACTTCTCAAGTGTGGTTCTATTAAAATGGGAGAATCGGCCACGTCTTAGCCAAGACGTTAAACTAGACTAGTGAGTATCTTTGCGCCTTGAGTTTAATGTGTAGATTGCATGAGTATTACATTTGTTCTTGTCCAATTTCCATGAATTGTGAGGAGTTTGTTGATGAATGGATTGGATTGCCCCATTGAGTGAGTATACCTATATGTAGGGATATTAAGTGTGGGGTATCTATGTGTTTGAACCTTTTTTGTGACATTAAATCATAATCGTACTTAATTGAATAAATTCATGTATAAAACCTAGCGCATTTGCTTTCATTCACTCTTATTCTAGCATAAACATTTCACATTGCTCATACATGATTGCTAGTTTAAGTTTAATGTTTTGCGAGTGTTGTACTAATCTATCTTGATAAGTTTCAGTTTTTATCACAATCAAGAAAGCGTCGCCTACAAATCGTTGGACATAGAGTGCCATCTACCTTCGCACGGGAGAAGTTTCTGATACCTTTCTCTTTTCGTACTTTCATTTGCTTAGAGACTAAGCTTACTTTTTAAGTGTGGGGTGGGTAGTGTGCATGCTTTACATTCTTATCATTGCATTTCCATGCTTTGTCCATTTCATGTGCATGATACTTGCGAAACTTCGTTTTCATCCTAGCCTTAATTATTGTTCACACGATGTAATGTTTGCTAAGAGATTAAGTACTATCATTTGAAAAAATATCTTAGATTGAGTGTGCAATGATTTCATGAATCGTATCTTTAAGAAGATTGACGTTCTTTGCGATGACTTTATTCACATGATTCGATGCCTTGACTAGCTTAATTCGATTGATTTTTTATGTTCTTTCCGTGCATGAAAAATGAAGTAAAGACTAGTGATCGTATATGAAACCTCGTGTGTGTCTTTGTGTGCTTTTAGGTGACTTTAATGTTCTTATTTAGTCTTTGTATTTGCCTAGCTCGCATGTTGCGCTCAATTATTATCACTTAGGCATTGTCAAGTATTAACTGTGAGGTTGAATAAAACGTTTGCAAGCAAAAAGCTGAAAAAAAGAAGAGAAGAAAAAAAAAAAGTATTTTGTATGAAAAGTTTTACATTTGCCGAGGGTTAGGAAGGCAAGTTCTCCCTTGAAAGCATTTGTATATTAAAAAAACCATAAAAGCTTAATGCTTGACTTTGTGCCTTTTTCCGTAATTTCTCTCGAGTGCGTGCGAGCGAGGCATTTGCATCTCGCTTTTAGGAAAATCCTAAAGTATGACCCTCGTAATTTTATTACGTAAGCATTATTGATTTGTACGGAGGTTTTAAAATCTTAAACGTCAAAACTTTTCTTCTCTTATGAGTTACGTCGCATAGTCTTACACTTGAGAACGAGTTTGTTATCATGGGCCAATGGACTTGTCCTTAGCAAGCATAGGTGATTGACTTGACATTTTTTGTGTGCGTTTGCGACGCTTTTCTTCATACTACTTGCATAGGAAATTGAGCGATAATTTGAATTTGACGAATGCTAGTTTTTGCAATTGATCGCATGAATATTTGTTGTCAAGATGAATTGAATGAATCTTATAGTTTGCATGAAGTGAATGGTTTGCATAACTCTTATGTTATATGAACTCATTGATAACTACTTGCTTAGCAAACTATATTTGAACCTTGAACTCTTATGGATGATTGCGAGTGGGATTTGTGAGTATTCTTTTTCTGAAAACTCTCACAAGACTAAACTCGAAAGTGAATTAAGAGTAGGTGTAATTTTAGTTAACTTGTTTCCATGTTAGGTTAGGAAAAGGTAGTAGAATTGAATGGATCTTCATGATAGTAAGTATTGCTATGCGCCATTACATAGTATCATAATTTATAGCATCTTACTCCTTTCATGACTTATGCATTTACTTGTTCGGGACGAACAAGAATTAAGTGTGGGGTATTTTGATGTGCGCGCAAAGTACATAGTATTTACGCACATTATCCTTTTAGTTCTTGTTCATTCCGTGATGTTATATAAGCATTTTGATGCTTTTCGCGTGCGTTTCAGGTTTATATCGAGTAGTTGGAGTCATGCAGTAGCTTAGAAGAGTTTCGGACAAAATCTAGTCGATTGCGGGCGAAAGCGCAAAAGAATCATGGTAATGAAGATTTGCCCGAGTCACATTGAAATTTGCAGTGTCTCAGTTCGACAGATTCGTGAACAAGCAGTTGCTGCAGCACACTCTTGTTCACTCGGAAATTGACTCAGCAAACAATGAACAAGACAAAGTTTGTTCACCCAGTTCGGCCAACTGCCTACGTCTGGTGAGGACTATTCTCCAGTCCTCAATCCACTCAAACCAAAGGCCTCCAAGTACACTCGGTTACAACTCACGCAACCTATGCTACTCAACCTTGTGTGGATCACTCGGCACAATCAGAACAAGCTCTGATTTGTGTCTGCACACCCTCTAAAATATGTCAATCTAGAATAGCCACAGTCTTCTCAAAGAACTCAGCCTATTCTAAACTACACCTACTCAGCAGGGTTGCTGTAGCAACTGCTGTAACACACAGCTGAAGCACAATTTGTCCGTGTCGCTCCAAGGCCTTCTGCCGAGCCGATCGAACGATTCCACGAGCGCTGCACACTCTGGAATACTGCCCCTCACTCAGTGACCACCTGCCACTAGTGAGTACTGCCGCTTAGACACTCGACCGAGCCACACACCCGTCAGTTCTTCTGCGGCTGCCCTTGATCAACCAACAAGCTCCGCAGCTCTGAATTGGCTTCCAGATCAAGCTTGAATCAGACTCTGCAAGTCCTGATTCGCTTCTGCTACAATCACCACAGCTCTGCGCTCATGCTCTGCTCTCAGGTGATGATCGAAGAATTCGTCCGTCGCACACCAAAGATTGCTTTCTCTGAAATCTGTGTATGCACTGGTGTATCCCTCAGCTTCGATCAACCGTTCTGCTCTAAACCTCTTCTTCTTAAATAGCAGCACCAGCTTTAAGCAATGTCCAGGTTTTGGCAATGTCCCAAAAAGAACAATTATCTCCTAAAATCTAGGAGATTAGATTTGATCTTTAACTTCAATGCAAATCTCCTTCTCTGACTAGTAAACCTCACTGGAAAATACTCCATAGTAATTTAGAAATTCTTCAGATGCTCTCTGTAGAGATTCCAGCCCTTCGATACAAGCCCAGGTAGCTGCTGCTTCTCGGACAGATGCACTAGCCAGTTGAACAAGCTCCTGCTGTAGCATCCCCTGCTGCAGCTGCTGCTAGTTCACTTCTGCTGGCCTGCTTGATAACTTGCGCTGCAGCAACTCCTTGTTCACTTGTGCTGGTTTTGTCAAACACTGCCATACTTACATCATCACACATTGTGACTCGCCCGAGTCAATGTGACTCGGCCTGGAATTCGACTCGCCCGGATCAAAGCACTCGGCCAAATTGGAACTCTCTGGAAAGTTGACTCGCCCGAGTCAGTTCTGCCCGAGTTAAGAAACCCAAGCCCGAGTCACTGACTCACTCGCCCAAATTGGAACCCTCTGGAAAGTTGACTCGCCCGAGTCAACTATGTGACTCGGTCAACGCAGGTCAACATCTGCTATAACATCTTCTGTTGTGACCTCAGCATCACTTACATGATCTACATCAGCAACCTATGTAACCAACCTTCTGCATCATCAGTGGTATTCGGTTCTCCATCATCTACTACAACATTCGACGACACCATAATATTTTTTGTCCTCCGATTATAGCAACCTATGTAATCCAACCTTCTGCATCATCAGTGTTAGCATAGTACCTTTGTATGTGACCGTATCCTTGATAGGCTCTGCACTGAATCTCTTCATTTGGATTTTGATCATTCTCCCTACGCTTGCCTTTTTGAAATCTATCATCTTCCCTCTCAGGATATCTTTGGTCACCACGCTCCTCCTTCTTCCCTTGGTATCCACGATCATCATGAGCTTTGTAATTTGATCCTCTCTTATCCATTTTTTTCATGAACCTCCTAAACTGTTTGAACATCATAGCTACTTGATCATCATCCATCTCACCATCAGATTCTGTTTCAGCGTTTGTTATAGCAGCCTTTAGTGCAATCCTCTAGTCTTCTTCTCTGCTTGCTTTCTGCTGTTCATCTTCATCTCATAGACTCTGAGAGATCCCATGAGGGAGTCCAACTTCATTTTTTCCAAATCAGCCGTTTCGTCAATGGCTGTTACCTTGACATCAAACTTCTGAGGAAGTGACCTGAGAAATTTTTCAACTTGTTCAGTTTCTGATACATACTTTCTGAGTATCCCCATTTTGTTTACTTTATCCATCAAGCGGTTGTTGAAGTCAGCTATGGTCTCATCATCTTTCATCACCAATTGTTCATAGCTAAGCCTCAGCATCTGCAATCTGGTCTTCTTTACCTTAGCATCTCCTTCAAAAGTTGTTTTCAGAATGGTCCACGCAACTTTTGCTATTTCAACATCAGCAACCAACTTATATTTCCGTTTATTAACTGCAACGATAATAGCATACAAGGGCTGACTATTTCCTTAGAATAATTTCTTCTTTTCTACAGTCCAGTCTTTTCTGGCTTCAGTGCTTTTACTCCAAGAGCATCTGCTGCGCCTGATGGTGCAGCCCAGCCTTCAACAACTGCCTTCCATGCATACTCATTTCTTGATCTGATGTAGGCTTTCATCTTCGACTTCCAGTTGCCCAACTCATCTTCCTCCAAGCTGGGAGGTCTCCCCATGTCTCTTACACTCATTCTGAGTTTCCTCTGATCTCACCCTGTGTGTCGGATGTCTGCTCTTATACCACTTGTAGTTCTAGTGCGGACAGTAGAACTTGTCCTAGCTGATGTTATGGCAACTCCTGAAGAAGCTCGTTAGGAATGTTAACGAGACACAGAGATTTGGTAACCCACTTCGGGACAATGTGTCCGTAATATGGGGGGAGTTCTCCTAATCCTAACAAGCAGCAATCCACTAGTAACGATCGGACAACGAAGTACAAACTTGCAAGACCCCCTCTTCAAGTCCTTCTACCACCGACTCGTCTAGATGCGCACTAAGCTCCCCTTAGTGTAGAGATCCCTCTCTATGGCTTGTCACAGCAGCTTCGTTCTCCCGAACAGCTGCTTGTATACTCAATGTCCTCAGGATATCTGGACAGGTCTGTTTTGCAACAGGGTTTGTTAAACGTGTTGCTGCAGCAAATACTTCTGGTCCTCGTGCTTGAGTGATAACTTAACTCCAAACTTCGTCGGGTGCACTCAATCACTTGACCTCGACCTCTCTTGTATATTGGTATAATGCAAGAGAGTTGCTTGAATTTTTTTTGGATGATCACTTCAACTCCGTTCCACTTCTTTTTAAAGCCCTCGCTAATCTGCTAGAAGATCTTAACCAAATATTTAATTAGAATATTTGTTGATCTTATCTTGTTGCCATCCCAAGCGATTGCGTATCAAAGATGTCGTTGCGGATATTTTGTGTAGCCGAGACTTCAGCGATCTTGTGGTCTTGCTTCACACCTCTTGATTCTCAGAATCTGCAGATTCTATCTTGTTGCCATCCCAAGCGATTGCGTATCAAAGATGTCGTTGAGGATATTCTGTGTAGCCGAGACTTCAGCGATCTTGCAGATATGCTTCACACCTCTTGATTCTCGGAATATGCAGATTCTTGATTCTCGGAATCTGTGGATATACTCCTTCAGTTCACAGTCAGCACGAACTTCAACACTTGCTCTAACATCTTGCGTAGCATCTCCTGACTTTAGTTTTAATATATAACTATTCTACGCCTATTTCTAACTTACTTTAACAATTCTTTGCACAAAAACATGTCATACATAATTATGAGACTAACAATACATATATACATGAAACTATTATGCCTATAAATTCATTAAAATATTTATGTATAATGTTTTTATGTACTTATTCTTAGTTTAAGAAGAAGAAAAAAATGTCTTTCATGATCACTTAGTATATCTATAAAAGGAGAAACTGTGACGGAAAGCAAACAACTAAAAAATTGACAATACGTTTTTGGTTTCAAGTTTTGAAGTTGGAAGCATTTTATTGATGTAGAGAAGAAATGTATAGTTCATTTTGTTGGAGATTTGAAGGTGATTGATGAATGGGTCCAAATTGGAATGTGATATTTTCTATCATCCAAGCATTTTATTGATGTTGAGAAGAAATATATAGTTCATTTCTTGAAGAAGATTTGAAGGTCGTGGATGAATTGGTCCAAATTGGAATGTGATGATCCACCTTCCATTGTACCATTCGCCATCAACTTCTTGTACTTGCGAATTTGCACTCTCAACTCATTGCCTATTTCTGGGCTAAACAGGTTGGTGACCTTCATTGACACTTCTTCTCTGGTGACCTGCTCCTCCTCGCACAGGTTGATGCCGATCCTCCAGTCATCCACTACCAGTTTTCTATTAGCGGGCTGGTCAGTCATTATTGGGAAACATAATAAAGGTATGCCACACCATATGCTTTCCAATATCGAATTCCACCCACAATGGGTCAGAAATCCTCCGATGGCTTCATGAGACAGCACTTGAGTTTGAGAACACCAAGAAACTATTAGCCCCTGCTCTTTGATCCCTTTTGCAAATTCAGTGGGTAAGAATTCAGTCTCATGTGCACCCACAATATCATCGCGGACCACCCAGATGAAACTCACCTTACTCTCCAATAACCCATACGCTATCTCCGCGATATCGTGTCTAGTAACACGAGCATAACTGCCAAATGAGGCATACAGAACGGAGCCTTTTGGTTTTGTACTGAGCCACAGCTTGCAGTCCGACTCAGACCACAAGCCTGAGCTTGTTCTGGTGGCTTTGGGAGGAGAAGCAGGTCCAATCGGGTAGAAGAAGGACTGGCTGAATCTGATAGAAGAAATTGTCTCAGTTTCAAACTCTTCAACTGTATTGGCCAGGATGAAATCTGCATTCCTGACATCTTCAAAGGCTGAGAAACATGTCCTGTGAGCCACACTACTTGCATCGCTCATTTGAAGGTACGATATTAAGTCTGCCGGCCTGATCTCTTGCACCCCAGGCATATAATCAATGACATCCGTGCGGTTATCTAACTGTCATAACCATCAATAATCACTGTACGAGAAACATGACATAAACTGAAATAATAGAACCTAATTAATTGTAAAATGATCTAATCAGCGGAACAAAAATATTATTTTCTCGTTTGTAGCTGCCTGTCTGTCTGTACCTTGAGCGCCAAAGTGCCCATTTTTCTTCAGTAGTTCCCAATGGTAAAACAAAGTGAAGGAGAGAGCAGATTGTGTCCAAAAGGAAATATGCACCAAACCATTCTTCCTGGCCACCTTAGAACCCCAGTTATAAAATGTGTCTAGAATCAAACATGTTGGTCTCGGCAAGGAGGATTTCACTAATTCATCCACCAGTTGTTCGATGTGGGCAGGGAACACATGAAGCATCCCTTCCCAAAACTGCTCCTGATTCCCTACACGGTCGAATCCCAATGGAAAACTGTCGGTGACGGTTGCATGACGGATATCAAGACCGGATTTGCGTGCCTCGAGGAACATGTCATGGTTCATAGACTCTTGGGAGGTGTGGTTTGAGTTTTGCTGAGCTTGGGAGAGCTGTTGATGGGTAAAATGAGTGGTGACAAACGTGATGGTGAAGCCTTGAGATGCCAGCTTGAGGGCAAGATTCAGCGAGGGTTTGATATGTCCTTGGACAGGATATGGTACCATTATGGCATGATGATTGGAGCTAGTTGGATTGGCTTCAGCCATCTCAAGTAAAATGATGAGTGTTTGTTGCAGAAGGGGGTAGTGCTCTGCTCTGCAGATAAGGGATAGGTAGAGAAGAGAGTCTTGTGTGAGAGAGAGAGAAAGATAAGGTTTATAATTGAATCGAATTGTTGGAATATGTCACTCCACATTTTTTATGAGACAAACATCCAACTGATAATGCTACTTGAATGTGCAGGATCTGATAGAATTTCTGAGATTACGATTTCTATCTAGATTCTCGAAGCAAAATAAGAAACAAGATTGAGAAGATCTGGTCAAAGATTGTCAAGATTATTATGGGATAATCTTTGACAATCTAAGAGATTCAATTCCAAATTTGGAAGGTGAATCTGGAATTTGTTGCCCAAAAATCTAGGATTTGCGGTTGAGCAAATCGGAGGCTTTTCCAAGTAGGTGAAGATAAAAGAGAAACGAGTGCTTTCAAAGCAGTAAGCGAACTGGAAAAAAGTCTTTGACACCCAACGGCGTAAAAGTTAAGGCTCGGAAGACTAAACCGCCGAGAAGGTAAAGAAAAGAGAAGTTCGCTACTCCAGAGGGAACAGAAGGCGGCTCTGTAATCTGTGTCAAAAGGGAAAGTGCTACTTGTGGTGCGGCTGTCTCTTGGAGAGCCCAACAAACAGTGAACTGGAGTGTCTGATTGCTTGTGGTATAACATAGTGTAACCGATCAAACAACTAAATACAAGAGTATTTCGAAATCCTTCTAGCTTGCTAGAAGGTAGTGGTTTTTTTTCTCAGATATCATTTAAGGTACTTGAGTTTCCACTATAAATCACTGAGCAAGTCTATTTATTTTTCTGCATAATTTATTTCCATTATTTGTTACCTGGTGAGGAACAAAATCCGTTATTACTTTCTAGAAAACACTAACCACGATCCAACACGAATCAAACCAAACCATCTATGTAATGTGTGATATCTGCCTAGCTAATGAGATAGACGAATATTATTACGATGAATTATTGTGCCGAGACAGACAGTATTCCAAATAATCAATTAATTTCATTTTTCTATGGTAGGTCTTTCGGGGTGTCAGAGCCCATCTATATCTCTTCACGTGCATAGTGACAAAACTTCCACTCACAATCCAAACCTGCGCGCCGATCAGACTTTACCGATGTAACCCTACCTGTCTTAACTTATTGTATATTTTCAGCAAAGCCAAGTTATACAGTACACTAACACACTCGGGCCTCTCCAAATAAGTCTTTCTAATGGGTCGGGCTGACCCGGTTAAAGTTTCTTTGGAATGATAAGGGTTGGAATTTTATCCGACTTCCCCATAAGGTCGAGCCTATATTAGTTTCAAGTTTAAATTTTGCTCATAAATTTTTTTATAGAAACGAAGTCCATCAAAGGAGGAGTAATGGTTTCTTGGGAAGTTTCATCGTGGCATGAGCATTACGATTTCATTACTAAATAATACACAACAATCAGCCAAAAATCAAACCAACTCAAATTTAAATATGCAGCAATATCAACAACATACAAGTCATATTAATCATAACAAATTAAAATGCAACTCTAACAATTTAAACCACAAAAGTGTTATAGTATCACTTAGGAATCACAGGAAACAGCAAAGTATGTGCACAAGTAAGCGAACCATGTTAGTAAATCAACCCATATATACAATATAAAGTATACGAATATACATTTAAATATATTTAATAATTCGAGTCGGGCTTCAAAGATTAGGCAGAATTCAACTCTCATGCTTCCGTGCTTCCAGGTTGAACTCTCCATTGGTTGTTGATTGAACTAGGTTTCGGGCCGCCCACAATCTTTTTGTCCCAACGAACAGCTTGAAAAGACCTGCATTTATTGTAAATTCTACATATGAAAGACATAACAAATTGAAGGTTGACTCATTATAGGAACACATTCCTATAATAACAAATTGTAGAGAAGTACTAGGGTGTGAGTCTATATGCTTCCAACTTTCTCGTGAAAGAATTCGGTCAAGAGTTTGTTCGATAGTAAATGAGGTGAGCTCAAGCACAATTTTAAGCTCGTCAAATAAACAAGTTGAATACGAGCAAGAATTTTATATCCATAAATGACTTGTTTATTGGCTCGTTGATTATAAATAAAAAAACTCTCGTATAAAGCTTGTTTATGCTTTAAAATTCGTTAATTATAAATACTTGCTTTTAGTAAAATTATCTAAATTACTTGTTTAAAGCTAGAGCTTTTGAAATTAAACAAGTTAATCTCAAACATGTACTTTTTACAATTGTGAAAGCTTGGATCAAATTTGAACTCGAAAAAGTATTGACAAAACAAGCTTCACTCTAGCATTAAACTCGACTTGGCTCGGTTGGTTACAGCCCTAGCAAATAGTAGATGTCTGAAGAGTCTTTACTTATGGTGTGTTCTTTATCACTTAAAAAAGTTACTAATGTTCATTACTTTACAGATATTTACTAATGTTTCCAGATAATTACTAATAGTTACTAATGTTTACTTATGTACTGAACTTAAATACTCAAAAGAATTTTAAAGAAAATTAAAATTTAATTTAATTTAAAATAAATTAAAAACAAATGAACTTGAATGAAATTTTTTGTTTAATTTAATTTGGTTCATTTGAATTTTAAAAATTGATATATATAATTGAATATATGATACTTAAATGAAAATTGAATCGTAGATGATTGAGCCGTTAAAAAAAGAAGTGAGAATGACATTATATATTTTGGCAAAAGGAGGTTCATACATAGATGTCGCCGGTACATTCCATATTTCGCCATCTACAGTTCATAAGTATTTTAAACTGGTATTAGCTGCTTTGAAAGAATTATCATTTGATATTGTCAGACCGTATACCCCACTGAAGCTAGTGCCGTTGAAGATTGTAAACAACAGTTTGTACTCATCATATTTTAATGTAAATAAAACTTTTGATAATCACATTCTTCTCTATACATAAAAGGTTAATATTTTATGTTTAATATATGACAAATAACAGTTATATACCTTTTGTAGGATTGTGTTGGAGCTATTGATGGCACTCATATCGAAGCTGTATTAGGAGACCGTCAAGATGTTCAGTACCGAGGGCGTAAAGGATAAAAAACATGTAATGTGTTTGCTTGTTGCTCATTTGATTTGTTATTCATTTATGTACACATTGGGTGTGAAATTTTTCTGCGCTGCTGACCACGAGTTACAGCCTCTGAAGATACAACTTCTGCTGTAGCACTCTATGTCTCTTCATGCGGAAATTATTCTACTGACAAATAAAAAGACACGGTCAGTTTGTTTACCCAATTCGGCAACTGCCTACGTATAGAGAGGATCACTCTTCGATCCTCAAGACGTCACTATACGTGGTTCAAAGTACAAATGAATCACACCTCTACTTCTCTCCTAGTCGAAATCTTCCGCTCAGTCTAACTCCCTAGACTAGCTAGCAAGTCTGATCTCACAGACTCTCTTCGTGCTACCTACACACTTCCAGTAACATATAGCTAAAGACCTGACTCACAGACCTAGTCTATTCTATTACAATGCGTAGTACACGGACTGCTTCAGCACATTCTACACTAGAGTTGATGTATCTTCTATCAACAACTATTCTAGCTCTTCTGCCAAACAGTCGGACACTCTGAGTTCTGCAAACTCAGTCACTGCTCCCCCTCAATCAGTGACACACTTTGTCACTATTGGGTAGCCTCGATCTCACTCAGCCTGCGACAAACCTGTCCGTAGCTGTTCTCCGAGCTCTGATTAATCCTTCAACGAGCGCTGCTCAAGTTGAATTCCGGGGATCAATGCTGAACCAAACTCCTCGAGTTCTGATTCTCTCTGCGAGCAACACGAGTCTTCAACTCAGTGTGTATACCTTGCTATCGTAGGTTGATCTCTGTGTGTTTTCTCTCGCGCTCTCTATCTGTGTGTGCTTCTTTGTCTGTATGACTGAATGCTGCCTCTGCATTCCTTTTGTATCAATCAGCCCTGCGTTCTTTTGGCACCCGCGTTTGCCTATGAAATCCCCGAGCAGCATAGAATCATCTCCTAGATTCCTTCAAGGTTGTTGAAGATTACGTTGCGTAATATGAAATTTTAAAGTCTTATCTCTTTCGAATGCTTCTGCCCATTGCTGACAATCTGGATGACGTTTGCACAACTCCTTGAGCTTACGCGGTGCCTTCCGTACCATGCCGGAGCCTCTCCATGCATCCATGTTGATCAGGCATTCTGCTCTAGCTTTGGGTCATCAGGGAGTGCTGAAGCAGAATCTATCTTCTATTCAAAACTGTCTTTTGTCCCCAGTTTGCCTCAGCTCTTGAGATCCATAGTGCTGTAGCAGACTCTAGTTCTTTGTTGCTGTTTTGTCAGTCTTTAGATTGTGCTCCAGCCACCAATCTTCAGGGAGTGCTTTTGCAGTCTCTTGAGTAGTTTTGTCAAGGTTGCCATTCTTTAACACGGTGGGAAGGGAGTGTTCACGATCAAACTGTTTGGAGAGACTCGTTAATGCAAATAAAGTATTGTTTTCCACACCCTCCCTCAGATATGAAATGACATGGACACAATTTTTATGGTCACAAAATTGAAATATATTTCATACATTTACACATTATTTTGCTTTGTATAAAGAAATATTATTTGGTCGACTCTGAACTATCCAAATACACTAGGATATTTGGCTCCTTACAATGATAAGAAAGTGCCAGCATTTCGAAATGGTCATATACCTAATGAAATTTATGAAATGTTCAACTATCGTCATTCATATTTATGGACAACTATTGAAAGATCATTTGGTGTTTTGAAAAACACTTGGAAGATACTTCGGGTCATTCCTAAGGTATCAGATGTGCGACAAATTGACATAATTCTAGCTACATTTACTTTGCACAACTTTATTCGCATGCATAAATTAGAAATGCCTGAGGTGGTGAATAATGATACAACTGATTCTAACCTATTCGATGTAAGTAGAAAACAGCACATGAATCATGTGCGAAACATGATAGCATCTGAAATTGTACAATCAAATTCTGAGAATGAAGTAGAAGATATGAAGGAAGATGAAGGGATTTAGATTATTGTTTTTATTATTCAAATAAATATAATATACTAGTATTTTTATGCCAAATATTAATTTTGAGAGTGAGTTCATTATCAATGAAAACATATAGTATTTATAGATGTTTACTGATATTTACTGATAGTTATAAATATTTACTATGTATACTGATATTTATTGATATGTACTGATGTTTATTGATATTTACTGATGTTTACTGATATAAGTAAGAAAATAAGTAATAAAGAACACACTCTTAATTATCAAAGTTATATAACTTCCTACAAATTTTGAAGAATATACCTCGGATCAAATTCGTCCCAAAATCTTCAAATTTCCGATGTATACGCTAGAAATATGATGGATTTTACGACGATTCAAGAGTTATCGCAAAAAGCACCATCGCATAAAAGTTACGATGGATTTTCGAAGGTTAGCCGACTACATTATGCTATGGTTTTTATTTTGTTTCAAAACATTCGCATAATCATCGTAAATTTGTAATAATTTCTTTAGATTTTGCAATGCGACCGTTATGTTTTATCACTTAATTTAATTTAATATAAACTTAAAAATAAAAAATAATATTTAATTACAAAGGTTTGGAAATTGATGGGATCCTGTCACATGTTATCCCTACACCACATGTCTATGAAATTGACGGAAGCCCGTAAGATCATTTCACATGTTATCCCTAGACCAATCCATCACGTGCTTCCGTAGACATGATCAAATGTACAAGAATTTGTATATGCATCACAGTGGTATGGGTACTACTGGCATACGGTATCCAAATGTTAATATATAAACAGATCATACATTTTGTAGGATAACACTCCAGCTGACCTTTATCAAGGTCATTCTTTTATCAAATGGAAAAGAAAAAAGAAAAACGGATCTAATGACATTTGGTCAATTTGGCATATATTGACTATAGATGCTAAGAAAAATAGAAGATCTCCAAATTTCCAAACATTAGAATGCATCGAATGCCCAAAAACTTATCCACCACACAAATGTTATAAAAAACAGTGGCAAAATATAGCAACAATTGTCAACTCGAATTACCCGGATCTCAACCATTTTAAGATCCATAACCAGACACTCATCTGAATTATCCCACAATTCACACGTATCCACACTCTACCAACAATCGATTCTTACCCAAGGCTTTCCAGCCACAACAAACAAACGCACAATTCTTATACCTTGTTGGATCGTGGTTAGTGATTCGTAGCGAGTAATAAAGAGTTTTGTTTTTCACCAGGTAGTAAAGCAGCGGAAGTAAATTGCAGAAAGTAAATGAAACTTGTTCAATAATTTATAGTGGAAACTTCGGTACCTTAATTGGTACCTGAGAGAAAATCCACTACCTTCTAGTAGAAGGATTTAAAAATACTCTTCTACTTAGGTGTTTTGATCGGTTACACTTGATATTATACATCTAGCATCTAGACACTCTAGTGCACTGTCTGCTAGAGTATTCTCCAAGGGTCTGCCGCACCACAAGTAGCACTTCCTTTTGACACAGACTATAGCACCGTGTTCAGTTCCGTTCCGAGTAGCAAACTTCTCCTTTCTAGACTTCCTTGGGTGTAGTCTTCCGAGTCTTAGCTTTTATGCTTTTGGGTGTCAAGGACCTTTTCAGATCTCAGATTCCCTTTCCTAATTTGGAACGGAATCTCTTAGATTGTCAAGGATTATCCCATAATAATCTTGCCAATCTTTGATCGAATCTTCTCAATCTTCAAGAAGATAGACATCCAAGAATCCAAATTTGGCAATAGAATCTTCAACAAACTTACTAGATTCTAGAAGAAGATTCTGATAACGATCCTTGGCATTTTTAGTGTGCTGAAGAGCTTGAAAAGGAAGGCGGGGACGCAACAAGAACACACAATCAGAGAGAGCAACTCGAGAGCACACATAGATCAGCTTACGGTAGCAGGGTTTTATACACTGAGTTGAAGACGTGTGTGGTACTGAGGGAATCAGAACTCATGGAGTTTGATTTAGAATTGATCCGGAGTTCAACTGAAGTGCTGCTTGTTGAAGGGATGACGTTGGCGTTTTAGGCAAGCAAAATGAAGTGCTATTCTAGTCACGCAAATATCAAACAATATTTATAACCGAGTGACCTCGGGTCGAACCCAAGAGAAAAGCTTAGACTAATTTACAACTAATTAATGCTATTATTGAAAGTCTACGGATTTGGGGGGGATTTGTCCTCCTTTAGAGGTACCTCTAGTAAGTACTAAAGATAAATGATATTTTTGGTTTTTGGTTGATGAAACAAAAGAGTGACTAGGGATTCAACTTCTCTCCTAAGATATGAGGAAAATGAAATAACTCACTAACACATGCATGAACTACATTTGGTTGATAAAAGCAAGGCTAATGCATCGTCCACTCTAGGTTCAACTCTCGCTCCATTGAACCGTGTAGAACTTGAGTCCCATAACCGCACCCTCTCGGTCTATTGGCCGGTTACTCAAATCCGCTTAAAACTTAGCCTAATGTCAAGAATGCATGTCGCTCTCACGCACAAACACTCCATCTATGATCATACAATAGCTATGAAACATCCTAAGTTCAACTCTCGCTCCTTCCTTAGGGGTTCTAACCAAGCATACTCACTTAAGCATTTCGTCAAACACTTGGTGTGCATACAATGAATATATAGCTAGGGCATAATATAATCAAACCAACCTTCATTCAATGCAATAACAATAGTGTTCTACATCATATCCAATCCTAGGGGATCCATTTAATCCCCAACCACAAGTACAACTACTCACTCATAATGAGTGTGCACAAATACATGAAAACTAAATGAGACATGAATGTAAATACAAAGGGTAAAGGGTTTAAGAGAAGTTGATGTAGAATCTTCGACTCAAGCTTGGTTCTTCACCCAAGCTTGGTCTTCTCCGAGCTCCAGTCGCCTAGGGTTGAGAAAATGTGGAAGCTCTCTTCTTAACTTCTATCTCCTTCTATTTATACTCTTTGAAGTTTTCCACAAAGTGACCGAAGTGACCGAATCACTTGATTCGGTCAATGTCCATGTGATTCGCTCTAAGCTTTTGTTCAGTGGTGTTTTGAGTTTGGGCGAATCAATTATCTTGGCCGAATCACCTTTGATCGGTCAAACGTCTTTGTTTTGATACGGTCAAACGTCTTGTGGAGCTAAACTGATTCGGGCAAAACTGACTCGGGCGAGTCAACTTTCCAGAGAGTTCCAATTTGCCCGAGTTCTTTGATCCGGGCGAGTCAACTAGTCCAGGCCGAATCACCATTGATTCGGTCACACCCATTATGTGATTCGGTCAAATCTTCAGGACTTCCCCGGATCAGGTCAATTCGTGCAGCTGAGGGTGATTCGGTCAGGCTGGTGGGCGAATCACTAGTGATTCGGCCGAATCACTTCTGCAGTTTGCTCAGCTTTTCTTCTTTTGATCTCCATCGACCGGAATTCGCCTAGATTTTCTTCGGTCCACTTCGCATTGCGAGATACATAATTTTAACCTGAAATGGACGAAGAAATCATCAAATGACTTTATAAAATAGCGGAACAAACAAGAAGTAAGGGGAAAATATGGACAAATATAAGGTCATTTGTCCGCTCATCAAGGGATAATCCGGAGTTTGATTCAATTGATCCGGAGCTCAGTGATCAGCTGCGGACAGGCAGTGTCGCGGGCTGAGGAGCATTGATCGAGGCTACCCAATAGTGACGGAGTGAGTCATTGATTGAGGGGGAGCAGAGACTGAGTTTGAAGAACTCACAGTGTCCAACTACTTGGCGGGAGAGCTTGGAGTGTCGTTGATCGAAGATACAACAACTCTGATGAAGAGTGTGCTGAAGCATTATGTGAGCTACGTGTTGTAATAGAATAGGCTAAGTCTGAGCTGTAGCTATTTATTATCGAGAGTGTGTAAGCTGCACGAAGAGAATCTGTGAGTTCAGATTGCTAGCTAGTCTAGAAGATTAGACTGAGCATTAGATTTCGGCTAAGTGAGAAGTAGAGGTATGAGTCCTTGTACTTCGAACTGAGATAATGGAACTTGAGGATCGGAGCATCCTCCCCAGACATACGCAAGTTGCCAAAATTGGTGAACAAACGCACTATGTCTTTATTATACTTCAATAGAGTAATTCCGCAGAAAGAAATAGAGAGTGTTTAAGCAGAAGCTATAACTCCGCATCAGCAACACAACAAAATATCAATTGGTATCAGAGCCGTTCGCTCAACATACAGAGTGTGATCCGGAAAAGCATTTTTGAATTCTATGGACAACAGACATAGTTCAAACCAGCCAAAGGAAGGGAATAACTGTAGCAATAGAGTTACCAAGGAGTATTTGGCTCAACACTATAGACAAATGATCGATAAATGTCTGAAAGTAGTGAAGGTGAATGAGGGGTTGATTGCCAAAGTGTCTGAGCTAAATGACTAGAAAAAGATACTCCTGAATGTTATCTCAAGTATGAAAGAACAGACTGATGAACAAGACAAAATGGTTCTAAAGGAATATTCAGAAGAAAAAGCAAGAAGATGCTTCAGCAAACTGTACAACACTTACCCAGAATTCGACAGGATAAACAATATTGTTTTCATTGCAATTAAGCTGGTCATATCCGAAGGTACTGTCCCGCACTCAACATGAACTAGAAATCAGGAATGGATCATCTCAATCATGTGTGTTTTAACTCAATGAAATCCTTGAAAAAAGGAAATTGGTATTTCGACAGTGGATCTTCTGAACAAATGACAGGAAACAGCTCTTATCTAACAAATATTCAACCATGCAAAAAACAAGACGTGACATTTGGAAATGGGTTGAAAGGAAGAGTCCTTGGGAAGGGAACACTGAAAGTTCACTGGCTGCCCAAACTCAAAAACGTGATGCTCGTGGAAGGACTAACCGCGAATCTCTTAGCATCAGTCAGCTATGTGACGATACTCACTTTGTAAAATTCTCACAAAAATTATGTCAAGTGTTTGATGCAGAGCCAAGCTACATTACGAAGGGGGCAAGGTCAGCCAACAACTGCTATTTACTAGAGAATGCTGAAGCAACCTCTTCATCATCCTGTCTGTTGACAAAAACTAAAGAAATGAATTTGTGGCATAAAAGGCTGGGACATCTCAATCTGAGGACTTTAAAAAGACTTGCAGCTGATCAATTAGTATGTGGTATACCTGATATCAAGGGAGAGATAAACTCAGTTTGTGGGGAATGCCAAATTAGAAAACAAACAAGGGTCCCTCATCCACAAGTCACTGCAATAAGCTCCGCCAGACCTCTCCAATTGCTACATATGGATCTTGTGGGACCAATGGAGGTAGAAAGATGTGGAAGAAAAATGTATGCTTTTGTATGTGTAAATGATTACTCTCACTACTCATGGATCGAGTTCATGAAAAATCAGAAACGGTGAAGGTGATGATGGTTTTACTATCTCGGTTAAAGAAAGAAAAAGGAGTGAGAGTAGCAGCCATTCTAGTGATCATGGGAAAGAGTTCGAGAACCTCCTCATGTTCTCTGATTCGAAAAGCGGAGCTCCTCTCGATTGCTGGGAGTTCGTTCAGGGGCACTTCGCTTCTCTTTCGCTTTCTGGTGCCTTCCCTATGACTGTCCATTTTGCCACCCCTTGTTCGAACCATTGTAGTTGATTTTCAAAGGACGAGGTTTGCTGGAGGTTGACGGCGCCGGAGATGTTGCAAGCCCTAGGTCAAAAGCAGTTAACTCGGAAACTTCCCCTTTCTTTCCTTTTTATTCTCTTTTTCAAAAAAGCGGACACATTTCGACTCCTCCGTGTATGGGTAAATCTCTTAAGGTTACAGCCTCATGTACCCAGAGAGTGTTGTAGCACTTCGTTTAGCTACCACATCTGGATCCAGAGTGCTCTTTGGTGTATACTCCAGCTTCTCGTCTCGTGCTTCAGTGCGGACATTGAGGGGCTATTTTTCCGCAGCAATGTTCTTTTTCACCTCCACCTAGCACTTTTAACACTTGCACTTCTCTAGTGTTTTTCCCCTTCTTGTGGTAGTGGATGAGCAGTCCATGCTTCTTTTCTTTCTGTGCCTGCTTCTCTGATTGGTTGTCCCTCCAATACTTCTGAAGATTTCTTGCACAGTGACTCTATATCCCCAGTTCACTGGCATCTGCGTCCTGTAGAATTCATAGGTAGGCAGTGGGTTCCTTGTGTTCACTCTGAATTGATTTGATTTTGTTGCTCTTTGAGGCTCCTAGTATTTGTTAAGGATTAGATGTTGTCTCTAGTAGTATCTTGCCTGATCACAGAAGTAGCATCTCCCCTTCTTTGTTCTGGGTTTTTTACTAGGAGCTTGATCAAGAGGTTGCTGCAGCATTCTCTTGTTCCTTTTCTTTTTCATCTTTTTCTGAACATGTTGAACTTCCGTGACTGGGCTCTTCTGATGTAGTCACATCTGAGTTTGCTTCGCCTGTGTACCCCAGTCCTTCAGTTCCACCTCCATACCTTTGGTAGGCCAGGATTTTATCCAGATTGGATGTCTATGTGTTGCCTGCAACTGACAAAATTTTCTGTTGACAGTCCTCTTCAATTGTCTCAGCATCATCTGATTATTGTTTCTTGGACAGTGAAGTAATGATGCTCTGAAGATTGTCTCTTTCTTCTTCCAATCCGGATATTTTTGACAACAGTTCTTTGTTGACTTCAATAACTTCCAAGCACTTTTCGTGTATCAGTTTGAACTGATAAGCAATTGACTCTTCTGAGAACTCTTCGTCATCGCTGCTGTCAGATTCAACGATCCCATATATAATATATGAATTTATTTGATCGGAATCCTCATAGTGAAATACAGTAGTTAGGGCAAGGTTCCCTTTGTGATCAGTCTCCTCTTCACTGTCATCATCACTCCAGCTGGCAGTTAGGTACTTGTTGCTATTCTTCTGATAGCTCGGGCATTCAGTCTGTCTATGGCCATATCCCTCGCACTCCCATCATTGAATCCCTTTCTGTTTGTCTTTACTTTCTTAATTTCTTTCGTCAGCATCCTTGTTTTGTCTTGGGAGTTTTCTCGTCTTTTGTTTCTTCCCTTGTATGACTGACCTGCATATGAAGGTTTTTGATCCATTCTCTTCATGAACTTGCCAAAGTTTTTGACCAGCAGGGACAGTTGTTGGCTCACATCATCTTGCATAGTCTCCTTTTCTTTTGTCTTGACTTTCAATCCAAGGTGTTTCGCAGAGAGTGGTGTAGCATTCTTTGTAACTTTCATCTCAAAATGTCTTAGTGAACCAATGTTCTTGACATCTAGGCTCTAGATCATGTTGTTGACATCTTGAGCTTCTTTTATGACACTCACCTTTATATCAAACTTCGAGGTGAGAGACCTAAGAACTTGTCTTACTAGCTTCTCGTCCTGAATTGGTTCTCCAAGAGCATGGGCCTCGTTTGATATATCACACAGTCTGGCATTGAACTCACAGATGGTCTCTTCTTTCAGCATCTTCAGGCTTTCAAATCTTGAGGTGATCATCTGCATTCTAAAGAGCTTTACTTTTCGTCTCAAAATGGTCTCATTTTTTCACGGTTTTACCTTGATTCACAAACCGTTGCTAATTATCTATTACGACATAATGATTTGCGTTGCAAAACCGTCTTCTTTTGCGATGGTTTTACCACGATTCACAAATCATCCCCAAGTATCCATTACGACGGAATGGTTTCCGTCGCAAAACTGTCTCATTTTGTGGCAGTTTTATCGCGATTCACAAACTGTTGCATAAGTATCTATTATGAGGGAATAGCAAACTGATATCCATAATACCATCATAAAACTGTCGCATATCTGTCACACAAACCATAGAAAATTATAAGATTTAATAAATTGGTACATAACCGAAGTAAAATCATCCTATAATTATGCGACGGTCAAACCATCGTAGTGACTCTTTGTAATAAAATGTAATTATATATCATTTTTTGCATACACAATATGTTTGAGTGCTCGTCGGAAGTAAAACATATAGTGGATGTAGCAGAAGACTCCAAGCCTTTTAAACAAGAAAGTAAAATAATAGGCTCTATAGTATGGAAACTGAAAAGAAGTAGCCATTAAACATATTGGGTGACAAAAATAACGATAATAATTATTTTCATTAATCGATTTTCCAAAGGTTGAGCCCCTAACCTTGGGTTAAAAGTGCTCATCATGTAGTGAGAAAGAAGATGGTATATTATAGTGTTTTTTGCTCCCAACTCAAGGGTCTCAAAGCATGCTATGACACAGAATAATTTATTGGATAATAATTTTACAAATCATAGAACTCAATTCAAATTATCAAGACAACGTAACTTAGTATAATTGAAAGTGGAAGCAACTTTGGCAGCTATGGTAAAGTCTTCAAGGTTATTCACATCATTACCTCTTTGAGGGTGAAAAAGAATTCGACATGCTAGATGGGGATCATAACCTACTTATAGTTGATAGGCAAGTGACTAAGTTTAATATAATTACATATCTTTTCATCAAAGATAGTTGTAATTATCTACTAGTATATACAGAATATATCATGATTATTATCATAATTATATTCTTTAACTAATAATAATATATTATATCACTTAATTATAAATATGATAGCATATACATTCCAAAATTATTTACAAGTGTGAAAATAATAATTAGATTAAATAATTAATGGAACAAGCCTCACTTAATCACATATATAAATCCAAAAAAATATGTATAACCCTATCAACAAAAAACTAATCCTTAATAACTGAATATTTTTGAGACATAATTATGATTTAAGTAGAGCATTCGCAATATAAACTCCCAATGAAATCACGTATCATGAGTGATATGACATCCAAACGAGAAGAACTCTAGCGAAACAATAGTAGTAGTAAAACTTGGTTGAAAGATTTGTACCTTTGGGGTTTATCTTAATATTCTTTTCATATATCAAAACAATTGTCGTAATAACACTCTATACTCGTTTCATTACATACGAGAAGTCAATGTCAATCTTCTTTTCATTGACAATCTCTAGTTATAACTTAAATATGGAAAACCAAAGTATCATAACATAATTGAAGTTGTCTTTCATTACCTGAAATCTAAAATAATGTTGTGAAAGTAAACTTTTTCTATATATCACATTTGATGCTAAATAATGTGCTAGTCACTTATGTTGGCATGCAATTAACAATTTGAATGATCTCTAATTAACTTAACATCCAACATATGGGCATATATTATTTTTTAATTGAAACCTAACTTTCCAAAATAGATGTCCACCATAATAATTAAGGGTGTGCTCTTTATCTGTGAAATAAGTTACCGAAAAACTTAACTTAACGTCACATTCATCCATTCACCACCACCCACACCATCACCACCACCCACTTTTCACCAACGCCACTCACCATCATTCATCACCAGCCCCGTTGTGCTTCTGAGCCATCATATCTAACATAGTACTCACCACCATGGTCTGATCTGACGCTCTTAATTTTCCTGGTGAGTTGTAGCTCAGCCTTAAAAACTTTGAACATGTCCAAGGACTATGATTTCTCATGTATAAGAAATAGGTAGGCAAATCATGAGTGGTCATCTTTGAAACTAATAAAATATTATTGATCATTCCCATAACAGTAGGGAATGGCCCACACATATCGGTATGAGTCAATTCCAAGACGCCAGAAGTTCTATTGTCACCTAATTTCTTAACATTGGTATGTTTCCCCTCGATGCACTTGACGTGAGGATCAAGATAAGAAAAATTGAATGATTCCAAAATGCTATCAGACACAAGACGCTTAATCCGAGATCTTAAGATACACGCATGTGTCTTGATGAAGCCGAATCAGCCAAATTACGCTTCGTATCACATGATTCCACATGCAAGTTAGAAAACAATGGAATAATGTCCAACCAATATATATTATCAAAGATATTCAATGAACCGATTCTCATAATTCTAGAATTAATGGATAACTAAAATTGATTTTTTCTAGTGAACAAGAATAATCAAATTTGTCCAATACAGAAAGCAAAATTAAGTTTCGACTAAAAGAGGGTACTACAAAAGCACCCTTTAAATCTAAGAATTAACCAAGTAAGCGACCAATTGCCTCTACTTGCACCGACTCACCATTTTCAACATAGATATGTCTTTTAACATCATTTGCCTTTTGGTGGCTCAAGCAGCCCTACATAGAAACACATATATGAGAAATAGCACCAGAGTCTATTCACCATGTGTTTCTAGGTACTGAAGCTAAATTAACTTCAAACATATCAAGTTGAGAAACTTACCCATCCTAACACACCACTTGGCATATTGAGAACGATCCCTCCTAAAATGTCCAGGCTTGTTGCAAACTTGACATGTAGAATAAAATTTATGTTTCTTAAAGTTTGGAACCTTCGGATGTATAACATCCCTTTAACCCTAGCTTTACCCTTTCTCTTAGATGTGTGAACTAAGTGAGAACACTTGGTCCTATCTTGATTCAGCCTCTCATCCTCTTGCACACAGTAAAAATGAGCTCGTTTAGAGTCCATTTATTCTTCTCACATTTGTAAGTGACCTTAAATTGACTGAACTGTGTAGGAAAACCAAATGCATGAGTAAAGCATCAGATAATTTGAGCTTCAATGCCATAAATTTTAAATCAAGATGTGACATCTCCATGATGTACTCCCAAATTTTTCCATGGCCATTGTACTTCATTGAAATCAAGCTAGCTAAAATATGCTTTTTTCAGCTTTATCATTTTTTAGAAAATGCTTCTCAATCTTGGCAAGAAACTCATTTGCAGTAAGGACATCATCGGTCATTGCACCTCTAAAGGTCTATGGAATGCCGCAATTTATAATCATCAGAATTAGCCTGAATGAACGGTCCCACTTCTCCAAATAAAAGGCATCACCTTTAGTACTCTCATTGTTAAGATCATCCAATTTAGGCATATGTAGAGCTAAGTCCAGATCCATGCAGCCAAGGAGAACCAATATGTTCTCCTTCCAATCTTTGAAATTTGTCCCATTCAACAGACAAATGTTGTTGGTGATAGCAATTACGGAAGACATTGACATGCAAGTTGAATAAGAAAACAAATAATTTAAATATGTTAAAGCTCACAAAAATATGCACATATGAGTGTTTACAGAGGAGCGCTCAAATGAGCCCCTCAATAAGGTACACTCCTAATGTACTTTGTGAATCATTTGGTCGTTTGATTAAATGAGTCACAATATGGCACATGTCATTCATTAAACATTCCATAAAGTTTTCTCTCTTCAACCCTTCATTTCTCTTTCTCTCTTATTATTTATATCCAACCCACATGTGACATGTGTCATACTATGAATAATGTTATTTCCATTAATTCATTTAAACACAATCTATTAATGCTTTTTAATATATAATAAAAAACTCATAGATTTAACAATGCACTTTATATTTTAGAATGTTGGAACATATATTTTAGAATTAGGTTTTTGGAGCATTTGAAAGTCAAAGCACTTTAATTGTCTCATAGTGAGTTATAAGAATGGATATATGAGATTTTTAATTAGTAGTACTTATGCACTTTATTTACAAATAATACATTTTCATGTGTGAGTTTTAATGAATAGTATCAATCCACTTTTTTTTAAAGAAAATCAAATATCAAAACCTATTAATTAAATACACTATAAGCAAAACAAGCCAAATCCATAAAAATATGAAAACTCATTTCTCAAAAATCAAAACTTATCAAATCTATAAAACCACAAAAGAACAAAAGCACCAAAGGACAAAAACTAACACACCATGTCTAACAAACCCTTTCAATTCATTAAAGATAAAAATTTTCTAACTTTTATCTATCTTCAAGTGGCTACACGTAAGCCACTAGATCACCAAATCACAAAAAGGCCCGAGGGATTTAACTTATAAGGGGCGCTCAATTGAGCGTCCCCTGAAATGTATATAGCACAAATACTTATAAGTAGATAATGACATTCCAATATACTGACAACAACATTAATAGTAAATCTTAGAACAGTAGTAATAATTGTGAGTGAGTATCTTAAGTAGTAACCAAATAATAACGATAAAATATGTCAAATAATAAATCATCTTAGGATGTATTTATTATTTAACTAAAATACTGAAGAACCGTCACATGTTTACCTCTATAGATATGTATGCAGCCATATTAAATATTAATTTATGTTAGAGCTGATTAAGTATCCATATAAACCACACATATTCATCATAACAAACCAAATATGTCAACCTACGCAGTTAAGCGACTTAGGTGTGTATGTGTATTTCCGTGTCAACTAACCTATTTAGAATGCTAGCTCAAAATTGAATATCAATCTTACAATTAAATATTTAACAATGTTGGTTTCAAAAAATTATGGTTAAAAAATCAAACCATAAATCAAATCAGAAATTTGATTAAACCAACATTCAAATGTGAACCAATTTAGAATTGAACCGATTCAAAAATTGAAGCGAATATAACAATTAGACCGTACCAAATTAAACCAAACTGGTTCAAATTAAATGTGCTACCAACCCCTTCGTAGCCAATAAAACATGCCCAAATAGCAAAAAAAACAGCCCATCACATTGGCCGAATGTTTTGGCCCAATGCCAAGAGTCTCTGATCAAATATATTTGGAGAAAGCTTGAAATCAAGATAGACCTTTTTAAGAGCAAGAAGGAATGTAGTCCAGAGACGGCATAAATGTAGAACAGATACGCAAACTTTAGTGTTTCTTTTGTTGTTTGGGGATTTTACATCCGTGTGTTTGGCAGTTCATTGAAGTCTTGAATGCATGGTATGAACGATATATAAGGGACTTTCAAATGTGCACTCCAATCCACCTTTTAAGCTTCAGAAACATGCGTACAAAAAAATTATGCACAACTCCAACTTGAGCCTTTTTAGTATTCAATCAACTCCAATGCATCATTTGTAGGTTTTTTTTCCACTTAAAGCAGGAAGCCAGCAAGGGACCGCTGCAGAGAAATACAAACACCAAATAAACTAGTGCCATCAGGATGATTACCAGTAGCACGCTGCAAGAGAAAACAAAAAGATTGAAAAAATGTTAAGGTTGCTGGTCCTCTGAATTGAAAAATATAAAGTAGAAAAAAATGCTTACTTGAGTTTCACATTTTGCCACCAGAGATTATTTCTGAACCGACGAGACTGTCTTCTGAACCTAACAGTGTTCCCTTGGAGTGCTGATGTTTTTTCAACTAGCAACGCTAAGCGGTCACCTCTGTCCAAGACTTTCTCAATGTTTTCTACCATAACGCTCCGCACCTATTCAGAAGAATTCAATTTGTGATGGGTAGGCGGCATATTGAATTTTGTGGAAAATGTAAACATATTATTACCTGTGTCATTTCTCCTTTCAATCGGTTTATCCTGTCAATATTTGGATCATTAGAGTAGTGGTTCATCTGCTGGGCAAGGACCCTTGAGAAGTCGTCGTTCATAGCATATGCAGGGGAGGAGAGTATGGAACGTCCATAAGTTCTCACGAATCTTTGATGTACGTCTTCAAGAAACGCAAAGGGTATTCTTCCTACAAAAAGTTTTATGTATCAAATTAATGGAGACAGTAATTCTATTCCGTAATCCAACAGATGACAATGTAACCCAGAGGCCAAGTAATTGTGGAGGGCAGAAGGGAATGACTACTTACGGCCAAATGAATCATCAGCCATACAGAGAACGACGAGCCCATCGGTCCTCTTGACGTGGAAAATGTAACGATCCTGAGAATAAGATACATTGCTATTGGCATCACCTTCTCCTGGGAGCTTTTCCAAAATCTGACGAGCAATGACGCTCGCATTAGTTGAACCTTTGCTGAATTCTGCCAAAACCACGAGTCCCCTGGCCATCATCCCATACAATATCGCCATATGTTAGTTATGGTGTCGGGATTGGATATCCGCCCCCTTCCCCAAACCATATGGAAACTTCAAACTTGGCCAGTTTTTTTATGGAGAAGAAGAACATGTCAGGTGTTGCTTCATTTTCGTGACCACATATTCAACTGAATTACCTATTCACATTATGCATCTTAACTTCATGCTAATGTACGTAGAGAACCATCCAACAAAGTAGTGGCTGATTTTACGCTAGAGAACCATCCAACAAAGTAGGAATCTACTACCATCTCTATTATAGCAAGATTCTCCCATTTCAATGTGTAGGATTAAAACGATCACTGTATAAAAGCAGTACATGTTGCAGCTGAATCCTAAAACTGAAATCTACATGTTCTAGAGAGATCCAAACCCGCTAGAAACTACCAAGTCCCCAACCACATCTACACTGAATGACGAGCTTCCATGCTCCCTACTAATCAAAATAATATCAAAAGGGTGGCACTGCAAAACGAACAGAACAACTTCTACTTATTCCCCTCAAACAGATACAGGCCCACCTATACAGCTTCCGTACCAACATTGCGCGCTGGGAGACGTTGTGATGAAGATTAGTTAGCTTGTGCTTCTATCTGCCTGGGAGGAATTTCACTTGGTTACATTGTTTTAAGATGGAAAGAGCTTCACACGTCTTTCCAAGCATCAAATTTGCATACATTAGCATCAGAATCGCCTTTGTATCATTCGGAATGGCAGATAGAGACTGTGTTGCAAGCTTGTGGGCTTGTTCTAAGTCTCCTTGCCTAGCAAATATTGAAGCAAAATTCACAAAGAGAATTCCACGTGCTTCATCTGGAGATCGGAAAACAAACTTTCCAGACTCTGTTGAACTCTTAATAGTTCGGGTATTGCTGTTAGAGTCCTCAGATTCTGTAGATTTTCATAAACTGAACTTCCATGGATATTCGATCGGAAGTTTCTGGAGAAGGTTTTGAGAGAAGAGTCTTATTTTTCATTGATGGGAAAAATGGGGAGCCAAAGTCTGTTATATGAGTTACAGACTTTTTGGCTAATTACAACTCGATCCTCTCAGTTTTACATTGTACAATACCTCAATAAACAAAATACAAAGCAACCATGCAAGTGTACATAATTACACTTCGACCCCACTATACACCTTCTCTTCTTCTTCTCTCTTTCTCGAGCGGCGACTGCGGCTGTGTAGGAGCCTTTACACCTCCCCCCCCTTGGAGCTGAGTCTTGCTAGGGTTTCTCCTGGAAGGGCCTTGGTGAACAGATCTGCTGGTTGCTCTGGTGAAGGGATGAATCAAGGTACAAGTAAACCTGCGTTTACATACTGTCTTACAATGTGACAATCAATTTCAACGTGTTTAGTTCGTTCGTGAAATACTGAATTTTTGGCAATATGAATAGCTGAAGTGTTGTCATAATGAAACGGAATGGGGCCATCAATCTGGATCTTTAAATCAGCTAGGAGTCTGGAAATCCAAGCTATCTCATAAGAGGTATAAGCCATTGCTTTATACCCAGCTTCAGCTGAGGATCGTGAAACAACATCTTGTTTCTTAGTCTTCCATGATATTAGAGCAGGACCAAGTTGGATGCAGTAGCCAGTGACTGACCTTCTGCTTATTGGACAGGATGCCCAATCTGAATCACAAAAGGCAGTAACATGGAGTGGATTTTTGCTGGAGTAAAATAAGCCTTGAGCTGGAGCTGGAGCTGGAGCTGGAGCTGATTTCACGTAACGAAGAACTTTCTGAGCTGCGGTCATATGTTCTTGTGTAGGAGTTGACATATATTGACTTAGGATATGCACCGGAAATGATAAATCTGGTCTAGTGACTGTCAAGTAAATAAGTCTGCCAACCAATCTTCGATAAGGTGTAGGATCAAGTAAGAAGTCCTTGGCAGATAGTGCCAATTTTTGTTTGGAATCCATTGGTATAGAACTAGGCTTGCAGCCAAGGAGGCCTACTTCTTGGATTAAATCCAAAGCATAATTGCGCTGATTTAGGAAAAGACCTGAGTGTGATCTAGCCACTTCAATACCTAAAAAATAATGAAGATGGCCTAGGTCTTTTATCTGAAATTTTGAGTGAATGAACTTCTTGACTTCAGTAATCAGCTCAGTAGATGTGCCAGTAATTATTATGTCATCCACATAGACAAGTAGTGCTAGAAAATCATCAGTAGTCTGTAGAGTAAACAGTGAGTAGTCATTAAGGCTAGGTTGGAATCCAAACTGAATTAAGGCATCATTCAATCTGGTAAACCATTGTCTAGAAGCCTGTTTTAGACCATATAGACTCTTAAGAAGTCTGCAAACTTTCCCGTTTGATTTCTCTGGTTTGTAGAATCCAGGAGGTAATGTCATATAGACTTCCTCATCCAGAAAGCCATATAAAAATGCATTGTTGACGTCCAATTGAAATATAAGCCAGTTTTTGGAAACTGCCACGGCCAATAGTATTCTGACTGTATTCATTTTGACTACTGTTGCAAACGTTTCATTGTAATCCAGCCCTTCAAGTTGTTTGTAACCTTTAGCCAGAAGTCTTGCTTTATATCTTTCAATAGAACCGTCAGCATGTCTTTTTACCTTGTAAACCCACTTGCAGCCGATGGGAATCTTGCCTTTAGGTAGATTTGTAATCTCCCAAGTATTATTTTCATGGAGGGCATCTAATTCTGTCTGCATAGCCTGAACCCAATTGACATCCTTGCTGGCTTGAGTATAGGAAGTAGGTTCTGTGTCAGAAATAACCTACATAGCCATAGCCTGAAAATCCTTTGAACAAGCTGAGTAGTTAACAAAACTTGTAATAGGATATTTGGTTGTTGTGACTGTAGCTTGATTGCAGATAAAATCTTGAAGTCTCACTGATGGTTTGGAAACTCGTTGAGATCTTTGTAGATGAATGTTTTCGGTGGGTGTCTTATTCTCTGTTTCATCAGTACTTGGCTGCGCAATTTCGAGATCATTTCTGTCAACTGTAGGTTGGCATATAGGAATAGGGAAAGTAGCAGAGTTGTGTTCCAGCGACTTCTGAGCAAATGGAAAAATTTCCTCATGAAATATAATGTCCCTGCTGACTGAGATGGTATGAGAAATTATGTCCAGGATTTTATAACCTTTCTGGCCAAAAGGATATCCCAGAAATATAGAAGGCCTTGCTCTTTTCTCAAACTGTTCTTTGTGAGGACTGATGTTGGTCACTTAGCATAAGTAGCCAAAAGTCTTCATGTGAGAGTAGGTTGGAGGTTTTCCAAATAGGACTTCAAATGGAGTTTTATTTTGCAAGAGGACTGATTGTTGTCTATTAATTATGTAGGCTGCAGTTAAGACACATTCGCCCCAAAGACAATCAGGGACAAAAGACTGGAATTTTAATGATCGAGCTACCGCAAGTAAGTGTCTATGTTTCCTCTCTACCACACATTTTGTTGAGGTGTATAAGTGCAAGATCTTTGATGAATAATTCCTTTGCTGAGAAAAAAATCTAAGAGCTTTGTAGATAGGAATTCTGAGCCATTGTCTATGCGCACAGTTTTAATACTTCTCTCAAACTGAGTAGCAACCATCTGATAAAATTGAATCATATTGTCTTGAGCTTCTGCTTTTGTCTTCATTAAGAAAACCCAAGTTGATCTTGATTTGTCTTCAACTATGGTCAAAAAGTATTTAGAACCAGATGGAGTAGGAACCTTATAAGGCCCCTAAATGTCAGCACGAATTAGCTCAAATAAATCTGCTGACACTAAAGTAGACATAGGAAAAGATAACCTTGTTTGCTTTGCTAATGGACAAATGTCACATATAATGTGTGCATCTTTACATTTCAGACCAGGAATTAAATTTTGCAGAGTACCTGAAAATTTATTGAGTGATATATGACCAAGTCTTTTATGCCATAGCACTAGTTGGTCTTTATTCCCAATAGTACTGAAAACTTTTCTAACTTCGTTCTCCTTGTACTGATACAGCCCTTTAGACAGAATACCAATCTTGGTTGAAGTCAGCTTTACTGGGTCTTGAATGCAGCAAAATTTGTGAGAGAATAATACTGAATAACCTGAGTGTTTTGTTAGTTTTGAGATGCTCAATAAGTTGAATTTGATAGGCACAAGTAGAACATCCTTCAGTGTAATATCAGTAGTTAAGTCATATTTGCCAGTATGACTAACTAAGACCTCCTGTCCATTTGGCATAAAGACAGTGTATGGTGTATGAAGTTTCTTCATGTCCGTCAACAAATGTCTAAGTGGAGTAATATGATCTGTGGTGCTAATTATCCAATCATAGTGACATATGTTGATAGAAGTCAAGCAAGTAATACTTGCTATATGTTCATTGTTTGCGCTGTTTGCATTGAGGAATTCATTAACTTGTTGAGCTGATATTGATTCATAGTTACTGAACTCAGTTGTACTTTACTTGCAGGATGTGCAGATTCACTAGAATTGTTCTGTGCAGTTGGAGAAGTGCTGATCGCATTGTGCGCAGCATTGGGCTTGCCATTTTTGTTGCCTTTATTCTTTTTGTAGTTAGGAGGATACCCAACCAATTTGTAATAGCTTTCTCGTGTATGGCCTGTGATGATGCAGTATGGCAGTGTTTGACAAAACCAGCACACGTGAACAAGATCCTACTAGCAGGAGTCCAACTTTCGTGAACAAGATCTGTGAACAAGGAGCAGCTATAGCTGGAGGAAGCTATAGCAGGAGCTTGTTCAGAAGAGCTGTAGCGTCTGTCCGAGCAGCAGCAGCCTGGGTCTTTGGAAAGAGGGCTTGGCAGTCCTTCTAAGAGCATCAGAGGAGTTTCTAAGTTGCTGTAGAGAATATTCCAGTGGAGATTCCTAGCTGAAGAAGGAGATTTGATTGTGGGAGATTTGAATCTCAAATCAAATCTAATCTTCTAAAGATTAGGAGATATTGATATTACTAGGAAAATTGCTAAATTCTGATAATGATGGAAGTGGGTGCTCTTATATAAAGAAGACCCTTCAGAGCAATGAAGTCCATCGAAGAAGAGTGCAGAGAGCGAGAACACACACAGAATTCCGAGAGAGTATTTTTGGTGTGTGAACGAGATCTTTGATTATCACCAAGAGCAGAGCGTGACCGCAGAGCTGTGGTGACAGAAGCAGAAGGTGATCAGAACTTGCGTAGTCTGATCCAAGCTTGATCTGGAAGCCAATTCAGAGCAGAGAGTGCTTGTTGGTTGATCAAGGGCAGCCGCGGAAGAACTGACGAGTAAGTGACTCGGTCGAGTGTCTGGACGGTAGTTCTCGCTAGTGACAGGAGGTCACTGAGTGAGGGGAGTATTCCAGAGTGTGCAGCGCTCGTGGAATCATTCGAACGGCTCATCGGAAGGCTTCGGAGCGACGCGGACAGTTTGTGCATCAGCTGTGTGCTACAGCCGATGCTATAGGAACCCTGCAGAATCTGAGTATTGTTTAGAATAGGCTAAGTTCGAGATAACTATAGCTATTCTAGATAGATATCAGTAGAGGGTGTGCAGACACAAGTCAGAGCCTGTTCTGTCTGTGTTCGAGGATCCACCTAAGGTTGAGTAGCATAGGTTGCATGGAGTTGTAACCGTGTGTACTTGGAGACCTTCGTGTTTAGTGGATTGAGGACTAAGAATAGTTCTCCCTAGACGTAGGAAATTGGCCGAACTGGGTGAACAAACTTTTGTCCTTGTTCATTCTTGCTGAAACAGTTTCCGGGTGAACAAGAGTGTGCTGTAGCAACTGCTTGTTCACAAATCTGCTTATCAGAGGCGCTTCGAATTTCAGCCTGGTATTTGATAATAAGTGCAGTACTGATATCTTTTATCTGTAATGCCTTGTACTGGATTCCCAGAAGACTTTGGCTTGTTCCCTGAGTTTTGAGAAATGAAAGAGGAGGTTGTTGGTTGATTTCCATTCTGAGTTTTCCCTTGTGAAATGTACATAGCAGAAATTTCAGGTGTGGCAGACTTTGACATTCCTTTTTCAATTTCATCCTCTAACACCATGTTGTAAACTTCATCTATACTTGGCGTTGGTCTCACGGACAAAACCTAAGTTCTAACCTGGCCATGAACTTCATTGAGTCTCATCCAGAATTGCATAATTTTGTACTCCTCAATTGTCTTGTCCATACATATCATAGCTTTACAACTAGCTCCAAGATCACAAGCGTTATGAATGTGTAGGGCTTCTTCTTCAGATCATAAGTGCAAGAATTTGCCATGATACTCTGAGATTGAAAGTTCTCCTTGAACAAGATGATTTATCTCCTTTCTTAACGCATATAATCTTGGCCGCATGGAATCTCCAAACCTGCTGTGCAGGACTTGCCAAGCATGAATGCAATCTCTTGAATGGATTACAGTTGAGCCAATTTCCTTGGATACAGAATGCATGATCCAGGTAAGAACTGCACTGTTGCAGCGTTCCCATTTCACCAACTCATACGGATCAACAGGCTTAGGGAAGTCACCACGAACAAATCCAAGTTTGGATTTGAAGCCAAGAGCCATTTCCATGGCCTTTTTCCAAGAAACAAAGTTGCTGATCCCAATCAAAGGTTCGCTGACCAAAGACACGGTCACATGTTCGTTGCTACTGATGAATAGAGGATCGTTGTGCTGATTGACTGAATCAGGTCGACTTCCGGTAGAATGCTCGTCGGCGATCGGAACAGAGGATGACATTTTCAATTCAAAAGCAAACAATACAATATATGACAAAAGCGATTCAAGGTTGTATCAAGATTGCGGAAAGAGATCGAACCTAAACTGATACCATGTAGATTTTCATAAACTGAACCTCGCCGGAGAATCGATCGGAAGGTTTTGGAGAAGATTTTGAGAGAAGAGTCTTTATTTTTCATTGATGGGAAAATGGGGAGCCAAAGTCTGTTATATGAGTTATAGACTTTTTGGCTAATTACAACTCGATCCTCTCAGTTTTACATTGTACAATACCTCAGTAAACAAAATACAAAGCAACCATGCAATTGTACATAATTACACTTCGACCCCACTAACGCCTTCTCTTCTTCTCTCTTTCTAGAGCGGCGAGTGCGGCTGCGTAGGAGCCTTTAGACTCAGCATCTCGTTTGATTTTCCATGGCTCACAATCTTCTTCTCTGCAGTAGGGTAGTACAAAACCAGTCTCTTCATTCATATATTTTGACAACTGCCCAGCAGCTTCTTCTGGTCTACCGAGCAAGCAGAGAGCTTCACCTGCATAAATATGACCAAGGAAGACAAAAAATTTCGCACAATCTGGCATTTCGAGTAATGATTTCGCGGATGACAATGCCTTAAATGGGTTTCCTAATTCCAACTCCACGCAGGCCAAATCCGCTAGAACACTTTGTTTAATCATCCGATTCTCCCGGGTACACATTTGTTCAAAAGCCACGAGGGAGCTTCTCATAGTATCACTGTGATACTGTCCACCCTTTGATTCTTTCACATCCCCATTTGACAACTTTAGATTTCCAGCAATAAGTGCGTCAATCGATTTGATGTCTTCCAGTTTTATCTGAGATGTCAAGCTGGACCCTGTAGCTCTAGAGGAAGAGTTCAACAGATGCAAAGCATTTAGAAATTTTCAAATGGTGGATTAAAAGATAAAAATTATCAAATCTGACACATTTATAAAAATTGATTTCTAAAATGCCACAATTTTAAAGTTATTATTTAAAAATTTCTTCTTTTTTTTTTAGCGATTTGTGAACAATTTTAAGTTTAAATGATGATTGGGCGATGATTTAACGCTAAAATGTACATAAATTGACAAATCGCTACTATGTTTGGTCAATCGGCTACTCATATCCAGTGCACATGAAAACCCAAAAATTATTAAGTCAAACCGCCACTACTAGTAGCGGTATGTAGTGAATTTAGTTCCCGCGACAGCTTCTTCCTCATTCTCCCGCTGCGCAGCTCCTCTCTCCTCTCTCGCCGCCGAGTCGCGCCCTCCTTGTCACCATCCAACAGCAGCCCGAGCCACCCCTCTCCCTCCATCACCTCGATCCGAAGGAAATTACATTTATGGTTGTTTTATTTTAGGGTTTGTGATGGGTTTTGAAATTGGGGTTTGGGTTAGGATATGAAATTGGGGTTGTGGTTAGAAATTGAGGTTAGGCTTATGAAGTTGGGTTATTGCAGTTCAAATGGGTTGCATTACAGTTCATATGAGTTGTATTGCTTCGATTGAAGCTTGTACAATCGGGTGTTTAGGTACTGTTTAGGGTTTTCGTTATAGTTTAGGTAAAATGTGCTATATTAGTGCTTACATCGGGTGTTTCTGAGCTTAGGTTTAGTGCAAATAGGGTTTGGGCAATAGTTATTGAAATTGGAACTGCGTTATTGTAGACGACAACCCACGGTTTGCTCAGCAACTTCTTCTGCTAAGTTACAGACGCTTTGCTTTTGCCAAATCTTTAGAACACAAACAAGTTTGTTCACCCAGTTCGGCAACAGCCTACGTCTGAGGAAGACGACTCTCGGTCCATAAAACTTCACTATCTCAGTTAGAGTACAATGATTTCCAACAACTCAGCCACCGCTAGTCTAACCACTACTCCTAACCTAGTCAAAGTCTCAGCTCAATCTATCAACATAGACTAGCTACACAGGGTAAACTACTTTCAACAGATAGCTAGCAATTCTACAACTCTCAGCCTATCCGATTACAAAGTATACCCAGGTTATGCTGCAGCAACTTCTTCTGCCAAGTTGCTGACGTTTTTGTCGACGACTTCTCCAAGCACTTCCACTAAATAGTCGGACACTCTGCGCTGCTCCCCCTCAATCAATGACCTTCCGTCACTACCAAGGAGCATGCTGGGACAGTCCGCACAAGTTGCACTGCGCGACTGTCAACCGTTTGGCTTGTTAACGAGGTAACTCTCTAGTCGACTCCCTCGAATCAAATATATAGTAATCAACTCCAGTCCAGATCACTCCTCAGCTCGAAACACAACTATCACTCCAGCACTTCTCTGCTTCCGCAAACTCTGACCTGTGCTCAGTGTGTGTGTTCTTGGATATCTGGTGTGTCGTTGCTTCGGTCTCTGCTTGTTTATATAGCTTTAGCACCTAGAAACTTTAGTCTCAAGCGATAATTCCACCTTCCGAATCTTCTCCTGGATCCCTGGAAGTTGTTGAGATTCGGTTTTCTAAATTGGAATTTAGAAACTTTATCTTGATCACCTTCATCGCCGCCGTTGCTGAAGATTCTTTGATCATCTGGGCCTTCCTCTACCTGTTGCCATGCCGGCCGAAATCACTCGGACAACCTCCGTGCACCTCCAGATTGATCTGCTACAAAAATACTCTCTTTAGCTTTAGCCTTGAATCTTTAGAAGATGCTATAGCCTCTTTTGGTTCTTGTGTTGATCCCTCCTGATCATATGTACCAGCTCCGATCATCACAGGATGCTATAGCTTCTTCTGCCTCTTTTGTTTTGTGTGTCTTCATTTGCAAGTACCAGAGTTTGCTGTAGCATTTATGTTTATTTTGTACGAAGGTAAAATAAGTGCAAGTATCCGTAACAGTTATACTTGATGATCATTTATGTTTATTTTGTACGAAGGTAAAATAAGTGCAAGTATTTAAATGGGTGATGGAGAACTTGATGGAATGGTTATGTCCACACTGGAGATGTTTGACGTAACCATTTCCGATGAATATAATAGGGAAAATCTTGAAACGTTAGATGCGGTGGGAGATGATGATATTCGACAATCATGAACGTCGGCTCATATTGAAGATGGGGTTAGAGTGTTTAATAATATGTTGTGGGATTTTCCTTGGTTTAATGATGCATCGCATTGGATGGGTAATATGAATGCCGTTGAACATATGATGGGGAATAGTGGATTTTCTATGAACTCACTTCGTAAATGGATGTTATTTGTATCAAAGAAGGATATTCGTAAATGAACATGCGTGTTAGAGATATTCAGTCTTAAATACAGTTGAATAGTATACGTACAAGTCAAACGTGTCTAGACTTAGAGATGAAGCTAATAAAGGTGTGTGGCACGTTCGAGCGGTTAAAAAACTCAATGCCGCTATGTAGAAGGTTACTAGATATGGAGAAGCACACTCTTGCGAGAGAGATATATATAGAAACATGGCATTATCCGTCTTACGACAGTTTTGACATAGACAGTCGATTCCGCACATGCCACAACCAAGTCACAAAGAATTACATGCTATAACAAGAAAAAAATCAAAGAAGGATTGGAATAGAGAGTTAGCACCGTATGTGGAAATGTGGAACAATAGGGCAGATAGTGTTATCACCGGTGAGTTTGAGAGTGATGGTGACGATGGCTATTGAGTTGTTTATTCCCATAATTTTATTACATTTTGCGTGAATCGATTACTCTTTTGTAGTGTTTTCGTATCGCAGGTGTGTTCAAGATCGCATTGAATTTTATCGCATATTTGAAGCATTCACCCAAGATCAAGAAGTCAACAGCAGTCAAAGTCAACAACAGTCAACTCTGCTGGTTCAATTGGAAATCAGATTCGGTTCAAGCACATGTGGTTCATTCTGGTTCAACTCCAAAAACTCTAAACCTAAAAGATGGCCAAAAGAGGAAAAGAATCTACACACTTACTGTTCACGACTGAGACAAGCTACAGTGACGGCAGTGGGAGAGAAGTCCGAGCTAGAGAGAGAAGCTACTGGAAAGTCGCCGGAAAACACTATTCACGGCCGGTTACTGTTCACATTTCGCTATTCATTGCGTACTATTCACTATTACTATTCACGCCGGAACACTGTTTACGGCCGGATTTTATTTGAGTTCAGTTCGTATATTGTAGTGTGATGAACTCAGTTTTATTGTATTCCATGGATAATATGAGTAGCTAAATCAATATTTCAGTTTGAGGATTTATAGTGCAACAATGGTTTAAGATCAATGAATGAATGTTTGAGCTAGTGATTTTATTGCCCTCGTATGTATGAACTGAATGCGTTGATTGTCAATTTAGTGCAGCTTAGCGGTGAGCTAATTTGATATCAATTGTGTTATACTTGACTGGAATGCATAATTAGTTAAGCTTAGCGGTGGAACTAATTTGTGGTCTCAGTAAGGTAACTATTGAACTTGTTCGAAAGCCTAGCGGTTAAGAATAGGTAGAATTTGATTGTCGACATATCTTTAGCGGGAATGTTGGACTAAGGCAGAATTCACTAGCTTACGCATGTATTCGATCGGTGATAACTAGTTGCATTGTATTCCCTGAACTGATTTTCTCTGAATTGATATCCTCAGTTTGTTCCTTTTTCTGTGACTTTCATTAGAACTCTATCTTACTTGCTCTCTTTGGGTTCGACCCTGCTTACCGCTTGCTAGTGTGTTAACAGGAGTTATAAATACAAATTTGAGGCGCACGACGACGCGTTGTCAGCTATTTAGATGAGTACTATGCATGGTGTATTTCAATAACCTTTATCCAGCCGCATAAGCCCCAAGACAAGCCAACCCTTATCGACAGACTTCACACGAGTTGCCATCACATGTAAGTTTTTAATTTGTTTACAAGTTACAAATACTAACATGTGCTTCTCATACTTTTATTTATAAATAATTATTATTCACTCTTTCAGGTTCTTACGTTAGTTCATTCTGAGCGAGTAGCAACTGAAATTTCTGCAGATGATGTTCCACTCAAATCAAAGAAGTTGGATCACAATTGATTCCACGCTTGTTATGCTGATCTGGCTCTTGGAGAGGAGAGCGCTCTGGGAATTAATCCAGACTTTGTCCAATTTTATAATGGTACTCGCATCTTCCACTATTTCATTAAAGGCTTTTATATTTTAAATTAATTCTTTTTTACATTCTAAAATTATAAGCGCTACTGATGACAGGTTATAGCAGGTTGCTATAGCAACCTTTGGGTCACTTTGTAGAATTTTTTTGCTTTGGCCGAACATGATGAACGCACAAGCTTTGATTACCCAGTTCGGCAATTGCCTACGTCTAAGGAGGACTTCACTCGGTCTTCAAGATTTCACTATCTCAGTTCAAGTACAAAGGCTTCCAAAACTCAGCCAACGCTAGTTTAACCTTTACTTCTAACCTGGTCGAAATCTATGCTCAATCTTATCACACAAATTAGCTACACAGTCCGATCCCACATACTTGCTCACACTATCTACACACTCAAGTAATAGATAACTATAGTTCACAGACTCGGCCTATTCTAAATCTATGTGTAATAGGAAGATGCTATAGAATATAACTCGGTCAAGTTGATGTAGCTTCTGTCCACGACTCTCTGATGAGCGAGGTCTTCCAAGAGTTCTCCTAACTCTGGCTACGCTCCCCCTTGATCAATGGCCTCTTGTCAATATCAAGGAACTCTGCTTTGATCTTTGACAGTCTGTGACTATGCTCGAAAGCAAGTACTTGATCTTTCAACGAGACTACGCTCCAGTTTAAGTTCTTAGATCAAAATTGAAATTTCACAGTGTCTTAGTTCGACAGATTTGTGAACAAGCAGTTGCTGCAGCACACTCTTGTTCACTAAATATTGTCTCAGCAAGCAATGAACAAGACAAGGTTTGTTCACCCAGTTCGGCCAACTGCCTATGTCTGGGGAGGACTATTCTCCAGTCCTCAATCCACTAACTCGAAGGTTCCCAAGCACACACGGTTACAACCCACGCAACCTATGCTACTCAACCTTGTGTGGATCACTCAGCACAATCAGAACAAGCTCTGACTTGTGCCTGCACACCCTCTACAATATGTCAATCCAGAATAGCTACAGACTTCTCAAGACTCAGCCTATTCTAAATTACACTTGACTCAGCAGGGTTGCTGTAGCAACTGCTGTAACACACAGCTGAAGCACAAATGTCCGCGTCGCTCCAAGGCCTTCCACCGAGCCGATCGAACGATTCCACGAGCGCTGCACACTCTGGAATACTCCCCCTCACTCAGTGACCACCTGCAACTAGCGAGTACTGCCGCACGACACTAGACCGAGCCAACAACTCGTCAGTTCTTCCGCGGCTTCCCTTGATCAACCAACAAGCTCCGCAGCTCTGAATTGGCTTCCAGATCAAGCTCGAATCAGACTCTGCAAGTCCTGATTCCCTTCTGGTACAATCACCATAGCTCTGCGCTCACGCTCTGCTCTCGGGTGATGATCGAAGAATTCGTCCGTCGCACACCAAAGATTGCACTCTCTGAAATCTGTGTATGCACTCGTGTATCCCTCAGCTTCGATCACCTTTCTGCTCTGAACACTTTTCACTTAAATAGTAGCACCAACTTTAAGCAAGACCAGTTTTAAGCAATGTCCCAAAAATATCAATTATCTCCTAAAATCTAGGAGATTAGATTTGATTTTGATCCTGAACCCAAGACTCCTTCTCTGGCTAGGAAACCCACTGGAAAATACTTGACAGTAATTTAGAAATACCTCTGAATTGCTCCGCAGCGCTGCCAAGGCTTCTAACCCAGCCTACGACACTGCTGCTATTTGGACAGTTGATACAGCCACTTGAACAAGCTCCTGCTATAGCATACCCTGCTGTAGCTGATCCTTGTTCTCTTGTGCTGTAGCTGCTCCTTGTTCTTGAGAGACACTCCAGAAATATTCTCCTAAATATTCAGCTCTTTCCGGAATCCCTTCGGTCCACTGATTTGTTGTTTGAATGCAATCTCCGAGAAAGCTTTGAATAAAGCTTTGAATTTCTGCTACAACATTTTAGCTCCAGCATCTGCTACTGAACTTCTGCTCCATAGATTGTTGTAGCACTTGCTTACTCCACTTTAGCTCCAGAGATAGTCACTCTGCCCAGATTGCACAAGCTGATGTCTTCATGATCTCTTCCAGATTTCCGAGCGCCCCAAGGCAACATTAAGTCGAGCGCCTGGTGAAGACATTAATCTCAAGCGCCACTTAATGTCTTCATCTAGAGCGCTACTTAATGTCTTCATCTGAAGCGCCACTTACTGAGTTTGCTCACTCTGGAATGCTCTTCATCAGCTGTTTTCTTTCCATACTTGCTGTAGCAGGCTCTAGAGCACTTTGTAGGAGTTTGTCAATGATGCCACATACCTTCACAATCTCCTCCTTGGCATTTTGACAAAATCCAAGAACCCTTCTAATCTTAGGCATTCCTCCTCTCATCTTTGAACTCCTTCTTTTGCAGCTTCCTCAGCTTCAATCTTCAGGGAATGTTGTAACAACTTCTTGCGCTTGTTTTTTCAATGATGCCACATACTTTAACAATCTCCCCCTTGGCATTTTTGACAAAACCTGAGCATCATCTATCAGAGCAACTCTTCTCTTCTTCTCCCCTTGTCCTCTTCTCCTCTTCTCCCCCTTTTTGTCACAAATGATAGAGGGGGATACCAGCTAAATTCAGTGAGTATGCCAACGCCTCTTCTCCATCCACAGGATAGGGCATTCCAATGTGTCAACATGTGCTTCTTTGGTTGGCTTTGGGGGAATATCAGGTGGCTGCTTCTCCACCCATACTTGTACTGGTTTTCGAACATGCTGCTTCCGAGTTTTGTTGTGACCAGAAACTCTTTCTTTCCTTCCGGCATTGTTTCGGTGTCTCATCCTCTCTGTGCCAGCATCCTTCTTGATCCTCATTTTCGTTGTCCCTCCAACATATCTGATGTTTTCGTGCACAACTGAACAGTGACAGTCCATCGGCTTTGATGAGCTGGAGGTCACCTGCGTGCCACGCCTGATCCTTGGCTTCATCTGGCGTTGTCCGTCTGTAGGCGATTTCTGAGGTCTCCAATACTTGTTCAGGATTGGGCATCTTCTCTGAATGTGTCCCTCTCGATCACAGAAATAACATCTGCGACTTTTGCACCTGGGTTTCTTTTCTGCTACAGGTGGTTGATACAACGGTTGCTGTAGCAGCCTCTTGTTCACTCTTCTAGGCACCTTCTTCTGAACTGGTTTTTGGGACAGGACCGTTTTCTCCACTGCAATCTCAGCATCTTCTAGCTCCGTAGCTTTGATGAATACAGTACTTTCAGCACCTTCTTCTCCAGTGTATCCAAGACCAGAGTAGCCTCCTCCATATCTTTGGCGAGCTAGAATATCTTCAAGAGTGCTTGTTCCACTGTTAAGCATCTTTGTAGTCTTCCGGTAGAGGTTGAGCTCTTCCTTCTCTGCAGCAAACTTCTCTTCTTGCTGGGCAGCCTGATCCGTAAGAAAAGTGATCGTCTTCAGCAGCTCTTCTTGTTTTTCTTCCAGCTCTGAAACTTTGGTTGTCAATCCTTTGTTGATCTCGATGACTTGCAGCCACTCTTCATACAACAGGGCAAAGTTTCTTGCAGTGGACTCCTCAATGATTTCCTCATCATCACTACTGTCTGACTCATCAACACAATCAACAATTTCTGGCTTTGTTAAAACTGTGCTCTTCATACCAGTTTCAATCATCAAAGCAACATTGCTAATTTGGTCAGATTTTTCTTCACTATCTTCGTCTCTCCAATTTGCAGCAACGTTCTTGTTCCTTTCATGAGCCATCTGAAGAATATCCCATGCTTGCTTGGCAACTTCACAGTCAGAGATCAGCCTGAAATTATTTGCGTCAACAGCGGCAAATATCGCATTCAAGGCTCTTGAGTTACTGGTTGCTACAGCTTCCTCTTCAGCTGTCCATGTCTCCTCCGGTTTCTCCAGTGCAACTCCTTTGTCGTTGATGATCAGAGGGTGTGACCATCCAGACACTACTGCTCTCCAAGTCTTCTCATCCATCGTCTTTAGGAAGACCTTCATTCCCGCCTTCCAACATCCATAGTTGCTTTCTTCCAACAATGGGGGTCTGCTTGTGCTCTGTCCTTCCTTCATTGTCGTGGCTTCTTCAGAGACACTGTAGGATCTTTTACTCTGTGTGTTGAGCTCCCGCTCTGATAACAATTGAAATTTCACAGTGTCTTAGTTCGACAGATTTGTGAACAAGCAGTTGCTGCAGCACACTCTTGTTCACTAAATATTGTCTCAGCAAGCAATGAACAAGACAAGGTTTGTTCACCCAGTTCGCCAACTGCCTACGTCTGGGGAGGACTATTCTCCAGTCCTCAATCCACTAACTCGAAGGTTCCCAAGCACACACGGTTACAACCCACGCAACCTATGCTACTCAACCTTGTGTGGATCACTCAGCACAATCAGAACAAGCTCTGACTTGTGCCTGCACACCCTCTACAATATGTCAATCCAGAATAGCTACAGACTTCTCAAGACTCAGCCTATTCTAAATTACACTTGACTCAGCAGGGTTGCTGTAGCAACTGCTGTAACACACAGCTGAAGCACAAATGTCCGCGTCGCTCCAAGGCCTTCCACCGAGCCGATCGAACGATTCCACGAGCGCTGCACACTCTGGAATACTCCCCCTCACTCAGTGACCACCTGCCACTAGCGAGTACTGCCGCACGACACTAGACCGAGCCAACAACTCTTCAGTTCTTCCGCGGCTTCCCTTGATCAACCAACAAGCTCCGTAGCTCTGAATTGGCTTCCAGATCAAGCTCGAATCAGACTCTGCAAGTCCTGATTCCCTTCTGCTACAATCACCATAGCTCTGCGCTCACGCTCTGCTCTCGGGTGATGATCGAAGAATTCGTCCGTCGCACACCAAATATTGCACTCTCTGAAATCTGTGTATGCACTCGTGTATCCCTCAGCTTCGATCACCTTTCTGCTCTGAACACTTTTCACTTAAATAGTAGCACCAACTTTAAGCAAGACCAGTTTTAAGCAATGTCCCAAAAATATCAATTATCTCCTAAAATCTAGGAGATTCGATTTGATTTTGATCCTGAACTCAAGACTCCTTCTCCGGCTAGGAAACCCACTGGAAAATACTTGACAGTAATTTAGAAATACCTCTGAATTGCTCCGCAGCGCTGCCAAGGCTTCTAACCCAGCCTACGACACTGCTGCTATTTGGACAGTTGATACAGCCACTTGAACAAGCTCCTGCTATAGCATCCCCTGCTGTAGCTGATCCTTGTTCTCTTGTGCTGTAGCTGCTCCTTGTTCTTGAGAGACACTCCAGAAATATTCTCCTGAATATTCAGCTCTTTCCGGAAGCCCTTCGGTCCACTGATTTGTTGTTTGAATGCAATCTCCGAGAAAGCTTTGAATAAAGCTTTGAATTTCTGCTACAACATTTTAGCTCCAGCATCTGCTACTGAACTTCTGCTCCAGAGATTGTTGTAGCACTTGCTTACTCCACTTTAGCTCCAGAGATAGTCACTCTGCCCAGATTGCACAAGCTGATGTCTTCATGATCTCTTCCAGATTTCCGAGCGCCCAAAGGCAACATTAAGTCGAGCGCCTGGTGAAGACATTAATCTCAAGCGCCACTTAATGTCTTCATCTGGAGCGCTACTTAATGTCTTCATCTGGAGCGCCACTTACTGAGTTTGCTCACTCTGGAATGCTCTCTCCAGCTGTTTTCTTTCCATACTTGCTGTAGCAGGCTCTAGAGCACTTTGTAGGAGTTTGTCAATGATGCCACATACCTTCACAAAGCTTAGATCAGACTTCTCTAGTCGTGATCTTCTCTCAGCTCGTGCACCAACAACTCTGTGCTGTAGCTTTTTTCTTCTGCTCTTTGCTTATGCGTGTCTCTCTATAGTTGTTTGTTTTTATGTGTGTGCTCGGCACTCCCTTATATAGTCGCAGCACATGATGAACCTAGCAATCCTAATTCCCTTAGGATTCGTAGATCTTTCCAACCAACCTTACACATTGGATCTTCTTCTAGATTCTTGCAAGTTGTTGAGAATTGATTTCGTAAAATCAATTGAGAAGCTTATCTTCTTCAATTGATTCTGATCGCTTGATGAGGACTTCCTAACTCATTGCGATGCCTTCAGCAATCCTCCGGACGTTCCCCGTGATGCTTCATGTCGAACAACTACTTTTCTCTCTGAGTCTCCATGGTTTGCTATAGCAACTTCTAGTTGTCGGTTGATAGCTTCCGATACTTGCTCCAGCTTCTGTCGCAATGGGTTGCTATAGCATCTTCTTGCTATTTGTTTTGTCAGCTTCATGAACTTGCACTAGCTTCTATTGTCACGGGATGCTGTAGCAACTTCTTATGCTTGTTTTGTCAAGGACACCTTTACGAATGCCATTACCTTAACAAATTCATACAGATGATGTTGATCCTTCTCAAGGAGGAGCAGGCTGAAAAAACTAGTTAGCAGATCAATAGGTCTAGTTATTCAATGGACTTCAATCTTCGAACTTCTATGTTCAAAGTACTATGTATCTTACTTATTAGGATTATTTGTGTATTTGATTTGAACACCTAACTAACGTTCTTGGATGACAAAGTGCATTTTTAATGTAGTTTAGAGTCAAACAGAGTGTATAAGCGGAGAGAAAATTAGATCAACTAATTCACAAAAAATCGCTGTTCGTAGTAGCGATTTTACCTAATAATTTGGAGTTTCATGTGCAACGGATCTGAGTTTTGCAAAGCACTACAAATAGCTATTATGAGTAGCGGTTTGTCAATTTTTGTACATCTTAGAGCCAACTCGTCGCCCAGTCAGCATTCTAACTTTAAAATACTACAAAACGCTACTCCTAGGAGCGGTTTGATAAAAAGTGGCATTTTGGATAAGAACTTCAAAATCATGGCATTTTAGGAATGAACTCATAAAAAGGTGGCAGATTTGAAGCTTTTTCAGATAATATGAATTCCAGTTGGAGACAGTGAAAACCCTAAATTGAAAATGGATACCGTGATTTGCAACTACACGATTTGATATTCTCGAATTCATTTATGAGAGAAAAGCCTATTTTTTCGGCTGTCTGCTCCATCTACTGGAGTTTTTGGAGTCTTGTCACTGTCCCATTCAATGCCTTGAATGCTCCCATTCGAGCAACAGGCTGCTCCTCCCATCGTGCTTGTCTCCGCCAGTCACCAGAAAGCATCGGTGGCTGCACATCCACTCCCTTATTCATCCATCAAATATCAGAACTGTTTGTTCTGAAAAAAAAAAGGTCGGCTACTGTCTTGGCTTGGGATAAAACTAGCGCTCCTCGCTCTCTCCTGGGGTCGGTGGCTGAGCTCTCGCCAGCGGTTAGAGTGGCTTTCATGGCTGAGCAACATCTCGTTCCTTCCTTTTGTAATCAATGCGTCCATCACTGTTAAAGGCTTTTGCCTTCCCCCGTATAATGCTCCTTGAGAGCTAGTCCAAAAGAATAAGGTATCCATTTTAAAAAAAAATCAATTATGAGAGTGTCCGACTGGGTATGAATAGAATTATCTGAGTATTCGTGTCTCGAATAAAATGTAAAAATTATAGGATATTTTTATCCGTCACTCTAACAGTCTTGATCATCAGACAAGTGTAGCATCCTCTAGTAAGTAACAATTATTGGTAGACCTTGTACCCTTCATTATGCATCTCCCATCTACATCAAATACTTGACAGATCTGTTGGGCAAAATTAATGAAGTGCGTACCGTCACATAACTAGCTTATGCTGATGAGATTTGCTTTTAGACCATCCACGAGCATTACATTTTTTAGCTTGGGCAGCCAGTGAACGTCTAGAGTCCCTTTGCCGAGAACCTTCCCTTTCAGTCCATTCCCAAATGTCACGTTATGTTCTTTGCAGGGCTGAACATTGATTAAGAAAGCTTTATTCCCAGTAATGTGTCCCTTGCACCCACTGTCGAAGTACTAGCTACCTTGCTTCATTGATTCTGAAATTTGACTGCCGTGCCCGAATCACTTTGATTCGGGTTAGCCTTATTGAGTTGATTCATGCAGAGTGTCCGAAACAAAGTCTCAGTGTGTTTCATGGCTGGGTGAATCACTTTTCCTTGGGCTGATCACTTTTTATTCGCACTGGCCTGAATTCCTCTTGGGCGAATCAACTTTTCAGTGCTCGAATGACCCTTTAAACCTTCAAATTACGTCTTAATGTAAATTAAGAAATCGTAGCCCTTGAATTAGCTTTCCAACAAGCTATAGCACGCCGCAATCAGATAAGAATCATGCGCTCGGCAAGCCTTTGACGATGAACAGGTCAATCTGCTCGATTTGGTCTCGGGTGAATTCTCCTCGAGTCATTTCTGATCCGGGTAGCTGGGCGAATCACTTTGCCTTTTGCTTAATTTTGCTCGTTTATGCTCTAGACCGACCGGAATTCATCTGGATTTTTTTCGGGCCACTTTTCAACCTGAAATGGACTAAGAAAACATCTAATGACTTTATAAAATAATGAAACAAACAAGAAGTAAAGGGAAAATACAGACAAACCCAGAGAGATGCACGCACTCCAACTATACCAGCTGTGACAGAAAGTGGAGTGTGGTTTGTGTCTAAAAAGGCTGCCGGGTCCTGGGTGGTGATCAACCATCGAATGATTGTGACGGAAAAGCTGCTGAAGATTGGGAGATTTTGGGTGCCAGAGGTGATATTTCTACTGAGAGAGGTAAATCTCCTACGCTCCCTGACTTTTGTAAATGCTACAACTTTGCTTTATGGTCGAGTTTTGTTAGAAGGGTGAGGGTGGTGATCATACCGGGTGTGATAAACAAATTTCTGGGCATTGATGAGAATGCAAGCCCACCATAAGAGGTTAGTGCTGATAGATTAGCTGTTGCTCTTACTGGGGGTTTATGCAGAGGCTGGATTTCGTATAGTTTGAATGTTGCTGATTCAACAACAAAATATGCTATTCTTTATGCATTTTCTGTAAGAAATTGGTTGCCCAGCTCTCACAAAAGGAAGGTGAGTCGTGCAATGGGGCTGTTATTATTCAGCATTGGGGAGAAGAGAAGGGTAAATCTGAGGCAGATCTCGTTCGATCAGATTGCTACACATGCAGTGAAGCCGAAGTCCAATCCATGCATTGGATTTCCCTCATTCATTTATTAGCTTATGATCAGCCAACTTGAAGAATTGGGAGTTGCCGTTGAAGGTATGTCGAGTGCCCCATAGTTGTTCACAATAGACCACAAGGTCTTTAAGGGCCGCCATATTGTGGATATTGAAGAAGGAGAGCCTGACTTGTAACCAACCCAAGAAATTCTAGAGACTGCTGAAGCAATATCTGATGTTCCTGTTCCTGCTGTGGACACAGCTCTCAGGATCAGGGTGATCAGTCTGTTGAAATCTGAACGTGCACATCTGACAGAAGTAATCAAGAAGATCTCATTACGAAGATCCCAGATTGACAGCGTTCTACGAGACTTGGACTACCCTTCTTCCAGCAGTTCTACCCCGGTCCAGCCCGATGATGATTGAAGCCCTTGACATTTGTGCCAAAAGGGGGAGAAATGTTGTAGTATGATGATATAGTATGGCAGTGTTTGACAAAACCAGCACAAGTGAACAAGGAGCAGCTGCAGCAGGGGATGCTATAGTAGGAGCTTGGCTGCAGCATCTGTCCGAGTAGCAGCAGCAACCTGGGCGATTGGCTAGAAGGTCTGACAGCTCAGCGGAGAGCATCAGAAGAATTTCTTAAAGTGCTGCGGAGAATATTCCAGTGTGGAATTCCTAGCTAGAGAAGGAGATTCGTTTTGGAGATCAAAACAAATCTAATCTCCTAAAAATTAGGAGATAATTGTTTCTTTTTGGGACATTGCTAAATTCTGTTCTTGATTGAAGCGGGCGTTGCTATTTAAGGGAGAACAGGTAAGAGCAGAAAGGCTGATCGAAGCTGAGGGATACTGACAGCGCGTCGTCGTGCATCTCAAATTTGTATTTATAACTCCTGTTAACACACTAGCAAGCGGTAAGCAGGGTTGAACCCAAAGAGAGCAAGTAAGATAGAGTTCTAATGAAAGTGACAGAAAAAGGAACAACTGAGGATATTAATTCAGAGAAAATCAGTTCGGAAAATGCAATGCAACTAGTTATCATAGACCAAACAACATGTATAAACTAATGAATACTACCCCAGTCTAACATTCCCGCTAAAGATATGTCGACCACCAAATTCTACCTATTCTTAACCGTTAGGCTCTCGAACAAGTTCAATAGTTCTCGACTAGTACCACAAATTGGTTCTACCGCTAGGTTTTCCCAACAATACAACCTAGTCAAGTGTAACACAATTGATATCAAATTAGCTCACCGCTAAGTTGCACTAAAATTGACAATCAAAGCATTCGTTTCATTCATACAAGGGGAGCACTTCAATAGCTCAAATCATGTTGTCATTGACCTCAAACTAAATGCCGCAATGCAAACCCCAAACTGAAATATTGATTTAGCTACTCATCATATCCATGGTATACAATAGACACTAGGTTAAGTAGCTACAAACTGAAGTAGAACAAAACTGAGCTAAAATGGATATTCGGTGAACAGTGTTTTCCGGCAGTGAATAGTAATTCCGGCCGTGAACAGTAACAGTAGCGATGAATAGTACTGTGAATAGTAAAAATGAACAGTACCGGCCGTGAACAGTAACTTCCGGCGACTTTCCAGCAGCTTCTCTCTAGCTTCAGTCTTCTCCTCCCTCCGTCACTGTAGCTTGTGAATAGTACGTGAATAGTGTCTCAATAGTGAGAGGATTCTTTTCCTCTTTTGTCCATCTCTTAGGTTTAGGGTTTTTGGGTTGAACCAGAATGAACCACATTGAATCACATCTGATTTCTAATTGAACCAGCAGAGTTGACTGCTGTTGACTTTGACTGCTGTTGACTTCTTGATCTTGGATGAATGCTTCAAATATGCGATAAATTCCAATGCGATCTTGAACATTCCTGCGATACGAAAACACTACAAAAGAGTAATCGATTCACACAAAATGTAATAAAATTATGGGAATAAACAACTCAATGGAGCATATAAATACACTCCATCAAACTACCCCACACTTATTCTTGTTCGTCCCCGAACAACAACAAGATACGCAAGCACTCAAATCATTCCTATCATGCCATGACATAAACATTGTAATTACTCAAGAAGTCATCCCTAATCAGTTTATCAATACATGCTCACATTCATTCTCTAATAATGATCAACAAGAACTAGAATGATATATGTTACCTTTAAGGCCGAAATGGGATTTAATGGATGACTAGGAGTTAGTCTTTTTAAGACTCCTAACTCCATTCTTGGTTCAACTTCATAGCTACGCGCATACAACCGAATTTGCTTTCTTTGACACGTGATGAATTCGAGTTATGAGAGGATCAACCTTTTCTTCTTTTCTTGTAGGACATATTTCTTGTTTTTGGACTTTGCTCGTTTTCCAATTGCTTTTCTTTCACATCTTGTAAAATCTGAATTTTTCTTTTTCGAGCTTTCCATGTGACATGCTTGCTTGTCCATTTTGAGCTTTGCGCTTTAATTTGAACCGTTCCAATCATAGCCTTCGAATAGCAGCATAAGGAACGCGTCCCGCTCTTTCTCATCATTGCCCTTTCAGCGTGAGGTAGGATAGGGGTTACCCACCCATTCCCGGTTACTAGGACTAGAGATAGGACGGTTTGTTTTCCCGTCCCACCACTGCATAACACTGCAATGATGGAGTCAATATCACCCCTCATAACTCGAAGTGTCAACCTCCACAAATTCAGCGCGCTACGCAACTAATCCTTTGAACCTCCAAATGAATGCCAAGTCCCTCTAGGACATTTCTATCAACTCCACATCCTGAAATATCTCAGCTCAAAAGAACATATAACATTAAAGCGCAAGCATCACAATATTTTGGAATTCATGGAAAGCATACATATCAAAACTTCAAAGAGAAGGCATCATCTCATAAAATCAGCATTTACATCGCAGCATTTGACTCATAAACTCGGCAACAACATCGCATGATATGTATCTCAAAAATCAACAGCACAACTCAACAACTACATCCCAAAAAAAAAAAAACTAACGTGCTCTAACTACTAGCTAATGCATGCTACTAAAAGGGAAACATGTTGAACAAAGCATACTAACTTCCCACCCACACTTGAACGGAACCGTGTCCTCATGGTATAATCTAGGGTAAGGAAAGGAAGCTCATGCAAGATTCACACAAGAATTAAGCTACTAACATGGCTAAACTAGTGAAGATAAAAAAAAAGTCAGAAAGAATTGCGCCCCAAGAAGACATTAAATTGCGCGCCCCAAGAAGACATTAAGTTACTAAAGTGTGAAGCTGGAGCGGAGCCTAATGTTGCCTGGAGGCGCCAAACGCACTGAGATGGAAAACTCAAAAGATTGCTATTCAAACAACTAAGACTCTAATGACATCTAACATGCATGACTCTCTTATACACTAAATAGACTCACACTAAAACTCTAAAATTAAGCACCGGGTTGCCTCCCGCAAGCGCCTTTGTTTAACGTCTTTGGCTCGACCATACCTCCCATTTCAAGCTCATGCCGGTTCGGCCAAATGGAACTCCTCATTATGTAGGATATCGGGTGGAACATCAAGTGGAATATCAGGTGGAATGGTAGGCTTCAGGTGCTCCGTCAAGGGCTTTAATTGAATATCCGGGGGCTACACAACAGATGGGGCGAGGATAGTTTTATTGCACAATTTAATGGCATTGATATCATACCTAGGGATGTCATGGATTAATTGCCCAGCAGCAATCTCCTTGGTGTTCAGCCCCTCTTTGGTGTCTAGCTCCGATATGTTGTGCCCACATTGTATGATTGTTGCATTTTCAATGTTGTTCAGGGCTTGTGTATCTGCAAAGTCGGGAAGGAATTGCATAGGCTTATGAATGTTTGATCGCGCGTCGTTGTGCGCGTCAAATATAATTCCTTCCTCTCCCACTAGTACAGCGGTTAAGTAAGGGTCGATCTCCACAGGGAGCAAGTAGTAAGTCTTTAGCTAGTAACCTACACTTACGAAGACGGGGGGTTGTATGAGTGATCGGGGGTTTTGCGCGATGCGCGAGTAACAGTGAATATCGTAACGCAGGAAATTGCACTAGACGTGCGCAAGCAGTATAGATGAGATACTATGTTTATGAGAAGTGCTGGGCAGACAATCCTCTATGAATGCATTCCTTATCATCGACTCTAAATGTCTATAGTTTGTGTCCTACTTGGGTTAGTGTCCGGTAAAGGCTTCCTAACACACGCGCATGTTCCGTTCAAAGTTCATGTGCTATTAATCCTAGAACTAGTAAACAGCTGCGAATCCTGTCACAGTAGCAACTGCTTACCCTAACTCGTTACTCCTAGTTGTCACGATAAGTTTGCGGTTCAAGGCTTCCCCTACTCATGCAACTAGTTTAACATAGGACAAGCAAGCAACACAAATAGGATTGCGGTTCAAGGCTTCCCCTACTTATGCAACTAACTGTCTCAGTATGCGCAGGATTAATACAAATAAGTAAACTACGCATTAAGCTCAAGTCTCAAAGGTAATACATCATAGGTTCATGCCCGACCAACACTAAGTGTTTAGCTAGACATGCTAGTGGTAAACATCATAAAATAGTAAATAACAACTACTGTATCAGAGAAAACGGTAGCAAATAGTGCGTGCAGTGTCTTCTCTTGGCTGGCGCAGTCGGCTGGCGCAACTCTCCTTGACAGGTCCGTGTGTTTTCCAGTTCTGCCGCGCAGTGCCTCTGGAATGCCACTGAGTGATGATGTTCCGATCCCCTGAAACCCTAGACTTTCTTTGTTTAAATAGTGCCCAGGAAGTTCATCTTTTGGCAACTTCCAAATCTGGTCACTGGGACTTTGCGCCTGGCGCACGGCATTGATTGGCGCAATCGGGTAGCGCACCTCTGCTGTCTTTCGCCATTTCTTCTTCTGTTTGCGCCGGTAGCTCCGCAGGCTGATCTTTCACTCCTAGAACGCTGCCTGACAGCGCGTATCCGACTTAAGGACTCGTTCTGACCTGATATACAAAAACATTGGAAACGAGTAATCTTGCTCATAAAATATTGCAAACAAGCATAGGGTTATGCTCTAAATAATGTGTATAACTAGGCTCTATCAATGTTAAAGTTGATCACTTCCCCTTCTACCTCCATGGAGAGATCACCCGTATGTATATCAATTTTCATCTTCGTAGTTGCCATAAATGGTCTCCCTAGTAGAATTGGTGAAGACCCTCTCTCATCCTCCATCTTGACCACATAAAAATCTGCAACCAATGAAAGTGTTCCTACCTGCACTAGCACTTCAACAACAAGACCCTCTGGCTTTGTACACGATCTATTAGCCATTTGAATTGTAAAATCAGTGGGTCTAAGAGGACCGACATACAAATTTTCATATAAGGAATAAGGCAAGATATTAATCGAGGCACCCAAATCCAACATGCAATTATCCACTTGAACATCATTAATTATGCATGGAATTGTAAAGATACCTGGATCCTTACATTTCGGTGCTACCTTGGATGGAAGAATGGCCGAGATGTTGGGGTTGAGATTTACTTGCTCAAGACCTTCTTGTCGAGCGGTGCACAAATCTTTAAAAAACTTGCCATACTTCGGAATGTGCTTGATTGCGCCGAGAAGTGGGATTGTGACTACCATCTTGCTGAATAGCTCTAGCAGCTCTTGATCCATTGCTGGGCTCTTCTTTGCTTGGGATATCTGCATAGGAAATGGAAGGGGAGAGTTAGTTTGGCGAAATTCAGAATTTGAGGCAAGGGATACCGCGCCGGATGAAGACATTATTGACGCGCCAGATGGAGACATTAAGGGTCCGTGCGCCTTGCTAATGTTATCTTGGGGCGCTGCACACTGTTTCGGTTTCTTGTCTCGCCTCTTCTGCAATTTTCCTCCCACTTATCAAAGTGACTGCACAGACATTTCCTTTTGGATTGGGAATTGTTTGTGAGGGAAGCTTTCCTTTGTCCTTGTCATTCTTCAATTCGGACACGGTAGCCGCCAGTTGGGACATTTGCTTAGATAACTCAGCTATGGTGCTATCGGTCTTGGCTTGATTATTTTGCATAGTCATCGCCATCTCTTTAACAACTTCCTCTAATGACTTCCCTTGATTGACATTGCTCGGGCCAGCTTGGTTGGGATTGAAGTTGCGCCTTTGCTGAAATTGACCATTGATATTACCATTTCCATTGTATCTCTCTTGTTGGTGAAATGGTGGGCGGTAGGCTTGTCCTTGTCCTTGGTTCTGATTTTGTCCTTGATTAAATCCTCCTTCATTCCTCCAACTGAAACCGTTAGCTGCAAGTCCAAATTGCCTTGGCGCTTGCCTATTGTTGAACTGCTAGAATCCTCCCATAGCATTGACATCAGCGGCCTCTTCCTCATGTAGGCTGGGACATTCATCTGTCTTGTGGCTCGCAGCGCCACAAAGTCCACAAGCTTTAACTTCATTGATTTGGCTAACCATAAGTTTCTGCACCATTTGCTTAAGCTCCTTGATTTCATTGGCCATTTGATTTGTGTTGGACTCCACTTGTGAGACATTCCTTGTCCTACCGGTCTCATCTCTTCTACCGGTGTCTTCCCTGAATCTAGCACTCTCGGCATGTTCATTCATCAAGTCTCGCACCTCAGCCGGTGTCAAATTCATAACCGTGCCACCTGCTGCTGCGTCTAACAACCTCCTCTCCAAAGGTCTCAATCCATCCAGTAGATATTCTACAAGCATTTCCTCTCTCATATTCAAATTGCAACAACTTTGCTCCAAAGCACTGAATCTTTCCATATACTCATACAAAGACTCAGTTGGCCCTTGTCTCATTTTGGAAAACTCTCTCCTTACTTGGGCCGCTTTAGCAGGGGGATAGTATTTATCGAGAAACTTCCTTTGCATTTGCTCCCAAGTTCTAATACTTCCTGAAGGCAAAGATAAAAACCAAGTTTTTGCAAGGTCAGTTAAACTGAAGGGAAATACTTTTAACTTAAACCTCTCTTCAGGGGCAGCATATGGTCTCAGAGTCCGACATATCCCGTTGAATTCTTGTAGATGCCTAGATGCTACTTCTCCAGGCAGCCCTCCAAATTTTGGGAGATAATGGACCACTGCTGTCTTCACTTCAAAGTCATCCTCATCTTGATCAGTGTTAATACACCATGGTTCATTATTGAATGTTGGGGCTGAAAGCTCTCTAAGTGTAGGTGGTCTCATCCTTTCACGTGCATATTGTCGAGGTTGAGGTTGAGGTGGCTGTCTATGCTCATATTCATCTTGCTCATCCATTCTTTCAACTCTATGATATCGAGCTTGCCTTTGCCTTTGGTTGAAAACTCTCTCTGGCTCATCATAGAAAGGGGGGATAATTGGATTGTTGTTGTTGTTATGATCAGGTTCATGATCACCATGGACACTTCCTGCATGAGACATGCTAAAGAGCCAAGTGAAATGCAAATACAAACTACCCAAACGATGCAAAAGCACAAAATGCAAAATTTAAAAAAAACTAAGAAAAACCAAGAAAAACAAGAAAGACAAAGTTTTGAATGTTGCTCTCCCCGGCAACGGCGCCAAAATTTGACAGCGCGTCGTTGTGCGCCTCAAATTTGTATTTATAACTCCTGTTAACACACTAGCAAGCGGTAAGCAGGGTCGAACCCAAAGAGAGCAAGTAAGATAGAGTTCTAATGAAAGTCACAGAAAAAGGAACAACTGAGGATATTAATTCAGAGAAAATCAGTTCGGGAAATGCAATGCAACTAGTTATCATAGACCAAACAACATGTATAAACTAATGAATAATACCCCAGTCTAACATTCCCGCTAAAGATATGTCGACCACCAAATTCTACCTATTCTTAACCGTTAGGCTCTCGAACAAGTTCAATAGTTCTCGACTAATACCACAAATTGGTTCTACCGCTAGGTTTTCCCAACAATGCAACCTAGTCAAGTGTAACACAATTGATATCAAATTAGCTCACCGCTAAGCTGCACTAAATTGACAATCAAAGCATTCGTTTCATTCATACAAGGGCAGCACTTCAATAGCTCAAATCATGTTGTCATTGACCTCAAACTAAATGTCGCAATGCAAACCCCAAACTGAAATATTGATTTAGCTACTCATCATATCCATGGTATACAATAGACACTAGGTTAAGTAGCTACAAACTGAAGTAGAACAAAACTGAGCTAAAATTATGGGAATAAACAACTCAATGGAGCCTATAAATACGCTCCATCAGATACACGAGTGCATACGCAGAATTCAGAGAGAGTAATTTTGGTGTGCGACGAGTTCTTCGATCATCATCCGAAAGCAGAGCGTGAGCGCAGAGCTGTGGTGACAGAAGCAGAAGGAGATCAGGACTTGCATAGTCTGATCCGAGCTTGATCTGGAAGCCAATTCAGAGCAGTGGTGCTTGTTGGTTGATCAAGGAAGGACGCGGAAGAACTGACGGGTGTGTGGCTCGGTCGAGTGTCTAAGCGGCAGTTCTCGCTAGTGGCAGGAGGTCACTGAGCAAGGGGAAGTATTCCAGAGTGTGAAGCGCTCGTGGAATCGTTCGATCGGCTCGGCAGAAGGCCTTGGAGCGACGTGGACAATTGTGCATCAGCTGTGTGCTATAGCAGATGTTGCAGCAACCCTGCAGAGTTGAGTGTAGTTTAGAATAGGCTGAGTTTTGAGGAGACAGTAGCTATTCTAGATTGACATTTGTAGAGGGTGTGCAGACACAATTCAGAGCCTATTCTGATTGTGTCCAGTGATCCACACAAGGTTGAGTAGCGTGGAGTTGTAACCGAGTGTACTTGGAGACCTCTGTGATTAGTGGATTGAGGACTGGAGAATAGTCCTCCCCAGACGTAGGCAGTTGGCCGAATTGGGTGAACAAACTTCTGTCTTGTTCATTGTTTGCTGAGACAATTTCCAAGTGAACAAGAGCGTGCTGCAGCAACTGCTTGTTCACAAATCTGTCTATCAGAGACGCTGCGAATTTCAATTTGTGTCAGAGCGGGAGCTCAACACACAGAGTAAAAGATCCTACAGTGTCTCTGAAGAAGCCAAGACACAATGAAGGAAGGACAGAGCACAAGCAGACCTCCATTGTTGGAAGAAAGCAACTATGAATATTGGAAGGCTAGGATGAAAGCCTTTCTCAAGGCCATTGATGAGAAGACCTGGAAAGCTATCGTGGTCCAGTGGTCTCCCCCAATCACCATGGATGAACAGGGTGTCACACGGATAAAGCCTGTAGAAAATGGACTGCTGAAGAGGGAGCTGCAGCAACTGGTAATTCAAAGGCTCTGAATGCGATTTTTGCTGCAGTTGATGCTAACAATTTCAGGTTGATATCAAATTGTGATATGGCCAAACGAGCTTGGGAAATTCTGCAAACTGCACATGAAGGAACTGATAGAGTAAAGCTGTCAAGATTACAGATTATTGCCACACAGTTTGAGAATCTGAGAATGCTGGAAGTGGAGACTGTCACTGAGTTTAATGCAAAACTTTGTGATCTGGCAAATGAAGCCCATTCTCTTGGTGAACCTATTCCTGAAGAGAAGCTGATCAGGAAGGTCCTCAGATCGTTGCCCATAAGATTTGACATGAAAGTGACGGCCATTGAAGAAGCCCAAAATGTCAGACTCATGAGGCTGGAAGAGTTGATGGGATCCCTCAAACAATTTGAGATGAAACTGGTTAAAGAAGATCTCACTCCTAAGGACAAGAATATTGGACTGAAGGCTGAAACAGAAGCTAAGAAGCCAGCTCCAGATGATCAGCTGAGTATGCTAGTCAAGAACCTTGGAAAGCTCCTGAAGAACATGGACTCAAGAACTGGGCAACTCTCATCCTCACGAAAACAATTCAGAAGAGGTGGAGAAAATAAAAGGAGAGGGAAGGAACCTGCTCAGAATGAAGATGAGAAGAAAGAAATGAGAAAGAACGTGCAATGTTGGAACTGTGCAGGGTATGGCCATCGACAAATCAACTGCACCAGCAAACTGATGAAAAAGAGGGCTCTCTCTGCCAGCGGAAGTGAAGACGAGAAAGATCTGAGTGAGGATGAATGCAACTTGGCCAGATACAGATCAGCCAGGAGAGGCAGAAAAACACAAGGAAGAGTGAACCAGCTCCTGCTACAGCAACCTCTGTATCACCGTGACAAGAAAGTCTCGAAGTATAAAAGATGTTATAGCTGCGGGCTCAAAGGTCACATAAAGAGGAACTGTTCTTCAGCATACACCGGAAAAGGTTCAACTAGGAAACCAATCAAGCATAAATATGCGCGGACTCAGCTTCTCGCATTTGTCAGCACAGCAAGCTCCACGGATAAGATAAGCTGGTATTTTGACAGTGGTTGTTCAGGGCACATGACAGGAGAAAGATCCTTCTTGAAAAACATAACACCCTGCCTGGAACAACGGGTGAAGTTTAGAAACGGCTTGAGAGGAAGAGTTCTAAGAAAGGGAACTTTAGCAGTTGAAGGAATGCCCAACCTGAGCAATGTCTTGTTAGTGGAAGGACTAAAGGCGAACCTCATAAGCATCAGTCAGCTGTGTGATGGAACTAAACAGGTGAAATTTACGAAAGACTCATGCAAAGTTTTCGACAAAACTGGAGAATGTATAATGGAAGGAGCGAGATTAAAAATCAACTGTTATTTTCTCAATGTGAGTTCAAACTCACTGTCTCCGAAATGTATGCTGACAAAGGCTGAGGAAATGATTCTATGGCACAGAAGGATGGGTCGTGTTAACCTGAGGACTCTGAAGAGAATTGCAACAGAAGGGCTAGTCAGAGGAATACCGCTGATAAAAGGGGAGACAAACTCTATCTGTGGAGATTGTCAGATTGGGAAACAAAAGAAGGCTTCACACCCAAGAGTCAAAGATGCAAGTACTACCAGACCTCTACAGTTGATACACATGGACCTGATGGGTCCGATGGAAGTTGAGAGTCTGGGCAGAAAAAGGTATGCTTTAGTCTGTGTTGATGACTACTCCAGATTCACCTGGATTGACTTTATCAGAGAAAAATCAGATACTGTGAAAGTTATAGTGGCACTGGTGTCCCGTCTAGAGCAAGAGAAAAATCTCTGAATCATCAGCATTCGCAGTGATCATGGTAGGGAATTTGAAAACGAAGCTGTGGATGATTTCTGTCGTCAAAGGGGTATCTCACATCAGTATTCTTCTCCCATCACCCCTCAGCAGAATGGAGTAGTGGAACGAAAGAATCGGACAATTCAAGAAATGGCCAGAGTCATGATTCATGCTAAGAGGGTTTGATCGCACGTCGTTGTGCGCGTCAAATATAATCCTTCCTCTTCCACCAGTACAGCGGTTAAGTAAGGGTCGATCTCCACAGGGAGCAAGTAGTTCAGTCTTCAATCCTGTCGTCTACACTAAAAATGGGGGTTGTGTGAGATTGGGATGCGCGATGCGCAAATGAACAGTAGCTAGCGTAACGCAGGAAATTGCACTAGACGTGCGCAAGCAGTAGAGATTAGATACTATGACTATGAGAAGTATTGGGCAGACAATCCTCTATGCGTGCATTCCTTATCATCGACTCTAAACGTCTATAGTTTGTGTTTTACTCGGGTTAGTGTCCGGTAAAGGCTTCCTAACACGTGCGCATGTTCCGTTCAAAGTTCATGTGCTATTAATCCTAGAACTAGACTAAAACAGCTGCGAATCCTGTCACAGTAGCAACTGCTTACCCTAGCTCGTTACTCCTAGTCGTCACCGTAAGATTGCGGTTCAAGGCTTCCCCTACTCATGCAACTAGTTTAACATACGACAAGCAAGCAACACAAGTAAGATTGCGGTTCAAGGCTTCCCCTACTTGTGCAACTAACTGTCTCAGTGTGCACAGAATTAATACAAGTAAATAAACTATGCATTAAGCTCAAGTCTCAAAGGTAATACTTCATAGATTCATGCCCGACCAACACTAAGAGTTTAGCTAGACATGCTAGTAATAAACATCATAGAATAGTAAATAAGGTCTAATATGTCTGAGAAACACAGTAGCAACAGTGCGTGCAGATTGTCTTCTCGGCTGGCGCAGTTGGCTGGCGCAAATCCTCTCAACAAGTCCGTGTGTTTTCCAGTGTTGCCGCTCTCTCTGATGTGCGTTGTCCAATGACGGCTGTGATGTCTCTCCTGAAACCCTAGACTTACTTTGTTTATATATTGCCCAGGAAGTTCTCCTTTGGCAACTTCCAAATCTGGTCACTGGATTTTTGCGCCTGGCGCATGGCATTCGGCTAGCGCACCGCTACCGACTCTCACCAACTTCTCTTCTGCTTGTGCTGCTATCTCCGCAGGCGGATCTCTCACTCCTAGGACGCTGCCTGTTAGCGCGTATCCGACTCAAGGACTCGTTTTGCCCTGTAATACAAAAACACTAGAAACGAGTAGTCCTGCTCATAAAATATTGCAAACAAGCATAGGGTTATGATCTAAATATTGCGTACAAATAGCCTCTATCAAACCCCCCACACTTGCCCCTTGTTCGTCCCGAACAAGCACTGAAGCGCGGATACAATTCCCTCTTCTGGAGTCTAGCGCACAGTCTTGCACTCTGATGCGAATGCGCAATTTGCTCAACTCGCACTGCTCTATCACCTGCGCACAACTACTTTCAACAGTTCTAATATAATAATTTCGAAATTCATTACCTCTCAGCCGGGATGAAGATTTTTGGATGGCTGGGAGATAGCTCTTCTTAGGCTCCTGGCTGCCAGCTCCTACTCCGAAGATAGGTATATGGTGGATAACGCAGCTTCTTCCAGTGCGTGATTTGCCCGCGCACTTCCTGGGAACCTGAGCTCTCTGATGATTTCCTTATGGTCTTTGCGCATTTTGATGTTTGTGCGCATGCTGATTCTTTTGTAGCGTGTATCATCTGCTGGTATTTTTCTTTTGTGCAGCTTCATCTTTAATTTCTTGCATTCCCAGAGCAGTTCCAGTCTCAGCCTTCGGATAGCAGCTATGGAACTCGCCCCGCTCTCTCTCCTTTGGTCTGCGCCGGTCAGCGCACGCGTTTACACCCGCGCCCGCCTTCCTTAGCTCGATTTCCAGAGAGAAGGTGGTCTGTTTTCCCACCTCGCCACGCATTGGGTGTTTTGCCTTTGGCATCTGCGTGACTGAGCGCGCTCTTTTGTCCCGAAGGCTGCGAGGCACCGGCCTCCACTAACGCTCTCGACCATATACCTTGCCTTCGAAGCAAAAGCGACTAACCGCCTCTCTGGAGCATTTCTGTCAACTCCACATCCCCTGCATATCCCAACTAACAGGAGCAAAAAACGAAAAAATTATACTAAAACAGTAGATAGCAGCGCACGCAATATGGATAGCGCAAAACAAGCTGGAGCGCATGCGCATCCTGCACTCTAGCGCACTGCTGCTACTATTCTCTTCAGTTTAAACTAAGGTCTACTAAAAATGCTCAAAAACGTGAAATGTAAGCGTAACGCCCCCCCCCCCCACACACTTGAACAGAGACGTGTCCCCACGACTCAAGCGCAAGCGCACGGAGAGCGCACACATGCAGGTAATGCAAAAAATAAAGAACATGAGAACAAAAACAAATAGTCACACAGCACAAACATTAGCACAGGGTCACAAAAATATGCGGCACAAATATTCAGCACATAATATCCAATAAGACGCAGCAAAAATAAAAGACACCACCCTAAAGAAAACTAATGCGGCTGCCCCGCGGCCTTAGAAGGTCCCCGAGCTAGACGCAGCGGCTGAGCCAAGCGCCTCATCCTCTGAAGAATCAGTCACGTAGTCGTTGCTGGATGCTGGTGGCACTATGGCGAGGGGGTCAGGCTGCTCGTCCTCGGAAAGAGAATCCCAAATGGAATCGGAGTCTACGCTGGGATAGGCTATGGGGGACTCCGGAACAGAAGGCCGGGCAGGGGAAGCTACTGGTGGTGGTATCGGTGCTGGTGCAGGGGTGGGCTCTGCTGCGGGGGCTGCTGGTTCTGGTGCTGGCGCGGGAGAAGGCGCTGCTGGATGGACTGGGGCTGCCGAGGCTGCTGGGGTTCGGGTAGGAGGTGGATGGTGCGGGCTGAGGAGAGAGGGAATAGGGTCTCCAAATTTCCACCCTGATGGTGGGCTCATATTCAAATCTGCCCCCTCGGGTGCCAAGTACTCAAGCACGCGCATGACGTTGAACAACATGCGCTGCTCGGCGGTTGCTTCCTCGGGCGCCTCCTCAGCCTCAGTCCTTGGGCGCTTGGCACGTGCACGAGGGGGAGAATCCTCGATAGAAATGGTCACTGGCTCCCTTTGTGGTGCACGGGCCCTCTGGTGCGCTCCAGTCTGCGCCCGGGTCCTTGGGCGCCTGACCAGAGGCACTTCTGGTTCTTCATCCTCCTCCATGGCTTGCGCGGCTGCTGCTGCGCCCTGTGCACTGCTCTCTGCTCTGGGGCGCGGCGCTCTGGCTGGCTGTAGGCGGTAGCACCACTCTAGTGTGCCATCTTCCTTCAGAGCTACCGCCCTAATCTGCAGCATGTGGGCGCGGTCTAGAGGGACAGCCTGTACCAAAGTGTGCTCTGGCACCTCGGGCTCTCCATGTAATGCCCGCAGTAGGTGCGTTATGACTCCTCCGCAAGTCAGCGGCCCCTTCATGCTGACGCGGCTCCAGTGGTGCACCATGTTCAAGATATATAGCACCTTCCGTCCATAGTACAGCCCCTTCAGAATGTCCAAATCCAGGAGGCTGATCTTTGGTGCGCCGTTGAAACGGTCAATGACTGCATAGGCGACTATGCGCCACAAGTAGAACAGCCACGGGTCGCGCAGCTCTCGACCCCTGCTGCGCCCCGCGGCAAATGCTGGCCCAGTCGCCATCTCGCTCCAGGCCTCCTGGTTAGTGTGCGTGTCTAACTCCTCTTCACGCACCTTGGCGCACCCGAATGCGCGCCTCAGCCTCCTCTCCAAAGCTATGAACCAGACACCCCTGTGTCTGTACCTGATCTCCCTGTCTCCTGCCTCCAGAGATGCCAAAAACTCACACGTATCTTCCGGGTCAGATGCGCTGTTGAGGTCCAACAGCGCCTCCCAGCCTGCGATCGCCAGCCTCTGCGCCACAAGGTCCTCCAGTCCTACCTCGCGCAGGAACTCTCTGCTGATGTACGGGGTCCCGTACATCTCCAGGCTTATAAACGCGGCATATTTGTTGCTGAACGCAGCTGGGGTCTCCTGGTCTGTGGCAGGTCTCATCTTGTGCTGGTTTTCTGGTCAACTGTGGTCAACGCTCCTTAGAAACTTTCAAAATCGAAATTGCCCAGAAATCTCCGAAACTTGTACCGAACGAACGCCTACTACGTGCCGACACAACGCACTAAACACTGCTCTGATCCGCGCACTCTACCCTCGTGCGATTGCAAAACCCTAAAAACTGCCTCCACAGCGCAAACCCTAACCGGAACTGCTCAAATCGGGGAGGGAAGGTTACCTGGGTGTTGTGCGGTTGTGCGGTCCGTGAATCACTCCAAACGGACGCTGGGTTGGGCGCTGATCGACGGCAGAAGTCTGACGGCAGGAGCTCGTGTGCAACGGTCGAGTGAAAAAGTGTTGGAATTTTTTTTTTTAAGTCCTGCCTTATATACCCCCCCTGGCTAGCGCTTCTGACCTGCGCATCAGGCGCACGGTCCCGCGCACTACTGTGTGACTCAAAAAACTACCAAGTCCTAAACTAGCCAAAAACTCAAAAAAACACAAAACAAACAGAAAAATAAAATAGGCGGAAATAAAACGTGTCGGGTTACCTCCCGACAAGTGCCTTTGTTTAACGTCGTTGGCTCGACTGTACCTCGTTACGTGCCAAAACATGTGTCTGCAACCTCCCCCACTCTTGCTCCTGAGTGTTTCTGCGCCAGCGTGTGTGTCGCGATCTCATTGGTCCTGCGCAAAGGGTAAAATGGAAGGTCAGTATGTGATAAATTATGCGTAACGAAGGTAGATGCAGAGGGAGAAGAAATGTGAGCTATGATCTTTGGTTCTCCCTCTGGTGCATCTGGTGGTGCCTCTGGCGCGTCAGCTGGCGCATCGATTATCTCTGGTTCTGCCAGCTCAATGTCGCGCGCTGGGTTATCCCAAGGTTCTCCTAAGTACCGTTTGACTCTCTGCCCATTAACCTGAAAACGATGCCGGTGCCCGTCTTCTAACTCGATTGTTCCGTAGAGGAAAACCTTGGTGACGGTGTATGGTCCCGTCCACTTGCTGCGCAACTTTCCAGGCATGAGCTTCAGGCGTGATGAAAATAACAATACCTGGTCTCCTGGTTCAAATGTGCGTCGGAGGATATGCTTGTCATGATACGCTTTGGTGCGCGCCTTGTAATCGCGCAGTCCCTCATAGGCGTCCAGGCGCAGCTCTTCTAGTTCGCTCAGCTCAAATGCGCGTTCTTTTCCTGCCTCATCCAAGTTCAGGTTGCAAATACGCAAGGCCCAATATGCCTTGTGCTCGAGCTCTACTGGCAGGTGGCATGCCTTCCCATAGACCAGCCGAAATGGTGAAGTCCCAATGGGCGTCTTATGCGTAGTGCGGTATGCCCATAGCGCATCATCCAGGCGCTGGCTCCAATCTTTGCGCGATGGCCTCACAGTCTTTTCCAAGATGCGCTTGATTTCTCTGTTAGACACTTCGGCCTGTCCATTCGTTTGTGGATGGTAAGCGGTGGACGTCTTGTGGCGCACCCCATAGTGCTTGAAAACTTGCGCCACAATCCTGTTGCAGAAGTGCGTCCCCTGGTCGCTGATGACTGCCTTAGGTACACCATACCTGCAAAATATGTTAGTACGGAGAAAGTCAGCGACAGTCTTACCATCATCCTTGCGCGTGGCCTTAGCTTCGACCCAGTTGGATACGTAATCCACGGCCACCAGTATGTACTCGTAGCCGGCAGATGGGGGAAATGGACCCATGAAGTCGATTCCCCAAACATCGAACACTTCATCCACCAGAATCGGGGTCTGCGGCATCTCGTTGCGCGCGGATATTCCTCCTGTGCGCTGGCACCTGTCGCAATTTCTGCAATGGTCATATGCGTCTCTGAATAGGTGCGGCCAGTAGAATCCACAGTCCAAGATTTTCCTGCTCGTGCGCTTGGGACCAAAGTGCCCTCCACATGCGTGCGTATGACAAAACATCAAAACAGAGTTAATCTCATGGTCAGGAACGCAACGCCTTAATATCTGATCTGGACCTATTCTAAGCATGTAAGGATCTTCCCAAAGGTAATCCTTGGACTCATGTTTCAATCGCATGCACTGAGTTTTATTGAAATGCGGAGGAAACGCACCTGTGACCAGGTAATTTGCGATATGCGCATACCATGGTGCCTTACCTGTCAGCGCCATCAGGTGCTCGTCAGGGAATGTCTCCTTGATCTGACCTGGCTCCTCCTCCTTGACGATCCTGCTCAGGTGATCACCGACTGTATTTTCCGTGCCCTTCTTATCTTTGATCTCCAAGTCGAATTCCTGAAGCAGGAGCACCCAGCGCATCAGGCGCGGCTTGGTCTCCTTCTTGGACATGAGGTAGCGGATAGCTGCGTGGTCAGTGTAGATGATGACTCTGGCGCCTAGGACATAAGCTCGGAACTTCTCCAGCGCAAATACAATTGCCAGAAACTCCTTTTCCGTGGTGGTGTAGTTCCTCTGCGCAGAGTCCAGCGTGCGCGATGCATAGTAAATGGCGTGCGGCTTCTTGTCCACGCGCTGCCCCAAGACTGCACCCACTGCGTAATCGCTTACGTCACACATCAGCTCAAATGGCAGGTTCCAGTCTGGTGCGCGCATCACTGGCGCACTGGTCAGCGCTTCCTTCAGCTTATCGAACGCCGCCCTGCACTCATCAGTAAAATCGAAACACAGGTTCCTTCAGCTCCCTGTGCGCTGGCACCTGTCACAAATCCGGCAGTGATCATATGCATCTCTAAACAGGTGCAGCCAATAAAATCCGCAATCTAGGATCTTCCTGCTCGTGCGCTTGGGACCAAAGTGTCCTCCACATGCGTGCGCATGACAAAACATCAAAAACGAGTTAATTTCATGGTCAGGCACGCAACGCCTCAATATCTGATCTGGTCCTATTCTGAGCATATATGGATCATCCCAAATGTAATGCTTGGACTCATGCTTTAGTGTCATGCACTAGGTTTTATTGAAATGAGGAGGGAACGTACCTGTGACCAGGTAATTAGCAAGGTGCGCATACCATGGTACCTTACCTGTCAGCGCCATCAGATGCTCGTCAGCGAATGTCTCCGTGATCTGCCCTGGTTCCTCCTCTTTCACGATCCGGCTCAGATGGTTGATCGCGCGTCGTTGTGCGCGTCAAATTAATTCCTTCCTCTTCCACTAGTACAGCGGTTAAGTAAGGGTCGATCTCCACAGGGAGCAAGTAGTTCAGTTCTAGCCAGTGACCTACACTTATGAAGATTGGGGGGTGAGTGATTGGGTTGCGCAGTGCGCGAGTAAACAGTGGTATCGTAACGCAGGAAATTGCACTAGACGTGCGCAGGCAGTAGAGATTAAGTACTATGACTATGAGAAGTATCGGCCCAGACAATCCTCTATGAGTGTATTCCTTATCATCGACTCTAAATGTATATAGCTCGAGTTGCTAATGTTAGTGTCCGATCAAGGCTTCCTAACATGTGCGCATGTTCCGATCAAAGTTCATGTGCTATTAATTCTTACACTAGACTTAAACAACTACGAATCCGATCAAGGTAGTAATTGCCTATCCTAGCGCGTTACTCCTAGTTGGCACCGTCAGGCTATTCAACTAGTTTAACAAACAACAACAAGCAACAAGAGTAAGATTGTGGTTCAAGGCTTCCCCTACTCATGCAACAAGCTGCCAGTAATGTGCACAGAATTAATATAAGCAAGCAAGTTATGCATTAAGCGCAAGTCTCAAAGGAAATACTCATAGATTCATGTCCAACCGATACTAAGCGTTTAGGTAGACATGCTAGTGATAAACATCATAGAAACAGTAAATAATAACTAGAGTATCTAAGAGAGCAATAGCAAACAGTGCGTGCAGGTTGTAGTCTTGGCGGGGGCAGTCGGCTAGCGCAGATCCTCTCAGCAAGCTCGTGTGTTTTCCAGTCCTGGTGCGCAGTGCCTCCTTGGTGTACGAACTGTGCCGCGCTGTCGAATGTATGAATTGTCCTCTTAACCCTAGCCTCCTCCTCTTCTTTATATACTGCTCAGAGGCTCACTCTTGGCAACTTCCAAATCTGGTCGTGTCAGGATTTGGAAACACCATCATCTGCGCCTGGCGCACGGCATACTGCTTAGCGCATTGGTCGGCGCAACTCTGCTGTCTCTCGCCATTTCTTCTGTTTGCGCCGCTAGCTCCGCAGGCTGTGTGCTGCGCGTCCTAAACGCTGCCTGTTAGCGCGTATCCGACTTAGGCCCTTGTTTTATCCTGAAATACAAAAATACTGGAAACCAGTAATCTTGTACATAAAATAATACAAACAAGCACGGGGTTATGATCTAAATAATGCGTATAAATAGGCTCTATCAAACCCCCCACACTTGCCCCTTGTTTGTCCTCGAACAAGCACTCAAGCACGGATACCATTACCTCTCTGGAGTCTAGCGCACAGTCTCGCACTCTGGCGCGGTCTGCACTACTGATCACCTTGTGCTGCACTTCCTCCTGCGCACACCTGCTGTCAACAGTTTAAGTATAATGATTTCGCAATTCATTACCTCTCAGCTGGGATGAAAATTATTTTGGATGGCTGGGAGATAGCTCTTCATAGGCTCCAGGTTGTCAGCTCTTGCTCCGAGGATGGGTATATGGTTAACAGCGCAAGCTTCTTCCCGAGCGTGATTCTTCCGCGCACTTCCTGGGAACTCAAGCCTTTGGATGATTTTCTGTGGCTTCTGCGCTCGCTGGTACTTATTGTGCGCATGCTGATTCTTTTGTAGCGCATGTCATTTGCTGGTATTTTTATTTTGTACAGCTTTGTCTTATGATTCCTATCTTTCCCAGAACGGTTCCAGTCTCGGCCTCCGAATAACAGCTATGGAACACCGCCCCGCTCTCCCTCCTTGGTCTGTCTGCGCAGGTCGGCGCACGCGTTTACACCCGCGCTCGCCTTCCTTGGCTCGACTTCCAGAGGGAAGGTGGTCTGTTTTCCCACCTCGCCACGCTTTGGGTGTTTCGCCTTTGGCATCTGCGTGACTGAGCGCGCTCTCTTGTTCTGAAGGTCGCGAAGCACAGGCCTCCACTCGCGCTCTCGACCATATACCTCTCCTCTGAAGCGCGAACGACTAACCGCCTCTCTAGAGCATTTCTCTCAACACATCCCCTGTATATCCCAACTAACAGGAGCAGAAAAACGAAAAAAAAAACATACTAAACACTGTTGATAGCGCACGGCGCAATACGGATAGCGCAAACAAGCTGAACAGTGCGCGCAACCCGCACACAAGCGCACTACTGCTACTGTTTCCTTCAATAAAGCTAAGCTACACTATAAAGCTCAAAAAACGCGAAATGTAAGTGTAGCGCTCCCCCCCCACACTTAAACAGAGACGTGTCCCCACGACTCAAGCTCAAGCGCACGGAGGATGCGCACACGCATGCAAGCAAAATAAAGAACATAAAAAAGTAAGAACAGATAGTCACAGCAGCGCAAATATAGCATAGGGGCACAAAATATGTAGCACAAGAGTTCAGCACACAAATATAGCAACAGAATATCAAAATAAAGTTCAGCATATAAAGGAAAATGGACACCACCCGAAGGAAATAATGCGCTCCCCCCGCAGCTCTAGAGGTCATCTGAGCATGACGCAGCCGCTGAACTATGCGCCTCCTCCTCTGAAGAATCCGTTGTATATTTGGAGCTGGAGGAAGGCGGTACAACTGATAGGGCGACAGGCTGCGCCTCGCCGTCATCCTCTGAAACGCGGTCCCATAGCGATTCTGAGCTGGTGCTAATGATGGGTTCGGCTATAGGGGACCTTGGAATGGACGGCTGGGCAGGGGAAGGTGCGGGTACTGGATCTGGTTCAGGGGTGGGTTCATCTGGTGCTGGTGCTGGGGCTGATGGTGCAGGTACTGATTCTGTGGTTGGCGCCGGGGCTGGTGCTGGTACTGGTACTGGAGAGGGTGCTGCTGGATATACCGGGGGCTGAGGAGGGCTGTCTGGCTGATGTGGCTCACTGGGGGACCCTGGAGGTGGCCGGTGCAGGCTGAGGAGAGGGGGAATCGAGTCTCCAAATCGCCACCCGGATGGTGGACTCATACTCAAATCCGCCCCCTCTGGCGCTAAGTATTCGAGCACACGCATGACGTTGAACATCATGCGCTGCTCGGCTGATGCTTCCTCAGGCGCCTCCTTAGCCTCGGTCCTTGGGCGCTTTCCGCTAGCACGAGGGGGAGAATCCTCGATGGAAATGGTAACTGGCTCCCCTTGTGGTGCACGGGCCCTCTGGTGCGCTCCAGTCTGCGCGCGGGTCCTCGTGCGCCTGACTGGAGGCACAACTGGCTCTGGGGCCTCGTCCTCCTCCATCTCCTGCGCGGCTGCTGCGCCCTGCGCACTGCTTTCAGCCCTTGGCCTTGGCACTCTGGCCGGCTGCAGGCGGTAGCACCATTCCAGTGTGCCATCTTCCTTCACAGCTACCGCCCTGATCTGCAGCATGTGGGCGCGGTCCAGCGGAACAGCCGGCACCAGTTTGTGCTCTGGCACCTCGGGCTCTCCATGTAACGCCTGCAGCAGGTGCGTAATTATCCCTCCGCAGGTCAGCGGTCCTCTTGCGCTGACCCGGCTCCAGTGAACCACTATGTCCGAAACAAATGGCACCCTCCTTCCGTAATACAGCCCCTTCAAGATGTCCAAGTCCAGGAGGTTGATCTTGGGCGCACCATTAAATCGCCCGATGACTGCATAAGCGACCAGGCGCCAAAGGTAGAACATCCATGGGTCACGCAGCTCTCGTCCCCTGCTGCGCCCCGCGGCAAAGACTGGCCCGGTCGCCATCTCGCGCCAAGCCTCCTGGTTGGTGTGCGTGTCCAAGTCTTCCTCGCGCACCTTCGCGCACCTCAGTGTGCGCTTCAGCCTCTTAGTTGAGGCAATGTACCAGACGCCCCTGTGTCTGTACCTGATCTCCCGGTTGTCCGCCTCCAGTGATGCTAAAAATTCGCACGTATCCTCCTTGTCTGATGCGCTGTTGAGTTCCAACAGTGCCTCCCAGCCTGCTAACGCCAGCCTCTCCACAACGAGGTCCTCCAGACCGACCTCGCGCAGGAAGTCCCTGCTAATGTACGGAGTCCCGTACATGTCCTGCCTCAGAAATGCTGCGTTCCTGCTGGCGAAAATAGCTGGGGTCTCTTGGTCCGCGGCAGGCTGCATTATGGCTGGGGTGCTCGGTCAACGCTGGTCAACACTCCTCAAACACTTCCAAAAATCCGAACTCCTCCGAATGCACTGAAACTCTCACCAAAGGAGCGCCTACTGCCCGCTTACAAAACCCTCAAAAGACCACTCCAATCGGTGCACTCTAACCTGGTGCGATTTCAAAACCCTAGAGCACTCCTCCGTACAAAACCCTACTGGAATCGTGCTCAGATCTGGAGGAAAGGTTACCTGGGGGTAGTGCGGCCGTGTGGTCCTTGAATCTCTCTACACTGAAGCTGGGATGAGTGCCGGACAGCGGGTGGAGGTGTGAAGGCGGGAGCTCGTTGGTAACGGTCGAGTGAGAAAAAGTGCTGAAAATTTCTAAGTCCTGCCCTTATATACCCCTCTGGCTGGCGCAGCTGTCCTGCGCACTGTAGTGCGCACGGACCTGCGCACTGCTGCTCGACTAAAAACTACAAGTCCTAAACTAACTAAAAGACACTAGAAAAACTAAAAGAAAAACATGTAAAAGTAAAACGAGTCGGGTTACCTCCCGACAAGTGCCTTTGTTTAACGTCGTTGGCTCGACTGTACCTCGTTACGTGCCAAAATGTGTGCCAGCGACCTCCCCCACTCTTGCTCCTGAGTGACCCTGCGCTTGTGCATGTGTTGTGTTCTTCTTGGTCCTGCGCAAAGGGTGAGAAGGATAGTCAGCATGGATAATATGTGAGAAGTCTGCAGTAACGAGGGTAGATGAAGAGGAAGAAGAAATGTGAGCAGTAGTCTCCAGTTCTCCCTCTGGTGCATCTGGTGGTGCCTCTGGCGCGGCAGTTGGCGCATCTGTTATTACTGGTTCTGCCAACTCAATGTCGCGCGTTGTACCATCCCAAGGTTCTCCGAGATACCGTTTGACTCTCTGCCCATTTACCTGAAAACGATGCCGGTGCTCGTTTTCTAATTCGATTGTTCCATAGGGGAAGACCTTGGTGACTGTGTACGGTCCAGTCCATTTGCTGCGCAGCTTTCCAGGCATGAGCTTCAGGCGTGAAGAGAATAATAATACCTGGTCTCCTGGCTCAAAAGTGCGTGTGAGGATATGCTTGTCATGAAATGCCTTTGTCCGCTCCTTGTAATCGCGCAGTCCCTCATAGGCATCCAGGCGCAGCTCTTCTAACTCGCTGAGCTCAAACGCGCGCTCCTTGCCAGCCTCATCCAGGTTTAGGTTGCAAATGCGTAAGGCCCAATATGCTTTGTGCTCTAGCTCTACTGACAAGTGGCATGCTTTTCCGTAGACCAACCGAAACGGTGAAGTCCCGATCGGTGTCTTATGCGCAGTGCGGTATGCCCACAGCGCGTCGTCTAGGCGTTGGCTCCAATCCTTGCGCGATGGTCTCACAGTCTTCTCCAGGATGCGCTTGATCTCTCTGTTGGAGACCTCGGCCTGTCCATTTGTCTGAGGATGATAAGCGGTGGACGTCTTGTGGCGCACTCCGTAATGCTTGAAAACTTGCGCCACGATCCTGTTGCAAAAGTACATCCCCTGGTCGCTGATGATTGCCTTAGGCACCCCGTACCTGCAAAAGATGTTAGTTTTCAGAAACTCAGCGACTGTCTTACCATCATCCTTCCGTGTGGCCTTAGCTTCGACCCATTTGGAGACGTAATCCACCGCGACCAATATGTATTTGTATCCTACAGACGGAGGAAATGGCCCCATGAAGTCAATTCCCCATATATCAAACACTTCATCCACTAGAATTGGCGTCTGCGGCATCTCGTTGCGCGCTGATATGCCTCCTGTGCGCTGGCATCACAATTCCTGCAATAGTCATATGCGTCTCTAAACAGGTGCGGCCAATAAAATCCGCAGTCCAGGACCTTCCTGCTGGTGCGCTTGGGACCAAAGTGTCCTCCACAGGCGTGCGCATGACAAAACATCAAAACAGAGTTAAATTCATGGTCAGGCACGCAATGCCTCAATATCTGATTTGGTCCTATTCTAAGCATATAAGGATCATCCCAAATATAATGTTTGGACTCATGTTTCAATCTCATGCACTGCGTTTTATTGAAATGCGGAGGAAACGTACCTGTGACCAGGTAATTCGCAATGTGCGCATACCATGGTACCTTACCTGTCAGCGCCATCAGATGCTTGTCAGGAAATGTCTCAGTGATCTGCCCTGGCTCCTCCTCCTTCATGATCCTGCTCAGGTGGTCCGCAACTGTGTTCTCCGTGCGCTTCTTGTCTTTGATCTCCAGGTCGAATTCCTGCAGTAGGAGCACCCAACGCATCAGGCGCGGCTTAGTCTCCTTCTTGGACATCAGGTAACGGATGGCTGCGTGGTCTGTGTATATGATGACCCTGGCGCCTAGAACGTATGCACGGAACTTCTCTAGCGCAAACACAATTGCCAGAAGCTCCTTCTCCGTGGTGGTGTAGTTCCTCTGCGCAGCGTCCAGTGTGCGCGATGCATAATAGATGGTGTGTGGTTTCTTGTCCACTCGCTGCCCCAGGACTGCACCTACTGCATAATCGCTTGCGTCGCACATCAGTTCAAATGGCAGGTTCCAGTCTAGTGCGCGCATCAATGGCGCACTGGTCAGCGCCTCCTTCAGTTTATCAAATGCGGCCCTGCACTCATCAGTAAAATCGAAGCACACATCTTTTTGCAAGAGGTTAGACAGGGGAATACAAATTTTAGAGAAGTCTTTGATAAAACGCCTGTAAAACCCAGCGTGTCCTAAGAATGACTTCACGTCGCGCACGCTAGTGGCATAAGGTAGATTAGAAATAAGGTCTATCTTAGCCTTGTCTACCTTGATCCCCTCCTCTGAGATGATGTGTCCTAGCACTACACCATGCGTTACCATGAAATGACATTTTTCATAATTAAGCACTAGGTTCTTAGAAATGCAGCGCGCCAAGACTTTATCTAGATGCGTTAAACACGCATCAAAGGTACCTCCATATACAGTAAAGTCATCCATGAACACTTCTATGCATATACCAATCATATCAGAAAAAATGCTCATGACAAGGCGTTGGAACGTACCTGGCGCGTTGCACAGCCCAAATGACATGCACCGAAACGCAAATGTACCGAACGGGCAGGTGAACGTGGTCTTCTCCTGATCCTCCGCAGCTATGGGTATCTGGTTGTACCCTGAATATCCGTCCAAGAAACAAAAATAAGGCTTACCTGCTAGTCGATCCAGCATCTGATCTATGAACGGTAGTGGGAAATGGTCCTTGCGCGTGACTGCGTTAAGCTTCCTGTAGTCGATGCACATGCGCCATCCAGTCTGAATGCGCTTGGGAACAAGCTCGCCCTGTGCATTTTCTTCCACTGTGATTCCTCCCTTCTTAGGCACAACGTGCACTGGACTGACCCATTTGCTGTCCGAGATGGGGTAAATGACTCCTGCGTCAAGCAACTTTAAGATCTCCTTCTGCACTACCTCCATCATATTTGGGTTCAATCTGCGCTGAGCCTCCCTGGATGGTTTGGCACCATCTTCCAATAGTATTCTGTGCATGCACACGTCTGGGCTCACTCCACGCAGATCTGCCAGTGTCCATCCTATAGCGCGCTGGTTCCTGCGCAGCACCTGCTGTAAGCGCACTTCCTGCTCCTCTTCTAATCCTTTCTTTATGATTACTGGCAGGGTGTCCTCATTTCCCAAGAAAATGTATTTGAGGTGCTCTGGCAGCTGCTTCAGCTCAACCTTGGGTGCCTGTTCAATAGAGGGCAAGATTTTATTGGCAGTGCAAATATGAACTATATCATGTACCTGTTTGAGCTCTGGTTCAGCACTGCTCAGCTCCTCGTCCTGCTCCTCCAACTCTGTCTGTGCCAGTGGCTCTGGTCCTATTGTTGCGCTTGCGCATCTGTGACTAAATCATCTAAGCTGTCCATTGCGTGCACTGTGGCGTCCTCGTGTGGGTGCTGCATCCCCTTGAATATATTGAAATGGATCTCTTCGCCATCTACCTCCATGGAAAGCGTGCCCCTCCACACGTCTATCTTTGTGCGCGCGGTCATCAGGAAAGGTCTGCCCAGTAGGATTTGCGCACTGCTGGTGCTCGATTCTCCCTCCATTTCCAGCACATAAAAATCTGCTGGAAACACCAGCTCTCCTACTCGTACAAGGACATCCTCTATCATGCCTGCAGGTTGTTTACACGACCGGTCTGCTAGCTGAATAGTGAGACCTGCAGGCTTTAGTGGTCCAAGGCGCAATGTCGCATATAGGGAATAAGGTAACAAATTGATGGATGCGCCTAAATCAATCATGCAGTTGCTCACTGTGGTTTTCCCTAGAGTGCATGGAATAGTGAACGTACCTGGGTCTCGGCACTTAGGTGGTACCTTATGTTGCACGATCGCTGAGGCCTGCGCATTTAGCATTACCTGTGCGCATTCGCCTTTCCTTCTCTTGTTTGTGCACAGCTCCTTTAAAAACTTGGCGTACCTGGGAATCTGCCGAACTGCTTTGATAAGGGGAATATTGATTTCCACCTTGCTGAATAACTCGTATAGCTCTTTGTCCAGCACTTCCTTTCTAGCCAAGGGTGCCTGCACAGGGAAAGGTGCAGGTATATTAGTACGATTCGTGCCCTTGTCGTTTATTTGTGTTATACCTGGCGCTTCGCCCTGCTGGCTTGTGGCTGGCACTTCTGATTGCGCTTCTTGCTCTGGTTGCGCAGTCTGTTCTGCTGGATCCGGGACTTGCGCAACTGGTTGCGCGGGCGCCTTCGTGGTCTGTTCTGCTCCTATTGTGCGCCCAGTCCTCAGTGTCACTGCATTGACTCCTCCCTTGGGGTTCTGACTCACTTGCGAAGGCAGGTTGCCATCGCTCTTTTTCAGCTAATATACCGTGGTTGCGATCTGTGATAGCTGCTTTTCAATGGACTCGAACCTCTTGTCATACTTCTCGTCATTCTTGCGTACTGTGTCTGCTAGCTGCCCCACGATATCTTCCAAAGATCGCCTTGGTTGCTGGTTGTTATGTGCTGGTGCGTCAGTGCGGCGATGCGGTGGATTGTAGGGCGCAGCTTGTTGCGTCTGCTGTGGCGCGCGCTGATCTGTGGACTACCTCTGGAAATTGTTCTCCTCCTTCCATCTGAATCCATTTGCTGCCAGTCCAAAACGCGGCTGATTCTGCCTTGGTGGTCCTCTGTTGTCCCATCCTCCGAGAGCATTGACATCTCCAGATTCCTCAAATAGCGTGGGACATTCATCAGTCTTGTGTTCGGTGGACCTGCAGAATTCACATACCATTGGCGCAACTGGTTGTGCGCTTTGCGCACTCATCAACTTCTGCAGCATGGCCTTCATTTCCTTGATCTCAGCGCTTGTTTCTACCTGATGCACAGAACGAGTACGACTATTTTCAAGTGTTAGCTGATGTCGTACCTGACCAGCAGAGTCTTCTATCAGCTGCCACGCGTCTTCTGGATACATGTTGCAAATGTCGCCTCCTGCGCATGCGTTCAATAATCTCAGTTCCATGGGCAGCAATCCATTTAGGAAGTTCTCTATCAGTACATTCTGGGGTAGGCCATGATTGTAGCAGTTGGCCTCTAGCTCCCTGAAACGCTCATAATACTCTGACAAAGACTCTCCTGCGCTCTGCCTTGGCGCGGCCAGTTCCCTCCTGAGTAGCGCGATCTTTGCTGCGGGATAGAATTTATCCAGGAACTTCTTTTGCAGCTGCTCCCATGTGTGAATTGATCCGGCTGGTAAGTTCATCAACCAATGTCTGGCTGTGTCACACAACGAAAATGGGAATGCCTTCATCTTCAGCGCCTCATCGCTCTCCCCTTCGGTCTTCATGTTCTCGCATATGACTGGGAACTCTCGCACATGCTTGACTGGATTTTCATTGTTCATCCCGTGGAACTTGGGCATGTGATGGATGAGCGAGCTTCTTAGTTCAAAATGACCGCCTGGCGGAAGCACGATGCACCATGGCTGGTTAACTATGAGTGGGGCTGACATCTCGCGCACTGTTCTGCGTCGCGCGGCCTGTTGCACGGGTGGCGCATGATACACTTCAGTGGCCCTCCTTGCTTCAACCTGGCGCTGCACTTCCTCTCTGAACAGGGCTGCGCGGTTGTGTGCTCTTGCTTCCTCTGGGGTTCTGTCCCCTAAGTTGTCCCCAACGACACTATTATCCTCCATGACCTGTTCTAAATCTCAAAGAAAACGAAATTAAAAGATAACTAATGCTGCTGCGTCTGTCAGTGCGCAACTAGAATCTGCGCAACGCAACTGTTTCAAGGTTGCGCAGGCTGATGGTGATTGCGCGCTGTCAGAAACAACAACAAGAAAACAAAACAAACTGAAATAACTAGTTACTAAAAGGGAAAAACGTAAACTAGCTAGAACTTAGCTGTGTTGCTCCCCGGCAACGGCGCCAAAATTTGATCGCGCGTCGTTGTGCGCGTCAAATTAATCCCTTCCTCTTCCACTAGTACAGCGGTTAAGTAAGGGTCGATCTCCACAGGGAGCAAGTAGTTCAGTTCTAGCCAGTGACCTACACTTACGAAGATTGGGGGGTGAGTGATTGGGTTGCGCAGTGCGCGAGTAAACAGTGGTATCGTAACGCAGGAAATTGCACTAGACGTGCGCAGGCAGTAGAGATTAAGTACTATGACTATGAGAAGTATCGGCGCAGACAATCCTCTATGAGTGTATTCCTTATCTTCGACTCTAAATGTCTATAGCTCGAGTTGCTAATGTTAGTGTCCGATCAAGGCTTCCTAACATGTGCGCATGTTCCGATCAAAGTTCATGTGCTATTAATTCTTACACTAGACTTAAACAACTACGAATCCGATCAAGGTAGTAATTGCCTATCCTAGCGCGTTACTCCTAGTTGGCACCGTCAGGCTATTCAACTAGTTTAACAAACAACAACAAGCAACAAGAGTAAGATTGCGGTTCAAGGCTTCCCCTACTCATGCAACAAGTTGCCAGTAATGTGCACAGAATTAATATAAGCAAGCAAGTTATGCATTAAGCGCAAGTCTCAAAGGAAATACTCATAGATTCATGTCCAACCGATACTAAGCGTTTAGCTAGACATGCTAGTGATAAACATCATAGAAACAGTAAATAATAACTAGAGTATCTAAGAGAGCAATAGCAAACAGTGCGTGCAGGTTGTAGTCTTGGCGGGCGCAGTCGGCTAGCGCAGATCCTCTCAGCAAGCTCGTGTGTTTTCCAGTCCTGGTGCGCAGTGCCTCCTTGGTGTACGAACTGTGCCGCGCTGTCGAATGTATGAATTGTCCTCTTAACCCTAGCCTCCTCCTCTTCTTTATATACTGCTCAGAGGCTCACTCTTGGCAACTTCCAAATCTGGTCGTGTCAGGATTTGGAAACACCATCATCTGCGCCTGGCGCACGGCATACTGCTTAGCGCATTGGTCGGCGCAACTCTGCTGTCCCTCGCCATTTCTTCTGTTTGCGCCGCTAGCTCCGCAGGCTGTGTGCTGCGCGTCCTAAACGCTGCCTGTTAGCGCGTATCCGACTTAGGCCCTTGTTTTGGCCTGAAATACAAAAACACTGGAAACCAGTAATCTTGTCTCTGCAACTGGGTTATGATCTAAATAATGCGTATAAATAGGCTCTATCAATGGTCTGCAACTGTATTCTCCGTGCCCTTCTTATCCTTAATTTCCAAGTCAAATTCCTGAAGTAGGAGTACCCAGCGCATCAGGCGCGGCTTAGTCTCCTTCTTGGACAGTAGGTAGCGGATGGCTGCGTGGTCTGTGCAGATGACGACTCTGGCGCCTAGAACATATGCGCGGAACTTCTCTAGCGCAAAAACGATTGCCAGAAGCTCCTTCTCCGTGGTGGTGTAGTTCCTCTGCGCAGAGTCCAGTGTGCGCGATGCATAATAAATGGCGTGCGGTTTCTTGTCCACGCGCTGTCCTAGGACTGCTCCTACTGTGTAATCACTTGCGTCGCACATTAGTTCGAATGGTAGGCTCCAGTCTGGCGCGCGCAACACTGGCACACTTGTCAGCGCCTCCTTCAGCTTATTAAACCCGGCCCTGCACTCATCAGTAAAGTCGAAGCACACATCCTTTTGCAAGAGGTTAGACAGCGGTATACAAATTTTAGAGAAGTCTTTTATGAAACGCCTGTAAAACCCGGCATGCCCAAGGAATGACTTGACGTCGCGCACGTTAGTGGAATAAGGCAGATTAGAAATAAGATCTATCTTAGCTTTGTCTACCTTGATCCCCTTCTCTGAGATGATATGTCTTAGTACTACACCATGCGATACCATGAAATGACATTTTTCATAATTGAGTACTAGATTCTTTGAAATGCAGCGCGCTAAGACCTTATCAAGATGAGTTAAGCATGCATCAAAGGTACCTCCATACACAGTAAAATCCTCCATGAACACTTCTATGCATATACCAATCATATCAGAAAAAATGCTCATGACTAGACGTTGGAACGTACCTGGCGCGTTACACAGCCCAAATGACATGCGCCGAAACGCAAATGTACCGAACGGGCAGGTGAACGTGGTCTTCTCTTGATCCTCCGCAGCTATGGGTATCTGGTTGTACCCTGAATATCCGTCCAAGAAACAAAAATAGGGCTTTCCTGCTAATCTGTCCAGCATTTGGTCTATGAAGGGTAGCGGGAAATGGTCCTTGCGCGTGACTGCGTTAAGCTTCTTGTAATCGATGCACATACGCCATCCAGTTTGCATGCGCTTGGGAACTAGCTCGCCCTGCGCATTCTCCTCTACAGTGATTCCTCCTTTCTTTGGCACAACGTGCACTGGACTGACCCATTTGCTGTCTGAGATCGGGTAAATGACTCCTGCGTCGAGTAGCTTAAGGATCTCCTTCTGCACTACCTCCATCATATTCGGGTTTAATCTGCGCTGAGCCTCTCTGGATGGTTTGGCACCATCCTCCAATAGAATTCTATGCATGCATACGTCTGGGCTCACTCCGCGCAGGTCAGCAAGTGTCCATCCTATGGCGCGCTGGTTCTTGCGCAGCACTTGCTGTAAGCGCGCTTCCTGCTCCTCTTCTACTCCTTTCTTAATGATCACTGGCAGGGTGTCCTCATTTCCTAAGAAAATGTATTTGAGGTGCTCCGGAAGTTGCTTCAGCTCGATCTTGGGTGCCTGTTCAATAGAGGGCAAGATTTTATTAGCAGTGCAGATATGAACTATATCGTGTACCTGTTTGGATTCTGGTTCAGCACTGCTCAGCGCGTCTTCCTGCTCCTCCAACTCTGCTGTGCCAGTGTTATAGGTTCTTTTGCTACGCTTGCACATTGCGCATCTGCGACCAAGTCGTCTATGCTGTCCATTGCGTGCACTGTGGCGTCTTCATGAGGGTGCTGCATTCCTTTGAATATGTTGAAATGGATTTCTTCGCCATCAACCTCCATGGAGAGCGTGCCTCTCCACACGTCTATCTTTGTGCGCGCGGTCATCAGAAAAGGTCTGCCCAGTAAGATCTGCGCATTGCTGGTGCTTGATTCACCCTCCATTTCTAGCACATAGAAATCTGCTGGGAACACCAGCTCTACTACTCGCACAAGAACATCCTCTATCATGCCAGCAGGTTATTTGCACGACCGATCTGCTAGCTGAATGGTGAGACCTGCAGGCTTTAGTGGTCCAAGGCGCAATGTCGCATATAGGGAATAGGGTAGCAAATTTATGGATGCGCCTAAATCAATCATGCAATTGCTCATGGTGGTCTTACCTAGAGTGCATGGGATAGTGAACGTACCTGGGTCTCGGCACTTAGGTGGTACCTTATGTTGCACGATCGCTGAGGCCTGCGCATTTAGCATTACCTGTGCGCACTCGCCTTTCCTTCGCTTGTTTGTGCACAGCTCCTTCAAGAACATGGCGTACCTAGGGATCTGCCGAACTGCTTCAATAAGGGGAATGTTTATTTCCACCTTACTGAATAACTCGTAGAGCTCCTTATCAAGCGCTTCCTTTCTAGCCAAGGGTGTCTGCACAGGGAAAGGTGCAGGTATGTTAGTACGATTCGTGCCCTTGTCTTTTAATTGTGTTATACGTGGCGCTTCGCCCTGCTAGCTTGTGGCTGGTGCTTCTAGTTGCGCGTTTGACTCCGGTTGGTTGCGCGGGCGCCTTCGCGGTCTGCTCTGTTCCAATCGTGGGCCCAGTCCTCAGTGTCACAGCATTGACTCCTCCTTTGGGGTTCTGAATCACTTGCGAAGGCAGGTTGCCATCGCTCTTCTTTAGCTCATAAACTGTGGTAGCGATCTGTGATAGCTGCTTTTCAATGGACTCGAACCGCTTGTCATACTTCTCATCATTTTTGCGCACTGTGTCTGCTAGCTGCCCCACGATATCTTCCAAAGATCGCCTCGGTTGCTGGTTGGTATGCGCGGGTGCGTCAGTGCGGCGATGCGGTGGATTATAGGGCGCAGCTTGTTGCGTCTGCTGTGGCGCGCGTTGATCTGCGGACTGCCTCTGGAAATTATTTTCCTCCTTCCATCTAAACCCATTTGCAGCAAGTCCAAAGCGCGGCTGATTCTGCCTCGTGGTCCTCTGTTATCCCATCCTCCGAGAGCATTCACATCTCCTGATTCCTCGAAAAGTGTGGGACATTCATTAGTTTTGTGCTCGGTGGACCTGCAGAATTCGCATGTCTTTGGCGCAGCTGGTTGTGCGCCTTGCGCACTCATCAACTTCTGCAGCATGGCCTTCATTTCCTTGATCTCAGCGCTTGTTTCTACCTGATGCACAGAACGAGTACGACTATTTTCAAGTGTTAGCTGATGTCTTACCTGCCCAGCAGAGTCTTCTATCAGCTGCCACGCGTCTTCTGGATACATGTTGCAAATGTCGCCTCCTGCGCATGCGTTCAATAACCTCAGCTCCATGGGTAGCAATCCATTCAGAAAGTTCTCTATCAGTACATTTTGGGGCAGGCCGTGATTGTAGCAATTGGCCTCCAGCTCCCTGAAACGTTCGTAATACTCTGATAGTGATTCTCCTGCGCCCTGCCTTGGCGCGGCCAGTTCTCTCCTGAGTAGCACGATCTTTGCTGCGGGATAAAATTTGTCCAGGAACTTCTTCTGCAGCTGCTCCCATGTGTGAATTGATCCTGCGGGTAAGTTCATCAACCAATGTCTGGCTGTATCACACAGTGAAAATGGGAATGCCTTCATCTTCAGCGCCTCATCGCTCTCCCCTTCGGTCTTCATGTTTTCGCAGATGACTAGGAACTCTCGCACATGCTTGACTGGATTTTCGTTGTTCATCCCGTGGAACTTGGGCAGGTGATGAATGAGCGAGCTCCTTAGTTCAAAATGACCGTCTGGCGGAAGCACAATGTACCATGGCTGGTTAACAGTGAGTGGGGCTGACATCTCGCGCACTGTTCTGCGTCGCGTAGCTTGTCGCGCGGGTGGCGCATTATACAATTCAGCGGCCATCCGTGCTTCAACCTCGCGCTGCACTTCCTCTTTGAACAGGGCTGCGCGGTTGTGTGCTCTTGCTTCTTCCGGGGTTCTGTCCCCTAAGTTATCCCCAACGACACTGTTATCCTCCATAACCTGTTCTAAATCTCAAAGAAAACGAAATGAAAAGATAACTAATGCTGCTGCGTCTGTCAGTGCGCAACTAGAATCTGCGCAGCGCAACTGTTTCAAGGTTGCGCAGGCTGATGTTTATTGCGCGCTGTCAGCAGCAACAACGAGAAAACAAAACAAACTGAAATAACTAGTTGCTAAAAAGGAAAAATGTAAACTAGCTAAAACTTAGCTGTGTTGCTCCCCGGCAGCGGCGCAAAAATTTGATCGCGCGTCGTTGTACGCGTCAAATTAATCCTTCCTCTTCCACTAGTACAGCGGTTAAGTCAGGGTCGATCTCCACAGGGAGCAAGCAGTTCAGTTTTAACCAGTGACCTACACTTACGAAAATTCTTCTCCTACAAGGTATAGGAGAAGAATTTTATAAAATATGTGAACAAGAGAACAAAATGTCAATTTTTAGATTGTGCTCCAACTACGATCTTCATGGACTGCTTTACAATCTTCTTGTGCTGTTTTTTCAAGGATGACATACCTCAAAAATCTCCTCCTTGGCATTTTGACAAAACCACAGCAATCAGTCAATGTTCAACTAATACAATCTTCTCCCTCTTTTTGCCACAATTGACAGGGGCTTCTAAGATTCACGTGCTGCTAGGGTTGAGCTGCTTGCTTCAGGGTACTCCAACTCTCGGAGGAGCTTCTAATCTACATTCTTTGCATTGTGTTCTTCTTGGCCTCCGTTGTCAGATATGCATGCTCAGACTTGAGGTGGCTGATCATCCGGGCTAGCAGAGCAGCATCCATAGCTGGAGCTTGTGCTTCAGGGAATGCTTCAGCATCCTCTAGATCTTCATGTGCTGGTACCAAGGCTGGTTCTCCCTCTGCCACATCCACTATATGTATTCCTTTAAAAACCTTATGATCCAACAAGAACAGCTGAGGGGCTTCAGATAAACCTTCAGAGATAACTTGCAACTCCTTGTGCTAACTGATGAGGATCTCATATATCAGGGATGGGAATCTAATGCTCAAGTTAAATTGTGGATAGTCAGCATGAGCAGCAATCAGGTGGATGATGATATCTAACCAAGATTGACTTCTTTCTATTGTCCTATGCTGAATAGCAGCTGGCCCATGGCTTTGCTCACCTTTCCTCTATGTGAGTTGGGAATCCAATTTCTCACGACAAAGGAATAAAGGGTGAAAATTTTGGTTGCAGCTCCCAGATTGTGAGATACCCAGCTCTTACACAAACCACCAGTAAGCGTCGCAGCCAGTGCATCTGAGCTCACTTCTGCCAGTGGACTGGCGTCCTCATTTATCCCCAAAAATTTCTTGATCACCGACGGCGTGATCATAACTCTTAGTTGTCTCACTAAGCTTACCCCAGACATTAAACTTCCTAGTTTTCCATAATCCTCAAGAATATTTACTAGGAATTCCTTCAAAAAATTTAAATTGTAACTTTTGGCAACAATCAAGGAAGTTAATAGGGTTACCTCTCTTAGCAAAGCAATAACCTCAGAGACTCTAAACCTCCCAGTCTCTAGCAGCTTCTCAGGGACCACGGTTTTGCAGTTGACTATTGATTCGGGTGAACCAAAGTGTGTGCATAAGCTTGGGCGAATCATTTTTGATTCGGGCTACCTTCAAAGTGATTCAGGCGAATCAAATACTCAGTGGCACTCCCCTGCTACACGGATCAATAGTGATTCGAGCGAATCACTCTTGGCTTGGGCGGATCACTTTTGATTCGCGCACTGTTTGGGCGAATCACTTCTGCTGCGTTAGAATCTTGCTTGTTTGACCCTTCAAACCTTCGAATCTCGTCATGTTGTAAACTAAGAAGTTTTAGGCCCTTGAGTTAGTTTTCCAACAAGCTATAGCACACCTCAATTGAATAAGAATTGTGCACTCAGCAAGCCCTCGATTAAAAATAGGTCAATCTGCCCAGATTCGTTCTATATCCATCCAAATGTGCAATAAAGCTCCAAAGTGGTCTTGATGCACCTATGATGCAAAACACTACCAAGAAGTAATCTTTCACAATAAAATGCAACTAAACAATGAGAATAAATAACTCGATGGATCGTATAAATACACTCCATCAAACTACCCCACACTTAGCTTTGTTCGTCCCCGAACAAGAATGAAATCAAAACTCGCAAACTCAAATCCCTTTTGTTAATGTATATGGCATCATTGACAAACTCCTACAAGGTGCACAAGAGTCTGCTACAGCAAGCGTGTGAAAACAGCAGCTAGTGCAGGCCATTCTAGAGGGAATAAGCAGAATGCACAAGAAGTTGCTACGGCAACATGTGTAGCAGAGAGCTGTAGCATCCTAAATAGCAGATTTTATTGTGTAAAACGAGCTGCCCTGAATTGAAGAGAAGAGCAACAGAAGCTGAAGATTCCCTAAGTCAATAGCATGCCGATCAACTTGGAGCAGCCCAAAGAACGTACGGAGGGTTGCTGCCAGCTCGCAGCAGTTCGGTAGAGTTTTGTGAAGATTGAAAGCAAGATGATACAGCTGCCCGTGTGAAGACAACTGCTGGTGCAAAACCAGCAAGAGTGAACAAGCTTAGTGAACAAGCAGTTGCTACACCAGAAGCTGTAGCAGGGAGCTATAGCAGCAGTATTGGTGCGAAGAACAATCTGGCCAGAAATGCAGAGCTGAGCAACGAGATGATTCCAGAGCATCTGTCAGAATATTCTCAGTGGAGATTGCGGTTGATCGCGCGTCGTTGTGCGCGTCAAATTAATTCCTTCCTCTTCCACTAGTACAGCGGTTAAGTAAGGGTCGATCTCCACAGGGAGCAAGCAGTTTAGTTTTAGCCAGTGACCTACACTTACGAAGATTGGGGGGGTGAGTGATTGGTTTGCGTGATGCGCGAGTAAACAGTCGTAAAACGCAGGGAATTGCACTAGACGTGCGCAGGCAGTAGAGATTAAGTACTATGACTATGAGAAGTATCGGCGCAGACAATCCTTTGTGAGTGTATTCCTTATCATCGACTCTAAATGTCTATAGCTCGAGTTGCTAATGTTAGTGTCCGATCAAGGCTTCCTAACATGTGCGCATGTTCCGATCAAAGTTCATGTGCTATTAATTCTTACACTAGACTTAAACAACTACGAATCCGATCAAGGTAGTAATTGCCTATCCTAGCGCGTTAGTCCTAGTTGGCACCGTCAGGCTATTCAACTAGTTTAACAAACAACAACAAGCAACAAGAGTAAGATTGCGGTTCAAGGCTTCCCCTACTCATGCAACAAGCTGCCAGTAATGTGCGCAGAATTAATATAAGCAAGCAAGTTATGCATTAAGCGCAAGTCTCAAAGGAAATACTCATAGATTCATGTCCAACCGATACTAAGCGTTTAGGTAGACATGCTAGTGATAAACATCATAGAAACAGTAAATAATAACTAGAGTATCTAAGAGAGCAATAGCAAACAGTGCGTGCAGGTTGTAGTCTTGGCGGGCGCAGTCGGCTAGCGCAGATCCTCTCAGCAAGCTCGTGTGTTTTCCAGTCCTGGTGCGCAGTGCCCCCTTGTTGTACGAACTGTGCCGCGGTGTCGAAATGTATGAATTGTCCTCTTAACCCTAGCCTCCTCCTCTTCTTTATATACTGCTCAGAGGCTCACTCTTGGCAACTTCCAAATCTGGTTGTGTCAGGATTTGGAAACACCATCATCTGCGCCTGGCGCACGGCATACTGCTTAGCGCATTGGTCGGCGCAACTCTGCTGTCTCTCGCCATTTCTTCTGTTTGCGCCGCTAGCTCCGCAGGCTGTGTGCTGCGCGTCCTAAACGCTGCCTGTTAGCGCGTATCCGTCTTAGGCCCTTGTTTTGTCCTGAAATACAAAAACACTGGAAACCAGTAATCTTATACATAAAATAATGCAAACAAGCACTGGGATATGATCTAAATAATGCGTATAAATAGGCTCTATCAGCGGTCTACAAGTCAGCTTGATGATATGGATCTTTTGGAAGGAGAATATTTGTTTGTAGAAGATTAGATTTGCAAATCAAATCTAATCTTCTACAAATTAGGAGATAAGATCTTGTTGAGATCTTTAAGGAACTTCCAAATGCTGAATTTGATGGAACTTGGAGTTCCTATATAAAGAAAGCTGAGCAGAGCTTCAAATGCATCGAATGACAGAGTGAATACACAGAGCATACGCAGAAGATCAAGTGAAAGATTCGAGTGCGTGCGAAGATTCGATCACCACCGAGAGCAGAGCGTGAGCGCAGAGCTGAGTGGTTATTGCAGTGTGTGATCAGGACTTGCAGAGTCTGATTACAGCTTGATCAGGAGACCAATTCAGAGCAGTAGCGCTTGTTGGTGGATCAAGGAAGGCCGCGAAGGGATTATCGAGTGGAGGACTCAGGCAATTGATTGAAGGCCAGCTCTTGCTAGTGACAGGAGGTCACTGAGTGAGGGGGAGTATTCCAGAGCGTGTAGCGCTCGTGGAATCGTTCGAACGGCTCAGCGGAAGGCTTGGAGCGACGCGGATAGTTAGTGCATCAGCTTTGTGCTACAGCAGATGCTTTAGCAACCCTGCAGAATCTGAGTATTATTTAGAATAGGCTGAGTTTAGAGGAGACAGTAGCTATTCTAGATAGATATCAGTAGAGGGTGTGCAGACACAAGTCAGAGCCTGTTCTGATTGTGTGCGAGGATACACCTAAGGTTGAGTAGCATAGGTTGCGTGGGTTGTAACCGTGTGGGTTGCGATTAGTGGATTCAGGACTGAGAAGAAGTCCTCCACAGACGTAGGCAGTTGGCCGAACTGGGTGAACAAACCTTTGTCCTTGTTCATTCTTGCTGAACAGTTTACTGGTGAACAAGAGTGTGCTGTAGCCACTGCTTGTTCACGAATCTGTGTATCAGAGGCGCTGCGAATTTTCACCTTCTATCATGCAATGACTAAACACTGAATTTAGTCGTGATGTCCTCACTAATCAGTTCATCAACATATGCTCACACTCATTCTTCAATAGTGATCATCAAGAAACCGTAATGATACATGTTACCTGTGAGGCCGAGATGGGATGATAATGGATGACTGGGAGCTAGTCCTCTTTAGACTTCTGACTCCACTCTTCAGCTCGAGGTCATAGTCATGCGCATACGCTGAGTTTGCTTTCTCTGGCACGTGAGAAGTTCAAGTCATGAGGAACTCAACTTTTTCTTCTTCTTTATGATAGGACAGCTTGTGAAACTTCTTGTGTTGTTTCGTCCGAAGACTTCACTCAACTTGATTGCTTTTCTGATTTTTTTTTCATATTTGTCTGAATTTTATTTTTTGAGCTTTGCTCTCCAATGTTAATTGCTTGTCCTTTTCATTTTTGCTCTTTGAACAATTCCAATCATCGCCTTCGAATAGCAGCATATGGAGCACGCCCCGCTCTTTCTCAACATCATCCTTTCAGCGCGAGTCAAGATAGGGGTTACCCACCCATTCTCGGTTACTAGGATTAGAGATAGGACGGTTTGTTTTCCCGTCCCACCATTGCATAAACGTTGCAAAGGTGGAGTGAAAGTCTCACCCCTCATAACTCGGAATGCCAACCTCCACAAACTCAACGCGCTATGCGACTAATCCCCTGAACCTTTGAATGTATGTCAAGTCCCTCTAGGACATTTTCTATCAACTCCATATCCTGTAATATCTCAACTCAAAGGAACATATAACATCAAGTCACTAGCATCACAACATTGCAGAAATCATGCAAAGCATACACGTCAAAACCTCATAGCATTAAACATCATCTCATAAAATTAGCATCTTCATCATAGCATATATAATCGCACGAAATCAGCAGCACCAAAAAAATTCAAAAATAAACGTGCTCTAACTACTATTAATGCATGTTAAAATAAAGGTAAACGTGCTGACACATACTAGTAACTCCTCCACCCCACACTTTTCAAACAAACCGTGTCCTCGCGGTACAATTAGATTGTCGGGAAGGGTAGTTATGCAAGATCCAAAACAAGAGAAAGAAATAACAAAAAGAAACATATAAGAAATCCTAACTATGCTCGGGCTGCCTCCCGATGAGCGCACTTGTTTAACGTCGTTGGCTCGACGATACCTCTCATCACCCTTCATTTACCGGGTCCGCCGGCTCGAACTCCTTGTCTGGTGGGATATCCTCTCCAAAAGGAACATCTTTGTGTAGCAGCCGATGCATTGGAAATGCTGTCTTTGAAAGGTCTTTAACAAGTCTGCGATAAAATCTAACAAACTTGTGATAAAATCCAGCATATTCTAGAAAAGACATGATACCTAGCTGTATTTGGCTCGAGCACCGCATCCTCAATGATATCCAGCGCATGTATTCCTGCAATGTTAGGTGGGTTTTGCATAGATTTATACATGTTGAATTTAATTACTTCCCCGTCTACCTCCATGGAGAGATCACCCGTAAATGTATCAATCTTCATTTTTGCGGTCACCATGAAGTGTCTCCTTAGTAAGACGGGTGAAGTGTCTATCGCATCACCCTCCATTTTCATGATAAAAAAATCTGCAAGGAATATAAGTTTTCCTACGTGCACTAATACATCAACCACATACCCTCTGGCTTACTACATGATTTATCTGCTAGTTGAATAATCAAGTCAGTGGGTTTCAGAGGACCAATACGCAATGTTTGATATAAAGAGTAAGGCAACACATTAACCGAAGCACCTAAATCCAACGTACAATTATCAATTTTGAATTTACCAATGACGCATGAAATTGTAAACGTACATGGATCCTTACATTTTTGTGCTGCCTTGCATTGATTAACGTGCTCATGTTTTAGTTCTCCTCCTTGGGTAGTGCTCAATTCTTTAAGAGCCTTAGCATATTTCGGGATCCGCTTTATAGCGTCAATGAGTGGGGATGAGATCCCAGCTCTACTGAAAAACTCCAATAAAATTTGAGACGCTGCTGGATCCTCCCTAGATGTCGATACCTGCATAGGAAATGGAAGAGAGGGGTCAGAACAAATTTTTTCAAAAGATTTAGTGAAAGGCTCAAAATTCTCTTTTTTTCAGCTTCCACAGTGCTTGCTGAATTGCCGCTCGTCTGCCCTCCTTCAAGCTTCATGGGGCTTATCAGAGCCAATGCACTAACATTCCCCTTTGGGTTTGGAATCTTCTGCGAGGGCAGCTTTCCTGGATCACTCTTCATCTCATAAACTGTGGAGGCTAGCTGCGCAATTTGTTTGGTTAGCTCGGCTATGGCTCCATCAGTTTTGGCCTGGTTCCTTTGCATGGAACTCTCCAAGTCCTTGAGCGCTGATCGCGCGTCGTTGTACACGTCAAATTAATCCTTCCTTCTCCACTTAGTACAGCGGCTAAGTCAGGGTTGATCCAACAAGGAGCAAGCACACTCGTTCTAACTAGTAACCTACAACTTACGAAAATTGGGGTGGGAGTGATTGGGTTGCGCAGGTGCGCGAATAAACAGTAGTGAAAGCAGAATTTGCACTAGACGTGCGCAGGCAGTAGAGATTAAGTACTATGACTATGAAAAGTATCGGTGCAGACAATCCTCTATGAATATATTCCTTATCATTGACTCTAAACGTCTATAGTTCGATTTACTGAAGTTAGTGTCCGATCAAGGCTTCCTAACATGTGCGCATGTTCCGATCAAAGTTCATGAGCTATTAATTCTTGAAACTAGTCTAAGCAACTACGCATCCTGTCACAGTAGCAACTGATTATCCTAGCGCGTTTCTCCTAGTTGTCACCGTCAAGCTACCAACCAATTTAACATATAACAGACAAGTAGTAAGAGTAAGATTGCGGTTCAAGGCTTCCCCTACTCATGCAACTAGCTGTCAACCGTGTGCACGGAATTAATACAAGCAAACAAACTATGCATTAAGCACAAGTCTCAAAGGAAATACTCATAGAATCATGCCCAACCGATACAAAGCGTTTAGCTAGACATGCTAGTAGTAAACATCATAGAAATAGTAAATAAAAACTAAAGTATCCAAGAAAACAGTAACAAGCAAGTGAGTGCAGGTTGCTGTGTCTCGGCTGAGCGCACAAAAAAACGCTCCCAAAACCCTTTTCCAAATTGCCTCTAAAGCCCTCCCGAATTAGGGTTTCTTTCTCCCTTTTCTTCTCTTTATTTTCATTCTTTTGGGCCGGCCTTCTCTTGCACGAATCACTTGATTCTTGCAAGCTTTGACAAGTGAAACAAATGATTCGGGCGAATCAAACACTCAGTGTTCTTCCCCTGCTGCACGAATCAATTGATCCGGGCAAGCTTCAAAGTGATTCGGGCGAACCAAAGTGTGTGCATAAGCTTGGGCGAATCAATTTTGATTCGGGCTGCCTTCAAAGTGATTCGAGCAAATCAAATACTCAGTGACACTCCCCTACTGCACGGATCAATAGTGATTCGGGCGAATCACTCTTGGCTTGGGCGGATCACTTTTGATTCGCGCACTGTTTGGGCGAATCACTTCTGCTGGGTTAGAATCTTGCTTGTTTGACCCTTCAAACCTTCGAATCTCGTAGTGATGTAAACTAAGAACTTTTAGGCCCTTAAGTTAGTTTTCCAACAAGCTATAGCACGCCTCAATCGAATAAGAATTGTGCGCTCAGCAAGCGCTCGACTAAAAATAGGTCAATCTGCCCAGATTCGTTCTATATCCATCCAAATGCGCAATAAACCTCCAAAGGGGTCTTGATACACCTATGATGCAAAAACCTAACAAGAAGTAACCTTTCACAATAAAATGTAACTAAACAATTGGAATAAATAACTCGATGGATCGTATAAATACGCTTCATCAACTACCTCCCATGATCCTGAGACATTTTTGCTTCTGAACCAAATGCCTCGTTGGTCAATTCTTGCCACGACTAATTTTCTGGGCAGAGAAGGTGCAGTCTTGGCCATGGAAGGCTCTGGCCGGGGGTTCTGAGGGTTTGGGGCAACCCTGAAGTCATCAGGCTCGGACTCTTCTGTTTCAGCTTCATCTTCCTCATTAGAGGTGTCAATATCTATAGGCCCTTTGTCAGCTTGTTTCACGGAGGGTGCTTGTTCCTCCTCCTCTGAGAGATCATCTTCTGATGGAGGAGTGGGCACCACAAGAACTTGCCTGTCCAAGGGCCTCTTTGTTCTTGTTTGGTGAGTGGTGTCCTCCATGTCAGAGTCTTCAGGGGTGCAAGAAACACTAGATGTTGTAGCAGTCTCTTGAGTAGAAGGGTTGTTGCTCTTGTTGGTGACTTCTTTTATAGGGGGTTGGCTCAGGGGTACCTCACTTCCTTTCCATTTCCTGGACCCTTCTTTGCGGTTATACACCTTGGCACCCCTTGTTCGGACCATTGTCGTTGAGAGATCTTCTGGAGGTTGAAGGCGCCGGAGAAATTACAAACCCTAGGTGAAAATGGTTAACTCGAATCTTGCCCCTTCTTTCCCTTTTCTTTTAAAAATTTGGACACGTGTCGACTTCACTGTGCACGAGCAACTTTGGCACCAACTATAATTTCACAAGTTACACTCAATTTACTAGAGAGTGTTGTAGCACTCTGTTCAGCTGCCTCATCTGGATTCAGTGGTGATATAAGGTGGTTGTTTATCCACAGCTGTGTCCTTTGTCACATGTACCCAGTGCATTTGACACTTGCATTTTTCTAGTGCTTTACTCCTTTTTCCGGCTGAGGATGAGTAGTTCACATTTCTTTTCTTTCTGTGCCTCCTTCTCGAATTAGTTGTTCCTCCAATACTTTTGAAGGTTTCCTGCACAGTAAAACGATATCCCTTGTTCACTAGCATCTGCGTGCTGTAGTATTCATAGATGGACAGTGAGTTTCTTGTGCTTGTTCTCAATTTACTGGCATTTGTTGCTCTTCGAGGCTTCCAATACTTGATCAGGATTGGACAATGTCTCTGGAAGTGTCCTACTTGATTACAGAAGTAGAATCTCCTCTTCTTTGATCTGGGCTTTCAAGCAGGAGGTTGATCAAGAGTTTGTTGTAGCATTCTCTTATTCTCTTTTTTGGCATCTTTTTCTGAACATGTTTTATCACTGTGACAGGGCTCTCCTGGACACTTGCAGCTCTTTCAGTTTGTTCGGGATAAGTGGCTTTAACAAATGTAGTTGCACCCGTGCTTGCTTCCCCTGTGTATCCAAGACCTTCAGTTCCACCCCCAAATCTTTGGTAAGCCAGAATCTCATCTAAGTAGCAACCACCTTGCGCACCCTGCTTGTTCACTTTAGCAAGTTTTGTCAATTTGAATGCCACTACATTAACAATCTCCCCCTTGGCATTTTTGACAAAACCTGATGTCCACTGATGCCGTGAGCTTCTTATTGACCCTTCAATCAGTTGTTGACTCCAGAAAATTTGGCCATGGCTGGTCTGTTTCTTCAGCCTTTTGGTTAGTCATTTCTGGCCTATTTCTACAACAGTAAACTACTCATGTTCCTATCCTAGGCAAACATGCCTGATTACTACTGAGATGTTAGTATTGTTTGGGACAGTTCTGGCCACATGCGGCCTCAGTTCCAGCCACGCAGGGCCATAAAGGACAAATGTAAGAGCTACCTATTACAAAAAGTTTAGTTCATTAGTAATCTTCTTAACTAACGTTGACAGGAGGCTGAGCTCAGTTTTCAGGTGGCTGATGATTTTTGCTCTGACAAAGACACTCAGCTCCTCAACACACTACAACAACACCTGTCCGTAGCTGTTCTCCAAAGACGCTGATTGATCCTTCAACGTGCCACGCTCCAGTTGAGTTTGTGGATCAATGCTTGATCAAAGTCAGCCAGTTCTAATTTCTCTCTTCACTCAATACAACTCTACAACTCAGCCTTCTGCAATTGTCTCTCATTGTGTGTATTCTATCTTTGATTTTTTAATTGATCTGCCTCTGCATTGTTCTTATACATTCATCAATGATTAGCTTTTAGAAATCCTAATTGCCTTAGGATTCTTAAAACAGCTTAGCATTACTTGAACCTTCTCCTACATTCTTGCGGAGTTGTTGAGATTTTGTTTCCTAAATCGGAATTTAAAAACCTTGTCTTTCTTGAATTCTTCCGACCGTGTGATAACGTTTGCTGATCTCTTGAGGACGTTTGCAAAGCTCCCTGAGCTCTCACAACACCTGCAACATCTTACCAGACTCTCTCCGTGCAGCTTTAAGATGATCGGCCATTCTGCTCTAGCTTTAAATCATAACGGGTTGCTATAACAGTTTCTGTCATTTGTCTTTTGCCCAGCTTACCTCAGCTTTGTGGTCCATATAGTGCTATAGCACTTTCTTGTGCTTGTCGCTGTACTTTGTTGCTGTTTTGTCAATCTTCAGATTGTGCTCCAGCTACGATCTTCAAGGAGTGTTGTAGCATATTCTTGTGTTGTTTACTCAAGGATGCCATACCTCAATAGTCTCTACATATGTAAGACAATATATATATGTATTAGAAATAAATTATAAAATTATGTACGGTAAAAATCTTAACACAAATTCACCCCTGCACCACTCTTTCAAATTGAAAAGAATGATAAAACTCATAATTTATTAGCATTTGCGAATGAAATTTCACAGCGTCTCACTTAGACAGATTTGTGAACTAGCAGTTGCTGCAGCACACTCTTGTTCACAAGAAATAATCTCAGCAAGCAATGAACAAAGGCACAGGTTTGTTCACCCAGTTCGGCCAAACTGCCTACGTCTGGGGAGGACTATTCTCCAGTCCTCAATCCACTCAATCAAAGGTCCCAAGCACACTCGGTTACAACGCACGCAACCTATGCTACTTTAACCCCGTGTGGATCACACAACACAATCAGAACAAGCTCTGATTTGTGTCAGCACACCCTCTACAGTATGTCAGTCTAGAATAGCTACAATCCTCTCAAAGAACTTAGCCTATTCTATACTACACTACTCAGCAGAGTTGCTGCAGCAACAGCTGTAACACACAGCTGAAGCACAATGTCCGCGTCGCTCCAAGGCCTTCTGCCGAGCCGATCGAACCTCTCCAAGAGCGCTGCACACTCTGATTAACTCCCCCTCACTCAGTGACCACCTGTCACTAGTGAGTTCTTTCCGCACGAACTTCCACCGAGCCTTCCACCCGTCAGTTCTTCCGCGGCTGCCTTTGATCAACCAACAAGCTCCAAAGCTCTGAATTGGCTTCCAGATCAATGCACAAATCAGTCTCTGCAAGACCTGATTCTCTTCTGCAATGCTCACCACAGCTCTGCGCTCAACGCTCTGCCCGTGTGTGTTTGATCGAAGAACAACGTCCGTAGCACACCAAAAATCCTCACTCTGAAATCTGTGTCTACTCTCGTGTATCACTCAGCTTCGATCACCCTCTTCAGCCCTAACACCTTCTGCTTAAATACCCACACCACTTTAAGCAGTTTCCAGGTTTAGGCCATTGATCCTCAAGATCAATTATCTCCTAAAATCTAGGAGATTAGATTTGATTAATATCTTCAATGCAAATCTCCTTCCTCTGACCAGTGAACCTTGCTGGAATATGCTCAACAGCATTTTAGAAAATCTTCTAAGAGCAAGAACACAACTGCCATACCTTCAAAGCTCACCAAGTACATAACTGCTACTCGGACAGTTGATACAGCACTTGAACCAGCACCTGCTGCAGCATCCCCTGCTGTATCTGCTACTGCTTGTTTGTTTGAGCTCTGCAGCAGCTCCTTGTTCACATATGTTAGTTTTGTCAACCTGCCATACTGCATCATCAATCTCCCCCTTGGCATTTTGACAAAACCACCAGAAATCTAACTTGAGAAATTCTACTTCTTAGCCTGCTCTTTCTCTGGTCCAGAAATCTAACTTGAGAAATTCTACTTCTTAGCCTGCTCTTTCTCCTCCCCCTTTTTGGAACAAATGACAAGGGAGGATGTGACACGGAGGACTTATGGGGACAACACACAGAGCCCTAGAGAGGCTCTCAGATCTTCAAACCGAGCTGCATCCAGAGATTTGGTGAAGATATCAGCAAGCTGTTTGGCAGACACAACATGCTGGAGCGAGATAACTTTCTTTTCAACAAGATCACGAATGAAGTGATGACGAATGTCAATGTGCTTAGTTCTGCTGTGCTGAACCGGGTTCTTGGATATGCTGATGGCACTCATATTGTCGCAGTAGAGAGTCATTTCAGCTTGAGCAATCCCATACTCACTCAACATTTGCTTCATCCACAACATTTGTGCACAGCAGCTCCCAGCAGCAATGTACTCAGCCTCGGCAGTGGATAGAGAAATGCTATTCTGTTTTCTGCTGAACCAAGAGACCAGGTTATTCCCCAAGAAGAAACATCCGCCCGAAGTGCTCTTCCTGTCCTCTGAGCACCCTGCCCAGTCTGCATCACTGTATCCGACCAGATTAGCCTTTGTGTCTTTAGTGTACCACAAGCCATAGCCCACAGTCCCGCCAACATACCGAATGATACGCTTGACCAACTGCATATGACTATCTCTGGGACAGGCTTGAAATCTGGCGCAGACTCCTACTGCATAGGAAATGTCAGGGCGGCTGGCAGTCAGGTAAAGCAAGCTTCCAATCATGCTTCTGTAGACAGTTTGACTCACTTCCAAACCGTGCTCGTCTTTGATGGCTTTCACATGAGTGGCAGCAGGAGTACGCTTGTGACTTGCCGAGTCGAGCTGGAATTTCTTCACAAGAGACTTGCTGTATTTACTTTGAGCAATAAAGATCCCATCCATTTTCTGAGTAATCTCCAAACCAAGAAAATATGAAAGTTCTCCCACCATGCTCATTTGAAATTCTTGCTGCATGTGTTTCACAAACTGCTTCACCAGGTGCTGGGACTTGGATCCAAAGACAATATCATCCACATAAATTTGAGCAATGATCACATCAGACTGAGCTCTTTTGACAAACAAGGTTTTGTCAGCTCCCCCTCGGTTGTACCCATGTTTTTCCAAGAAAACTGTCAACCGCTCATACCATGCCCGAGGAGCCTGTTTTAGTCCATATAAAGCTTTCTTCAACTTGTACACCTGTTCTGGATGATGAGGATCTTCAAAGCCTTTTGGTTGAGAGACATAAACTTCTTCAGAGAGCTCTCCGTTCAAGAACGCACTTTTAACATCCATTTGATATAATTTGAACCCCAAGCAGCAAGACATTGCAAGCAGCAGTCTGATAGCCTCCAGGCGAGCTACTGGAGCAAATGTTTCATCAAAGTCTAGACCCTCAATCTGAGAATATCCCTGGGCAACCAGTCTGGCTTTATTTCGTGTAATGTTTCCCTTTTCATCAGTTTTGTTTTTGAACACTCATTTTGTGCCTATAATGTTAACCCCGATTGGTCTGTCCACTAGATCCCAAACATCATGTCTTTCAAACTCTGCCAATTCCTCCTGCATAGCCATAACCCAGAATTCATCACTCATGGCCTCCTTGAAATTCTTTGGTTCAATGCTAGACATGAAACATGTATTAAGATAGGCATGACTTCTGGTTCTTCTTCTGTCTGAGGGATCCCCAATCACATTCGTCAAGGGATGATCCTTCTATATCTTCTTTGGGGGCTGCCTTGAAGGTGGATCGGGAGGCTCAGTGTGAAAATCGTCAGACAGGCTTTCTGATTGGTCATCTGGAATTTCTGCTTCAGTACTTGCTGTAGCATCTGCTGAAGTCGCAGCTTGTTCACCTCTGGTCTGTCTATCAAGCATTTCTTCAGGATCAGAGTCTTCTTCACCAGTGTCAGAATCAGAGATAGATGCTTCGTCTGTATCATTTACAACCACATTTATGGACTCCATGACGGTCTTTGTTCGCTGGTTGAAAACACGATATGCCCTGCTGTTCGTTGAGTAACCCAAGAACATTCCAGGATCACTCTTCGGATCAAGTTTCTTTCTATACTCCCGGTCTCTCAGAATGAAGCAGTCACTTCCAAAGATATGGAAGTATTTAACCGTGGGTTTTTTCTGATTCCAGAGCTCATAGCAGGTCTGCTTTGTTCCCCTCCGCAAGGTGACTCTATTGATGATGTAGCATGCAGTATTCATGGCCTCTGCCCAGAATTTCAGAGGAATCCTCTTAGCATGGATCATCACTCTGGCAATTTCCTGAATTGTTCGATTCTTCCGTTCCACCACACCATTTTGCTGAGGGGTAATGGGAGAGGAGTACTGATGTGTTATACCCCTTTGTTGACAGAATTCATCCATGTCTTTGTTTTCAAATTCTCTGCCATGATCACTGCGAATGCTGCTGATTCTAAGATTCTTCTCTTGCTCTAGCCGAGACACCAGTGACACAATGACACTCACAGTATCTGATTTTTCTCTGATAAAATCAATCCAAGTGAATCTAGAATAGTCATCAACACAGACAAATGCATACCTCTTCTTGCCTAGGCTCTCGACTTCCATTGGTCCCATCAGATCCATGTGAATCAACTGAAGAGGCCTGGTTGTACCAATATCTTTGACTCGAGGATGTGAGGCCTTCTTCTGTTTTCCAATCTGACAATCTCCACAGATGGAGTCTGTCTCTCCTTTCAGCAATGGAATTCCTCTGACCAGCCCTTCTGTGGCAATTCTCTTAAGAGTTCTCAGGTTAACATGTCCCATTCTTTTGTGCCATAAGGTCATTTCCTCAGCCTTTGTCAGCATACATTTCTGAATCCGTGAGTTTGAACTCACATTGAGAAGGTAACAATTGCTCTTGGATCTGGCTCCTTCCATTATGCACTTTCCAGATTTGTCGAGGACTTGACATGAGTCTTTTGTAAACTTAACTTGTTTGGTCCCATCACACAGCTGACTGATGCTTATGAGATTAGCCTTTAACCCTTCCACCAAAAGAACATTGCTCAAGCATGGCATTCCTTCCACATCCAAAGTTCCTCTTCCCAGAACTCTTCCTTTCAGACCATTACCAAACTTCACACGTTGTTCCAGACAGGGAGTAATGTTCTTCAGAAAGGATCTTTCTCCTGTCATATGACCTGAACAGCCACTATCAAAGTACCAGCTGATCTTGTCCGAGGTGCTAGCTGTGCTGACAAGAGCAAGGTGCTGAGTCTGCGCATGTTTCTGCCTGACAGATTCCCTGGGTGATGTTGTTCTGGCACGAGCTGAGAAACAGTTTCTTTGAATATGACCTTTGCGACCACAGCTGTAGCATTTTTTAAACTTCGAAGCTCTCTTGTAACTGTGATGTAGAGGTTGCTGTAGCAGGTCCTGGTTCAATTTTTTGTGTGTTTTTGTGACTCTTCTAGCAGACCTGTATCTGGCTATGTTGCATTCATCTTCACTCAGCTCTTTCTCATCTTCACTTCCACTAGCAGAGAGAGCATTCTTTTTCATCCGTTTGCTGGTACAGTTGATTTGTCGATGACCGTAGCCTGCACAATTCCAGCATCGGACTCCTTTCTTCACTTCTTTCTTTCCGTCTTCACTCTGAGCCGGTTCCTTTCCTTTCCTTTTATTTTCTCCATCTCTTCTGAATTTCCGTGAGGATGAGCTTTGTCTAGTTCTTGAGTCCATGTTTTTCAGAAGTTTTCCTAGGTTCTTGACCATCATACTTAGCTGATCCTCTGCAACTGACTGCTTGATTTCTGCTTCAGCTTTCAATCCAACATTCTTGTCCTTGGAAGTGGTGTCCTCTTTGACCAGTTTCATCTCAAATTGTTTGAGAGACCCCATCAGCTCTTCCAGCCTCATGAATTTGACATTTTGCGCTTCTTCAATAGCTGTCACTTTCATGTCGAATTTTGTGGGCAATGATCTGAGAACCTTTCTGATAAGCTTTTCTTCAGGGATGGGCTCACCAAGAGCATGAGCTTCATTTGCAAGATCACAGAGTTTAGCATTAAACTCAGTGACTGTTTCTTCATCCAGCATCCTCAGATTCTCAAATTGTGTGGCAATTATCTGGAGTCTTGACAGCTTCACTCTATCAGTTCCTTCATGGGCAGTTTGTAGAATCTCCCATGCTTGCTTGGCCATGTCACAGTTTGAGATCAACCTGAAATTGTTAGCATCAACTGCAGCAAAAATTGCATTCAGAGCCTTTGAATTACCAGTTGCTGCAGCACCTTCTTCAGCAGTCCACTGCTCTTCAGGTTTTATTCTTGTCACTCCTTGCTCATCCATGGTGATTGGAGGAGACCACTGAACCATAACAGCTCTCCATGTCTTCTCATCAATAGCCCTGAGAAAGGCTTTCATTCTAGCTTTCCAATATCCATAATTGCTCTCTTCCAATAATGGAGGTCTGCTTGTGCTCTGTCCTTCCTTCATTGTCTTGGCTTCTTCAGAGACACTATAGGATCTTTTAACTCTGTGTGTCGAGTTCCCGCTCTGATACCAATTGAAATTTCACAGCGTCTCACTTAGACAGATTTGTGAACTAGCAGTTGCTGCAGCACACTCTTGTTCACAAGAAATAATCTCAGCAAGCAATGAACAAAGGCACAGGCTTGTTCACCCAGTTCGGCCAAACTGCCTACTTCTGGGGAGGACTATTCTCCAGTCCTCAATCCACTCAATCAAAGGTCCCAAGCACACTCGGTTACAACGCACGCAACCTATGCTACTTTAACCCCGTGTGGATCACACAACACAATCAGAACAAGCTCTGATTTGTGTCAGCACACCCTCTACAGTATGTCAGTCTAGAATAGCTACAATCCTCTCAAAGAACTTAGCCTATTCTATACTACACTACTCAGCAGAGTTGCTGCAGCAACAGCTGTAACACACAGCTGAAGCACAATGTCCGCGTCGCTCCAAGGCCTTCTGCCGAGCCGATCGAACCTCTCCAAGAGCGCTGCACACTCTGATTAACTCCCCCTCACTCAGTGACCACCTGTCACTAGTGAGTTCTTTCCGCACGAACTTCCACCGAGCCTTCCACCCGTCAGTTCTTCCGCGGCTGCCTTTGATCAACCAACAAGCTCCAAAGCTCTGAATTGGCTTCCAGATCAATGCACAAATCAGTCTCTGCAAGACCTGATTCTCTTCTGCAATGCTCACCACAGCTCTGCGCTCAACGCTCTGCCCGTGTGTGTTTGATCGAAGAACAACGTCCGTAGCACACCAAAAATCCTCACTCTGAAATCTGTGTCTACTCTCGTGTATCACTCAGCTTCGATCACCCTCTTCAGCCCTAACACCTTCTGCTTAAATACCCACACCACTTTAAGCAGTTTCCAGGTTTAGGCCATTGATCCTCAAGATCAATTATCTCCTAAAATCTAGGAGATTAGATTTGATTAATATCTTCAATGCAAATCTCCTACCTCTGACCAGTGAACCTTGCTGGAATATGCTCAACAGCATTTTAGAAAATCTTCTAAGAGCAAGAACACAACTGCCATACCTTCAAAGCTCACCAAGTACATAACTGCTACTCGGACAGTTGATACAGCACTTGAACCAGCACCTGCTGCAGCATCCCCTGCTGTATCTGCTACTGCTTGTTTGTTTGAGCTCTGCAGCAGCTCCTTGTTCACATATGTTAGTTTTGTCAACCTGCCATACTGCATCATCAGCGAAAATACTAGAAGATGATATACTTTATCAGTAACATGTCAATGAATCAATCAATTATTAGAAAAAAATAAAATTTTTTTTTGGACTAAAAACACAATCCTATTACATAACCCAAACAGAAAAACATAAGAGCCATTGATAAAACAATTGGACTACAAAGGAGCACATCAGATCAAAGTACTATAAGCTGCTCCCTAAATGAGCAAGGTTGAGGCTTCAAATCGCTAGCAATAGCAAATTTAACTGCCCGAGGAGTCTCTCCAAAGCTGGCGGTAAAGAAGTACCTAAGCTCGGAATAGTACAGAACATCTGCTAGCCGATTAAGAGAGTGGCTGATTTTAAATATATCAATCTCCTTGAGTCTTTTAACCAGCAGCCTTTTAATCTGGAAAACCTTCCAATCCACCAAATACTGTGGCCAAGAAGATGCACCTCAGGATGGGATATCTGTATGCAATGAAAGGTCAATTTCCTAGCTTGCATCTCACAGATAATCTGCAACAACCCTTGCAGAAAATGCTTGCGAGCCGCAACAATCTTGAGAGCAGCAACAAACATATCATATCTATCGCAAAACACAGCAGCCAACCGAGAACTATCATCACCAATACATATAGCAATGTTACAAGTATTACCTTTACTTTTTGGCTGCCAAGTAGTCCAAAACATTCTTTCCGACTTGGGCATCTGAGGGTTAACATGAAGAGCTTTGCAAACATTGGAAGACAGTAAATCTTGACTGCAAGGAGCTTTAATGATATTAACTAGATCCGCAGCCCATCTGAAAATATTGCACTTACTGAAAACTCCTGGCTGATCATCATACACCATCTTATTTCTGAATTTCCAAATATCCCACAAGCAGAAGCTTATAAGAGCAAATCCCAAGCAGTCCTTAAAATTTTTGAAATCAGCCATAGTGCCCCAATCATAACAAAACTGATGAAACGTTGTAGGCTTGCTTTTACAGAAAATAGGACAAAGAAAATTCCAAACCAGAAGAGCTTTGTCACTATGAAGAAACAGATGTTCCATAGTTTCAACCCTGGGATCATTGCAGCAGACACATTTACTGGCAATCTGGCAGCCAGTTTTGATGATATTTTCATAAGTAGGAAGGGCTGAATGTAATACCTTCCACAGAAAGGAGACTTTTGATGGGATAAAATTACTCCAAATAGCTTCAAATTTTTTTATACAAGGTTGAGTGTAGCTAAAACTCCTCAAAAAATTTGCTATAGTAACCTTACCACTATTGTCCCCTTCCCACACTAACCTGTCAGAAATGTCTTCAGAGAAAGTATCTCCAATGGAAAGATAAATCCGAGGATTCATATTAAAAATAAAATCCCTTCTGCAAGCTGGATTTTGAATAACCTCTTTAATTTGCATATTTCTTAATCTCTTAGGGCAATCCATGGCAATACCCTCACAAAAATTAAGGGTTGAAGTTTTGCCATTCCCAAGGATCCATCGACAATTCAGGGAAATACTAGAAATGAAAGGGGAAATAGTTTTCCATAGCCAAGAGCCTCTGCCTCCAATGGAAAACCTGCTCCTTGCATGATTAGCCCACAAGGAAGAATTGAGCAAATAATTCCAAGCCAATTTCCCATGCAGCGCTGTAATAACCTGATGAAGAATTCTGATCCCCAAACCCCCGGCATTAGTAGGCACACAGACAGCTCCCCAATTAACCTAATGATGACGAGATTCCCCACAAGAATCCCACAAGAAATTTCTAAGAATCTTATCTACATCCCTCAAAATACCTTTAGGAACAGGTATGACTGACAGGCAATGAATGGGAATGGATTGCTGGACTGCCTTGATTAAGGTAATCCTCCCAGCCATAGATAGGAAGGATTTCATCCAACCTAAAAGCCTCCGTTTGATACCATCAACCAGCCCCTGGAAAAAGGAACTTCTAGGCCTCCCCGGGAACAAAGGGACTCCTAAATAACGAACAGGGAAAGCACTTGGAAGAAAGCAAGAGAGATGAAGCAGATTAGCTTTCCTAGCATTATTCATATGCTTGGAGAAAAAAACCTTGCATTTCCCTTCATTCAGTTGCTGTCCAGAATTAATGCAGAAAGATTTTAATACCTCCAATACTTTAGCAAAGGAGGTCTTCCCTCCATTTGTGAACACCAAAACATCATCTGCATAGAGAATGTGATTAATGTCTGCAGCTTGAAGAGAAGACCAATAGGGCATAATACCACCTCCTGCCCTGCCAGCCACGTTCAACTTTCTGGATAAAAATTCCATAGCTACTACAAAGAGGCTAGCAGATAAAGGATCCCCATGCCTCAGCCCCCTATTAGATTTAAAATCCCCAAAAGATTTCCCTCTAATCCGGATCGAATACCAACAATTGCTAATATTCCGATAAACAAGATCGCACCATTGCTCATCGAACCCAAAAGCCCTCATACCTCGAATAAGAAAAACCCAAGATATCCGATCATAAGCTTTCGCCATATCAATTTTAACCATCACATTACCCCCATGAACTTTTTTATGAATATCTGAAACTAGGTCATGAGCCAGAGCAATGCTATGATGTATGGACCTCCCAGGAATGAATCCTAATTGTTCCGGGCTAATAATTCTGTCAAGAAACGGTCGAATCCAATCATTTAAGATCTTAGATATGATCTTGTGAAAGAAATTGCATAGGCTGACTCGTCTTAATTGATCAAGAGAAGTGGCATTCTTTACTTTAGAAATCAGTGTAAGCACTGTAGCAGAAAGGCAATTGGGGAGGCTGACACCCTTAACAAACAGCTGGACAGCTTCTGTAAAATGTCCTCTCTAATAATATTCCAACAGGACTGATAGAAAACTCCAGTGAAACCATCTGGACCAGGGGCACTATTCTCAGGAAAATTAGACACAGCGAGCCAAATCTCAACATCTTCAGGAATAGCTCGCAGATTGCAATTATCGGTTGGAGAAATCATAGGGCGAATATTATCAAAATAGCTCCTCTGAGGAATGGCAGAAAACCCTCCAAGTAAAGCCTGGAAGAAATCTGTTGCCAAGGAGCCAATTTCATCGCGATCATCTGTAACTAAACCCGAGGGAAGGGTAATTTTAAACCCAGTGTTCCTATCCCCCTCCTGAAGCCATCCGATCTGAGATTTAGCACTGAGAAAAAGTTGACGATCATCTAAAGCTATTTGAAGACGCTTTTGACATTGTATAAGATCTTCCTCACTGTCCGAACTCTAGCAATGCTGAAGAACAAACTCAGGATCCTCTACTTGTTTACTAAGATCGCTGATCTTCTGATTAACATCCCCAAAGACATTCCAATTCCAAATGCGCAGCTCACCTCTCAGTCTTTTGAAAGCATAACAATTAACTAAAGGATTGACATGAGCACGATCAGTCCAAGATTTCCGTACTGAAATTTCACAGCGTCTCAATTAGGCAGAGTTGTGAACAAGCAGTTGCTGCAGCACACTCTTGTTCACTCGGAAATTGTCTCAGCATCAATGAACAAGACAGGAGTTTGTTCACCCAGTTCGGCCAATTGCCTACGTCTGGGGAGGACTATTCTCCAGTCCTCAATCCACTCAACCAAAGGTCTCCAAGTACACTCGGTTACAACTCACGCAACCTATGCTACTCAACCTTGTGTGGATCACTCAACACAATCAGAACAAGCTCTGACTTGTGTCTGCACACCCTCTACAAATGTCAATCTAGAATAGCTACAGACTTCTCAAGACTCAGCTTATTCTAAACTACACTCAACTCAGCAGGGTTGCTGTAGCAACTGCTGTAACACACAGCTGAAGCACAATTTGTCCGCGTCGCTCCAAAGCCTTCTACCGAGCTGTTCGAACAATTCCACGAGCGCTGCACAATCTGGAATACTCCCCCTCACTCAGTGACCACCTGCAACTAGCGAGTACTGCCGCACGACACTTGACCGAGCCAACCACCCGTCAGTTCTTCCGCGGCTGCCCTTGATCAACCAACAAGCACCACTGCTCTGAATTGGCTTCCAGATCAAGCTCGAATCAGACTCTGCAAGTCCTGATTCCCTTCTGCTTCTATCACCACAGCTTTGCGCTCACGCTCTGCTCTCGGGTGATGATCGAAGAAAACTTCCGTCGCACACCACAAATTGCTCTCTCTGAATTCTGTGTATGCACTCGTGTATCCCTCAGCTTCGATCAACCTCTCAGCTCTGAACACCTCTCGCTTAAATAGCAGCACCAGCTTTAAGCAATGTCCAGGTTTAGGCAATGTCCCAAAAGGAACAATTATCTCCTAAAATCTAGGAGATTAGATTTGATATTTATCTTCAATGCAAATCTCCTTCTCTGACTAGTAAACCTCACAGAAATATACTCCACAGCATATTAGAAATTCTTCAGATGCTCTCCGTAGAGTTTCCAGCCCTTCAAGACACGCCCAGGTTGCTGCTGCTTCTCGGACAGATGATGCAGCCAGTTGAACAAGCTTCTACTGTAGCATCCCCTGCTGCAGCTGCTGCTAGTTCACTTCTGCTGGACTGCTTGTTTACTTGTGCTGTAGCAACTCCTTGTTCACTTGTGCTGGTTTTGTCAAACACTGCCATACTACATTATCAATCTCCCCCTTGGCATTTTGACAAAACCCTAGAATACTTATGCACCCTTCCATGAACCAGAAAGTACTCTAAATGAAAGAAATTCAACAAAAGAGTAAGAAAGTAAGAGATGGCCACACTCGGCAGTAGCACGACCACGCAGGGTCAAATAAAACAGTTCATCAGTAGCAGCATTAGCATATTAATCTTCTCTCCCCCTTTTTGTCACAGATGCTCAAGGGGCCTGCTCCTCATCTGCCGAGAACTCCAGGTCTCTAAGGAGACTTCTGATCTGTCCACGCCTAGCATCCCTCCTTTTGGCTTCGGCTTCAAGAATGGCCAGCTCAGATCTGAGATGGCTCACAATTCTGGCACGGAGGGCTGATTGAATTGTTGCAGCAGGGGGAAGAGAATCCTCCAGGGGAGCTGGAGCTGAATCACCTACCAGGAGAGGATCTTCATAAGCTATGGCCACTGCATGCTTCCCGTTGAACAACTTGTGATCAACTGTGAAGACCTGCAGCTCCTCAGATAATCCTTCAGAAATCTCACCAAGCTCCGGATGCTGTGAGACCATCATCCCATAAATGAGGGAGGGGAGCACAATGGGCTTGCTGGAGGAAGTGCTGCCGGCATGAGTAGCCACCTGGGGAAACATCACACTGCCCAGGCTAATTCGTCTCCTCTTTCCAATGGAGTAGAGAAGGTTAGCAAAGGCTTCGCTAACCTTCCCCCTGTGAGAGCTGGGGATCCAGTTTCTAATGCCCAGATGATATAGCAAGGCATTCTTGGAGGTGAGTTCAGCAGCACTCAGATTGGGACCTCCCCAAGACAGGCACACTCCCCCTGTCAGAACCTTAGCCAGCATCTCAGGCTGCACATCAGTGGGAGCTCTGGCATTCTCATGGATCCCAAGGAATTCATCAATTTTTTCTGGGGTAATAATAACTGTTTTACCCCGTACCCAACTTCTTCCATACTCATCCGCTCCTTCCTCACCAAACTTCTCTTCCATATTCACAATAAATTCCCTAACCAGAGCTATATTGAATCTGAATGGAAAGGTTAGGGACTTGAGCAGGTTTACCTCTGTGAGAAGCTGAATGATTGCTGCTGATCTGTACTTGTCTAGGTCCAGCCTCTTCTCTGACACAATATGCTTTCTCTCAACTGCACTCCAGGATTTAGATGTACTCCTATTTATGAACCAAATACCTCCCACTGTGTCTACTAATGCAGGTTCTCTCACAGAAGGTTCACCAGAAGCACCTGCATTTTCTTCACTTGATTCTTCCTCTTCACTGCTGGAGACAGGGATTAGGATAGGAGCTTTTCCTTTGTCTAAGGGAGGAGGAGGATGTGCTGCAGCAGGTTCTTGTTCAGGGGACTCAGCTACTGTTTCCTCCCCTTCACCCACAATGTCCGGGGACATAACCAGTGTTCTGCAGAACCTGCTACAGCATCCTCTGTAGCTTGTTCTTCTCCAGGGACTTCCTCAGCCACAGCCTCTTCAGATAGCACAGCGATACTGGGAACAGGTTCTCCGTCACATACCAAGCGCCTTCTTTTCTGCGAAGTTCCTTCGTGAGGAGAGGGCTCGCTGTGCGACACAGGGAGAGGTGCTGGTTCCCACACCACCACGTCCAGCCGCTGAGCAGGGGCTTCATTGAGCGCCTTGGTCCTCCTCTCAGACCTGCCTTGATGGTCTGCTGCCAGATTCTTCTTCAACCAGCGCGTCTTCACCATTGTAGCTAGATTGCAGAAGGTTTGAGGAGCGTACAGAGGATGATCGGCAACGATTTTGGGAAGCGCCTTGCACCTTGTCTTTGCCCTAGAAAACGATTTACCCATTATTTTTTTTTCCATTTTGAAGTTGTTAGAACACGTGCCTCACATGTGCCTTCTCCCATCATTAGCAACCAAAACATGTGAACAAGCTTATTCTGACCAGGTTGCTATAGCAGACGCAAGCTGGTTCACCTACTCATTTCAGACGACAGCTTTGCTCAGAGAATCCTTAAGAGGTTCTGGTGGAGATTTCTTCACCCACACCTGAGATAAGCTAGAGTTTCTCCTTTTCTGACCCTCCAGCCTCCTATCTCTTCATTTGTCATGTTTGGGTTTCCATACCTGTAAAACATGTGGTTTTCGCTTGTTTTTAGCGATCCAGTGCCCTTGTGCAGCAGTCTTAGCGATCCTCCTCTTCAATTCTTTCCAGCAAAAAGCTTTTCCTGAAGCAACATGATACGGAGTCTTTATGCAGCATGTGTTGGCTCTGGATTTTGCTCCCCCTTTTTCAACTGAGGAGGTTCTGTGCTGCTGCTTCAGATTGGAGGTAATCTTCTGATTCCCAACACTTGTACAAGAACCCCTTTTATTCTGAGCCTTTTGCTTTGTTTTAGATGAATGATGTGCCCGGTGCTGCAGCATCCTCTTGTTCACATGTCTAGTTCCATCTTTCTCTGCAGTTTTTGAGAAGTCATCTGAATTATTCTTTTCATCTATCACAACATCCGAAGCTTTAATGAAAACTGTCCCTCTAGAGCTTTCTTCACCAGTATACCCAAGCCCTGTTCTTCCTTTTCCAAGTCTTTGGTAAGACAGAATTTCGTCCAAGATATTTTTCTGAGAATCGGCTGTCTTGGCGGTTGCTGGGAAAGGGCCAACAGTGATCTGTCTTCCAGAGTCTTCCCTTTTCAGTATGGTAACTTGACTATTGGATGAGAAGAGACATTTCCTTCGTTCTTCTTCCAAGAGATTGACTCTGTCAGTCAATGTTTGATTGGTCTGAAGTACTGCCTCACACTGTTTGAGTATCTTCCCCAGATAGTCAACAAGGCTGTCAGATGAGTCCTCTTCATCTTCACTTTCGGATACTTCAATCCCATAGTGAAATTCTTCCTTCTTTAGCTCTTTGAGGTTGAAATCTGATACACTGGTTAGCACAACACAGTTTTCTTCATCACTTTCCTCAGAATCACTCCATTTTGCTGTCATTGACTTGCTGTTCTTTTTCTCTGAGCTCTTGAGGGGTTTGCTTGGACAGTCAGCCTCAATATGTCCATACCCTTCACAGTTCCAGCATTGGACTCCCTTTTTCATGTCTTTCCTCTCATCTTCATTCTGAGCAGGTTCTTTCCCTTTCCTTTTATTTTCTCCACCTCTTCTGAATTTTCGTGAGGATGAGCTTTGCCCAATTCTTGAGTCCATGTCGGGTAGAGTCCTGAACACTAAACCCTAGAGTGTGGTGAAAAAAATAGAGTGGAACAATTAATTTTCTATAATAATTACATGAATCTGTATTTAAATGTTATAAGAGAACAATTTTTGTCATTACAAAATAGAGTGGAACAATTAATTTTCTATAATCAATAAAAATCAATTTCTGATAGATGATGTACCAAGAGAAACTAGTAGAAATAGTTACATCAAGTATCTGGCCTTCATCTAGGAAAACAGAATTTAAATTAAGACCCCATAAAAGAACTAGAAGATTTTCTAGAAACAATTTTTAAAAATTAAAAAATAAGAACGAAACTAACGGAGAATCAATAGAAGAACCTGATTATAGGCAAGTTTACATAGATGAGATTAACAAAATCCATAAATGGGGAGATAAGACAAATACAGAAAAGTATTGCTAACCTAGGCCTACACCAATTGATGTTCTTACAGAAGAATCTAGTGAAGTCATATCTAATAGTTATAGTGGTTGTTACATTTATGAATGGAACATAGATGGCTTTGCTCATCAACATGTCCATAACACAATTCGTAGAATTTTGATTTATTCCACAATATGTAAGAATAATGATAATACTGATAAGAATATTGCTAACATGATTATATCAAGAATCATAGGACAGTTAAAAGGTTGGTGGATAATTATCTCACTTAGGAAGAAAAATAGAATATCTTTAACACATTTAGACAAGAGAATAATGTTATTCGAGAAGATGCAGTTTATACACTTGCAATTAACATATAGAACATTTTACCGGAAGATACAGTAAAAATAGTGAAAACATTAGAATCCTATTACAAAATCTCAGGTGTAAAACAGTTATAGAATTTAGATGGTATAAAGACAATTTTTGCTAAGCAGATCTATAGAACTCCTAGAGTGTAATAGCTCCCGCGTGAAATCAAAATTTATTGATGGATTACCAAGCCTCTTTGCGGAAAGAATCAGAAGAATTTTTAAGGCAGAATTATGACCATATTCCATATGAAAATTATACTTATGGAAAACTTATTGGAGTTTGTACCCAAGAAGGAATAGCCTTATATAATGAAATAAGATTAAATCAACAAATGAAGAGACAAAAACTTATACAAAGACAATAATTAGGTCAATTCTATGATTAGTTTTCTATTGACAAACTTTTTTTTAGTAAACCTAGAAAACCTGTTCGGAATTATAAACCTTACTATACGAAGAAGAAAGAATATTCTAAAAAGAAAATAGAGGGTAAAAGCAGCATAAGAACGCTAGGGAAGAATAGAAATGGTAGAAAACCAAATTAATACTCTGCAAGAAATGGGCATTATGCCAGGACATGTTGGGTAAAAAGAAAAATTAATAGTCTTGAAGAAAACGAAAGGATCAAGGGAATCCTTTCTAAGATTTTGCATAGCTCATAGGAGTGTTGAATTCAAAATCAAATTAATATTCAACTACTGGTAAAGATCTTAAAATGTTAAAAATGAAGATATAATATCATATTCATAATCAGACTGTGAACCTTTTATTTTGGACAATGTTGTCCAAATAATGAATCCGATGATAATATGGATGATGAACATTTATATAAAATACAAACACAATTTTAATATTTGAAGATTAATGTCTTAAACCATAATAATACTATGGAACTACTTTTTTTTTTTTTATAAAGAAAAAGTATACGAGTATATAAAAACACTTATGGCTCGGGCATTCCCATGGCCTACTATAAAGGTGTGAAAAAAGGAAAGAAACGCATATAAATCTCGTCCAAGGCATTCCCATAGACGAAAACCAGACAAAACGATTCAAAGACACTATTATATGCATGATTACCTGATACCAGAATCATCTCTGAAGAGGAGAGCTCTAGGGAGCCGTCTAGAGGATGACAGGCAATCGTCTGACGAGGATCCTTCCTATAAAGGAGGATCTGGATGGCAGCAGTCCAGGTTAGGACAGAAGGAAGAAAGGTGATTGATATCTGCTGCGATGCTACGCTGAAACGCAATGGAGAGCTCACTAAGATCCTGGAAGGTCCCTTGATTTGGGGAAGTGTGCAGAAAGCTAATCGCTGCATGGTTAATGAGACTGCAAATCCGATTGAAGAGAATCCCTCGATGTTTATCATTCAGCCGCCTAGCAGAGTAAATGATCGACCACAGCTGCTTATTTTGGGTTCTCTGCAGCGAACACAATTGGGGATGGGAACCTTGAACACAACTAACAGAGAAGCTTGCACCTTGAGCAGGATCCAAAGCCCTTTCAATAAAGAAAATGAGTTCTTCAGCTGGATTTTATTTGTTAAAAGTAAGTGTAATCCCCCATAAAAATTTCCCATGAACGGATCTAATAACGGCCCCTCCTTTGACTTGAGAATTATGAACAGATAAGGCCACATTCATGCAATTCCCCATCGAACCTGGGTCCCAAGAAATCCATCTGCCACGGTCTACAGGCGGTATGGGACAATCAAGATGAGTCAGACACCTTAAATTATCCTCACCGTGCGCCCCATGGAAAGGAATTATACTGCTAAGGTTTGTGGCCCACTGTTTGATAAGATGCAGGCTGTTGATTCTTTTATTGTCATATATCAGGGAGTTCCTAGCAGTCCAGAGAACCCATAAGGTGCAAAAAGCCGTACCAGATTTAAAGGCAAGGCCGAAAACTTTTGCATTGGAAAGCCACGAGCGGATCAACCCATTTTTGTTAAGAGGTATCCCACAATTAAATGCCAGACTGATGAATCTCCAGATACCCGCAGCTTCAGGGCACCGAAAAAATAAATGGGAGAGGGAATCTTCATCTCTGCCACACAGAACGCATCTGGAAGCTAAATAAACACCCATTTTTTTAAAATTAGGATCCAAAGGCAGACCATTAAGAAGAAAACGCCACATAAAAAAAACTGATTTTAGGAGGCACCCAAGATTTCCATATAGATTTCCCCCATGAGACCTCTCTATGTTGAGTAATAAAATTGTGTAAAAATTTTTTTGTGGTGAACATTCCAGATGAGCAACCAGTCCAAATTATAACATCAGTACCCTCTCCAAAAGAAATATTCTGATAATGAGCTTGGATAGAGCTGGGAAGGTCGAAAAGCGGCTGAAACTGAAGGTGAGAGACTGAAATACATTGCCTGATAGTGAGACCAGCACAGCAGCTAGGAGTCCAAATATTATGATGATCGCAGAATCTGTTGGCTGAAGTAGAACCATCCCCAAACATCCAAACTGATTGCTCATTGAGGGTAGAAATAAGATGGTGGATAGAATTCCAAATAATCGAGCCAGACCGACCAATTTTATATCTAGACCTAGAAAATTGAGCCCACAAAGATTTACCCTGGATGAAATTCCAGGCGAGCTTACTGTGAAGAGCAAGCTGGATATCAGGGAGAGAACGCAAGCCCAAACTCCCAGCTTCTTTTTGGCCGGCAGATCCTGTTAATCCTGATCCAATGATGGCGTTTACTATTACCTTTATCCCATAAAAAGTTGAATAAAAGTCTCTCAATGCGATGGAGGATAGAGCTTGGGACAGGAAGCATTGACATTAAATGGGTGCCAAGAGATCGAAGAACTGAGGTAATTAAGGCAAATTGTCCCCCCATAGATAGAAGATTGCGCATCCAACCGTTGATCCGGGATTGAACCTTGACAAAAAGATCCTCGAATTATAGACCCCTAGTTCTGCCAAGGTACATGGGAGTCCCTAGATAATTGAAAGGAAAAGCGCCTTCGGTGAAATTGGTGAGATCCAAAATACTCTCCTTGTCCAATTCATCTACTTCCTTGGAGAAATAAATGGAGCTCTTTGATGGGTTAAGCTCCTCACCAGAATAAACACAAAAATCAGAGATGACTGCCATCAGATTATCAAAATTCCTCCTTGTACCTTGCACAAATAATAATATGTCATCAGCAAATAAGGTATGGGAAAGTTTGACAGCATACCTTCTTGTATGAAAGGGGGTAATATTTCCAATGGAGGTTTCTCTGTTAATGTTCCCGGTGAGCCACTCCAAAGCCAAGATAAACAGGCTAGGGGAGAGGGGATCCCCTTGGCGGACTCCTCGAGAAGATTTAAAAAAAACCATATTGTGAACCTCCCCAGAGAATGCTATACCATATATCTGATATGTTCCAAAAAACAATGTCACAAAAGGATTCAGAAAAGCCAAATTTACGAAGAGCATGAAGTATGAAAGGCCAGGATATCTTGTCGTAAGCTTTAGCCAAATCAATTTTAATAATAGCGTTCGCACCTGAATGAAGATCCTGAATAAGATCATGGGCTAACGCTGTATTAGAATGAATGCTTCTACCATTGACAAACCCACCTTGTTCTACACCAATAATGTCAGGAAGGAGGTTCCTCAGCCTGTTATTGATAATTTTAGAGATGAGCTTATGATTAACATTACAGAGGCTGATAGGACGAACCTGACTCATATTGGAGGATTCTGAAACTTTTGGGAGCAGAGTTAAAAGAGTGGCAGTCCAGGAAATGGGAAGATGATGACCTTGAAAAAAAACAGGTGACGGCTCTATGAAGGTCCTCAGCAATTAATGACCAGAAACAAATATAAAAATGAGCCATAAAACCATCCGGACCAGGGGAACTATCGGCTTCCATATCCAGAAGAGCCTCATGAATCTCAGTTCTGGTGGGAGGACAGCAAAGGTTGGAATTGATCTGACCAGTGATGAGGATTTCTGAAGGAGGGAAATATTCTGGGGGGGGGGGGGGGGGGAGTAAAACCTTGAAGAAGGTTCGAGAAATATTGGACAGCCTTTTCCCCAATAAAATCTCGATCCTCAGTAAGATTACCATCCCCTATGTCGGGCTTCATTCACAATTGAGACCCCCGGGCTCGGATAGAAGCATGAAAGAACGAGGTATTTCTGTCCCCTTCTTTTAACCATCTGCATTTGGCCTTATCTCTAGCAAGACAGGCCTGAAAGTTGAGATTATCATTAAAATTACCCTTCAATTCATCAAGCTCACAAGCAGTGTCCTCATCCCATCTATTATGAAGATCTCCTTCCAAGGAGTTAATTTTTGAGATCAGATCTTTTTCCTTTCTCCGCAGATCCCCAAAAACTGTCCAATTCCAGGTTCTAAGGATGTTTCTCAGTTTTCTTAGCTTTAGACCAAAGTTCTTCAAAGGGTTTGGATGAAGGGAGCCTTCCCAATGAGTTGAGACAAGATCGTTGAATTGAGGGTGGCTCTCCCAAATTTTAAGATAATGAAATCTATTAATACGCTTCAAGGAAGGCTCCAATTCAATCAAGATAGGGCAGTGATCAGAAAACATCCTTCCCAAATGAGAGACTTTTATACAAGGAATGAGCTGAAGAAGAGAACCATTAGAGAGGACTCTGTCCAACCGTTCCCAAAAGCGAGCATCACCCTGTCTGTTATTACACCAAGTAAAACTGTTCCCAATGAAACCTATGTCGCCCAAAGCTGCCTGTAAAGTAAAGTCGTTAAAGTCTGTGAGAGAACCTTCATCAATTTGGTTCCCCCCTTTCTTTTCGTTCCAAGAAGAAATAGTGTTAAAATCGCCCCCAACCAACCAAGGGGTATCATTAGCATTACCAAAGGAAATAAGGTCTTCCCATAAGGCTTGCCTCCCTATTCGGGTACACAAAGCGTAGACAAAGGAGCAGTGGAAAAAATTGCCTGTAGAGTCAAGAAGAACTTGGCAAGTAACATGTTGGGCATGCCAATAACAAATATTCAGATTTACCTGTGGTTTCCAAAGAATCCAGATACTATTGTTGATATTACCACCATGGGCGTGATTAAGGAAATCCAGCTTCTTGGTTACCTCAGTCAATCGGGATGAGTCTGTCATGGGCTCAAGGAGGATTAACAGGTCAATATGATGTTGAGAAATAAGACGTCTGAGATAATCTAGAGTACCCCGACTAAAGATACCCCGAATTTTCCAACAAAGACCTTTAAACATTGGAAATGGAGAGGGTTGAAATACTGATGGTATTCATCGAACTCGGTGAATTAGTAATGGCATTGGGGCCATCTTCAGTCTCTGTATTCCCATCTCTGTGAATCTGACTCGCATTCTCCTGTAAAGGATGATCCCCCTGTGGAGGGAGATTCTGAGCTAGATCTGCACGAGGATTACTGATAATATTCCTGACAGGTTTCATTAATCGAGTATTCTGAGAAGAGGATTTTTCCTTGGTCTTCTGAAAAAAGGAAGATTTAATACTCTTGTTCCTCAACGAGTCGGCTTGATCCTGATCAGGATACCCGATAGATTGTGATCCAGATTTGTTTGTTGAGACTGTCCAGAATTCTTGTTGCTAGGAGTTTGTCTCTTATTTTGAACAATGGTCCATTCTGTACCCGGCCTTGATTTGTTTGAAGAATCAGTGTTCGTGCCATCTTTACCATTGGGAATCTTATTCCGCAGATGGGGGTCAGAACCAACTTGGGGTTTGGCTGCAATTCCATTTTCAGGAGGCACGGGGAACACAGATTGGCTCTTGTTTGTTAATTTTTTCCTACAGACTGCCAGTTCATGACCATGAATCTTACAATATGAGCAGAATGCCAGATTACCCTCAATTTCTATGGGTTGCTGATGGGGAGTATTTATACGACTCGCTAAACCATTTAAACCCAACTATTTCGACATGTTTTGATGTGAACAGTTACCTCTTAGTGTTGTTTGCATTTCAGGTGTTCGGAATACATGAGAAGAGACTTGGGGCTCAAAACGGTGTTTTTACGGAAGCAATCGGCGTTGGCGAAAATGGGAGTGCATTGCAGTGAGTCGCGCGCCAGCAGGCAACATTAGTGTCGCGCGCCGAGAGTTAATGTATTCTTTGGGCGCGCGGAATAATGTCTTCATGGGGCGCGCTAGGTTTATGATGACGTCAGCAGTCGGGCCCGCGGCCCGAAATCAATTTTACAGCCCGATCTCAATTAGGGTTTCGGAAGATTGGGACGGCAGTTGACGACGACAGAGAGAAGAGTTTGGGACAACGGAGGTTTGACGGAGACGGCGGACGGAATTTTGCAGATTGCGTGAACAGTACTTTCGGCGTGAACAGTGTTTCCGGCGGTGAACAGTGATCGTGAATAGTATTTTTTATGTTTTTCAGTTTAATGTATTTTGCAGTTATGAACATGAGTAGCTAAACTTCTGTTTCAGTTTAGGGTTTTCAATTGGTGACATTCATGTTTGAGACTTGGATTTAATGCATATTTCTATTCATTCGTAAGTTCTGGATCTTAATTTGCCTGAATTGCATTGCACGGTTAGCGTATACTTTGTCGTGAAACTATCCGCTCATCAATTCTGATTATTAACTCTTGTCGAAGCTTAGTCGTGGAAACAAGTAGTAGAATCTAGGCTTAGTATCACCTTTGCCGGGATACTTCAGGTCATTACCTTTGTCGGAGTGACCACGCATTTGATTAGAATCGTATCTTTAGAAGTCGATGATAACAGTCACTAATGAATTCCCTGAGCTGAATACTTCTCTCGATTGACATCCACACTTTTGTTACATTCGTTCTTGCTACCACTCACTCAAAACCCCCCTTTAGTTCAGTCTTCACAGGAAATCGCTTCACAGTCAGTTCTCTTCGGTTCGACCCTTGCTTACCGCTACACTAGCTAGAGCTTGGAATTATAAATACAAGTTTGGCGCGCACAACGACGCGCGCCAAATTTTGGCGCCGTTGCCGGGGAACTGCTACAGTGAAGAGTTTCTTTTTTCTTTTCTTTTTTATATTTAGTTTTCAATTATTTCTTTGTGTTTTTTTGTTGCGGTAAATTGCTCTTTCCAGCATGTCGCACGCAGGTAGTGTTAATGGTGATGGCCGCCAAAACAATGAACAAAATCAGGTCAACAACAACAACCATCCTTTACCACCACCAGGAAATCCGGGTGTGCAGGTTCCACCATTTTATGAAGAGCCGGAGCGAGTATTTAGAGCGCGCCAGAGGGAACTCCGCGAAAGGGAATTTCTGGCTAGGGATGCAGGGGCACGAGCAGAAGGTTTCAATGAGCCTAACCCACCGCCTCAACAATATGTGCAGCAGCAACCTTATGGGCATCAGCCATACAGGCGTGCCCAAAGACCGGAACAAACAATGAGAGAGCTGGCTGCATCAGACTTCAATGAGCAGCCATGGTGCATCAATACTGGTGCAGAAGAGGACGATTTTGAGGTAAAGACTTCTGTGGTGCACCACTTACCCAAGTTTGGCGGATTACCGGGAGAGGTAGCGACGAGGCATTTACAAGAATTCACCGGAATCTGCCAAACATTGAGACCCTACGCAGCTTCGGAGGACAGGTGAAAGCTTCGAGTATTTCCTTTGAGTTTGACTGACTTAGCAAAATCGTGGTTTCTGTCTCTTCCTTCAGGTAGTATTCGCACCTGGGACCAAATGCAGCGGAAGTTTCTAGACAAATACTACCCGCCAGCAAAAGCAACACAAGTGCGCAGAGAACTTTCCAATATCAAACAAGGACCAAGCGAGTCGATGTATGACTACATGGAGAGGTTCAACGCATTGGAGCAAAGCTGCTGTAACTTAGGAGTCCCGGAAAGGATGTTGGTGGAATATCTTTTGGATGGATTGAGACCTCTCAAGTGTATGATGTTGGATGCTGCAGCTGGTGGCACGGTGTTGAACTTGACACCATCTGAGGTACGTAATTTGATTACTGAGACCGCTGAAAGTGCTCGTTTCAGGAAGGAGATCAATCGAAGGGAGGATACGAGCAGAACAAGGAATGTATCACAGGCAGACTCACCCAACAACCACATGGCTGCAGAAATCAAAGAGCTGAAGGACATGATGCAGAAGATGATGGTGGGACAAGCTAATGTGGTGAAGCCTTGTGAATTTTGTGGTGCTACCAACCAGAAGACTGATTCGTGTCCATCCTTGTACGAAGACAATCCAGCAGAGGTGAACACTCTAGGAGGATATCAGAATTTCAATAACAGACCACCTCAGAGGAAGTTTGGATTAGCCGCGAATGGATATAGTTGGAAGAATGAAGGTGGATTTCCTAAGGAGCAAGCCGCGCCTCAACAGCAGAACCAGTTCTATCGGCCACCATTTCGTCAGCAACAGGAGGGTTACAACAATGCTGATCAACATCAACAAAGGAGGAACTATAATCAGCCAGGTCAGACTAACCCGTTAACTGTTAATGATCTTGCAGTGAATTTTCAGCAATACCAAGCGAAGACGGATGGTGCTCTTGCGGAGTTATCAAAGCAAATGTCGCAGTTGATCACGGTCGTCAATGAGTTAAAGAATGACCAGGGCAAATTACCATCTCAAACAGTTCCTAACCCGACGGCAAATGTCAGTGCAATTACCCTAATGCGAGGACAGGAGGCCGAAAGTGCAAATGAGGCGAGAGAGCAGACAGGAACAGTGAGTTCCGCGCCGGATGAAAACATTATCCAGACGCGCGGCGCGGTAATGTCTTCCACCGGAGCGCAAATAATGTATGAAGGGGGCGCGGTCAACGCAACGACCGCGCCTGAAGCCAACAATAACAGCGCGGCCGAAGAGAACGTTATCTCCCAGCGCGCGACACTAACGTCTACCACTGGTGGTTACCCACTGACCAAAATTCCGAATTTCGCCGTTCTGACCCACCTTTTTCATTTCCTATGCAGATATCAAAGCCTAAGGAGGATCCAACAGCGTATCAAATTTTATTGGAGTTGTTCAGTAGAGTTGGGATCTCAACCACACTTCTCGATGCAATAAGGCGGATCCCAAAATATGCTAAGGCCCTTGACGAATTGCGCACTAACCTAAGAGGAGAACTGAAGCCCGAGCAGGTAAATTTGAGGCAGAACATCCCTGCAATTGTTCAGTGCAAGGCAGCACCAAAGTGTAAGGATCCAGGTACATTTACAGTTCCATGCGTCATTGGTAAATTCAAAATTGATCATTGTATGCTGGATTTGGGTGCGTCAGTTAATGTGTTGCCTTACTCTTTATATCAAACATTGCGTACTGGTCCTCTGACACCCACTGATTTGATTCTTCAACTAGCGAATAAATCATATAGTAAGCCAGAGGGTATGATTATTGACGTATTAGTACACATAGGAAAGCTTGCAGTCCTTGCAGATTTTTATGTCATGAAAATGGAGGGTGATGCGATAGACACTTCGCCCGTCTTACTTGGGAGACCCTTCATGGTGACCGCGAAGACGAAGATCGATACATTCACGGGTGATCTCTCCATGGAAGTAGACGGAGAAGTAATTCATTTTAACATGTATAAATCTATGCAGCACCCACCTAACATTGCAGGAATACATGCGTTGGACATCATTGAAGATGCGGCGTTTGAGTTGGGTAGACAGCATGAGGAAGGCATCCAACCTCACAAAGGAAAAACTGATTTAATTCGTGGATTGCCTTTTCCCACTGACCAGCGAGGTATCGTGTCTTTCCTGGAATATGCTGGAGTTTATCACAAATTTGTCAGATTTTATCGCAGGTTCATTAAAGGATTCTTGAAGACCTCATTGCCAGTGTCTCGACTTTTGCTAAAAGATGTTCCGTTTGGAGAGGATGTTCCACCTGATAAGGAGTTAGAGTTGGCTGGGTCGGTGAACGATTGAGGATGAGAGGTACCGTCGAGCCAACGACGTTAAACAAGTGCGCTTTGCGGGAGGCAACCCGATTTTTATTTATTTATTTTCATTCTTAGCAAAACTCAGTGGGTTACGCGCCCCGAGGCAACATTAGCACCGCTCCGGGTTCATACATTAGCAGCGCTAATGTATGCTTGGAGCGCGCCAGCTAATGTGTGCATGAGGAGCTCAACCTGCTGAGTTAGGATAGTTTTTTTGTGCATTTCTTCTTTGTTTCATTTCTTTAGTATTGAGTCTTGCATGACTACCCTTCCCGACGATCTTATTGTACCGTGAGGACACGGCTATGTTCAACAGTGTGGGGTGGGGTAGTTGAGTCTGTTGTGTCAGCACGTTTATCTTTATTAGCATGCATTAGTGGTAGCTAGGGGGCACGTTTTTTGTTTCTCAGATTTGTGTATGCTACGATGGAGATACTGATTTTATGAGATGATGTTCGATGCTATGAGGTTTTGATGCGTAATGCTTTGCATGATTTCTGAAATTTTGTGATGCGAGTTACGTGATGTTATATGTGCTTTTGAGTTGAGATATTACAGGATGTGGAGTTTACAGAAAATGTCCTGGAGGGACTTGACAAACATTCGAAGGTTCAAGGGATTAGTCGCGTAGCGCATTGAGTTTGTGGAGGTTGGCACTCCGAGTTATGAGGGGTGAGACTTTGACTCCATCATTGCAGTGTTTATGCAATGGTGGGACGGGAAAACAAACCGTCCTATCTCTAGTCCTAGTAACCGGGAATGGGTGGGTAACCCCTATCCTGCCTCGCGCTGAAAGGATAATGATGAGAAAGAGCGGGACGCGCTCCATATGCTGCTATTCGAAGGCGATGATTGGAACGGTTCAAAGAAATGAGGGGGACAAGCAATTCACATTGGAGAGCAAAGCTCAAAAGGAAAATCCAGTCAAATGTGAAAGAAAGAAAAGTCAGAAAAAAACAAACAATCGAGTTGAGTGAAGTCTTCGGACCAAACAAAACAAGAAGGTTTCAAAAGCTGTCCGACCAAAAGAAGAAGGATAAGAAAAGTTGAGTCCTCGTAGCTTGGATTTCTCACGTGCCAGAGAAAGCAAACTCAGTACATGCGCGCGACTATGACCTCGAGCTGAAGAATGGAGTCAGGAGTCTAAAGAGGACTATCTCCCAGTCATCCCTTAAATTACATCTTGACTTTTCAGGTAACATGTATCATTACGGTTTCTTGCTGATCTTTATTGAAGAATGAATGTGAGTATATGTTGATGACCTGATTAGTGACGACATCTCGAGTAAAGTTAGTGTTTAGTCGTTGGCATGTTAGAATTGTTTTGGTGTCGCGAGTCTTGTTTTCGTTCTTTGTTCGGGACGAACAAGTTTAAGTGTGGGGTGGTTTGATGGGGAGTATTTATACGACTCGCTAAACCATTTAAACCCAACTATTTCGACATGTTTTGATGTGAACAGTTACCTCTTAGTGTTGTTTGCATTTCAGGTGTTCGGAATACATGAGAAGAGACTTGCGGCTCAAAACGGTGTTTTTACGGAAGCAATCGGCGTTGGCGAAAATGGGAGTGCATTGCAGTGAGTCGCGCGCCAGCAGGCAACATTAGTGTCGCGCGCCGAGAGTTAATGTATTCTTTGGGCGCGCGGAATAATGTCTTCATGGGGCGCGCTAGGTTTATGATGACGTCAGCAGTCGGGCCCGCGGCCCGAAATCAATTTTACAGCCCGATCTCAATTAGGGTTTCGGAAGATTGGGACGGCAGTTGACGACGACAGAGAGAAGAGTTTGGGACGACGGAGGTTTGACGGAGACGGCGGACGGAATTTTGCAGATTGCGTGAACAGTACTTCCGGCGTGAACAGTGTTTCCGGCAGTGAACAGTGTTTCCGGCAGTGAACAGTGTTCGTGAACAGTATTTTTTATGTTTTTCAGTTTAATGTATTTTGCAGTTATGAACATGAGTAGCTAAACTTCTGTTTCAGTTTAGGGTTTTCAATTGGTGACATTCATGTTTGAGACTTGGATTTAATGCATATTTCTATTCATTCGTAAGTTCTGGATCTTAATTTGCCTGAATTGCATTGCACGGTTAGCGTATACTTTGTCGTGAAACTATCCGCTCATCAATTCTGATTATTAACTCTTGTCGAAGCTTAGTCGTGGAAACAAGTAGTAGAATCTAGGCTTAGTATCACCTTTGCCGGGATACTTCAGGTCATTACCTTTGTCGGAGTGACCACGCATTTGATTAGAATCGTATCTTTAGAAGTCGATGATAACAGTCACTAATGAATTCCCTGAGCTGAATACTTCTCTTGATTGACATCCACACTTTTGTTACATTCGTTCTTGCGACCACTCACTCAAAACCCCCCTTTAGTTCAGTCTTCACAGGAAACCGCTTCACAGTCAGTTCTCTTCGGTTCGACCCTTGCTTACCGCTACACTAGCTAGAGCTTGGAATTATAAATACAAGTTTGGCGCGCACAACGACGCGCGGCAGTTGCCAAAAACTTTTCCCATCGGGTAAGGAGATTCTGACCTTATCCGGAATGGGCACAGTAACATCCAGCTCAATGCAGGCTCTTGCAAATCTGAATGTTGAGCAGGCCTTTTTTCTATCATCGGTATCCAGAAAACGGGCGAAAGAATTGGCAATAGCGGCGATATAAGCTCTATGGAAAAAGGGGGTGGAAGTCCCGGAAGCCGAATCCACTTCGTAGTGATAGTCGATTCCCTCCTTCGATTGTAATCTGAAGAGTACCTGAATAACCGAAAGTTAGCATGGCCGATTCGCTGGATTGAAGAGGTTAGGGCCACTGAAGCATCTTCCTCCGAATCCAAGATGATGAGAAGGTGTCTCCCATCCCAAATGTCGCTGATGGTGGCTCTCCCTTGAATGGGCCAATTGGCTTGGAAAACCCTCCTGATTTCATCGATAGGCGGTCTGCCGACTGTGAATTTGGCGATAAGCGAGTGTTGGAAACAGTTGACCCCTGCCGCATACTCCGTCGCCGTGAAAGGGATAGAAGGCTTGTTATCCACAATACCATACTGTCTTGATAGGAGAAGGATAGGGCTGAATCGCGGTGTGGGACGGCTTCGAGAGGAAGCGCTCGCAAACGTAAGCGCTTCCTTGAAATTTAGGGTTGGAGAGTGTTGAGGTTCTGTCGAAGCGATAGGTTGTGGGTCCGGTGGCTTTGGAGGAAAGGAAGGGGGACTGGAGGAAAGGGTGACTGACATCACCGACAGAACCGGTGACCTAAGTAAGGAAAAATACAAAAATCCTCGGAGAAAGGCCTGCTTAAGGTAATCAAAGATCCAAAATTAAGATAAAAGAATAATCGATCAGTTACAAATTATTCCATGTACTTCTCAGGATCAAGAAGTCAAAAAGGAAACATTTATTCCTCATGAGCCATATATTATGACTGAAATTTATAAATAGATTAAGGAAAAGAAAAAAGAAGAAAATCCTACATCAACATATGATTTGATCATTGAGATTGATAATCTCGAAATAAAATCAAGATTTAAAATTATAAAATAAGAAATTAAATCAAAGAATTCATAAAATTGAAAGAGAAGTAGACAATATACAACTAGACAAACACTTTTTGTCTACTATAGAAATGTTTACTCAGAAATGGCAAACTAAAAAAACTTTGTTACTAGATAGTTACTATTCTAAGGAATGACTACTTTTGTTGATAGTGACACATACTTAAATGTAATTCAAGAAGACTTGATTCCGACACGGTATTTTCATAAAACAGCACATATGTTTTCTCATACAAGAGGAAATAACAATAGACTAACTACAAATTACCCCAAAAAACAGTACTAACTACAAATAAAAAATGCATATAGATTAGTTTCTTAATAGCAAAAGATATAACTAATAGGGTAATACTTGGAACACCTTTACTAACAAAGATTTATCTTATAAAAAGGGTTGATTCACAAAGAATCATAGAAACTTTTGAGGAAAAAATATTCTAATAAAATTTATAACTGAACCTTTAACAAAGGCTTTACATGAAGTTTATGCCAATATATGTGTTAAGGAAAACCAATTATATTTCCTAAAACACGAATTGAGTACTCTTACTATTGAAGAAAAACTTCAAAACCCAAATTAAAGAATAAAATTAAATTACTAATTAACCAATTCTCAATAAAGATTTGTAACGATCATCCAAATGCCTTTGGGACAGAAAGAAACATATTGCTTCTAGGAAGGATTTGATAAAATCCAACAAAAGCTAGAACTTGCCTAATGAATTCAGAATACTTTGAATTATGCAAAAAAGAAATCGAAACTTTATTCCAAGAAGGATTAATAAATTCATCTAAGTCACGTTGGACTTGTACATCTTTCTATGTTAATAAATGGGAATCTCTAGAATTCAAGAAGGAGGAAAGATCACTGTCATAATCAAATGGGAAGGATAATAATTTTTCGCCATCATTTGCTATTATAGTGGTAAATCAAGATAATAAAGCTAGTTATACTAATTACTAGTGGAAGAAAAACCAAGCAGTTATACTTCTTTCGGAAGAAAAAATATTCCAAATGGATTACAGAACCATGGGCTCTCATGAGGAGATATATCGACGATGAGTCATACCCATCAAGAATTTATAAGACTCGCATTTACTATGAGAATATACTCTGTTAAGGTAATGACATCTTTAGCAAAACAAAACAACTGCAAGAAGTTGATCCAGCATCTCGTGACAATAAAAGCTAGAGCAAGTATCTGAAGCTGATAAAAAGACTGTAAGACGATGCTATAGCAACCAGTTGCGACAAAAGCTGGAGCAAGTGTCAAAAGCTGTCAACCGACCACTAGAAGTTGTTATAGCATCGCATGGAGACTCAGAAATAGAGCAAAGTAGCCGTTCAACATGGAGAAGCATGGAGAGCGTCCGGAGGTTGCTGAAGGCAGTCTCCTAGTCGATCACAGTTGATCAGAATAGATTAAAAAAGATAAGGTTCCAAATTGGTTTTAGGAAATCAATTCTCAACAACTTGAAAGAATCTAGGAGAAGATCCAATGTGCATAGTTGGTTTGAAAGATCTGCGAATCCTAAGGGAATTAGAATTCCTGTGGTTGTTCAGTGCAGCGGCTATATATGGAAGGGGCAGCACAACACACACAGACACACAACCACAGAGAGATACACATAAGCAAAGAGTGGGAGCTAAAGGCTAGAGCGCAAAGTTGTGGAGAAGTCTATGAAATTCGCAGCGCCTTTGAGTTGCAGATTGTGTACAAGCAGTTGCTATAGCACACTCTTGTACCGACGGATCTTTTGCAGCAAGACAAAACTATGAACATCAATTTGTTCACCCAGTTCAGCAAGACTGAAACTCAGTCTTTCAATTCACTAGTCTCAAGGTCTGTTGTACAATACCGTTCGACTACACGCAACCTAAGCTACTCAACCTTAGCAAGTCGATCACACACAATCAGAACACCCTCTGACTTGTGTTTCACACACACCTACTCACTTGAACCAATTCAGAATAGCTCTACCTCTGATCCTACAGACTCAGCCTATTCTAATTAGTATAAGGTGACCGTAAGTATGCTATAGCACCCGCTGTAGCAACTAGCTGGTGCAGGTTCTGTCCGCGTCACTCCAAAGCTTTCCACCGAGCCGATCGAACTCTTCCACGAGCGCTACACACTCTGGCACGTTCCTCCTCACTAAGTGACCGTTTGTCACTAGCGAGACCTGGCCTTCTGCAGATTGTCCAAGTTCCTCCACTCGACAATTCTCCTGCGGCCTGCCTTGATCCGCCAACAAGCAATTCCTACTCTGAATTTGTCTTCTCTAATCAAGCTCTGATCAGACTCTGGAAGTCTTTGATCAGCCTTTGCTCGAACCACTCAGCTATGCGCTCACGCTCTGCTCTCTGTGGTGATCCGATCCCTCCGCTCTAGCACTCTGAATATTGCCCTGCATTTTTTTTTTTTTAAAAAAACCCACCCCGTTAGAGCCCCAACCCTAACACCCATCAGGAATCGAACCTGTGACGTGGGGTTTATAATACACCTCCACAACCACTAGGCTAGCCCTTGGTGGGTCCCTGATCGCGCGTCGTTGTACGCGTCAAATTAATCCTTCCTTCTCCACTTAGTACAGCGGCTACGTCAGGGTCGATCCCACAAGGAGCACGCAGAGTCGTTCTAACTAGTAACCTACAACTTACGAAAATTGGGCTGTGAGTGGTTGGGTTGCGCAGCTGCGCGAATAAACAGTAGTGAAAGAAGAATTTGCACTAGACGTGCGCAGGCAGTAGACATTAAGTACTATGACTATGAAAAGTATCGGTGCAGACAATCCTCTATGAGTGTATTCCTTATCATCGACTCTAAACGTCTATAGTTCGATTTACTGAAGTTAGTGTCCGATCAAGGCTTCCTAACATGTGCGCATGTTCCGATCAAAGTTCATGAGCTATTAATTCTTAAAACTAGACTAAGCAGCTAAGAATCCTGTCACAGTAGCAGCTGATTATCCTAGCGCGTTACTCCTAGTTGTCACCGTCAAGCTACCAACTAGTTTAACATATAACAAACAAGTAGTAAGAGTAAGATTGCGGTTCAAGGCTTCCCCTACTCATGCAACTAGCTGTCAACAGTGTGCATAAAATTAATACAAGCAAACAAACTATGCATTAAGCACAAGTCTCAAAGGAAATACTCATAGAATCATGCCCAACCGATACAAAGCAATTAGCTAGACATGCTAGTAGTAAACATCATAGAAATAGTAAATAACAGCTAAAGTATCCAAGGAAACAGTAACAAGCAGGTGCGTGCAGGTTGCTGTGTCTCGGCTCGCGCAGTCGGCTAGCGCAGGTCCTCACAGCAGCTCGTGTGTTTTTCAGTTCTGGCTCTCTCTCCTCCTTCGTTGTGTGTTCTCTTCAAACCCTAGCCTTCCTCTCTTTATATACTGCTCATGAGGCCCAAGGACAGTCTTGGCAACTTCCAAATCCTATGGTGTCAAGATTTGGAAACACCACTATCCTGCGAATGGCTCACTCCGCACATTGGTTCGCGCAGTCGGTCTGCGCACCGCAGTCTGAATCTATCCTGTTTGCGCTACTAGCTCCGTAGGCTGTGTGTCGCGCTCCTTAAACGCGCCTATTAGCATGCATCCTACTTAGGCTCTTGTTTTGTCCTGGAATACAAAAACACCGGAAACCAGTAATCTTGTACACAAAATAAGGCAAACAAGCACAGTGTTAAGATCTAAATAGCGCGTATAAATAGGCTCTATCAAACCCCCCACACTTGCCCTTGTTCGTCCCGAACAAGCACTCAAGCATGGATTCAATTACCTCTCTGGAGTCTAGCGCACAGTCTTGCATTCTGGCGCGATCTGCACTACTGTTCACCCTGCGTTGCTCTATCACCTGCGCGCATCTGCCTTCAACAGTTTAATTTAACAATTTCGAAGTTCGTTACCTCTCAGCTGGGATGGAGATTATTTCGGATGGCTGGGAGATAGCTCTTCACAGGCTCCGGGTTGCCGGTCTTTACTTCGAGTACGGGTATATGGTTAATAGCGCAAGTTTCTTCCGGCACGTGATTCTTTCGCGCACTTCCTGGGAACTCGAGCCTTCTTGATGATTTTCTTCTGAACTTGCGCATGCTGGTACGGAGTTGTGCGCATGCTGGTTTCTTTAGCGCATATCATCTGCTGGTGTTTTTTCTTTTGTACAGCTTTATCTACAGTTCCTGTGTTCCCAGAACGGTTCCAGTCTCGGCCTCCGGATAGCAGCTGTGGAACAACGCTCCACTCTCCCTCCTCGATCTATTTGCGCAGGTCAGCGCACGCGTTTACACCCGCGCTCGCCTTCCCTTCCCTGACTTCCAGAGGAAAGGTGGTCTGTTTTCCTACCTCGCCACGCTTTGGGTATTCGCCTTCGGCATCTGCGTGGCTGAGCGCGCTCTATTGTTCCGAAGGTCGCGAAGCACCGGCCTCCACTAGCGCTCTCGACCATATACCTTACCTTCGAAGCAAAAACGACTAACCGCCTCTCTAGAGCTTTTCTGTCAACTCCACATCCCCTGTATATCCCAACTAAAAGGAGCAGAAAAAACGAAAAAAATATACTAAGACAGTTGATAGCAGCGCATGCAAGATGAATAGGGCAATACAAGCTGAAAAGTGTGCGCAACCAGCACACAAGCGCACCACTGCTACTATTCCCTTCAACTAAACTAAGCTACACTACAAAGCTCAAAAAAAGTGAAATGTCATTCGGTGCGTTTGCGTTTCGGCACATGTCATTTGGGCTGTGTAACGCGCCAGGTACGTTCCAACGTCTAGTCATGAGCATCTTTTCTGATATGATTGGTATATTCATTGAGGTGTTCATGGATGATTTTACTGTGTACGGAGGTACCTTTGACGCATGCTTAACTCATCTTGATAAGGTCTTAGCGCGCTGCATTTCAAAAAACCTAGTGCTCAATTATGAAAAATGTCATTTCATGGTATCGCATGGAGTAGTACTAGGACATATTATCTCGCAGGAGGGAATCAAGGTAGATAAGGCCAAAATAGACCTTATTTCTAATCTGCCTTATTCCACTAACGTGCGCGATGTGAAATCATTCCTTGGGCATGCAGGGTTTTATAGGCGTTTCATAAAAGATTTTTCTAAGATTTGTATACCCCTGTCTAACCTCTTGCAAAAGGATGTGTGTTTCGAATTCACTGATGAGTTCAGGGCTGCGTTTGACAAGCTGAAGGAGGCGCTGACGAGTGCGCCAGTGATGCGCGCGCCAGACTGGTGCCTGCCGTTCGAACTGATGTGCGACGCAAGTGACTATGCAGTAGGTGCAGTCCTGGGACAGCGCATGGACAAGAAGCCGCATGCCATCTATTATGCATCGCGCACACTGGACGCTGCGCAGAGGAACTACACCACCACGGCAAAGGAACTTCTGGCAATCGTGTTTGCACTGGAGAAGTTCCGCGCATATGTTCTAGGCGCCAAAGTCATCATCTACACAGACCACGCAGCAATCCGTTACCTGATGTCCAAGAAGGAGACTAAGCCGCGCCTGATGCGCTGGGTGCTCCTACTTCAAGAGTTCGACTTGGAAATCAAGGATAAGAAGGGCACGGAGAACACAGTCGCTGACCACCTGAGCAGGATCGTGAGAGAGGAGGAGCCAGGGCGGATCACGGCGACATTCCTTGACGAGCATCTAATGGCGCTGACAGGTAAGGTACCATGGTATGCGCACATTACGAATTACCTGGTCACAGGTACGTTTCCTCCTCATTTCACTAAAACCGAATGCATGAGATTAAAGCATGAGTCCAGGTATTACATTTGGGATGATCCGTATATGCTCAGAATAGGACCTGATCAGATTTTGAGGCGATGCGTGCCTGACCATGAAATTAGCTCGGTTCTAACGTTTTGTCATGTGCACGCATGTGGAGGACACTTTAGTCCAAAGCGCACGAGCAGAAAGATCCTGGATTGCGGATTTTATTGGCCACACTTGTTTAGTGACTCGTATAACCACTGCAGGAGCTGTGACAGGTGCCAGCGCACAGGGGGCATATCAGCGCGCTGATGTGCGCGCAAAGTGCATAGTATTTATGTGCATTCCCCTTTTAGTTCTTGTTCATTTCGTGATGTTATATAAGTCTTTTGATGCTTTTCGCGTGCGTTTCAGGTTTATATCGAGTAGTTGGAGTCACGCAGCAGCTTAGAAGAGTTTCGGACAAAATCCAGTCAATTGCGGGCGAAAGCGCAAAAGAATCATTAAAATGAAGATTCGCCCGAGTCACATTGTGACTCGCCCGAGTCAATGTGACTCGGCCTGGACTAGTTGACTCGCCCGGATCAAAGCACTCGGGCAAATTGGAACTCTCTGGAAGTTTACTCGCCCGAGTCAGTTCTGCCGGAGTCACGAAGCGCAAGACCGAGTCAAGAAGTGACTCGGCCAAATTCGAACCCTCTGGAAAGCTGACTCGCCCGAGTCAACTATTTGACTCGGTCAACTCGGTCAACGCTGGTCAACTCGGTCAATGCTGGTCAAACCTTCTAGGTATAAATGAAAAGCTTTGAAGAGAGAGAAATGGATCTCAATTTTAAAGAAAACTCAAGAACTCTCTCAAACCCTAAAGAGCAAAGATCAAACCTTTGGAGAAGATCAAGCTTGGTTGAAGATTGGAGCTTGGATTGAAGATCATTCAAGACCTAGACTACTTTTTCTAAACCCTTAACTTTGTATTTACATTCATGTTTCACTTATTAATCATGTATTTGTGCACACTCATTATGAGTGAGTAGTTTTTCTTGCGGTTGGGGATTAAATGGATCCCCTAGGATTGGATATGATGTAGAACTCTAATTTATTGCATTGAATGAAGGTTGGTTTGATTATATTGTGCCCTAGCTATGTATTCATTGTATGCACACCAAGTGTTTGACGAAATGCTTAAGTGAGTATGCTTGGTTAACCCCTAAGGAAGGAGCGAGAGTTGAACTTAGGATGTTTCATAGCTATTGTATGATCATAGATGGAGTGTTTGTGCGTGAGAGCGACATGCATTCTTGACATTAGGCTAAGTTTTGAGCGGATTTGAGTAACCGGCCAATAGACCGAGAGGGTGCGGTTATGAGGCTCAAATTCTACACAGTTCAATAGAATGAGAGTTTGAGAACCATGTCATTTATGTATCCTCTCCATTCTAAGGAAGGAGCGAGAGTTGAACCTAGAGCGGATGATGCATTAGCCTTACTTTTATCAACCAAATGTAGTTCATGCATGTATTAGTGAGTTATTTCATTTCCTCATATCTTAGGAGAGAAGTTGAATCCCTAGTCACCCTTTTTATTCATTAAGCAAAACCCAAAAATATCATTTATCTTTAGTGCTTGCTAGAGATACCTCTATAGGAGGACAAAAGCCCCTCCAAAAACCGTAGACTTACAATAGTAGCATTGATTAGTTGTCAATTAGTCTAAGCTTTTCCCTTGGGTTCAATCCGAGGTCACTCGGTTATAAATATTGTTTGATATTTGCGTGACTAGAATAGCACTTCATTTTGCTTGCCTAAAACGCTAACGTCAAAATGGCGCCGTTGCCGGGGAATAGCCATTAGACTAGATTGCTAGTTAGTATTACATATTGTTAGTTTGCTTCACTTTCTATTTTCCTTTTTATTTTTAGTTGTCGTAATTGCTTGCGTGCGTGCTATTCTTGTTTGTCTCTATTAAAGTTCACACTTACAAAAGCTCTCTTTGATTGCTTCATAGGTGTTTGAATGCAAACTAGAGCAAAGAGCAAGAGAGCACAAGAACAAGCTTCTACCTCAACTACAAGCCATCCTTCTCATCCCTCCGCTTCACACGAACTTCACACTCCTCACTTGGATACTCCTTCGCCTACACGAGCCGAACAACCAGAATATATGGACCTACAAATTCCAAGAAGGCAAGGAAATGCTCCTCTTCCGCAAGAGGAAGAAGAAAGACCGGTTTGGGCATACAACGCCCCGACCATTGGATATTATGGCTCACCCATCTACTTGGAAGAGGGTGAAGATCAAGAATTCGATATAAAATCCGCCCTCCTTCATATGGCAGCCGCGCATCAAAATGATGGGTATGTAAGGTCCCATGAAGACCCAAACTTTCCAAGGAGAGCACCTATCCAAGAGGAACCATCCCTAGCCGCAACTCAAGCTCAACAACAAAAGGATAGCCAACTCATCCTTCAAAAACTCGACCAATTGCAAGCGCATAGCGAAATGCTTGGGACTCAAATTGTTCAACAAGCGAGTTCTTCATCAAGATATCAAGAAAAATTGCCTTCTCAACCGGATGTGAACTCTTCCGAAACTATAAATGCCATCATCCTAAAGGGCGGAAGAATCTTAGAAGAGCCCCAAGTGAAGACCAAAGTTGCCAACACAACCGTTGAGGTTGATAAAGAAGGGTCTTCATCTCAAGAAGAAGTTGAGAAGAGAAGAGAAGAAAAAGCTGAAGAGCCCGCTCCATATATGCCTCCCATTCCATTTCCGCAAAAATTAAAGAAGAAGAAGGAGGACGGTAACACTCTCGATGAGGACACCATCAAAGATGATGCATGCAATAATTTTGATTCTCTTGGTCAACTAACAAGCTTTGAGCAGGAGTTGCTTACACAAGATGACAATAGCTTGTCGTTCACCTCTCTATTGGGAATTGAAGTGAAACCCGCTGTTATTAATCATGGCACAAATGAGGTAAATGAGGCCCAAAAGGTGATGAATTCGGTGAGGGATTGAAACCCCTACCACCGAATCTAAAATGCATCGAAATGGACCTTGTGCTTAATTGGGAAAAATGCCACTTCATGGTTAAAGGACATATTGTGTTGGGGCATCTTGCATCAAAGAGTGGAATTGAGGTCGATAGAGGCAAGATTGATTTTATTGAGAAGCTGCCACCACCGAGCGACGTGCAAGAAATAAAGAGTTTCCTCAAGCGCGCTGGATTTTATTGGAGGTTCATTAAGAACTTCCCGAAGATTGCTCGACCTCTTACAAATCTGCTATGTAATGAGGTAGAGCTCAATTTCGATGAACCCAAACTTTTCGACAAACGACTCCAAATTATCCGAAGCTTTTCTTTTGCGCCGCTTGAGAAGGGATCCTAGCATAGGACTTCTCAAGTGTGTTTCTATTTAAATGAAGGGAATCAGCTACGTCTTAGCCAAGACGTTAAACTAGGCTTGTGAGTATTTATGCTTTTATTTTTACTTGATTGTAGTATATAATCGTTGTGGAATTTGTGATGTGCATTTGGATACCTTCACACGAGAGAAGTTCCTTCGAAGCTTTCTCTTTTATTCTATTACTTTATATTGCTTAGGGACTAAGCAAATTTTTAAGTGTGGGGTGTTTGTTTGCGCTTGCGCTTTTATTTGCTTAACAACATGGTTCTATGCTACATATTTACTTTCCGTGCATTATACTCACATGATTGTTGTCATCCTAGCTTTAAGTATTGATCACACGAAGTAATGTTTGCTAAGCAATTAAATAGTATCAAAAAAAATTTTGGATTGAGTTGTGCCTTAAATTCATGAATCGCATCTTTAAGTCGATTGATCCTCTTTGTGATGATTTTATTCACATGATTCGGTGTTCGACTAGCTTAGTTCGATTCATTTTTAAGCTCTTTCCATGCATGAAAAATGAAGTTAAGTTTAGCGAGCACAAAAATAAAAAAATGTTTTCATACAAAAACCTTGTACTTGCTCTTGGTTGCTTTTAGGTGATTTTAGCATCCCTATTTAGCCTTTGCATTTGCTTTGCTCACACTTCATGCTCCACCATATAACATTTAGGCACATTGTCAAGTCTTAAGTGTGGGGTGTTTCAAAATGATTGCGAAAGAAAAGAAAAAAAAAAGAAAAAGAAAAAGGCACATGGAAGAGAAAGAAAGAAAAAAGAATTATCATATTTTGAAGGTTTTGCATTTGCCGAGGGTTAGGAAGGTAATTTCCCCCTCGAAAGCATTTGTATAAACGCAAAAAAATAGGCACACTTAATTCTTGACTTTGTGCCTTTTCCACAAGTTCTTTCGCATATGTGTGAGCAAAGTTTTTGCATTGAGTTTTTAGGAAGCGTCTAAGGTATGACCCTCGTAATTTATTACTTAAGCATCCAAATTTGTACGAGGAAATTCTAAATTGTTCATTATCAAAACTCCTCTTCTCTTACGGTTTATCACGTATAGTCTAAAACTTGAGAATGAGTTTATTGTCTTGAGCTTATGGACTTGCCATTAGCAAGCATATGTGATTGATTTGACAAAAGTTTTGTGCTAGCGACGCTTTTCTTCATACTTCTTGCATAGGAAATTGAGCGGAAATTTGAATTTGACGAATGCTAGGTTGATATTGATTCTATGAGTATTTATTGTCACATTGAAGTGAATGATCCTTAGAGTTTGCGTGAAGTGAATAATTTGCACAACTCTATTCCAATTTGAGGTGATAGTGAACTACTTGCTTAGCTAGCTATATTTGGACTTTGAACTCTCATGGATGATTGCAAGTGGGATTTGTGAGTATTCCTTTTCTGAAAACTCTCAAAAGACTAACGTCGAAAGTGAATTAGGAGTAGGCGTACTTTTAGTTAACTTGTTTCCATGTTAGGTTAGGAAATCGTAGTAGAATTGAATGGATCTTCATGATAGTAAGTATTGCTATGCGCCATTACATAGTTTCATATTTTATAGCATCTTACTCCTTTCATGACTTATGCATTTACTTGTTCGGGACGAACAAGAATTAAGTGTGGGGTATTTTGATGTGCTCGCAAAGTGCATAGTATTTATGTGTGAGCAAAGTGCATAGTATTTATGTGCATAGTCTCGCCCGATTCACGCGCAATGAGATGCCGCAGACGCCGATATTGGTGGATGAAGTATTCGATATTTGGGGGATTGACTTCATGGGGCCATTTCCTCCATCTTCTGGATATGAGTATATATTGGTCGTGGTGGATTATGTCTCCAAATGGGTTGAGGCTAAGGCCACCCGGTAGGATGATGATAAGACGGTCGCTGACTTTTTGAGAACTAACATTTTTTGCAGGTACGGGGTGCCTAAGGCAATCATAAGCGACCAGGGGACGCATTTCTGTAATAGGATAGTGGCGCAGGTATTCAAGCATTATGGAGTGCGCCACAAGACGTCCACCGCTTACCATCCTCAGACGAATGGACAGGCCGAGGTTTCCAACCGAGAGATCAAGCGCATCGTGGAGAAAACTGTGAGACCGTCGCACAAAGACTGGAGCCAGCGCCTTGACGATGCGCTATCGGCATACAGAACTGCACATAAGACATCGATTGAGACTTCACCGTTTCGGTTGGTTTATGGAAAAGCGTGCCACCTGCCAGTGGAGTTGGAACACAAGGCATACTGGGCATTGCGCGTTTGCAACCAGAACCTAGACGAGGCTGGTAAGGAGCGCGCATTTGAGCTAAGCGAGTTAGAAGAGCTGCGCCTGGATGCATATGAGGGGCTGCGCGACTACAAGGCGCTCACAAAGGCATTTCACGATAAAAACATCCTCAAACGCACCTTTGAGCCAGGAGACCAGGTACTATTATTTTCCTCGCGCCTAAAGCTAATGCCTGGGAAGCTGCGCAGCAAATGGACGGTACCATACACGGTTACCAAGGTTTTCCCTTACGGAACAATCGAGTTAGAAAACGAGCACCAACATCGTTTTCAGGTCAATGGGCAGAGAGTCAAAAAGTATTTAGGAGAACCTTGGGATGGCACAGCCCACGAAGATGACTTGGCAGAGCCAGAAATAGAAGATGCGCAGGTTACTGTGCCAGAGTCGCCATCAGATGCACCTGAGGGAGAACTGGGAACTATTGCTCATATTTCTTCTCCCTCTTTAACTAACCTCGTTACTTATGATTTGTCACATGCTATTAACCATGCTGACCACCCTTCCGATCCTTTGCGCAGGACTAAGAAGAACGCAACGCACACACGAGCGCGGGGTCACTCAGGAGCAAGAGTGGGGGAGGTCACTGGCACACTTTTAAGCTAGTAACGAGGTACGGTCGAGGCAACGACGTTAAACAAAGGCACTTATCGGGAGGTAACCCGACACGTTTTACTTTTACACGTTTTTTATAGTTTTTCTAGTGTCTTTTAGCTAGTTTAGGACTTGTAGTTTTTAGTCGCGCAGCAGTGCACAGGTCAGTGCGCAAACTCAGTGTGCAGTACAGATGCGCCAGACAGGGGCGATAAAAGGCCAGGACTTAGAAAAATTTCAGCATTTTCACATTCGACCGTTGCAAGAACGCTCCTGCCCTCAGCCTCCGCTCACCGTCCGGCAATCAACCAGGCCTCTGTTAAGAAAGATTTGAAGAGCTTACCGTCGCAAACACACCAGGTAGCCCTTCCCTTCAGTTTGAGCCGATTCAGTAGGGTTTTGTGCGATAGAGGAGTTGCCTTAGGTTTGAAATCGCACCTATTTCGACCGCACCATTTGGAGTTCTGGGTAATGGGTTTTGTAGGCGGAGGATAGGCGACCTGTAGGTGACAGTTTCAGGGCGTTAGTCGGAGTTTGGATTTTTGGGCATTTGTTGAGCTTTGACCGTAGTTGACCGGAGGAACCCCAGCGCACCATGAGGCCCGCGGAGGATCAAGAGACCCCAGCGTCATTCGCCAGCAAATATGACGCCTTCATGAGGCTGGAGATGTACGGGACCCCGTACATCAGCAGGGACTTCCTGCGCGAAGTCGGGTTGGAGGAACTCATTGTGGAGAAGCTCGTGCTGGCGGGCTGCGAGGCGCTGTTGGAGATCAACAGCGCAGCTGATAAGGAGGATACATGTGAGTTCTTGGCGTCGCTGGAGACTGCCGATTTGGAGATCAGTACCGGCACAGAGGGGTCTGGTACATAGCCTCGGCCAAGAGGCTGAAGCGCACGCTGAGGTGCGTGAAGAGGATATAGACACACACACAAATAAGGAGGCATGGCGTGAGATGGTGACCGGCCAAGTTTTTGCCGCGGGGCGCAGCCGAGGACGCGAGCTGCGCGACCCGTGGATGTTCTACCTCTGGCGCATGGTCGCCTAATGGTGCGCCAAAGATCAGCCTGCTGGACATGGACATATTGAAGGGATTCTACTATGGGAAGAAGGTGCTGTTTGTCTCGAACATGGTGGTGCATTGGAGTCGGGTCAGCACGAAGGGGCTGCTGACTTGCGGAGGAATGATCACGCACCTGCTGCGTGCGCTGCATGGAGAGCCGAAAGTGCCCGAGCACACGGTAGTGCCAGCCGTTCCCCTGGACCGTGCCCATATGCTGCAGCTCCGAGCGGTGGCCGCGAGAGAGGACGGGTCCTTGGAATGGTGCTACCAGCTGCAGCCGGCCAGCGTGCCGAGGCAAAGAGCAGAGAGCAGCGCGCAGCCAGAGGAGGCCACTGGGGAAAGGGAGATGGAAGAGGCCCCACAGCCAGTTGCGCCTCCAGTCAGGCGCATGAGGACTCGTGCGCAGACTGGAGCGCGCCAGAGGGCGAGTCTGCAGTAGGGGGAGCCAGTTACCATAGCCATTGATGATTCTCCCCCGCGTGCACAAGGAAAGCGCCCCAGAACAGAGGCAGAGGAGGCGCCTGAGGAGGCATCAGAGAAGCAGCACATGATGTTCAACGTCATGCGCGTGCTAGAGTATTTAGCGCCAGAGGGGGCAGACCTGAGTGTAAGTCCACCATCATGGTGGAGATTTGGAGATTCTATCCCCCCTCTCCTCAGTCTGCGTAGGCCGCCTCCAGGGTCCCCCAGCAAGCAGCACAAGCTAGCCAGCCCTCCTGCCCAATCACCGGTCCATGCAACAGAGCCCACCCCAGCAGTAGACCCGGTACCAGCACCTGCAGAACCCCCTGCGCAACCCTCTATACAGAGGTCCTCTGAGGGCGATCCCATCATAGGTTCGAGCTCAGATTCACTATGGGACCCTATTCCGGAGGACGATCTCTTGACTCAGCCCGCCGCAGTTTCTGTTGTGCCACCAGCCTCCAGTTCCGAATATGAGACAGATTCCTCAGATGAGGAGGCGCAAGGATCTGCGGCTGAGTCCAGCTCCGAGGATATCCAGGGGCGCAGCGAGGGCGCTCATTTCTTTCGGGTGGTTTCTTATCTTTTTTGAAAACTATTGCTCGATGTTGCTATATTGCTATATTGTGCTGAATATTTTGTGAACCCCTGACTTTGTCTTTGCTGCGATGCCTATATGTTTTTCTTTCTTATGTCCTTTGTTTTGATTGCATGCATGTGTGCGCTCTCCGTTGCGCTTGAGCATGAGTCGTGGGGACACGTCTCTGTTTAAGTGTGTGGGGGGGGGGGGGGGAGCGTTGCATTTACATTTCACGTTTTTTTGAGCTTTGTAGTGTAGCTTAGTTTAGTTGACGGGAATAGTAGCAGTGGTGCGCTTGTGTGCGGGTTGCGCACATTTTTCATCTTGTATTGCCCTATTCATCTTGCATGCGCTGCTATCAACTGTCTTAGTAAAATCATCCATGAACACCTCAATGCATATACCAATCATATCAGAAAAGATGCTCATGACTAGACGTTGGAACGTACGTGGCGCGTTACACAGACCAAATGACATGAGCCGAAACGCAAACGCACCGAATGGGCAGGGTATCTGATTGTACCCTGAGTACCCGTCCGGGAAGTAAAAGTATGGCTTCCCCGCTAATCGATCTAGCATCTGGTCCATGAAGGGCAGCGGAAAATGATCCTTGCGCGTGACTGCGTTAAGCTTTCTGTAGTCGATGCACATGCGCCATCCAGTTTGCATGCGCTTGGGAACTAGCTCGCCCTGCGCATTCTCCTCTACTGTGATTCCTCCTTTCTTCGGCACAACGTGCACTGGACTTACCCATTTGCTGTCCGAGATTGGGTAAATGACTCCTGCGTCAAGCAGCTTCAGGATTTCCTTCTGCACCACCTCCATCATATTCGGGTTCAATCTGTGCTGAGGCTCCCTGGATGGTTTGGCACCATCTTCCAATAGGATCCTATGCATGCATACATCCGGGCTCACTCCGCGCAGGTCAGCAAGTGTCCATCCTATAGCGCGCTGGTTCTTGCGCAGCACCTCCTGTAATTGCGCCTCTTGCTCCTCTTCTAATCCTTTCTTTATGATTACCGGCAGGGTGTCCTCATTTCCCAAGAATATGTACTTAAGGTGCTCGGGGAGTTGCTTCAACTCGACCTTGGGTGCCTGTTCAATAGAGGGCAAGATTTTATTGGCAGTGCAGACATTAACTATATCATGTACCTGTCTGGATACTGGTTCAGCACTACTCAGCTCATCCTCATGCGCCTCCAACTCTGCCTGTGTCAGTGGCTCAGGTCCTTCTGCTGCGCTCGCACATTGCGCATCTGCAACCAAGTCATCTATGCTGTCCAACGCGTGCACTGTGGCGTCCTCATGAGGGTGCTGCATCCCTTTAAATATGTTAAAGCGAATTTCCTCGCCATCGACTTCCATTGAGAGCGTACCCCTCCACATGTCTATCTTTGTGCGCGCTGTCATCAGAAATGGTCTGCCTAATAGGATCTGCGCACTTCCTTTGCTCGACTCACCCTCCATCTCTAGGACGTAGAAATCTGCTGGGAACACCAGCTCTCCTACTCGGACGAGGACGTCCTCTATCATGCCCATCGGTTGCTTGCACGACCGATCCGCTAACTGAATGGTGAGACCTGCAGGCTTTAGTGGTCCATGGCGCAATGACGCATACAAGAAATAGGGAAGCACATTTATAGATGCGCCTAAGTCAATCATGCAGTTGCTTACTGTGGTCTTACCTAAAGTGCATGGGATGGTGAATGTACCTGGGTCCCGGCATTTAGGTGGTACCTTATGTTGCACGATTGCTGAGGCCTGCGCATTTAGCATTACCTGTGCGCACTCGCCTTTCCTCCTCTTGTTTGTGCACAGCTCCTTTAAGAATTTGGCGTACCTAGGGATCTGCCGAACTCCTTCAATAAGGGGAATGTTTATTTCCACCTTACTGAATAACTCGTAGAGCTCCTTATCAAGCGCTTCTTTCCTAGCCAATGGTGCCTGTATAGGGAAAGGTGCAGGTATGTTAGTACGATTTATGTCTTTGTCTTTCGATTGCGCCATACTTGGCGCCTCGCCCTGCTGGCTTGTGGCTTGCGCTGTTGGTTGCGCATCCGGCTCTGCTGGTTCTGGAGCTTGCGCAACTGGTTGCGCGGGCTCTTTCGTGATCTGCTCTGTTCCTACCGTGCGCCCAGTCCTCAGTGTCACTGCGTTGCCATCGCTCTTTTTCAGCTCATACACCGTGGTAGCGATCTGTGACAGCTGCTTTTCAATGGAAATGAACCTCTTGTCATACTTCTCATCATTCTTGCGCACTGTGTTTGCTAGCTGGCCCACGATATCTTCTAAGGATCGCCTCGGCTGCTGGTTGTTTCGCGCTGGCGCCTCAATGGGGTGATGCGGTGGATTGTAGGGCGCAGCTTGTTGCGTCTGCTGTGGTGAGCACTGATCCGCAGACTGCCTATGGAAATTGTTGTCCTCCTTCCATCTGAACCCATTTGCGGCTAGTCCAAAACGCGGCTGATTCTGCCTCTGCGACCCTCTATTGTCCCATCCTCCTAGAGCATTGACATCTCCTGATTCCTCGAAAAGCGTGGGACATACATCAGTTTTGTGCTCAGTGGACGTACAGAATTCGCATGCCTTTGGCGCAGCTGGTTGCGCCCCCTGCGCATTCATCAACTTCTGCAGCATGGCCTTCATCTCCTTTATCTCAGCGCTTGTTTCTACCTGATGCACAGAACGAGCACGACTATTTTCAAGTGTTAGCTGATGTCTTACCTGTCCAGCAGAGTCTTCTATCAGCTGCCACGCGTCCTCTGGGTACATGTTGCAAATGTCGCCTCCTGCGTATGCATTCAATAATCTCAGCTCCATGGGTAGCAGTCCATTCAGGAAATTCTCTATCAGCACATTCTGGGGTAGGCCGTGATTGTAGCAGTTAGCCTCCAGCTCCCTGAAACGCTCATAATACTCCGATAGTGATTCTCCTGCGCCTGCCTAGGTGCAGCCAACTCCCTCCTGAGTAGCGAGATCTTGGCTGTAGGATAGAACTTGTCCAAGAACTTCTTCTGCAGCTACTCCCATGTGTGAATAGATCCTTCTCGTAAGCTCATCAGCCAATGCCTGGCCGTGTCACACAATGAAAAAGGGAACGCCTTCATCTTCAGCGCTTCGTCGCTCTCCCCTTCGGCCTTCATGTTCTCACAAATAACTAGGAATTCTCGCACATGCTTGACTGGGTTCTCGTTGTTCATCCCGTGGAACTTGGGCATGTGATGAATGAGCGAGCTCCTTAGCTCAAAATGACCGTCTGGTGGAAGCACTATGCACCATGGCTGGTTAACCGTGATTGGGGCTGACATCTCGCGCACTGTTCTGCGTCGCGCGGCCTGTCGTGCGAGTGGCGCATTATACACTTCAGCGGCCATCCTTGCTTCAACTTCGCGCTGCACTTCCTCTCTGAACCGAACAGCCCAGTTGTCCGCCCTCGCATTCTCTGGGGTCCTGTCCCCTAAGTTATCTCCAACGACACTGTTATCCTCCATGACCTGTTCTAAATCTCAAAGAAAACGAAATTAAAAGACAACTAAGCTGTTTCGTCTGTCAGTGCGCAACTATACCCTGCGCAGCGCAACTGTTTCAAGGTTGCGCAGGCTGATGTTGATTGCGCGCTGTCAGAAACAACAACGAGGAAAATAAAGCAAACAGAAATAACTAACTACTGTAGAAGAAAACTTAAACTAGTTAAAGCTTATCTGTGTTGCTCCCCGGCAACGGCGCCAAAATTTGATCGCGCGTCGTTGTACGCGTCAAATTAATCCTTCCTTCTCCACTTAGTACAGCGGCTAAGTCAGGGTCGATCCCACAAGGAGCGCGCAGACTCGTTCTAACTAGTAACCTACAACTTACGAAAATTGGGTTGTGAGTGGTTGGGTTGCGCAGCTGCGCTAATAAACAGTAGTGAAAGAAGAATTTGCACTAGACGTGCGCAGGCAGTAGAGATTAAGTACTATGACTATGAAAAGTATCGGTGCAGATAATCCTCTATGAGTGTATTCCTTATCATCGACTCTAAACGTCTATAGTTCGATTTACTGAAGTTAGTGTCCGATCAAGGCTTCCTAACATGTGCGCATGTTCAGATCAAAGTTCATGAGCTATTAATTCTTAATACTAGACTAAGCAGCTAGTTGTCACCGTCAAGCTAACAACTAGTTTAACATATAACAAACAAGTAGTAAGAGTAAGATTGCGGTTCAAGGCTTCCCCAACTCATGCAACTAGCTGTCAACAGTGTGCACAGAATTAATACAAGCAAACAAACGATGCTTTAAGCACAAGTCTCAAAGGATATACTCATAGAATCATGCCCAACCGATACAAAGCGTTTAGCTAGACATGCTAGTAGTAAACATCATAGAAATAGTAAATAACAGCTAAAGTATCCAAGGAAACAGTAACAAGCAGGTTCGTGCAGGTTGCTGTGTCTCGGCTCGCGCAGTCGGCTAGCGCAGGTCCTCACAGTAGCTCGTGTGTTTTTCAGTTCTGACTCTCTCTCCTCCTTCGTTGTGTGTTCTCTTCAAACCCTAGCCTTCCTCTCTTTATATACTGCTCATGAGGCCCAAGGACAGTCTTGGCAACTTCCAAATCCTATGGTGTCAAGATTTGGAAACACCACTATCCTGCGCATGGCTCACTGCGCACACTGGTTCGCGCAGTCGGTCTGCGCACCGCAGTCTGAATCTATCCTGTTTGCGCTACTAGCTCCGCAGGCTGTGTGTTGCGCTCCTTAAACGCGCCTATTAGCACGCATCCGACTTAGGCTCTTGTTTTGTCCTGGAATACAAAAACACCGGAAACCAGTAATCTTGTACACAAAATAATGCAAACAAGCAGTGTTAAGATCTAAATAGCGCGTATAAATAGGCTCTATCAGTCCCTGCTCTCTTTCAATATCTGAGGTGCTTGGATTCTATGTTGGATGGATGGATGGATCCTTCGCTGCTCTGCCTAGCCTCCTTTAAATAGCAACTCCATGCTCCATCAATATCAAATTTAGGAAGCCTTCCAAAAAGCTCTCCAAGATTCTTGCAAGTTTGTTGAGATTTGATTTCCTAAAACCAATGTTAGAAATCTTAAGTTTACCTTGAGCTTGCTGAGTTGTTTATTGCTGCTGGGATTTCCTAAGTTCATTAGGAAACCTTCCAACACTTATCTCCTACTTTGTAGGATACTCACTTTCCAAAAGATCCATATCTTCAAGCTAACTTGTAGGCCGCAATCTCCATTGAGAATATTCTGACAAATGCTCTAAAATCTTCCCATTGCTCTGCAGCTTCATATCTGGCCAGATTGTTCTTCGTGCCAATACTGCTGCTACAGCTCCCTGTTACAGCTCCTACTGTAGCAACTGCTTGTTCAGTGAGCTTGTTCACTCTGTATGATTTGGCACCAGCTGCTATCTTCAGACGGGCAGCTGTATAATCTTGCTTTCAATATTCACGGTACTCTATCAACATGTTGCGATGCTGGCAGCAACCCTCCGTACGATCTTTTGGCTGCTCCAAGTTGATCGACTCTGAGAATCTTCTAAATTACATTTAGAAAGCTTCCGTTGCTCTTATCTTCAATTCTGGATAGCTTGTTCTTCACACGGAAATCTGCTATTTAGAATGCTACACCTCACTGCTACACAGGTTGTTGTAGCAACGCCTTGTGCACTCTGCTTTTTCACTCTGGAACGCTCTACGACCAGCTGCTTTCTTCACATGCTTGCTGTAGTAGACTCTTTTGCACCTCGTAGGAGGTTGTCAATGATGCCACATACCTTAACAGTCTGATCTTAGCTTAATCTAAGAACTTCAACTGGAGCATAGTCTCATTGAAAGATCAAGTACTTGCTTTGGAGAAAAATCGCGGAGAGGAGCTATCACGGACTATCGGAGATCAAAGCAGAGTTCCTAGATATTGGTAGGAGGTCATTGATCAAGGGGGAGCATTGCTAGAGTCAGGAGAACTTATGGAAGTCCGACTACTCAGCAGAGAATGCGTGAAGAGTCGTGGGCAAAAGTTTTAACAACTTGACAGAGTAAGTTGCTATAGCAATTTTCTGATACACATTATTTTAGAATAGGCTGAGTCTGTGAACTGTAGCAAAGAGCGGGAGCTAAAAGATAGAGAGCAGAGTTGTGGGTGCAGGAACTAGAGAAGATCACAACTGGAGAAGTCTGATCTAAGCTTGATCTAAGAACTTCAACTGAAGCATAGTCTCGTTGAAAGATCAAGTACTTCCTTTGGAGCATAGTCACGGAGAAGAGCTATCGTGAACTATCATAGATCAAAGCAGTGTTCCTTGATATTGACAGGAGGTCATTGATCAAGGGGGAGCGTCGTCAACAGAGTCAAGAGAACTCTTGGAAGTCCGATTGCCCAGCAGAGAGTGCGTGGAGAGTTGCGAATAGTCGAAGATCAAAGCAGAGTTTCTCGACATTGACAGGAGGTCATTGATCAAGGGGGAGCATCGCCAGAGTCAGAAGAACTCGTGGAAGTCTGATTGCTCAGCAGGGAGTGCGTGGAGAGTCATGGACAGAAGGTACAACAACTTGACAGAGTAAGTTCTTATAGCTGTAGGCATTAAAAATTTATTAAAATGCTTAAAACTAGTTTAAAATGATTATTTTGAATTAATATAATTTTTTAATTCAATTTAGTCATTTTAAATGAAGTGTGGGCCGGACCCGACAAATTTTTTGGATAATAAGTGACTAATGGGCCAAAACTTACTAAAAGCCCACAAAGGAGGCCCGGTATTCAAGCCCAGTAAATTCTCTTTAAATAGAGAGTTCATGATTCATTTGAAGGTCCAGAAACCCTAGATAAGAAGACTTCTCTGAGGAAAGCAACATTGCAAACAACAAGTACGCAAATTGTACCGTTTGCTGAACTTTCTTCAAGAAGTGACAAGCATCAAGTGAGACCAAGTCATCGCGACCCTTGCTTACGCAACTCAAATCAGAAGTGTTACGTAGTAGAATCAGAGGGATTCTAGAGATTGTACACATAAACTTTCTGAAAAGCAATAAGATCATTTGTTCTGTTATTTTGTGCTTTGCAAAATAATTAGTCTACAAATTTTTGGTGAACCCAACGTGAAGCATCTCTACCTCTCATCTCTACATCGTAACCAAATAAGTCCACTGCTGCAATGTCTGCTCAACCAACAAGTCCACGCACTCCAGGTCATACTTACGCTGCAGCTCTCCTCAACGACTCTCCTCCTGCAAACATGCAACATGTTGGTGTCTGCACCAGAGGCATGGCAAGAAAGATTGCTGTCAACGCAGCTGCTGCCAGCTTACGTGCTGCAAATGTTCCAACACGTGAGCGTACGTACACTGCTGCCTCTATTGCTGCTGCAGCTAAAGCGATAATTGCCTCTCACTCTCCACATCAAAAGAAGAGGGAAAGCGACAAAGTTAACACTACATCTTCACCAAATATGAAGGTGGTTGTGCAAAAGAATGCTGAAGTCTGCAAACTTGATGTGGCTACTGTCATGACAATCGAAGCTAAATCTGTAGAGGAACAAATGGCTGAAATGAAGGAGATGCTCCAACAAGTCTTGAAAGACAATGAAGAAAAGAACCGAAAAATAGTAGAACTTCAGAAGAGGTGAATGGACTGATTGAAAAGGAGAAACCCAAAGAAGTCGAACCGGATGTCGTATTGGATAACAGTAATGCCGGCATGATTGTGGTGGACGACACTGTTAAGAACGAAGGTGTCATTTTCAATGAGAAACAACTACAAACGTTGATAACGAATGTAGTGAAGTGTCAAATGGGCGGAGAATCTTCCGGTAGTTCGCGCTATAGCAAACCGTATACCAGAAGGATTGATGCGTTGCGGATGCCACTTGGTTATCAACCTCCTAAGTTCCAACAATTTGATGGGAAGGGTCACCCAAAACAGCATATAGCTCATTTCATAGAAACTTGCAGCAATGCTGGTACAGAAGGAGACTTGTTGGTGAAACAATTTGTTCGTTCTCTAAAGAGTCTTGCCTTTGATTGGTATACTGATCTACAGGCAGAATCCATTGATAGCTGGGATCATATGGAAGATGAATTCTTAAATCGTTTCTACAGTACCAGACGGGTCGTCAGCATGAGTGAGCTGACGAACACTAAGCAGTGAGAAGATGAACCTGTGGTGGACTATATCAACCGTTGGCGTGGGTTGAGTCTTGAATGCAAAGATCGCATAAGTGAAACTTCCGCTGTGGAGATGTGTATAGATGGGATGAGTTGGGAGCTTCTGTAAATTCTTAAAGGCATCAAACCCAGAAGTTTCCAAGAGCTACACGAGCCCATGACATGGAAATTACAGTAAAAGGACACGGAAAGAGTCGTGCATCCTATTCTAAGCCGCCTGTCGAAAAGAAGGAATTTAAGAAGATGGACAAGACTGTGAAAAGCACTTCTAAAGAGGCCATGGCTATCAACAGTAGCAACGCTCCAATAAAGATATCAGGGAAACCTAAAGAAGATAAGAAGATATTTGCTACAAATGACCTTAGGCGCGACAAGCCGACACTAAAAGAGTTGCAGGCTAAGAAATACCCCTTTCCTGATTCGGACTTGTCAGGAATGCTAGATGATCTGCTAGCGAATAATGTGATCCAGTTGCCTGAACCAAAGCGACCTGATGAAGCAAACCAAACTAATAATCCTAAGTATTGCCGTTATCACAGATTGGTAAGTCACAATATCAAAAATTGCATAACACAGAAAGAGTTGATAATGAGGCTAGCTAAGGAAGGGAAAATACTGCTGGATGTCGATGAAGCTATGGAAACAAATCATACAGCAGTGACTACATGCAAAAAGCCTCTTCAGGAACCACAGTTTTGGTATAAAAGCAACATTCAATTTGGAAGCTTCAAACCAACAGAAGTATGGATTCAAAGGCAGCCAATGTTGTCAGAATCAGAAAAGAAGGTTTGTGATAATGCACCGCAAAATGTGCAAAGCACAAATGAGGATGACGATGGATGGACCGTTGTAATGCGAAAGAAATCAAAAAGGCAGGTAAACATTCAGTCGCAACTTGATCTCCGTAAAAGAAAGCAGAATACCAGAAAGAGGTTGTATCACCAAAAAGGAAAGAAGAAACCAAAGAAAGTAGTAAGGCAAGATATATTACCGATGGATCTTCTGAAGCAAAATCCAGCAATCCCTATTACTTTGAAAGACTTCTTTCCAGAAGGTTACTTAGAGAAAGTTATCGTCAACACTATTTCTATGACAACCGATGGAGGTGACAAGGAAAATGAAGTACGGGAGAGTCAGACTCCAACCACCATGATACCACCACAACCTAACCTCGGTGAACAAATCCTCCAACTACCTGACAAGACACAACAACAGGTGGATACAAGCCAAAACTCCAAAGGATGTGAGGATAAGGTCAAAGACGGAGAGGAATCAGTGGAGAATTCTGCTTTGACATTCTCTGATGAAGATCTTTTCCTTGGGTCTAAACCCCATAACAGACCTCTATACGTATCTGGTTACATCAGAAAACAAAGGATAAGCAGAATCCTTGTAGATGGAGGCTCTGGTGTAAATCTTATACGATTTCAAAAATCCATCCCCACTTGGAAACATGATCAAACCTCATACTTACACGATCGGTCAAATACAAGGAACAACTCCTAAACAAGCCAGTCTGGGGTACGAACTTCCACCGCCCGTGAAGATTTCTGCTCGTAGCGGGAAAGGCACATCTTCAGCTCTGCACATTACGACAGAAGAAATTGAGGAGAATGAGGAAACCAACTTGCGACCACATGCGAGTTCTGTCTTTGATAGAATAAGGCCACCTGTCACCAGAGCACGACCTTCTATTTTTGACAGAATAAATACACCAGATCGCAGAAGAAGTCGACAAGATACTCTTATAAGAATTCACTCTTCCGTTTTCAACAGATTAGGTGAGCAGGGTACAGGAACCAATAGCAACCCATCTGATGCTCTTCATGATCACGAGCGGACAGTTTTCAAACGATTACGTAGCTCCACGAGTTCGGTATTCAACCGCTTGAGAACGCCAGAAGAATGGGCCGAAAAACAAGATAGTGATGAAGGTGAAGTAGTAACAATCTATCACATTATAGTTGAAGAAGTAGATGATGACAATAAAGAAATAGAGGCTGATCAAGCTCCGAACACACTTGAAGACGGGGGGCAGTCCACAGTATATGACCTGAAAGAGTTAGATCTTGGAACTTCAGAAGATCCACGACCCATCTACGTGAGTGCCTTGCTTACTGAGCAGGAAGAACACGAATATCACGCGCTACTAGCTGAGTATAAAGATGTGTTTGCTTGGAACTACACAGAGATGCCGGGGCTTAATCCGAATGTAGCAGTCCATCGGCTAGCGATTAAGAAGGGCACTAATCCTAAGAAACAATCTCAACGACGATTCAGGCCAGAGTTAGTTCTTGAAATTGAAAAGGAAGTCAACAAACTCATTGATGCTGGTTTTATTCGTGAAGTTAAATATCCAACATGGATTGCAAACATTGTCCCTGTCAGAAAGAAGAACGGACTATTTCGTGTATGTGTTGAGTTTCGAGATCTCAATGAAGCCTGTCCAAAGCATGATTTCCCATTACCTGTCAAAGAACTCATGATTGATGCCACAACCGGACATGAAGCACTTTCTTTCATGGATTGTACGGCAGGATACAACCAAATACACATGGCGCCTGAAGATTAAGAAGCAACTGCTTTCCGCACTCCAAAAGGGATCTTTTGCTATAAAGTTATGCCTTTTGGATTAAAAAATGCTGGTGCCACATATCAACGTGCAATGCAAAGAATGTTCGAAGATATGATGCACAAGACGATAGAGTGTTACTGTTAATGTATATGGCATCATTGACAAACTCCTACAAGGTGCACAAGAGTCTGCTACAGCAAACGTGTGAAGACAGCAGCTGATGCAGAGTGTTCCAAAATGACCAAGCAGAGTGCACAAGACATTATGATCAAGGAATGCGCAAGTTTCCAAGGGGGAGTCTTGGGCGTGCAGAGTACCCATCTCTTATCTAAATGAGGCATGCTATATATTTTTGGAAAGCTGACTTGAAGGGCTACAACTTTGTAGTTTGCACCGAGACGTGATTCGAAGGTTTTGGAGGTCAAAAACGCAAGCAAAGTCAGAATCGAACAGCGGGTGGGCAAGCAGCCCGGTTCTGAGTGGAACCGGCAGTTTCCTTGTGAGAACCGCCGGTTTGCACATGGAACCGGCGGTTAGGGTCCTGAACCGGCCCCGAAGGCAAAATATCGAGATTCTCTGAAAGGGGCCGGTTCCAAAGTGGAACCGGCTGTTTGTAAGTGGAACCGGCGGTTCCACAATGAAACCGCAGGTTCATAGCCAAACCGGGCAGCAAACCAATTCAGTCGATTTTCATTTAATTGGACGATTTTGGGAGAACACGAACGCAAGAGAGAAGAGGATAGCTGGGAGCTGTAGCAGCAATATTGGCGCAAAGAATAATCGGCCCAGACATGATCTTGTTGAGATCCTGGAGGGTGCTTTAGCAGGAGCGATCCTACTGAGATCCTGGAGGGAGATATAGCAGAAGCTTGTTCATGTGAGCTGCAACATCTGTCCGAGTAGCAGCAGCAACCTGGGCTTGGCTAGAAGGCCTGACAGCTCTGCGGAGAACATCAAAAGAATCTTTTAAAGTGCTGCAGAGAATATTCCAGTGGGAATTCCTAGCTAGAGAAGGAGATTTGTTTTGGAGATCAAATCAAATCTAATCTCCTAAAAACTAGGAGATAATTGTTTCTTTTTGGGACATTGCTAAATTCTGTTCTTGATTGTAGCTGGCGTTGCTATTTAAGGGAGAACAGGTCAGTGCAGAAAGGTTGATCGAAGCTGAGGGATACACGAGTGCGTGCGCAGAATTCAGAAAGAGGAATTTTGGTGTGCGACGGACGTGTTCTTCGATCATCACCCGAAAGCAGAGCGTGAGCGCAGAGCTGTGGTGACTGAAGCAGAAGGAGATCAGGACTTGCGTAGTCTGATCCAAGCTTGATCTGGAAGCCAATTCAGAGCAGTGGTGCATGTTGGTTGATCAAGGAAGGCCGCGGAAGAACTGACGGGTGTGTGGCTCGATCGAGTGTCTAAGTGGCAGCTCTCGCTAGTGGCAGGAGGTCACTGAGAAAGGGGGAGTATTCCAGAGTGTGTAGCACTGGTGGAATCGTTGGATCGGCTCGGCAGAAGGCTTTGGAGCGACGCGGACAATTGTGCATCAGCTGTGTGCTACAGCAGATGCTGCAGCAACCCTGCAGAGTTGAGTGTAGTTTAGAATAGGCTGAGTTCCGAGGAGAGAGTAGCTATTCTAGATTGACATTTGTAGAGGGTGTGCAGAGACAAGTCAGAGCCTGTTCAGACTGTGTCCAGTGATCCACACAAGGTTGAGTAGCATAGGTTGCGTGGAGTTGTAACTGAGTGTACTTGGAGACCTTTGTGATTAGTGGATTGGGGACTGGAGAATAGTCCTCCCCAAACGTAGGCAGTTGGCCAAACTAGGTGAACAACTTCTGTCTTGTTCATTGTTTTGCTGAGACAATTTTCGAGTGAGCAAGAGTGTGCTGCAGCAACAGCTTGTTCACAAATCTGTCTGTCAAGAGACGCTGCGAATTTCAATTAGTATCAGAGCGGCAGCTCAACACACAGAGTAAAAGATCCTACAGTGTCTCTGAAGAAGCCAAGATAATGAAGGAAGGACAGAGCACAAGCAGACCTCCATTGTTAGAAGAAAGCAACTATGGATGTTGGAAGGCGGGAATGAAGGTCTTCCTAAAGACGATGGATGAGAAGACTTGGAGAGGAGTAGTGTCTGGATGGTCACACCCACTGATCATCGACGACAAAGGAGTTGCACTGGAGAAACCAGAGGAGACATGGACAGCTGAAGAGGAAGCTGTAGCAACCAGTAACTCCAAAGCCTTGAACGCGATATTTGCCGCTGTTGACGCAAATAATTTCAGGCTGATCTCAGACTGTGAAATTGCCAAGCAAGCGTGGGAGATCCTCCAGTCGGCGCATGAAAGGAACAAGTCTCCTGCTGCAAACTGGAGAGACGAAGACAGTGAAGCAGATTCTGAACTGATAAGCAATGTTGCTCTGACATCTGTAACTGATATGGAGAACACCGTTTCAACAAAGCCAGAAATTGTTCATGGTGTTGAGGAGTCAGACAGTGGTGATGATGAGGAAATCACTGAGGAGTCCATTGCTAGAAACTTTACCGTGTTGCACGAAGAGTGGCTGCAAGTCATGGAGATCAACAAAGGATTGACTGCCAAAGTTTCAAACCTGTAAGAAAAACAAGAGGAGCTGCTGAAGATGATCACTTCTCTTACGGATCAGGCTGCCCAGCAAGAAGAGAAGTTTACTGCAGAGAAGGAAGAGCTCAACTTGTACAGGAAGACCGCAAAGATGCTTAATAGTGGCTCAAGCACACTTGAAGATATACTAGCACGCCAAAGGTATGGAGGTGGCTACTCTAGTCTTGGATACACTAGAGAAGAAGGTGCTGAAAGTACTGTATTCGTCAAAGCTACGGAGCCAGAAGATGCTGGGATTGCCGTGGAGAAACCGGTCCTATCCCAAAAGCTAGTTCAGAAGAAGGTGCCTAGAAGAGTGAACAAGAGACTGCTACAGCAGCCGTTGTATCAACCACCTGTAGCAGAAAAGAAACCCAGGTGCAAAAGTCGCAGATGTTATTTCTATGATCGAGAGGGACACATTCAGAGAAGATGCCCGATCCTGAACAAGTATTGGAGACCTCAGAAATTGCCTATAGACGGACAACACCAGAAGAAGCCAAGGATTAGACGTAGCACGCAGGTGACCTTCAACTCATCGAAGCCAATGAAGGATTATCACTGTCCAGTTGTGCAAGAAAATATCAGATACGTTGGAGGGACAACGAACTGGAGAATGAGGATTGCAACAGACACAGGTGCAGATCGGGTGAGACATCGAAACAATGTCAGAAGGAAAGAAAGAGTTGCTGGACATAACAGAGTTTGAAAGTAGTGGATTCGAAAACCTGTACCAGCAGTGGTGGAGAAGCAGCCACCAGATATTCCCCCAATGTCATTAGAAGAGGCACATGCTGAGACACCAAGAGGTCCCGTTCTTCGGTGGATGGAAAAGAGGCGTTGGCCTATTCGCTGAGCTTAGCTTGAGGCTCCCCCCTTATCATTTGTGACAAAAAAGGGGAGAAGATGTGTTCTGCGAGATGTGTTCTGCTCCTTGTATTATGTGACAGGTTCAGTCGACCCCAGAGGGAGAAGAGTAGCTGATAGAGGCTATTTGTACGCATTATTTAGATCATAACCCTATGCTTGTTTACAATATTTTATGAGCAAGATTACTCGTTTCTAGTGTTTTTGTATTACAGGGCAAAACGAGTCTTTGAGTCGGATACGCGCTAACAGGCAGCGTTCTAGGAGTGAAAGATCCGCCTGCGGAGCTAGCAGCACAAACAGGAGAGAAGTTGGCGAGAGTCAGCAGAGGTGCGCTAGCCCATGCGCTAGCCGATGCCGTGCGCCAACCGCAAAAGTCCAGAACTGCCTAATCTTGACGTGACCAGATTTGGAAGTTGCCAAAAGTGAGCTTCCCAAGCAGTAAATAAACAAGAGGAAGGCTAGGGCAACAGAGAGGAAAAAAAAGAATTTCTGGAGACGCATCAGAGATCACCAAGAGGCACTGCGCAGCAGAACTGGAAAACACACGGACTTGTTGAGAGGATTTGCGCCAGCCGACTGCGCCGGCCAAGAAGACAAGCTGCACGCACTGTTTGCTACTTTTTTCTCAGACACATTAGTCATTATTTACTATTCTATGATGTTTATCACTAGCATGTCTAGCTAAACTCTTAGTGCTGGTCGGGCATGAATCTATGATGTATTTTCTTTGAGACTTGAGCTTAATGCATAGTTTACTTACTTGTATTAATCCTGTGCATACGGAGACAGCTAGTTGCATGAGTAGGGGAAGCCTTGAACCGCAATCTTACTTGTGTTGCTTGCTTGTCATATGTTAAACTAGTTGATAGCTTTACGGTGACAACTAGGAGTAACGAGCTAGGGTGATCAGTTGCTACCTTGAACGGATTCGCAGCTGTTTTAGTCTATGTTCTAAGGATTAATAGCACATGAACTTTGAACGGAACATGCGCACGTGTTAGAAAGCCTTGACCGGACACTAACCCAAGTAAACCGAAAACTATAGACGTTTAGAGTCGATGATAAGGAATGCACTCATAGAGGATTGTCTGACCAATGCTTCTCATAATCATAGTATTTGATCTCTACTGCTTGCGCACGTCTAGTGCAAATTTCCTGCGTTACACTAGTTACTATTCACTTGCGCATCGCGCATTTCAATCACTCACACACCCCCCCAATCTTCGTAAGTGTAGGTCACTGGCTAGAACTGAACTACTTGCTCCCTGTGGAGATCGACCCTTACTTAACCGCTGTACTAGTGGAAGAGGAAGGAATTATATTTGACGCGCACGACGACGCGCGATCAAATTTTGGCGCCGTTGCCGGGGAGCAACACAGCTAAGTTCTAGTTAGTTTACGTTTTTTCCTTTTTAGTAACTAGTTATTTAAGTTTGTTTTGTTTTCGTTGTTGTTTCTGACAGCGCGCAATCACCATTAGCCTGCGCAACCTTGAAACAGTTGCGCTGCGCAGATTCTAGTTGCGCACTGACAGACGCAACAACATTAGTTATCTTTTAATTTCATTTTCTTTGAGATTCAGAACAGGTTATGGAGGATAACAGTGTCGTAGGAGACAACTTGGGGGACAGAACCCCAGAGGAAGCAAGAGCACATAACCGCGCAGCCCTGTTCAGAGAGGAAGTGCAGCGCGAGGTTGAAGCAAGGAGGGCCGCTAAAGTGTATCATGCGCCACCCGTGCAACAAGCCGCGCGACGCAGAACAGTGCACGAGATGTCAGCCCCTATCACTGTTAACCAGCCATGGTGCATCGTGCTTCCACCAGGCGGTCATTTTGAGCTAAGGAGCTCGCTCATCCATCACATGCCCAAGTTCCACGGGATGAACAACGAAAATCCAGTCAAGCATGTGCGAGAGTTCCTAGTCATTTGCGAGAACATGAAGACCGAAGGGGAGAGTGATGAGGCGCTGAAAATGAAGGCATTCCCATTTTCATTGTGTGATACAGCCAGACATTGGTTGATGAACTTACCCGCAGGATCCATTCACACATGGGAGCAGCTGCAGAAGAAATTCCTAGATAAATTCTATCCAGCAGCAAAGATTGCGCTGCTCAGAAGGGAACTGGCCGCGCCAAGGCAGAGCGCAGGGGAGTCTCTGTCAGAATATTACGAGCGTTTCAGGGAGCTGGAGGCCAACTGTTACAACCACGGCCTGCCCCAGAATGTGCTGATAGAGAACTTTCTGAATGGACTGTTGCCCATGGAGCTGCGACTACTGAATGCATGCGCAGGCGGGGACATTTGCAACATGTACCCAGAGGATGCGTGGCAGCTGATAGAAGACTCTGCTGGGCAGGTAAGACATCAACTAACACTTGTAAATAGTCGTGCTCGTTCTGTGCATCAGGTGGAAGCAAGCGCTGAGATCAAGGAAATGAAGGCCATGCTGCAGAAATTGATGAGTGCGCAGAGCGCACAACCAGTTGCGCCAAAGGTATGTGAATTCTGCAGGTCCACCGAGCACAAGACAGATGAATGCCCAACACTTTTTGAAGAATCTGGAGATGTCAACGCTCTTGGAGGATGGGACAACAGAGGGCCGCAGAGGCAGAATTAGCCGCGCTTTGCGCTTGCCGCAAATGGATTCAGATGGAGGGAAGAGAACAATTTCCAGAGGCAGTCCACTGATCAGCGCGCGCCACAGCAGACGCAACCAGCTGCGCTCTACAATCCACCGCATCGCCGCAATGACGCACCAGCGCATAACAACCAGCAACCGAGGCGATCTTTAGAAGATATCGTGGGGCAGCTAGCAGACACAGTGCGCAAAAATGACGAGAAATATGACAAAAGGTTCGAGTCCATCGAAAAGCAGTTATCGAAGATCGCAACCACAGTATATGAGGTAAAAAAGAGCGATGGCAACCTGCCTTCGCAAGTGATTCAGAACCCTAAAGGAGGAGTCAATGCAGTGACACTGAGGACTGGGCGCACAGTACGAACAGAGCAGACCGCGCAGGCGCCCGCGCAACCAGTTGCGCAAGTCCTGGATCCAGCAGATCAGAATGCGCAACCAGAGCAAGATGCGCAACCAGAAGCGCCAGCCACAAACCAGCAGGGCAACACGCCAGGTATGCCTCAGTCCAGAAACAGGGACATAAATTGTACTAACATACCTGCACCTTTCCCTGTGCAGGCACCATTGGCTAGAAAGGAAGCGTTGGACAAGGAGCTTTATGAGTTGTTCAGCAAGGTGGAAATCAATATTCCCCTCATTGAAGCTATTCGGCAGATTCCCAGGTATGCAAAGTTTTTAAAAGAGCTGTGCACAAACAAAAGGAGGAAGGGCGAATGCGCACAGGTAATGCTAAATGCGCAGGCCTCAGCAATCGTGCAGCAAAAGGTACCACCTAAGTGCCGAGATCCAGGTACATTTACTATTCCATGCACGCTAGGTAAGACCACAGTGAGTAATTGCATGATCGATTTAGGCGCATCCATCAATTTGCTACCTTATTCCCTATATACGACATTGCGCCTTGGACCACTAAAGCCTGCAGGTCTCACCATTCAGCTAGCAGACAGATCGTGCAAACAACCTGCCGGCATGATAGAAGATGTCCTAGTTCGAGTAGGAGAGCTGGTGTTCCCAGCAGATTTTTATGTGCTCGAAATGGAGGGTGAATCAAGCGCCAGCGGTGCGCAGATCCTCCTAGGCAGACCGTTTCTGATGACCGCGCGCACAAAGATAGACGTGTGGAGGGGCACGCTCTCCATGGAGGTAGATGGCGAAGAAATCTATTCCAACATATTCAAGGGGATGCAGCATCCACATGAGGACGCTACAGTGCACGCAATGGACAGCATTGACGATTTAGTCACAGAAGCACAATGTGCGAGCGCAACCGTAGGACCAGAGCTACTGACACAGGCAGAGCTGGAGGAGCAAGAGGAAGAGCTGAGCAGTGCGGAACCAGCACCCACACAGGTACGTGATATAGTTCATATTTGCACCGCTAACAAAAGGTTGCCCTCTATTGAACAGGCACCCAAGATCGAACTGAAGCAACTCCTAGAGCACCTCAAATACATTTTCTTGGGAGATGAGGACACCCTGCCAGTGATCATAAAGAAAGGATTAGAAGAGGAGCAGGAGGCACGCTTACAGCAGGTACTGCGCAAGAACCAGCACGCCATAGGATGGACACTTGCCGATCTGCGCGGAGTGAGCCCAGACGTGTGCATGCATAGGATTCTATTGGAAGATGGTGCCAAACCCTCCAGAGAGGCTCAGCGCAGGTTGAATTCAAATATGATGGAGGTCGTGCAAAAGGAAGTCCTGAAATTGCTTGGCGCAGGGGTCATTAACCCAATCTCGGACAGCAAATGGGTCAGTCCGGTGCATGTTGTGCCAAAGAAAGGAGGAATCACAGTGGAAGAAAATGCGCAGGGCGAGCTAGTTCCCAAGCGCATACAAACTGGCTGGCGCATGTGCATCGACTACAGGAAGCTTAACGTAGTAACGCGCAAGGACCACTTCCCGCTACCCTTCATGGACCAGATGCTGGATCGCTTAGCAGGTAAACCTTATTTTTGTTTCTTGGACGGATATTCAGGGTACAACCAGATACCCATAGCTGCGGAAGATCAAGAGAAGACCACATTCACATGCCCGTTCGGTACGTTTGCGTTTCGGCGCATGTCTTTTGGGCTGTGCAACGCGCCAGGTACGTTCCAACGCCTTGTCATGAGCATTTTCTCTGATATGATTGGTATATGCATAGAAGTGTTCATGGATGATTTTACCGTATAAGGAAGTACCTTTGATGCAAGCTTAACACATCTAGATAAAGTCTTAGCGCGCTGCATTTCTAAGAACTTAGTGCTAAATTACGAAAAATGTCATTTCATGGTAACGCACGGAGTAGTACTAGGTCATATCATTTCAGAGGAGGGGATCAAGGTAGACAAAGCTAAGATAGATCTTATTTCTAATCTACCTTATGCCACCAACGTGCGCGACGTGAAATCATTCTTAGGGCATGTTGGGTTCTACAGGCGTTTTATCAAAGATTTCTCTAAAATTTGTATACCCCTGTCTAACCTTTTGCAAAAAGATGTGTGCTTCGACTTTACTGATGAGTGCAGGGCTGCGTTTGATAAGCTGAAAGAAGCGCTGACCAGTGCGCCAGTAATGCGCGCACCAGACTGGAACCTGCCATTTGAGCTGATGTGCGACGCAAGTGATTATGCAGTAGGTGCAGTCTTGGGGCAGCGCGTAGACAAGAAGCCGCATGCCATTTACTATGCATCGCGCACACTGGACTCTGCGCAGAGGAACTACACCACCACGGAGAAGGAGCTTCTGGCAATTGTATTTGCACTGGAGAAGTTCCGAGCATATGTTCTAGGCGCAAGAGTCATCATCTACACTGACCACGCAGCTATCCGCTAGCTCATGTCCAAGAAGGAAACCAAGCCGCGCCTGATGCGGTGGGTGCTCTTACTGCAGGAATTTGACTTGGAGATCAAAGACAAGAAGGGCACGGAGAATACAGTTGCTGATCACCTGAGCAGGATCGTGAAAGAGGAAGAACCAGGGCAGATCACAGAAACATTCCCTGACGAGCATCTGATGGCGCTGACAGGTAAGGTACCATGGTATGCGCACATCGCAAATTACCTGGTCACAGGTACGTTTCCTCCGCATTTCAATAAAACTCAGTGCATGCGATTAAAACATGAGTCCAAGCATTACCTTTGGGATGATCCTTACATGCTTAGAATAGGACCAGATCAGATATTGAGGCGTTGCGTGCCTGACCACGAAATTAATTCTGTTTTGATGTTTTGTCATGCGCACGCATGCGGAGGACACTTCGGTCCCAAGCGCACAAGCAGAAAGGTCCTGGACTGCGGATTCTATTGGCCGCACCTGTTTAGAGACGCCTATAATCACTGCAGGAATTGTGATAGGTGCCAGCGCATAGGAGGAATATCCGCGCGCAATGAGATGCCGCAGACCCCGATTTTGGTGGATGAAGTGTTCGATGTTTGGGGAATCGACTTCATGGGGCCATTTCCTCCATCTGCAGGTTACGAGTACATATTGGTGGCAGTAGACTATGTCTCCAAATGGGTTGAAGCTAAGGCCACGCGGAAGGATGATGGTAAGACTGTCGCTGATTTTCTCAGAACTAACATATTTTGCAGGTACGGAGTACCTAAGGCAGTAATCAGCGACCAGGGGACACACTTTTGCAACAGGGTCGTGGCGCAAGTTTTCAAGCACTATGGGGTGCGCCACAAGACGTCCACCGCCTACCATCCGCAGACGAATGGACAGGCCAAAGTTTCTAACAGGGAGATCAAGCGCATCTTAGAAAAGACTGTGACACCATCGCGCAAAGATTGGAGCCAGCGCCTTGATGATGCGCTATGGGCATACCGCACTGCGCATAAGACGCCCGTTGGGACCTCACCATTTCGGCTGGTCTATGGGAAAGCATGCCACCTGCCAGTAGAGCTCGAGCACAAGGCATATTGGGCCTTACGCATTTGCAACCTGAACTTGGATGAGGCAGGAAGGGAGCGCGCATTTGAGCTGAACGAACTAGAAGAGCTGCGCCTGGACGCCTATGAGGGACTGCGCGATTACAAGGAGCGCACCAAGGCCTTTCATGAAAAGCATATCCTCAGACGCACTTTTGAACCAGGAGACCAGGTATTACTATTCTCATCACGCCTGAAGCTTATGCCTGGAAAGCTGCGCAGCAAATGGACGGGACCGTACACGGTCACCAAGGTTTTCCCCTACGGAACAATCGAGTTAGAAGACGGGCACCGGCATCGTTTTCAGGTTAATGGGCAGAGAGTCAAACGGTACTTAGGAGAACCTTGGGATAGCACAGCACGCAACATTGACTTGGCCGAACCAGAGATAATAGATGCGCAAGCTGCTACGCCAGACACACCACCGGATGTACCAGAGGGAGAACTGGAACCTATTGCTTATATCTCTTCTTCCTCTGCATTTACCCTCGTTACGCATAATTTATCACATGCTGACTTCCCATCTTACCCTTTGCGCAGGACCAATGAGATCGCAACACACACACTGGTGCAGGAACACTCAGGAGCAAGAGTGGGGGAGGTCGCAGGCACACATTTTGGCACGTAACGAGGTACAGTCGAGCCAACGACGTTAAACAAAGGCACTTGTCGGGAGGTAACCCGACACGTTTTTACTTTTGCATATTTTATTTTCTACTTGTTTTGTTTTTTTTAGTTTTTAGCTAGTTTAGGACTTGGTAGTTTTTTAGTCACGCAGTAGTGCGCAGGACCGTGCGCCTAGCACTGCGCAGGTCAGATGCGCTAGCCAGGAGAGTATATAAGGCAGGACTTAGGAAAAAATCCAGCACTTTTCACTCGACCGTTGCACACGAGCCCCCGCCTTCAGACCTCTGCCCGTCGATCAGCGCCCAACCCAGCGTGCGTTTAGAGTGATTCGAGGACCACACAGCCGCACTACACCCTGGTAACCTCTCCCCCCGATTTGAGCAGCTTCCGTTAGGGTTTGTGCGGAGGAGAAGTTTTCTAGGGTTTTGAAATCGCACCGGGGTAGAGTGCGCCGATTGGAGTATTGTTTAGTGCGTTGTGTAGACGAGCAGTAGGCGCTCCTTCGGTGAGAATTTCAGGGATTTCTGTGCAGTTTGGATTTTTGAAGTTGTTGAGGGTGTTGACCACAGTTGACCACAGCTCTAGCGCATCATGAGACCTGCCAAGGACCAGGAGACCCCAGCTGCGTTCGCCAGCAAGTATGCGGCGTTTATAAGCTTGGAAATGTACGGGACCCCGTACATCAGCCGAGAGTTCCTACGCGAGGTTGGACTAGCGGACCTCGTAGCGCAGAGGCTGGCGCTCGCGGGCTGGGAAGCGTTGTTGGAACTCAACAGCGCATCTGACCAAGAGGACACGTGCGAGTTTTTAGCGTCTCTGGAGGCCGGAGACAAGGAGATCAGGTACAGACATAGGGGTGTTTGGTTCATAGCCTCGGCAAGAAGGCTGAGGCGCGCGTTCGGGTGCGCCAAGGTGCGTGACGAGGACTTAGACACGCACACTAACCAGGAGGCCTGGCGCGAGATGGCAACTGGGCCAGCATTTGCCGCGGGGCGCAGCAGGGGCCGAGAGCTCCGCGACCCGTGGCTGTTCTACTTGTGGCGCACGGTCGCCTATGCAGTCATTGGCCGTTTCAACGGCGCACCGAAGATCAGCCTCCTGGATTTGGACATTTTGAAGGGGCTGTACTATGGGCGGAAGGTGCTTTTTATCCTGAACATGGTGCACCACTGGAGCCGCGTCAGCATGAAGGGGCCGCTGACTTGCGGCGGAGTCATAACGCACCTGTTGCGGGCATTACATGGAGAGCCCGAGGTGCCAGAGCACACTTTGGTGCCAGCTGTCCCTCTCGATCGCGCCCATATGCTGCAGATCAGGGCGGTAGCTCTGAAGGAAGATGGCACGTTGGAATGGTGCTACCGCCTGCAGCCGGCCAGAGTTCCGTGGCCCAGAGCAGAAAGCAGTGCGCAGGGCGCAGCAGCCGCGTAGGACATGGAGGAAGATGAGGCCTCAGAACCAGAGGTGCCTCTGGTCAGGCGCCCAAGGACCCGGGCGCAGACTGGAGCGCACCAGAGGGCCCGTGCACCACAAGGGGAGCCAGTGACCATTTCCATAGAGGATTCTCCCCCTCGTGCACGTGGAAAGCGCCCAAGGACTGAGGCTGAGGAGGCTCCCGAGGCAGCAACCGCCGAGCAGCGCATGATGTTCAACGTCATGCGTGTGCTCGAATACTTAGCGCCAGAGGGGGCGGATTTAAGTATGAGTCCACCATCCGGGTGGAGATTTGGAGACGCGATTCCCCCTCTCTTCAGCCTGCACCGGCCACCTCCAGGTCCCCCTAGCCAGCCAGCCAGCCCTCCTACCCGAGCCCCAGCAGCCTCAGCAGCCCCAGTCCATCCAGCCGCACCCTCTCTAGTACCACCACCAGCACCAGCACCGACAGCCCCCGCAGCAAAACCCACCCCTGAACCAGAACCGATACCACCACCAGCAGTTTCCCCTGCCCGGCCTTCTGTTCCGGAATCCCCCATAGCCTATCCCAGCGTAGACTCCGATTCCATTTGGGATTCACTTTCCGAGGACGACCTCGTAGCGCAGCCTGACCCCCTCACCATAGTGCCACCAGCCTCCAGCACTGACCACGTGACGGATTCTTTGGAGGATGAGGCGCTTGGATCAGCAGCTGCGTCTAGCTCGGAGGACTTCTAAGGCCGAGGGGCAGCAGCATTAGTTTTCTTTAGGGTGGTGTCTTTTATTTTGCTACGTCTTATTGGATATTTTGTGCTGAATATTTGTGCCGCATATTTTGTGACCCTGTGCTATCGTTTATGCTGTGTGACTATTTGTTTTTGTTCTTATGTTCTTTATTTTGGCATTACATGCATGTGTGCGCTCTCCATGCGCTTGCGCTTGAGTCGTGGGGACACGTCTCTGTTCAAGTGTGTGTGGGGGGGGGGGGGGGGGGGGCGTTACATTCACTTTTCACGTTTTTGAGCATTTTAGTGTAGCTTAGTTTAAGAGAATAGTAGCAGTAGTGCGCTAGAGTGCAGGATACGCATGCGCTCCAGCTTGTTTTGCGCTATCCATATTGCGTGCGCTGCTATCTACTGTTTTAGTATAATTTTTTTCGTTTTTTTGCTCCTGTTAGTCGGGATATGCAGGGGATGTGGAGTTGACAGAAATGCTCCAGAGAGGCGGTTAGTCGCTTTTGCTTCGAAGGCAAGGTATATGGTCGAGAGCGTTAGTGGAGGCCGGTGCTTCGCAGCCTTCGGAACAAAAGAGCGCGCTCAGTCACGCAGATGCCAAAGGCGAAATACCCATAGCGTGGCGAGGTGGGAAAACAGACCACCTTCTCTCTGGAAATCGAGCTAAGGAAGGCAGGCGCGGATGTAAACGCGTGCGCTGACCTGCGCAGACAGACCAAAGGAGAGAGAGCGGGGCGAGTTCCATAGCTGCTATCCGAAGGCTGAGACTGGAACTGCTCTGGGAATGTAAGAAATTAAAGAGAAAGCTGTACAAAAGAAAAATACCAGCAGATGATACGCGCTACAAAAGAATCAGCATGCGCAAAAGCATCAACATGCGCAAAGACCATAAGGAAATCATCAGAAAGCTCAGGTTCCCAGGAAGTGCGCGGACGAATCACGCACTGGAAGAAGCTGCGTTATCCACCATATACCTATCTTCGGAGTTGGAGCTGGCAGCCTTGAGCCTAAGAAGAGCTATCTCCCAGCCATCCAAAAATCTTCATCCCGGCTGAGAGGTAATGAATTTCGAACTTATTATATTAGAACTGTTGAGTGCAGTTGTGCGCAGGTGATAGAGCAGTGCGAGTTGAGCAATTGTGCATTTGCATCAGAGTGCAAGACTGTGCGCTAAACTCCAGAAGAGGTAATTGTATCCGCGCTTCAGTGCTTGTTCGGGACGAACAAGGGGCAAGTGTGGGGGGTTTGATAGAGGCTATTTGTACGCATTATTTAGATCATAACCCTATGCTTGTTTGCAATATTTTATGAGCAAGATTACTCGTTTCTAGTGTTTTTGTATTACAGGGCAAAATGACTCTTTGAGTCGGATACGCGCTAACAGGCAGCGTTCTAGGAGTGAAAGATCCGCCTGCGGAGCTAGCAGCACAAACAGGAGAGAAGTTGGCGAGAGTCAGCAGAGGTGCGCTAGCCCATGCGCTAGCCGATGCCGTGCGCCAAGCGCAAAAGTCCAGTACTGCCTAATCTTGACGTGACCAGATTTGGAAGTTGCCAAAAGTGAGCTTCCCAAGCAGTAAATAAACAAGAGGAAGACTAGGGCAACAGAGAGGAAAAAAAATACTTTCTGGAGACGCATCAGAGATCACCAAGAGGCACTGCGCAGCAAAACTGGAAAACACACGGACTTGTTGAGAGGATTTGCGCCAGCCGACTGCACCGGCCGAGAAGACAAGCTGCACGCACTGTTTGCTACTGTTTTCTCAGACACATTAGTCATTATTTACTATTCTATGATGTTTATCTCAGCATGTCTAGCTAAACTCTTAGTGCTGGTCGGGCATGAATCTATGATGTATTTTCTTTGAGACTTGAGCTTAATGCATAGTTTACTTACTTGTATTAATCCTGTGCATACGGAGACAGCCAGTTGCATGAGTAGGGGAAGCCTTGAACCGCAATCTTACTTGTGTTGCTTGCTTGTCATATGTTAAACTAGTTGATAGCTTTACGGTGACAACTAGGAGTAACGAGCTAGGGTGATCAGTTGCTACCTTGAACGGATTCGCAGCTGTTTTAGTCTATGTTCTAAGGATTAATAGCACATGAACTTTGAACGGAACATGCGCACGTGTTAGAAAGCCTTGACCGGACACTAACGCAAGTAAACCGAAAACTATAGACGTTTAGAGTCGATGATAAGGAATGCACTCATAGAGGATTGTCTGACCAATGCTTTTCATAATCATAGTATTTGATCTCTACTGCTTGCGCACGTCTAGTGCAAATTTCCTGCGTTACACTAGTTACTGTTCACTTGCGCATCGCGCATTTTAATCACTCACACACCCCCCCCCCCCCCCCAATCTTCGTAAGTGTAGGTCACTGGCTAGAACTGAACTACTTGCTCCCTGTGGAGATCGACCCTTACTTAACCGCTGTACTAGTGGAAGAGGAAGGAATTATATTTGACGCGCACGACGACGCGCGATCAGTAGCCCCTGTAGAAGATAATCAGGAGGTTTTGTCAAAAATGCCAAGGGGGAGATTGTTAAGGTAATGGCATCCTTGATAAAACCTGAGCAAGAACTTGCTACAGCATCCCGAGAAGATTGAAGTTGGTAGACCATCCGATGACAGTAGAAACTATCCGAAGATGAGATGAGGATTGCCCAAGATCAGATGGATCTTTGGAGTTTGTTAAAATGCCAAGGGGGAGATTGTTAATGTTTATGGCATCATTGACAAACTCCTACAAGGTGCACAAGAGTCTGCTACAGCAAACGTGTGAAGACAGCAGCTGATGCAGAGTGTTCCAAAATGACCAAGCAGAGTGCACAAGACATTATGATCAAGGAATGCGCAGGTTTCCAAGGGGGAGTCTTAGGCGTGCACAGTACTCATATCTTATCTAAATGAAGCATGCTATATATTGTTGGAAAGCTGACTTGAAGGGCTACAACTTTGTAGTTTGCACCGAGACGTGATTCGAAGGTTTCAGAGGTCAAAAACGCAAGCAAAGTCAGAATGGAACAGCGGGTGGGCAAGCAGCCCGGTTCTGAGTGGAACCGGCGGTTTCCTTGTGAGAACCGCCGGTTTGCCCATGGAACCGGCGGCTTCCTTGTGAGAACCGCCGGTTTGCACATGGAACCGGCGGTTTGGGTCCTGAACCGGCCCCAAAGGCAAAATATCGAGATTCTCTGAAAGGGGCCGGTTCCAAAGTGGAACCGGCGGTTCCACAATGAAACCGCAGGTTCATAGCCAAACCGGGCAGCAAACCATTCAGTCGATTTTCATTTAATTGGACGATTTTAGGAGAACACGAACGCAAGAGAGAAGAGGATAGCTGGGAGCTGTAGCAGCAGTATTGGTGCAAAGAATAATCTGCCCAGACATGATCTTGTTGAGATCCTGGAGGGTGCTTTAGCAGGAGCGATCCTGCTGAGATCCTGGAGGGAGCTATAGCAGAAGCTTGTTCAAGTGAGCTGCAACATCTGTCCGAGTAGCAGCAGCAACCTGGGCTTGGCTAGAAGGCCTGACAGCTCTGCGGAGAACATCAGAAGAATCTTTTAAAGTGCTGCGGAGAATATTCCAGTGGGGAATTCCTAGCTAGAGAAGGAGATTTGTTTTGGAGATCAAATCAAATCTAATCTCCTAAAAACTAGGAGATAATTGTTTCTTTTTGGGACATTGCTAAATTCTGTTCTTGATTGAAGCTGGCGTTGCTCTTTAAGGGAGAACAGGTCAGAGCAGAAAGGTTGATCGAAGCTGAGGGATACACGAGTGCGTGCACAGAATTCAGAAAGAGGAATTTTGGTGTGCGACGGACGAGTTCTTCGATCATCACCCGAAAGTAGAGCGTGAGCGCAGAGCTGTGGTGACTGAAGTAGATGGAGATCAGGATTTGCGTAGTCTGATCCGAGCTTGATCTGGAAGCCAATTTAGAGCAGTGGTGCTTGTTGGTTGATCAAGGAAGGCCGCGGAAGAACTGACGGGTGTGTGGCTCGGTCGAGTGTCTAAGTGGCAGCTCTCGCTAGTGGCAGGAGGTCACTGAGCAAGGGGGAGTATTCCAAAGTGTGCAGCACTCGTGGAATCGTTCGATCGGCTCGGCAGAAGGCTTTGGAGCGACACGGACAATTGTGCATCAGCTGTGTGCTACAGCAGATGCTGCAGCAACCCTGCAGAGTTGAGTGTAGTTTAGAATAGGCTGAGTTTCGAGGAGACAGTAGCTATTCTAGAGTGACATTTGTAGAGGGTGTGCAGAGACAAGTCAAAGCCTGTTCTGACTGTGTCCAGTGATCCACACAAGGTTTAGTAGCATAGGTTGTGTGGAGTTGTAACCGAGTGTACTTGGAGACCTTTGTGATTAGTGGATTGAGGACTGGAGAATAGTCCTCCCCAGACGTAGGCAGTTGGCCGAACTGGGTGAACAACTTCTGTCTTGTTCATTGTTTTGCTGAGACAATTTTTGAGTGAACAAGAGTGTGCTGCAGCAACTGCTTGTTCACAAATCTGTCTGTCAAGAGACGCTGCAAATTTCAGTTACGTTGATGATGTCGTCGTTAAATCAAAAGAAAGGAAAAATCACATTGGGGACCTTCGTTTAGTGTTCGAAAGACTCCGAAAATATCAACTAAAGATGAATCCACTTAAATGTGCATTTGGCGTAACTTCCGGAAAATTCTTAGGATTTGTGGTTACACACAGAGGCATTGAAATCGACCAAACAAAAATCAAAGCCATCCAAGAAATGCCCGCACCAACAAATTTGAAAGAACTGCGTGCTTGCAAGGGCGTCTTGCTTACATTCGAAGGTTCATCTCTAACCTCGCAGGACGTTGTCAACCCTTTAGTCACTTAATGAAAAAGGACGCTCCATTTCATTGGGATGATAAGTGTCGCAAGGCTTTTGATAGCATTAAGAAGTACTTGTCATCTGCACTAGTACTTGTCATCTGCACCTCTAATTCTTTATATCGCTGCACAAGAACGATCATTGGGGGCAATGTGTGCTCAAGAGAATGCCGAGCGTAAAGAAACAGCTTTGTATTATTTGAGTCGAACTCTAATTGGAGTTGAGCTGAATTATTCCCCCATTGAAAAGATATGTCTTGCGCTAGTATTTGCTGTTCAGAAGTTGAGACACTACATGCAAGCACATACCGTACACGTGGTTTCTAGGGCTGACCCAATTAAATACATACTTTCGAAGCCTGTCCTCTCCGGTCGATTGGCAAAATGGGCAATGCTCCTCAAGCAGTATGATTTGATATTTGTTCCTCAAAAAGCAACCAAAGGCCAAGAAATAGCAGATTTCTTTGCCGATCATCCTGTTCCAGCTGAATGGGAGCTCTCCGTTCACCTTCCTGGTGAAGGAGTGTTCTACATTGATGAAATTCGCAGCGCCTCAGTTAGACAGATTTGTGAACAAGCAGTTGCTGCAGCACACTCTTGTTCACTCGGAAATTGTCTCAGCAAACAATGAACAAGACAGAAGTTTGTTCACCCAGTTCGGCCAACTGCCTACGTCTGGGGAGGACTATTCTCCAGTCCTCAATCCACTAAACACAAAGGTCTCCAAGTTCACTCGGTTACAACTCCACGCCACCTATGCTACTCAACCTTGTGTGGATCACCGGACACAGTCAGAACAGGCTCTGACTTGTGTCTGCACACCCTCTGCAAATGTCAATCTAGAATAGCTACTGTCTCCTAGAAACTCAGCCTATTCTAAACTACACTCACTCAGCAGGGTTGCTGTAGCAACTGCTGTAACACACAGCTGATGCACAATTGTCCGCGTCGCTCCAAAGCCTTCTGCCGAGCCGATCGAATGATTCCACGAGCGCTGCACACTCTGGAATACTCCCCCTCACTCAGTGACCACCTGCCACTAGCGAGAACTGCCGCTTAGACACTCGACTGAGCCACACATCCGTCAGTTCTTCCGCGGCTGCCCTTGATCAACCAACAAGCACCACTGCTCTGAATAGGCTTCCCTGATCAAGATCGGATCAGACAATGCAAGTCCTGATCTCCTTCTGCTTCTGTCACCACAGCTCTGCGCTCACGCTCTGCTCTCGGGTGATGATCGAAGAACTCGTCCGTCGTACACCCAAAAAATTCCTCTCTCTGAATTCTGTGTATGCACTCGTGTATGCCTCAGCTTCGATCAACCTCTCAGCTCTGAACTTCTTTCTCTTAAAGAGCAGCACCAGCTTTAAGCAAGACCAGGATTAAGCAATGTCCCAAAAAGAACAATTATCTCCTAAAATTTAGGAGATTAGATTTGATTTTGATCTTCAACACAAAACTCCTTCTCTGGCTGGGAAACCCCACTGGAATATTCTCCACAGCACTCTAAAATATTCTTCTGGTGTTTCCCGTAGAGCTGCCAAGCCTTCTAACGAAGCCCAGGTTGCTGCTGCTTCAAGGACAGATGTTGCAGCCACTTGAACAAGCTCCTGCTATAGCATCCCCCGCTGAAGCTGCTCGTTGTTCACTTGTGCTGGTTTTGTCAAACACTGCCATACAGCAACATCAATTGATATTCTACCACCATGGCAAATGTATTTTGATGGTGCTGCGAGACGTGATGGAGCAGGAGCGGGAGTTTTTTTCATATCTCCAGGAAATCATCTTCTCCCATACTCATTTACACTAACTCGGTTGTGTTCAAATAATGCGGCAGAATATCAATCTCTCTTATTGGGACTCCAAATGGCACGTGAGATAGGCATCAACTCGTGATTAATCAAATTCTCAACGACTACGAAGTAAAAAAGGAAGACTTAATCCCTTTTCACAAAAATGCGACCGGGATGCTTAACGTGTTCGATTCAATCAACTTAGGACATGTTCAGAGGAGTGCCAATAAGTTGGCCGACGCGCTTGCAAATCTTGCAGCCAACTTGGCACTGGGGGCAGAAGAGACCATGTCCATTCCAGTTTGCAATTGTTGGGTCGTACCACAATTCGAAGAGTGCGACGATTTAGAGACGACTAATATGGTCTGTGCTTATGAAGTAAACAAATACGATTGGCGCCAACCTATTATTAACTTCTTGGATAATCAGATATTGCCCGATGATCCAAAACACAAGATAGAGATACGTCGACGAGCTCCCAAGTTTATACATTACAAAGAAACGCTCTACAGACGGTCTTTTCTTGGACAATGGCTAAGGTGCCTAGGAGAAGAAGAGGCGACGGAGGCTATGCAAGAAGCCCACGCTGGAGTCTGCGGCGCTCATCAATCAGGTCCAAAACTTTATGATCGCATAAAAAGAATGGGATACTACTGGCCTAGCATGGTGCAAGATTGCATGGACTTTGCGAAGAAATGTGATGCATGTCAATTTAATGCGAACTTCATACACCAACCACCAGAGCCATTACACCCTACAATTTCATCATGGCCATTCGAAGCATGGGGATTTGATGTGGTAGGACCAATTACTCCAAAAGCCTCTAATGGACATGCATACATCCTTGCTGCTACAGACTACTTCTCTAAATGGGCAGAAGCAATTACACTACGCGAAGTTAAGAAAGAAAATGTCGCTGACTTTATCCGGACACAAATCATCTACCGGTATGGCGTGCCACAACGAATCATAATAGACAATGGAAAACCTTTCTTCAACAAGCTAGTGACAAGTTTATGCGAAAAGTTCACATTTAAACAGTACAAATCATCAATGTATAATGCGCCTGCAAATGGTTTGGCTGAAGCTTTTAACAAGACATTGTGCAACCTGTTGAGAAAAGTAGTGACAAAGTCAAAACGTGATTGGAACGAAAAAATTGGTGAAGCGCTATGGGCATATCGAACAACGTACAAGACACCTACTCAAGCAACCCCATATGCTTTGGTGTACGGAGTAGAAGCTATGTTGCCCTTGGAGCTTCAAATTCCATCCATGCGCATCGCTATTCAAGAAGGACTAACTTGTGATGAAAATGACCAGCTACGGTTAGCAGAGTTGGAAGCTCTTGACGAAAAAAGACTACAAGCACAGCAAAGTTTACAATGTTATCAAGCAAGACTCTCACGCGCGTTTAACAAAAAAGTGCGTCCTCGCTCTTTTCAAGCAGGTGACTTAGTTTTGGCAGTCAGAAGACCAATCATCACCTTGCACAAGACAGGAAGTAAATTCAAATCAAAATGGGATGGTCCATATGTAGTGAAAGAAGTCTACACAAACGGTGCCTACAAGATTGTAGATCAAGATGGATTGTGTATTGGCCCGATCAACGGAAAGTTTTTGAAGCGGTACTATACCTGAATCTACACACACACAAAAATTGTAACTCCTAAGCAAGAGTATAAACTGCGTAATAAGGAACTATGTTGGCTTGATCTTGCAAAATGTAATGCAAGTACGTAGGCAGCTTGGAAATGAAACAAGTACAACCACAACAACAACAAAAAAAAATTGTAACTCCTGGCCCGCAAGAGTTTAAACTGTGAACGGATAAAATAAAATAAATAAAATTTCAAAACAATTTTATCGAATGAAGTCACAAATAAAAGCATATGTGGAATTTAACGTATCGCGACATCGAGACTCTCTCTCCTCTCTTCGAGCATGTCCTCCATCGTTTTCAGACTGGCAATCTCCTCCTGAGAAGTACTCTGCACAGAAATCAAATTCTCTAACTTCAGCTGAATTGACTCGACTTCTGATTTGGCCACTGAAATTAATTCAAGCTGCTGACGATGTTGCTCTCTTAAATTTATTTCTCTAGCCTCTAAAGCAGCTTTCTCCTGGGCTATTATAGACATCTCCACCTCTTGACTATCTCCAACCTGTAACACTTCCTCAAGAGTCATTTTAGCTGATTCGAGGTTCACCGTAACATTAGAGACGTCGCTCGAGAGCTGTTTATCACGAGTATCTTCAGTAGTGACCTGCTTCACCATAAGAAATGCTTCAACATCTCTTGAGTATCAGTCAACCACGGCCTGAACGTCAAAAGGATCACCATCCAACTTTCGAATGCTCTCATAAACATTAACGGCACCTGCTACGACATTCTGGACTTTTTCAAAACTGACCGTCTTCAAGAGTTGGAGCAAACGTCTCTTCTGATTAACACGGCCTCATCTGTAATATTACTGCTCATACGAGCAGGTTGAAATGTAGAAAAGGAGGATGTAGGGCTAGCATCCATCCGTCCGCTAATACGGGAAGAGTCGTCACGAGGGCTAGAAACATGTAAATTTCTTGCCAAATGTTCACCAGTGGAAGATGACGAATCAGAAACCTGCGGAACCTGTTGTGCTTTCGGTGGAGGAGGCTTTCCTTTCCCATGAAATGTTTTTTGTACGGCTCCAAGTAGAGGTTCATTAATAAGGTTTGGAACTTCTGTTGCTAAATCAAGACCCTCCTGAAAAAATGTATCTATATATATTAGAATCAAACAGGAGTCATTGAAATAGAAATTATTAAAATAAATGGGGAAAGTGAAATACCAAGGTGGCACACGTAGCAGGGGCATTGGAGGCAGTGCGCAAACTGTCAAGCATAGTAGGCGTCACAAGTGTTTTCTTCTTCTTCCTTCCACGACGATGCTTGAAGTTAGTCTCACTAGCGTCATCACTGCTAAGCTCATCGACAGTTCGTTTGTTAGCCGGAAGTACATGTGCTTCCATCACTTGTGTCACAAGAGGAGCTGGGGTTCCAATATCCACAGTTTGTGGATCACTCACACCTTCTCGGATGGTAGCTTTATCCTTTTTCGTGCACTCAACACCCGATACAAGGAGCTGGACTTCCCTTCTTAAATCACTCACATTCGCTCTGCTCCACCATTCTTTGAACTCATTGGTAGTCAAGGCTTCCCAACTCGACGAATAACCCGGTACAATCACTTCACTATGACTACCCTCAAATAAAAGCATTCTAAGATAAAACAGAGCCACAGAGTATCGTGCAGTACCCTCTATATCACGCTTGAACACACCCCGAACTTTCTGAAAATAACCAAACTGCCTGCTAAAGCGAGTCGAACCTTAGGGTTTCAAGACAAAGGAATTGCCGCGACGTAGCGAAAGGAAAGTCGTGCGAAGTGAGATGACGTAACTCATTCTATTGACGTCGAGTGCATTATTGTCAAGAATAGACTCACGTTTATTGTTTGAAAACTTGAGGCTCAAAGCTTTGAAGGAATGACCCTCATGGATCAACTCACGAGCAGCAATAGCACTCGTATAACTCCTAGCACATTGGTGACCTCCGTAAAGAACCATTAAGGGACCCGGGGGAGGGTGATCAGATTTAAAGTGAGTGCCAAAATACTGAGCCAACCACCCGTACAAGTATTGAGCCGGAAAAAAGGAGTTAGACAAAGCAGGTTTCGGGGCAACCATCATTGCATTCAGACCATGATAGATGTTAGCCAGTACCGGTGCTGCTAAACTAAAACGGGCACCGCTTGCCATCTGAGTAGCCACCTCAAACGTACCTGGCCTAATTAACCTATCCACGTGATGAGGTAGCACAAATACACATAACCAACATGATATGAAGGCTGCCAGATTGGTCATCTTTCTCTCTTCTTCGTCAGCGATGCCAGGTACATTCCAACGCTTAGTCATGAGCATTTTTTCTGATATGATTGGTATATGCATAGAAGTGTTCATGGATGATTTCACTGTATATGGGAGTACCTTTGATGCATGTTTAACTCATCTAGATAAAGTTTTAGCGCGCTGCATCTCTAAGAATTTAGTGCTCAATTACGAAAAATGTCATTTCATGGTCACGCACGGAGTAGTACTAGGACATATCATTTCAGAGGAGGGTATTAAGGTAGACAAAGCTAAAATAGATCTCATTTCTAATCTGCCTTATGCCACCAACGTGCGCGACGTGAAATCATTCTTAGGGCATGCTGGGTTTTACAGGCGTTTTATTAAGGATTTCTCTAAAATTTGTATACCCCTGTCTAACCTATTGCAAAAAGATGTGTGTTTCGATTTTACTGATGAGTGCAGGGCGGCGTTCGATACGCTGAAGGAAGCACTGACCAGTGCGCCAGTGATGCGCGCACCAGACTGGAACCTGCCATTTGAGCTGATGTGTGACGCAAGTGATTACGCAGTGGGTGCAGACTTGGGGCAGCGCGTGGACAAGAAGCCGCACGCCATTTACTATGCATCGCGCACACTGGACTCTGCGCAGAGGAACTACACCACCACGGAGAAGGAGCTTCTGGCAATTGTATTTGCCCTGGAGAAGTTCCGAGCTTATGTCCTAGGCGCAAGAGTCATCATCTACACTGACCACGCAGCTATCCGCTACCTCATGCCCAAGAAGGAGACCAAGCCGCGCCTGATGCGCTGGGTGCTCCTGCTTCAGGAATTCGACTTGGAGATCAAAGATAAGAAGGGCACGGAAAATACAGTCGCTGATCACCTGAGCAGGATCGTCAAGGAGGAGGAGCCAGGGCAGATCAAGGAGACATTCCCTGACGAGCACCTGATGGCGCTGACAGGTAAGGTACCATGGTATGCGCATATCGCAAATTACCTGGTCACAGGTGCGTTTCCTCCGCATTTCAATAAAACTCAGTGCATGCGATTGAAACATGAGTCCAAGCATTACCTTTGGGATGATCCTTACATGCTTAGAATAGGTCAAGATCAGATATTATGGCGTTGCGTACCTGACCATGAGATTAACTCTGTTTTGATGTTTTGTCATGCGCACGCATGTGGAGGGCACTTTGGTCCCAAGCGCACGAGCAGGAAAATCTTGGACTGCGGATTCTACTGGCCGTACCTCTTCAGAGACGCATATGACCATTGCAGGAATTGCGACAGGTGCCAGCGCACAGGAGGAATATCCGCGCGCAACGAGATGCCGCAGACCCCGATTCTGGTGGATGAAGTGTTCGATGTTTGGGGAATCGACTTCATGGGTCCATTTCCCCCATCTGCCGGCTACGAGTACATACTGGTGGCCGTGGATTACGTATCCAAATGGGTCGAAGCTAAGGCCACGCGCAAGGATGATGGTAAGACTGTCGCTGACTTTCTCCGAACTAACATATTTTGCAAGTATGGAGTACCTAAGGCAGTCATCAGCGACCAGGGGACGCACTTCTGCAACAGGATTGTGGCGCAAGTTTTCAAGCACTATGGGGTGCGCCACAAGACGTCCACCGCTTACCATCCACAAACGAAATGGCAGGCCGAAGTGTCTAACAGAGAAATCAAGCGCATCTTGGAAAAGACTGTGAGGCCATCACGCAAAGATTGGAGCCAGCGCCTGGATGATGCGCTATGGGCATACCGCACTGCGCACAAGACGCCCATTGGGACTTCACCATTTCGGCTGGTCTATGGGAAGGCATGCCACCTGCCAGTGGAGCTCGAGCACAAGGCATATTGGGCCTTGCGTATTTGCAACCTGAACTTGGATGAGGCAGGAAAAGCACGCTCATTTGAGCTGAGCGAACTAGAAGAGCTGCGCCTGGACGCCTATGAGGGACTGCGCGATTACAAGGAGCGCACCAAAGCGTATCATGACAAGCATATCCTCCGGCGCACATTTGAACCAGGAGACCAGGTATTGTTATTTTCATCACGCCTGAAGCTCATGCCTGGAAAGTTGCGCAGCAAGTGGACGGGACCATACACCATCACCAAGGTTTTCCCCTACGGAACAATCGAGTTAGAAGACGGGCAACGGCATCGTTTTCAGGTTAATGGGCAGAGAGTCAAACGTTACTTAGGAGAACCTTGGGATGGCGCAGCGCGCAACATTGACTTGGCAGAACCAGAGATAATCGATGCGCCAGCTGACGCGCCAGAGGCACCACCACCAGATGCATCTACCCACGTTACGCATAATTTATCACATGCTGACTTCCCATCTTACCTTTTGCGCAGGACCAATGAGATCGCAACACACACGCTGGCGCAGGAACACTTGGGAGCAAGAGTGGGGGAGGTTGCAGACACACGTTGTGGCACGTAACGAGGTACAGTCGAGCCAACGACGTTAAACAAAGGCACTTGTCGGGAGGTAACCCGACACGTTTTATTTCCGCCTATTTTATTTTTCTGTTTGTTTTGTGTTTTTTTGAGTTTTTTTTGCTAGTTTAGGACTTGGTAGTTCTTTGAGTCACGCAGTAGTGCGCGGGACCGGGCGCCTAGCAATGCGCAGGTCAGAAGCGTCTAGCTCGGAGGACTTCTAAGGCCGAGGGGCAGCAGCATTAGTTTTCTTTAGGGTGGTGTCTTTTATTTTGCTGCGTCTTATTGGATATTATGTGCTGAACATTTGTGCCGCATATTTTTGTGACCCTGTGCTATTGTTTGTGCTGTGTGACTATTTGTTTTTGATCTTATGATCTTTGTTTTTGCATTACATGCATGTGTGCGCTCTCCATGCGCTTGCGCTTGAGTCGTGGGGACACGTCTCTGTTCAAGTGTGGGGGGGAGGCGTTACATTCACTTTTCACGTTTTTGAGCATAGCTTAGTTTGAGTTAAAGAGAACAGTAGCAGTAGTGCGCTAGAGTGCAGGATGCGCATGCGCTCCAGCTTGTTTTGCGCTATCCATATTGCGTGCGCTGCTATCTACTGTTATAGTATAATTTTTTCGTTTTTTGCTCCTGTTAGTTGGGATATGCAGGGGATGTGGAGTTGACAGAAATGCTCCAGAGAGGCGGTTAGACGCTTTTGCTTCGAAGGCAAGGTATATGGTCGAGAGCGTTAGTGGAGGCCGGTGCCTTGCAGCCTTCGGGACAAAAGAGAGCGCTCAGTCACGCAGATGCCAAAGGCAAAACACCCAATGCGTGGCGAGGTGGGAAAACAGACCACCTTCTCTCTGGAAATCGAGCTAAGGAAGGCAGGCGCGGATGTAAACGCGTGCGCTGACCGGCGCAGACAGAAGGAGAGAGAGCGGGGCGAGTTCTATAGCTGCTATCCGAAGGCTGAGACTGGAACTGCTCTGGGAATATAAGAAATTAAAGATGAAGCTGTACAAAAGAAAAATACCAGCAGATGATACGCGCTACAAATCAGCATGCGCACAAACATCAAAATGCGCAAAGACCATAAGGAAATCATCAGAGAGCTCAGGTTCCCAGGAAGTGCGCGGGCAAATCACGCACTGGAAGAAGCTGCGTTATCCACCATATACCTATCTTCGGAGCAGGAGCTGGTAGCCAGGAGCCTAAGAAGAGCTATCTCCCAGCCATCCAAAAAATCTTCATCCCGGCTGAGAGGTAATGGATTTTGAAATTATTATATTAGAACTGTTGAATGCAGTTGTGCGCAGGTGATAGAGCAGTGCGAGTTGAGCAAATTGCGCATTCGCATCAGAGTGCAAGACTGTGCGCTAGACTCCAGAAGAGGTAATTGTATCCGCGCTTCAGTGCTTATTCGGGACGAACAAGGGGCAAGTGTGGGGGGTTTGATAGAGGCTATTTGTACGCATTATTTAGATCATAACCCTATGCTTGCTTGCAATATTTTATGAGCAAGATTACTCGTTTCTAGTGTTTTTGTATTACAGGGCAAAACGAGTCCTTGAGTCGGATACGCGCTAACAGGCAGCGTTCTAGGAGTGAGAGATCCGCCTGCGGAGATAGCAGCACAAGCAGAAGAGAAGTTGGCGAGAGTCAGTAGCGGTGCGCTAGCCGATGCGCTAGCCGAATGCTGTGCGCCAGGCGCAAAGTCCAGTGACCAGATTTGGAAGTTGCCAAAGGTGAACTTCCTGGGCAATATATAAACAAAGGAAGTCTAGGGTTTCAGGAGAGAGATATCACAGCCATCATTGGACGACACATATCAGAGAGAGCGGCTTTGCGCCAGCCGACTGCGCCAGCCGAGAAGACAAGCTGCACGCACTGTTTGCTACTTGTTTCTCAGACACATTAGTCATTATTTACTATTCTATGATGTTTATCACTAGCATGTCTAGCTAAACGCTTAAGTGTTGGTCGGGCATGAATCTATGATGCACTTTCTTTGAGACTTGAGCTTAATGCATAGTTTACTTACTTGTATTAATCCTGTGCGTACGGAGACAGCTAGTTGCATGAGTAGGGGAAGCCTTGAACCGCAATCTTACTTGTGTTGCTTGCTTGTCATATGTTAAACTAGTTGATAGCTTTACGGTGACAACTAGGAGTAATGAGCTAGGGTAAGCAGTTGCTACTGTGACAGGATTCGCAGCTGTTTTAGTCTATGTTCTAAGGATTAGTAGCACATGAACTTTGAACGGAACATGCGCACGTGTTAGGAAGCCTTGACCGGACACTAACCCAAGTGAAATTAAGCTATAGACATATTAGAGTCAGTGATAAGGAATGCACGCATAGAGGATTGTCCGCCCAATACTTCTCATAGTCATAGTATCTAGTCTCTACTGCCTGCGCACGCCTAGTGCATTTCTCTGCGTTTCACACTGTTACTCGCGCACTGCGCAAACCAATCACTCACCCCCAATCTTCGTAAGTGTAGGTCACTGACTAAAACTGAACTACTTGCTCCCTGTGGAGATCGACCCTTACTTAACCGCTGTACTGAGTGGAAGAGGAAGGATTATATTTGACGCGCACAACGACGCGCGATCAGGGGCGGACCAGGTTGGTGAGGTTCATGCTCAAGGAGCCTCAGCTGCTAATAATGAATCAGAATAAGGCATTTGATAAGGAATCTAAGGAGGAGAGTGTGAAGAGTCCAACTGGTGCTGTGGAAAGAGAAGAGGCCGTTACACAGGCTATTGCTAAGGATGTTGGTAATGAAATAGAAGAGTAATCTTCCTCTGGAGAGAAGCAGATAGTTGAGTATGTTCCTAGTGCTAAGGAATCATCCACAGGGAAGGAACAGTATGAATCAGTTGAAGCAGAGGATATACAGCCAGACGCATCTGAGGAAAGCCTATCCCCGCCAGCAAAAGAAGTTCCCGTTATGAACATTCCTGATGATAATGAGCAGCCAGCATCTGTAGAAGGTGTTGTTATAGCAAGCATTGATCAGCCTGAGTCCAGCAGGCCGAAGAGAAAAGTAAAATTTTCATGATGCCCCAACAGGAAAGAGGCCAAAGACAGTGAAACCAGTTGGTGTGATGAGAAATCAAGTCCGGTTTATTGACAGACCACGAGTAGATTGTTGGAAGAATGTGCATAAAAGATGCTTCGTTTCTGAGAGGGTGTTGAACGAAGATAGGTTTTCTTCCAAGCACATGATCGAACTATTCAAGAGAGCTGGCCTATATCAGTAGCTGAAGATTGCAGCAGATTTGTATCTTCCAGGAACCATACTCTTCTCAGGCACCTCAGTCTTTCTTTCCCCTGTTCCCCATGATTCTGAGGCAGGCCTAATCCTGAACCAGATGCCTTCTACAGTGACCTCTTCGTTGATCTCAGGCAGTGTAGACTTCCTCACAGATGTTTCTCCATTGTGAGCCCCTTCAGTGTCATCAGAGTTCTCTTCTTCTTCACTACTTGAGTCTGGAATGATGATGGGAAACTTTCCTTTGTCTGTTGGTGGTGGAGGGATTGCTTCAGCAGACTCTTGTTCAAATAGCTCCTCAGAGTCTTCATCAGGGGTTGTGACTACAGCTTTGCTAGGCTCTTCTATGATTTGGGATGCTACAGCAACCTCTGTAGCTTGTACATCACTGTGGGAGACATCTTCTATTTCATTGGCAGTCTCTTCTTCGACTGCTGTTGCTATGGTCAGGGGTACCCCTTCTTGCACTAGCCTCCTCTTCTTATTTAAGGGTTCCTCTGTTGGTGTAGGTTCTGCGACTGTGGTTAAGGGGCTGGTTTCCAAACTACCATGTCAAGACACTGTGCTGTAGTTTTGCGCCGAGACTCGATCTCCTCTCTTCCACTGGCTTGGCGGGAGGCTGCCAAGCTCTTCGTCAGTCCACGAGTGCGCACCATTGTTAGACTTGAACTGTGATCGTAGATGGCAGGAGATCTTGAGAAGAATGTCGTCGGAGGTTGCTTTCAAACTGTGCCCTAGAATGCAAATTGATTTACCCATTTTTCTTTTCAAACACCTGCACATGCATTGCACGTGTCCCTTCTATCTTTAGCAACCAAATATTCTTGTACAAGCTCCTTTTCTGTACCCTGTTGCTACAGTAGCTTGAGCTGTACCACTTAAGGGTTTGAACCATCCACATCATCGGGCAATTTCTTGTGAACTCCAGATGACTGTTTCCTCACCCATACTTGAATGGGTTTGCATCTCCACAGCCTCTGACTCTTATAGTGTTTAGCCATACTTCCTATTATTCTGATATATGCAGATTGCCTCATCTAATTTTTCCAGGAGCCTTTTGTGATCGTCCCTCTCCATTGGACCGATCTATCATTGTTTCTGTCTATTCTTGGATCATTTGAATATCTGTAGTTCATTACTGGTCTTGCAGAGCAGAAGACCATACCAGTATATGGTTTAGTATTTGATTTCTCCTTTAACTTTCCAACTCAAGTTGACTTTTGAGGTCTCCGGTACTCTTTCATCTTTGGGCATTTACTTTGAACATGACCCTTTTGGCCACAGCAATAGCATATGCACCCTCTTCTCCCGGGTTTTCCTTCTGCTACAGGGGGATGATACAGCGGTTGCTGTAGCAACCTCTTGTTCAGATCTCTGGATTCCTTATTGCTAACGTTCTGTGCTTCAATAGCTTTAACATAGATAGTTACTCCAGTGCTCTCTTCACCCGTGTATCCGAGACCCGTTCTTCCTCCTCCATATCTCTGATAGGCAAGGATCTCATCCAGAATATTGTTCTGAACTTCAGGTTTATTGCTGGACTCACTTTTCTTTGTAGTGGGTTCTTCCTCCTTTTGCTGGGTGACTAGCTTAATGAGTGATGAAATTCTGTCTAGCAGCTCTTCACGCTCTTCTTCTAGATTGGTTACTCTTTCAGGCAGTTCCTTATTTATCCATAAGGCTTCCTCACACTTTTGAAGGATGATTCCCAGATTCTCTACCAAGTTTTCTTTTGTGATTTCCTAATCGTCACTATCTGACACTTCAATCCCGTAATTGAACTCTTCCTTTATTGAATCTTTAGAATCAGAATTGGATACAGTAGTTAAAACTATATAGTTCTCCTCCTCTCTCCTTAGAGTCTTCATCACTCCACTTGGCTGTTAGAGAACTATTACCCTTTTTCTCAGAGTTCTTCATCTGTTTGCTGGGGTAGTGGCGCGCGTCGTTGTGCGCGCCAAACTTGTATTTATAATTCCAAGCTCTATCTAGTGTAGCGGTAAGCAAGGGTCGAACCCAAGAGAACTGACTGTGAAGCGGTTTCCTGTGAAGACTGAACTAAAGGGGGGTTTTGAGTGAGTGGTCGCAAGAACGAATGTAACAAAAGTGTGGATGTCAATCGAGAGAAGTATTCAGCTCAGGGAATTCATTAGTGACTGTTATCATCGACTTCTAAAGATACGATTCTAATCAAATGCGTGGTCACTCCGACAAAGGTAATGACCTGAAGTATCCCGGCAAAGGTGATACTAAGCCTAGATTCTACTACTTGTTTCCACGACAAAGCTTCGACAAGAGTTAATAATCAGAATTGATGAGCGGATAGTTTCACGACAAAGTATACGCTAACCGTGCAATGCAACTCAGGCAAATTAAGATCCAGAACTTAGGAATGAATAGAAATATGCATTAAATCCAAGTCTCAAACATGAATGTCACCAATTGAAAGCCCTAAACTGAAACAGAAGTTTAGCTACTCATGTTCATAACTGCAAAATACATTAAACTGAAAAACATAAAAAATACTGTTCACGATCACTGTTCACCGCCGGAAACACTGTTCACGCCGGAAGTACTGTTCACGCAATCTGCAAAATTCCGTCCGCCGTCTCCGTCAAACCTCCGTCGTCCCAAAACGTTTTCTGTGTCGTCGAAAAACTGCCGTCCCAATCTTCCGAAACCCTAATTGAGATCGGGCTGTAAAATTGATTTCGGGCGTCGGGCCCGACTAGTGACGTCATCATAAGCCTAGCGCGCCCCATGAAGACATTATTCCGCGCGCCCGAAGAATACATTAACTCTCGGCGCACGACACTAATGTTGCCTGCTGGCGCGCGACTCACTGCAATGCACTCCCATTTCCGCCAACGCCGATTCTTCCATAAAAACACCGTTTTGAGCCGCAAGTCTCTTCTCATGTATTCCGAACGCCTGAAATGGAAACAACACTAAGAGGTAACTGTTCACATCAAAACATGTCGAAATAGTTGGGTTTAAATGGTTTAGCGAGTCGTATAAATACTCCCCATCAAACCACCCCACACTTAAACTTGTTCGTCCCGAACAAAGAACGAAAGCAAGATTCGCGACACCAAAACAATTCTGACATGCCAACGACTAAACACTGACTTTACTCGAGGTGTCGTCACTAATCAGTTCATCAACATATACTCACATTCATTCTTCAATAAAGATCAACAAGATACCGTGATGATACATGTTACTTGAGAGGTCAAGATGTGATTTAATGGATGACTGGGAGATAGTCCTCTTTAGACTGCTGACTCCATTCTTCAGCTCGAGATCATAGTCACGCGCATGTACTGAGTTTGCTTTTTCTGGCACGTGAGAAATCCAAGCTACGAGGAACTCAACTTTTCTTATCCTTCTTCTTTTGGTCGGACAGCTTTTGAAACTTTCTTGTTTTGTTTGGTCCGAAGACTTCACTCAACTCGATTGTTTATTTTTCTGACTTTTCTTCCTTCACATTTGACCGAATTTTTCTTTTTTTTAGCTTTGCTCTCCAATGTGAATTGCTTGTCCCCCTTATTTCTTTGAACCGTTCCAATCATCGCCTTCGAATAGCAGCATATGGAGCGCGTCCCGCTCTTTCTCATCATTATCCTTTCAGCGCGAGGCAGGATAGGGATTAACCACCCATTCCCAGTTACTAGGACTAGAGATAGGACGGTTTGTTTTCCCGTCCCACCATTGCATAAACACTGCAATGATGGAGTGAAAGTCTCACCCCTCATAACTCGGAGTGCCAACCTCCACAAACTCAATGCGCTACGCGACTAATCCCTCGAACCTTCGAATGTTTGTCAAGTCCCTCTAGGACATTTTCTTTCAACTCCACATCCTGTAATATCTCAACTCAAAAGCACATATAACATCACGTAACTCGCATCACAAAATTGTAGGAATCATGTAAAGCGCACACTTCAGAACCTCATAGCATCAAACATCATAGCATAAAGACTGGCAGCATATAGTCGCACGAAATCAGCAGCATCGCAACACCTAAAATTTTTAAAAAAACGTGCTCTAGCCACACTAATGCAAGCTAACAAAAGTAAATGTGCTGACACATACTAACTCCCCCACCCCACACTTTTGAAACAAACCGTGTCCTCACGGTACAATAAGATCGTCGGGAAGGGTAGTCATGCAAGACTCAAAAGAAAAAAAAAAAAACGAAACAAATAAGAAATGCACAAGAAAACTATCCTAACTCAGCAAGTTAAGCTCCCCATGCACACATTAAGTTGCGCGCCCCAAGCATACATTAGCAGCGCTAATGTATGAACCCGGAGCGCAAATAATGTTGCCTTGGGGCGCTTTACACACTGAGGTACGCTAAAAATGAAAATAAATAAATAAAAATCGGGTTGCCTCCCGCAAAGCGCCTTTGTTTTACGTCGTTGGCTCGACGGTACCTCTCCTTCTCAATCGATCACCGGCCAGCCAACTCTAGCTTCTTATCAGGTGGGTCATCCTCTCCGAGCGGAACATCTTTTAGCAAAAGCCGAGACACTAGCAATGAGGTCTTCAAGAATCCTTTAATGAACCTGCGATAAAATCTGACAAATTTGTGATAAAATCCAGCATATTCCAGGAAAGACACGATACCTCGCTGGTCAGTGGGAAAAGGCAATCCACGAATTAAATCAGTTTTTCCTTTGTGAGGTTGGATGCCTTCCTCATGCTATCTACCCAACTCAAACGCCGCATCCTCGATGATAGCCAACGCATGTATTCCTGCAATGTTAGGTGGGTGCTGCATAGATTTATACATGCTAAAATGAATTACTTCCCCGTCTACCTCCATGGAGAGATCACCCGTGAATGTATCGATCTTCGTCTTCGCGGTCACCATGAAGGGTCTCCCAAATAAGACGGGCGAAGTGTTTATCGCATCACCCTCCATTTTCATGACATAAAAATCTGCAAGGACTGCAAGCTTTCCTATGTGTACTAATACGTCAATAATCATACCCTCTGGCTTACTATATGATCTATTCGCTAGTTGAAGAATCAAATCAGTGGGTTTCAGAGGACCAATACGCAATGTTTGATATAAAGAGTAAGGCAACACATTAACTGACGCACCCAAATCCAGCATACAATGATCAATTTTGAAATTACCAATGACGCATGGAACTGTAAATGTACCTGGATCCTTACACTTTGGTGCTGCCTTGCACTGAACAATTGCAGGGATGTTCTGCCTCAAATTTACCTGCTCGGGCTTCAGTTCTCCTCTTAGGTTAGTGCACAATTCGTCAAGGGCCTTAGCATGTTTTGGGATCCGCCTTATTGCGTCGAGAAGTGTGGTTGAGATCCCAACTCTACTGAACAACTCCAATAAAATTTGATACGCTGCTGGATCCTCCTTAGGCTTTGATATCTGCATAGGAAATGAAAGAAGTGGGTCAGAACAACGACATTCAAAATCCAAGTCAGGAGGTACCGCGCCAGTAGTGAACGTTATATTTGCGCGCTGGAGGGTAATGTTCTCTTCGGGCGCGCTCCTATTGTTGGCTCCAGGCGCGGTCTTTGTGTTGACCGCGTCCGCTTCATACATTATTTGCGCTCCGGGAGAAGACATTACCGCTCCGCGCGTCTGGCTAATGTTGTCATCCGGCGCGGAACTCACTGTTTCCGCTTCCCTCATTGCCTCATTTGTACTCTTGACCTCCTGTTCTCGCCTTAGGGTAATTGCGCTGACATTTGCCGTCGGGTTAGGAATTGTTTGAGATGGTAATTTGCCCTCGTCATTCTTCAACTCATTGACGACCGTGATCAACTGTGACATTTGCTTTGATAACTCTGCAATAGCACCATCTGTCTTCGCTTGGAATTGTTGAATATTCACTGCCAAATCATTAACGGTTAGCGAGTTATTCTGACCTGATTGATTATAGTTCCTCCTTTGTTGTTGCTGATCAGCATTGTTATAACCCTCTTGTAGTTGACGAAATGGTGGCCTGTAATACTGGGTCTGCTGTTGCTACTGGCTCTGCATTTGATTTTGCTGGTTCTGCCCAACCATCATACTCCGCATCATTTCCTTGAGCTCCTTGATTTCATTGGCCATCTGATTGGTGTTGGAATCCACCTGTGAAACGTTCCTTGTTCTGCTCGTATCCTCCCTTCGACTGGTCTCCTCCCTGAAACGAGCACTCTCAGCAGTTTCAGTAATCAAATTACGTACCTCAGACGGTGTCAAGTTCAGCACTGTGCCACCCGCTGCAGCATCCAACATCATACGCTCGAGAGGTCTCAATCCATCCAAAAGATATTCCACCAACATCCTTTCCGGGACTCCTAAGTTACAGCAGCTTTGCTCCAATGCGTTGAACCTCTCCATGTAGTCATACATCGACTCGCTTGGTCCTTGTTTGATATTAGAAAGTTCTCTACGCACTTGTGTTGCCTTTGCTGGCGGGTAGTATTTGTCTAGAAACTTCCGCTGCATTTGGTCCCAGGTGCGAATACTACCTGAAGGAAGAGACAGAAACCACGATTTTGCTAAGTCAGTCAAACTCAAAGTAAATACTCGAAGCTTAAACTTGTCCTCCGAAGCTGCGTAGGGTCTCAATGTTTGGCAGATTCCGGTGAATTCTTGTAAATGCCTTGTCGCTACCTCTCCTGGTAATCCGCCAAACTTGGGTAAGTGGTGCACCACAAAAGTCTTTACCTCAAAATCGTCCTCTTCTGCACCAGTATTGATGCACCATGGCTGCTCATTGAAGTCTGGTGCAGCCAACTCTCTCATTGTTTGTTCCGGTCTTTGGGCACACCTGTATGGTTGATGCCCGTAAGGTTGCTGCTGCACATATTGCTGAGGCGGTGGGTTAGGCTCATTGAAACCTTCTACTCGTGCCCCTGCATCCCTAGCCAGAAATTCCCTTTCGCGGAGTTCCCTCTGGCGCGCTCTAAATACTCGCTCCGGCTCTTCATAAAATGGTGGAACCTGCACATCCGGATTTCCCGGTGGTGGTAAAGGATGGTTGTTGTTGTTGACCTGATTTTGTTCATTATTTTGGCGGCCATCACCGTTAACACTACCTGCGTGCGACATGCTGAAAAGAGCAATTCACCGCAACAAAAAAAACACAAAGAAATAATTGAAAACTAAATATAAAAAGAAAAGAAACTCTTCACCGTAGCAGTTCCCCGGCAACGGCGCCAAAATTTAGCGCGCGTCGTTGTGCGCGCCAAACTTGTATTTATAATTCCAAGCTCTAGCTAGTGTAGCGGTAAGCAAGGGTCGAACCCAAGAGAACTGACTGTGAAGCGGTTTCCTGTGAAGACTGAACTAAAGGGGGGTTTTGAGTGAGTGGTCGCAAGAACGAATGTAACAAAAGTGTGGATGTCAATCGAGAGAAGTATTCAGCTCAGGGAATTCATTAGTGACTGTTATCATCGACTTCTAAAGATACGATTCTAATCAAATGCGTGGTCACTCCGACAAAGGTAATGACCTGAAGTATCCCGGCAAAGGTGATACTAAGCCTAGATTCTACTACTTGTTTCCACGACAAAGCTTCGACAAGAGTTAATAATCAGAATTGATGAGCGGATAGTTTCACGACAAAGTATACGCTAACCGTGCAATGCAACTCAGGCAAATTAAGATCCAGAACTTACGAATGAATAGAAATATGCATTAAATCCAAGTCTCAAACATGAATGTCACCAATTGAAAATCCTAAACTGAAACAGAAGTTTAGCTACTCATGTTCATAACTGCAAAATACATTAAACTGAAAAACATAAAAAATACTGTTCACGATCACTGTTCACCGCCGGAAACACTGTTCACGCCGGAAGTACTGTTCACGCAATCTGCAAAATTCCGTCCGTCGTCTCCGTCAAACCTCCGTCGTCCCAAAACTTTTTCTGTGTAGTCGAAAAACTGCCGTCCCAATCTTCCGAAACCCTAATTGAGATCGGGCTGTAAAATTGATTTCGGGCCGCGGGCCCGACTGGTGACGTCATCATAAGCCTAGCGCGCCCCATGAAGACATTATTCCGCGCGCCCGAAGAATACATTAACTCTCGGCGCGCGACACTAATGTTGCCTGCTGGCGCGCGACTCACTGCAATGCACTCCCATTTCCGCCAACGCCGATTCTTCCATAAAAACACCGTTTTGAGCCGCAAGTCTCTTCTCATGTATTCCGAACGCCTGAAATGCAAACAACACTAAGAGGTAACTGTTCACATCAAAACATGTCGAAATAGTTGGGTTTAAATGGTTTAGCGAGTCGTATAAATACTCCCCATCAGGTAGTCAGCTTCACGATGTCCATAACCTTCACAGTTCCAGCATTGGATACCCTTCTTCTTCTCTTTCTTCTCATTCTCATCATGGACTTGTTCCTTCCCCTTTTTCTGCTTTTCACCACCCTTTTTGGCTTGTCTTCGAGAATTTGAGTCCTGGCCAGATCTTGCTTCCATGTTTTTCAAGAATCTCCCAAAGTTCTTTACCAGCAGTCCTAGTTAATCTTATAAGGAAGGCTTCTTCTTTTTTGTTTAGCTTTCAGACCTACATTCCTGCTTTTGACTAGTGGATCATCCTTGGTCAGCTTCATCTCAAACTGTTTGAGGGATCCAATCAGTTCCTCCAGCCTCATATGTTTGACATTTTGTGCTTCTTCAATGGTTTTCACCTTCATGTCAAATCTCGTGGGCAGTGTGATCAGAGAACTTTCCTTTTTTTTTTTTAAAAAAAAAAACCTACCTAGTTAGAGCCCCAACCCTAACACCCACCAGGAATCGAACCTGTGACATGGGGTTTATAATATACCACCACAACCACTAGGCTAGCCCTTGATTGGTTATTGAATCCCCTCACAAATCTTCTATGCAATGAGGTGAAATTTATTTTTTATGAGCCTTTTCTTGAGGCGTTCAAGTTATTGAAGAAACTTTGGTGACCGCACCTATTATTCAACCACCGAATTGGGACTTACAGTTGGAAATGATGTGCGATGCAAGTTATAGCGCCATTGGAGCGGTCTTGGGTCAAAGAATCGATAAACAACTCCACATAATCTATTATATTAGTAAGTCCCTTGACACTACCCAAGGAAACTACTCAACAACGGAGAAGGAAATGCTAGCAATTGTCTACGTCTTTGAAAAGTTTAGGCAATACTTGATTGGTTCTAAGACGATAGTCTACACGGATCATGCCGCCATCAAGTATTTGGTTTCTAAGAAGGAAGCAAAGCCTAGACTTATTCGTAGGGTACTCTTATTGCAAGAATTTGATATAGAGATTAAGGACCAGAAAGGAGTAGAGAATGTAGTGGCGGATCACTTATCAAGGCTGGAACTAACCAAGGGAGAGGATTCGATGACGAATCCCGTAAATGACACATTCATTGGGGAATACTTTATGAATATCGAGACCGCGCAAGCTCCATGGTATGCAGACTTTGTGAATTTCCTAGCTTGTGGAATTCTACCGGAGGGAGCAAATTACATTCAAAGGAAGAAATTCCTTCATGATATCAACTGGTACTTTTGGGACGAGCCTTATCTATATAGGCTTTGCGCGGATGGACTTTATCATGTGTCACGGAATGCGACCAACAAGGTATTTTAGAAGGATGTCACTCTTCTCCTTATGGCAGGCACAGCTCAAGCTCCAAAACGACCGCAAAGCTGAGTTTGTTCAAGGATGCATATGAGTTTGTGAAGTCTTGTGATGCATGTAAAAGAACCGGAAACATTTCAAAGAGAGATGAAATGCCTTAAAGATATTCGACGTATGGGGGATCGATTTTATGGGGCCATTCCCATCTTCTTATGGGAATAAGTATATTCTAGTCGCCGTCGACTATGTCTCGAAATGGGTGGAAGCCATTGCCTCACCTTCTTGTGATGCCAAAGTAGTGATGAACTTATTCAAGAAGGTCATCTTTCCGAGATTTGGAGCCCCCTGTCCCGAGGACCTTGATTAGTGATAATGGAACTCATTTCAAAGAGAGGCAATTCGAAGCGATGATTCAAAAATATGGAGTTGATCAAAAAATTGCGACACCTTATCACCCTCAAACTAGTAGACAAGTTGAAGTATCTAATAGGGAGATAAAAGCGATCCTTGAGAAAATGGTGGGGAACTCAAGGAAGAATTGGTCGTCAAAGCTCGAAGAAGCTTTATGGGCATATCGCACCGCTTTCAAGATTACTATGGGAAGCCATGTCATCTCCCCATAGAAATGGAGTACAAGGCCATGTGGGTAATCAAGAAGTTGAATTTTGACTTGAAGACGGCGGGGGAGAAAAGAGTCCTCCAACTCCACGAGCTAGATGAGATTAGACTCGACTCTTATGAGAGTTCAAAGATTTATAAGGAGAGGACGAAGAGATGGCATGATAAGAAGATTTTAGCGTGTACATTTAAAAAGGGGGATAATGTACTTCTCTCCAACTCGCGATTGAGGATCTTCCCGAAAAAGTTCAAATAGGTGGTCGGGGCCTTTTAAAATCGATAAAGTTTATGATGATGGCCATGTAGAGCTCATGAATAAGGATGGGAAAACCTTTAAAGTTAATGGCCATCGAATCAAGGTGTATAACGGAGCCGAACAAAGCATGGAGCAAGAGGACTTCAAGCTTGACGACTCCAACTAATCCCAAGCTTTTCTTTTATGCCACTTGAGAAGGGATCCTAGCATAAGACTTTTCAAATGTGGTTCTATTAAAATGGGAGAATCGGCTATGTCTTAGCCAAGACATTAAACTAGGCTAGTAAGTATCTTCGCGCCTTGAGTTTAATCTTTGCGAGTGTTGCACTAATCGATCTTGATGAGTTTTAGTGTTTTTCACAATCAAGGAAGCGTGCGTCGCCTATAAATCATTGGATATAGCCCGTCGTCTAACTTCACACAGGAGAAGTTTCTGATACCTTTCTCTTTTTGTACTTTCATTTGCTTAGAGACTAAGTTTACTTTTTAAGTGTGGGGTGGGTAGTGTGCATGCTTTACATTCTTATCATTGTATTTCCATGATTTGCCAATTTCATGCGCATGATACTTGTGAAACTTTGTTTTCATCCTAGACTTAATTATTATTCATACGATGTAATGTTTCCTAAGCGATTAAGTAGTATCATTTGAAATTTATCTTAGATTGAGTGTGCAATGATTTCATGAATCGTATCTTTAAGATGATTGACGTTCTTTGCGATGACTTGATTCACATGATTCGATGCCTTGGCTAGCTTAGTTCGATTGATTTTTATGTTCTTTCCGTGCACGAAAAATGAAGTAAAGATTAGCGATCACACAAAATTACTTCATATGAAACCTTGTGTGTGTCTTTGTGTGCTTTTTGGGGACTTTAGTGTTCTTATTTAGCCTTTGTATTTGCCTAGCTCGCATGTTACGCTCCATTATTATCACTTAGGCACATTGCCAAGTATTAACTGTGAGGTTGAATAAAATGTCTGCAAGCTAAAAGCTGAAAAAAGAAGAGAAAAAAAGTATTCTGCATCAAAAGTCTTACATTTGCCGAGGGTTAGAAAGGTAAGTTTTTCTTTGAAAGCATTTGTATAAAAAAAACCCATAAAAGCCCATTTAATGCTTGACTTTATGCCTTTTTCTGCAATTTCTCTTGCGTGCGTACGAGCGAGGCATTTGCATCTCGGTTTTACGAAAATCCTAAGGTATGATCCTAGTAATTTTATTACATAAGCATTATTGATTCGTACAAGTAGGTTTTAAAATCTTAAACGTCAAAACTCCTCTTCTCTAATGAGTTACAACGCATAGTCTGAATCTTGAGAACGAGTTTGTTATCATGAGCCAATGGACTTGCCCATAGCAAGCATAGGTGATTGACTTGACATATTTTGTGTGTGCTTGCGACTCTTTTCTTCATACTACTTGCATAGGAAATTGAGCGATAATTTGCATTTGACGAATGCTAGTTTTTGCTATTGATCGCATGAATATTTGTTGTCAAAATGAACTGAATGAATCTTATAGTTTGCATGAAGTGAATGATTTGCATAACTCTTATGTTATATGAACTTATAGAGAACTACTTGCTTAGCGAACTATATTTGAACCTTGAACTCTTATGGATGATTGCGAGTGGGATTTCTATGTATTCCTCGTCCTTCAGGGAAACCTATAGGTTTAAAGGCTTGATGCATATGCTAAATGCATCCGTGATTCCTACGAAAATGAGTTAGGAGTAGGTGTAATTTTAGTTAACTTGTTTCCATGCTAGGAAAGGTAGTAGAATTGAATGGATCTTCATGATAGTAAGTATTGCTATGCGCCATTACATTGTTTCATAATTTATACCATCTTACTCCTCTCATGACTTATGCATTTACTTGTTCGGGACGAACAAGAATTAAGTGTGGGGTATTTTGATGTGCGCGCAAAGTACATAGTATTTGCGCGCAATATCCCTTTAGTTCTTGTTCATTCCGTGATGTTATATAAGTCTTTTGATGCTTTTCACGTGCGTTTCAGTTTTATATCGAGTAATTGGAGTCACGCAGTAGCTTAGGAGAGTTTCGGACAGAATGCAGTCGATTGCGAGCGAAAGCGCAAAAGAATCATGGTAATGAGGATTTGCCCGAGTCACATGTTGACTCTCCCAAGTCAGTGTGACTCGGCCAGGGCTTCGACTCGACCGGACCAAAGCACTCGGCCACTCAAGAAATGACTCGACCAAGTCAACAAGTGACTCGCCCGAGTCAAAGTTCCAGGATGACTCACTCGGCCAGATTAGAACTCTCTGGAAAGTTGACTCGCCCGAGTCATCTTGCCCTTCAAAGGATGTGACGTTGGCGTTTTAGCCAAGCAAAATGAAGTGCTATTCTAGTCATGCAAATATCAAACAATATTTATAACCGAGTGACCTCGGGTCGAACCCAAGGGAAAAGCTTAGACTAATTGACAACTAATCAATGCTACTATTGTAAGTCTACGGTTTTGGGGGGGGGGGATTTTGTCCTCCTATAGAGGTATCTCTAGCAAGCACTAAAGATAAATGATATTTTTGGGTTTTGCTTAATGAATAAAAAGGGTGACTAGGGATTCAACTTCCCCCCTAAGATATGAGGAAATGAAATAACTCACTAATACATGCATGAACTACATTTGGTTGATAAAAACAAGGCTAATGCATCGTCCGCTCTAGGTTCAACTCTTGCTCCTTCCCTAGAATTGAGAGGATACACAAAGGACATGGTTCTCAAACTCTCATTCTATTGAACCTTGTAGAATTTGAGTCCCATAACCGCACCCTCTCGGTCTATTGGCCGGTTACTCAAATCTGCTTAAAACATAGCCTAACGTCAAGAGTGCATGTCGCTCTCACGCATAAACACTCCATCTATGATCATACAATAGCTATGAAACATCCTACGTTCAACTCTCGTTCCTTCCTTAGGGGTTTTACCCAAGCATACTCACTTACACATTTCGTCAAACAATTGGTGTGCATACAATGAATACATAGCTAGGGCACAAGCAATCAAACCAAACTTCATTCAATACGATAACATAGTGTTCTACATCATATCCAATCCTAGGGGATCCATTTAGTCCCCAACCACAAGAACAACTACTCACTCATAATGAGTGTGCACAAATACATGACAACTAAGGGAAAAATCAATGTAAACACAAAGCTAGGGTTTAAGAGAGGTTGATGTAGAATCTTCAATCCAAACTTCAATCTTCAATCAAGCTTGATCTTCTCCGAGTTCCAGTCGCCTAGGGTTGCGAAAAATATGGAAGCTCTCTTTCTTCACTTCCATCTCATTCTATTTATACATTTTGAAGATTTCCAAAAAGTGCCCGAAGTGTCCGAATCAGGTGATTCGGTCACTGTCCATGTGATTCGCTCGAATCATTTGTTCAGTGCTGTTTTGAGTTTGGGCAAATCACTTATGCCGGCCGAATCACTTTTTGATTCAGTCGCACCCTTGTGTTGATACGGTCAAACGTCTTATGGAGCTCAACTGATTCGGGCACCTCATGGGCGAATCACTTCTGATTCGGCCGAATCATCTGTTCAGTGCTGATCTCGGACTGGGCGGATCACTTTTCTTGGCCGAATCACTTTTGATTCGGTCACACCCTTTATGTGATTCGGTCAAATCTTCAAGACTTTCCCCGGATCAGGTCGATGCGCACAGCTGAGAGTGATTCGGTCAGGCTGGTGGGCGAATCACTGATGATTCGGCCAAATCACTTCTGCAGTTTGCTCAGTCTTTCTGCTTTTGATCTCCATCGACCGGAATTCGCCTAGATTTTCTTCGGGCCACTTCGTATCGTGAGATACATACTTTTAACCTGAAATGGACGAAGAAATCATCAAATGGCTTTACAGAATTGCGGAACAAACAAGAAGTAAGGGGAAAAATGTGGACAAATATAAGGTTATTTGTCCGCTCATCAAAACACCCCACACTTAAGTGTTGTTCGTCCCGAACAAATGTGTGCATAAGTCAAGCGGAGAGTAAGATGCTAGATCATATATGACAGTATCAAAGCACGCAGCAAATCTTACGCACATGAAACACATCAACCTCCTACTCATGTAACAAAACTAAAGAAAACTAAACAAAGGAAATTAATCTACTCCTAACTCACTGTCGTAGGAAACACGGATGCATTTAGCGAATGCATCAAGCCTTTAAACCCCTAGGTTACCCTAGCGGACGAGTTAAAGCCTCTTGAGAGTTTTCAGAAAAGGAATACTCACAAATCCCACTTGCAATCATCCATGAGAGTTCAAAATCCAAATATAGCTAGCTAAGCAAGTAGTTCACTATCACCTCAAATTGTAATAGCGTTGTGCAAATTATTCACTTCACGCAAACTCTAAGGATCATTCACTTCAATGTGATAATAAATACTCATAGAATCGATGTCGAACTAGCATTCGTCAAATTCAAATTTCCGCTCAATTTCCTATGCAAGAAGTATGAAGAAAAGCGTCGCTTGCACAAAACTTTTGTCAAATCAATCACATATGCTTGCTAAGGGCAAGTCCATAAGCTCAAGACAATAAACTCGTTCTCAAGTATTAGGCTATACGTGATAAACTGTAAGAGAAGAGGAGTTTTGACAATGAACAATTTAGAATTCCCTCGTACAAATCTGGATGCTTAAGTAATAAATTACGAGGGTCATACCTTAGACGCTTCCTAAAAACCGAATGCAAAAGCCTTGCTCACACCAATGCGAAAGAACTTGCGGAAAAGGCACAAAGTCAAGAATTAAGTGCGTCTATTTTTTGCGTTTATACAAATGCTTTCGAGGGGAAATTACCTTCCTAACCCTCGGCAATTGTAAAACCTTCAAAATATGATAATTCTTTTTTTTTTCTTTCTTGTGCCTTTTTTTTTTCTTTTCCTTTTTTTCTTCTTTCGCAATCACTTCGAAACACCCCACACTTAAACTTGACAATGTGCCTAAATGTTATATGATGGAGCATGAAATGTGAGCTAAGCAAATGCAAAGGCTAAATAGGGACGCTAAAATCACCTAAAAGCAAACAAGAGCAAGTACATGGCTGTTGTATGAAAACATTTTTTTATTTTTGTGCTCGCTAAACTTAACTTTATTTTTCATGCATGGAAAGAGTTTAAAAATAAATCGAACTAAGCTAGTCGAACACCGAATCATGTGAATAAAATCATCACAAAGAGGATCAATCGACTTAAAGATGCGATTCATGAATTTAAGGCACAACTCATCCCAAAATATTTTTTGATACTACTTAATTGCTTAGCGAACATTACTTCGTGTGATCAATACTTAAAGCTTGGATGACAGCAATTATGCGAGTATAATGTGCTCAAAGTGAGTGTGTAGCATAGAATCAAGTTGTAGAAAATCAAAGCAAAAGCGCAAAACACCCCACACTTAGAATTTTGCTTAGTCCCTAAGCAATATAAAGAACAAAGGATTGTAAAGAGAAAGTTGCGAAGGAACTTCTCTCGTGTGGAGGTAGCCTAATGCACATCCGTCCGTGTCCGTGAATGATGCTCTTGGCAGTTGCAGTAAATCTGAGACTCACGAAAAAGGTTAGCACAACACTTGAATTCCCATTTTTAAAACAGCTAGCTATGCGAGATATAATTAATGTAGAACATATAGCTAGGCATGAGGTTAGAAAACAAATGCGTGACAATTTATATGATGAGTTCACTTAGATATGTCTGTGTGCATCAAAAGTCATGAACTAGTGCATTAATGTGCTGGAAAAGGGTTTCGAACAATGGCAAATAAAAGGCAGAAATTTCCAAACCCAAGACAGTGCTGCTGAAGAGTGCCCGAATCAGGTGATTCGGTGACGGCAAATATGTGATTCGGTGACCCCTGGTCGAATCAGTTCAGTTCGAATAAGATTGGGATGCCCAAATCAGGTGATTCGGACAAGGCAAAAAGGGTTGATTCGGCCAAGGTGTCCGAATCACTTTAGCTTGGATAGTGGTTTCCCCGAATCACACTTGATTCGGACAAGGCCAAAAGAGGTGATTCGGCCAGGGTGTCCGAATCATTTTCCTGGGCAGTTCAAAATAGTGTTTAAAGGAAAAATCTGCCAAACCAGAGAAACATTCAAGTGCCACAACCATTTGTCATACAAAAAATATCGCGGCGAAGCGCGTCAAATACAAATGGACAAGTCAAGCAAAATACATGTCAATTAAAGCATCACAAGTCATGACAAAATATTACAGCAAACTAAACCTCATTCCCTTGATCTCCACTGCCGACTCCGGGAGCTCCTTCAACATTACCTCCATCCACTCTTCCTTCAAACATAGCTGAAACGGAGTCACTCGCAGCCGTGGTAGGCACAGTCGGCTGAGGTGGTGGCTGAGAGAAGGGTGCTGGAGGCGGTGGAAGGTCTGAAATACCCATGCTTGCTGCCATACGCACCATGACATTTCCTTGCCATGCGACAAAATCGTGGACAAGGGTGGATAATACCTCATGAGAGCGAATGAGCGTGGTGTGAGAATCTGTAAGCGAGTCCAAGCGTGCGCTCATCAATGTCAGGCCTTCGTGTGCAATGGGCTCAGGCTCGACTAGAGGAATGGCAGTGGGAGAGGGTCTGAAATCTGGTATAGGTGCTGAGGTGTGGGCAGGATCGGCTGCTGCTGACAGGGGTGGCTCGCTGGCCTGCCTGGGTGGTGTCTCTATACGAGGGAGCCCATGCTCCTTTCGCTTCCTCGCTATTCTCTTCTCCAAGTGCTGTGGCACATCGGCTCGAATAATCCAACGGTGCGTCTTAGCCTCTATCATGTGCATCTTACGGAGACTTTCCAGGTTGAGTATTTTCTTGGGCAAGGCCGTGCAGCGGTCGAAAGTAAAACCCAGCCGCTTCGCGAGAAGCGTAATAAATGTCCCGCCACCTAGAGCTCTCCCTTTGTACTCTAATCTCTGATATGACTCAAACTGGACCGTCAATGCACTTACAATGTTTACCGATCTGCCGCGAAAAATGAGGAGCATCAAGTCCAAGTCCGATGTATTAACGTACCTGCCCCCATCCTTGCGGTTGTGAATGGATGTCGCGATGATACGGTGAATCAACCGCCAAACTGGGGAGGTAATCATTGTGGCTGGCTGAGGGGACGTGAAGAATATGTCTTTCGCGGCGAGGTCTACCCAGAAATGGTACCGATCGCGTGTTCTGAATCGCGGGGACTCACCAAGCTCTTTACACCCAAATGATGTGCAGATATCAAGTGCGGGCAGGGTAAAAGTCTGTCCGCCTAAACGGAAGGTCCAAGAACTTACATTTTGGTCCCTCTTGCCATTATACCTTCGACTACGCTCTACATCTTCCCACGTTGCAGAAAATGATGCCATAAATTCTTTCACCAGCCTCGGGTAAGTACCCGGATCATCCATCAAAATATAATGCATATCAATGGCACGTAGATAATCACTGATCTTATCCATAACCTTAAGCTTGCTCAGTGCGGCATGATCAGGATAAGTGGGAGCTGGTACCTCATAGTTCTCGTGCTGTGTCAACAAAGCTTTCATCTTGGCATCCGCAGCAAGGATTTCTTCAGTAAGAGGGGGGGGGTCTCCTTGTCTCTGCTGCTCCAGCACGTGGGATAACTGCCAACCTGGCTTGTGTGTGGGACGACTCTCCCACGAGTTTGAAATCTTCGGATGATGATGATGATGTACTGACTGGAGACGGCAGGGGAGACAAGCGGATTACGATACCACCAGCAGCTCGCCTCGGCTTCGGTTTGGTTTTGGCTGGGGCTTTAGGTTTAGCAATACCCTTACCCTTTTTAGCTGCGGTGAGCTTTTTGGCAGGCGGTGGTCGTGGTTTCCCTGTTGCTGTCAAGTTTGTCTTGCCCATCTAAAGCTGGGCGAAGGAGAAGAGTGACTCGGGGACTTGCGTCTGATTCGGGCGAAGAGAACTTCGGAGGAAGCTGGGTTGAATGGGGGTCGTGGTTTAGGGTTATCTCGGAAGGGGAGGGCTCGGACGGACGGACGAGGGTTTAATTGGAACATCCTCTAAAATACCCTTAGGTAACCTAGATGATCTATCCGCCAATCTAAGATTTATGGATGTAGGAGTGAGTTCACCCATGTCAAGTTTTTGAAACAAGGAAAATGGCATCAAAGAAATACTAGCTCCCAAATCACACAATGCTTTATCTATGCAAAAATCGCCAATAGCAATAGGGATAGAGAATGAACCATGATCATTTAGCTTCCTAGGCATGTTATGTTGAATAATAGCTCTACAATTAGCATCCAAAGCTACGTGATCAATTTCATGCATTTCTCTCCTATGCGATCTAATATCTTTAAGAAATTTTGCATAAGTGGGCATTTGAGTTAGTACCTCCGTGAAGGGGAGAGTCACTTGGAGTTTACTCAAGATATCCGCAAAGCATTTGAAATGTGTGTCCTCCTTCTTCTTCTTTAATCTTTGTGGAAATGGAATGGGAGGCACATATGGAGCGGGTTCTTGAGCTTTTCCTTTTCCTCTCTTCTCCACCTTCTCTTGAGATGAAGACTCTTCTTTATCAACCTCAACGGTTGTGTTGGCAATTTTGGTCTTCACTTGGGGTTCTTCTAAGACTCTTCCGCTCTTTAGGGTGATGGCATTTATAGTTTCGTGACAGCGCGTCGTCTTGCGCCTCAAATTTGTATTTGTAACTCCTGTTAACACACTAGCAAGCGGTAAGCAGGATCGAACCCAAAGAGAGCAAGTAGGTTAGAGTTCTAATGAAAGTCACAGAAAAAAGGAACAAACTAAGAATATAAATTCAGAGAAAATCAGTTCCGAGAATACAATGCAACTAGTTATCACCGATCGAATACATGCATAAGCTAGTGAATTCTGCCTCAGTCCAACATTCCCCTAAAGATATGTCGACAATCAAATTCTACCTATTCTTAACCGCTAGGTTTTCGAACAAGTGCAATAGTTACTCAACCAACACCACAAAATCGGTTCTACCGCTAGGTTCTCCCAACAATGCAATCCAATCAAGTATAACACAATTGACATCAATATAGCTCACCGCTAAGCTGCACTAAACTGACAATCAAAGCATTCATTCACTCATACAAGGGCAGCAAATCAATAGCTCGAATCATGCATTCATTGACCTCAAACCAAATGTTGCATTATAAACCCCAAACTGAAATATTGATTTAGCTACTCATAATATCCATGAATACAATAGAAACTAGGTTAAGTAGCTACAAACTAAAGTAGAACGAAACTGAGCTAAAATGGAAATTCGGTGAATAGTGTTTTCCTGCCGTGAATAGTAATTCCGGCCAGAACAGTGCTGAATAGTAATGAAAAGTAAATGAACAGTGACCGGCCGTGAATATTGTTTTCCGGCGACTTCCAGCTCCAGCTCCAGCAGCTTCACTCTCTAGTTCGCACTCCACTCCACTGCCGTGAATAGTGCCGTACAAAGTTGTCAAGTCAAGTGAGATGTTTTTTTTCCTCTTTTGTCCATGTCTTAGGTTTAGGGTTTTTGGGTTGAACCAGAATGAACCACATCTAATTTCTAATTGAACCAGCAGAGTTGACTGCTGTTGACTTCTTGATCTTGGATGAATGCTTCGAATATGCGATAAATTCCAATGCGATCTTGAACATTCCTGCGATACGAAAACACTACAAAAGAGTAATCGATTCACACAAAATGTAATAAAATTATGGGAATAAACAACTCAATGGAGCGTATTTATACGCTCCATCAAACTACCCCACACTTATTCTTGTTCGTCCCCGAACAACAACAAGATACGCAAGCACTCAAATCATTCCTATCATGCCATGATATAAACATTGAAATTACTAGAGAAGTCATCCCTAATCAGTCAATCAATACATGCTCACAATCATTCTCAAATAATGATCAACAAGAACTAGAATGATACATGTTACCTTTAAGCTTGAGATGGGATTTAATGGATGACTAGGAGTTAGTCCTTTTTAGACTCCTAACTCCAGTCTTTGGTTCAACTTCATAGCCACGCGCATGCAACTGAATTTGCTTTCTTTGGCACGTGATGAATCCGAGTTATGAGAGGATCAACCTCTTCTTCTTTTCTTGTAGGACATATTTCTTGCTTTTCGACTTTGCTCTTTTTTTTTTTGATTGCTTTTCTTTCACTTCTTGTAAATCTGATTTTTCTTTTACGAGCTTCCAATGTGAAATGTTTGCTTCTTGTCCTTTTTGAGCTTTGCTCTCCAATTTGAACCGTTCCAATCATAGCCTTCGAATGGCAGCGTAAGGAACGCGTCCCGTTCTTTCTCATCATTACCCTTTCAGCGCGAGGCACGATAGGGGTTACCCACCCATTCCCGGTTACTCGGACTAGAGATAGGACGGTTTGTTTTCCCGTCCCACCACTGCATAACACTGCAATGATGGAGTCAATATCACCCCTCATAACTCGAAGTGCCAACCTCCACAAATACAGCGCGCTACGCAACTAGTCCTTTGAACCTCCGAATGAATGCCAAGTCCCTCTAGGACATTTCTATCAACTCCACATCCTGAAATATCTCAGCTCAAAAGAACATATAACATTAAAGCGCAAGCATCACAATATTTTAGAATTCATGGAAAGCATACATATCAAAACTTCAAAGAGAAGGCATCATCTCATAAAATCAGCATTTACATCACAGCACAATGTGTCATCTCATTAATCCAGCAGCAACTCAGTAGCATAATCCTCATAAACATGGCAGCAAATGCTCACAGACTCAGCAACTCATAAAAAAAAAACTAACGTGCTCTACTACTAAGTAATGCAAGCTAACAAAGGCACACATGATAAACATAGGATGCATACTAACTTCCCACCCCACACTTGAATCGAACCGTGTCCTCATGGTATAATCTAGGGTAAGGAAAGAAAGCTCATGCAAGATTCACACAAGAATTAAGCTACTAACATGGCTAAACTAGTGAAGATAAAAAAAGTCAGAAAGAATTGCGCCCCAAGAAGACATTAAGTTACTAAAGTGTGAAGCTGGAGCGGATCATAATGTTGCCTGGAGGCGCTTAACTCACTGAGATGGAAAACTCAAAAGATTGCAATTCAAACACTCTAATGACTTCTAACATGCATGACTCTCTTAAACACTAAATAGACTCACACTAAAACTCTAAAATTAAGCACCGGGTTGCCTCCCGCAAGCGCCTTTGTTTAACGTCTTTGGCTCGACGATACCTCCTATTTCAAGCACATGCCGGTTCGGCCAATTGAAACTCTTCATCAACTGGGATTTCTTCTCCATGATAATGCTTGACACGCTGCCCATTCACCACAAACCTCTCGCCGGTACTTGGCTTCTCAAGCTCAAGAGCTCCATGATTGAAAACTTTGACAATAGTGTATGGACCTGTCCAACGAGAACGCAACTTGCCAGGCATAAGCTTAAGTCTAGATGAAAACAATAGTACCTTCTGCCCAATGTCGAATGAGCGTCTCAGAATAAACTTGTCATGGTAAAGCTTGGTGCGCGCTTTATAATCTGATTGGCTCTCATAAGCCTCCAAACGCAGCTCCTCCAGCTCATTCAGTTGTAGCCTTCTCTCACTACCTGCACTAGCCAAATCAAAATTGCATGATTTAATTGCCCAATAGGCCTTGTGCTCTACCTCAACCGGCAAGTGGCAAGCCTTGCCATAGACGAGTCTGAAAGGAGAGGTCCCAATAGGTGTTTTGTAGGCTGTCCTTTACGCCCACAATGCCTCATCTAATCGCATGGACCAATCCTTCCTTGAAGCCTTAACCATTTTCTCCAGAATGGACTTAATCTCCCGATTTGATATCTCAGCTTGGCCATTCTTCTGTGGATGGTAGGCTGTGGAAACTCTATGATGCACTCCAAAATGTCTAAAGGCAGCCGCAACCCATTTGTTGCAAAAGTGTGAGCCTTGATCACTTATCACCGCTTTTGGGACTCCATATCTGCAAAATATGTTAGTGCGCAAGAAGTGCACAACAGTTTTTCCATCATCAATTCTAGTGGCCTTAGCCTCTACGCACTTGGAAACATAATCAACCGTTACCAATATATATAGGTAACCAAAAGAAGAAGGGAAAGGTCCCATAAAGTCTATGCCCCAAATGTCAAACACCTCATCAACAACTATCGGAGTTTGGGGCATTTGATTCCTAGCTGAAATGTTCCCTACTCTTTGGCACCTATCACAATTCTTACAATGGTTATGCGCATCTCTAAATAAATGGGGCCAAAAGAATCCACTATCAAGCAATTTCCTAGCAGTCCTCTTAGGACCAAAATGTCCACCGCAAGCATGATCATGACAAAAAGAAAGAACAGATGGGATCTCAACATCGGGCACACAACGTCTAACAATTTGATCAGCACCTATCTTCCACAAACAAGGGTCATCCCAAATGTAATACTTAGAATCATGCTTGAGTTTTGATCTTTGAGCTCTATTGAAGGATGGAGGAAATTTACCTGCCACCAGGTAGTTAACAATGTTAGCATACCATGGTGCTTTGTCACTGATAGCGAATAAGTGCTCATCGGGAAATGTCTCAACTATGGGCAGCGCCTCTTCTTCTCGCACCAATCTGCTCAAGTGGTCAGCCACTGTGTTTTCAATCCCCTTCTTGTCCTTGATCTCCACGTCAAACTCCTGAAGAAGGAGGATCCATCTAATCAGCCGCGGTTTGCACTCTTTCTGTGTCATTAAGTACCGAATGGCTACATGATCAGAAAACACAACAACTTTAGAGCCAAGTATATAAGAGCGAAATTTTTCAAGTGCAAAGACAACTGCTAAAAACTCCTTTTCAGTGGTGGAATAATTTCTCTGAGCGACGTCTAAAGTCCTAGACGCATAATGGATGACCACTGGTTTCTTCTCACTCCGTTGTCCAAGCACCGCACCCACAGCGTAGTCGCTGGCATCACACATGATCTCAAAAGGCTGTGTCCAATCCTATGCGATGTAATATCTTTAAGAAATTTTGCATAAGTGGGCATTTGAGTTAGTACCTCCGTGAAGGGGAGAGTCACTTGGAGTTTACTCAAGATATCCGCAAAGCGTTTGAAATGTGTGTCCTCCTTCTTCTTCTTTAATCTTTGCGGAAATGGAATGGGAGGCACATATGGAGCGGGTTCTTGAGCTTTTCCTTTTCCTCTCTTCTCCACCTTCTCTTGAGATGAAGACTCTTCTTTATCAACCTCAACGGTTGTGTTGGCAATTTTGGTCTTCACTTGGGGTTCTTCTAAGACTCTTCCGCTCTTTAGGGTGATGGCATTTATAGTTTCGGAAGAGTTCACATCCGGTTGAGAAGGCAATTTCCCTTGATATTTTGAGGAAGAACTCGCTTGTTGAGCAATTTGGGTCTCAAGCATTTTGTTATGTGCTTGCAATTGGTTGAGTCTTTGAAGGATGAGTTGGTTATTCTTTTGTTGTTGAGCTTGAGTTGCGGCCAATTGCGCGACAATGGATAATAGGGATGGTTCCTCTTGGCTAGGCCTCTCCTCATTTCTTTGGTAAGGAGCTTGCCCTTGTTTCCTTGGTGGGAATCCCGGAGGTGTAGGCTTTGGCTCATTGTTGATGGGCGCTCTCCTCGGAAAGTTTTGGTCTTCATGGAACCTTACATGTTGAGGAGGGTTCCTTGGTTGGTAGGGAGCATTTCTTGGTTGATACCCACTTGATTGAGGTGGCACATAAGCTCTCTCTTGGTTCCTCACAAGATATCTAACATCTTCAAATTCATCTGCATGCCTGGAGGTGCAAGAATCTTCGTCATGCGACGGGTTAGCGCATATGCTACAAGCTTGCGGATGTTCTCTTCTCTTGTTCAAATTCATGTTCCCAATAGATTGTGCCAAGGAATTTACCGTCTTTGCTAGGGAGTTGAAATTTTCCTTTGTTACGGCCTTAGAGGTTTCCTCCTTGCTCTTTTTCTTCAAGTGGTTCCTTTCACCACCCCATTGATGCGAATTTTGTGCAATCTTTTCGATGATCTTGAAACCATCGGTAGCCGTTAAGTCCATCATTGCTCCATTACTCGCATGGTCCATATGGTTCCCTGCATCTTGGTCCATCCCATCGTAAAAGCTTTGCAATAATTGCCACTTGTTGAATCCATGATGAGGGCAATCTCTTTGAAGCTCTTTGAAGCGCTCATAAGCCTCATAGAAGGTTTCATCGTCACGTTGAGTAAATTGATTGATTCTATCCCGAATCTTCTTTGTCTTGGCGGGAGGGAAGTATTGGATTAAAAAGGCTTGTGCTAGTCCCTCCCAAGTGTTGAATGTATCCGGCTCATGACTCATCAACCAATCTTTAGACTTCCTGGAAAGTGAGAACGGAAAAACCTTCATGTATACCCACTCTTGTTGGATGCCCGGCATTTTGTATGTGCACAATAGTTCCGTAAATTGGGACAAATGTGCATTTGGGTTTCCATACCCGTCAAATTGATGTGCGGCCACCATATGGAGGAGGGCGGATTTGATTTCAAATTCTTGGTCTTCTCCCCCCGGTAAGCAAATAGGGGAACCATAATGTCCAATGGTTGGGGCGATGTATGGCCCAACCGGTCTTTCTTCTTCCTCTTGCGGAAGAGGAGCATTTCCTTGCCTTCTAGCATTTCCTTGCCTTCTAGGAATTTGTGGATCCATATTTTCTTGCCCCAGCTTGTGTAGGCGAAGGAGTATCCAAATGAGGAGTGTGAAGCTCGTGTGAAGCGGAGGGATGAGAAGGTTGGCTTGTAGTTGAGGTAGAAGCTTGTTCTTGTACTCTCTTGCTCCTTGCTCTAGTTTGCATTCAAACACCTATGAAGCAATCAAGGAAGCTTTTGTAAGTGTGAACTTAAATAGAGACAAACAAGAATAGCACGCACACAAGCAATTACGACAACTAAATAAAAGAAAAAAAAGTGAAGTAAACTAACTAAAAGTAATACTAATTAGCAATCTAGTCTAATGGCTAATTCCCCGGCAACGGCGCCATTTTGACGTTGGCGTTTTAGGCAAGAAAAATGAAGTGTTATTCTAGTCACGCAAATATCAAACAATATTTACAACCGAGTGACCTCGGGTCGAACCCAAGGGAAAAGCTTAGACTAATTGACAACTAATCAATGCTACTATTGTAAGTCTACGGTTTTGGGGGGGAGGGGGGGGGGGATTTTGTCCTCCTATAGAGGTATCTCTAGCAAGCACTAAAGATAAATGATATTTTTGGGTTTTGCTTAATGAATAAAAAGGGTGACTAGGGATTCAACTTCCCCCCTATAATATGAGGAAATGAAACAACTCACTAATACATGCATGAACTACATTTGGTTGATAAAAACAAGGCTAATGCATCGTCCGCTCTAGGTTCAACTCTCGCTCCTTCCCTAGAATTGAGAGGATACACAAATGACATGGTTCTCAAACTCTCATTCTATTGAACCTTGTAGAATTTGAGTCCCATAACCGCACCATCTCGGTCTATTGGCCGGATACTCAAATCCGCTTAAAACTTAGCCTAACGTCAAGAGTGCATGTCGCTCCCACGCACAAACACTCCATCTATGATCATACAATAGCTATGAAACATCCTAAGTTCAACTCTCGTTCCTTCCTTAGGGGTTTTACCCAAGCATACTCACTTACAAATTTTGTCAAACACTTGGTGTGCATATAATGAATACATAGCTAGGGCACAAGCAATCAAACCAAACTTCATTCAATACAATAACATAGTGTTAAGGTATGTGGCATCATTGACAAACTCCTACAAATTGCACTAGAGCCTGCTACAGCAAGTATGGAAAGAAAACAGCTGATGAAGAGCATTCCAGAGTGAGCAAACTCAGTAAGTAGCGCTCCAGATGAAGACATTAAGGCGCGCTCCGGATGAAGACATTAAGTGGCGCCTGAGCTTAATGTCTTCACCCGGCGCGCGACGTAATGTTGCCTTGGGGCGCTCGGAAATCTGGAAGTGATCATGAAGACATCAGCTTGTGCAATCTGGGAAGAGTGACTATCTCAGTGCTCAAGCAGTGGAGTAAGCAAGTGCTATAGCAATCTCAGGAGCAGAACTTCAGTAGCAGAAGTATCGCATACCTTCAGACAGCATGTGCTACAGCAGATGCTGGAGCTAAAATGCTATAGCATAAATTCAGAGCTTTCTCGGAGATTGCGTTCAAACAACAAATGAGTGGACCGAAGGGCTTCCGAAAAGAGCTGAATATTCAGGAGAATATTTCTGGAATGTCTCTCAAGAACAAGGGCAGATTTGTTGAGTGAAGATTTGATTGGAAAATCAAAACTCCTATAAATTAGGAGATATGATCTTGTAGAGATCTTGGAGGATCTTCCTTAAAATTGATGGGATTGTTTCCTAATGTATTTAGGAAATTCCAGCAGCAGCAAACAACTCCAAAGCAAGTGAACAAGGAGCTGCTACAGCACAAGTGAAGCAGCAGCTGCAGCAGGGGATGCTATAGCAGGAGCTTGTTCAAGTGGCTGTTTCATCTGTCCGAGAAGCAGCATCAACCTGGGCTTGTCCAGAAGGGCTGGGATCGCTACGGAGATCATCAGAAGAATTTCTAAAATACTGTGGAGAATTTTCTAGTGAGGTTTCCTAGCCAGAGAAGGAGATTTGCATTGAAGATAAAGATCAAATCTAATCTCCTAGATTTTAGGAGATAATTGTTCTTTTTGGGACATTGCCTAAACCTGGACATTGCTTAAAGCTGGTCTGCTATTTAAGAAGAAAAGGTTTAGAGCAGAATGGCTGATCGAAGCTGAGGGATACACGAGTGCATACACGGAATTCAGAGAGAACAATTTATGGTGTGCGACTGACGTTTTTCTTCGATCATCATCCAAGAGCAGAGCGTGAGCGCAGAGCTGTGGTGATAGAAGCAGAAGGTGGTCAGGACTTGCAGAGTCTGATCCAAGCTTGATCTGGAAGCCAATTCAGAGCAGTGGTGCTTGTTGGTTGATCAAGGACTGCCGCGGAAGAACTGACGTGTGGTTGGCTCGGTCAAGTGTCGTGCGGCAGTACTCGCTAGTGGCAGGTAGTCACTGAGTGAGGGGGAGTATTCCAGAGTGTGCATCACTCGTGGAATCGTTCGAACGGCTCTGCAGAAGGCTTTGAAGCGACGCGGACATTTTTGTGCTTCAGCTGTGTGTTACAGCAGTTGCTACAGCAACCCTGCTGAGTAGGTGTAGTTTAGAATAGGGTGAGTTCTTTGAGAAGACTGTAGCTATTCTAGATTGACATATTTTAGAGGGTGTGCAGACACAAATCAGAGATTGTTCTGATTGTGCCGAGTGATCCACACAAGGTTGAGTAGCATAGGTTGCGTGAGTTGTAACCGAGTGTACTTGGACACCTTTGGTTTGAGTGGATTGAGGATTGGAGAATAGTCCTCCACAGACGTAGGCAGTTGGCCGAACTGGGTGAACAAACTTTTTCTTGTTCATTGTTTGCTGAGACAAATTCCGAGTGAACAAAAGTGTGCTGCAGCAACTGCTTGTTCACAAGTCTGCCTAATTGAGACGCTGTGAAATTTCAATTGGTATCAGAGCCGGAGCTCGACACACAGAGTAAAAGATCCTACAGTGTCTCTGAAGTAGCCACGACAATGAAGGAAGGACAGAGCACAAGCAGACCTCCATTGTTGGAAGAGAGCAACTATGGATGTTGGAAGGCGGGAATGAAGGTCGTCTTAAAGACGATGGATGAGATGACTTGGAGAGCAGTAATGTCTGGATGGTCACACCCACTGATCATCGACGACAAAGGAGTTGCACTGGAGAAACCAGAGGAGTTATGGACAGCTGTAGCAACCAGTAACTCAAGAGCCTTGAACGCGATATTTGCCGCTGTTGACGCAAATAATTTCAGGCTGATCTCTGACTGCGAAGTTGCCAAGCAAGCATGGGAGATCATTCAGACGGCGCATGAAAGGATCAAGACTTCTGCTGCAAATTGGAGAGACGATGATAGTGAAGAAAAATCTGACCAAATTAGCAATGTTGCTTTGATGATTGAAACTGATATGAAGAGCACAGTTCCAACAAAGCCAGAAATTGTTGATAGCATTGATGAGTCAGACAGTAGTGATGATGAGGAAATCACTGAGGAGTCCATTGCCAAAAACTTTACCCTATTGCACGAAGAGTGTCTGCGAGTCATGGAGATCAACAAAGGATTGACTGCCAAAGTTTCAGACCTGCAAGAAAAACAAGAGGAGCTGCTGAAGATGATCACTTCTTTTACGGATCAGGTTGCCCAGCAAGAAGAGAAGTTTGCTGCAGAGAAGGAAGAGCTCAACCTCTACCGGAAGACTACAAAGATGCTTAACAGTGGAACAAGCACTCTTGAAGATATTCTAGCTCGCCAAAGATATGGAGGAGGCTACTCTGGTCTTGGATACACTGGAGAAGAAGGTGCTGAAAGTACTGTATTCATCAAAGCTACGGAGCTAGAAGATGCTGAGATTGCAGTGGAGAAACCGGTCCTGTCCCAGAAACCAGTTCAGAAGAAGGTGCATAGAAGGGTGAACAAGAGGCTGCTACAGCAACCGGTGTATCCACCACTTGTAGCAGAAAAGAAACCCAGGTGTAAAAGTCGCAGATGTTATTTCTGTGATCGAGAGGGACACATTCAGAGAAGATGCCCGATCCTGAACAAGTATTGGAGACCTCAGAAATCGCCTAAAGACGGACAACGCCAGATGAAGCCAAGGATCAGGAGTGGCACGCAAGTGACCTCCAGCTCATCAAAGCCGATGGACTGTCACTGTTGAGTTGTGCACGAAAACATCAGATATGTTGGAGGGACAACGAAAATGAGGATCAAGAAGGATGCTGGCACAGAGAGGATGAGACATCGAAACAATGCCGGAAGGAAAGGAAGAGTTGCTGGTCACAACAAAACTCGGAAGCAGCATGTTCGAAAACACGTACAAGTATGGATGGAGAAGCAGCCACCTGATTTTCCCCCAAAGCCAACCAAAGAAGCACATGTTGACACAATGGAATGCCCTCTCCTGTGGAAGGAGAAGAGGCGTTGGCATACTCGCTGAGTTTAGCTATTATCCCCCTCTATCATTTGTGACAAAAAGGGGGAGAAGAGGAGAAGGGGAGAAGAAGAGAAGAGGTACTCTTATAGATGATGCTCAGGTTTTGTCAAAAATGCCAAGGGGGAGATTGTTAAGGTATATGGCATCCTTGACAAAACAAGTGCAAGAAGTTGCTACAACATCCCCTGAAGATTGAAGCTGAGGAAGCTGCAAAAGAAGGAGTCCAAAGATGAGAGGAGGATTGCCTAAGATTAGAAGGGTTCTTGGATTTTGTCAAAATGGCAAGGGGGAGATTGTTAAGGTATGTGGCATCATTGACAAACTCCTAAAAACTGCACTAGAGCCTGCTACAGCAAGTATGGAAAGAAAACAGCTGATGAAGAGCATTCCAGAGTGAGCAAACTCAGTAAGTGGCGCTCCAGATGAAGACATTAAGTGGCGCTTGAGATTAATGTCTTCACCAGGCGCTCGACTTAATGTTGCCTTGGGGCGCTCAGAAATCTGAAAGTGATCATGAAGACATCAGCTTGTGCAATCTGGGCAGAGTGACTATCTCAGTGCTCAAGCAGTGGAGTAAGCAAGTCCTATAGCAATCTCAGGAGCAGAACTTCAGTAGCAGAAGTATCGCATACCTTCAGACAGCATGTGCTACAGCAGATGCTGGAGCTAAAATGCTATAGCATAAATTCAGAGCTTTCTCGGAGATTGCGTTCAAACAACAAATCAGTGGACCGAAGGGCTTCCGAAAAGAGCTGAATATTCAGGAGAATATTTCTGGAATGTCTCTAAAGAACAAGGGCAGATTTGTTGAGTGAAGATTTGATTGGAAAATCAAAACTCCTATAAATTAGGAGATATGATCTTGTAGAGATCTTGGAGGATCTTCCTTAAAATTGTTGGGATTGTTTCCTAATGCATTTAGGAAATTCCAGCAGCAGCAAACAACTCCAGAGCAAGTGAACAAGGAGCTCCTACAGCATAAGTGAAGCAGCAGCTGCAGCAGGGGATGCTATAGCAGGAGCTTGTTCAAGTGGCTGTTTCATCTGTCCGAGAAGCAGCATCAACCTGGGCTTGTCCAGAAGGGCTGGGATCGCTACGGAGATCATCAGAAGAATTTCTAAAATACTATGGAGAATTTTCTAGTGAGGTTTCCTAGCCAGAGAAGGAGATTTGCATTGAAGATAAAGATCAAATTTAATCTCCTAGATTTTAGGAGATAATTGTTTTTTTTGGGACATTGCCTAAATCTGGACATTGCTTAAAGCTGGTGCTGCTATTTAAGAAGAAAAGGTTTAGAGCAGAATGGCTGATCGAAGCTGAGGGATACACGAGTGCATACACGGAATTCAGAGAGAACAATTTGTGGTGTGCGACGGACATTTTTCTTCGATCATCACCCAAGAGCAGAGCGTGAGCGCAGAGCTGTGGTGATAGAAGCAGAAGGTGGTCAGGACTTGCAGAGTCTGATCCAAGCTTGATCTGGAAGCCAATTCAGAGCAGTGGTGCTTGTTGGTTGATCAAGGACAGCCGCGGAAGAACTGACGGGTGGTTGGCTCGGTCAAGTGTCGTGCGGCAGTACTCTCTAGTGGCAGGTAGTCACTGAGTGAGGGGGAGTATTCCAGAGTGTGCAGCGCTCGTGGAACCGTTCGAACGGCTCGGCAGAAGGCTTTGGAGCGACGCGGACATTTTTGTGCTTCAGCTGTGTGTTACAGCAGTTGCTACAGCAACCCTGCTGAGTAGGTGTAGTTTAGAATAGGGTGAGTTCTTTGAGAAGACTGTAGCTATTCTAGATTGACATATTTTAGAGGGTGTGCAGACACAAATCAGAGCTTGTTCTGATTGTGCCGAGTGATCCACACAAGGTTGAGTAGCATAGGTTGCATGAGTTGTAACCGAGTGTACTTGGACACCTTTGGTTTGAGTGGATTGAGGACTGGAGAATAGTCCTCCCCAGACGTAGGCAGTTGGCCGAACTGGATGAACAAACTTTGTCTTGTTCATTGTTTGCTGAGACAATTTCCAAGTGAACAATAGTGTGCTGCAGCAACTGCTTGTTCACAAGTCTGCCTAATTGAGACGCTGTGAAATTTCACATAGTGTTCTACATCATATCCAATCCTAGGGGATCCATTTAGTCCCCAACCACAAGAACAACTACTCACTCATAATGAGTGTGCACAAATACATGACAACTAAGGGAAACATCAATGTAAACACAAAGCTAGGGTTTAAGAGAGGTTGATGTAGAATCTTCAATCCAAACTTCAATCTTCAATCAAGCTTGATCTTCTCCGAGTTCCAGTCGCCTAGGGTTGCGAAAAATATGGAAGCTCTCTTTCTTCACTTCCATCTCATTCTATTTATACATTTTGAAGATTTCCAAAAAGTGCCCGAAGTGTCCGAATCAGGTGATTCGGTCACTGTCCATGTGATTCGCTCGAATCATCTGTTCAGTGCTGTTTTGAGTTTGGGCGAATCACTTATGCCGGCCGAATCACTTTTTGATTCGGTCGCACCCTTGTGTTGATACGGTCAAACGTCTTATGGAGCTCAACTGATTCGGGCACCGCATGGGCGAATCACTTCTGATTCGGCCGAATCATCTGTTCAGTGCTGATCTCGGACTGGGCGAATCACTTTTCTTGGCCGAATCACTTTTGATTCGGTCACACCCTTTATGTGATTCGGTCAAAACTTCAAGACTTTCCCCGGATCAGGTCGATTCGCACAGCTGAGAGTGATTCGGTCAGGCTGGTGGCGAATCACTGATGATTCGGCCGAATCACTTCTGCAGTTTGCTCAGTCTTTCTGCTTTTGATCTCCATCGACCGGAATTCGTCTAGATTTTCTTCGGGCCACTTCGTATCGTGAGATACATATTTTTAACCTGAAATGGACGAAGAAATCATCAAATGGCTTTATAGAATTGCGGAACAAACAAGAAGTAAGGGGAAAAATGTGGACAAATATAAGGTTATTTGTCCGCTCATCAGAATGACTCGCTCGAGTTAGTTCTTCCCGAGTCAATTTGTTCAAGACAGAGTCACTTATTGACTCGGCCAGATTAGAACTCTCTGGAAAGTTGACTCGCCCGAGTCATCTTGCCCTTACAAAAGTTGACTCGCCCGAGTCAACTCCGAGACGGCCCGATTTACAATCTGACACGGTCAATGTGAGTCAACGGTGCCAAGAAGTCTTATTGCTTGACTCACCCGAGTCATTTATGTGCCCTGCCCAATTCAAAGTGACTCGCCCAAGTCGGGTCAACTCGGTCAAACCTCCTAGGTATAAATGGAAAGCTTTGAAGAGAGAGAAACATATATCGCAATTTCAAGAAAACTCACCAACTCTCTCAAACCCTAAGGATCATATCATCAAACCTTTGGAGAAGATCAAGCTTGGTTCAAGATTGGAGCATGGATTGAAGATCATTCAAGACCTAGACTACTTTTCTAAACCCTTAACTTTGTATTAACATTCATGTTTCACCTATTTGTCATGTATTTGTGCACATTCATTATGAGTGAGTAGTTGTTTATGTGATTGGGGATCAAATGGATCCTCTAGGATTGGATACGATGTAGAACACTATCTTGTTGTATTGAATGAAGTTTGGTTTAATTATCTGTGCCCTTGCTATGTATTCATTGTATGCACACCAAGTTTTTGATGAAATGCCTAAGTGAGTATGCATGAGTACAACTCCTAAGGATGGAATGAGAATTGAACTTAGGATGTTTAATAGCTATTGCATGATCATATATGGAGTGTTTGTGTCCAAGAGTGACATACACTCTTGACATTAGGCTAATTTTTAAGTGGACTTGAGTAACCAGCCATTAGGGTGCGGTCATGGGATTCAAGTTCTACACGGTTCAATAGAGCGAGAGTTTGAGAACCGTGTCCTTTGTGTATCCTCTCCACTCTAGGGAAGGAGCGAGAGTTGAACCTATAGCGGACGATGCATTAGCCTTGCTTTTATCAACCAAACGTAGTTCATACATATATTAATGAGTTATTTTATTTTCCGCATATCTTAGGGAGAAGTTGAATCCCTAGTCACCTTTTATTCATTAAGCGAACCCAACTATCATTTGTCTTTAGTACTTACTAGAGATGCCTCTATAGGAGGACAAAACCCCCCTTAAACCGTAGACTTTCAATAGTAGTATTAATTCATCAATTAGTCTAGGCTTTTCTCTTGGGATCAACCCGAGTTCACTCGGTTATAAATACTGTTTGATATTTGCGTGACTAGAATAGCACTTCAGTTTTCTTGCCTAAAACGCCAACGTCAACTACCAAGAAATAATCTTTCACACACAAAATGTAACTAAACATTGGGAATAAACAACTCGATGGATCGTAGAAATATGCTTCATCAAACTACCCCACACTTAGCTTTGTTCGTCACCGAACAAGAATAAAATCAAGAGTCGGAAACTAAATACTGAATTTAATCGAGATTGATGATGTAGTATGGCAGTGTTTGACAAACACAGCACAAGTAAACAAGGAGCAGCTACAGCACAAGTAAACAAGGAGCAGCTCCAGCACAACTGAACAAGCAGCAGCTTCAGCAGGGGATGCTATAGCAGGAGCTTGTTCAAGTGGCTGCATCATCTGTCCGAGAAGCAGCAGCGACCTGGGCTTGATTAGAAGGGCTGGGAGTTCTACGGAAAACATCAGAAGAATTTCTAAAGTGCTGTGGAGAATATTCTAGTGGGGTTTCCTAGCCAGAGAAGGAGATTTGTGTTGAAGATCAAAATCAAATCTAATCTCCTAGATTTTAGGAGATAATTGTTCTTTTTGGGACATTGCTTAAACCTGGTCTTGCTTAAAGCTGGTGCGACTATTTAAGAGAAAGGGGTTTAGAGCAAAGAGGTTGATCGAAGCTGAGGGATACACGAGTGCATACACAGAATTTAGAGAGAGCAATTTTGGTGTGTGATGGACGATTTCTTCGATCATCACCCGAGAGCAGAGCGTGAGCGCAGAGCTGTGGTGACAGAAGCAGAAGGGGATCAGGACTTACAGAGTCTGATTTGAGCTTGATCTGGAAGCCAATTCAGAGCAGTGGTGCTTGTTGGTTGATCAAGGACAGCCGCGGAAGAACTGACGGGTGTGTGGCTCGGTCGAGTGTCTAAGCGGTGGTTCTCGCTAGTGGCAGGTGGTCACTGAGTGAGGGGGAGTATTCCAGAGTGTGCAACGCTCGTGGAATCGTTCGATCGGCTCGGCAGAAGGCTTTGGAGTGAGGCGGACAAATTGTGCATCAGCTGTGTGTGCTACAGCAGTTGCTACATCAACCCTGCTGAGTGAGTGTAGTTTAGAATAGGCTGAGTTTTGAGAAGACTGTAGCTATTCTAGATTGACATTTGTAGAGGGTGTGCAGACACAAGTCAGAGCTTGTTCTGATTGTGTCAAGTGATCCACACAAGGTTGAGTAGCATAGGTTGCGTGGAGTTGTAACCGAGTGTACTTGGAGACCTTCGTGTTTAGTGGATTGAGGATTGGAGAATAGTCCTCCCCAGACGTAGGCAGTTGGCCGAACTGGGTGAGAAAATTTCTGTCTTGTTCATTGTTTGCTGAGACAATTTCCGAGTGAACAAGAGTGTGCTGCAGCAACTGCTTGTTCACAAATCTGCCTAACTGAGACGCTGTGAATTTCAATTGGTATCAGAGCGGGAGCTCAACACACAGAGTAAAAGATCCTACAGTGTCTCTTAAGTAGCCACGACAATGAAGGAAGGACAGAGCACAAGCAGACCTCCATTGTTGGAAGAAAGCAACTATGGTATTGGAAGGCTAGGATGAAAGCCTTTCTAAAGGCCATTGATGAGAAGACCTGGAGAGCAATCATGGTCTAGTGGTCTCCCCCAATTACCATGGATGAACAGGGAGTCACACGGATAAAGCCTGAAGAACAATGGACTGCTGAAGAGGGAGCTGCAGCAACTGGTAATTCAAAGGCACTGAATGCGATTTTTGCAAACTGCACATGAAGGAACTGATAGAGTAAAGCTGTCAAGACTCCAGATCATTGCTACAGAGTTTGAGAATCTGAGAATGCTGGGAGAGGAGACTATCACTGAGTTTAATGCTAAACTCTGTGATCTTGCAAATGAAGCCCATGCTCTTGGTGAACCCATCCCTGAAGAAAAGCTGATCAGGAAGGTTCTCAGATCGCTGCCCACAAGATTTGACATGAAAGTGACGGCCATTGAAGAAGCTCATAATGTCAGATTCATGAGGCTGGAAGAGTTGATGGGGTCTCTCAAACAATTTGAGATGAAACTGGTTAAAGAAGACACCACTTCTAAGGACAAGAATGTTGGACTAAAAGCTGAAACAGAAGCCAAGAACCCAGTTCCAGAGGATCAGCTGAGTATGCTTGTCAAGAACCTTGGAAAGCTCCTGAAGAACATGGACTCAAGAACTGGGAAAAGCTCTTCCTCGCGAAAACAATTCAGAAGGGGTAGTGAAAATAAAAGGAAAGGGAAGGAACCTGCTCAGGATGAAGATGAAAAGAAAGAAATGAAAAAGGGAGTCCAATGCTGGAACTGTGCAGGTTACGGTCATCGACAAATCAACTGCACTAGCAAACCAATGAAAAAGAGGGCTCTCTCTGCCAGTGGAAGTGAAGACGAGAAAGATCTGAGTGAGGATGAATGCAACTTGGCCAGATACAGATTAGTCAGAAGAGGCAGAAAAACACAAGGAAGATTGAACCAGCACCTGCTACAGCAACCTCTGTATCACCGTGACAAGAGAGTTTCAAAGTATAACAGATGTTATAGCTGCGGGCACAAAGGTCACATAAAAAGAAACTGTTCTTCAGCTCATGCCGGAATAGTTTCAGCCAGGGGACCTATCAAGCAGAATCATGCGTGGACTCAGCTCCTCGCGCTTGTCAGCACAGCAAGCACCTCGGACAAGATAAGCTGGTATTTTGACAGTGGTTGTTCAGGGCACATGACAGAAGAAAGATCCTTCTTGAAAAACATAACACCCTGTCTGGAACAACGGGTGAAGTTTGGAAACGGCCTAAAAGGAAGAGTTATGGGAAAGGGAACTTTGGCAGTTGAAGGAATGCCGAGCCTCAGCAATGTCTTACTAGTGGAAGGGCTAAAGGCAAATCTCATAAGCATTAGTCAGCTGTGTGATGGGACTAAACAGGTGAAATTTACGAAAGACTCGTGCAAAGTTTTCGACAAATCTGGAAATTGTATAATGGAAGGAGCCAGATCAAAAAGTAACTGTTATCTTCTCAACGTGAGTTCAAACTCACCGGTTCCGAAATGTATGCTGACAAAGGCCGAGGAAATGATTCTATGGCATAGAAGGATGGGGCATGTTAACCTGAGAACTCTGAAGAGAATTGCAACATAAGGGCTAGTCAGAGGAATACCGCTGATAAAAGGGGAGACAAACTCTATCTGTGGAGATTGTCAGATTGGGAAACAAAAGAAGGCTTCGCATCCAAAAGTCAAGGATGTAGGTACTACCAGACCTCTTTCACATGGACCTGATGGGACCGATGGAAGTTGAGAGTCTGGGCAGAAAGAGGTATGCTTTTGTCTGTGTTGATGACTACTCCAGATTCACCTGGATTGATTTTATCAGAGAAAAATCAGATACTGTGAGAGTTATAGTGTCACTGGTGTCTCGCCTAGAGCAAGAGAAAAGTCTCAGAATCAGCAGCATTCGCAGTGATCATGGTAGGAAATTTGAAAACGAAGCTATGGATGATTTCTGTCGTCAAAGGGGTATCTCACATCAATATTCCTCCCCCATCACCCCTCAGCAGAATGGTGTAGTGGAACGAAAGAATCGAACAATTCAAGAAATGGCCAGAGTCATGATTCATGCTAAGAGGGTTCCCCTGAGATTCTGGGCAGAGGCCATGAACACCGCATGTTACATCATCAATAGAGTCACCTTACGGAGAGGAACCAACCAGACCTGCTATGAGCTCTGGAATCAGAAGAAGCCCACAGTTAAATACTTCCACGTCTTTGGAAGTGACTGTTTTATTCTGAGAGATCAGGAGTATAGGAAGAAACTTGACCCAAAGAGTGATCCTGGATTGTTCTTGGGTTATTCAACAAACAGCAGGGCTTATCGAGTCTATAACCAGCGGACAAATACAGTAATGGAATCCATAAATGTTGTTGTCAATGATGCTGAAGAAGTCCTTGCCACTGATACTGCCACTGATGATGAAGACTCTGATCTTGAAGAGGTGCCTGTCAGTCAGAACAGAAATGAACAAGCTGTGGCTCCAGAAGATGCTACAGCAAGTGCTGAAGCAGAAAATCCAGATGTACAATTAGAAAGCCTGTCTGAAGATGTGAACACTGAGGCTCCTGATCCACCTTCAAGGCAGCCTCCGAAGAAGATTCAGAAGAATCATCCCTTGACAAATGTAATTGGAGATCCGGCAGAAAGAAGAAGAACCGGTAGCCATGTTTTATCTTCAAAAACAAAACTGATGAAAAGGGAAACATCACAAGAAATAAAGCCAGACTGGTTGCGCAGGGTTACTCTCAGATTGAGGGCCTAGATTTTGAAGAAACGTTTGCTCTAGTTGCTCGCCTAGAGGCCATCAGACTTCTTCTAGCCATGTCCTATTTCCTGGGGTTTAAACTATATCAAATGGATGTCAAAAGTGCGTTCCTGAATGGAGACCTCTCTGAAGAAGTATATGTTTCTCAGCCAAAAGGATTTGAAGATCCTCATCACCCAGAGCATGTATATAAGTTGAAGAAAGCCTTATACGGACTGAAACAGGCTCCTCGGGCATGGTATGAGAGGTTGACAGTGTTCTTAGAAAAACATGGCTGCAAACGAAGGGGAGCTGACAAAACTCTATTTGTCAAAAGAACCAAGTCAGATGTGATCATTGCTCAAATCTATGTGGATGATATTGTCTTTGGATCAAAGTCTCAGCACCTGGTGAAGCAGTTTGTGAATCACATGCAGCAGGAATTTCAAATGAGCATGGTTGGAGAACTGTCATATTTTCTTGGTCTGGAGATTACCCAGAAAGAAGATGGCATCTTTATTGCTCAAAGCAAATACTGCAAGAATCTTGTGCAGAAATTCCAGCTAGATAAGGTCAGCCACAAACGAACCCCTGCTGCCACTCATGTTCAAGCCATTAAAGATGAACATGGAATGGAAGTGAGTCAGATAATCTACAGAAGCATGATTGGAAGCTTGCTATACCTGACTGCCAGCCGCCCCAACATTTCCTTTGCAGTAGGAGTCTGTGCCAGATTCCAAGCCTGTCCCAAAGATAGTCACTTGCAGTTGGCCAAGCGCATCATTCGGTATGTTGGAGGAACTGTGCACTATGGTTTATGGTATACTAAGGACACAAATGCTAATCTGGTAGGATATAGTGATGCGGACTGGGCAGGATGCTTAGAGGATAGGAAGAGCACTTCGGGAGGATGCTTCTTCCTAGGAAATAACCTGGTGTCTTGGTTCAGCAGGAAGCAAAACAGCATTTCATTATCCACTGCCGAGGCTGAATACATAGCTGCTGGGAGCTGCTGTGCACAAATGCTGTGGATGAAGCAAATGCTGAGTGAGTATGGTCTTGATCAAGATGAAATGACTCTCTACTGTGACAACATGAGTGCCATCAGCATATCTAAGAATCCGGTTCAGCACAGCAGAACCAAGCACATTGACATTCGTCATCACTTCATCCGTGATCTAGTGGAAAAGAATATCATTGCGCTACAGCATGTGGTGTCTGCCAAACAAATTGCTGATATCTTCACAAAAGCTCTAGATGCAGTCCGGTTCGAAGACCTGAGAGCCTCTCTGGGGCTCTGTGTGTTGCCTCCATAGGGCAACCAGGAGCACCCCCTTGTCATTTATTCCAAAAAGGGGGAGGAGAAGAGAAGGAGAAGAAGGGGAGGTTAAGAAATTCTACAATCAAATCTCTGTAGGGTTTTGTCAAAATGCCAAGGGGGAGATTGATGATGTAGTATGACAGTGTTTGACAAAAACAGCACAAGTAAACAAGGAGCAGCTACAGCACAAGTAAACAAGGAGCAGCTACAGCACAAGTGAACAAGCAGCAGCTTCAGTAGGGGATGCTATAGCAGGAGCTTGTTCAAGTGGCTGCATCATCTGTCCGAGAAGCAGTAGCGAACTGGGCTTGATTAGAAGGGCTGGGAGTTCTACGGAAAACATCAGAAGAATTTCTAAAGTGCTGTGGAGAATATTCCAGTGGGGTTTCCTAGCCAGAGAAGGAGATTTGTGTTGAAGATCAAAATCTAATCTAATCTCCTAGATTTTAGGAGATAATTGTTCTTTTTGGGACATTGCTTAAACCTGGTCTTGCTTAAAGCTGGTGCAACTATTTAAGAGAAAGGGGTTTAGAGCAAAGAGGTTGATCGAAGCGGAGGGATACACGAGTGCATACACAGAATTTAGAGAGAGCAATTTTGGTGTGTGACGGACGATTTCTTCGATCATCACTCGAGAGCAGAGCGTGAGCCCAGAGCTGTGGTGACAGAAGCAGAAGGGGATCAGGACTTGCAGAGTCTGATTCGAGCTTGATCTGGAAGCCAATTCAGAGCAGTGGTGCTTGTTGGTTGATCAAGGACAGCAACAGAAGAATTGACGGGTGTGTGGCTCGGTCGAGTGTCTAAGCGGTGGTTCTCGCTAGTGGCAGGTGGTCACTGAGTGAGAGGGAGTATTCCAGAGTTTGCAGCGCTCATGGAATCGTTCGATCGGCTCGGCAAAAGGCTTTGGAGCGACGCGGACAAATTGTGCATCAGCTGTGTGTTACAGCAGTTGCTACAGCAACCCTGCTGAGTGAGTGTAGTTTAGAATAGGCTGAGTGACGTTGGCGTTTTAGGCAAGCAAAATGAAGTGCTATTCTAGTCACGCAAATATCAAACAATATTTATAACCAAGTGACCTCGGATCGAACCCAAGGGAAAAGCTTAGACTAATTGACAACTAATCAATGCTACTAATGTAAGTCTACGGTTTTTGGGGGGGAATATGTCCTCCTATAGAGGTATCTCTAGCAAGCACTAAAGATAAATGATATTCTTGAGTTCTACTTAATGAATAAAAAGGGTGACTAGGGATTCAACTTCTCTCCTAAGATATGAGGAAATGAAGTAACACACTAATACATGCATGAACTACATTTGGTTGATAAAAGCAAGGCTAATCCATCGTCCGCTCTAGGTTCAACTCTCGCTCCTTCCCTAGAATGAGAGGATACATAAATGACATGGTTCTCAAACTCTCATTCTATTGAACCGTGTAGAATTTGAGTCCCATAACCGCACCCTCTCGGTCTATTGGCCGGTTACTCAAATCCGCTCAAAACTTAGCCTAATGTCAAGAATGCATGTCGCTCTCACGCACAAACACTCCATCTATGATCATACAATAGCTATGAAACATCCTAAGTTCAACTCTCGTTCCTTCCTTAGGGGTTTTACCCAAGCATACTCACTTACACATTTCGTCAAACACTTGGTGTGCATACAATGAATACATAGCTAGGGCACAATATAATCAAACCAAACTTCATTCAATGCAATAAATTAGAGTTCTACATCATATCCAATCCTAGGGGATCCATTTAATCCCCAACCACAAGAACAACTACTCACTCATAATGAGTGTGTACAAAAACATGACAACTAAAGGAAGCATAAATGTAAATACAAAGCTAGGGTTTAGAAGAGGATGATGTAGAATCTTCAATCCAAGCTTCAATCTTCCATCAAGCTTGATCTTCCTTGAGTTTTGTCGTCTAGGGTTGCAAAAAGTGGAAACTTGTCGTCTAGGGTTGAGAGAAAAAGCAAGCTCTTTTTCTTCACTTCTATCTCCTTCTATTTATACTCTTTGAAGTTTCCCACAAAATGACCGAAGTGACCGAATCACTTGATTCGGTCAATGTCCATGTGATTCGCTCGAACCTTTTGTTCAGTGCAGTTTTGAGTTTGGGCGAATCAATTATCCTGGCCGAATCACTTTTGATTCGGTCAAATGTCTTTGTTTTGATACGGTCAAACGCCTTGTGGAGCTAAACTGATTCGGGCACCTCTGGGCGAATCACCTCTGATTCGGCCGAATCATCTGTTCAGTAGCTTCTTGACTGGGCGAATCAATTTTCTTAGCCGAATCACCACTGATTCGGTCACACCCATTATGTGATTCGGTCAAACCTTCAGGACCTCGCCGGATCAGGTCAATTCGTGCAGCTGAGGGTGATTCGGTCAAGCTGGTGGGCGAATCACTAGTGATTCGGCCGAATCACTTCTGCAGTTTGCTCAGCTTTGCTTCTTTTGATCTCCATCGACCGGAATTCGTCTAGATTTTCTTCGGGCCACTTCGTATTGCGAGATACATAATTTTAACCTGAAATACACGAAGAAATCATCAAATGGCTTTATAGAATTGCGGAACAAACAAGAAGTAAGGGAAAAATGTGGACAAATATAAGGTTATTTGCCCGCTCATCACTGAGTTTTGAGAAGACTGTAACTATTCTAGATTGACATTTGTAGAGGGTGTGCAGACACAAGTCAGAGCTCGTTCTGATTGTGTCAAGTGATCCACACAAGGTTGAGTAGCATAGGTTGCGTGGAGTTGTAACCGAGTGTACTTGGAGACCTTCGTGTTTAGTGGATTGAGGACTGGAGAATAGTCCTCCCCAGAAGTAGGCAGTTGGCCGAACTGGGTGAATAAATTTCTGTCTTGTTCATTGTTTGCTGAGACAATTTCCGAGTGAACAAGAGTGTGCTGCAGCAACTGCTTGTTCACAAATCTGCCTAACTGAGACGCTGTGAATTTCAGATATGTCCTAACTAATTAGTTCATCAACATTAGCTCACACTCATTCTTCAATAAAGATCAGCGAGATACTAAAATGATACATGTTACCTGTGATGTCGAGATGATTCAATAAATGACTGGGAGATAGTTGATCGCGCGTCGTTGTACGCGTCAAATTAATCCTTCCTCTTCCACTGGTACAACGGTTAAGTAAGGGTCGATCTCCACAGGGAGCAAGCAGTTCAGTTTTAACCAGTGACCTACACTTACGAAAATGGGGGGGGTGAGTGATTGGGGTTGCGCGATGCGCGAGAAAATAGTAGCTAACGCAGAACTTGCACCAGACGTGCGCAGGCAGTAGAGATTAAGTACTATGACTATGAGAAGTTTTGGGCAGACAATCCTCTATGAGCGCATTCCTTATCATCGACTCTAAATGTCTATAGTTTGGTTTGCTAATGTTAGTGTCCGATCAAGGCTTCCTAACATGTGCGCATGTTCCGATCAAAGTTCATGTGCTATTAATTCTTGAACTAGACTAAACAACTACGAATCCGATCAAAGTAGTAATTGCTTATCCTAGCGCGTTACTCCTAGTTGGCACCGTCAGGCTATTCAACTAGTTTAACATACAACAACAAGCAACAAGAGTAAGATTGCGGTTCAAGGCTTCCCCTACTCATGCAACTAGCTGCCAACAATGTGCACAGAATTAATATAAGCAAGCAAGCTATGCATTAAGCGCAAGTCTCAAAGGAAATACTCATAGATTCATGCCCAACCAATACCAAGCGTTTAGCTAGACATGCTAGTGGTAAACATCATAGAAACAGTAAGTAATAACTAAAGTATCCAAGAAAACAATAGCAATTAGTGCGTGCAGGTTGCAGTCTTGGCTGGCGCAGTCGGCTAGCGCAGGTCCTCTCAGCAAGCTCGTGTGTTTTCCAGTTTTTGCCGCTCTCTCTCTGAATTATGATGTGATGATCCTCTAATGTGTCGTTCTCAAACCCTAGACTTCTTCTTCTTTATATACTGTTCAGGGGGCTCATTCTTGGCAACTTCCAAATCTGGTTGTGTCAGGATTTGGAAACACCATCATCTGCGCATGGCGCACGGCATCTTGGTTAGCGCAATCGGTTAGCACACCGTGGTCGACTCTGCCAATTCTTCTGTTTGCGCCGCTAGCTCCGCAGGCTGTGTGATGCGTGTCCTAAACGCTGCCTGTTAGAGCGTATCCGACTTAGGCGCCATTTTGACGTTGGCGTTTTAGTCATGCAAATATCAAACAATATTTATAACCGAGTGACCTCGGATCGAACCCAAGGGAAAAGCTTAGACTAATTGACAACTAAACAATGCTACTATTGTAAGTCTACGGTTTTTGGGGGGGCTTTTGTCCTTCTATAGAGGTATCTCTAGCAAGCACTAAAGATAAATGATATTATTGGGTTTTGCTTAATGAATAAAAAGGGTGACTAGGGATTCAACTTCTCTCCTAAGATATGAGGAAATGAAATAACTCACTAATACATGCATGAACTACATTTGGTTGATAAAAGCAAGGCTAATGCATCGTCCGCTCTAGGTTCAACTCTCGCTCCTTCCCTAGAATGGAGAGGATACATAAATGACATGGTTCTCAAACTCTCATTCTATTGAACCGTGTAGAATTTGAGTCCCATAACCGCACCCTCTCGGTCTATTGGCCGGTTACTCAAATCCGCTCAAAACTTAGCCTAATGTCAAGAATGCATGTCGCTCTCACGCACAAACACTCCATCTATGATCATACAATAGCTATGAAACATCCTAAGTTCAATTCTCGCTCCTTCCTTAGGGGTTCTAACCAAGCATACTCACTTAAGCATTTCGTCAAACACTTGGTGTGCATACAATGAATACATAGCTAGGGCACAATATAATCAAACCAAACTTCATTCAATGCAATAAATTAGAGTTCTACATCATATCCAATCCTAGGGGATCCATTTAATCCCCAACCACAAGAACAACTACTCACTCATAATGAGTGTGCACAAATACATGATTAATAAGTGAAACATGAATGTAAATACAAAGTTAAGGGTTTAGAAAAAGTAGTCTAGGTCTTGAATGATCTTCAATCCAAGCTTGATCTTCTCCAAAGGTTTGATCTTTGCTCTTTAGGGTTTGAGAGAGTTTTTGAGTTTTCTTTAAAATTGAGATCTTTGACCAGCATTGACCGAGTTGACTAGCGTTGACCGAGTTGACCAGCATTGACCGAGTTGACTAGCGTTGACCGAGTTGATCGAATTGACCAGCATTGACCGAGTTGACCAGCGTTGACCGAGTCAAATAGTGGACTTGGGCGAGTCAACTTTCCAGAGGGTTCGAATTTGGCCGAGTCACTTATTGACTCGGTCTTGCGCTTCGTGACTCGGGCAGAACTGACTCGGGCGAGTCACATTGTTGACTCTGGCGAGTCAACTTTCCAGAGAGTTCCAATTTGGCCGAGTCACTTCTTGACTCGGTCTTGCGCTTCGTGACTCGGGCACAACTGACTTGGGCTGGAGAAGTTCCGTGGATATGTTCTAGGCGCCAGGGTCATCATATACACAGACCACGCAGCCATCCGCTACCTAATGTCCAAGAAAGAAACTAAGCTGCGCCTGATGCGCTGGGTGCTCCTACTTCAGGAATTTGACTTGGAGATCAAAGACAAGAAGGGCACGGAGAACACAGTTGCGGACCACCTGAGCAGGATCGTGAAGGAGGAGGAGCCAGGGCAGATCACGGAGACATTCCCTGATGAGCATCTGATGGCGCTGACAGGTAAGATACCATGGTATGCGCACATTGCGAATTACCTGGTCACAGGTACGTTTCCTCCTCATTTCAATAAAACCCAGTGCATAAGATTGAAACATGAGTCCAAGCATTACCTTTGGGATGATCCATATATGCTCAGAATAGAACCAGATTAGATATTGAGACGCTGCGTGCCTGACCGTGAAACTAACTCTGTTTTGATGTTTTGTCATGCGCACGCATGTGGAGGACATTTTGGTCCCAAGCGCACAAGCAGGAAGATCCTGGATAGCGGATTTTATTGGCCGCACCTGTTCAGAGACGCATATAACTACTGCAGGAACTGTGACAGGTGCCAGCGCACAGGAGGCATATCAGCGCGCAATGAGATGCCGCAGACGCCGATTCTAGTGGATGAAGTGTTTGATATATGGGGGATTGACTTCATGGGGCCATTTCCTCCATCTGCCGTATACGAATACATATTGGTGGCAGTGGATTATGTCTCCAAATGGGTCGAAGCTAAGGCCACACGGAAGGATGATGGTAAGACGGTCGCTGAGTTTCTGAAAACTAACATCTTTTGCAGGTACGGGGTGCCTAAGGCAATCATCAGCGACCAGGGGACGCACTTTTGCAACAGGATCGTGGCGCAAGTTTTCAAGCATTATGGAGTGCGCCACAAGACGTCCACTGCTTATCATCCTCAGACAAATGGACAGGCCGAGATTTCCAACAGAGAGATCAAGCGCATCCTGGAGAAGACTGTGAGACCATCGCGCAAAGATTGGAGCCAGCGCCTGGACGACGCGCTGTGGGCATACCGCACTGCGCATAAGACCCCCATCGGGACTTCACCGTTTCGGTTGGTCTATGGAAAAGCATGCCACCTGCCAGTAGAGTTAGAGCACAAAGCATACTGGGCCTTACGCATTTGCAACCTGAACTTAGATGAGGCTGGAAAGGAACGCGCACTTGTGCTCAGCGAATTAGAAGAGCTGCGCCTGGATGCCTATGAGGGACTGCGCGATTACAAGGAGCGGACAAAGGCGTTTCATGACAAGCATATCCTCAGACGCTCTTTTGAGCCGCGAGACCAGGTATTATTATTCTCATCACGCCTAAAGCTCATGCCTGGAAAGCTGCGCAGCAAATGGACAGGACCGTACACAGTCACCAGGGTTTTCCCCTATGGAACAATCGAGTTAGAAAATGAGCACCGGCATCGTTTTCAGGTCAATGGGCAGAGAGTCAAACGGTATCTAGGAGAACCTTGGGACGACATAGTGCGCGATATTGAATTGGCAGAACCTGAGATAGCAGATGCACAGGTTGCTGCGCCAGAGGCACCACCAGATGCATCGGAGGGAGAACTGGAAACTATTGGTCACATTTCTTCTTCCTCTTCATCTACCCTCGTTACTGCAGACTTCTTGCATCTTATTAACCATGCTGACTACCCTTTTGATCCTTTGCGCAGGACCACAGAATGCGCCACACACGCACAAACGCGGGATCACTCAGGAGCAAGAGTGGGGGAGGTCGCTGGCACACATTCGGGCACGTAACGAGGTACAGTCGAGCCAACGACGTTAAACAAAGGCACTTGTCGGGAGGTAACCCGACTCGTTTTACTTTTACATGTCGTTTTTTATGTTCTTTATTTTTGCTTGCATACATGTGCGCGTTCTCCGTGCGCTTGAGCTTGAGTCGTGGGGACACGTCTCTGTTTAAGTGTGGGGGGGGGGGGCAGCGTTATACTTACATTTCACGTTTTTTAGCATTTTTAGTGTAGCTTAGTTTAATTAAAGGAAACAGTAGCAGTAGTGCGCTTGAGTGCGGGTTGCGCGCACTGTTCAGCTTGTTTGCGCTACCCATTTTGCGTGCGCTGCTATCAACCTGTTTTAATATATTTTTTTGGTTTTTTATGCTCCTGTTAGTTGGGATATACAGGGGATGTGGAGTTGACAGAAACGCTCTAGAGAGGCGATTAGTCGTTCGAGCTTCGGAGGAGAGGTATATGGTCGAGAGCGCGAGTGGAGGCCTGTGCTTCGCGACCTTCGGAACACAAGAGAGTGCGCTCAGTCACGCAGATGCCAAAGGCGAATACCCCAAAGCGTGGCGAGGTGGGAAAACAGACCACCTTTCCTCTGGAAGTCGAGCTAAGGAAGGCGGGCGCGGGTGTAAACGCGTGCGCCGACCTGCGCAGATAGACCACGGAGGGAGAGCGGGGCGGTGTTACATAGCTGTTATCCGGAGGCCGAGACTGGAACCGTTCTGGGAATGTCAGAAATCGTAGACAAAGCTGTACAAAAGAAAAACACCAGCAGATGATATGCGCTACAAAAGAATCAGCATGCGCACTACTCAGTACCAGCGTGCGCAAAGTCCACAGAAAATCATCAAAAGGCTTGAGTTCCCAGGAAGTGCGCGGAAGAATCACGCACCAGAAGAAGCTTGCGCTGTTAACCATATACCCATCCTCGGAGCGAGAGCTGACAACCTGGAGCCTATGAAGAGCTATCTCCCAGCCATCCGAAATGATCTTCATCCCAGCTGAGAGGTAATGAATTTCGAAATCACTATACTTAAAACTGTTGAGCGCAGGTGGTAGAGCAGCACAAGGTGTTCAGTAGTGCAGATCGCGCCAGAGTGCAAGACTGTGCGCTAGACTCCAGAGAGGTAACGGTATCCGTGCTTGAGTGCTTGTTCGAGGACGAACAAGGGGAAAGTGTGGGGGGTTTGATAGAGCCTATTTGTACGCATTATTTAGATCATAACCCTATGCTTGTTTGCATTATTTTGTGTACAAGATTACTGGTTTTCAGGGCAAAACGAGGGCCTAAGTCGGATACGCGCTAACAGGCAGTGTTTAGGACGCGCATCACACAGCCTGCGGAGCTAGCGGTGCAAACAGAAGAATTGGCAGAGTCGACCACGGTGCGCTAACCGATTGCGCTAAGCAGATGCCGTGCGCCATGCGTAGATGATGGTGTTTCCAAATCCTGACACAACCAGATTTGGAAGTTGCCAAGGATGAGCCTATGAGCAGTATATAAAGAAGAGAAGAAGGCTAGGGTTTGATCATCACATCATAATTCAGAGAGAGAGCGGCAAAACTGGAAAACACACGAGCTTGCTAAGCGGATCTACGCTAGCCGACTGCGCCAGCCAAGACTGCAATCTGCACGCACTGTTTGCTATTGTTCTCTTGGATACTTTAGTTATTATTTACTGTTTCTATGATGTTTACTACTAACATGTCTAGCTAAACGCTTAGTATCGGTTGGGCATGAATCTATGAGTATTTACTTTGAGACTTGTGCTTAATGCATAGCTTGCTTGCTTATATTAATTTTGTGCACATTGTTGGCAGCAAGTTGCATGAGTAGGGGAAGCCTTGAACCGCAATCTTACTCGTGTTGCTTGTTGTTGTATGTTAAACTAGTTGAATAGCCTGACGGTGCCAACTAGGAGTAACGTGCTAGGATAGGCAATTACTACTTTGATCGGATTCGTAGTTGTTTAGTCTAGTTCAAGAATTAATAGCACATGAACTTTGATCGGAACATGCGCGCATGTTAGGAAGCCTTGACCGGACACTAACTTAAGTAAAACCAAGCTATAGATGTTTAGAGTCAATGATAAGGGATACACTCATAGAGGATTGTCTGCGCCGATACTTCTCATAGTCATAGTACTTAATCTCTACTGCCTGCGCACGTCTAGTGCAATTCCTGCGTTTACGACTGTCTACTCGCGCATAGCGCAACCCCAATCACTCACACCCCCATTTTCGTAAGTGTAGGTCACTGGTTAAAACTGAACTGCTTGCTTCCTGTGGAGATCGACCCTTACTTAACCGCTGTACTAGTGGAAGAGGAAGGATTAATTTGACGCGTACAACGACGCGTGATCAACTGCTCAGCTCATCCTCTTGCGCCTCCAACTCTGCCTGTGCCAGTGTTTCAGGTTCTTCTGCTGCGCTCGCACATTGCGCATCTGCAACCAAGTCGTCTATGCTGTCCATCGCGTGCACTGTGGCGTCCTCATAAGGGTGCTGCATCCCCTTGAATATGTTAAAATGAATCTCCTCGCCATCGACCTCCATTGAGAGCGTACCCCTCCATACGTCTATCTTTGTGCGCGCTGTCATCAGAAATGGTCTGCCCAGTAGGATTTGCGCACTGCCTTTGCTCGACTCACCCTCCATTTCAAGGACATAGAAATCTGCTGGGAACACCAGCTCTCCTGCTCGGACAAGGACGTCCTCGATCATGCCCGTCGGTTGTTTGCACGACCGATCTGCTAGCTGAATGGTGAGACCTGCAGGCTTTAGTGGTCCAAGGCGCAATGGCGCATATAGGGAATAGGGAAGCACATTTATAGATGCGCCTAAGTCAATCATGCAATTGCTCACTTTGGTCTTACCTAAAGTGCAGGGGATGGTGAACGTACCTGGATCCCGGCATTTAGGTGGTACCTTATGCTGCACGATCGCTGAGGCCTGTGCATTTAGCATTACCTGTGCGCACTCGCCTTTCCTCCTCTTGTTTGTGCACAGCTCCTTTAAAAACTTGGCGTACCTAGGAATCTGCCGAACTGCTTCAATAAGGGGAATGTTTATTTCCACCTTACTGAATAACTCGTAGAGCTCCTTATCAAGCGCTTCCTTTCTAGCTGATAGTGCCTGTACAGGGAAAGGTGCAGGTATGTTGTGCGCCGGCAACGGCGCCAAAATTTGATAGCACTCGTCGTTGTGCGTGTCAAATTAATTCCTTCCTTCTCCACTTAGTATAGCGGCTAAGTCAGGGTCGAATCCACAGGGAGCAAGTAGATTAGCTCTAACTAGTAACCTACACTTACGAAAGTTGGGGTGTGAGTGATTGGGTTGCGCAAGTGCGCGAATGAACAATAGTTAACGCAGGAATTGCACTAGACGTGCGCAGGCAGTAGAGATTAAGTACTATGACTATGAAAAGTATCGGCGCAGACAATCCTCTATGAATATATTCCTTATCATCGACTCTAAACGTCTATAGTTTGATTTACTGAAGTTAGTGTCCGATCAAGGCTTCCTAACATGTGCGCATGTTCCGATCAAAGTTCATGAGCTATTAATTCTTAAGACTAGTCTAAGCAGCTACGAATCCAGTCACAGTAGCAACTGATTATCCTAGCGCGTTACTCCTAGTTGTCATCGTCAAGCTATTCAGTCAACTCTGCCACTTCCTATCCTGTTTGCGCTGCTAGCTCCGCAGGCTGTGTGATGCGCTCCTTAAACGCTGCCTGTTAGCGCGTATCCGACTTAGGCCCTCGTTTCGCCCTGAAATACAAAAACACTGGAAACCAGTAATCTTGTACACAAAATAATGCAAACAAGCATAGGGTTAGGATCTAAATAGTGTGTATAAATAGGCTCTATCAATTTCCCAATTCCTTTTATTGATCAAATGTTAGAAAGATTAGCGGGACATGAATATTTTTTCTTTCTAGATGGTTATAGTGGTTTTTTCCAAATTCCCATCCACCCCGATGACCAAGAAAAGACGACATTTACTTGCCCCTATGGCACTTTTGCATATAGGAGAATGCCTTTTGGTCTTTGTAATACGCCGGGTACTTTTCAAAGATGCATAATGTCCATATTTTCCGAATTTCTTGAAAATTCCATGGAAGTGTTTATGCATGATTTTTCGGTGCATGGATATTCTTTTGATGATTGTCTTACAAATCTTTCACGTGTTTTGGCCAGGTGCATTGAGATGGACTTAGTCCTCAATTGGGAGAAATGCCATTTCATGGTGAAAGAAGGCATAGTTTTGGGATATCGTGTGTCGAAAAGAGAGATCGAAGTCGATAGAGCTAAAATCGACGTGATTGAAAAGTTGCCACCTCCAAGGGATGTTAAAGGAATTAGAAGTTTTCTCGGGCATGCGGGCTTTTATCGAAGGTTCATTAAGGATTTTTCAAAGATAGCAAAGCCCCTCACAAATCTTCTACGCAATGAGGTGGAATTTACTTTTGATGAGCCTTGTCTTGAGGCGTTTGAAGTATTGAAGCAAGCTTTGGTGACCGCACCTATTATTCAACCACCGAATTGGGATTTACCATTCGAAATGATGTGCGATTGATCGCGCGTCGTTGTACGCGTCAAATTAATCCTTCCTCTTCCACTAGTACAGCTGTTAAGTAAGGGTCGATCTCCACAGGGAGCAAGCAGTTCAGTTTTAACCAGTGACCTACACTTACGAAAATGGGGGTGTGAGTGATTGGGGTTGCGCTGTGCGCGAGTAAACAGTCGTAAACGCAGGAATTGCACTAGACGTGCGCAGGCAGTAGAGATTAAGTACTATGACTATGAGAAGTATCGGCGCAGACAATCCTCTATGAGTGTATCCCTTATCATCGACTCTAAATGTCTATAGTGTGGTTTGCTAATGTTAGTGTCCGATCAAGGCTTCCTAACATGAGCGCATGTTCCGATCAAAGTTCATGAGCTATTAATTCTTGCACTAGACTAAACAACTACGAATCCGATCAAGGTAGTAATTGCTTATCCTAGCGCGTTACTCCTAGTTGGCACTGTCAGGCTATTCAACTAGTTTAACATACAACAACAAGCAACAAGAGTAAGATTGCGGTTCAAGGCTTCCCCTACTCATGCAACTTGCTGCCAACAATGTGCATAGAATTAATATAAGCAAGCAAGCTATGCATTAAGCACAAGTCTCAAAGGAAATACTCATAGATTCATGCCCAACCGATACTAAGCGTTTAGCTAGACATGCTAGTAGTAAACATCATAGAAACAGTAAATAATAACTAAAGTATCCAAGAGAACAATAGCAAACAGTGCGTGCAGATTGCAGTCTTGGCTGGCGCAGTCGGCTAGCGCAGGTCCTCTCAGCAAGCTCGTGTGTTTTCCTGTTTTGCCGCTTTCTCTCTGAATTATGATGTGATGATCCTCTGATGTGTGTCTCAAACCCTAGCCTTCTCCTCTTTATATACTGCTCAAGAGGCTCAACCTTGGCAACTTCCAAATCTGGTTGTGTCAGGATTTGGAAACACCATCATCTGCGCATGGCGCACGGCATCTTGCTTAGCGCAATCGGTTAGCGCACCGTGGTCGACTCTGCCAATTCTTCTGTTTGCGCCGCTAGCTCCGCAGGCTGTGTGATGCGCGTCCTAAACGCTGCCTGTTAGCGCGTATCCGACTTAGGCCCTCGTTTTGCCCTGAAATACAAAAACACTGGAAACCAGTAATCTTGTACACAAAATAATGCAAACAAGCATAGGGTTATGATCTAAATAATGCGTATAAATAGGCTCTATCAGCGATGCAAGTGACAGTGCCATTGGAGCCTTCTTGGGTCAACGAATCGATAAACGCCTCCACGTAATCTATTACATTAGTAAGGCCCTTGACACTACCCAAGGAAACTACTCAACAACGGAGAAAGAAATGCTAGCCATTGTCTATGCCTTTGAAAAATTTAGGCAATACTTGATTGGTTCTAAAACAATAGCCTACACGGTTCATGCCGCCATCAAGTATTTTGTTTCTAAGAAGGAAGCAAAGCCTAGACTTATCCGTTGGGTACTCCTATTGCAATAATTTGATATAGAGAGTAAAGACAAGAAAGGAGTCGAGAACGTAGTGGCGGATCATTTATCAAGACTCGAACTAACCAAAGAAGAAGATTCAATAACGATTCCCGTAAATGACACATTCATTGGGGAATACTTGATGAGCATCGAGACCGTGCAAGCTCCATGGTATGCGGACTTCGTGAATTTCCTAGCTTGTGGAATTCTACCGGAGGGAGCAAATTACAATCAAAGGAAGAAATTCCTTCATGATATCAACCGGTACTATTGGGACGAGCCTTATCTATATAGGCTTTCGCGGATGGACTTTATAGATCATGTGTCGCGGAATGCGACCAACAAGGTATTCTTGAAGGATGTCACTCTTCTCCTTATGGCGGGCACGGCTCAAGTTCCAAAACGGCCGCAAAGGTTCTTCAAAGTGGATTTTACTGGCCGAGTTTGTTCAAAGATGCATATGAGTTCGTGAAGTCTTGTGATGCATGTCAAAGAACCGGATATATTTCTAAGAGAGATGAAATGCCTCAAAAGGGTATTCTAGAGGTTGAGATATTCGACGTATGGGGGATCGACTTCATGGGACCATTCCCATCTTCTTATAGGAATAAGTATATTTTAGTCGCCGTCGACTATGTCTCAAAATGGGTGGAAGCCATTGCCTCACCTTCTTGCGATGCCAAAGTTGTGATTAAGTTATTCAAGAAGGTCATCTTTCCAAGATTTGGAGCCCCTAGGACGGTAATTAGTGATAATGGTACTCATTTCAAAGAAAGGCAATTCGAAGCGATGCTTCGAAAATATGGAGTTTATCATAAATCTGCGACGCCTTATCACCCTCAAACTAGTGGACAAGTTGAAGTTTCTAATAGGGAGATAAAAGCTATTCTCAAAAAAACAGTGGGGAACTCAAGGAAGGATTGGTCTTCAAAGCTCGAAGAAGCTTTATGGGCATATCGCACCGCTTTCAAGACCCCGATTGGCATGTCACCATATCGCCTAGTCTATGGGAAACCATGCCATCTCCCCGTCGAAATGGAGTACAAGGCCATGTGGGCAATCAAGAAGTTAAATTTTGACTTGAAGACGGCGATGGAGAAGAGAGTCCTCTAACTCCACGAACTAGATGAGATTAGACTCGACTCTTATGAGAGTTCAAGAATTTATAAGGAGAAAACCACATTGTGGCATGACAAGAAAATTCGGAGGAGGACTTTCTCAAAGGGCAATAGTGTATTACTTTTCAACTCTAGACTTAGAATATTCCCGGGAAAGCTGAAATCAAGATGGTCGGGGCCTTTCAAAGTTGAAAAAGTGTATGAAGATGGCCACTTCGAATTGATAAACAAAGAAGGTGAAACTTTCGAAGTGAATGGCCATCGAATTAAAGCGTACCATGGAGACGCGCAAAGCTTGGAGCTTGGAGACTTCAAGCTTGATGATTCTACCTAATTCCCAAATTATTGAATGCCATTTGAGAAGGGATCCTCGCAAAGGACTTCTCAAGTGTGTTTCTTATGAAGAAGGGAATCGGCTACGTCTTAGCCAAGACTTTAAACTAGGCTGGTGAGTATTTGTGCTTTTGCTTCTACTTGTTTGTAGTGTAGAATCATTTTTGACTTTGTGTTGCGCCATGCCAATTTCAAGTAGAGGTTTTAGGTTTTTTTTTTTTTTGTGGTAGAGTGCACTCAAATTACCCCTTTAGGTTTGATTATTCATGTGTGAAAATTTTGAGTGTGGGGTGTTTTGAGTGAGTATTAGATGTCTTTTAGTGATTGGGGAATGTGGTGCATTTGTGTGAAAGTTTTGGTGCAGAGTGGCTAACACACACCAGTTGATTCGCCCGAATCAGTTTTCAGGCGTGACCAAATCAGTTGATTCGTGCAACCCGAAAATGTATAAATCAGCACTGAACAAAAGATTCGAGCGAATCAATGATGGTCTCCCCGAATCACTTGATTCGGTCAAGCAGCTAACCCGGATCGATTCGGCCAAGCCTTCGCTCGAATCAGTTGATTCGTGCAGATGGAAACTACTTAAATCAGCACTGAACAAAAGATTCGCGCGAATCACTAGTGATTCGGGCATCACCCCGAATCAAATTCGTTCGAGGCTTAAGATTTATTCGTTCAAACTCTGCTTTATCGCTCATTCACCGCGAGCCCTAATCCCTCTTCCACTCGACCAGCTTCCGTCCGACTACCACAAACCCTAAACCCTCGTCCGTCCGACCTTCCTGCGAAGTTCTCTTCGCCCGAATCAGACGCAAGTCCCCGAGTCGCTCCTCTCCTTCGCCTAGCTTTAGATGGCTAAGACAAACTTGACAGCAACAGGGAAACCACGACCACCGCCTGCCAAAAAGCTCACCGCAGCTAAAAAGGGTAAAGGTATTGCTAAACCTAAAGCCCCAGCCAAAACCAAACCGAAGCTGAGGCGAGCTGCTGGTGGTATCGTAATCCGCTCCTCTCCCCCGCCGTCTACAGTCAGTGCATCATCATCATCATCATCATCTTTCGAAGATTTCAGAATTGTGGGACAGTCGTCCCGCACACAAGCCTGGTTGGCAGTTATCCCACATGCTGGAGCAGCAGAGACAAGGAGACCCCCCCCCCCCCCTCCTCTTACTGAAGAAATCCTTGCTGCGGACGCCAAGATGAAAGCTTTGTTGACACAGCACGAGAACTATGAGGTACTAGCTCCCACTTATCCTGATCATGCCGCACTGAGCAAGCTTAAGGTATGGATAAGATCAGTCCTTATCTACGTGCCAGTGATATGCATTATATTTTGATGGATGATCCGGGTACTTACCCGAGGCTGGTGAAAGAATTTATGGCATCATTTTCTGCGACGTGGGAAGATGTTGAGGGTAGTCGAAGGTATAATGGCAAGAGGGACCAAAATGTAAGTTCTTGGACCTTCCGTTTAGGCGGACAGACTTTTACCCTGCCCGCACTTGATATCTGCACAGCATTTGGGTGTACTAAGCTTGGTGAGTCCCCGCGATTCAGAACACGCGATCGGTACCATTTCTGGGTAGACCTCGCCGCGAAAGACATATTCTTCACGTCCCCTCAGCCAGCCACAATGATTACCTCCCCAGTTTGGTGGCTGATTCACCGTATCATCGCGACATCCATTCACAGCCGCAAGGATGGGGGCAGGTACGTTAATACATTGGACTTGGACTTGATGCTCCTCATTTTTCGCGGCAGATCGGTAAACATTGTAAGTGCATTGACGGTCCAGTTTGAGTCATATCAGAGATTAAAGTACAAAAGGGCGAGCTCTAGGTGGCGGGACATTTATTACGCTTCTCGCGAAGAGGCTGGGTTTTACTTTCGACCGCTGCACGGCCTTGCCCAAGAAAATACTCAACCTGGAAAGTCTCCGTAAGATGCACATGATAGAGGCTAAGATGCACCGTTGGATTATTCGAGCCGATGTGCCACAGCACTTGGAGAAGAGAATAGAGAGGAAGCGAAAGGAGCATGGGCTCCCTTGTATAGAGACACCACCCAGGCAGGCCAGCGAGCCACCCCTGTCAGCAGCAGCCGATCCTGCCCACACCTCAGCACCTATACCAGATTTCAGACCCTCTCCCACTGCCATTCCTCCAGTCGAGTCTGAGCCCATTGCACACGAAGGCCTGACATTGATGAGCGCACGCTTGGACTCACTTTCAGATTCTCACACGGCGCTCATTCGCTCTCATGAGGTATTATCCACCCTTGTCCACGATTTTGTCGCATGGCAAGGAAGTGTCATGGTGCGTATGGCAGCAAGCATGGGTATTTCAGACCTTCCACCGCCTCCAGCACCCTTCTCTCAGCCACCACCTCAGCCGACTGTGCCTACCACAGCTGCGAGTGACTCCGTTTCAGCTATGTTTGAAGGAAGAGTGGATGGAGGTAATGTTGAAGGAGCTCCCGGAGTCGGCAGTGGAGATCAAGGGAATGAGGTTTAGGTTGCTATAATATTTTGTCATGACTTGTGATGCTTTAATTGACATGTATTTTGCTTGACTTGTCCATTTGTACTTTGACGCGCTTCGCCACGATATTTTTTGTATGACAAATGGTTGTGGCACTTGAATGTTTCTCTAGTTTGGCAGATTTTTCCTTTAAACACTATTTTGAACTGCTCAGGTAAATTGATTCGGACACACTGGCCGAATCACCTCTTTTGGCCTTGTCCGAATCAAGTTTGATTCGGGGAAACCACTATCCAAGCTCAAGTGATTCGGACAACCTGGTCGAATCAACCTTTTTTGCTTGTCCGAATCACCTGATTAGGCATCCCAATCTTATCCGAACTAAATTGATTCGACCAGGGGTCACCAAATCACATTTTTTCCGCCGAATCACCTGATTCGGGCACTCTTCAGCAGCACTGTCTTGGTTTGGAAATTTCTACCTTTTATTTGCCATTGTTCGAAACCCTTTTTAAGCACATTAATGCACTAGTTCATGACTTTTGATGCACACAGACATATCTAAGTGAACTCATCATATACATTATCGCGCATTTGTTTTCTAACCTCATGCCTAGCTATATGTTCTACATTAATTATATCTCGCATAGCTAGCTGTTTTAAACATGGGAATTCAAGTGTTGCGCTGACCTTTTTCGTGAGTTTCAGATTTATTGCAACTGCCAAGAACATCATTCACGGACACGGACGGATGTGCATTAGGCTACCTCCACACGAGAGAAGTTCCTTCGCAACTTTCTCTTTACAATCCTTTGTTCTTTATATTGCTTAGGGACTAAGCAAAATTCTAAGTGTGGGGTGTTTTGCGCTTTTGCTTTGATTTTCTACAACTTGATTCTATGCTACACACTCACTTTGAGCACATTATACTCGCATAATTGCTGTCATCCAAGCTTTAAGTATTGATCACACGAAGTAATGTTTGCTAAGCAATTAAGTAGTATCAAAAAAAATTTTTTGGAATGAGTTGTGCCTTAAATTCATGAATCGCATCTTTAAGTCGATTGATCCTCTTTCTGATGATTTTTATTCACATGATTTGGTGTTCGACTAGCTTAGTTCGATTTATTTTTAAGCTCTTTCCATGCATGAAAAATGAAGTTAAGTTTAGCGAGCACAAAAATATAAAAAATGTTTTCATACAAAAACCTTGTACTTGCTCTTGTTTGCTTTTAGGTGATTTTAGCGTCCCTATTTAGCCTTTGCATTTGCTTAGCTCACACTTCATGCTCCATCATATAACATTTAGGCACATTGTCAAGTATTAAGTGTGGGGTGTTTCGAAGTGATTGCGAAAGAAGAAAAAAGAAAAAGAAAAAAAGGCACAAGAAAGAAAAAAAAAAGAATTATCATATTTTGAAGGTTTTACAATTTCCGAGGGTTAGGAAGGTAATTTCCCCCTCGAAAGCATTTGTATAAACGCAAAAAGATAAATAAACGCACTTAATTCTTGACTTTGTGCCTTTTCCGCAAGTTCTTTCGCATTGGTGTGAGCAAGGCTTTTGCATTCGGATTTTAGGAAGCGTCTAAGGTATGACCCTCGTAATTTATTACTTAAGCATCCAGATTTGTACGAGGGAATTCTAAATTGTTCATTGTCAAAACTCCTCTTCTCTTACGGTTTATCACGTATAGCCTAATACTTGAGAACGAGTTTATTGTCTTGAGCTTATGGACTCGCCCATAGCAAGCATATGTGATTGATTTGACAAAAGTTTTGTGCAAGCGACGCTTTTCTTCATACTTCTTGCATAGGAAATTGAGCGGAAATTTGAATTTGACGAATGCTAGTTCGACATTGATTCTATGAGTATTTATTATCACATTGAAGTGAATGATCCTTAGAGTTTGCGTGAAGTGAATAATTTGCACAACTTTATTACAATTTGAGGTGATAGTGAACTACTTGCTTAGCTAGCTATATTTGGATTTTGAACTCTCATGGATGATTGCAAGTGGGATTTGTGAGTATTCATTTTCTGAAAACTCTCGCGAGGCTTTAACTCGTCCGCTAGGGTAACCTAGGGGTTTAAAGGCTTGATGCATTCGCTTATTGCATCCGTGTTTCCTACGACAATGAGTTAGGAGTAGATTAATTTCCTTTGTTTAGTTTTCTTTAGTTTTGTTACATGAGTAGGAGGTTGATGTGTTTCATGTGCGTAAGATTTGCTGCGTGCTTTGATACTGTCATATATGATCTAGCATCTTACTCTCCGCTTGACTTATGCACACATTTGTTCGGGACGAACAAGACTTAAGTGTGGGGTGTTTTGATGAGCGGACAAATAACCTTTTATTTGTCCACATTTTTCCCTTTACTTCTTGTTTGTTCCGCAATTCTATAAAGCCATTTGATGATTTCTTCATCCATTTCAGGTTAAAAATATGTATCTCACGATACGAAGTGGCCCGAAGAAAATCTAGACGAATTCCGGTCGATGGAGATCAAAAGCAGAAAGACTGAGCAAACTGCAGAAGTGATTCGCCCACCAGCCTGACCGAATCACTCTCAGCTGTGCGAATCGACCTGATCCGGGGAAAGTCTTGAAGATTTGAACGAATCACATAGAGGGTGTGACTGAATCAAAAGTGATTCGGCCAAGAAAAGTGATTCGCCCAGTCCGAGATCAGCACTGAACAGATGATTCGGCCGAATCAGAAGTGATTCGCCCATGAGGTGCCCGAATCAGTGGAGCTCCATAAGACGTTTGACCGTATCAACACAAAGGTGTGACAGAATCAAAAAGTGATTCGGCCGGGATAAGTGATTCGCCCAAACTCAAAACAGCACTGAATAGATGATTCGAGCGAATCACATGGACAGTGAGCGAATCACCTGATTCGGACACTTCGGGCACTTTTTGGAAATCTTCAAAATGTATAAATAGAATGAGATGGAAGTGAAGAAAAAGGAGCTTCCATATTTTTTGCAACCCTAGGCGACTGGAACTCGGAGAAGATCAAGCTTGACTGAAGATTGAAGTTTGGATTGAAGATTCTACATCAACCTCTCTTAAACCCTAGCTTTGTGTTTACATTGATGTTTCCCTTAGTTGTCATGAATTTGTGCACACTCATTATGAGTGAGTAGTTGTTCTTGTGGTTGGGGATTAAATGGATCCCCTAGGATTGGATATGATGTAGAACACTATGTTATTGTATTGAATGAAGTTTGGTTTGATTGCTTGTGCCCTAGCTATGTATTCATTGTATGCACACCAAGTGTTTGACGAAATGCGTAAGTGAGTATGCTTGGGTAAAACCCCTAAGGAAGGAACGAGAGTTGAACTTAGGATGTTTCATAGCTATTGTATGATCATAGATGGAGTGTTTGTGCGTGAGAGCGACATGCACTCTTGACATTAGGCTAAGTTTTAAGCGGATTTGAGTAACCGGCCAATAGACCGAGAGGGTGCAGTTATGGGACTCAAGTTCTACACGGTTCAATAGAATGAGAGTTTGAGAACCATGTCATTTGTGTCTCCTCTCCATTCTAGGGAAGGAGCGAGAGTTGAACCTAGAGCGGACGATGCATTAGCCTTGCTTTTATCAACCAAATGTAGTTCATGCATGTATTAGTGAGTTATTTCATTTTCCTCATATCTTAGGGGAGAAGTTGAATCCCTAGTCACCCTTTTTATTCATTAAGCAAAACCCAAAAATATCATTTATCTTTAGTGCTTACTAGAGATACCTCTATAGGAGGACAAAACCCCCCTAAAAACCGTAGACTTACAATAGTAGCATTGATTAGTTGTCACTTAGTCTAAGCTTTTCCCTTGGGTTCGACCCGAGGTCACTCGGTTATAAATATTGTTTGATATTTGCGTGACTAGAATAGCACTTCATTTTGCTTGCCTAAAACACCAACGTCTGGAGTGCATCATAGAGTTTCCACAGCCTAACATCCACAGACGAATGGCCAAGCTGAGATATCAAATCTGGAGATTAAGTCCATTCTAGAGAAAATGGTTAAGCCTTCAAGGAAGGATTGGTCCACGTGATTAGATGAGGCATTGTGGGCGTACAGGACAGCCTACAAAACACCTATTGGGACCTCTCTTTTCGGACTTGTTTATGGAAAGGCTTGCCACTTGTCGGTTGAGGTAGAGCATAAGGCCTATTGGGCAATTAAATCATGCAATTTTGACTTGGCTAGTGCAGGTAGTGAACGGATGCTACAACTGAATGAGTTGGAGGAGCTGCGTTTGGAGGCTTATGAGAGCCAATCAGATTATAAAGCGCGCACCAAGCTTTACCATGACAAGTTTATTCTGAGACGGACATTCGACATTGGGCAGAAGGTACTATTGCTTTCATCTAGACTTAAACTTATGCCTGGCAAGTTGCGTTCTCGTTGGACAGGTCCATACACTATTGTCAAAGTTTTCAATCATGGAGCTCTTGAGCTTGAGAAGCCAAGTACCGGCGAGAGGTTTGTGGTGAATAGGCAGCGTGTCAATCATTATCATGGAGAAGAAATCCCAGCTGATGAAGAGTTTCAATTGGCCGAACCGGCATGTGCTTGAAATGGGAGGTATCGTCGAGCCAAAGACGTTAAACAAAGGCGCTTGCGGGAGGCAATCCGGTGTTTTATTTTAGAGTCTTAGTGTGAGCCTATTTAGTATATAAGAGAGTCATTAGAGTCTTAGTTGTTTGAATAGCAATCTTTTGAGTTTTCCATCTCAGTGAGTTTGGCGCCTCCAGGCAACATTACGCTCCGCTCCAGCTTCACACTTTAGCAACTTAATGTCTTCTTGGGGCGCGCAATCGAATGTCTTGTTGGGGCGCAATTCTTTCTGACTTTTTTTTTATCTTCACTAGTTTAGCCATGTTAGTAGCTTAATTCTTGTGTGAATCTTGCATGAGCTTCCTTTCCTTACCCTAGATTATACCATGAGGACACGGTTCCATTCAAGTGTGGGGTGGGAAGTTAGTATGCTTTGTTCAACATGTTTCCCTTTTAGTACCATGCATTAGCTAGTAGTTAGAGCACGTTAGTTTTGGGATGTAGTTGTTGAGTTGTGCTGCTGATTTTTGAGATACATATCATGCGATGTTGTTGCCGAGTATATGAGTCAAATGCTGCGATGTAAATGCTGATTTTATGAGATGATGCCTTCTCTTTGAAGTTTTGATATTTATGCTTTCCATGAATTCCAAAATATTGTGATGCTTGCGCTTTAATGTTATATGTTCTTTTGAGCTGAGATATTTCAGGATGTGGAGTTGATAGAAATGTCCTAGAGGGACTTGGCATTCATTTGGAGGTTAAAAGGATTAGTTGCGTAGCGCGCTGAATTTGTGGAGGTTGACACTTCGAGTTATGAGGGGTGATATTGACTTCATCATTGCAGTGTTATGCAGTGGTGGGACGGGAAAACAAACCGTCCTATCTGTAGTCCGAGTAACCGGAAATGGGTGGGTAACCCCTATCCTGCCTCGCGCTGAAAGGGTAATGATGAGAAAGAGCGGGACGCGTTCCTTACGCTGCCATTCGAAGGCTATGATTGGAACGGTTCAAATTGGAGAGCAAAGCTCAAAAAGGACAAGAAGCAAACATTTCACGTTGAAAGCTCGTAAAAGAAAAATCAGATTTACAAGAAGTGAAAGAAAAGCAATCGAAAAAAAAGAGCAAAGTCCAAAAGCAAGAAATATGTCCTACAAGAAAAGAAGATAAGGATCCTCTCATAACTCGAATTCATCACGTGCCAAAGAAAGCAAATTCAGTTGCATGCGCGTGGCTATGAAGTTGAACCAAAGAGTGGAGTTAGAAGTCTAAAAAGGACTAACTCCTAGTCATCCATTAAATCCCATCTCAAGCTTAAAGGTAACATATATCATTCTAGTTCTTATTGATCATTATTTGAGAATGATTGTGAGCATGTATTGATTGACTGATTAGGGATGACTTTTCGAGTAATTTCAATGTTTATATCATGGCATGATAGGAATGATTTGAGTGCTTGCGTATCTTGTTGTTGTTAGGGGACGAACAAGAATAAGTGTGGGGTAGTTTGATGGAGCGTATTTATACGCTCCATTGAGTTGTTTATTCCCATAATTTTATTACATTTTGCGTGAATCGATTACTCTTTTGTAGTGTTTTCGTATCGCAGGTGTGTTCAAGATCGCATTGGATTTTATCTCATATTTGAAGCATTCACCCCAGATCAAAAAGTCAACAGCAGTCAACTCTGCTGGTTCAATTGGAAATCAGATTCGGTTCAAGCACAAAAAAACCCTAAACCTAAAAGATGGACAAATTAGGAAAAGAATCATCTCACTTCACTTGACTTTTTTGGACGGCACTATTCACGGACGAGCTACAGTGACGGAGTGAGGAGAGACTGAAGCTAGAGAGAAGATGCTGGAAACTCGCCGGAATTTACTGTTCACGGCAGGTTACTGTTCACATTTAATGTTCATATTTCACTGTTCATCGCTACTGTACTGTTACTGTTCACGGCCGGAATTACTATTCACGACCGGAAAACACTATTCACCGAATTTCCATTTTAGCTCAGTTTCGTTCTACTTTAGTTTGTAGCTACTTAACCTAGTTTCTATTGTATTCATGGATATTATGAGTAGCTAAATCAATATTTCAGTTTGGGGTTTATAATGCAACATTTGGTTTGAGGTCAATGAATACATGATTCGAGCTATTGATTTGCTGCCCTTGTATGAATGAATGAATGCTTTAATTGTCAGTTTAGTGCAGCTTAGCGGTGAGCTATATTGATGTCAATTGTGTTATACTTGATTGGATTGCATTGTTGGGGAGAATCTAGCGGTAGAACCGATTTTGTGGTGTAGTTGAGTAACTATTGCACTTGTTTGAAAACCTAGCGGTTAAGAATAGGTAGAATCTGATTGTCGACATATCTTTAGCGGGAATGTTGGACTAAGGCAGAATTCACTAGCTTATGCATGTATTCGATCGTTGATAACTAGTTGCATTGTATTCCCCGAACTGATTTTCTCTGAATTGATATTCTTAGTTTGTTCCTTTTTCTGTGACTTTCATTAGAACTCTATCTTACTTGCTCTCTTTGGGTTCGACCCTGCTTACCGCTTGCTAGTGTGTTTACAGGAGTTATAAATACAAATTTAAGGCGCACGACGACGCGTTGTCACTCTCGCAGTGAGAGATCGCTTTGTGGGAGTGCAATTTGCAGATGTTGAGGACAAGCTTGTATGGAAGCTATCTAGCGATGGCAACTTCTCAACTAAGCTTTTCTTTGAATCTTTTCAGACTAAGTATCCTACTCTTTGATGGGCGTCTTGCATATGGAAACCTTTTATCCCTACAAAGGTTTCTTGCTTCTTGTGGAAAGTGTACCACAATGCAGTTCCTACGGATGAGAATGTGATGTGCCTTGGGATTTGAAATTTCACAGCGTCTCAATTAGGCAGACTCGTGAACAAGCAGTTGCTGCAGCACACTCTTGTTCACTCGGAAATTGTCTCAGCAAACAATGAACAAGATAGAAGTTTGTTCACCCAGTTCGGCCAACTGCCTACGTCTGGGAAGGACTATTCTCCAGTCCTCAATCCACTAACCACGAAGGTCTCAAGTACACTCGGTTATAACTCCACGCAACCTATGCTACTCAATCTTTGTGTGGATCACTTGACACAATCAGAACAAGCTCTGACTTGTGTCTGCACACCCTCTACAAACGTCAATCTAGAATAGCTACAGACTTCTCAAGACTCAGCCTATTCTAAACTACACTCAACTCAGCAGGGTTGCTGTAGCAACTGCTGTAACACACAGCTGAAGCACAATTTGTCCGCGTCTCTCCAAAGCCTTCTGCCGAGCCGATCGAACGAATCCATGAGCGCTGCACACTCTGGAATACTCCCCTTCTCTCAGTGACCACCTGCCACTAGCGAGAATCACCGCTTAGACACTTGACCGAGCCACACACCCGTCAGTTCTTCCGCGGTTGCCCTTGATCAACCAACAAGCACCAAGCTCTGAATTGGCTTCCAGATCAAGCTCGAATCAGACTCTGCAAGTCCTGATTCCCTTCTGTTTCTGTCACCACAGCTCTGCGCTCACACTCTGCTCTCGGGTGATGATCGAAGAATTTGTCCATCACACACCAAAATTGTTCTGTCTGAATTCCGTGTATGCACTCGTGTATCCCTCTGCTTCGATCAACCCTTCTGCTCTAAACCCCTTCTTCTTAAATAGCAACACCAGCTTTAAGCAATGTCCAGGTTTAGGCAATGTCCCAAAAAGAACAATTATCTCCTAAAATCTAGGAGATTAGATTTGATTTTTATCTACAATGCAAATCTCCTTCTCTGACTAGTAAACCTCACTGGAATATACTCCACAGCATATTAGAAATTCTTCAGATGCTCTCCGTAGAGATTTTAGCCCTTCTAGACACGCCCAGGTTGCTGCTGCTTCTCGGACAGATGATGCAGCCAGTTGAACAAGCTCCTGCTATAGCATCCCCTGCTGCGGCTGCTGCTAGTTCACTAGTGCTGGTCTGCTTGTTTACTTGTACTGTAGCAACTCCTTGTTCACTTGTGCTGGTTTTGTCAAACACTGCCATACGACATTATCAATCTCCCCCTTGGCATTTTGGCAAAACCCTCGAACATATGCACTCTCCCATGAACTAGAAAAAAAACTCTAAATACTCTAAATAAGAAAAATCCAACAATAGAGAGTAAGTAGGTGTGGCCACACTCGGCCGTAGCACAACCACGCAGGGTCAGCAAAAAAAACAGTTCATAAGTAGCAGCAGTAGCATATTAATCTTCTCTCCCCCTTTTTGTCACAGATGCTTAAGGGGCCTGCTCCTCATCTGCCGGGAACTCCAGGTCTCTGAGGAGACTTCTGATCTGTCCACGCCTAGCATCCCTCCTTTTGGCTTCGGCTTCAAGAATGACCAGCTCTGATCTGAGATGGCTCACAATTCTGGCACGGAGGGCTGATTGAATTGTTGCAGCAGGGGGAAGAGAATCCTCCAGGGGAGCTGTAGCTGAATCACCTACCAGGAGTGGATCCTCATAAGCTTTGTCCACTGCATGCTTCCCTTTGAACAACTTGTGATCAACTGTGAAGACCTGCAGCTCCTCAGATAATCCTTCAGAAATCTCACCAAGCTCCGGATGCTGTGAGACCATCATCCCATAGATGAGGGAGGGGAGCACAATGGGCTTGCTGGAGGAAGCGCTGCCGGCATGAGTAGCCACCTGGGGAAACATCACACTGCCCAGGCTAATTCGTCTCCTCTTCCCAATAGAGTAGAGAAGGTTAGCAAAGGCTTTGCTAACCTTCCCCTTGTGAGAGCTGGGGATCCAGTTTCTAATGCCCAGATGATATAGCAAGGCATTCTTGGAGGTGAGTTCAGCAGCACTCAGATTGGGACCTCCCCAAGACAGGCACACTCCCCCTGTCAGAACCTTAGCCAACATCTCTGGTTGAACATCAGTGGGAGCTCTGGCATTCTCATGAATCTCAAGGAATTCATCAATTTTTTCTGGGGTAATAATAACTGTCTTACCCCGTACCCAACTTCTTCCATACTCATCCGCTCCTTCCTCACCAAACTTCTCTTCCATATTTACAATAAATTCCCTAACCAGAGCTATATTGAATCTGAATGGAAAGGTTAGGGACTTGAGAAGGTTTACCTCGGTGAGAAGCTGAATAATTGCTGCTGATCTGTACTTGTCTAGGTCCAGCCTCTTCTCTGACACAATATGCTTCCTCTCAACAGTACTCCAGGATTGAGAAGCACTCCTATTTCTGAACCAAATACCTCCCACTGTGGTTGCAGTTGTGTCTACCAATGCAGGTCCTCTCACAGAAGGTTCACCAGAAGCACCTGCATTTTCTTCATTTGATTCTTCTTCTTCACTGCTGGAGACTGGGATTAGGATAGGAGCTTTTCCTTTGTCTGAGGGAGGAGGAGGATGTGCTGCAGCAGGTTCTTGTTCAGGAGACTCAGCTACTGTTTCCTCTCCTTCACCCACAATGCCCGGGGACATAACCAGTGTTCTGCACCTTTCTTCTGCAGAACCTGCTACAGCATCCTCTGTAGCTTGTTCTTCTCCAGGGACTTCCTCAGCCACAGCCTCTTCAGATAGCACAGCGGTACTGGGTACAGGTTCTCCGTCACGTACCAGGCGCCTTCTTTTCTGCGAAGTTCCTTCGTGAGGAGAGGGCTCGCTGTGCGACACAGGGAGAGGTGCTGGTTCCCACACCACCACATCCAGTCGCTGAGCAGGGGCTTCATTGCGCGACTTGGTCCTTCTTTCAGACCTGCCATGTCGGTCTGCTGCCAGATTCTTCTTCAAACCACGAGTCTTCACCATTGTTGCAGGGTTGTAGAAGATTTGAGGAGCGCACAGTGGGGATGATCAGCACTGAATTTTGGGAAGCGCCTTCAACTTGCCTTTGCCCTAGAAATTGATTTACCCGTTATTCTCTTTTTCAATTTGAAGCTTCTGGATCACGTGCCACTCATGTGCCTTCTCCCATCTTTAGCAACCAAAACATGTGAACAAGCTTATTTAGACCAGGTTGCTATAGCATACGCGAGCTAGTTCACCTATCCATTCCGGAAGATAGTTTTTGCTCGGCGGATCCTTGACAGGTTCTAATGGTGACTTCTTCACCCATATCTGAGTTTGTCGAGAGTTTCTCCTCTTCCAACCCTCAAGGCTCCTATCTCTTAGTTTGTCATGTTTGGGTTTCCACACCTGTATAACCTGTGATTTCCTCCTGTCTTTAGCAATCTATTGCCCTGGTTCAGCAGTCCTGGAGATCCTTCTCTGTGATTTTGGTCCCCCTTTTTCAACTGAGGCGGTTCTGTGCTGTTGCTTCAGGTTGAAGGTAGTCTTCTGATTCCCAATACTCGTGCAAGAACTCCTTTTGTTCTGACCCTTTTTCTTTGTTTTAGAAGGATGATGTGCCAGGTGCTTCAGCATCCTCTTGTTCACCTGTCTAGTTTCAACTTTCCCTGCAGGTTTCGGGAGCTCACCTGTATTAATTTTTTCGCCTATCATGGCATCTGAGGCTTTAATGAAAACTGTTCCTCTAAAACTTTCTTCACCAGTATACCCAAGCCCCGTTCTCCCTTTTCCAAGTCTTTGGTAAGACAAAATTTCATCCAAGATATTTTTCTGAGAGTCAGTTTCCTTGGCTGTCGCTGGTGAGGAACCTTTGTCAATAACTTGTCTTCCTGTGTCTTCCCTTTTCAGAATGGTTACTTGACTGTTGGATGTGAGGAGAAATTTTCTGCGTTCTTCTTCCAGAACCTTGACTCTGTCAGTCAAAGCTTGATTTGTCTGAAGAGGTGCCTCACACTGTTTCAGGATCTTCCCCAGATACTCAATCAGACTATCAAATGAGCCCTCTTCATCTTCACTTTCAGATACTTCAATCCCATAGTGAAATTCATCCATTTTTAGTTGTTTGAGATTAAAATCTGACACACTGGTTAGCACAACACAGTTTTCTTCATCACTATCCTCAGAGTCACTCCATTTTGCTGTCAGAGACTTGCTGTTCTTTTTCTCTGAATTTTTGAAGGTTTTGCTCAGACAGTCAGCCTCAATATGTCCATATCCTTCACAGTTCCAGCATTGGAATCCCTTTTTCATTTCTTTCTTCTCATCTTCATCCTGAGCTGGTTTGATAGAGCCTATTTATACACATTATTTAGATCCTAACCCTATGCTTGTTTGCATTATTTTGTGTACAAGATTACTGGTTTCCAGTGTTTTTGTATTTCAGGGCAAAACAAGGGCCTAAGTCGGATACACGCTAACAGGCAGCTTTTAAGGAGCGCATCACACAGCCTGCGGAGCTAGCGGCGCAAACAGAAGAGTTGGCAGAGTCAACCACGGTGCGCTAACCGATTGCGCTGGTTTTGTCACTTGTGCTGTAGCAACTCCTTGTTCACTTGTGCTGGTTTTGTCAAACACTGCCAAACTTACATCATCAATCTCCCCCTTGGCATTTTGACAAAACCCACCAGAGATTTGTTTGAAGAATTTTTCTTCACCTCCACTTCTTAGCCTGCTCTTCTCCTCCCCCTTTTTGGAATAAATGACAAGGGGGTGCTCCTGGCTGAACTATGGAGGCAACACGCAGAGCCCCAGAGAGGCTCTCAGGGCTTCGAACCGGACTGCGTCCAAAGCTTTTGTGAAGATATCAGCAAGTTGTTTGGCAGACACAACATGTTGTAGTGCAATGGTCTTCTTTTCAACAAGATCACGGATGAAGTGATGACGAATGTCAATGTGCTTGGTTCTGCTGTGCTGCACCGGATTCTTAGATATGCTGATGGCACTCATATTGTGACAGTAGAGAGTCATTTCATCCTGATGAAGACCATACTCACTCATCATTTGCTTCATCCACAGCATTTGTGCACAGCAGCTCCCAGCAGCAATGTATTCAGCCTCGGCAGTGGATAGCGAAATGCTGTTTTGCTTCCTGCTGAACCAGGACACCAGATTATTTCCTAAGAAGAAGCATCCTCCTGAAGTGCTCTTCCTGTCCTCTGAGCATCCAGCCCAGTCCGCATAACTGTATCCTACCAGATTAGCATTTGTGTCCTTAGTATACCAAAGGCCATAATTCATAGTTCCTCCCACATACCGAATGATTCGCTTGACCAACTGTAGGTGACTATCTTTGGGAGAGGCTTGAAATCTGGCACAGACTCCTACTGCGAAGGAAATGTCAGGGCGGCTGGCAGTCAGGTACAATAAGCTCCCAATCATGCTTCTGTAGATTGTCTGACTCACTTCCATGCCATGTTCATCTTTGATTGCCTTGACATGAGTGGCAGCAGGGGTTCGTTTGTGACTGGCCTTATCTAGCTGGAATTTCTGCACAAGGTTCTTGCTGTATTTGCTTTGAGCAATAAAAATGCCATCTTCTTTCTGGGTAATCTCCAGACCAAGAAAGTATGACAGCTCTCCAACCATACTCATTTGAAATTCCTGCTGCATGTGATTCACAAACTGCTTCACCAGGTGCTGAGACTTTGAACCAAAAACAATATCATCCACATAGATTTGTGCAATGATCACATCTGACTTGGTTCTCTTGACAAAAAGAGTTTTGTCAGCTCCCCCTCGTTTGTAGCCATATTTTTCCAAGAACACTGTCAACCTCTCATACCATGCCCGAGGGGCCTGTTTCAGTCCGTATAGGGCTTTCTTCAACTTGTAAACATGCTCTGGGAAATGAGGATCTTCAAAACCTTTTGGCTGAGTGACATAAACTTCTTCAGACAGGTCTCCGTTCAGGAATGCGCTTTTGACATCCATTTGATACAGTTTAAACCCAAGAAAACATGACAAGGCTAGAAGAAGTCTAATGGCCTCCAGGCGAGCAACTAGAGCAAATGTTTCTTCAAAATCCAGACCCTCAATCTTAGTAAATCCCTGAGCAACCAGACGGGCCTTATTTCTTGTGATGTTTCCCTTCTCATCAGTTTTTATTTTGAAGATCCACTTTGTGCCTATGATATTCACTCCATTTGGTCTGTCCACCAGATCCCAGACATCGTGTCTTTCGAACTCTACCAGTTCCTCTTGCATAGCCATCATCCAGAATTCATCACTCATGGCTTCCTTGAAATTCTTGGGTTCAATGCTGGACATAAAACATGTATTGAGGTAAGCATGGCTTCTGGTCCTTCTTCTGTCTGCGGGATCCCCAATCACATTTGTCAGGGGATGATTCTTCTGAATCTTCTTTGGGGGCTGCCTTGAAGGTGGATCAGGAGCCTCAGTGTGCAGATCATCAGACAGGCTTTCTAATTGAACATCTGGAATTTCTGCTTCAGCACTTGCTGTAGCATCTGCTGGAACCGCAGCTTGTTCACTTCTGGTCTGTCTGTCAGACACTTCTTCAAGATCAGAGTCTTCATTACCAGTGTCAGTATCAGGGGTAGAAACTTCTTCTGCATCATTGACAACAACATTTATGGATTCCATGACTGTATTTGTCTGCTGGTTATATACTCGATAAGCCCTGCTGTTTGTTGAATAACCCAAGAACAATCCAGGATCACTCTTAGGGTCGAGTTTCTTTCTATACTCCCGATCTCTCAGAATGAAACACTCACTTCCAAAGATGTGGAAGTATTTAACAGTGGGCTTCTTCTGATTCCAGAGCTCATAGCAGGCTGATTGGTTCCTCTCCGTAAGGTGACTCTATTGATGATATAACATGCGGTGTTCATAGCTTCTGCCCAAAATCTCAGGGGAACTCTCTTAGCATGAATCATGACTCTGGCCATTTCTTAAATTGTTCGATTCTTTCGTTCCACTACACCATTCTGCTGTGGAGTGATGGGAGAAGAGTACTGATGAGAGATACCCCTTTGATGACAGAAATCATCCATAGCTTCGTTTTCAAATTCCCTACCATGATCACTGCGGATGCTGCTGATTCTGAGGTTTTTCTCTTGCTCTAGGCGAGACACCAGGGACAATATAACTTTCACAGTATCTGATTTTTCCCTGATAGAATCAATCCAGGTGAATCTAGAGAAGTCATCAACACAAACAAAAGCATACCTCTTTCTGCCCAGACTTTCAACCTCCATTGGTCTCATCAGGTCCATGTGAATCAGCTGTAACGGTCTGGAAGTACCTACATCTTTGACTCTTGGGTGTGACACCTTCTTTTGTTTTCCAATCTGACAATCTCCGCAGATGGAATTTGTCTCCCCTTTAAGCTGTGGTATTCCTCTGACTAGCCCTTCTGCTGCAATTCTCTTCAGAGTTCTCAGGTTAACATGCCCCATTCTTCTGTGCCATAGAGTCATTTCCTCGGCCTTTGTCAGCATACATTTCTGAAGTGCTGAGTTTGAACTCACATTGAGAAGATAACAGTTGCTCTTTGATCTAGCTCCTTCCATTATACATTTTCCAGATTTGTCGAGGACTTTGCATGAGTCTTTCGTAAATTTTACCTGTTTAGTCCCGTCACACAGCTGGCTAATGCTTATGAGATTTGCCTTTAGCCCTTCCACTAGAAGAACATTGCTCAGGCTCGGCATTCCTTCCACTGCCAAAGTTCCTCTTCCCAGAACTCTTCCTTTTAGGCCGTTACCAAACTTCACGCGTTGTTCCAAACAGGGTGTAATGTTTTTCAAGAAGGATCTTTCTCCTGTCATGTGTCCCGAACATCCACTGTCAAAGTACCAGCTTATCTTGTCCGAGGAGCTAGCTGTGCTGACAAGAGCGAGGAGCTGAGTCTGCGCATGATTCTGCCTGACAGATTCCCTGACTGAAGCTACTCCAGCATGAGCTGAGGAACAGTTTCTTTTAATGTGACCTTTGCGACCGCAGCTGTAACATTTTGTATACTTTGAAGCTCTCTTGTTACGGTGATGCAGAGGTTGCTGAAGCAGATCCTGGTTCAATCTTCCTTGTGTTTATTTGCCTCTTTTGAACGACCTGTATCTGGCCAAGTTGCATTCATCTTCACTCAGCTCTTTCTCATCTTCACTTCCACTGGCAGAGAGAGCCCTCTTTTTCATCGGTTTGCTAGTGCAGTTGATTTGTCGATGACCGTAGCCTGCACAGATCCAGCATTGGACTCCCTTCTTTATTTCTTTCTTTTCATCTTCATTCTGAGCCGGTTCCTTCCCTTTTCTGTTATTTTCACGGTTCTTAACAAGCATACTCAGCTGATCTTCTCGGTTCTGGATTCCATGTTCTTCAGTAGTTTCCCAAGGTTCTTAACAAGCATACTCAGCTGATCTTCTGGAACTGCCTTCATGGATTCTGCTTAAGCTTTTAGTCCAACAACCTTGTCCTTAGCAGAGATGTTTTCTTTAACCAGCTTCATCTCAAATTGTTTGAGAGACCCCATCAACTCTTCAAGCCTCATAAATCTGACATTTTGGGCCTCTTCAATAGCCGTTACTTTCATGTCAAATCTTGTGGGCAACGATCTGAGAACCTTTCTGATCAGTTTCTCTTCTGGGATGGGTTCACCAAGAGCATGGGCTTCATTTGCAAGATCACAGAGTTTAGCATTAAACTCAGTGACAGTCTCCTCTTTCATCATTCTCAGATTCTCAAACTGTGTAGCAATGATCTGGAGTCTTGACAGCTTCACTCTATCAGTTCCTTCATGTGCAGTTTGCAGAATATCCCACGCTTGTTTGGCCATGTCACAGTTTGATATCAACCTGAAGTTGTTAGCATCCACTGCAGCAAAAATTGCATTCAGAGCCTTTGAATTACCAGTTGCTGCAGCACCTTCTTCAGCAGTCCATTGCTCTTCAGGTTTTATCCTTGTCACTCCTTGCTCATCCATGGTGATTGGGGGAGACCACTGGATTACGACAGCTCTCCATGTCTTCTCATCAATAGCCTTGAGAAAGGCTTTCATTCTAGCTTTCCAATATCCATAGTTGCTCTCTTCCAACAATGGAAGTCTGCTTGTGCTCTGTCCTTCCTTCATACACATTATTTAGATCCTAACCCTATGCTTGTTTGCATTATTTTGTGTACAAGATTACTGGTTTCCAGTGTTTTTGTATTTCAGGGCAAAACGAGGGCCTAAGTCGGATACGCGCTAACAGGCAGCTTTTAAGGAGCGCATCACACAGCCTGCGGAGCTAGCGGCGCAAACAGAAGAGTTGGCAGAGTCGACCACGGTGCGCTAACCGATTGCGCTAACCAGGAGCAATGCGCCATGCGCAGATAGTGGTGTTTCCAAATCCTAACACGACCAGATTTGGAAGTTGCCAAGGATGAGCCTCTTGAGCAGTATATAAAGAGAAGAAGGAATAGGGTTTGATCATCGAGAATCAGCACCCATCATCATCACAGCACACGAGAGAGCAGCAAAACAGAAAAACACACGAGCTTACTAAGAGGACCTGCGCTAGCCGACTGCGCCAGCCGAGACACTGCAACCTACACGCACCTGCTTGTTTCTATGTCTTCGATACTTTAGATATTATTTACTGTTTCTATGATGTTTACTACTAGCATGTCTAGCTAAATGCTTAGTATCGGTTGGGCATGAATCTATGAGTATTTCCTTTGAGATTTGCGCTTAATGCATAGCTTGTTTGCTTATATTAATTCTGTGCACACTGTCGACAGCTAGTTGCATGAGTAGGGGAAGCCTTGAACCGCAATCTTACTCTTGTTACTCGTTTGTTATATGTTAAACTAGTTGAATAGCCTGACGCTGACGACTAGGAGTAACGCGCTAGGATAATCAGTTGCTACTGTGACAGGATTCGCAGCTGTTTAGACTAGTCTTAAGAATTAATAGCTCATGAACTTTGATCGGAACATGCGCACATGTTAGGAAGCCTTGATCCGACACTAACATTAGCAACCTGAGCTATAGACATTTAGAGTCGATGATAAGGAAATATACTCATAGAGGATTGTCTGCGCCGATACTTCTCATACTCATAGTACTTAATCTCTACTGCCTGCGCACGTCTAGTGTAATTCCTGCGTTTACTATTGTTTACTCGCGCATTGCGCAACCCCAATCACTCACACCCCCAGTTTTCGTAAGTGCAGGATACTAGTTAAAGCTAATCTACTGCTTCCTTAAGGATTCGACCCCGACTTAACCGCTGTACTAAGTGGAAGAGGAAGGAATTAATTTGACGCGCACGACGACGCGCGGATCAGCGAACCAAGATACAGCAACCTGCACGCACCTGCTTGTTACTGTTTCCTTGGACACTTTAGCTTATTTACTATTTCTATGATGTTTACTACTAGCATGTCTAGCTAAACGCTTTGTATCGGTTGGGCATGATTCTATGAGTATTTCCTTTGAGACTTGTGCTTAATGCATAGTTTGTTTGCTTGTATTAATTCTGTGCACACGGTTGACAGCTAGTTGCATGAGTAGGGGAAGCCTTGAACGGCAATCTTACTCTTACTACTTGTTTGTTATATGTTAAACTAGTTGGTAGCTTGACGGTGACAACTAGGAGTAACGCGCTAGGATAATCAGCTGTTACTGTGACAGGATTCGTAGCTGCTGAGACTAGTTTCAAGAATTAATAGCTCATGGACTTTGATCGGAACATGCGCACATAATAGGAAGTCTTGATCGGACACTAACTTCAGTAAATCGAACTATAGACGTTTAGAGTCGATGATAAGGAATACATTCATAGAGGATTGTCTTTACCAATACTTTTCATAGTCATAGTACTTAATCTCTACTGCGTGCGCACGTCTAGTGCAAAAATCTGCTTTCACTACTGTTTATTCGCGCACCTGCGCAACCCAATCACTCACAACCCCAATTCTCGTAAGTTGTAGGTTACTAGCTGAACGAGTCTGCTTGCTCCTTGTGGGATCGACCCTGACTTAGCCGCTATACTAAGTGGAGAAGGAAGGATTAATTTGACGCGTACAACGACGCGCGGATCAGTCTCATGTTTGACTAATTGTTGTTTGAATGCATTGCTTGTGTATTCACCACCATTATCTGTTCTCAAAGTTTTAATCTTGGCATTGAGATGGTTAGTAGCATAGTTTTGGAAGTTTATAAATGCTTCTAATACCCTATCCTTCGATGGAATTAATGTTAGCCATGTATATTTCGATTTTTCATCAATGAACGTGACAAAGTACCTATGATTATCCCTAGATATGCACGGTGCAGTCCATACATCAGAATGAACAAGATCAAAGAAATTGTCATATGTCGTCATAGATTTTGAAAATACTGATTTATTTTTCCTAAAATACATTCCTCACATTAATTACTTTTAAATGAAACATTAGGCAACATTAAATTTAAGGATCGTGAATGAGGATGTTCTAATCTTGCATGCCACATCGTTTCATTATTAGGTACAACCAAATTGAAAACCCAAGATTTATCTAAATTGGAAACATTAGATTTAGGAGATGATTTTTCAAGCAAGTACACGCCTTCTTTGGTAACTCCTTCACCGAGTAGCTTATTTGTCTTAATATCCTGAAACGTCACATCGTTAGGTCCAAAAATAACATAGCAATTAAGATCAGTTGCAATCTTTTTAACAGATAACAAGTTAGATGTAAAGCTAGGCATATAGTAAGCCTTAGACTCTTTATCAAATAACTTCAGATTTCCTACACCCTTAATAGGCACTTTATCACCGTTTGCAATCACAACATTACCTAACGTTGGTTTAACATTATTGATCAACTTAGGGTTACTAATCATATGATGAGAATGAAAGAATTTTAGAGTATGTGGTTCGAAGTATGAAGAGACTGCGAGTATGGTAATGCCAAAATCAGATTTGAGAATAGAAGTTTTCTTTCTTGATATTAGGGTTACACGAATACATTGTTTATATAGGAGTACATGACTACGCTTAGGAAATTTAACTTTAGACAAGTAGATAATGATCCCAACACCCTTTAGGAATCCACACGCCAGCCATTAAAGAGATATATTCTCCTAAATAATATTCTCCTAAATATTCTCCAAGATTTCCTCTTGTTTCCACCTTGCTTTCCAAGACTCCCAGATTTCCTCTTGTTTCCAACTTGCTTTCCAAGACTCCCTTAAATCGTGCATATGCAACCTATGTCTTCATTCTCAACACTCCCCCTCAAGCTTGACTCTAGGAACTAGCCAAGCTTAGAACCATGAAGACTTGCCTAATTAAAAAAACCTAAGTATGGAAAACCACTTGGGACAAAACCATACCTTGGACAAAAAAGAGTACAAGCCCTCACGGAAGGGTCATGTTTAAGGAATACTTGTGAGTTCAAGCTTCGAATGGATGGACTCACACACTTTGCTGCTAGCAGCTTTGGTGAAGATGTCTGCTAGTTGATCCTCGCTCTTTGTATAGAACAGTTGGATCACTCCTTTCTCTACCATTTGCCTTACCTTGTGACAGTCCACTTCTATGTGCTTTGTCCTCTCATGGAACACTGAGTTTGACGCAATGTGGATGGCTGCTTGATTGTCACAATGCATGGTGATAGGCATGCTAGTCTCTATGTCGAGGTCTTTGAGGAGAGCTTTGATCCAGATCAATTCATTTGTGAGCTTTCTCATCGCCCTATAGTAGGCCTCTGCGCTCAAACATGAGATCACCTTCTGCTTCTTGCTTCTCCAAGTAACCAAGTTACCTCCAATAAAGGTACAATAGCCTGTGGTCAATCTCCTAAATCCTATCTTCTGCCCAATCAGCATCACAATAGGCGACAATCTCCGTGCTCCCATTGCGTCCCATCCAAATGCCTTGTCCAGCCGTGCCTTTGAGGTATCTGAGGATCCTCTCCACCATGCACCAATGATGCATTTTTGGCCCTTGCATGTGCTAGCTCACCTGATTCACAGCGAAACAAATGTCAGGTCTCGTGATAGTCAAATAAATTAACTTACCAACTATCCTTCTATATTGCTTTTCGTCTTCAAACGGCTTGTCATCAATCTCCCCCTCTCGAATGACCTTGTAACCTTCCTCAAGTGAAGTTTTAGCTGGTTTTGCTCTAAGTTTTCCAGCTCAACACAAAAGATCAAGCGTGTACTTCATTTAAGAGAGAAACAACCCCTCTTTCGATTGGCATATTTCAATTCCAAGGAAGTACTTTAGTTCACCCAAATCTTTAATATCAAAAACAGAATTTAGAAAGGATTTAGTTTCAAGTATCCCTGCCTTGTCGCTCCCAGTGATGATGATATCATCAACATACACAAGGATAGCAACTATACCGGATGATCCGTGTAGGGTGAAGAGAGTATGATCTGCCTCAGATTTCCTAAATCCTCTTTTGAGAAGGGTTGAGCTCAGCTTGTGGTACCACGCCCTTGGTGATTGCTGCAGCCCATATATAGCCTTCTTTAGTCTGAGGACTTTCCCTGGTTGGGCCGTGTCGTCTAGGCCTGGTGGAAGGTGCATGTAAACCTCTTCTTCCAACTATCCTTGAAGGAATGCATTCTTGACATCCATCTGCCAAAGATCCCATCCGAGGTTGGTAGCAACTGAGAGAATAATCCTAACCAAATGGAACTTGGCTATGGTGCAAATGTATCAAGGTAGTCCTCTCCATATGTCTGAGTAAACCCTCGTGCTACCAATCTGGCTTTGTACCTTTCGGTTGAACCACCACTCTTATACTTGATTGTGAAGACCCAACGGCTAGATACTGCCTTCTTTTCCTTGGGAAGGTCAGATTCATACCAAGTACCATTCACTTCCATAGCCTTTGTTTCTTCATGGATTGCATCCCTCCATACCTTATGCTCTTTGGCCTCTTCGTAGGAACTAGGTACATGTCCTTCGTCCAACTTACTAGTGAAGCTTTGATGGTCTTGTGGGAACTGATCCAATGAACATACGGCTTGAATGGGATGAGCTACTGCTGTTCCATTGTAAAACACCCTTGTGTTCTTCCAATTTAAGGCTGGTTTCTTCAACCTTGTGCTCCTTCTAGGTGCACGACCTGCTCTTGTTGAGGCTGCTCATGCACGGTTTCAACTTGTATTTGTGCTTGTTGAGGTTGTTCTTGTTCAACCGGTGCTTCATTTTGGTCACCACTTTCGAGTCTTTCGTCTTCATTCGCAATGTCAGGTTTTGATCCTAGTTGGCCCTCCTCCTGATCATGACTTGATGAGCCAATCTCTTGGGTGGATGATGAGTTTTCTTCATGATCAGTTTGGTCATCTTGGTTCTCCCCCTCATGATCAGGATGAGGAGCTTCCTCAACCTCTTGAGGGGCAAAGGGGTCATGATCTCCCCTTACTCCCCCTTGATCCGTAGGAAGGGTGTGCTAGCTCTCCAAGCTGTCTTTAACATTTGAAACGCTTGATGGCACGGTTCATTAAAATTAAATTCTACCTCATTACATAGCAGATTTGTAAGAGGTTTAGCAATTTTTGAGAAGTCCTTGATGAACCTCCTATAAAATCCAGCATGCCCGAGGAAACTCCTTAATTCTTTCGCATCTCTCGGCGGTGGCAGCTTCTCAATAACATCAATTTTGGCCCTATCGACCTCAATTCCACTTTTTGACACAAGGTGTCCAAACACAATGCCTTCTTTGACCATAAAATGGCATTTCTCCCAATTTAGTACTAGGTCCATCTCAATATACCTACCCAACACACGAGACAAATTTGTGAGACAATCATCAAATGAGTAACCATGCACAGAAAAATCGTCCATAAATACTTCCATAGAAGTCTCTAAGAACTCAGCAAAAATGGACATCATATAACGTTGAAAAGTTCCCGGTGCATTACAAAGACCAAAGGGCATCCTCCTATATGCAAATGTGTTGGGGGACAAGTAAATGTGATCTTTTCTTGGTCATCGGGGTGGATAGGAATTTGAAAGAAGCCACTATACCCATCAAGAAAACAGAAATATTCATGTCCCGCTAGACGTTCTCACATTTGATCTATAAAGGGAATGGGAAAGTGATCTTTCTTAGTGGCTGAGTTTAACTTCCTATAGTCTACGCACATTCTCCACCCCGTGACTGTACGCGTAGGTATCAACTCATTCTTCTCATTTCTAACCACGTGAGCCCGCCTTTTTTTGGCACCACATGAATTGGGCTCACCCATTCAAAATCTGGGACAGCATAAATAATCCCTGCATTTCGCAATTTCGTGACTTCCTTCAATACAACTTCTCCTAGCTTAGGATTTAAACGCCTTAGGAACTCACGACTAGGCTTCGCATTATCTTCTAAACGAATTCTATGCATGCAAACATCGGGGTTAATCCCCTTCAAATCATCAATGGAGTGCCCAATGGCACCTTTATATTCATGCAACACATTCATCAATTTAGAAGTTTCAACGTCATTCAAAGAAGCTTCTACGATAACGGGTAAAGATTCGTTTGGTCCCAAGAATTCATACCTTAGATTCATTGGAAGAGGTTTCAACCCCTCACCGATATCCTTACCTTTTGGCGCCTCATTTATTCCTTTCGCACCATCATTAAAATCAGCGAGATCCTCATCAATTTCCATTATAGAGGTGAACAATGAGCTATTTTCCTCTTGTGCAAGCAACTCATACTCAAGGCTCGTTAGTTCACCAAGAGAGTCAAAAACATTATACGCATCATATGATTCAATCGAGTGACAATCCATAGAATTACTAGGTGTCCTAAGCATGCTTTTCAAATCGAATTTGATCTTTTTACTACCAAAATTTAATTCGATTGTACCTTTCCTGCAATCTATAATAGCCTTAACCGTGTTCAAAAATGGTCTACCTAGAATTATGGGGATTTCCTTATCTTCATCCATGTCTAACACGTAAAAATCAACCGGAACATAAAATTGTCCAACCTTAATGAGAACGTCTTCTAGGATACCCTTAGATGGCCGAGAAGAACGATCCGCTAATCTCAAATTAACAGTGGTTGGAGTCAATTCCCCCATATCTAGCTTAGTAAAAAGTGAATAAGGCATTAAAGATATGCTAGCACCTAAATCACACAATGCACTAGCTATGCTAATTTCTCCAATAGAAATAGGAATAGAAAATGACCCATGATCACTAAGCTTCCTAGGCATGGCACGCTGAATTATAGCACTACAATTTGCGTCTAAAGCCACATGGTCTAAATCATGCATTTCCCTTCTATGAGACATAATATCCTTCAAAAATTTAGCATTGGTACGCATTTGAGTGAGTACCTCCGTAAATGGCAAAGTCACTTGCAGCTTTTTCAGCATCTCTGCAAAGCGCTTGAAATGCGCATCCTCCTTCTTCTTTTTCAGCCTTAGAGGGAAAGGAATCGGAGGCACATAAAGTGCTGGCTCTTGCGGCTTTTCCTTCTCCCGTACATCACTCGAATTCTGCGGCAAAGACTCTTCTTCGACAACTCCATCTGCTGCCTTTCCCACTTTGCCCTTTGGCTGCGGCTCCTCTACAACTCTCCCACTCTTGAGTGTAATTGCATTGATCGTCTCGGAGGCGTTCACATCGGGTTGTGAGGGCCGCTTCCCTTGATATTTCGAAGACGAGCCAGCTTGTTGCGCAGTCTGCATTTCGAGCATTTTATTGTGCGCTTGCAATTGATCTAGCCTTTGAAGAATAAGCTGGTTGTCTTTTTGCTGCTGGGCTTGAGTTGCGGCCAACTGGGCAACAATAGAAATCAGGGACGGCTCCTCGTTGCTTTGTTTCTCTTCGTGCCTTTGGTGCGTTCCCTGATTTTGATGGCTGAAATTGTTTGGTCTTTGATAATTTCCGGTTTGATAATTATTCCTCGGCTGATATGTGTTGGAGGGAGTTCCTTGATTCTAGTTTCTTGGAACAAATCCTAGCGGCGCTGGTTTGGGCTCTATTTTCAGCGGCGGTCTTCTTGGAAAATTCGGATCTTCATGGAATCTCACATGGGCTGGAGAGTTCCTTGGTTGATAACCGCTAGCTTGCGGTGGCTCATATTCTCTCCCTTGATTTCAGACCAAGTAATTAATATCCTCATACTCGTCCGCGTGCTTTGCGGTGCACGAGTCATCATTATGCGCCGGGCTAGAACAAATACCGCAAACTTGTTGGTTTTCTCTCTTTTTGTTGAGATTTAAATTTCCAATTGAAGCTGCCAAGGAATTCACCATCTTTGCTAGGGAATTGAAATCTTCTTTTGTCACGGCTTTGGAGGTATGCTCCTTCCCTTTCTTTTTTATGTGTGAAATTCGCAGCGTCTCTGACAGACAGATTTGTGAACAAGTAGTTGCTGCAGCAAGCTCTTGTTCACTCGGAAATTGTCTCAGCAAATAATGAACAAGACAGAAGTTTGTTCACCCAGTTCGGCCAACTGCCTACGTCTGGGGAGGACTATTCTCCAGTCCTCAATCCACTAATCACAGAGGTCTCCAAGTACACTCGGTTATAATTCCACGCAACCTATACTACTCAACCTTGTGTGGATCACTAGACACAATCAGAATAGGCTCTGACTTGTGTCTACACACCCTGTACAAATGTCAATCTAGAATAGCTACTGTCTCCTCGAAACTCAGCCTATTCTAAACTACACTCAAGTCTGCAGGGTTGCTGCAGCATCTGCTGGAGCACACAGCTGATGCACAATTGTCCACGTCGCTCCAAGACCTTTTGCCGAGCCGATCGAACAATTCCACGAGCGCTGCACACTCTGGAATACTCCCCCTTGCTCAATGACCTCATGCCACTAGCGAGAACTGCCGCTTAGACACTCGACCGAGCCACACACCAGTCAGTTCTTCCGCGGCCTTCCTTGATCAACCAACAAGCACCACTGCTCTGAATTGGCTTCCAGATCAAGCTCGGATCAGACTACGCAAGTCCTGATCTCCTTCTGCTTCTGTCACCACAGCTCTGCGCTCACGCTCTGCTTTCTGGTGATGATCGAAGAACTCGTCGCACACCAAAATTACTCTCTCTGAATTCTGCGTATGCACTCGTGTATCCCTCAGCTTCGATCAACCTTTCTGCTCTGACCTGTTCTCCCTTAAGTAGCAATGCCCGCTTCAATCAAGAACAGAATTTAGCAATGTCCCAAAAAGAACCAATTATCTCCTAATTTTTAGGAGATTAGATTTATTTTGCTCTCCAAAACAAATCTCCTTCTCTAGCTAGGAATTCCCCACTGGAATATTCTCCGTAGCATTTTAAAAGATTCTTCTGATGCTCTCCGCAGAGCTGCCAGGCCTTCTAGCCAAGCCCAGGTTGCTGCTGCTACTCGGACAGATGCTGCAGCACCTTGAACAAGCTCCTGCTATAGCATCCCCTGCTGTAGCTGCTCCTTGTTCACTTGTGCTGGTTTTGTCAAACACTGCCATACTGCATCATCAATCTCCCCCTTGGCATTTTGACAAAACCCTAGGAAGGATTTCAATACAGATTTTTTTTTTTTTTTCGGTAACCTCCTCCCCTTCTCCTCCTCCCCCTTTTTGGAATAAATGACAAGGGGGTGCTCCTGGCTGCTCTAGGGAGGCACTACACAGAGCCCCAGAGAGGCTCTCAGGTCTTCGAACCGGACTGCATCTAGAGCTTTAGTGAAGATATCAGCAAGTTGTTTGGCCGACACCACATGCTGTAGCGCAATGATATTCTTTTCCACTAGATCACGGATGAAGTGATGACGAATGTCAATGTGCTTGGTTCTGTTATGCTGAACCGGATTCTTAGAGATGCTGATGGCACTCATGTTGTCACAGTAGAGAGTCATTTCATCTTGATCAAGACCATACTCACTCAGCATTTGCTTCATCCACAACATTTGAGCACAGCAGCTCACGGCAGCTATGTATTCAGCCTCGGCCGTGGATAACGAAATGTTGTTTTGCTTTCTGCTGAACCAGGACACCAGGTTATTTCCTAGGAAGAAGCATCCTCCAGAGGTGCTCTTCCTGTCCTCTGAGCATCCTGCCCAGTCCGCATCACTATATCCCACCAGATTAGCATTTGTGTCCTTAGTATACCATAAGCCATAGTTCACAGTTCCTCCAACATACCGAATGATTCGCTTGACCAACTGCAAGTGACTATCTTTGGGACAGGCTTGAAATCTGGCACAGACTCCTACTGCAAAGGAAATGTCGGGACGGCTAGCAATCAGGTACAGTAAGCTCCCAATCATGCTTCTATAGATTGTCTGACTCACTTCCACTCCATGTTCATCTTTGATGGCTTTGACATGAGTGGCAGCAGGGGTTCGTTTGTGGCTGGCCTTATCTAGCTGAAATTTCTGCACAAGATTCTTGTTGTATTTGCTTTGTGCAATAAAGATGCCATCTTCTTTCTGGGTAATCTCCAGGCCAAGGAAATAGGACAGTTCTCCGACCATGCTCATTTGGAATTCCTGCTGCATGTGGTCCACAAACTGCTTCACCAGGTGCTGAGACTTTGATCCGAAGACAATGTCATCCTCATAAATTTGTGCAATGATCACATCTGACTTGGTTCTTTTTACAAATAGAGTTTTGTCAGCTCCCCCTCGTTTGTAGCCATGTTTTTCCAGAAATACTGTCAGCCTCTCATGCCATGCCCGAGGGGCCTGTTTAAGTCCGTATAGGGCTTTCTTCAACTTGTATACATGCTCTGGGTGATGAGGATCTTCAAAACCTTTTGGCTGGGTAACATATACTTCTTCAGAGAGGTCTCCGTTCAGGAACGCACTTTTGACATCCATTTGATACAGTTTAAACCCTAAACAAGACATGGCTGGAAGGAGTCTGATGGCCTCCAGACGAGCAACTGGAGCAAACGTTTCTTCGAAATCTAGGCCCTCAATTTGAGAGTATCCTTGAGCAACCAGTCTGGCTTTATTTCTTGTGATGTTTCCCTTTTCATCAGTTTTGTTTTTGAAGATCCACTTAGTGTCTATAATATTCACTCCATTGGGTCTATCCACCAAGTCCCAAACATCGTGTCTTTCGAACTCTGCAAGTTCTTCCTGCATAGCAATCATCCAGAATTCATCACTCATGGCTTCCTTGAAGCTCTTAGGTTCCATACTGGACAGAAAGTAGGTATTGAGATAAGCATTGCTTCTGGTTCTTCTTCTTCCTGCCGGGTCTCCAATCACATTGGTCAGGGGATGATTCTTCTGAATCTTCTTCGGAGGCTGCCTTGATGGTGGATCAGGAGCCTCATTATTCTGATCTTCAGACAGGCTTTCTAAATGTTCATCTGGATTTTCTGCTTCAGCACTTGCTGTAGCATCTTCTGGAGCCACAGCTTGTTCACTTCTGTTCTGACTGGCAGGCACCTCTTCAGAGTCAGAGTCTTCATCATCAGTATCAGTGGCAGCGACTTCTTCAGCATCATTGACTACTACATTTATGGATTCCATTACTGTATTTGTCCGCTGGTTATAGACTCGATAAGCCCTGCTGTTCATCGAATAACCTAAGAACACTCCAGGATCACTCTTTGGGTCAAGCTTCTTCCTATACTCCCGATCTCTCAGAATGAAGCAGTCACTTCCAAAGATGTGGAAATATTTAACTGTGGGCTTCTTCTGATTCCAGAGCTCATAGCAGGTCTGGTTGGTTCCTCTCCGTAAGGTGACTCTGTTAATGATGTAACATGCGGTGTTCATGGCCTCTCCCCAAAATCTCAGGGGAACCCTCTTAGCATGAATCATGACTCTGGCCATTTCTTGAATTGTCCGATTCTTTCGTTCCACTACTCCATTCTGCTGAGGGGTGATGGGAGAAGAATACTGATGTGAGATACCCCTTTGACGACAGAAATCATCCACAGCTTCGTTTTCAAATTCTCTACCATGATCACTGCGAATGCTGGTGATTCTGAGATTTTTCTCTTGCTTTAGACGGGACACCAGTGCCACTATAACTTTCACAGTATTTGATTTTTCTCTGATAAAATCAATCCAGGTGAATCTGGAGTAGTCATCAACACAGACGAAAGCATACCTTTTTCTGCCCAGACTCTCAACTTCCATCTGACCCATCAGGTCCATGTGTATCAATTGTAGAGGTCTGGTAGTACTTGCATCTTTGACTCTTTGGTGTGAAGCCTTCTTTTGCTTCCCAATCTGACAATCTCCACAGATAGAGTTTGTCTCCCCTTTTATCAGCGGTATTCCTCTGACTAGCCCTTTTGTTGCAATTCTCTTCAGAGTCCTCAGGTTAACATGACCCATCCTTCTGTGCCATAGGATCATTTCCTCAGCCTTTGTCAGCATACATTTCGGAGACGGTGAGTTTGCACTCACATTGAGAAGATAACAGTTGCTTTTTGATCTGGCTCCTTCCATTATACATTCTCCAGTTTTGTCGAAAACTTTGCACGAGTCTTTCGTAAATTTCACCCGTTTAGTTCCATCACACAGCTGACTGATGCTTATGAGGTTCGCCTTTAGTCCTTCCACTAGCAAGACATTGCTCAGGTTGGGCATTCCTTCAACTGTTAAAGTTCCCTTTCCTAGAACTCTTCCTCTCAAGCCGTTTCCAAACTTCACCCGTTGTTCCAGGCAGGGTGTTATGTTTTTCAAGAAGGATCTTTCTCCTGTCATGTGCCCTGAACAACCACTGTCAAAATACCAGCTTATCTTATCCGAGGTGCTTGCTGTGCTGACAAACGCGAGAAGCTGAGTCCGCGCATATTTCTGCTTGATTGGTTTCCTAGCTGAACCTTTTCCGGTGAGTTTCAAACACGGGATCCTCTTTGAATTTCCGGGCATTTCAAAACCAACCTTCCAGTTTGCCAAGTTAATCTCCGAGAAAATTGCGATTTCAAATCAAAATCTAAGGATCCTCGCCCCTTACGGACTTGCTTTGGCTGAGGGTCCACAACCATGCACGCGCCTACCCTCGACAAAACACACAGTGAGAAAGCCCAAATTAAGAATTCAACCGATCATGCCTCACCCAACATCCAAGCATTTCTACGTTCCGCAAGAGCCCACGACTCTCTTTCGACACAAGTAGTCTTTGCACAAATTGACTCACTACCCATGCCAACGTCATTCACAAGACTCAATCGCGCCGCCTACTTTGCCCGAATTCAATTTGAAGCATTCACGACCTTCATCCGTTATCGGTATTCCTCACTTTGGATTTGCGTTGGACAAGCACATACATGGCCCCGAACACAAGAATGGCCTTCGGAAGACACACCATGTCTGAAGCGTACCCACGCACCGTGGTCATGCATGTCAGATCCTCAAAGCATTTTGGAAGCCCTCAAAAGACATGACTGAAGGCGCATCGAAGCACGCCCATTCCGGACTGAAAGTCATGCCTTCCTCGAGCGACCTAATGCCCAGATTCACTTCTAAGCACTCGTCATATGGCACAAATGCGAGATTGATCTCTGCCATGAAAACCTTGGGTCATGCATATCCATTTCGGACACTCGGCTGAAGACGCACCGAAGCAAGCCCATTGAACCCGACTAAAAGTCATGCCTTCCTCGAGCGAGTTGATGCCCAGATTCACTTCTATGCACTCTTCCTACAGAAATGCGAGATTCCTCACTGCCATGAAAATCTTGGGTTCAAACCCGAGCTGCCTTGTGCCAAAGCAACTGCAGGTCTGCGTTAGGCACCTGGTAACCCAACACATTAAGAGAGCCTACACGCCTGCCCCGCCAATCATCCAGGCATTTCAGAAGCCCATGAGAGACACAACGAATGGAAGCACCAAAGCACGCCAATATAACCCGACCGAAAGTCATGCCTCTCCCGTTCGGCCTAATTCGCCCAGAATCACCTAGGGACAATTGTGACTGGCCCTCGAAATGCGAGGATTTAGAAGCCTGGCCTTGCATGGAGGCTTGAGTGGCCTCTCTGCCCAAACCCATGCAAGCGCACCGCAGGAGGGACTCACCCAACCGAGGATACCTCACAGAATATACCGCCACGCACGGTCCGTCAATTGTCCGACTGCGTCTTAAATATATTGACATTCGTCTTAGGAGTGCACCAATGAAATATTTGCATCTGGACCCAATTTTAAGAATTCCTGAGCGACGCTTGCAAGAGAGGGGAGGATTTTTGCTAATGCAACATTTTCCTTAATTTTGTCTCAGAGCCTTCGAGACCACACTTGATGTAGATTCGCATTGCGACCTCAAAAACACTTGCATTGATGAAGAACATTGCGAAGAAAGAGCCAAGTCTCGAGAAGAAGTGATGCAGCGCGTGTGGGTAAAGGGATGATGAAGCTTGAATTCAAAACCCTAGGCACGAATTGCAAACTGTATAGAGAGAACTCTAAATTTTATTTTCAAGAGACTGTTTTTCCTACTTCCCTAGCTCTGTTTATATAGTAAATAGAACCTACAAATTAGGAAACAGAATATCTATCTAACCGAATCTAAATTCAAATTAAGGAAACCTGTCTAAAAAACATTAAAAATAAAAAGTAAAATAGTAAAACACTCCGGATGGACCCAGAACCCCACACGACACGAGCGAAGCTGGTGACATCGAACCGCGTCGTCGTTCTCTTCAAAACGGGGTATTACACGACCCAATCGAACCTTGCGGCGCTCCCCCTCGCTAACCTGCACCGCCTACTAACGTGCACCTTAGGATGATCACGTTTCTCCGCATACTGTAGTGCCAATCGCTCCGCATCATCCTCGCCAAGGTAGAGAAGATTCGCCCTCGAGTGCCCGTGTCCTCGTCAAAAGAACCTCCGCAAAACGGGACCAGTTGTTTGACATTGAACACGCCAGAAGTGTGAACATGGCTGGGCAAGCATAGGCGATATGCATTCTGGTTTATCTTTTCGACGATCTCAATGGGACCAATCTTGCGTGCGGCATGTTTGCTGTACTCATGGGTCAGGTAGCAATCCTTTGTGAGGATGGCCCAGACAAAATCACCGACGTCGAACTCCACAATACAGAAGGTGGTGAAGCACTCTTAACCCAGCCAGAGTGACAAAGTGAATGCTTCAGCAGATGCTAGGTCTAGCTCTAACTCCGAAGAAACATTACTTGAGCTCAGAACCAAGAAGGCCTTGGATAAGCAGGTTGCAGTGGTTCCCACTCCTCTATCAGAGAAAGAGGCATCAGTTGTTGGCAGCAGCAGCAGTGAAAGGGCAACAGCAGAAGAAGTGGAGCAAGCTCCCTCCAAAGAACTAGTAAGCAAGGGGAAAGAGCCTCTGGTGGTTAGCTCTTCCATTGATGAGGAAATAAAAACAGAAGAGTCTGAGTCCGATGACTTGAGAGTTACACTAGTCCCCCGACTAGAGCCATCTACAACAAGGCAAACGCATTATCCAACCAGACCAAGCAAGTCAGTGGTTGATCATCGAGGCATATGGTTCCGGAACAAGAAAGTTGCTGAATCCTGGGATGTGATCAATCGAAGAACAGTTGTCCCATAAAAGATTCTGGAAGTTGGGAGATACCAAGTCCCAGAGGTGATCCATCTGCTAAGAGAGGTAAATTTGTGAACTCTCTAACTATTGGTAAGAGGTATAGTCTACATTGGGTTAAGGAGTTCCTAGCAAATATTCTTAGCGACTTTGGAGAAGTAGGCAGTTTATTAAACGGGGCTAGTTTTGTGAAGAGGTTGAGGGTTGTGATCACTCCATCGGTGATCAACAAATATTTGGGAATCAGAGAAGAAGCGAGTACTCCAACAGTAGTGAATCCTGACTCTCTAGCTATGAAACTCACTGGTGGACTTTGGAAAAGTTGGGTGGCATACAACCTGGGAGTTGCGAACTTAACAACAAAGTACTCAATCCTTTATTCCTTTGCAATTTGGATTCCCAACTCTCACGAAGGCAAGGTGAGCAGGGCCATGGCGTTGCTGCTATTCAGCATTGGGGAGAGTTAGGAAGTCAATCTGGGATAGATTGTCTTTTATCAGATTGATGCTCATGCCAACACCCAAAATCCAACCTCTGTATTGAATTTCCCTCATTAAGTTATGAGATCATGATCAGCCAGCATAAGGAATTGACAACTGCCCCCGAAGGCTTATCTGGAGCTCCACAGGCATTTCTGCTCGACCACAGATTTTTCAACGGCAGACACGTGGCGGATGTGTCTGAAGGAGAGCCAGGTCAGGTATCAGCTCCAGAAGGTCCAGAGAATGCTGAAGCACTTCCTTGTTTTCATGCTCCTGCCATAGATGCTGATATGTGTGAAAGAATGATCAGTCATCTCAAATCGGAGTGTGCTTACCTAATAGCAGAGGCCAAAATGAGTTCCATATGGCGAGCATAGATTGACGGCTTTCTCATAAACCTTGAGTGCGCCGCAAACGTCATCGAGTGTCCAGCAGAGGTCATCAGTCAGGCAGAGAAAACTTCTAAAAGATAAAGATTCTAAAGTTCAAATTAGGAAACGGAATCTTCAATAACCTTGCAAGAATCTAGGAAAAGATTCTATTTTTGCTCACCAGTCCTAGGGGTCCAAAGGTAACAAGGTTTTCGCCTCTGAGAATCGAGAATGATATAAGAGGAAGGCGCTAGGCAGTTCCAAAGAGAGAGCGTAGAGACCATAGAGAGATACATACACAGAAGACACACACGAATAGAGTTCATAGCAGAAGACTGTCTGAGTTGTGTGGTGCGCAGAGTAGATCAGAACTCGCTGAGTTTGATCAAGTTTTGATCCGTAGAGTTCAACTGGAGCGTGGCTCGTTGAAAGATCAAACAGAAGCTTCAGAGAACAACTATGAACCAGAAGTGTTTCAGGTTGTTGGAGAACGGATTAAGGCTACTTGATACTGATAGACGGTATTAATCAAGGGGGAGCAACATCTGAATTGGAAGAGATTCAGAGAGTGTCTGACTTCGAGGTAGAGTCTACTAGATAAGTTGTCGATAGAAGTTACAACAACTTTGGTATCGAGTGTGCTGAAGCATTCCGCGTACTACACATTATAATAGGGTAGGCTACGTCTGAGTGTCAGTTCTGTAGCTATTCATTACTGGAAGTGTGTAGGTAGCAGGAAGAGAGTCCGTGTGATTAGACTGCTAGCTAGTCTATGAGGTTAGACTGAGCAAAAGATTTTGACTAGGTGAGAAGTAAAGGTGTGAGTCCTTTGTGGAGTCTTGAGGATCGGAGAGTGATCCTCCCTAGAAGTAAACAAGTTGCCAAACTAGGTGAACAAATTTTATGCGTCTTTCTTATTTGTTAGAAGAATAATTTCAGCAGAAGCTACAGAGAGTGTTACAGCAGAAGCTGTAACTTCGGTGTAACACGAGATTAGCAGCGCAGTCAAATTTCAGATTAGTTACCAGTCATGTGTCCAGAGCATCCATAGTCGAAATACTAATTCCCCTTCTTCATGGATTTTGCTGAGTTGTAGCACACATGAGTATGATAATCCATTCCTGATCTGCGCCTCTGACAAGTATTCGGGAATCATTTCTGTGGTCTCTAGTACTTGTTGAGCATAGGGCAGGACCTTTGAATGTGACCAACTTGATTGCAGAAGTAGCAGCATCATTTGTCCTTTCTAAATAATTGCTGCACGGGTTGCTACAGCATCTTCTTGCTTTTTCTTCTAGGCTTTTTCTTTAGAGTCAGTTTTTCCCTACAACTTGTGTTTTTATACTTTGTACTTCTTGTTCAGAACCTCCATTTCAACATCAAGACTCTCTAGTCCCACTCTGTCCTGTGTACACGAGTTCAGCATTGCCTATATCATACCTTTGAAATGCCAGCAAGCTATCCAAGTTGTTCGACCCTCTGTGGAGCATCTTTGCCATCTTTCTGTATAAGTGTACTTCTTCCATTATGTTGAGGTACATCCTTAACAAAACAACACAAGATTCTGCTACAACAATCCTTGAAAATTTGGAGCTGGAGCACAATCTGGAGACTGACAAAAAAGCAAACACAGTACAGCAACAAAGAACCAGATTCTACTGTAGCACTATGTGGACCACATGAGGCAAACAGGGTAAATGGTAAGAGACAGTTTCTGCCTCAGCAGTCCCTGAATATTTGAAGCTAGAGCAGTCTGGGCAAGTATCCTGAAGATTCACGGAGTGGTCTTGTGAAGATGCTACATGTGTCGCGGAAGTTCAGGATGCGCCACAATCGTCATCAAGTGTCCTGCAGATGTCATTATACGGTTGGAAGAAACGCTTAAAAGATAAGGATCCAAAAGTCCGGTTTAAGAAATGGAATCTTCAACAACCTTGCAAGAATCAAGGAAGAGATTCTAATAATGATGGGTTGCCCTACGAATTCAAAGGTAATAAGATTTCCATCACTGGCAATACATGAAGCTATCAGAGCACGGCAGAGGCCGTGTCATTAAGAGAGCGCAGAGAGCATAGAGAGATATATACACACAGAGTTGAAGACTTGTGTTGTGCGCAAAGGGAATCAGAACTCGTGGAGTTTGATTCAAAATTGATCCTCGGAATTCAAATGGAGATCTGCTCGTTGAAGGATCAATCAGAGCTCAGAGAACAGCTGTGGACAGTCATTGTTGCAGGTTGAGAAAGAATTGATCGTTGCTACCCAATAGTGACAGTGTGTCATTGATTGAGGGGGAGCAGAGACTGAGTATGCAGAAGTCAGAGTGTCCGACTGTTTGGCAGAGTAGCAGATGAGTTCGAATAGTTATTGACAGAAGATACAGTAACACTGAGATAGAGTGTGCTGAAGAAGTTTGTGTACCACACATTGTAATAGAATAGGCTAGGTCTGTGGGTCAGGTCTGTAGCTATTTGTTAATCGAAGTGTGTAGGTAGCACGAAGAGAGTCTGTGTGATCAGACTGCTAGCTAGTTTAGGGAGTTAGACTGCGCGGAAGATTTCGACTAGGGGAGAAGTAGAGGTGTGAGTCCTTTGTACTTTGAACCACAAATAGTGAAGTCTTGAGGATTGGAGAGTGATCCTCCCCAGACGTAGGCAAGTTGCCGAACTGGGTGAACAACTTCTTGTGTCTTTCTTATTCGTCCGTAGAATATTTTTCGCAGAAAAATACAGAGAGTGCTTTAGCAGAAGCTGTAACTCGAAATCAGCAGCACAACGAAATTTCAAACAATATGGTTAAACATCATAACTATCACAATTAGATATGGTCTAAATCAGTTTAGCAATTGAATTAATAGTTCTAAGGTTGGATAAGCTTTGTAACGAAGCTTGCTGAAAAAAGACAAATTCTCCAGCACCTGGGGTTCCACGCCGCCACCAATTGTGGCCCTTCTGGCCAACATGGTCCAACCTTCTTCGTCAAATTCGGTTCCCTATCATCCAAAGGCACCAGATCTGAACGCATGACAAGTTTTGAATGATGGAACCCAGACGGTTCCCAAATCAATGTCATTCGCTATGGCGGTGTCTAGGCCACATATATATCCATCTGCGGTTTGCACCAATTTCTCTTCCGCCGAGACAGGTGGGTTCTAAAGACGGGAAGCCGACTGTGTCGTTCTCTGTGGCGGAGGTTGAGGCTGGTGTGAAGAGATTTCAATTCTTGCTGATTGCAAAGTTTACAATCAACAAACCATCGATTGAGGTAATTCAACAGGCCTTTCAAAGGAACGGGCCGATTTCAAGAAGAGATACAATTAGCAAAATCTGGGATCGGCAGCATGTTATGGTGATTATGGATTCCGAGGAGGATGCTATTATGGCTCTATCATGTCCGATGCGTACGATTGAACAATCTATGTTTCGTTTGTTTATATGGACTTCTAATTATGACTGTAAGCGTGATATATGGGTTCGTTTGCCGGGACTCCCACCAGGTTTGTATGAGAAGGCGTATAATGGAGCCATTCCCAACACGTTTGGTAATTTTCTGGATGTTGATGATCGTACAAAGGGTTGTCTTGCATTCAAAGCAGCCCGAGCGTGCACGGAGGTGGATGTTACGCAGTGTATTCCCGATGCAATTTGGGTCACAATGGGTGCGTGGGTTTCTAGCAGTCTATTGAGGTTGAGAGTAAATTGGCCTATGGCTCTAGGTGCAAAATTCATGGGGCATGAGTTAGCTGTTTGTAAAAAAGCCCGACCAACACAGATGAATTCAATTGATGAGGCAGTAAAGGGAAGAAAGGATGGTCGGAAAGTCACTATTGTGAATGAGCATCTGCAAGAGTGTTGGGGAATCAAACAGAAAAGAAGAATGATGGGTGGATTGAGGTGAATCATAGGAAGGCTTCCAAATCTAAATCAGATGGAACTACTAAAATAGGTGGCGTTGCCAAAACAGGTGGTTTTACTAAAATTGTTCGCAAAGAGTTTATTCATAAGTTGGTTAAAGATCCTGATCGTATTTTCAAGGATAAATCCTCTACTTCTTTAGTGCAACAACATGAGTCCATACATACTATGAACCACGTTGATGATCGGAAGATTGATGAACCTTGCATAGAGGAGGAGAACGATGATGCACTAGCCATTATTGTGTTTAATGAGAAAGAAACTACTGCAAGAAGAGATAATCCTCAGCAAGGTGGAAAGGAGGTGGACCTTCAAAATTAGGGAAGGCAACTTATCATACCTGATCATCAGGGTAACGATGTGGATGGTGGAAACAACGATGGTGACGTCCCTCCTATACATACTGTGGAAACTATTTTGAAACGTTCTATTCTAGTTGATGAGGTGGCTAGGAGATTGGCTCGGATAAAGGCAAGAATGCAGAATGGAAAGACTGAGGAAGGAGAACAAGGAATGTCTAGTCACACATGTGACAAACATAATGCATCACCCTTTATCAATCTTACTCAATGATCAGTTTTTTGTGTTGGAATATTCGGGGAGTTCGTAGTAGGGACTCTTTGTCACGTTGGAAGAAATTAATTATGCAGAATAAAGTGGATGTTGTGGTTCTTCTTGAGCCAATGGGTGATGCGGCCATTCTTGATTGGTTATTTCTGTCTGAAGGTTTTACTCATTCCAGCCATGGTGATGGTATCATTGGAGGCATTTGGTTGCTGTGGAAAGACAGTATTCACATTAGTTCCATTATATGGTTGCTGTGAAATTTATCTCCTCGTTATGATGTTTAAGGTCATTTGCTGGAATGCTAGAGGTGTGGGGAATAGAAGCACTTCCACAAATCTCAACGACCTTTGTGTGCTTCACCATCCGGATATTCTTGTTATTATTGAGCCTAAAATTCAGCATGATAGGCTAAGTGGTTTGGCTCGTCGGCTTGATTATGTTCATCATTGTCATGGTGATGCTATCAATAATCATATTTGGCTTTTTTGGAAGGATACCGTTGATGTTTCAAATATTTCTCGGGGCTCTCACCAGGTGACATCGAGTATTAATTTCACTTCAAATCAATTTCAATCATTGTGTACTTTTGTTCATGCTCCTTGTCTGGTTGATGATCGGTAGGCTGTTTGGAATGATATTGTTGATCGTTATTCGGATACTACTCTCCCATGGATGATTGCTGGTGATTTCAATGCCATTTCGAGCTGGGATGAAAAGAAAGGTGGTGATAGAGTTGATAACGGTTCTAACCACTCTTTCAACCTTTTTCAAATGAGGGCGGGAGTGCTAGACGCTAGTTTTGAAGGTATCTGGTCTAACAATCAGTCCAATGATGTGCGTATTTGGGAGAGGTTGGATCGGGTCCTTGTCAATGGAGCTATGTTTGCCACCTTACCTGATTTTCAAGTGACTCATTTGACTTGGATTCACTCAGATCATTGTCTGTTACTTATTGAGCCAGCCCCTCGACTCCCTCTAAATGCTTTCTTTCATTTTCAGAAATGTTGGACTAATCACTCCCAATTTCAGAATGTGGTGACTGAAACGTGGAATGGTTCTTTACATAATGATCCTCTTGTTAACTTTGGTCTCAAACTGAAAATTCGCAGCGCCTCTAAGTTACAGATTGTGTACAACCAGTTGTTGTTGCACACTCTTGTACAGACGGATCTTTTGCAGCAAGATAAAATAATGAATAGCGACTTTTCACCCAGTTCGGCCAAGTGCCTACCTCTGGGAAAGAATGAACCTCAGTCTTTCAATTCACTAGTCTCAAGGTCTGTTGTACAACACGGTTCGACTCCACACAACCTATGCTACTCAACCTTAGCTAGTCGATCACAAATAATCAGAACACGCTCTGACTTGTGTTTCACACACACCTACTCACTTGAACCAATTCAGAATAGCTCTACCTCTGATCCCACAGACTCAGCCTATTCTAATTAGTACAACGTGACCGTAGGTTTGCTATAGCACCCGCTGTAGCAACTAGCTGGTGCAAGTTCTGTACGCTGTGCTCCATAGCCTTCCGCCGAGCCAATCGAACCCTTTCACGAGCGCTGAGCACTCTGGAACGCTCCCCCTCACTCAGTGACCACCTGTCACTAGGAAGACCTGGCCTCCTGCAGATTGTCCGAGTTCCTCCTCTCGAGAATTCCCCTGCGGCCCGTGTTGATCAACCAACAAGCCCGTTCTGCTCTGAATTGGTTTCTATGATCAAGCTCTGATTAGACTCTGCAAGTCTCGATCAGCCTCCGCTTCAGTCACTCAGCTCTGCGCGCACGCTCTGCTCTTCGTGACTCCCCGACTCTCCTTGCCGTATTTAAACTCTCCGTGTATGTGCTCTCAAGCTTTCTCTATTCTCTGCACCTAACCCCTCAGCTCTGCTCTCGCGCTCTACTCACGGTGGTGATCCAATCCCTCTACTCTAGCACTCTGAATATTGCTCTGCTCTCTTTCAATATCTGAGGTGCTTGGATTCTATGTTGGATGGATGGATCCTTTACTGCTTTGCCCAGCCTTCTCTAAATAGAAACTCCATGCTCCATCAATATTAAATTTAGGAAGTTCTTAAAAGATCTCAACAAGATCCTTATCTCCTACTTTTTGGGAGATTTGAAATTCCTAAAAGATCTCAACAAGATCCTTATCTCCTACTTTTTAAGAGATTTGATTTCCCAATCAAATCTTCAAGTTGTGGCACGGAATCTTTTCTGGGGATATTTTGAGAATATTTAGAAGCCTCCCATTACACTGCTACTTCATATCTAGGCAGATTATTCTTCGTGCCAAAACTACTGCTACAGCTCCTGCTGTAGCAACTGCTTGTACTCTAAGCTTGTTCATTCTCGCTGGTTTTGCACCAGTTGTTGTCTTCACAAGAGTAGCTGTATCATCTTGCTTTCAATCTTCAGGATACTCTACCGACCTGTTGCGATGCTGGCAGCAACCCTCCGTACGTTCTTTGGGTTGCTTCAAGTTGATCGGCATGCTATTGACTTTGGGAATCTTCTAAATTCCATTTAGAAAGCTTCCGTTGCTCTTCTCTTCAATTCTGGCCAGCTTGTTCTTCACTTCGAAATCTGCTATTTAGGATGCTACACCGATCGTTGTAGCAACGCCTTATGCACTCTGCTTGTTCACTCTGGAATGCTCTGCACTAGCTGCTGCATTCACATGCTTGCTGTAGTAGACTCTGTGCACCTTGTAAGAGTTTGTCAAGGATGACACATACCTTAACACAAACTGAAACGTCTTCGGCATCGGTTGCAGATATGGAATTGGGAAGTGTTTGGCAATCTGAACATGAAGATGAGGGACCTCTTAGTTCAGATTGGAAACTTGGAAAATAGCCTGCAGACCGGCTGGTCGGATGATCTAGCCAGGAGAAATGAGCTCCTCAAAGCGAAGTATGCAGATATGAAAGAAGCTCACATTGACATGCTATCTGCAAAAGCTCGCTTAACCTGGATGCAAGATGGTGATCGGAAGACAAAATTTTTTCATTCAGCCATTCGGGCTAGGAGGTCTCGAAATCGGGTTCAATTGATCTTGGATGATGGTAGTATTTCGGAAGATCAGAATGTTATAGGTAGTGCTGCAGTTCGTTTCTATTCTGAATTACTTAACGGGTATACTCCACCACCCCCTCTAGAGGAGTTTGCTGATTTTTCACCTCTTGTCGATGAAGAGATTAATACAAAGCTTTGTCGCCTGATGAGATGGAGATTCGAGAGGCTATTTTCTCAATGAATGCGGATAGTGCGTCGGGGCCTGATGGCTTTATTGGTCATTTTTACCGTATCTGTTGGGATACTATCAAGGATGACATTGTTGCTGCTATTGTTGGTTTTTTTTCGTGGTTGTCTTCTTCTGACCTCGATGTCTGCCACCCATTTGGTCTTTTTACCAAAAGTCAGCAATGCTACAGCAATATCTCGGTTGCGGCCGATTAGTCTAAGTAATTTCTCTCACAAGATCATCTCTCACATTATGACAATTCGGTTAGCGCCTTTGTTTCCTTGGTTGATTATTGAGGAACAAACCGGTTTCGTGAAGGGCGCTCCATGCATGAGAATATTGCCCTTGCTCATGATCTTGTGTTTGATCTTGACAAATCGGGGGAGGGTGATAAATATTCTTATCAAACTTGATATGTCGAAGGCGTATGATAGTATCTCATGGACCTTTATTATTAGGTCGTTAAGGAGTTTTGGTTTTTCAGAGACTTGGTGTGATCTTGTGTTTCGATGCATCTCAAATTGTCAATACTCGGTGAAATGGGATAGTAACCTTATAGCTTCTTTCGATCTCTCAAGGAATTCGACAAGGGGATCCACTTTCCCTTAGTCTTTATGTTATCGCCATGGAATGGTTTAGTAAAGCTCTTAAAAGGGGATTTAGAGACGGTGTTATCCGATCTTATCGCACCAAGAGAAATGTTATTGAGATTAGTCATCTGCTCTTTGCGGACGATGTTTTATTGTTTTCTAATGGCTGCGACGCATCTCTTTTGAATCTTTTGAATGTTATAAATAGATTTTGTGACCTTTCCGGGCAATGCCTTAACACTGAAAAGAATATTATCATCTTCCCTAGTCATATGAATGCGAATAGGAAATCTAAGACCCGTAACCTTCCAAAATTTAAAGAGAACGCCCTTCCAGTTACCTACTTTGGAGCTCCTTTGTATAAAGGTCGTACGCGCATGGATTATTTCTACTATTTGGAGGAGTGGGTGCGAAATCGGATTAATGGATGGGCTTGCAATTATTTATCCATGGGAGGAAGGGTTACGCTGATCAATGTAGTGCTTAACACCATTGCTATCCATTGTATGATGGTCTTACCCGTGCCTGCTGGTGTCCTAACTAAGTTGGTATCCATTATGTCGAACTTCGTCTGGGATAGTGGCCGTGACCGGCGTCGTCAATGGGTTGCTTGGGAGCGGCTTTTCTGCATTAAGGAGGCTGGTGGCCTCGGTATTCTTCATCCGAAGAGCATTATGTTATCTCTTCATGCTAAATTGGCTTGGAGTTATGTCTATGGCAATTCCTTGTGGGCTAGATATGCGAAATCTAGATTTCACGAAGGTTGTCGTGGCTCTCCGCTTTGGAATAACATTGGTCATCTTATTGTCATGATGCGCTCGGAGGGTTTGTGGAAGATTGGTTGTGGTAATGTTCTATGAAATGAGGTTTATCGTCAGCTTGGTTTGACCGCCCCATCTGATATCAATCGCGAGAGTATCCGGAATGTGTTACGCAGTCCGGGTCAGCGCTTATCTTTACTTCATACGCTGCCAACTAGAATGGCTCAGGACTTCATGGGCATTGTGATTAATGAACAGCCGGATTGTTTTTCTTGGCGAGGATCGGATGATGGCCTTTTTCAAACCAAACGATTCTTTGTTTCTTTTCAAACATGCTATGGTTGTGTGGGATGGGGAGGTGTTATTTGGAAACCATTGATACCTACTAAGGTGTCTTGCTTTGTTTGGTAATTATTTCATATGATTACTCCTACTGATGATAACATATCTGGCTAGCCATTCAGCTTGCCTTGCGATGTGAGTGTTTTTCGCTTTCGTGCCAAGAATAAGCGCAACACCTTTTTTTTTTTTCAAGGAAAATGGGCTCATAGCCTTTGGTCTCGACTTGGCCATCTTTTTGATCGCCCTCGATTTTGTGATCTCGTGGCTTTCAACTGTGTTTGCCTCCAAGGCAACAAGAGGGACTTCATGGCCAATTTGGCGGCTGCTTTAGCTTGTTGTGCCTTGCGCGAAATTTGTAAGGCTCGCAACCATGCACGCCATAACTTAAGCTATCGTGACTGTTATTATATGTGTGTTCGATCGGCTCCTTATTTGGCTCGACTGATTACTAAGCCTTCTAAATCTTCCTTCCAGAACGATCTCATCATGTGGACTCTTTTTCCTAAGGACTTCAGACCACATATTGTGAGGATAGTTTGGCATCCTCCAGATCACCATCATGTCCTTAACATCGCCCTTATTGAGAAACCGAATATGTGTCTTTGTGGCGCCGTTGTTCGTAATCATGCAGGCCACATGATCTTTGCTCTGCACGCCAATATTGATAAAACCGAGCCGCTGGAGGAAGTTGATTCTTTTATTCAGCGTGTCTTTTGCATCGCTGAATTAGCCCGCATTAGTATTATACAAGTGGAAAGTTCCCACCCTTGCATGCTTCTTCTTGCTAATCCTGAACATGATGTTCTTGTTGTTATGCTTCACGTTCGATGTTGCATCGTCTCACCTCATCCTGCAATCCATTTTAGGTGTGTTTGGCCGTCGAAAAACGCTGCGGCTATAGCTTTTGTTTGTTGTGAATCTCCTGGGATATATTGGGATACTCGGGTTCTCCATCATGCGACTCGGAGGGCCATTTTACAAGATCAGCTCTAGTTGTGTTACTTCGGCCATGGCTCCCGTCTACATGCTATCCTTCCCTCTTCATCAAGCATAATTGATGACATTGGTAGAGCAACACCATTCCATATCGAGCGTTCTCATTATGACTCCACCATTTTGTGATTGGTCGGCTCGTGAGGGCTTTTCTTCTATGCACTATCTTAGGTCACCATCGGATGTATGTCGAAGAGACCTCGAAGAGACCAGCCTTATTGTTTTGTTTTCTCCTTTGTATTAGCCTGTTCGGTGTTATTGGATCGAGCTTATAATCTGTCGGCGTTTGAGGGCGTTTTATTCATTTATTAGGTTGTTTTTGGGACTTGTCCGAAACAACGGTTTAAGATGTAAACCCCGATCCAGGTGTTTTGGATCAGATTTTAATAAAGGTGCTGGCATTTAAAAAACAAATCTTCTTTTCACTAAATCTATAATGAAGTGGTGCCTTATATAAATATGTTTGGTTCTTGATTGCTGAATTGGATTCTTGGAAATATTGATGGTTATGTTATCGCAGTAGAATGTCATAGCATCCTGTGGTACTCCATACTCAGAGAACATTTGTTTCATCCAAATCATTTGGGCATAGCAGCTTCCAGCAGTAATATACTTTGCCTCAACCGTTGATAGGGATATGATGTTTTGCTTCTTTTTTAATCAGGAGACCAGGTTGTTTCCCATGAAAAAGCATCCTCCAGACGTGCTCTTCTTATCTTTTGTACAACCTGCCCATTCAGCATCACAATATTCTACCAGACTAGCATTTGTGTCTGAACGTTGTTGAAATTGTGGTAGTAAAAATACTAGTCCAATCACGGTTTCAAACAATATTTATAATCCGAGTGACCTCGAGTCGAACCCAATAGAAAAGCCTAGATTAGTCCAAAGCTAGCTTGTAATGCTTAAGGTAAATCTACTAAATAAAAAGGGGGTTTTTTTTCCTCTAAGTGAGGTATCTCTAGTGAATATTAAAGACAAGATGAAATATGGTCTAAGATGTAAATAATAGAGAAAGCGTAGTCGGAATTCTATTTGACCCTTAGGTCTTGCGATTAGCAACACAAAACTTGTCTAAATCATGAGTAAATTCGAATGATGGTTCTAGGCTAAGGTATCACACATTCTAAATTCAACTCTCGCCTCTTCTCTAGAATGGGAATAATACCTAAATAGTACGTTCTCAAACTCTCGCTCTATTGAACCGCGTAGAACTAAAGTCTCCTAATCTCAACCTCTCGGTCTATTGATATTTAACTAGAGTCGCTCAATACTTAGCCTAGTGGAATGCGTATGTCACTCTCGTGCACACACGCAACCTAAAATAATCATGCTTGATCTCCTAAACAACCTAAGTTCAACTCTCATTCCATCCCTAAGTGTTTTATCAATTCATACTCACTTAGGTATTTCGTTAAACACTTGGTGTGCACAAAATTGATATGAAGAACAAGCATAAGAATTTTCAATCAAATTTCACTCATATAGATAAAAAGACAAGTCTTGCATTACAATCAAACCTAAGGGATCCATAAGGACCCCAACTACTGAACAACTACTCACTCATGGTGAGTTGGAAACAAAACATGATAGTTAATTGAAATTGTTCACCAATTGGATGCAAAGAGGTAGTGGTTGAGTAGAGGGTTGATGTAGATTCTCCAATTGCGTAAATCTTCCTCCAATCCTTGACAATTCTTCAAGTTCTCCAAGAGAATTCGCCTAGGGTTTTCGTTCTTGGAAGAGGAGAAGTTCTAATTTTACATCTCATTCTATTTATACCCTTTGAAAATTTCCAAAATTTACCCGCAGTTCCCGAATCACTTGATTCGGACAGGCCTTAATAAAATTGATTCGGACAGAGTGTCCGAATCACTTACTCAGAGCTGTTTCGAGCTGGTGGAATCACTTTTCCCTGGCCGAATCACTTTCTGTTTCGGTCAACCCTTATTTGATTCGGTCAAACATCCTTATGCAGCTAAGATGATTCGGGTACCTGGGCGAATCACTTTCTGATTCGGTCGAATCATATACTCAGTGGGGTTTCTGCTTGGGCGAATCGATTTCTTCTGGCCAAATTACTTTCTGATTCGGCCAAACTCCATTTGATTCGGTCAAGATCCTTGTAGAGCTAAACTGATTCGGGCAGCTTGCTTCTTCCGTGGCCGAATCACTTTTTGATTCGGTCAACCTCATATGTGATTCGGTCAAATCAGTCAAGTTCTCCCTGAGTCAAGTTGATTCATGTAGCTGAGATGGTTCGGCCAAGCTGGTGGGCGAATCACTTTTTGATTCGGCCGAATCACTTTTGTAGCTTCCCCAATCTTGTTGTTTTTGATCTTGTTCGACCGGAAATCATCCAGATTTTCTTCGGGTCACTTCCTATCGTGTAATACATATTTTAAACCTGAAATGGCCAAGAAAGCATCAAATGACTTTATAAAAGAGCGGAACAAACAGGAAGTAAGGGGAAAATATGGACAAATATAAGGTCATTTGTCCGCTTATCAAAACACCCTACACTTAAGCCTTGTTCGTCCCGAACAAGTATATGCAGAAGTCAAGCGGAGAGCAAGATGCTAGATCATATATGACAGTATCAAAGCACGTAGCAAATCTTACGCACATAAAACACATCCCACCCCAACTCACGTAACATAACATAAAAATGACTAAACAAAGAAAACTAATCTACTCCTAACTCACTGTCGTAGGAATCAGGGATGCATTTAGCGTATGCATCAAGCCTTTAAACCCCTAGGCTACCCTAGTGGGCGAGTTATAGTCTTGTGAGAGTTTTCAAAATAGGAATACTCACAAATCCCACTTGCAATCATACATAAGAGTTCAAAATCCAAATATAGTTTGCTAAGCAAGTACTTCTTTATCAAGCCCCACATAATAATGAAGTTGTGCAAATAATTTACTTCACGCAAACTCTGAGGATCATTCACTTTATTGTGACAACAAGTATTCATAGAATCGATATCAAGACTAGCATTCGTAAAATTCAAATTATCGCTCAATTTCCTATGCAAGTAGTATGAAGAAAAGCGTCGCTTACACAAAAAACTTTGTCGAGTCAATCACATATGCTTGCTAAGGGCAAGTCCATAGGCTCAAGACAACAAACTCATTCTCAAGTTTTAGACTATACGTCATAACCCGTAAGAGAAGAGAAGTTTCGACATTGAAAATTTTAAATTCCACTCGTACAAATCTTGATGCTTAAGTAATAAATTTCGAGGGTCATACTTTAGACGTTTCCTCAAATGCAAATGCCTTACGCACATTCATGCGAAAGAAATTGCGGAATAGGCACAAAGTCAAGAATTAAGTGTGTTTATTTATTTTTGCATTTATACAAATGCTTTCAAGGGGGAACTTACCTTCCTAACCCTCGGCATTTGTAAAACTTTTCCTTGACCCAAAAATCAAACAAATAATATTTTTGTATTTATACAAATGCTTTCAAGGGAGAACTTACCTTTCTAACCCTCGGCATCTGTAAAACCTTAAAGATATAATTTTTCTTTTTTGCGCCTCTCTTTTTTTTTCCTTTTTTCGCAGACACTTCAAAACACCCCACACTTAATACTTGAATGCACTACAAGAAAAACTGCTAAAATCAACGGCACGTTCCGTCAGTTTTAGCCTATATCTGTTGGTTATGGGATTAAAAATGATGGATATTTCCGTTGGTACGCCGTGGGTTATAGGGGCATAGATTTTATTGGATCTGTTGGTTTTGAAGATTTTATCTACAGAATTTCTGTTGCTTAATCGATTGAAAATAATGGAAAAAATCATCAAAAGTAATGATTAATCCGTCGTTTATAATATTCGTGGGTAAATTGTTAATCAAATACATTTACTATTATACCCTTTTTTATTAGCTACGAATTTATGACATTAATTTCAACAATAAATCGATTGGTTTTATAAGCTGCGCTCAGTTACAATCAAGATAAAATCAACGAATAATATGTGGGTTTTACCATTTGTTGATTATAAAATAAGTTTACTATTTTGCCTTTTCTAATTCCTACGAATTTATGATTTTATTTTCAACAAATATCTGTCGGTTATAAAATACTGAGTTTCCAACAAACAAAGTTGTGGGTTTTAATGTTTGTCGTTTTCATATTTATAAAAAATTAAAATTAATTTATAAAAAACAAAATTAATACGAAAGAAGCAATAATAGTAAACTTGAATAAAAGTACAAATTGTTCTGAACAGAAGAGGGAAAACGTAAAAAGTGCCAAGTATCAAAGTTTACTAGCTAATCTGTTTATCTACTCCAAGTGCATCATGATCGCTAGAACTTGCAACACTTCTCTGGCCATCATTTTGTTTTTCCTGAATTATACAAATAGAAATTAATATACGAATAATGTATCATAGCATATTTAAGTGTGCAATCTGTCAGTTTCATGTCATAAAGTAAAAAATTAATATTTATTACCTTAAGCGAATGTTGAATTTTTGAATATATGCTCTCCAATGTCTTTATAACAAGGCGGACGACTTCTGTGTTCTCCTTCACTGTACTATTTTCTGAGTTAGAAATGCCCCTATTAGGTAACATTTTCAGCCAAACTTCTTACTTCTTCACTTGACACTGAAGCTTCGCTGAGCAATGCATTTGAGTTTGCATTTTGTAAGATTTCGTTCACAACTTTGAAAAATAGATCCTCCGCAAAACACCCACCATAATTCGATTGAGTTGGTAATTTAGATCCATGCTTTTGATAATAAGAACCTGTTAATATTTCATTTGCAGGAACACGTGGCACACCAAGAATTCGATTCTTTTTAACCGGTCCAACGGCCTCAATCCACCACTGAAGTGGTTCTTTTCTTTGCTCATCTAATGTTTGTAGTCGCTCTTCTAATATTTTTTCATATCGCTCCTGCAAAATATTAGGTAAGTGTCATATTATAAATAAGAAAAATGAGAAAAGTATAAATGTTAATGATTCTGAACTCAGAATCTAGTTTGACAATAAAAGGGTTCATAATTTGGAAAAAAAACATTAATAAAAGGTCGTGAAAAACTAGTAAAGGCAATGTACAACCTCCTGTTGCATCAAATATGAAACTGTGACCAAACTGATAGTATGCTTCCATAAAAAATCATTGTAATCTAAATATGAATCAAAAGAATGAAACTTGGTTCATAAGAACAAAAGGTATTAACAACTTATTTCAGTGAGAAGAACATAAGGTAACATATTAAATACAACTTATAAATTAAGAGGAACTGATGTGAGGAAATGAAAATAATAATTAAAGATCATACATGGAAGCGAACATCATAATACTATGCAGGTTACAAACTTACCGCAACTGCTCTTGCATCAGCTGAAGTAAAAGTTTGGGTGTCTTTGTGTTTATATGTGGCCTCAAAAAGTTGTAAGCGCGAAGGAGATTGACCATTCTTCTCGGTAAGGTCCTACAATGATTTAAAGACAATAAATCATCAGCTAGCAAAGTAAACTATATATCTCTATAAACCGCATGCAGCAGCCATGCAGATTAACTCCTAACCAAGGCATTAATATTAACCACCCCAATCCTAATTACAATAAAAATAAAATCACAAACTCCAATCCACAAAAGAATATGTACATTGTCATATTATCAGCATTCATAGATAAAACCTACGAGTGTACCTTTTTAATTTTAGCATGTGATGTCGGGCCAGTAGCATGTACCATAACCTTCTTCTTTCGATTTTCTTTGTTAATTTCAGATTTGGAAGCATGTTCTTGTCCTAGAAAATGGCCACAGAGTGAGCTCCAAACTTCACTTGAAAAGTGAAATTTCACAGTGTCTCAATCCGGCAGATTTGTGAACAAGCAGTTGCTGCAGCACACTCTTGTTCACAAGAATTAATCTCAGCAAGCAACAAACAATGCACAAGTTTGTTCACCCAGTTCGGCCAATCTGCCTACGTCTGGGGAGGACTATTCTCCAGTCCTCAATCCACTCAACCAAAGGTTCCAAGTACACTAGGTTACAACGCACGCAACCTATGCTACTCAACCTCTTGTTGACTACTCAGCACAATCAGAACAAGCTCTGATTTGTGCCAGCACACCCTCTACAATATGTCAGTCTAGAATAGCTACAATCCTCTCAAAGAACTCAGCCTATTCTATCCTACACTACTCAGCAGGGTTGCTGCAGCAACAGCTGTAACACACAGCTGAAGCACACTGTCCGCGTCGCTCCAAGGCCTTCTGCCGAGCCGATCGAACCACTCCAAGAGCGCTGCACACTCTGAGTAACTCCCCCTCACTCAGTGACCACCTGTCACTAGTGAGTTCTTCCGCACGAACCTCCACCGAGCCTTCCACCCGTCAGTTCTTCCGCGGCTGCCTTTGATCAACCAACAAGCTCCACAGCTCTGAATTGGCTTCCAGATCAATGCACGAATCAGTCTTTGCAAGACCTGATTCTCTTCTGCAATGCTCACCACAGCTCTGCGCTCAACGCTCTGCCCGTGTGTGTTTGATCGAAGAACAACGTCCGTAGCACCCAGAAAATCCTCTCTCTGAAATCTGTGTCTACTCTCGTGTATCACTCCGCTTCGATCACACTCTTCAGCCCTCAAACCTTCTGCTTAAATACCCACACCACTTTAAGCAATTTCCAGGTTTAGGCAATTGACCCACAAGATCAATTATCTCCTAAAATCTAGGAGATTAGATTTGATTAATATCTTCAATGCAAAACTCCTTCTCTGACTAGCAAACCTTGCTGGAAAATGCTCAGCAGCATTTTAGAAAACCTTCTAAGAGCTTTCACAAAGCTGCCATACCTTAAATCGCACCCAGCACAAAAACTGCTACTCGGACAGTTGAACCAGCACTTGAACCAGCACCTGCTGCAGCATCCCCTGCTGCATCTGCTGCTGGTTTACTTCTGCTGGTATGCTTGATTGTTTGAGCTGTAGCAGCTCCTTGTTCACATAAGCTGGTTTTGTCAAACACTGCCATACTTGCAACAACAATCTCCCCCTTGGCATTTTGACAAAACCTCTGGAGCATATGCACTCTTCCATGAACCAGGAAAAAAAATACTCTAAATAAAACCAATAGAGAGTAAGTAGATGTGGTGTGGCCACACACGGCCGAAGATACGACCACGCAGGGTCAAAACAAAGTGTATCAATATTCAGCAATATTCAGCAAAAATCAGCAACATAAAAATCTTCTCTCCCCCTTTTTGTCATAGATGCTCAAGGGGCCTGCTCCTCATCCTCCAGGAACTCCAAGTCTCTGATGAGGCTCCGAATCTGGCCACGCCTGGCATCCCTCCGTTTGGCCTCAGTATCAAGAAAGAGCAGTTCAGACCTGAGATGGCTCACAATTCTGGCACGAAGAGCTGGCTGAATGGATGCAGCAGGGGGAAGAGAGTCCTCCAGGGGAGCTGGAGCTGAAGAACCAACCATTAGAAGATCCTCATACGCAACATCCACTACATGTTTTCCCTTGAATAGCTTGTGATCTACTGTGAAGACCTGCAGCTCCTCAGATAAGCCTTCAGTAATCGCTCCAAACTCTGGATGCTGAGAGACCATGATCCCATGGATGAGGGAGGGCAGCACAATAGGCTTGCTGGAGGAAGCACTCCCGGCATGAGCAGCAAGCTGGGGAAACATAACACTTCCCAGGCTAATCTTCCTCCTCTTTCCAATAGAATAGAGAAGGTTAGCAAAATCTTTGTTGACCTTCCCTTTGTGAGAACTAGGAATCCAGTTCCTGACACCAAGATGATACAGCAGAGCATACTTGGAGGTTAGCTCAGCCGCACTGAGGGTAGGGCCACCCCAAGACAGGCACACTCCCCCTGTGAGGATCTTCGCCACAAACTCTGGCTTAACATCAGTGGGAGCTCTTGCATTCTCAGAAATTCCAAGAAAAGCATCAATAATTTCAGGAGTAATCACCACTGACTTACCCCGTACCCAGCTTTTCCCATACTCACCAGCACCTTCCTCGCCAAATTTCTCCTTTATATTCACAATAAACTCTCTAACCAGGGTAATATTGAACCGGTGAGGAAAGGTTAGGGACTTTAGAAGATTTACCTCAGTTAGTAGCTGGATCATAGCAGCTGATCTGTACTTGTCTTGGACCAATCTCTTCTCATGCACAATGTGTTTCCTCTCAACAGTACTCCATGTTTGAGAGACGCTTTTGTTCCTGAACCATGTGCCTCCGACTGTGAGAGCAGAATAATCTTCAGCTGCAGGTCCTCTCTCAGAGGGTCCACCAAGAGAACCTTCTTCTTCTTCTTCACTGGATGATCTTTCACTACTGGAGCCTGGGATCAGAATAGGGGCTTTTCCCTTGTCTGAAGAAGGAGGATGTGCTGTAGCAGGTTCTTGTTCAGGGGACTCAGCAGCTGTTTCAACCCCTTCACCAATAATGCCTGGGGACATGACGAGTGATCTGCACTCTTCTTCTGCAGAGGCTGCTACAGCAGCCTCTGCTGCTTGTTCTTCTTCAGAGGCAACTTCAGTCACAGCCTCTTCTGGCAGCACTCCAGAACTGGAGACAGGTTCTCCATCACGTACCAGCCGCCTCCTCTTCTGCGAAGCTCCTTCAGAGGGTGAGGGCACACTGTGCGACTCAGGGAGAGGGTTTGGTTCCCACACTACCACATCCAGGCGCTGAGTGGGGTCTTCATTGCGTGCCTTGGTCCTTCTTTCAGACCTCCCCTGCCTGTCTGCAGCCAGATTCTTCTTCAACCCGCGTGTCTTCACCATTTCTGCAGAGATGTGGAAGGTATGAGGAGCGCACAGAGGATGGTCGGCAGTGATTTCTGAGAAGCCCTTTGCTCTTGATCTTTGCCCTAGAAAATATTTACCCGTTATTTTCTTTTTCCTTTTTGAAGATGTAAGACACGTGCCTCCCATGTGCAAAAATTTTCCTTTCCATCCTCAGCAACCAACACATGTGAACAAGCTAATTTGGACCAGGTTGCTGCAGCACATGTGAGCTTGTTCACCTATTCAATTCAGGCTGCAGTTCTGCTCAGAGGATCCTTAAGAGATTCTGGTGGAACTTTCTTCACCCACACTTGAGATACACCAGAGCTTTTCTTCTTCTGATCTGCCAGTCTCCAATCTCTTCGTTTGTCATTCTTGGGTTTCCATATCCGCAAAAACTGCTGTTTACATGCATTTTTAGCAATCCAGTGCCCTTGTGTACCAGTCTGAGCATTCCTGATCTGCAATTCTTTCCAGCAACTGTGATTCCGTGGAGCAACATGGAATGAAGTCCTTGTGCAGCAAGTGTAGTTCCTGGATTTTACTCCTTCTTTTTCAACTGTGCAGGTTCTGCGCTGCTGCTTCAGGTTTGAGTTGAACTTCTGATTCCCAACCCTTGTACGAAAACCCCGTTTAATCCGAGCCTTTTGCACTGTTTTAGAAAAATGTTGTCCCCGATGCTGCAGCATCCTCTTGTTCACATGTCTAGTTCCATCTTTGTCTGCAGTTTTTGAGGAGTCATCTGAATTCTTCTTTTCATCTGTCTCAACAGCTGAAGCTTTAATAAACACTGTCCCTCTAGAGCTTTCTTCACCAGTGTATCCAAGACCCATTCTCCCTTTACCAAGTCTTTGGAAAGACAAGATTTCGTCCAAGATATTTTTCTGGGAGTTTTCTGCCTTGGCTGTTGCTTGTGAAGCACCTATATCTGTACCCTTTCTTCTAGTGTCTTCCCTTTTCAGAATGGTAACTTGTCTGTTTGAAGAAAGAGGACATTTCCTTCGTTCTTCTTCCAAGAGATTAACTCTGTCAGTCAATGCTTGATTTGCCTGAAGAACTGCTTCACACTGCTTGAGTATCTTCTCCAGATAGTTAGCAAGAGTGCCAGATAAGTCCTCCTCATCTTCACTGGCAGATGAGTCACTTTCATCTTCACTTTCAGACACTTCAATCCCGTAGTGAATTTTGTCCTTCTTAATCTCCTTGAGGTTGAAATCAGATATACTGGTCAGCACAACACATTTTTCCTCATCACTTTCCTCAGAGTCACTCCATTTAGCTGTCATAGACTTACTGTTCTTTTTCTCTGAGCTCTTGAGAGGTTTGCTTGGACAGTCAGCCTCAATGTGTCCATACCCTTCACAGTTCCAGCATTGAACACCCTTTTTCATATCTTTCCTCTCCTCTTCATTCTGAGCAGATTCTTTTCCTTTCCTTTTATTTTCTCCACCCCTTCTGAATTTTTGAGAAGATGAGCTTTATCCATTTCTTGAGTCCATGTTTTTCAGGAGTTTTCCAAGATTCTTGACAATCATACTCAGCTGCTCCTCTGAGCCTGTCTGCTTGATTTCTGCTTCAGCTTTCAATCCAATGTTCTTATCCTTAGGAGTGGTGTCTCCTTTAACCAGCTTCATCTCAAATTGTTTGAGAGACCCCATCAGCTCTTCCAACCTCATGAATCTGACATTTTGCGCCTCTTCAATGGCTGTCACTTTCATGTCGAATTTTGTGGGCAATGATCTGAGAACCTTTCTGATAAGCTTTTCTTCAGGGATGGGCTCACCAAGAGCATGAGCTTCATTTGCGAGATCACAGAGTTTAGCATTAAACTCAGTGACTGTTTCCTCATCCAGCATCCTCAGATTCTCAAATTGTGTGGCAATAATCTGGAGTCTTGATAGCTTCACTCTATCAGTTCCTTCATGGGCAGTTTGCAGAATCTCCCATGCTTGCTTGGCCAAATCACAGTTTGATATCAACCTGAAATTGTTAGCATCAACTGCAGTAAAAATTGCATTCAAAGCCTTTGAATTACCAGTTGCTGCAGCACCTTCTTCAGCAGTCCACTGCTCTTCAGGTTTTATTCTTGTCACTCCTTGCTCATCTATGGTGATTGGGGGAGACCACTGAACTACAACAACTCTCCATGTCTTCTCGTCAATGGCCCTAAGAAAAGCCTTCATCCTAGCTTTCCAATAACCATAATTGCTCTCTTCCAATAGTGGAGGTCTACTTGTGCTCTGTCCTTCCTTCATTGTCTTGGCTTCTTCAGAGACACTGTAGGATCTTTTAACTCTGTGTGTCGAGTTCCTACTCTGATACCAATTGAAATTTCACAGTGTCTCAATCCGGCAGATTTGTGAACAAGCAGTTGCTGCAGCACACTCTTGTTCACAAGAATTAATCTCAGCAAGCAACAAACAATGCACAAGTTTGTTCACCCAGTTCGGCCAATCTGCCTACGTCTGGGGAGGACTATTCTCCAGTCCTCAATCCACTCAACCAAAGGTTCCAAGTACACTAGGTTACAACGCACGCAACCTATGCTACTCAACCTCTTGTTGACTACTCAGCACAATCAGAACAAGCTCTGATTTGTGCCAGCACACCCTCTACAATATGTCAGTCTAGAATAGCTACAATCCTCTCAAAGAACTCAGCCTATTCTATCCTACACTACTCAGCAGGGTTGCTGCAGCAACAGCTGTAACACACAGCTGAAGCACACTGTCCGCGTCGCTCCAAGGCCTTCTGCCGAGCCGATCGAACCACTCCAAGAGCGCTGCACACTCTGAGTAACTCCCCCTCACTCAGTGACCACCTGTCACTAGTGAGTTCTTCCGCACGAACCTCCACCGAGCCTTCCACCCGTCAGTTCTTCCGCGGCTGCCTTTGATCAACCAACAAGCTCCACAGCTCTGAATTGGCTTCCAGATCAATGCACGAATCAGTCTTTGCAAGACCTGATTCTCTTCTGCAATGCTCACCACAGCTCTGCGCTCAACGCTCTGCCCGTGTGTGTTTGATCGAAGAACAACGTCCGTAGCACCCAGAAAATCCTCTCTCTGAAATCTGTGTCTACTCTCGTGTATCACTCCGCTTCGATCACACTCTTCAGCCCTCAAACCTTCTGCTTAAATACCCACACCACTTTAAGCAATTTCCAGGTTTAGGCAATTGACCCACAAGATCAATTATCTCCTAAAATCTAGGAGATTAGATTTGATTAATATCTTCAATGCAAAACTCCTTCTCTGACTAGCAAACCTTGCTGGAAAATGCTCAGCAGCATTTTAGAAAACCTTCTAAGAGCTTTCACAAAGCTGCCATACCTTAAATCGCACCCCGCACAAAAACTGCTACTCGGACAGTTGAACCAGCACTTGAACCAGCACCTGCTGCAGCATCCCCTGCTGCATCTGCTGCTGGTTTACTTCTGCTGGTCTGCTTGATTGTTTGAGCTGCAGCAGCTCCTTGTTCACATAAGCTGGTTTTGTCAAACACTGCCATACTTGCAACAACAAAAAGTATTCTAGTCTTTGGTCAATTATGGAGGTTCCATATGCTGTAGCTCTATCGAAAGCTTCCTTTTTTGCTTCACGTTTAAGCCCTCGCATCCGATTTTCAATATGAATGATGACGTCTTTATTCCATTGGCTTTCACAAGTTCCATCCTCGTTTTTGTAATATCTCTGTTAAAAACGGTGAGACATACATCAACTAATTTTTAATTTAAAGGTAAACTTGTGATAGAGGTAGAATTTTACCCGAAACTCGTTTAGAACGGTGTCTTTATATTTGCCATGAGTTTGTAAATTAGCTTCACAGTAAGTGAAACATCCAACTGACCAATGTATCCTCATTATAGTTGACAATGTCCTAGTAGCCGTACAATTCAATATGCTTCATATGGATAAAATAAGTAAAGAACCCAAGTTAGTGAAAAGTTATTTAAGGAAATTAAAATAAAAAAATACTTACTGTCCTTCAGCTGCTCCAATAGATGGAATTTTGTCCGGTGGAGGAGGGTTTCCATAAACGCCTTTGGAATAACTCCGGCGTTTGCGTTTACTGCTTCCACCAACTTCCATTCCGTCAACCTGATTTTCAATATCAGTGGTACGAGTACGATTGCTGCGACCTCTTCCACGTCGGGGTGCATCAACAACAATAGCTATCACGGTAATTTTCCATGGTTAAACGATTGTGTTAGATTAGAATTTTTCGTGAATTGAAGTTATGAAGTTGTACTGTAGGCTGGCAGAGAAAAAGTAAAGCGGGAATCAGAATTCTCTTATCGATAATTAAGGCACGATGCCTCACGGTTAGAGAATTTCAAGGAAGTTGATTTATCATTCACAGCTCTTTCCTTAAGAGGAGTTATTTTGATATTCTTATCGTTAATAATTTGATTTTTTATACTAGCAATTTATATTTTTGATAAACCACATTTTATGTTCAACAATTCGTTAGATTGTTTGTCTTGAAATGAGAAGAAATATGTAGATTCAATATATCACACACACATGCATCATACATTCTTAGCTCAGGTTGTTTAGGAATTTTAGTACAGCAGTCAGCAGTTCATATACCTCAAGCTTTCTTTTCTGTACATGTCACGATATGTCATCAGCGTTGCATATGTGCGTATCTCTTATCACATTAGAAATATTTTTAGGAGAAGAAGACTTTAACTTCAAAAACAGCTAAGTACAAAAGCCGACCGGAGAAAGACGCATTACATTTTTATACAGCTGAAGTGTTTGATAGCAGCTGAAGTGTACTTTCAACTTAATGGAAATGTGAAACTGGAAAGACATACATGGATATGATTGTACCACCTCTCATCTTTCAGAATATGTTTTCCGTTTTCGTAATATCTTCATGCACTATATAACTTACAAAAAATTTCATAATCACAAAAGGCGTGATAGAATCTCTTTAGCACCATGCCAACACTAGTCTTGCATCAGCTTTGTGAATTAAAGTCAAACAAATACGTTTAGCTGCTTCAGAGATGAGAATAAATTAAAAAACCAAACGCAAACTTTTGATCAAATCGCACTTCTACGTCCTACCTCTACAGGTCCCCATTAACACGTCATGGGCATTGTCTTTTACACATTTAATCAAATAGGTTATAAGCACAAGCTAACTCACTCGTTTAACATGACATATAGTTAATACATGATCCCATCAAAAATCAGTTTAGGTTCACATGCTGCACATATTACGGTGACCTGTCAGTATCAATTTCAAGTACACATGATAGTATGTGTTAGATTATGGGAAAATATGATTTACATGAGATAATTAGAATATATGGTGATCTTGCATAAAAGATGAGAAAAAACAGGACAAGGGGATAAAAATGGATCTTTTGTCAACTAACAACGAAAGAAGGGCTGTGAGAAAATAATGAATCAGTGGCATGCCTGTAATGGAACCCATCCTCCTTGCACAAACTGGGGAGAAAAAGAAAAAGCCAGCTGCTTTTTAAATAGAAACACACAAAGCACGTGTTCTGTTTGCATATAGAAACTCAATAATTTTTTAAAACTAAGCTATGACTAACAGGAAATATTAAAAAGGTTCTTTTAACAAATCACTATGTATTTTCAAAACCATCACTGTCACTAAAACCATCATCATCCCTTTCTTCCCTATCATCTTCTTCATCTGCTATCTCATTATCTTCATCTTCGTCTTCAACAGTTTCATCTCCGTTATCATTTAAGATGTTACCCAGTTCTGCCAGACAATCCAAATTGTACTGCGAGCTTGACAGAAATTCAGAATTTGACACATCATCATCTTGAAATGCAGTTTCACTTGCAGTTGAAGTTGTTTCATCCAATGGAAGACTCTTGGTCCTTAGGATTAACTACGCTTGGAGCGTAGTAGATTTGCATAGCTTGACTCGCTAGTATAAAAACATCATTGGTATCTAATCTAGATTTTACATCAACGGTCACTACCCTATTTTTATCAAATTTACGTGAATTTCGGGAAGTACTGATGGAGCGTATTTATTTATACGCTCCATTGAGTTATTTATTCCCATAGTTTTATTACATTTTGCGTGAATCGATTACTCTTTTGTAGTGTTTTCGTATCGTAGATGTGTTCAAGATCGCATTGGATTTCATCGTATATTTGAAGCATTCATCCAAGGCCAAGTAGTCAACAGCAACAGTCAACTCTGCCGGTTCAATTAGAAATCAAATGTGGTTCAATGCGGTTCATCCTGGTTCAACCCAAAAACCCTAAACCTAAAAGATGGACAAAAGAGGAAAAGAATCCTCTCACTTCAACTTGACTTCACTTTGGACGGCACTATTCACGGCGGAGTTGCAGTAGAACGGCAGAGGGAGAAGATTGAAGTTCGTCGGAGTTCACTATTCACGCGCTACAGTACTACTGTTCATTACTGTTCCAGCACTGTTCATTACTGTTCCTGCCGGAAAACACTATTCACGACCGGAAAACACTATTCACTCAGATTTTGTTTTAGTTCAGTTTTTGTTCTCTAACTTATTGTAGTGTAATGAGCTCATCTTTATTGTATTCCATGGATAATATGAGTAGCTAAATCCTATTTTTAGTTTGGGGTTTATAATGCAACATTTGGTTTGAGGTCAATGAATACGTGATTCGAGCTATTGATTTGCTGCCCTTGTATGAGTGAATGAATGCTTTGATTGTCAGTTTAGTGCAGCTTAGCGGTGAGCTATATTGATGTCAATTGTGTTATACTTGATTGGATTGCATTGTTGGGGAGAACCTAGCAGTAGAACCGATTTTGTGGTGTTAGTTGAGTAACTATTGCACTTGTTCGAAAACCTAGCGGTTAAGAATAGGTAGAATTTGATTGTCGACATATCTTTAGCGGGAATGTTGGACTGAGGCAGAATTCATTAGCTTATGCATGTATTTGATCGATGATAACTAGTTGCATTGTATTCCCCGAACTGATTTTCTCTGAATTGATATCCTCAGTTTGTTCCTTTTTCTGTGACTTTCATTAGAACTCTATCTTACTTGCTCTCTTTGGGTTCGACCCTGCTTACCTCTTGCTAGTGTGTTAACAGGAGTTACAAATACAAATTTGAGGCGCACGACGACGCGCTGTCAAGTACCGAACCAATGGCATTTGAACAAGATAACTTGACGTCCGGATTCATAATTGAGTCGCATCACTTGTTGCAAGCGCCCATAGAAATTGTCTAAAAGATCAGTATAACAACTTCCTTTAACCAATAGTCCTGAACTGCTTGAAGTAGGTTTTGTCAAGTGGAGGCACTTGAATTTGTATCCATTACAGATGCAAGAATTATATAGTGTGACAAGCCGTGATGGACCCTTTAGTAGTTCAATGTATTTTGCCAAATGTACAGGATCCTGCTCCACCTGAAATGTATACACATACTATACTCAAAAATGCCGCACACAGAAGATTTTATTGAATAAACATGTACCTTTTCCAAGAACCAATGCTTGAACTTTATTTTTGTAATAGATTCCATCTCTTTCGCAGTTGTGTTGGGATCAGATAACTTCACCATCGCCTAAAACTCTCTGCACATTCATTCAAACTAAAATTAAATATAAATACGTGAGATAACACAAAAGCTGTTAAAATTTTATCAAATGCTTACGTCAAGTATGGGTCAACTTCAAGCATATTAATAAGCACATAGTTTTCAATAATCTTCAGCTCATCGTCGTCAAAATATACATCCTTCTAGTGATTTTATAGCTTTACAGGATATGGGTATGCCTCCAACACGCTAGGATCAGTTGCTACATTTATCACTTCGTTACGTCTTAACTGATTATGAATAGTGTAAACTTCAGATTCGAAATACAGAGAACAAACGTTGACTAACTCCTCCTCAGTGTATTGTTCAGCAACTGAACCCTCAACCCGAGCTTTATTTTTCACTTTCATTTTCATTCGACGCATCATCCGCTCAAATGGATACATCCAACGATAATGAACTGGTCCACCAAGTTTGCATTCCGCTGCTAACTGTAAAGTCAAGTGCTCCATCGAATCAAAGAAACTTGGTGGAAAAGTTGTTTCAAGCTTACACATAATTTTTACTATGCTCTTCTCTAATACATCCAAGTCTTCGACTTTTAGCACTGTTGATGATATATTCCGAAAATAATTACATACCCTTGTAAGATTATCAACTAGATCTTGCGGTAGTAGCTCACAAAATGCAACAGGTATCAATTTTTGCATAAAAACATGACAGTCATGGGATTTCATGCCTTGAAACTTATATTGATCCACCTTACTACACCGTGCTATATTTGAAACATACCCATCAGGATATTCTAGTTGGCTCATCCTATACAAAGTTTCAGAAGTTGGTCCTTTGTGATATTATACTTTGCCTTTGGTTTTGTTCCGTCGGCATTTAGCCATAACTCCTTTCGTATTTTCTGGTGTTGTAAATCCAATCTCGCCTTTCGGTTATCCTTTGTCTTTGTGCCATCATCTATCACCGTATAAAAAATATTATCAAATACATTTTTTTCGGTGTGCATGACATCGATACAGTGACGCAAATGAAGAGATTTCCAGTAAGGTAACTCAAAAAAAATGGAGAAGTGCGTCCAATTATGTATCCTTCTATAACCATCAACTCTTTCCCTATTATGAACTTTCCTAGGAGGTGGAAATTGAAGCTGCTCAAGTTTACCCATCAAATAGTCACCGGGGTGATGAACTCTATCTTTTTTCAGCTCGACCAAATTTAGAGTTCCGTCGTAAAGGATGATTTTCATCCAAAAATATGCGAGATGTCCCAAAAAAGCTACACTTGCCGCCATGTTTTAACTGATAACCAGGGGAAACTCCTACACATACCGGACATGCTAATTTACCATGAGTTGACCATCCACTAATCATACCATATGCCGGAAAGTCATTTATTGTCCATAATAATGCGGCTCTCAAAGTGAAATTCTGTTTTGAAGATTTGTCAAAAGTTTGCACACCTGTATCCCACAACATCTTTAGTTCATCAACTAAGGGTCTCAGATAAACGTTAATATCTTTTGTTGGACTTTTTTCCCCGGGTATGAGTAGTGTCATGAACATATAAGGATCATTCATACACATTGAAGGTGGGAGATTGTACACTACCAATATAACGGGTCACACAGAATATTGTGTAGAATATCCATTACTGAAAGGGCAAAATCCATCGGTAGAGAGGCCAAGTCTGACATTTCTAATTTCTTTTGCAAATAATGGATGCAGAGAATCTAAACATCTCCATTCTTCTCCATCAGAAGGATGTGTCAACTCCCCTTCCTGCTTATTTCTTACTTTATACTACTTCATTTACTCCGCCTTGTGAGACGACATAAACAACCTTTGCAATCTAGGAATAAGAGGAATGTACCGAAGAATCTTTCGAGTAATTTTTTTCTGGCTCTTTTTTGTTTTCTCTTGGTATCTGCTTTGACCACATATATCACACTCTATTTTAGCATTATTTTCTCCATAAAATAGCATACAATCATTTTCGCATGCATCTATCTTTTGATAACCCAAATTCAAGTCTTTCACCATTTTCCGTACCTCGTAATAAGATTCTGGTAGTGTATGACCTTCCGGCAAAATATTTCCTATAAGCTCAAGCAACTCGTCAAAACCTTTCTCAGAGCATTGATACATATTCTTGAAATGAAGAAGCTTTGTTACAAAGCTTAGTCTTGTAAATTTTGTGTTTGTAAGATGAAGCGGTTTTGTTGCATCCTCGAGTAATTTGTAAAAATGAGATGCACTACCGTGTGGTTGTTCATCTTCTACATTAGCTTGAGATTCCTCAGAGCCATACGTGTTAGGCATTCCTATAGCATCCATCAACATTTCAACTGCATCATAAATATTCTCGCCATCGGCTGCTCGTTCATGGTAATCCTCTAGCTGAATTTTTTCTGCTTCTTTATACTCTTCGCCATGAATGTTCCACACATGATACCCGTCTAAAAATCCATATCGGTAGAGATCATACTGGACATCATTAAGATTTTTCCAGGATACGTTCTAACACTTGAAACAAGGACATCTGATCTTGTTGCTTGAGTCCATCGATTTTTTGTTTGTTGCAAAATTTAGAAAGTCAGCCACCCCCGATTTGAACTCAGGTGTTAACCCAGTACCATTACTAATGACCCTCTTATACATCCATTGGCGGTCGGAGGACATCTACAAGAAAAATCAAAACAAAGTGATAAGTTGTATACTGATACGTAAACAATTTAGTACAACGACAACTAACGATATTCATTTAAGTATTATATCAATAAAATTTTAAAACTATCACAGTTGAGTTTTGTTATTTGAAGGGATCCCAGGGAGAGCGAGTGACGTGAAAATTCTACACATATGTAGAAAATAAAAAACAAAACAAAAAAATCAAAAGAGGAACCCCTTTCTCAAATAGTGGATCTGTCTACTCTCTTCTATATTTGAAAAATATGAACTTTCTATGGTGAATCGAGGAAAGGATAAATAAATAAAAACAAACATGTATCTGCTAAAGCAGTCAAGATTAATGAGCTAATCCTAATCGTGAAATAAACCAGCCACTAATCAATGGCGTAAAGAAATATACCTTGAGGAGATGAGAAGTATGAGATTGGCTGCTAGAGTGGTATATACCAGCCGATGAAGGGAAGGAGTAGGAGACGTGGATGCTTGTTAGTGGAAAACCAAAGGAAGGTTGTGGCTGGTGAAGACGAGCTGAAATCCAATTTTTGCGTTTGATCCGGTCGAGAGAGAAGATGTAAGGGTGTGTTTTTCTAAAACCAAATTTTCTAAGAAGTACTATCTTACAGAGAATGCAATAATGAAAAAATTCCAAAAATTAAATTTACAAATTTTATTTCTTACGGAAATTCTTTTAGGTATATGATAGGCAAAATCCACGGATCTTAGTAACGACAAATATCTATTGGAATTAAACATAAAGTAGCAACAGAATTATTTTCAACCATATTTTTTGTTGCAAATAGCAAAGTAAAAACTACTCATTATCTAGTTTAGAAAATTAATTATTTACGACCTTTATTTCCTACGAAAGTCTGTGGTATATACGAACAAATACCAACGGTATTTTTATTGACAAATATCTGTTGCTTTTACAAGTAATATAATCGACAGAATTAATTCCCACCATTTTTTGTGGCCTTTACATATATAACCAACAAAATACAATCCGTTGGTTTTGCTTTGTGGATTTTAGCAGTTTTTCTTGTAGTGATGTGCCTAAGTGATAAATAATGGAGCATGGAGTGTGTGCTAAACAAATGCAAAGGCTAAATAGGGACGTTAAAGTCACCTAAAAGCAAACAAGAGCAAGTACAAGGTTTTTGTATGAAAACTGTTTTTATTTTGTTTTTGTGCTCGCTAAACTTAATTTCATTTTTCATGCACGGAAAGAGCTTAAAAATAAATCAAACTAAGCTAGTCAAACACCGAATTATGTGAATAAAATCATCACAAAGAATGTCAATCGACTTAAAGATACGATTCATGAATTCAAAGCACACCTCATTCCAATTTTTTTATAAATGATACTACTTAATTGCTTAGCAAACATTACTTCATGTGATCAATACCTAGAGTTAGGATGACGGCAATCATGCGAGTATAATGTGCTCAAAGTAAATGTGTAGCATAGAATCATGTCGTTAAGAAAATAAAAGCGAAAGCGCAAAACACCCCACACTTAAAAATTTGCTTAGTCCCTAAGCAATATAAAGAATAGTAAAGAGAAAGTTGCGAATGAACTTCTCTCGTGTGGAGGTAGCCAAATGCACATCCGTCCGTGTCTATGAATGATGCTCTAGGCAGTGGCAATAAATCTGAAACTCAAGGAAAAGGTTTGCGCAACACCTGAATTCCTAGGTTTAAACAGCTAGGCTATGAAAGATATATAACAATGTGAAACATATAGCTAGGCATGAGGTTGGAAAACAAATGCGTGACAATGCATACGATGAGTTCAAATAGATAAGCCCGTGTGCATCAAAAGTCATGAATTAGTGTATCATAGTGCTTGAAAAAGGTTTCGAACAAATGCAAATAAGAGGCAGAAATTTTCAAAGTGAATTGAGAAAAGTGCTGCTCAAGACTGACCGAATTACTTTCTGATTCGGGGAAGGCAAAATATGTGATTCGGCCACACCCTGGTCGAATCAGTTCAGTTCGGATAATATGTGTTTGCCCGAATCAGAAATTGATTCGGACAAGGCAAAACAATGTGATTCGGCCAGGGTGTCCGAATCAAATGAGCTTGGATAGAATGGCCCCCGAATCACAGGTGAGTCGGACAAGGCCAAAAAAGGTGATTCGGCCAGTGTGTCTGAATCAATTTACTAGCGCAGTTCGAAAGTTTGTTCTAAGAAAAAATCTGCCAAATAACAGAAACACACAAGTACGAAAACCATCTGTCATGCAAAAAATATCTAAATTCTGGAAAGGCTTCGGAAGGTCTAAATTCTAGAAAGGCTTCGGAAGCGTGGGCAGGGGCAGATTCATGTGATGGGGGCTGCTCGCTGGTGGATCGAGGCGGTGTTGGAAGTCGAGGAGCCCCATGCTCTTTTCTCTTCTTCGCTATCGGTTTCGCTAACTGTTTTGGGACATCCTTACGAACAATCCATTCTTTCGTCTTTATGTATATCATGTGCATCTTGCGAAGCCCCTCCATATCAAGCACCTTCTTGGGCAGAGGCGTGCCTCGGTCCAAAGTGAAGCCTAAGTGCTTCGCAAGAAGCGTAATAAATGGTCCCCCACCTAAGGCACGCCCCTTGTATTGAGGATTCCGATAAGACTCGAATTGGAGAGTTAAAACGTGGACAATGCAAACCGGCTGGCCAGAACGAATTTGAAGCAGGAGGTCTATATCTGCGTTGTTCACATACCGGCCACCATCTTTGCGGATGTGAATAGACGTCGCAATAAGACGATGAATCAGCCGCCAAACTGGTGACTGAATCATCGACGCTGGCTGAGGTGGGGTGAAGAAAATGTCCTGCCAAGTAATTTCCTTCCAGAACTTGTACCGTCCCCTTTCCCTGAATGTCGTGTATTCCCCATACTTAGTGCACCCAAATGCCTTTCTGATATCAATGGCTGGCATGTCAAAGGTCTGGCCGCCCAAATGGAAGTTCCAAAAATGCACAAAGCGCTGCCTCTTGCCTTTGCAATTTGAATCAAATCGACTATCTTCCCAAGCCACTGAAAACGAGGCCATGTAGCGTAGGATGATTTGGGGAAGTGGGAGCTAGTACCTCATAGTTGTTGTGCTGCTGATCCGCACGTCGTTGTGCGCATCAAATTAATTCCTTCCTCTTCCACTTAGTATAGCGGTTAAGTCGGGGTCGAATCAACAGGGAAGCAGTAGATTAGCTTTAACTAGTATCCTGCACTTACGAGAACTGGGGGTGTGAGTGATTGGGGTTGCGCAATGCACAAGTAAACAGTAGTAAACGCAGGAATTGCACTAGACGTGCGCAGGCAGTAGAGATTAAGTGCTATGACTATGAGAAGCATCGGCGCAGACAATCCTCTATGAGTGTATTCCTTATCATCGACTCTAAACGTCTATAGTGCGGTTTGCTAATGTTAGTGTCCGATCAAGGCTTCCTAACATGTGCGCATGTTTCGATCAAAGTTCATGAGCTATTAATTCTTAAGACTAGTCTAAACAGCTGCGAATCCTGTCACAGTAGCAACTGATTATCCTAGCGCGTTACTCCTAGTTGGAACCGTCAGGCTATTCAACTAGTTTAACATATAACAACAAGCAACAAGAGTAAGATTGCGGTTCAAGGCTTCCCCTACTCATGTAACAAGCTGCCAACAATGTGCACAGAATTAATATAAGCAAACAAGCTATGCATTAAGCGCAAGTCTCAAAGGAAATACTCATAGATTCATGCCCAACCGATACTAAGCGTTTAGCTAGACATGCTAGTAGTAAACATCATAGAAATAGTAAATAATATCTAAAGTATCCAAGAAAACAATAGCAAACAGTGCGTGCAGGTTGCAGTCTCGGCTGGCGCAGTCGGCTAGCGCAGGTCCTCGCAGCAAGCTCGTGTGTTTTTCAGTTCTGCCGCTCTCTCCTCCTTCGTTGTATTTTTTCTCAAACCCTAGCCTTCTCCTCTTTATATACTGCTCAAGAGGCTCATTCTTGGCAACTTCCAAATCTGGTAGTGTCAGGATTTGGAAACACCACCATCTGCGCATGGCGCACGGCATCTTGGTTAGCGCAAACGGTTAGCGCACCATGGTCGATTCTGCTAATTCTTCTGTTTGCACCGCTAGCTCCGCAGGCTGTGTGATGCGCGTCCTAAACGCTGCCTGTTAGAGCGTATCCGACTTAGGCCCTCGTTTTGCCCTGAAATACAAAAACACTGGAAACCAGTAATCTTGTACACCAAATAATGCAAACAAGCATAGGGTTAGGATCTAAATAATGTGTATAAATAGGCTCTATCAGCTGCGCCAATAGGGCCTTCATCTGAGCATCGGCAGCCTGAATTTCTCCACTAAAAGGAAAGGGCGTCTTTACCCTTTCTGCGCTCGAATGTGGGACGATAGCTAAGCTGGTTCCGGCAAAGGATGATTCTCCCATGGGTCTGAATTCCTCGGAGGATGATGATTAAGAGGCACTGACTGGAGATGGCGGAGGGGAGGAGCGGAAGACAATGCCGCCAGCAGCTCGCCTCGACTTTGGCTTGGTTTTGGCTAGGGCTTTAGGTTTAGCCAGTCCTTTCCCTTTCTGAGCTGCGGACAGTTTCTTGGTGGGTGGCTGTGTTGCCGTCCCACTCGTGTTCATATTGGTGCGAGCCATGGGAGCAAGGCAGGTAGAGAGTGATTCGGCTGGATTAGAGCTGAGTCGTGCACGGGCGAAGCGGCTGGAGCGAGTGATGCGGGCGAAGCGGCAGGAGAGAGTGATGCGGGCGAAGAGGCTGGAGTGAGTGATGCGGGCGAAGAGGGTGAGTCGTGCACCACTGTGATTAGGGTTCGCTCGGAAAAGTGTTGGCGACGGAAGGCTAGGTGACAGCGTCACAAATCCCACAAGCTTTAACTCCACTCACTTGCCCAACCATAAGCTTCTGCACCATCTGCTTAAGCTCCTTAATTTCAGTGGCCATATGATTTGCATTGGAATCCATTTGCGAGACATTCCTTGCCCTCCCGGTATCATCTCTCTTACCAGTATCATCTTTGAATCTGGCACTCTCGGCGTTTTCATTGATCAGCTCCCGCACCTCAGCAGGTGTTAAATTCAGAACTGTTCCTCCAGCTGCTGCATCTAATAGCATTCTCTCCAAGGGCCTCAATCCATCCAATAGATATTCCACGAGCATCTCCTCTCTCATATTCAAATTACAACAGCTGTGTTCCAAGGCTCTAAATCTTTCCAAATATTCATACATTGACTCACTTGGGCCTTGTTTTATATTGGACAGCTCTCTCCTTACTTGGGCAGCCTTGGTAGGGGGATAATACTTGTTAAGAAACTTCCTTTGAATTTGCTCCCATGATCTGATACTTCCTGAAGGCAAAGAGAGAAACCAAGTTTTTGCAAGGTCAGTCAAACTTAATGAAAACACTTTTAAATTGAACCTCTCTTCGGTGGCAGCATAAGGCCTTAAAGTCCGACATATCCCACTGAATTCTTGTAAATGCCTCGATGCAACTTCTCCTGGGAGCCCTCCAAATTTGGGAAGATGATGGATCACTGCGGTTTTCACTTCAAAGTCATCTTCATCTTGATCATTGTTTATACACCACGGTTGGTTGTTGAAGGTTGGAGCTGATAGCTCTCTAAGTGTAGGTGGTATGTTCCTTCTTTGTTGAGGATGAGGTGCTTATTGTTGTTGCTGAGGAGCTGCATATTGTTGTTGTTGCTGTTGAGGAGGAGGTGCATAGGCATAATCATCTTGCTCCTCCCTCCTATCTCCTCTATTGTAACGAGCTGCTCTTTGTCTTTGATTAAAGACTCTCTCCGGCTCATCATAAAAGAGGGATATTGCAGGGTTGTTGATGGGATCAGGTTCGTTTTTGGCATGGACAATTCCATGGGAACCTTCTGCATGAGACATACTAGAAAACCAAGTGAAATGCAAAGACAAACTACCAAACGATGCAAAAGCACAAAATGCAAAATTTTAAAAAAATTAAACAATTCAAAAAGAAAATGTAAACGACCTCAGATGGCTAAAAAACCTCACAGCACACATTATTGTGATTCTTGACCGGGTGCCCGTTCCGCTGAGAAAAAGGTCTTTGGATCTTCAATCGAACTCCGGTGACACTATTCACACCCTTGGCCGGAAGCACTATTCATAAGGGTTCAGAATTTTTTTTTTCCTTTAAATCTACACCACAGCAAGCAAAACCAAGAAAAACAGGAAAGACAAAGTTTAGAACTCAAAACTGAGTGTTGCCGTCCCCGGCAACGGCGCCAAAATTTGACAGCGCGTCGTCGTGCGCCTCAAATTTGTATTTATAACTCCTGTTAACACACTAGCAAGCGGTAAGCAGGGTCAAACCCAAAGAGAGCAAGTAGGATAGAGTTCTAACGAAAGTCACAGAAAAAAGAACAAAACTGAGGATATCAATTCAGACAAAATCAGTTCGGGGAATGCAATGCAACTAGTTATCATAGACCAAGCAACGAGTATAAGCTAATGAATCCTGCACTCCAAATTCTACTTGTTCTTAACCGTTACGTTCTCAAACGAGCATAATAGTTACTTGGCTACACCACAAATCGGTTCTACCGCTAGGTTCTCCCCAACAATGCAATCCAGTCAAGTGTAACACAATTGATATCAAATTAGCTCACCGCTAAGCTGCACTAAATTGACAATCAAAGCATTCGTTTCATTCATACAAGGGCAGCAAATCAATAGCTCAAATCATGTTGTCATTGACCTCAAACTAAATGTCGCAATGCAAACCCCAAACTGAAATATTGATTTAGCTACTCATCATATCCATGGTATAAAATAGAAACTAGGTTAAATAGCTACAAACTGAAGTAGAACGAAACTGAGCTAAAATGGAAATTCGGTTAATAGTGTTTTCCGGCCGTGAATAGTAATTTCGGCTTTGAATAGTAACAGTAACAGTAGCGATGAACAGTAATTGTGAATAGTAAAAATGAACAGTAAATTCCAGCGACTTTCCAGCAGCTTCTCTCTAGCTTCAGTCTTCTCCTCACTCCATCACTGTAGCTCGTCCCAGAATAGTTGTCCTTTTTTCCTCTTTTGTCCATCTTTTAGGTTTTGGGTTTTGGGGTTGAACCAGAATGAACCACATCTGCTTGAACCGGTTCTGATTTCTGATTGAACCAGCAGGTTTTCAGTTGACTGCTGTTGACTTTGACTGCTGTTGACTTCTTGATCTTGGACGAATGCTTCGAATATGCGATAAAATCCAATGCGATCTTGAACACACCTGCGATACGAAAACACTACAAAAGAGTAATTGATTCACGCAAAATGTAATAAAACTATGGGAATAAATAACTCAATGGAGCGTATAAATACGCTCCGTCACTAGGTCGGAAGGACGGACGGTGGCGACGGACGGGGTCTGGAGGAGTGGGAGAGGATTTAGGGTTCGTGGTCGGGATAAAAGTGAGGGATAAGAAAAATAAGCCGATTCCGTGTATAAGCCCGAATAAAATTTGATTCGGGCAAGGGCGAGGGAAGGGTTGTTGCCCGAATCAAAAGTGATTCCGCCGAAATTTACTTAGGGCTGTATCAAACTATCCGAATTAAAAATGATTCAGGAACTCTTGTCCGAATCGATCCTGGTTAGTAGACTATGCCGAATCAAAAGTGATTTGGGATGGCTAAAAGTGATTCGCCCGAATCATTTACTCAGTGCTGTTGATCGTTGATTTCTCACCGATTATTGCTTCGTTAGATGATGAATTTCGCTTCTCTCCCGAACGTTTTCTTTTTGTTTTTACCACTTCACTCTCGTTTCAGGACAAATCATACTAAACTACAACTTTGTAGCCCAGTCAGAGCAAAATGAAGGAAATCACAAGATTCAGACGAATATGATCAAGGAATGCGCGGATTTACCTATCCGAAGTCTTGGGCATGCCCGAGTACTCATCTCTTATCGAAATGAGGCATGCTATATATTGTTGGAAAGCTGACTTGAAGGGCTACAACTTTGTAGTTTGCACCGAGACGTGATTCGAAGGTTTTGGAGGTCAAAACCCGGTTTGTAACCCGGTTTGTAAGTTCTTATATTTATTTTGCTTAGCTAATTTTTCACATTGCATGACATGATGCGCGATTTATATGTTCTCAACTTAAGTGTATAGTTCTTTTCCTAGTTGATATTTATTTCTATTTTTATTGCTTAGGGACTAAGCTTGCTCTTAAGTGTGGAGTGTTTGAGAGCGCATAATCACTCTTGTCATGTATTGCATTTTAGTTAGGTTGATAGGCATGCTAGTTTAAGAACACTTGCAGGCTCAAATTATCTATGGCTTGTTGTTAACTTTCTCATGCTCTATGAGCTACGCCGTTTATCTGTTCATCCTATTTGAGTTTGTGTTTAGAATCTGAAATAGTTCGTTCGAGTGTGTATTCTTTGAAGTTAATATTATTACTATCTTTTGTCTATCATATGTCCCATACACTTTTGAAAGCATGCTTCGAACTTGATACTTGTAGGCACCAGTCTTAAATTAATCTTTTTTGAAAAATTAAGCATTGTTTGTGATTCCCGATAACTTTAGTTCTCTTATTATGTATTCTCGTGTATGTTGTTACTCACACACACCCGCCTTCACTTTTTATACTTTGTCAAGCTTTAAGTGTGGAGTCCCTCGAATGAGAGGGACAAAAAGAACGTCAAAAGAGGGCACAAAATACCCCCCAGCAAAAAATGTATTCTCGTGTATGTTAAAATATCTATGAAAAAAAAGGAGAAATAAAATGCAAAGGAATGGAAGAAAAGTTCCTCCTTGAGCATAATAAGGCCGAAGGCCATTAGACACTCCACCTTAAGCTTGACATTGTGTATTATACCACTTGTTTATTGTGTGTGATTGCATCATGTATTGGAAGTCATATAAGATGAGTTAAAGAACGACCTTTGTGATTGCACGGAATCATTGACTTGCTTATGCAATTTTCGTAAAATGCCAAGCCAAGCTCCTCTTCTCTTATGATTTATAAAGTCTGGACTTTAAGACTTGAGAATGAGCTTTGCGCCAAGAGCCTGTGGACTATCCCTAGATAGCATAGGTGAATGGCGGGCATGTTTTGTGTAACTTGGATTTATGTTTCGGATGCATAGCTTGAAAAGGATGTTAAGACACGTGGTTAGTCATTTGATGGTTTTGATACCGACTTGTTTGAGTGCAACATCTTGTTTGAACTATGAAGGTTTGAAAACTCATTTGAAGATAGTTTGACTTGGATGTTGGCTTAGCGCATTAGTTTAAGATTGTTGCAATAATGCTCTCACTTTTGAGCACCCATTTCATGCATTCATATAGGGCACCTGCACTAGGGCTTTGTAGGTATTCCCTCTTCTGAAAACCTTCACGAGACTATAACTCCTCCACTAGAGTAGCCTAGGGGTTTAAAGGCTTGATGCATACGCTAAATGCATCCGTGATTCCTACGACAGTGAGTTAGGATTTTCATATTCTAGTTAGTGTACGTCACATGATCTTAAGGATTACTTACATTATACTGCTCCGCTATTCATTACGTGCTTTACATTTGTTCGGGACGAACAAATTCTAGTGTGGAATGTTTTGATCGGTTTATTTCTCACCGATTATTCGCTTCGTTCGATGATGAATTTTGCTTCTCTCCCGAACATATTCTTTGTGTTTTTACCACTTCACTCTCGTTTTAGGACAAATCATACTAAACTACAGCTTTGTAGCCCAGTCAGAGCAAAGTGAAGGAAATCGCAAGATTCAGACGAATATGATCAAGGAATGCGCAGATTTACCTATCCGAAGTCTTGGGCGTGCCGAGTACTCATCTCTTATCTAAATGAGGCACGTTATATATTGTTGGAAAGCTGACTTGAAGGGCTACAACTTTGTAGTTTGCACCGAGACGTGATTGGAAGGTTTGGGAGGTCAAAAACGCAAACAAAGTCAGAATCGAACCCCGAGTGGACAAGCAGCCCGGTTCTGTGTCGAAAAGGCGGTCCGTGATATGAACCGCCGGTTTGGAAATAAAACCGCCGGTTTTGGTCCTGAACCAGCCCCGAAGGCAAAATATCAAGATTCTCTGAAAGGGGCTGGTTCCAAAGGAAACCAGCGGTTTTGTAAGTTGAACCGCCGGTTCTCACAATGGAACCGCCGGTTTATAACCAAACCGGGCCACAAATCAATTTTGAAAATCAGCCCAATTGACTTTCAGTATAAATAGGAATCGAGGGCTCGTTCACAAGGGTTGGACGATTTTGGAGAACGAACGCAAGAGAGAAGAGGATAGCTTGGAGTGAAGATCGTCGTCACGGGTTCTTTGTTCTTCATTCTCTTCATTCTTGTATTGGTAGTAATCCCGATGAGTATCGAGTAGTCTATTTAGTTCTGGGATCCTATGGATCCCATGCCTGTAACCTGATTTCGTGTGATTTGTACAAACATCAGTTTTAGTCTAATGCAAGTTTATGTTTTCAATTCTATTATGCTTCATTCTATCGTTTTACCATCGTTGATCATTGATTGGGATGACTGCATGTTAGAACGAAACTAGGTTAGATGCCAAAAAGATGAATGGGTCTGAGGCAGTTAACTGTGAAATTTCACAGTGTCTCAATCCGGCAGATTTGTGAACAAGCAGTTGCTGCAGCACACTCTTGTTCACAAGAATTAATCTCAGCAAGCAACAAACAATGCACAAGTTTGTTCACCCAGTTCGGCCAATCTGCCTACGTCTGGGGAGGACTATTCTCCAGTCCTCAATCCACTCAACCAAAGGTTCCAAGTACACTAGGTTACAACGCACGCAACCTATGCTACTCAACCTCTTGTTGACTACTCAGCACAATCAGAACAAGCTCTGATTTGTGCCAGCACACCCTCTACAATATGTCAGTCTAGAATAGCTACAATCCTCTCAAAGAACTCAGCCTATTCTATCCTACACTACTCAGCAGGGTTGCTGCAGCAACAGCTGTAACACCAGCTGAAGCACTCTGTCCGCGTCGTTCCAAGGCCTCCTGCCGAGCCGATCGAACCACTCCAAGAGCGCTGCACACTCTGAGAAACTCCCCCTCACTCAGTGACCACCTGCCACTAGTGAGTTCTTCCGCACGAACCTCGACCGAGCCTTCCACCCGTCGGCTCTCCCGCAGCTGCCTTTGATCAACCAACAAGCTCCACAGCTCTAAATTGGCTTCCAGATCAATGCACGAATCAGTCTTTGCAAGACCTGATTCTCTTCTGCAATGCACACCACAGCTCTGCGCTCAACGCTCTGCCCGTGTGTGTTTGATCGAAGAACAACGTCCGTAGCACCCAGAAAATCCTCTCTCTGAAATCTGTGTCTACTCTCGTGTATCACTCAGCTTCGATCAGCCTCTTCAGCCCTCGAACCTTCTGCTTAAATACCTTCACCACTTTTAAGCAATTTCCAGGTTTAGGCCATAATCCCACAAGATCAATTATCTCCTAAAATCTAGGAGATTAGATTTGATTAATATCTTCAATGCAAATCTCCTTCTCTGACTAGCAAACCTTGCTGGAATATGCTCAACGGTATTTTAGAAATTCTTCTAAGAGCTTTCACAAAGCTGCCATACCTTAAAATCGCACCCAGCACAAAACTGCTACTTGGACAGTTGAACCAGCACTTGAACCAGCACCTGCTGCAGCATCCCCTGCTGCATCTGCTGCTAGTTCACCTCTGCTGCCAGCTTGATTGTTTGAGCTGCAACAACTCCTTGTTCACTTGTGTTGTAGCTGTTTGCTGCTGCTGGAATTTCCTAAATGCATTAGGAACCAATCCCATCAATTCTAAGGAAGATCCTCCAAGATCTCTACAAGATCATATCTTCTAATTTATAGGGATTTTGATTTTCCAATCAAATCTTCATTCAACAAATCTGCCCTTGTTCTTGAGAGACACTCCAGAAATATTCTCCTGAATATTCAGCTCTTTCCGAAAGCCCTTCGGTCCACTGATTTATTGTTTGAATGCAATCTCCGAGAAAGCTGAATTTATGCTACAGCATTTGTGCTGCAGCATCTGCTGTAGCACAAGCTGTCTGAAGGTGTGCAATACTTCTGCTACTGAACTTCTGCTGCTCTTCATCAGCTATTTTCTTTCCATACTTGCTGTAGCAAGCTCTAGTTCACTTTGTAGGAGTTTGTCAATGATGCCACATACCATCACAAACTGGAACAAATAGGATTGATGTCGAGACATGGTAGCTATATTGTTAGTACATAAATCGATAGGAGAGTTGACATATTTTGTCTGGAAACCTTTGGGTCTAATAAATCGAAACTGTTGATAATCCGTGATTGGGTGGCGTTCAATAGTGTAGATTAATTCAGGTGATGATCCGTGAATGGGCGGCTCATCTGATGTCAATTTAGGTTATTTCCAAAGCTATTTTGCATAACTATATGGTGTGACTAATTGCATGAATCGTGTTGCGAGCATGGGTGAAGTTCGATCTTGGAATTGTTTTCTCTGATCGAATTAACCATTAGTATTTAGGATAATTAGGACAATTAGGAATATTTAGAACTAAACTCAGAATTTCCATTAGGAGTAGCTGAACATATTGTTTGCTAGCTAGTATATACACGCGCCTGTTCCTAGGATCGACCCTTGGCTTACAAAGGTCTATAAATTGTTTTTGACTACAATTTGACCCTAGAAACTTATATCTGACATCTATAAAGGGTTAGAAATACGCATTTTCAGCTGTCTTGAAAAGTTTCAGGCTGCACGAATCAGCTGATTCGGACAAGCCATAAAACTGATTCGGGCGAATCAACTGTTGTGTGTTAACAGCCACTCTGCATAAAATTTTTCACAGAAATGCACCAGAGTCCGCAATCACTTATATATCCCTAATACTCACTCAAAACACCCCACACTCAAATATTTCTACACATAGATAATTAAACCAAAAGGGGTAATTCGAGTGCACTCAAACACAAACTCTTTAAAACCTCTAACTTAATATTGGCATGGAGCAACACAAAGTCAAAAATAATTATACACTACCAACAACTAGAAGCAAAGGTACAAATACTCACCAGCCTAGTTTAACGTCTTGGCTAAGATGTAGCCGATTCCCTTCTTCATAAGAAACACACTTGAGAAGTCCTTTGCGTGGATCCCCTCTCAAGTGGCATGCAATAAGTTGGGAGTTAGGTAGAATCATCAAGCTTGAAGTCTCCAAGCTCCAAGCTTTTCTCGTCTCCATGGTACGCTTTAATTCGATGGGCCATTCACTTCGAAAGTTTCGCCTTCTTTGTTCATCAATTCGAAGTGGCCATCTTCGTACACTTTTTCGACCTTGAAAGGCCCAGACCACCTTGATTGGAATTGAAAAGTAAGACGCTGTCCCCTTTCGAGAAAGTTCTCCTCTAAATTTTTTTTGTCATGCCACAGCTTGGTCTTCTCCTTATAAATTCTGCATTTTGATACCAGTCAAGTCTGATTTCATCTAGCTCATGAAGCTGGATTAGTCTCTTCTCCCCTGCTGATTTCAAGTCGAAAATCAGCTTCTTTACGGCCCACATGGCTTTATATTCAAGTTCCATGGGGAGATGGCAAGATTTCCCGTACACGAGTCTATAAGAAGACATACCGATTGGTGTCTTAAACGTCGTTCGGTAAGCCCATAACGCTTCATCAAGCTTTGATGACAAATCCTTGTGAGAAATACTAACCGTTTTTTCCAATATTGCCTTGATCTCGCGATTAGAGACTTCCACTTGGCCGCTGGTCTGAGGGTGATACGGCGTTGCTATCTTATGGTAGACACCATATTTTCGGAGCAATGCCTCGAACTATTTTTCTTTAAAGTGCAATCCATTATCGCTGATCACTGTTCTTGGCGTACTGAACCTTGGAAATATTATTTTGGTGAAAAGTCTCTTTACCACATTAGCATCACAAGAAGGAGCAGCGACGGCTTCCACCCATTTGATGATGGGAACGGCCCCATGAAGGCTATACCCCAAACATCAAATATTTCAACCTCAAGGATTCCCTTCTGCAGCATCTCGTCACGCTTAGATATATTTCCCGTACGTTGGGATGCGTCACAAGACTTTACAAATTCATACGCGTCTTTAGACAACGCAGGCCAATAAAAACCGCATTGTAGAACCTTCGCGGCTGTTTTTGAACTGAGCCATGTCCACCATAAGGGGAAGAGTGGCAGCTTCGCAAAATACCCTTTTGATCATCCTCTGTGATACATGATCGATATAAACCGTCAGCGCATAGCCTATAAAGAAATGGTTCATCCCAATAATAACGGTTCACGTCATGGAGGAATTTCTTCCTTTGATTGTGATTCGCCCCTTCCGGTAGAATACCACAAGCAAGAAAATTTACAAAATCAGCATACCAGGGAGCTTGCGTTGTTTCAATGCTCAGCAAATATTCGCCAATAAAAGAGTCTTCAATAGGCACACTCCTCCCACCACATCCACCGATTTGTTCAAGTCTCGATAGGTGATCCGCGACCACATTTTCAACTCCTTTCTTCTCTTTAATTTCAACATCGAACTCTTGTAAAAGGAGAATCCAACGGATAAGTCTCGGTTTTGCCTCCTTCTTTGCCATAAGATATTTGATAGCTGCATGGTCCGTGTAGACAATTGTTTTGGACCCTATCAAATATTGTCTGAATTTCTCGAAGGCATAAACGATAGCAAGCATCTCATTTTCTGTGGTCGAATAATTTTCTTGTGTAGAGTCAAGGGCTTTACAAACATAATAAATCACGTGCAAACGCTTGTCGACCCTTTGACCCAATACCGCTCCAATAGCGCTATCGCTAGCGTCACATATTAGCTCAAATGGGATCTCCTAATTTGGTGGTTGAATTATCGGGGCGGACACCAAAGCTTCTTTAGCGTTTGAAACGCTTGATGGCACGGTTCATCGAAATTAAAGTCTACCTCATTACATAGCAGATTTGTAAGAGGTTTAGCAATTTTCGAGAAGTCCTTGATGAACCTCCTATAAAATCCAGCGTGCCCAAGGAAACTCCGTATTCCTTTCGCATCTCTCTGCGGTGACAGCTTCTCAATAACATCAATTTTGGCCCTATGGACCTCAATTCCTCTTTTTGACACAAGGTGTCCCAACACAATGCCTTCTTTGATAATAAAATGGCATTTCTCCCCATTTAGTACTAGGTCCATCTCAATAGACCTTTGATTCGATGGAAGAGGTTTCAACCCCTCACCGAATTCTTTACCTTTTGGCGCCTCATTTATTCCTTTCGCACCATCATTAAAATCAGCGGGATCCTGATCGCGCGTCGTTGTACGCGTCAAATTAATCCTTCCTCTTCCACTAGTACAGCGGTTAAGTAAGGGTCAATCTCCACAGGGAACAAGCAGTTCAGTTTTAACCAGTGACCTACACTTACGAAAATGGGGGGGGGGGGGTGAGTGATTGGGGTTGCGCGATGCGCGAGTAAACAGTCGTAAACGCAGAACTTGCACCAGACGTGCGCAGGCAGTAGAGATTAAATACTATGACTATGAGAAGTATTGGGCAGACAATCCTCTATGAGCGCATTCCTTATCATCGACTCTAAATGTCTATAGTTTGGTTTGCTAATGTTAGTGTCCGATCAAGGCTTCCTAACATGTGCGCATGTTCCGATCAAAGTTCATGTGCTATTAATTCTTGAACTAGACTAAACAACTACGAATCCGATCAAAGTAGTAATTGCTTAGCCTAGCGTGTTACTCCTAGTTGGCACCGTCAGGCTATTCAACTAGTTTAACATACAACAACAAGCAACAAGAGTAAGATTGCGGTTCAAGGCTTCCCCTACTCATGCAACTAGCTGCCAACAATGTGCACAGAATTAATATAAGCAAGCAAGCTATGCATTAAGCGCAAGTCTCAAAGGAAATACTCATAGATTCATGCCCAACCAATACCAAGCGTTTAGCTAGACATGCTAGTGGTAAACATCATAGAAACAGTAAGTAATAACTAAAGTATCCAAGAAAACAATAGCAAACAGTGCGTGTAGGTTGCAGTCTTGGCTGGCGCAGTCGGCTAGCGCAGGTCCTCTCAGCAAGCTCGTGTGTTTTCCAGTTTTTGCCGCTCTCTCTCTGAATTATGATGTGATGACCCTCTAATATGTCGTCCTCAAACCTTAGACTTCTTCTTCTTTATATACTGCTCAAGGGGCTCATTCTTGGCAACTTCCAAATCTGGTTGTGTCAGGATTTGGAAACACCATCATCTGCGCATGACGCACGGCATCTTGGTTAGTGCAATCGGTTAGCGCACCGTGGTCGACTCTGCCAATTCTTCTGTTTGCGCCGCTAGCTCCGCAGGCTGTGTGATGCGCGTCCTAAACGCTGCCTGTTAGCGCGTATCCGACTTAGGCCCTTATTTTGCCCTGAAATACAAAAACACTGGAAACCAGTAATCTTGTACTCAAAATAATGCAAACAAGCATAGAGTTATGATCTAAATAATGCGTATAAATAGGCTCTATCAAACCCCCCACACTTGCCCCTTGTTCGTCCTCGAACAAGCACTCAAGCACGGATACCATTACCTCTCTGGAGTCTAGCGCACAGTCTTGCACTCTGGCGCGATGTGCACTACTAAACACCCTGCGCTGCTCTACCACCTGCGCGCAACTGCTTTTAACAGTTCTAATATAATGATTTCGCAATTCATTACCTCTCAGCTGGGATGAAGATCATTTTGGATGGCTGGGAGATAGCTCTTCATAGGCGCCAGGTTGTCAGCTCTCGCTCCGAGGATGGGTATATGGTTAACAGCGCAAGCTTCTTCCGGTGCATGATTCTTCCGCGCACTTCCTGGGAACTCAAGCCTTTCGATGATTTTCTTTGTGGATTTCGCGCACGCTGGTATTGAGTAGTGCGCAGGATGATTCTTTTTGTAGCGCGTATCATCTGCTGGTATTTTTCTTTTGTACAGCTTTGTCTATGGTTCTTATCTTTCCCAGAACGGTTCCAGTCTCGGCCTCCGGATAACAGCTATGGAATACCGCCCCGCTCTCCCTCCTTGGTCTATCTGCGCAGGTCGGCGCACGCGTTTACACCCGCGCCCGCCTTCCTTAGCTCGACTTCCAGAGGGAAGGTGGTCTGTTTTCCCACCTCGCCACGCTTTGGGTATTCGCCTTCGGCATCTGCGTGACTGAGCGCACTCTTTTTTGTTCCGAAGGTCGCGAAGCATAGGCCTCCACTAGCGCTCTCGACCATATACCTCACCTCCGAAGCTCGAACGACTAACCGCCTCTCTAGAGCATTTCTGTCAACTCCACATCCCCTGTATATCCCAACTAACAGGAGCAGAAAAAAAACAAAAAAATATACTAAAATAGGCGATAGCAGCGCACGCAATATGGATAGCGCAAAACAAGCTAAACAGTGCGCGCAACCCGCACTCAAGCGCACTAGTGCTACTGTTTTCTTTAATTAAACTAAGCTATACTATAAAGCTCAAAAATACGTGAAATGTAAATGTAACGCTCCCCCCCCCACACTTAAACAGAGACGTGTCCCCACGACTCAAGCTCAAGCGCACGGAGAAAGCGCACATGCAAGCAAACAAAAACAAAAAACATAAAAATGAAGAACATATAGTCAAAGCAGCGCAATATATCATAGGGACACAAAATATGTAGCACAAGAGTTCAGCACACATATAGCAACATAATATCGAATAAGGTTCAGCTTATAAAAGAAAAATAGACACCACCCGAAATAAAGAATGCGCCCCCCCTACAGCTCTATATGTCCTCTGAGCTGGACGTAGCTGTCCTGCGCACTGCTGCTTGACTAAAAAAATTACAAGTCCTAAACTAACTAAAAGACACTAGAAAAACTAAAAGAAAGACATGTAAAAGTAAAACGTGTCGGGTTACCTCTCGACAAGTGCCTTTGTTTAACGTCGTTGGCTCAACTGTACCTCGTTACGTGCCTAAATGTGTGCCAGCGACCTCCCCCACTCTTGCTTCTGAGTGATCCTGCGCTTGTGCATGTTTTGTGTTCTTCTTGGTCCTGCGCAAAGGATCAAAAGGGTAGTCAGCATGGATATTATAAGTAACGTGAGTAGGTAAAGAGGGAGAAGAAATATGAGCAATAGTCCCCTGTTCTCCCTCTGGCGCGCCTGGTGACGACTCTGGCGCAGCAACCTGCGCATCTACTATCTCAGGCTCTGCCAAGTCAATGTCGCGCGCCGTGCCATCCCAAGGTTCTCCTAGATACCGTTTGACTCTCTGCCCATTGACCTGAAAATGATGTCGGTGCTCGTTTTCTAACTCGATTGTTCCGTAGGGGAAAACCTTGGTAACCGTGTATGGTCCAGTCCATTTGCTGCGCAGCTTCCCTGGCATGAGCTTTAGGCGTGAGGAGAACAACAGTACCTGGTCTCCTGGCTCAAAAGTGCATCTAAGAATATTCTTGTCGTGAAATGCCTTGGTGCGTGCTTTGTAATCGCGCAGTCCCTCATAGGCATCCAGGCGTAGCTCTTCTAATTCGCTCAGCTCAAACGCGCGCTCCTTGCCAGCCTTGTCTAGGTTCAGGTTGCAAATGCGTAAGGCCCAATATGCTTTGTGTTCTAACTCCACTGGCAGGTGGCATGCTTTTTCGTAAACCAACCGGAACGGTGAAGTCCTGATTGGCGTCTTATGCGCAGTGCGGTATGCCCACAGCGCATCGTCTAGCCGCTGGCTCCAATCTTTGCGCGATGGTCTCACAGTCTTCTCCAGGATGCGCTTAATCTCTCTGTTGGAAACCTCGGCCTGTCCATTTGTCTGAGGATGATAAGCAGTGGACGTCTTGTGGCGCACTCCATAATGCTTGAAAATTTGGGCCACAATCCTGTTGCAAAAGTGCGTCCCCTGGTCGCTAATGATCGCCTTAGGTACCCCGTACCTGCAAAAGATGTTAGTTCTCAAAAAATCAGCGACGGTCTTACCATCATCCTTTCTTGTGGCCTTAGCCTCGACCCATTTGGAGACATAATCCACCGCGACCAATATGTATTCGTAGCCGGCAGATGGAGGAAATGGCCCCATGAAGTCAATTCCCCATATATCAAACACTTCATCAACTAGAATCGGCGTCTGTGGCATCTCGTTGCGCGCTGATATGCCTCCTGTGCGCTGGCATCTGTCACAGTTCCTGCAGTAGTCATATGAGTCATGGAACAAGCGTGGCCAGTAAAATCCACAGTCCAGGACCTTTCTGCTCGTGCGCTTCGGACCAAAGTGTCCTCCACATGCGTGCACATGACAAAACATCAAAACAGAGTTAATTTCATGGTCAGGCACGCAGCGCCTCAATATCTGTTCTGGTCCTATTCTGAGCATATATGGATCATCCCAAAAGTAGTGCTTGGACTCATGTTTCAATCTCATGCACTGGGTTTTTTTGAAATACGGAGGAAACGTACCTGTGACCAGGTAATTCGCAATGTGCGCATACCATGGTACCTTATCTATCAGCGCCATCAGATGCTCGTCAGGAAATGTCTCCGTGATCTGCCCTGGCTCCTCCTCTTTCACGATCCTGCTCAGGTGGTCCGCAACTGTGTTCTCCGTGCCCTTCTTGTCTTTGATCTCCAAGTCAAATTCCTGAAGTAGGAGCACCCAGCGCATCAGGCGCGGCTTAGTTTCTTTCTTGGACATTAGGTAGCGGATGGCTGCGTGGTCGGTGTATATGATGACCCTAGCGCCTAGAACATATGCACGGAACTTCTCCAGCGCAAACACAATTGCCAGAAGCTCCTTTTCCGTGGTGGTGTAGTTCCTCTGCGCAGCGTCCAGCGTGCGCGATGCATAGTAAATGGCGTGCGGCTTCTTGTCCACTCGCTGCCCCAGGACTGCACCTACTGCATAATCGCTTGCGTCGCACATCAGTTCAAATGGCAGGTTCCAGTCTGGCGCGCGCATCACTGGTGCACTGGTCAGCGCCTCCTTCAGCTTATCAAATGCGGCCCTGCACTCATCAGTAAAGTCAAAATTTGATCGCGCGTCGTTGTACGCGTCAAATTAATCCTTCCTCTTCCACTAGTACAGCGGTTAAGTAAGGGTCGATCTCCACAGGGAGCAAGCAGTTCAGTTTTAACCAGTGACCTACACTTACGAAAATGGTGGTGTGAATGATTGGGGTTGCGCGATGCGCGAGTAAACAGTCGTAAACGCAGGAATTTGCACTAGACGTGCGCAGGCAATAGAGATTAAGTACTATGACTATGAGAAGTATCGGCGCAGACAATCCTCTATGAGTGTATTTCTTATCATCGACTCTAAATGTCTATAGCTTGATTTGCTAATGTTAGTGTCCGATCAACGCTTCCTAACATATGCGCATGTTCCGATCAAAGTTCATGTGCTATTAATTCTTGCACTAGACTAAACAACTACGAATCCGATCAAGGTAGTAATTGTCTATCCTAGCGCGTTACTCCTAGTTGGCACCGTCAGGCTATTCAACTAGTTTAACATACAACAACAAGCAACAAGAGTAAGATTGCGGTTCAAGGCTTCCCCTACTCATGTAACTAGCTGCCAACAATGTGCACAGAATTAGTATAAGCAAGCAAGCTATGCATCAAGCGCAAGTCTCAAAGGAAATACTCATAGATTCATGCCCAACCGATACTAAGCGTTTAGCTAGACATGCTAGTGGTAAACATCATAGAAACAGTAAATAATGTCTAAAGTGTCCAAGAAAACAATAGCAAACAGTGCGTGCAGGTTGCAGTCTTGGCTGGCGCAGTCGGCTAGCGCAGGTCCTCTCAGCAAGCTCGTGTGTTTTCCAGTTCTGCTGCGCAGTGCCTCCTTGGTGTACGAATTGTGAATATGTGATGATGCTCTCTAACCCTAGCCTCCTTCCCTTCTTTATATACTGCTCAGAGGCTCATCCTTGGCAACTTCCAAATCTGGTCGTGCCAGGATTTGGAAACACCATCGTCTGCGCATGGCGCACGGCATCTGCTTAGCGCAATCGGTTAGCGCACCGTGGTTGACTCTGCCAATTCTTCTATTTGCGCCGCTAGCTCCGCAGGCTGTGTGATGCGCGTCCTAAACGCTGCCTGTTAGCGCGTGTCCGACTTAGGCCCTTGTTTTTCCCTGCAATACAAAAACACTGGAAACCACTAATCTTGTACACAAACTATTGCAAACAAGCATAGGGTTATGATCTAAATAATGCGTATAAATAGGCTCTATCAAACCCCCCACACTTGCCCCTTGTTCGTCCTCGAACAAGCACTCAAGCACGGATACCATTACCTCTCTGGAGTCTAGCGCACAGTCTTGCACTCTGGCGCGATCTGCACTACTGAACACCTTGTGCTGCTCTACCACCTGCGCACATCTGCTCTCAACAGTTTTAAGTATAGTGATTTCGAAATTCATTACCTCTCAGCTGGGATGAAGATAATTTCGGATGGCTGGGAGATAGCTCTTCATAGGCTCTAGGTTGTCAGCTCTCGCTCCGAGGATGGGTATATGGTTAACAGCACAAGCTTCTTCCCGTGCATGATTCTTCCGCGCACTTTCTGGGAACTCAAGCCTTTTGATGATTTTCTGTGGATTTTGCGCATGCTGGTACTGAGTAGTGCGCATGCTGATTCTTTTGTAGCGCATATCATCTGCTGGTGTTTTTCTTTTGTACATGAAATTTCAAGTGTCTCTACTTATGCAGATTTGTGAACTAGCAGTTGCTGCAGCACACTCTTGTTCACTTAAATGTAGGCACAGCAGACAATGAATAGGACACAGATTTGTTCACCCAGTTCGGCCAATCTGCCTACGTCTGGGGAGGACTATTCTCCAGTCCTCAATCCACTCAACCAAAGGTTCAAAGCACACTCGGTTACAACGCACGCAACCTATGCTACTTTAACCCCGTGTGGACTACTCAACACAATCAGAACAAGCTCTGATTTGTGTCAGCACACCCTCTACAATATGTCAGTCTAGAATAGCTACAATCCTCTCAAAGAACTCAGCCTATTCTATACTACACTACTCAGCAGGGTTGCTGCAGCAACAGCTATAACACCAGCTGAAGCACTCTGTCCGCGTCGCTCCAAGGCCTCCTGCCGAGCCGATCGAACCACTCCAAGAGCGCTGCACACTCTGAGTAACTCCCCCTCACTCAGTGACCACCTGCCACTAGTGAGTTCTTCCGCACGAACCTCGACCGAGCCTTCCACCCGTCAGTTCTCCCGCGGCTGCCTTTGATCAACCAACAAGCTCCACAGCTCTAAATTGGCTTCCAGATCAAAGCACGAATCAGTCTCTGCAAGACCTGATTCTCTTCTGCAATACGCACCACAGCTCTGCGCTCTGCCCGTGTGTGTTGATCGAAGAACAACTCTCGTAGCACACCCAGAAAAATCCTCACTCTTAATTCTGTGTCTACTCTCGTGTATCACTCAGCTTTGATCACACTCTACAGCCCTCAAACCTTCTGCTTAAATACCCTCACCACTTTAAGCAATTTCCAGGTTTAGGCCATAGTCCCACAAGATCAATTATCTCCTAAAATCTAGGAGATTAGATTTGATTAATATCTTCAATGCAAATCTCCTTCTCTGACTAGCAAACCTTGCTGGAAAATGCTCAACGGTATTTTAGAAATTCTTCTAAGCACTTTCACAAAGCTGCCATACCTTCAAAACGCACCCAGCACAAAACTGCTACTCGGACAGTTGAACCAGCACCTGCTGCAGCATCCCCTGCTGCATCTGCTGCTGGTTTACTTCTGCTGCCAGCTTGATTGTTTGAGCTGCAACAACTCCTTGTTCACCTTTGCTGTAGCTGTTTGCTGCTGCTGGAATTTCCTAAATGCATTAGGAAACAATCCCATCAATTCTAAGGAAGATCCTCCAAGATCTCTACAAGATCATATCTTCACTTCAACAAATCTGCCCTTGTTCTTGAGAGACACTCCAGAAATATTCTCCTGAATATTCAGCTCTTTCCGGAAGCCCTTCGGTCCACTGATTTGTTGTTTGAATGCAATCTTCGAGAAAGCTAAATTTCTGCTACAGCATTTGTGTTGCAGCATCTGCTGTAGCACAAGCTGTCTGAAGGTGTGCAATACTTCTGCTGCTGAACTTCTGCTCCAGAGGTTGCTATTGCACTTGCTTACTCCACTTGAGTACTGAGATAGTCACTCTGCCCAGATTGCACAAGCTGATGTCTTCATGATCTCTTTTAGATTTTCGAGCGCCCCAAGGCAACATTAAGTCGCGCGCCGCGTGAAGACATTAGCCACTTAATGTCTTCATCTGGAGCGCTACTTAATGTCTTCATCTGGAGCGCCACTTACTGAGTTTGCTTACTCTGGAATGCTCTTCATCAGCTGTTTTCTTTCCATACTTGCTGTAGCAAGCTCTAGTTCACTTTGTAGGAGTTTGTCAATGATGCCACATACCTTCACAGTACAGCTTTGTCTACAATTTCTCACATTCTCAGAACGGTTCCAGTCTCGGGCTCCGAATAACAGCTATGGAACACCGCCCCGCTCTCCCTCCTTGGTCTATCTGCGCAGGTCGGCGCACGCGTTTACACCCGCGCCCGCCTTCCTTATCTCGACTTCCAGAGGAAAGGTGGTCTGTTTTCCCACCTCGCCACGCTTTTGGGTATTTGCCTTTGGCATCTGCGTGACTGAGCGCACTCTCTTGTTCTGAAGGTCGCGAAGCACAGGCCTCCACTCGCGCTCTTGACCATATACCTCTCCTCCGAAGCTCGAACGACTAACCGCCTCTCTAGAGCGTTTCTGTTAACTCCACATCCCCTGTATATCCCAACTAACAGGAGCAGAAAAACGAAAAAAAATATACGAAAACAGGTTGATAGCAGCGCACGCAGAATGGGTAGCACAAACAAGTTGAACAGTGCGCGCAACCCGCACTCAAGCGCACTACTGCTACTGTTTCCTTCAATTAAACTAAGCTACACTAAAAATGCTAAAAAAACGTGAAATGTAAATGTAACGCTCCCCCCCCCACACTTAAACAGAGACGTGTCCCCATGACTCAAGCTCAAGCGCACGGAGGACGCGCCCATGCATGCAAGCAAAATAAAGAACATAAAAATGAAGAACATATAGTCAAAGCAGCGCAAATATAGCATAGGGGCACAAAATATGTAGCACAAGAGTTCAGAACACAAATATAGCAACAGAATATCAAATAAAGTTCAGCATATAAAAGAAAAATAGACACCACCCGAAATGAAGAATACGCGCCCCCCCCCCACCTTACAGCTCTATATGTCCTCTGAGCTGGATGCAGCCGCTGAACTATGCGCCTCCTCCTCTGAAGAATCCGTCACATAGGTGCTGGAGGAAGGCGGTACAACTGAAAGGGCGACAGGCTGCGCCTCATAGTCGTCCTCTGAGACGGGGTCCCATAGCGAGTCTGAGCTGGTGCTGATAATGGGTTCGGCTACAGGGGACCTCGGAATGGACGGCTGGGCGGGGGATGGTGCAGGTGCTGGTACTTGTGCTGGGTCGGGGGTGGGTTCTGTTTCTGGGGCTGCTGGTGCTGGCTCTGGTGCAGGTGCTGGGACTGGAGAGGGCTCTGCTGGATGCACTGGGGGTTGAGTAAGAGGACTGGCTGGCTTGTGCGGCTCACTGGGGGAACCTAGAGGTGGCCGGTGCAGGCTGAGGAGAGGGGGAATCGCGTCTCCAAATCTCCACCCTGATGGTGGGCTCATGCTTAAGTCCGCCCCTCTGGCGCTAGATACTCGAGCACACGCATGACGTTGAACATCATGCGCTGCTCTGCTGATGCTTCCTCAGGCGCCTCCTCAGTCTCGGTCCTCGGGCTTTCCGCGTGCACGCTGGGGAGAATCCTCGATGGAAATGGTGACTGGCTCCCCCTGTGGGGCACAGGCCCTCCGGTGCGCTCTAGTCTGCGCGCGGGTCCTCGCGCGCCTGACTGGAGGCACAACTGGCTCTTGGGCCTCGTCCTCCTCCATCTCCTGCGCGGCCTCTGCTACTTGCGCACTGCTCTCTGCTCTTGGCCGCGGCACTCTGGCCGGCTGCAGGCGGTAGCACCACTCCAATGTGCCATCTTCCCGTATGGCTACCGCCCTAATCTGCAGCATGTGGGCGCGGTCCAGAGGGACTGCTGGCACCTTAGTGTGCTCTGGCACCTCAGGCTCTCCGTGTAACTCCCGCAGCAGGTGCGTAATTATCCCTCCGCAGGTCAGCGGTCCCCTCGTGCTGACCCGGCTCCAGTGGACCACCATGTCTGAGACAAATAGCACCCTCCTCCCATAGTATAGCCCCTTCAAGATGTCCAAGTCCAGGAGGCTAATCTTGGGCGCACCATTAAAATGCCCGATAACTGCATAAGCGACCAGGCGCCACAGGTAGAACATCCATGGGTCACGCAGCTCTCGTCCCCTGCTGCGCCCTGCGGCAAAAGCTGGCCTGGTCGCCATCTCGCGCCAAGCCTCCTGGTTAGTGTGCGTGTCCATGTCAGCTTCTCGCACCTTGGCGCACCTCAGTGCGCGCTTCAGCCTCTTCGCTGAGGCAATGTACCAGACGCCCCTATGTCGGTACCTGATCTCCTAGTCGCCCGTCTCCAGCGACGCCAAAAATTCGCACGTGTCCTCCTTGTCTGATGCACTGTTGAGTTCCAACAGCGCCTCCCAACCTGCTAACACCAGCCTCTCCACAACGAGGTCCTCCAGTCCGACCTCGCGCATGAAGTCCCTGCTGATGTACGGAGTCCCGTACATCTCAAGCCTCAGAAATGCGGCATATTTGCTGGCGAAAACAGCCGGGGTCTCTTGGTCCTCGGCAGGCTGCATTTTGGCTGGAGGGTTTCTGGTCAATGCTGGTCAACACTCCAAAAATCCAAACTCCTCCAAATGTACTGAAATTTTCACCAAAGGGCCGCCTATTGCCCGCCTACAAAACCCTCTAAACACCACTCCAATTGGCGCACTCTAACCTGGTGCGGTTTCAAAACCCTAGAACACTCGTCCTCCGTACAAAACCCTACTTGAATCTGCTCAAAGCTTGGGGAAAGGTTACCTGGGGTGAGTGCGGCCGTGTGTTCCTCAAATCTCTCTAAACTGATGCTGGGTTGAGCGCCGGACAGCGGGCGGAGGTGCGAAGGCGGGAGCTGCTTGCAACGGTCGAGTGTGAAAAAGTGCTGAAATTTTCTAAGTCCTGCCCTTATATACCCCCCTGACTGGCACAGCTGTCCTGCGCACTACTGCTCGACTAAAAAACGACAAGTCCTAAACTAACTAAAAGACACAAGAAAAAACTAAAAGAAAGACATGTAAAAGTAAAACGAGTCGGGTTACCTCCCGACAAGTGCCTTTGTTTAACGTCGTTGGCTCGACTGTACCTCGTTACGTGTCCAAATGTGTGCCAGCGACCTCCCCCACTCTTGCTCCTTGAGTGACCCTGCGCTTGTGTATGTGTTATGTTCTTCTTGGTCCTGCGCAAAGGGTGAGAAGGGTAGTCAGCATGGATAATATGTGAGAAGTCTGCAGTAACGAGGGTAGATGAAGAGGAAGAAGAAATGTGAGCAATAGTTTCCAGTTCTCCCTCTGGTGCATCTGGTGGTGCCTCTGGCGCAGCAGCTGGCGCATCTGTTATCTCTGGCTCTGCCAACTCAATGTCGCGCGCTGTACCATCCCAAGGCTCTCCTAGATATCGTTTGACTCTCTGCCCATTGACCTAAAAATCATGCCGGTGCTCGTTTTCTAACTCGATTGTTCCGTAGGGGAAAACCTTGGTGACTGTGTACGGTCCTGTCCATTTGCTGCGCAGCTTTCAAGGCATGAGCTTCAGGCGTGATGAGAATAATAATACCTAGTCTCCTGGCTCAAAAGTGCGTCTGAGGATATGCTTGTCATGAAACGCTTTTGTCCGCTCCTTGTAATCGCGCAGTCCCTCATAGGCATCCAGGCGCAGCTCTTCTAATTCGCTCAGCTCAAATGCACGCTCCTTTCCGGCCTCATCTAAATTCAGGTTGCAAATGCGTAAGGCCCAATATGCTTTGTGCTCTAGCTCTACTGGCAGGTGGCATGCTTTTCCATAGACCAAACGAAACGGTGAAGTCCCGATGGGCGTCTTATGCGCAGTGCGGTATGCCCACAGCGCGTCGTCCAGGCGCTGGCTCCAATCTTTACGAGATGGTCTCACAGTCTTCTCCAGGATGCGCTTGATCTCTCTGTTGGAAACCTCGGCCTGTCCATTTGTCTGAGGATGATAAGCAGTGGACGTCTTGTGGCGCACTCCATAATGCTTGAAAACCTGCGCCACAATCCTGTTGCAAAAGTGCGTCCCCTGGTCGCTGATGATTGCCTTAGGCACCCCGTACCTGCAAAAGATGTTAGTTTTTAGAAACTCAGCGACCGTCTTACCATCATCCTTCCGTGTGGCCTTAGCTTCGACCCATTTGGAGACATAGTCCACTGCCACCAATATGTACTCGTATCCGGCAGATGGAGGAAATGGCCCCATGAAGTCAATGCCTCATATATCAAACACTTCATCCACTAGAATCGGTGTCTGCGGCATTTCGTTGCGCGCTGATATGCCTCCTGTGCGCTGGCACCTGTCACAATTCCTGCAGTGATCATATGCATCTCTAAACAGGTGCGGCCAATAAAATCCGCAATCCAGGACCTTCCACATGCGTGCGCATGACAAAACATCAAAACAGAGTTAATTTCATGGTCAGGCACGCAGCGCCTCAATATCTGGTCAGGTCCTATTCTGAGCATATATGGATCATCCCAAATATAATGCTTGGACTCATGTTTTAATCTCATGCACTGGGTTTTATTGAAATGAGGAGGAAACGTACCTGTGACCAGGTAATTCGCAATGTGCGCTACCATGGTACCTTACCTATCAGCGCCATCAGATGCTCATCAGGGAATGTCTCCGTGATCTGCCCTGGCTCCTCCTCTTTCACGATCCTGCTCAGGTGGTCAGCAACTGTATTCTCCGTGCCCTTCTTGTCTTTGATCTCCAAGTCAAATTCCTGAAGTAGGAGCACCCAGCGCATCAGGCGCGGCTTAGTTTATTTCTTGGACATTAGGTAGCGGATGGCTGCGTGGTCTGTGTATATGATGACCCTAGCGCCTAGAACATATGCACGGAACTTCTCTAGCGCAAACACAATTGCCAGAAGCTCCTTCTCCGTGGTGGTGTAGTTCCTCTGCGCAGCGTCCAGTGTGCGCGATGCATAATAAATGGCGTGCGGTTTCTTGTCCACTCGCTGCCCCAGGACTGCTCCTACTGCGTAATCACTTGCGTCGCACATCAGTTCAAATGGCAGGTTCTAGTCTGGAGCGCGCATCACTGGCGCACTGGTGAGCGCCTCCTTTAGCTTATCAAATGCGGCCCTGCACTCATCAGTAAAGTCGAAGCACACATCCTTTTGCAAGAGGTTAGACAGGGGTATACAAATTTTAGAGAAGTCTTTTATAAAACGCCTGTAAAACCCGGCATGTCCTAAGAATGACTTCACATCGCGCACGTTAGTGGCGTAAGGTAGATTAGAAATAAGATCTATCTTAGCTTTATCTACCTTGATCCCCTCCTCTGAGATGATATGTCCTAGTACTACACCATGTGATACCATGAAATGACATTTTTCATAATTGAGCACTAGGTTCTTAGAAATGCAGCGCGCTAAGACCTTATCAAGATGAGTTAAGCATGCGTCAAAGGTACCTCCATATACAGTAAAATCATCCATGAACATTTCTATGCATATACCAATCATATCAGAAAAAAATGCTCATGACAAGGCGTTGGAACGTACCTGGCGCGTTACACAGCCCAAATGACATGCGCCGAAACGCGAACGTACCGAACGGGCAGGTGAACGTGGTCTTCTCTTGATCCTCCGCAGCTATGGGTATCTGGTTGTACCCTGAATATCCGTCCAAGAAGCAAAAATAGGGTTTTCCTGCTAATCTGTCCAGCATTTGGTCCCTGAAGGGTAGCGGGAAATGGTCCTTGCGCGTGACTGCGTTGAGCTTCCTGTAGTCGATGCACATGCGTCATCCAGTCTGAATGCGCTTGGGAACTAGCTCGCCCTGCGCATTCTCTTCTACGGTGATTCCTCCCTTCTTTGGCACAACGTGCACTGGACTGACCCATTTGCTGTCCGAGATCGGGTAAATGACCCCTGCGTCAAGCAACTTCAGGATCTCCTTTTGCACTACCTCCATCATATTCGGATTCAATCTGCGCTGAGCCTCCCTGGATGGTTTGGCACCATCTTCCAATAGAATTCTATGCAAGCATACGTCCTGGCTCACTCCGCGTAGGTCAGCAAGTGTCCATCCTATGGCGCGCTGGTTCTTGCGCAGCACCCTCTGTAAGCACGCTTCCTGCTCCTCTTCCAATCCTCTCTTTATGATCACTGGCAGGGTGTCCTCATCTCCTAAGAAAATGTATTTGAGGTGCTCTGGAAGTTGCTTCAGTTCGATCTTGGGTGCCTGTTCAATAGAGGGCAAGATTTTAGTAGCAGTGCAAATATGAACTATATCGTGTACCTATTTGGATTCTGGTTCGGCACTGCTCAGCTCGTCTTCCTGCTCCTCCAACTCTGCCTGTGCCAGTGGCTCTGGTCCTACCGTTGCGCTTGCGCATTGCGCATCTGTGACTAAATCATCAATGCTGTCCATAGCGTGCACCGTGGCGTCCTCATGTGGGTGCTGCATCCCCTTGAATATATTGAAATGGATTTCTTCGCCATCAACCTCCATGGAGAGTGTGCCCCTCCACACGTCTATCTTTTTGCTCGCGGTCATCAGAAAAGGTCTGCCCAGTAGGATCTGCGCACTGCTGGTGCTTGATTCACCCTCCATTTCGAGCACATAAAAATCTGCTGGGAACACCAGCTCTCCTACTCGCACAAGAACATCCTCTATCATGCCTGCAGGTTGTTTGCACGACCGATCTGCTAGCTGAATGGTGAGACCTGCAGGCTTTAGTGGTCCAAGGCGCAATGTCCCATATAGGGAATAAGGTAACAAATTGATAGACGCGCCTAAATCAATCATGCAGTTGCTCACTGTGGTTTTACCTAAAGTGCATGGGATAGTGAAGGGTCTCGGCACTTAGGTGGTACCTTATTTTGCACGATCGCTGAGGCCTGGGCATTTAGCATTACCTGTGCGCACTCGCCTTTCCTTGTTTGTGCACAGCTCCTTCAAAAACTTCGCATACCTAGGGATCTGCCAAACTGCTTCAATAAGGGGAATGTTTATTTCCACCTTACTGAATAACTCGTATAGCTCCTTATCCAGCGCTTCCTTCCTAGCCAAGGGTGCCTGCACAGGGAAAGGCGCAGGTATGTTAGTATGATTCGTGCCCTTGTCTTTCAATTGTGTTATACCTGGCGCTTCGCCCTGCTGGCTTGTGACTGGCTTCTGGTTGCGCGTCTTGCTCTGGTTGCGCATTCTGTTCTGCTGGATCCGGGACTTGCGCAGCTGGTTGCGCGGGCGCCTTTGTGGTCTGCTCTGTTCCTATTGTGCGCCCAGTCCTCAGTGTCACTGCATTTACTCCTCCTTTGGGGTTCTGAATCACTTGCGAAGGCAGGTTGCCATCGCTCTTCTTTAGCTCATACACCGTGGTAGCAATCTGTGATAGCTGCTTTTCAATGGACTCGAACCGCCTGTCATACTTCTCGTTATTTTTGCGCACTGTGTCTGCTAGCTGCCCCACGATATCTTCCAAAGATCGCCTCGGTTGCTGGTTGTTATGCGCTGGTGCGTCAGTGCGGCGATGCGGTGGATTGTAGGGCGCAGCTTGTTGCGTCCGCTGTGGCGCGCGCTGATCCGTGGACTGCCTCTGGAAATTGTTCTCCTCCTTCCATCTGAATCCATTTGCGGCTAGTCCAAAGCGCGGTTGATTCTGCCTCTGCGGCCCTCTGTTATCCCATCTTCCAAGAGCATTGACATCTCCAGATTCTTCAAATAGCATGGGACATTCATCAGTCTTGTGCTCGGTGGACCTGCAGAATTCACATACCTTTGGCGCAGCTGGTTGTGCACTTTGCGCACTCATCAACTTCTGCAGCATGGCCTTCATTTCCTTGATCTCAGCGCTTGTTTCTACCTGATGCACAGAACGAGCACGGCTATTTTCAAGTGTTAGCTGATGTCTTACCTGCCCAGCAGAGTCTTCTATCAGCTGCCATGCGTCTTCTGGATACATGTTGCAAATGTCGCCTCCTGCGCCTGCGTTCAATAACCTCAGCTCCATGGGCAACAGTCCATTCAGGAAGTTCTCTATCAGCACATTCTGGGGTAGGCCATGATTGTAGCAGTTGGCCACTAGCTCCCTGAAACGCTCGTAATACTCTGACAGCGACTCTCCTGCGCTCTGCCTTGGTGCGGCCAGTTCCCTCCTGAGTAGCGCGATCTTTGCTACGGGATAGAATTTGTCCAGGAACTTCTTCGGCAGCTGCTCCCATGTGTGAATTGATCCGGCTGGTAAGTTCATCAACCAATATCTGGCCGTGTCACACATTGAAAATGGGAATGCCTTCATCTTCAGCGTCTCATCGCTCTCCCCTTCGGTCTTCATGTTCTCGCAGATGACTAGGAATTCTCGCACATGCTTGACTGGATTTTTGTTGTTCATCCCGTGGAACTTGGGCATGTGATGAATGAGCGAGCTCCTTAGTTCAAAATGACCGTCTGGCGGAAGCACGATGCACCATGGCTGGTTAACTGTGATTGGGGCTGACATCTCGCGCACTGTTCTGCGTCACGCAGCTTGTCGCGCGGGTGGCGCATTATACAATTTAGCGGCCATCCGTGCTTCAACCTCGCGCTGCACTTCCTCTCTGAATAGGGCTGCGCGGTTATGTGCTCTTGCTTCTTCTGGGGTTCTGTCCCCTAAGTTGTCCCCAAAGACACTGTTATCCTCCATAACCTGTTCTAAATCTCAAAGAAAACGAAATTAAAAGATAACAAAGCTGTTGCGTCTGTCAGTGCGCAACTAGAATCTGAGCAGCGCAACTGTTTCAAGGTTGCGCAGGCTGATGTTGATTGCGCGCTGTCAGCAGCAACAACGAGAAAACAAAACAAACTGAAATAACTAGTTACTAAAAAGGAAAATCGTAAACTAGCTAAAACTTAGCTGTGTTGCTCCCCGGCAACGGCGCCAAAATTTGATCGCGCGCCGTTGTACGCGTCAAATTAATCCTTCCTCTTCCACTAGAACAGCGGTTAAGTAAGGGTCGATCTCCACAGGGAGAAAGCAGTTCAGTTTTAACCAGTGGCCTACACTTACGAAAATGGGGGTGTGAATGATTGGGGTTGCGCGATGCGCGAGTAAACAGTCGTAAACGCAGGAATTTGCACTAGATGTGCGCAGGCAATAGAGATTAAGTACTATGACTATGAGAAGTATCGGCGCAGACAATCCTCTATGAGTGTATTCCTTATCATCGACTCTAAATGTCTATAGCTTGATTTGCTAATGTTAGTGTCCGATCAACGCTTCCTAACATATGCGCATGTTCCGATCAAAGTTCATGTGCTATTAATTCTTGCACTAGACTAAACAACTACGAATCCGATCAAGGTAGTAATTGCCTATCCTAGGGCGTTACTCCTAGTTGGCACCGTCAGGCTATTCAACTAGTTTAACATACAACAACAAGCAACAAGAGTAAGATTGCGGTTCAAGGCTTCCCCTACTCATGTAACAAGCTGCCAACAATGTGCACAGAATTAATATAAGCAAGCAAGCTATGCATCAAGCGCAAGTCTCAAAGGAAATACTCATAGATTCATGCCCAACCGATACTAAGCGTTTAGCTAGACATGCTAGTGGTAAACATCATAGAAACAGTAAATAATGTCTAAAGTGTCCAAGAAAACAATAGCAAACAGTGCGTGCAGGTTGCAGTCTTGGCTGGCGCAGTTGGCTAGCGCAGGTCCTCTCAGCAAGCTCGTGTGTTTTCTAGTTCTGCTGCGCAGTGCCTCCTTGGTGTACGAATTGTGAATGTGATGATGCTCTCTAACCCTAGCCTCCTTCCCTTCTTTATATACTGCTCAGAGGCTCATCCTTGGCAACTTCCAAATCTGGTCGTGTCAGGATTTGGAAACACCATCGTCTGCGCATGGCGCACGGCATCTGCTTAGCGCAATCGGTTAGCGCACCGTGGTTGACTCTGCCAATTCTTCTATTTGTGCCGCTAGCTCCGCAGGCTGTGTGATGCGCGTCCTAAACGCTGCCTGTTAGCGCGTATCCGACTTAGGCCCTTGTTTTTCCCTGCAATACAAAAACACTGGAAACCAGTAATCTTGTACACAAAATATTGCAAACAAGCATAGGGTTATGATCTAAATAATGCGTATAAATAGGCTCTATCAAGGTTAGACAGGGGTATACAAATTTTAGAGAAGTCTTTTATAAAATGCCTGTAAAACCCAGCATGTCCTAGGAATGACTTCACATCGCGCACGTTCGTGGCATAAGGTAGATTACAAATAAGATCTATCTTAGCTTTATCTACCTTAATCCCCTCCTCTGAGATGATATGTCCTAGTACTACTCCATGTGATACCATGAAATGACATTTTTCATAATTGAGCACTAGGTTCTTAGAAATGCAGCGCGCTAAGACCTTATCAAGATGAGTTAGGCATGCATCAAAGGTACCTCCATACACAGTAAAATCATCCATGAACACTTCTATGCATATACCAATCATATCAGAAAAAATGCTCATGACTAGACGTTGGAACGTACCTGGCGCGTTACACAGCCTAAATGACATGCGCCGAAACGCAAACGTACCGAACGGGCAGGTGAACGTGGTCTTCTCTTGATCCTCCGCAGCTATGGGTATCTGGTTGTACCCTGAATATCCGTCCAAGAAGCAAAAATAGGGCTTTCCTGCTAATCTTTCCAGCATTTGGTCCATGAAGGGTAGCGGGAAATGGTCCTTGCGCGTGACTGCGTTAAGCTTCCTGTAGTCGATGCACATGCGCCATCCAGTCTGAATGCGCTTGGGAACTAGCTTGCCCTGCGCATTCTCTTGCACTGTGATTCCTCCCTTCTTTGGCACAACGTGCACTGGACTGACCCATTTGCTGTCCGAGATCGGGTAAATGACTCCCGCGTCAAGCAACTTCAGGATCTCCCTTTGCACTACCTCCATCATATTTGGATTCAATCTGCGCTGAGCCTCCTTGGATGGTTTGGCACCATCTTCCAATTGAATCCTATGCATGCATACGTCCGGGCTCACTCCGCGCAGGTCAGCAAGTGTCCATCCTATGGCGCGCTGGTTCTTGCGCAGCACCTGCTGTAAGCGCGCTTCCTGCTCCTCTTCTAATCCTTTCTTTATGATCACTGGCAAGGTGTCCTCATTTCCTAAGAAAATGTATTTGAGGTGCTCTGGAAGTTGCTTCAGCTCGATCCTGGGTGCCTGTTAAATAGAGGGCGAGATTTTAGTAGCAGTGCAAAAATGAACTGTATCGTGTACCTGTTTGGATTCTGGTTCAGCACTGCTCAGCTCGTCTTCCTGCTCCTCCAACTCTGCCTGTGCCAGTGGCTCTGGTCCTACCGTTGCGCTTGCACATTGCGCATCTGTGACTAAATCATCAATGCTGTCCATTGCGGGCACTGTGGCGTCCTCATGTGGGTGCTGCATCCCTTTAAATATGTTGAAGTGGATTTCTTCGTGTGCCCCTCCATACGTCTATCTTTGTGCGCGCGGTCATCAGAAAGGGTCTGCCCAAAAGGATCTGCGCACTGCTGGTGCTTGATTCACCCTCCATTTCTAGCACATAGAAATCTGCTGGGAACACCAGCTCTCCTACTCGCACAAGAACATCCTCTATCATGCTCGCAGGTTTTTTGCACGACCGATCTGCTAGCTGAATTGTGAGACCTGCAGGCTTTAGTGGTCCAAGGCGCAATGTCGCATATAGGGAATAGGGTAGCAAATTTATGGATGCGCCTAAATCAATCATGCAATTGTTTACTGTGGTCTTACCTAAAGTGCATGGGATAGTGAACGTACTTGGATCTCGGCACTTAGGTGGTACGTTATGTTACACGATCGCTGAGGCCTGCGCATTTAGCATTACCTGTGCGCACTCGCCTTTCCTTCGCTTGTTTGTGCACAGCTCCTTCAAGAACTTGGCATACCTAGGGATCTGCCGAACTGCTTCAATAAGGGGAATGTTTATTTCCACCTTACTGAATAACTCGTATAGCTCCTTATCCAGCGCTTCCTTCCTAGCCGATGGTGCCTGCACAGGGAAAGGTGCAGGTATGTTAGTACTATTCGTGCCCTTGTCTTTCAATTGTGTTATACCTGGCGCTTCGCCCAGCTGGCTTGTGGCTGGCACTTCTAGTTGCGCGTCTTGCTCTTGTTGCGCATTCTGCTCCGCTGGATCCGGGACTTGCGCAGCTGGTTGCGCGGGCACCTGCGTGGTCTGCTCTGTTCCTATTGTGGGCCCAGTCCTCAGTGTCACTGCATTGACTCCTCCTTTGGGGTTCTGAATCACTTGCGAAGGCAGGTTGCCATCGCTCTTCTTTAGCTCATACACCGTGGTAGCTATTTGTGATAGCTGCTTTTCAATGGACTCGAACCTCTTGTCATACTTCTCGTCATTTTTGCGCACTGTGTCTGCTAGCTTCCCCACGATATCTTCCAAAGATCGCCTCGGTTGCTGGTTGTTGTGCGCTGGTGCATCAGTGCGGCGATGCGGTGGATTGTAGGGCGCAGCTTTTTGCGTCTGCTGTGGCGCGCGCTGATCCGTGGACTGCCTCTGGAAATTATTTTCCTCCTTCCATCTGAACCCATTTGCGGCTAGTCCAAAGCGCGGCTGATTCTGTCTCTGTGGCCCTCTGTTATCCCATCCTCCAAGAGCATTAACATCTCCTGATTCCTCGAAAAGTGTGGGACATGCATCGGTTTTGTGCTCGGTGGAATTACAGAATTCACATACCTTTGGCGCAACTGGTTGTGCGCTTTGCGCACTCATCAACTTCTGCAGCATGTCCTTCATTTCCTTGATCTCAGCGCTTGTTTCTACCTGATGCACAGAATGAGTACGACTATTTTCAAGTGTTAGCTGATGTCTTACCTGCCCAGCAGAGTCTTCTATCAGCTGCCACGCGTCTTCTGGATACATGTTGCAAATGTCGCCTCCTGCGCATGCGTTCAATAACCTCAGCTCCATGGGCAGCAGTCCATTCAGGAAGTTCTCTATCAGCACATTTTGGGGCAGGCCATGATTGTAGCAGTTGGCCTCTAGCTCCCTGAAACGCTCGTAATACTCTGACAGCGACTCTCCTGCGCTCTGCCTAGGTGCGGCCAGCTCCCACCTGAGTAGCGCAATCTTTGCTGCGGGATAGAATTTGTCCAGGAACTTCTTCTGCAGCTGCTCCCATGTGTGAATTGATCCTGCGGGTAAGTTCATCAACCAATGTCTGGCCGTGTCACACAGTGAAAATGGGAATGCCTTCATCTTCAGCGCCTCATCGCTCTCCCCTTCGGTCTTCATGTTCTCGCAGATGACTAGGAATTCTCGCACATGCTTGACTGGATTTTCGTTGTTCATCCCGTGGAACTTGGGCATGTGATGAATGAGCGAGCTCCTTAGTTCAAAATGACCGTCTGGCGGAAGCACGATGCACCATGGCTGGTTAACTGTGATTGGGGCTGACATCTTGCGCACTGTTCTGCGTCGCGCAGGTGGCGCATTATACAATTCAGCGGCCATCCGTGCTTCAACCTCGCACTACACTTCCTCTCTGAATAGGGCTGCGCGGTTATGTGCTTTTGCTTCTTCCGGGGTTCTGTCCCCTAAGTTGTCCCCAACGACACTGTTATCCTCCATAACCTGTTCTAAATCTCAAAGAAAACGAAATTAAAAGATAACTAATGCTGCTGCGTCTGTCAGTGCGCAACTAGAATCTGCGCAGCGCAACTGTTTCAAGGTTGCGCAGGCTGATGTTGATTGCACGCTGTCAGAAACAACAACGAGAAAACAAAACAAACTGAAATAACTAGTTACTAAAAAGGAAAACGTAAACTAGCTAAAACTTAGCTGTGTTGCTCCCCGGCAACGGCGCCAAAATTTGATCACGCGTCGTTGTACGCGTCAAATTAATCCTTCCTCTTCCACTAGTACAGCGGTTAAGTAAGGGTCAATCTCCACAGGGAGCAAGCAGTTCAGTTTTAACCAGTGACCTATACTTACGAAAATGGGGGGGGGGGGGGGTGAGTGATTGGGGTTGCGCGATGCGCGAGAAAATAGTAGCTAACGCAGAACTTGCACCAGACGTGCGCAGGCAGTAGAGATTAAATTCTATGACTATGAGAAGTATTGGGCAGACAATCCTCTATGAGCGCATTCCTTATCATCGACTCTAAATGTCTATAGTTTGGTTTGCTAATGTTAGTGTCCGATCAAGGCTTCCTAACATGTGCGCATGTTCCGATCAAAGTTCATGTGCTATTAATTCTTGAACTAGACTAAACAACTACGAATCCGATCAACGTAGTAATTGCTTATCCTAGCGTGTTACTCCTAGTTGGCACCGTCAGGCTATTCAACTAGTTTAACATACAACAACAAGCAACAAGAGTAAGATTGCGGTTCAAGGCTTCCCCTACTCATGCAACTAGCTGCCAACAATGTGCACAGAATTAATATAAGCAAGCAAGCTATGCATTAAGCGCAAGTCTCAAAGGAAATACTCATAGATTCATGCCCAACCAATACCAAGCGTTTAGCTAGACATGCTAGTGGTAAACATCATAGAAACAGTAAGTAATAACTAAAGTATCCAAGAAAACAATAGCAAATAGTGCGTGCAGGTTGCAGTCTTGGCTGGCGCAGTCGGCTAGCGCAGGTCCTCTCAGCAAGCTCGTGTGTTTTCCAGTTTTTGCCGCTCTCTCTCTCTGAATTATGATGTGATGACCCTCTAATGTGTCGTCCTCAAACTCTAGACTTCTTCTTCTTTATATACTGCTCAAGGGGCTCATTCTTGGCAACTTCCAAATCTGGTTGTGTCAGGATTTGGAAACACCATCATCTGCGCACGGCATCTTGGTTAGCGCAATCGGTTAGCGCACCGTGGTCGACTCTGCCAATTCTTCTGTTTGCGCCGCTAGCTCCGCAGGCTGTGTGATGCGCGTCCTAAACGCTGCCTGTTAGCGCGTATCCGACTTAGGCCCTTGTTTTGCCCTGAAATACAAAAACACTGGAAACCAGTAATCTTGTACTCAAAATAATGCAAACAAGCATAGAGTTATGATCTAAATAATGCGTATGAATAGGCTCTATCAGATCCTCATCAATTTCCATTATAGAGGTGAATGACGAGTTATTTTCCTGTTGTGCAAGCAACTCATACTCAAAGCTCGTTAGTTCACCAAGAGGGTCAAAAACATTATACGCATCATATGATTCAATCAAGTGACAATCCATTGAATTACTAGATGTCCTAAGCATGCTTTTCAAATCGAATTTGATCTTTTCACTACCAAAATTTAATTCGTTTGTACCTTTCCCGCAATCTATAATAGCCTTAACCGTGTTCAAAAATGGTCTACCTAGAATTATGGGGATTTCCTTATCTTCATCCATGTCTAACACGTAAAAATCAACCAGAACATAAAATTATCCAACCTTAATGGGAATGTCTTCTAAGATACCCTTAGGTGGCCGAGAAGAACGATCCGCTAATCTCAAATTAACCATGGTTGGAGTCAATTTCCCCGTATCTAGCTTATTAAAAACTGAATAAGGCATTAAAGATATGCTAGCACCTAAATCACACAATGCACTAGCTATGCTAATTTCTCCAATAGAAATAGGAATAGAAAATGACCCATGATCGCTAAGCTTTCTAGGCATGGCACACTGAATTATAGCACTACAATTTGCGTATAAAGCAACATGGTCTAAATCATGCATTTCCCTTCTATGAGACATAATATCTTTCAAAAATTTAGCATAGGTAGGCATTTGAGTGAGTACCTCCGTAAATGGCAAAGTCACTTGCAGCTTTTTCAGCATCTCCGCAAAGCGCTTGAAATGCGCATCCTACTTCTTCTTTTTCAGCCTTTGAGGGAAGGGAATTGGTGGCACATAAGGTGCGGGCTTCTACGGCTTTTCCTTCTCCTGTACATCACTCGAATTCTGCGGTAAAGACTCTTCTTCGACAACTCCATCTGCTTACCTTTTCGACATTGGCCTTTGGTTGCGGCTCCTCTAGAACTCTCCCACTCTTGAGTGTGATTGCGTTAGGTGTTCACATCGGGTTGCGAGGGTAGCTTCCCTTGATATTTCGAAGACGAGCCAGCTTGCTGCGTAATCTGCGTTTTGAGCATTTTATTGTGCGCTTGCAATTGATCTAGCCTTTGAAGAATAAGCTGGTTGTCTTTTTGCTGCTGGGCTTGAGTCGCGGCCAACTGAGCAACAATAGAACTCAGGGATGGCTCCTCGTTGCTTTGTTTCTCTTCGTGCCTTTGGTGCGTTCCCTGATTTTGATGGCTGAAATTGTTTGTGTTTTGATAATTTCCGCTTTGATAATTATTCCTCGGCTGATATGTGTTGGAGGGGGCTCTTTAATTCTGATTTCTTGGAACAAATCCTGGCGGTGCTAGTTTGGGCTATATATTCAGCGGCGATCTTCTTGGAAAATTCGGATCTTCATGGAATCTCACATGGGCTGGAGGGTTCCTTGGCTGATAACCGCTAGCTTGCGGTGGCGCATATTCTCTCCCTTGATTTCGGACCAAGTAATTAATATCCTCATACTCGTCCGCGTGCTTTGCGGTGCGCGAGTCATCATTATGCGCCGAGCTAGAACAAATACCGCAAACTTGCTGGTTTTCTCTCTTTTTGTTGAGGTTTAAATTTCCAATTGAAGCTGCCAAGGAATTCACCGTCTTTGCTAGGGAATTGAAATCTTCTTTCGTCACGACTTTGGAAGTATGCTCCTTCCCTTTCTTTTTGAGGTGGTTCCTTTCTCCACCCCATTGATGTGAATTCCGCTCGATTTTGTCAATAATCTTGAATCCATCGGAGGCTCTCAAGTCCATCATTGCTCCTCCGCTAGCTTGGTCCATATGGTTTCTCGCGTCTTGATCCATTCCATCATAGAAGCTTTGCATGAGCTGCCATTTGCTGAATCCGTGATGCGGACAATCTCTTTGTAACTCTTTGAAGCGCTCATATGCCTCATGGCTAATGAGTCACGAGCCGAATACCTTCCTAATTCAATTCTTCCCGCCGGCAAAGACTAAGAAAATCCGGGATAGAATATGCCAATTCACACAACAAGAGTTCGGCTCGTGACTCATTAGCCAATCCTTAGCTTTTTCGCTTAACGAAATGGAAATACTGATCGCGCGTCGTTGTACGCGTCAAATTAATCCTTCCTTCTCCACTTAGTACAGCGGCTAAGTCAGGGTCGATCCCACAAGGAGTGTGCAGACTCGTCTTAGCTAGCAACCTACAACTTACGAAATTGGGGTTGTGAGTGATTGGGTTGCGCAGGTGCGCGAATGAACAGTAGTGAAGGCAGAATTGCACGATATGTGCGCAGGCAGTAGATTTTAAGTACTATGACTATGAAGAGTATCGGTACGGACAATCCTCTATGAATGTATCCCTTATCATCGACTCTAAACATCTATAGTGCAGTTCTACTTAAGTTAGTGTCCGATCAAGCTTCCTAACGTGCGCGCATGTTCCGATCAAAGTCCATGAGCTATTAATTCCTGAAACTAGTCTAAGCAGCCATGAATCCTATTACAGTAGCAGCTGATTATCCTAGTGCATTACTCCTAGTTATCACCGTCAAGCTATCAACTAGTTTAACATACAATAACAAGCAGTTAGAATAAGATTACGGTTCAAGGCTTCTCCTATTCGCACAACTAATTATCACCCATATGCATAGAATTAATATAAGTAGACGAACTAAGCATTAAGCTCAAGTCTCAAAGGAAATACTTCATAGAATCATGCCCAACCGATACAAAGTGTTTAGCTAGACATGCTAGAAACAAACATCATAGAAATAATAATTAAAACTAAAGCAGCAAGAGAAAACGTAGCAGGTTGGCGCAATTGCGCGTTGCTGTTCTCGGCTGGCACAGGTGGTTCGCGTAGATTCTGGCTGAAGTAGCTCGTGTGTTTTGCTGCTGTGTGTCCTTCTCTCTATCTGCTCTCTCTCTCTCTCTCTCTCTCAAACCCTAGCTTCCCTCCTCTTATATAGTGGTCTTGAAGCCCATGGAATGCTTAGATTTGGCCCGAGAGACTTTTAGCAACTTCCCAAATCTAGGAGATCAATATTTAGAAACTCTGCCATTCTGCGCACGCTGCCATCAATATTTAGTCGGTTTGCGCCCTGTAGTCCGAATCAGCTATCTCCTTTTGCGCTGCTAGCTCCGCAGGTCGTGCATTGCGCTCTAAAAACGTCCGTTAGCGCACATCTGACTTATGCTCCTATTTTATCCTGAAATACAAAAATACCGAAAACCAGTAATCTTGTACACAAAATAATGCAAACTAGCACAGTGTTAAGATCTAAATAGCGCATATAACTAGGCTCTATCAAATCCCCCACACTTGCCCTTGTTCGTCTCGAACAAGTACTGAAGCACAGATACTTTTACCTCTCTGAAGTCTAGCGCACAGCCTTATACTCATGCGCGATCTACGCAGCGATTCACCCTGTGCAGCTCTATCACCTACGCGCACAAACCCTTAACAATTCTAATATAATAATTTCGAAATTTGTTACCTCTCAGCCAGGATGCAATTTAATTCGGATGATTCGGAGATAGCTCTTCATAGGCTCCTGGTTGTCGGTCCTTACTCCGATTCTAGTACATGGATAATCGCGCAGGTTTCTTCAGGTGCATGATTCATTCGCGCGCTTCTTGGGAACTCAAGCCTTTCGTCCTTGACAATTTTTACTTTTGGACTTGTGCATGCGCTGATATGGAGTTGTGTGCGCACGCTGATTCTTTTTCCTTGCGTATATCGTCAACTGATTTCTTATTTTTATACGGCTTAGGGCTAGGCACAAGTCAATGCAGCAAATGAAACACGGTCAGGGGTTCACAAAATATCCACACAAAATAGGAACAGAATATCCAATGATAGTTTTCAAAAGCAACAACGACAACCCGAAATGATTTGTGCCTAGCCCTCTGCTGTGCCCTAAAGGTCCTCTGAGCTGGAGTCCTGCGCAGACCCTTGTGCCTCCTCATCCATGGACTCTGTCTCTGTCTCATATTCAGAGCTGGAGGATGGCTGCGCAACTGATACTGCTGCGGGCTGGTATGCGGGCTCCTCATCCGAGTCAGTCTCCCATATTGAATCTGAACTTAACTCTTTGATGGGGGTGACCTCAGAGGGTGATCTGATCATTTGGGCAGAGGGTTGCGGAGGGGGTTCTGATGGCATGTGCAATGGGTCCATGACTGGAGTGCGCACTGAGGATTGGGCTGGTGACTGCGCGGGGGAACTGGTTGGCTCGCGCTGCGCTGAAGGTGACCCTGGAGGCGGCCTGCGCAGACTGAGAAGAGGGGGAATGGGATCTCCAAATTTCCACCCAGCTGGTGGATTGATGCTTAAATCTGCCCCCTCTGGAGCCAAGTACTCCAGCACGCGCATGACGTTAAACAACATGCGCTGCTCTGCTAGCGCCTTCTCATAATCCTGTCTGCGCCACTTCGCCGGCGCGCGCGGGGGAGAGTCTCTGATGTCAATGGTCACAACTTCCCCTGGCGGTCCACTCGCCCGCGCGCGCGCTCCAGTCTGTGCGCGCGTCCTCATGCGCCTAGCTGGCTGCACGACTGGTGCCTCCACATTCTCCATTTCCTCCTCAGCAGCAGCTTCCTCTTGCAGCGCACTACTCTCTGCGGGCACTCCTCTGATTGCTGCGTGCCTCGGTGCCCTAGCAGCCTGCAGCCGGTAACACCATTCCAATGACCCATCTTCCTTAGCAGTTACCGCTCGGTACTGCAGCATCTGGGCACGGTCAAGAGGAACGGCTGGAACAACTGTGTGCTCAGCCACCTCTGGCTCTCTGTGCGGCCCACGCAGCAAATGCGTGATCACACCTCCGCAAAAGAGCGGGCCCTTGGTGCTGAGCCGCTCCCAGTGCACCACCATGTCCGACACAAACCTCACCTTCTTCCCATAATACAACCCCTTTAGCACGTCCATATCAAGCAGGCTGACCTTCGGCGCACCGTTGTAGCGCCCGATGACTGCGTACGCGACCATGCGCCACAGGTAATACATCCAGGGGTTGCGCATCTCACGCCCTCTGCTGCGCTCAGCGGCAAACGGTTTGCCCGGCGCCATCTCGCGCCATGCCTCTTGGTTGGTGTGCGTATCCACATCTTGCTCGCGCACCTTGTCACAGCGCAGGGTGCGCTTCAGCCTCTTGACCGATGCAATGTACCACACCCCTCGGTGTCGGTATCGGATCTCTAAGTCTTTGATCTGCAGGGACGCCAGGAACTCACAGGTGTCCTCTTTGTCGGCTGCGCTTTCTAAGTCCATCAGCGCTTCCCAGCCGGCCTGCGCGAGCTTCTCTGTGACCAAGTCCTCTAAGCCCACCTCGCGCAGGAAGTCCCAGCTGATGCATGGGGTGCCATATATGTCCAGCCTCCAGAAGGCGTCATACTTCCGTGCGAAAGATGCTGGGGTGTCCTGGTCCTCTGCGGGCCTCATATTTGCAGTGGTCAACTGTAGTCAACTCTCTACTAAGGATCCCAAAATCAGAACTTCAAATCAAACCCTCAAATTTCTACCAGATGGGTGCCTCACTCGTATCAAAAAAGCCCAGCAATGAAATCACCAAACGGAGCTGGCTAACTAGGTGCGATTTTGATTCTAGGGTGACGTCCTCAGTCGGGTTCCTTCACCAAACCCTCACTAAAATGACTGAAACAAGGAATGAGAGGTTACCTAGTGCCTGGTGATGTTGTGCTCTTCAAATCTCACTAAAGAACGCTGGAAATGGTGGGCGGACGGCAAAGATCGGCTGGCAGCAGTGCAGAGCTCTTAACGGTCAAAATTGCAGAATGTCTGAAATTTTCTAAGTATCTGCCCTTATATACCCCCTGACCTGCGCATCTGTCCTGCGCACTGAACTGCGCACTGACTCGCGCATTGCTATGTGACTCAAAAAAATGCAAGTACTGAACTAGCTAAAATGCAAATTCTAACAACGTGTAAAAATTAAACGTGGAAAACATGTCGGGTTACCTCCCGACAAGTGCCTTTGTTTAACGTCGTTGGCTCGACAGTACCTCGTTACTTGCTCAAGTTCGTGCTCCGGACCACCCCCACACTTGCTTCTGTGCGCTCTGGTGCGTCTGTGTGTGCTATGTCTTCCTTAGTCCTGCGCAAAGGAACAGATAGGTGGTCAGTGTGGCCAAAATTGTGTGGCACATCATAAGTAACGAGGTTAATCAGTGAGGGAGAAGATATATAATCAGTAGCTCCTAGTTCTCCCTCTGGTGCAGCAGGTTGTATTTCTGGCGCAGCAGCTTGCGCATCTTCTATTTCTGGTTCCGCCAAATCAACTTCGCGCGTGGCCTCATCCCACGGTTCTCCCAAGTATTTCTTGACCCTTTGCCCATTAACCTGAAAGCGATGCTTGCGCTCGTTCTCTAACTCGATAGTTCCATACAGGAAAACCTTTGTGACCGTGTAAGGTCCCGTCCACTTGCTGCGCAGCTTCCCGGGCATCAGTTTTAAGCCCGAGGAGAACAACAGCACCCGGTCTCCTAGCTCGAAGGTGCATCTAAGGATGTACTTATCGTGAAATGCTTTCGTGCGCGCTTTGTAGTCGCGCAACCCCTCATATGCATCCAGGCGCAGCTCCTCTAGCTCGCTTAATTCAAATGAGCGCTCCTTACCAGCCTCATCGAGGTTCAGATTGCAAGTGCGCAATGCCCAGTATGCCTTGTGCTCCAACTCAACCGGTAGGTGGCACGCCTTTCCGTACACCAACCGAAATGGTGAAGTCCCAATCGGTGTCTTTTGCGCAGTCCTGTATGCCCAAAGTGCATCGTCCAGTCGCTGGCTCCAGTCTTTGCGCGAAGGTCTCACGGTTTTCTCCAGAATGCGCTTGATCTCTCTGTTGGAAACCTCGGCCTGGCCATTCGTTTGAGGATGGTATGCAGTGGACGTCTTGTGGCGCACCCCATAATACTTTAGTACTTGCGCCACTATTCTGTTGCAGAAGTGCGTCCCCTGGTCGCTGATTATTGCCTTAGGCACTCCGTACCTGCAGAAAATGTTAGTTCTTAAAAACTCAACAACCGTTTTACCATCATCCTTGCACGTGGCCTTAGTTTCGACCCACTTCGAGACATAGTCCACTGCAACTAGTATGTACTCGTATCCATAAGATGGCGGAAACGGCCCCATGAAGTCAATTCCCCACAAGTCGAACACTTCGTCTACCAGTATAGGTGTTTGTGGCATTGATCGCGCGTCGTTGTGAGCGTCAAATATAATCCTTTCTCTTCCACTCAGTACAGCGGTTAAGTAAGGGTCGATCTCCACAGGGAGCAAGTAGTTCAGTTTTAGTCAGTGACCTACACTTACGAAGATTGGGGGGTGAGTGATTGGTTTACGCAGTGCGCGAGTAACAGTGTGAAACGCAGAGAAATGCACTAGGCGTGCGCAGGCAGTAGAGACTAGATACTATGACTATGAAAAGTATTGGGCGGACAATCCTCTATGCGTACATTCCTTATCACTGACTCTAATATGTCTATAGCTTAATTTCACTTGGGTTAGTGTCCGGTCAAGGCTTCCTAACACGTGCGCACGTTCCGTTCAAAGTTCATGTGCTATTAATCCTTAGAACATAGACTAAAACAGCTGCGAATCCTGTCACAGTAGCAACTGCTTACCCTAGCTCATTACTCCTAGTTGTCACCGTAAAGCTATCAACTAGTTTAACATATGACAAGCAAGCAACACAAGTAAGATTGCGGTTCAAGGCTTCCCCTACTCATGCAACTAGCTGTCTCCGTACGCACAGGATTAATACAAGTAAGTAAACTATGCATTAAGCTCAAGTCTCAAAGAAAGTGCATCATAGATTCATGCCCGACCAACACTTAAGCGTTTAGCTAGACATGCTAGTGATAAACATCATAGAATAGTAAATAATGACTAATGTGTCTGAAAAACAAGTAGCAAACAGTGCGTGCAGCTTGTCTTCTCGGCTGACGCAGTCGGCTGGCGCAAATCCTCTCAACAAGTCCGTGTGTTTTCCAGTGTTGCCGCTCTCTCTGATGTGTGTCGTCCAATGATGGCTGTGATATCTCTCTCCTGAAACCCTAGACTTCCTTTGTTTATATATTGCCCAGGAAGTTCACCTTTGGCAACTTCCAAATCTGGTCACTAGACTTTGCGCCTGGCGCACAGCATTCGGCTAGCGCATCGGCTAGCGCACCGCTACTGACTCTCGCCAACTTCTCTTCTGCTTGTGCTGCTATCTCCGCAGGCGGATCTCTCACTCCTAGAACGCTGCCTGTTAGCGCGTATCCGACTCAAGGACTCGTTTTGCCCTGTAATACAAAAACACTAGAAACGAGTAATCTTGCTCATAAAATATTGCAAGCAAGCATAGGGTTATGATCTAAATAATGCGTACAAATAGCCTCTATCAAACCCCCCACACTTGCCCCTTGTTCGTCCCGAACAAGCACTCAAGCGCGGATACAATTACCTCTTCTGGAGTCTAGCGCACAGTCTTGCACTCTGATGCGAATGCGCAATTTGCTCAACTCGCACTGCTCTATCACCTGCGCACAACTGCATTCAACAGTTCTAATATAATAATTTTGAAATCCATTACCTCTCAGCCGGGATGAAGATTTTTTGGATGGCTGGGAGATAGCTCTTCTTAGGCTCCTGGCTGCCAGCTCCTGCTCCGAAGATAGGTATATGGTGGATAACGCAGCTTCTTCCAGTGCGTGATTTGCCCGCGCACTTCCTGGGAACCTGAGCTCTCTGATGATTTCCTTATGGTCTTTGCGCATTTTGATGTTTGTGCGCATGCTGATTTGTAGCGCGTATCATCTGCTGGTATTTTTCTTTTGTACAGCTTCATCTTTAATTTCTTATATTCCCAGAGCAGTTCCAGTCTCAGCCTTCGGATAGCAGCTATGGAACTCGCCCCGCTCTCTCTCCTTCTGTCTGCGCCGGTCAGCGCACGCGTTTACATCCGCGCCTGCCTTCCTTAGCTCGATTTCCAGAGAGAAGGTGGTCTGTTTTCCCACCTCGCCACGCATTGGGTGTTTTGCCTTTGGCATCTGCGTGACTGAGCGCGCTCTTTTGTCCCGAAGGCTGCGAGGCACCGGCCTCCACTAACGCTCTCGAAGCAAAAGCGACTAACCGCCTCTCTGGAGCATTTCTGTCAACTCCACATCCCCTGCATATCCCAACTAACAGGAGCAAAAAACGAAAAAATTATACTAAAACAGTAGATAGCAGCGCACGCAATATGGATAGCGCAAAACAAGCTGGAGCGCATGCGCATCCTGCACTCTTGCGCACTACTGCTACTATTCTCTTTAACTCAAACTAAGCTATGCTCAAAAACGTGAAAAGTGAATGTAACGCCTCCCCCCACACTTGAGCAGAGACGTGTCCCCACGACTCAAGCGCAAGCGCATGGAGAGCGCACACATGCATGTAATGCAAAAACAAAGAACATAAGATCAAAAACAAATAGTCACACAGCACAAACAATAGCACAGGGTCACAAAAATATGCGTCACGCACTACTGCGTGACTCAAAGAACTACCAAGTCCTAAACTAGCTAAAAAAACTCAAAAAAACACAAAACAAACAGAAAAATAAAATTGGCGGAAATAAAACGTGTCGGGTTACCTCCCGACAAGTGCCTTTGTTTAACGTCGTTGGCTCGACTGTACCTCATTACGTGCCACAACGTGTGTCTGCAACCTCCCCCACTCTTGCTCCCGAGTGTTCCTGCGCCAGCGTGTGTGTTGCGATCTCATTGGTCCTGCGCAAAAGGTAAGATGGGAAGTCAGCATGTGATAAATTATGCGTAACCTGGGTAGATGCAGAGGGAGAAGAAATGTGAGCTATGATCTTCAGTTCTCCCTCTGGTGCATCTGGTGGTGCCTCTGGTGCGTCAGCTGGCGCATCGATTATCTCTGGTTCTGCCAAGTCAATGTTGCGCGCTGCGCCATCCCAAGGTTCTCCTAAGTAACGTTTGACTCTCTGCCCATTAACCTGAAAACGATGCCGGTGCCCGTCTTCTAACTCGATTGTTCCGTAGGGGAAAACCTTGGTGATGGTGTATGGTCCCGTCCACTTGCTGCGCAACTTTCCAGGCATGAGCTTCAGGCGTGATGAAAATAACAATACCTGGTCTCCTGGTTCAAATGTGCGCCGGAGGATATGCTTGTCATGATACGCTTTGGTGCGCTCCTTGTAATCGCGCAGTCCCTCATAGGCGTCCAGGCGCAGCTCTTCTAGTTCGCTCAGCTCAAATGGGCGTGCTTTTCCTGCCTCATCCAAGTTCAGGTTGCAAATACGCAAGGCCCAATATGCCTTGTGCTCGAGCTCCACTGGCAGGTGGCATGCCTTCCCATAGACCAGCCGAAATGGTGAAGTCCCAATGGGCGTCTTGTGCGCAGTGCGGTATGCCCATAGCGCATCATCCAGGCGCTGGCTCCAATCTTTGCGCGATGGCCTCACAGTCTTTTCCAAGATGCGCTTGATTTCTCTGTTAGACACTTCGGCCTGCCCATTCGTTTGTGGATGGTAAGCGGTGGACGTCTTGTGGCGCACCTCATAGTGCTTGAAAACTTGCGCCACAATCCTGTTGCAGAAGTGCGTCCCCTGGTCGCTGATGACTGCCTTAGGTACTCCATACCTGCAAAATATGTTAGTTCGGAGAAAGTCAGCGACAGTCTTACCATCATCCTTGCGCGTGGCCTTAGCTTCGACCCATTTGGATACGTAATCCACGGCCACCAGTATGTACTCGTAGCCGGCAGATGGGGGAAATGGACCCATGAAGTCGATTCCCCAAACATCGAACACTTCATCCACCAGAATCGGGGTCTGCGGCATCTCGTTGCGGGCGGATATTCCTCCTGTGCGCTGGCACCTGTCGCAATTCCTGCAATGGTCATATGCGTCTCTGAAGAGGTGCGGCCAGTAGAATCCGCAGTCCAAGATTTTCCTGCTCGTGCGCTTGGGACCAAAGTGCCCTCCACATGCGTGCGCATGACAAAACATCAAAACAGAGTTAATCTCATGGTCAGGTACGCAACACCTTAATATCTGATCTGGACCTATTCTAAGCATGTAAGGATCATCGCAAAGGTAATGCTTGGACTCATGTTTCAATCGCATGCACTGAGTTTTATTGAAATGCGGAGGAAACGCACCTGTGACCAGGTAATTTGCGATATGCGCATACCATGGTACCTTACCTGTCAGCGCCATCAGGTGCTCGTCAGGGAATGTCTCCTTGATCTGCCCTGGCTCCTCCTCCTTGACGATCCTGCTCAGGTGATCAGCGACTGTATTTTCCGTGCCCTTCTTATCTTTGATCTCCAAGTCGAATTCCTGAAGCAGGAGCACCCAGCGCATCAGGCGCGGCTTGGTCTCCTTCTTGGACATGAGGTAGCGGATAGCTGCGTGGTAAGTGTAGATGATGACTCTTACGCCTAGGACATAAGCTCGGAACTTCTCCAGCGCAAATACAATTGCCAGAAGCTCCTTCTCCGTGGTGGTGTAGTTCCTCTGCGCAGAGTCCAGTGTGCGCGATGCATAGTAAATGGCGTGCGGCTTCTTGTCCACGCGCTGCCCCAAGACTGCACCCACTGCGTAATCACTTGCGTCACACATCAGCTCAAATGGCAGGTTCCAGTCTGGTGCGCGCATCACTGGCGCACTGGTCAGTGCTTCCTTCAGCGTATCGAACGCCGCCCTGCACTCATCAGTAAAATCGAAACACACATCTTTTTGCAACAGGTTAGACAAGGGTATACAAATTTTAGAGAAATCCTTAATAAAACGCCTGTAAAACCCAGCATGCCCTAAGAATGATTTCATGTCGCGCACGTTGGTGGCATAAGGCAGATTAGAAATGAGATCTATTTTAGCTTTGTCTACCTTAATACCCTCCTCTGAAATGATATGTCCTAGTACTACTCCGTGCGTGACCATGAAATGACATTTTTCGTAATTGAGCACTAAATTCTTAGAGATGCAGCGCGCTAAAACTTTATCTAGATGAGTTAAACATGCATCAAAGGTACTCCCATATACAGTGAAATCATCCATGAACACTTCTATGCATATACCAATCATATCAGAAAAAATGCTCATGACTAAGCGTTGGAATGTACCTGGCGCGTTGCACAGCCCAAAAGACATGCGCCGAAACGCAAACGTACCGAACGGGCATGTGAATGTGGTCTTCTCTTGATCCTCCGCAGCTATGGGTATCTGGTTGTACCCTGAATATCCGTCCAGAAAACAAAAATAAGGCTTACCTGCTAAGCGATCCAACATCTGGTCCATAAAGGGTAGCGGGAAGTGGTCCTTGCGCGTGACAGCATTCAGCTTCCTGTAGTCGATGCACATGCGCCAGCCAGTTTGAATGCGCTTGGGAACTAGCTCGCCCTGCGCATTCTCTTCCACTGTGACTCCTCCTTTCTTTGGCACAACATGCACCGGGCTGACCCATTTGCTGTCCGAAATTGGGTAAATGACCCCTGCGTCAAGCAATTTCAGAACTTCCCTTTGCACTACCTCCATCATATTTGGATTTAATCTGCGCTGAGCCTCCCTGGATGGTTTGGCACCATCTTCCAACAGAATTATGTGCATGCACACGTCCGGGCTCACTCCGCGCAGATCAGCAAGAGTCCATCCTATAGCGCGCTGGTTCCTGCGCAGTACCTGTTGTAAGCGCGCCTCCTGCTCCTCTTCTAATCCCTTCTTGATGATCACTGGCAGGGTGTCCTCATCTCCCAAGAAAATGTACTTGAGGTGCTCTGGGAGTTGCTTCAGTTCGATCTTGGGTGCCTGTTCAATAGAGGGCAAGATTTTGTTAGCGGTGCAAATATGAACTATATCAAGTACCTGTGTGGGTGCTGGTTCAGCACTGCTTAGCTCCTCCTCTTGCTCCTCCAGCTCTGCCTGTGTCAGTAGCTCTGGTCCTATGGTTGCGCTCGCACACTGCGCTTCTGTGACTAAATCGTCAATGCTGTCCATCGCGTGCACGGTAGCGTCCTCATGTGGGTGCTGCATCCCCTTGAATATGTTGAAATGGATTTCTTCGCCATCTACCTCCATGGAGAGCGTGCCCCTCCACACGTCTATCTTCGTGCGCGCGGTCATCAGAAACGGTCTGCCTAGGAGGATTTGCGCACTGCTGGCGCTTGATTCACCCTCCATTTCGAGCACATAAAAATCTGCTGGGAAGACCAGCTCTCCTACTCGAACTAGGACATCTTCTATCATGCCTGCAGGTTGTTTGCACGATCTATCTGCTAGCTGAACGGTGAGACCTGCAGGCTTGAGTGGTCCAAGGCGCAATGTCGTATATAGAGAATAAGGTAGCAAATTGATGGATGCGCCTAAATCGATCATGCAATTACTCACTGTGGTCTTACCTAGCGTGCATGGGATAGTAAATGTACCTGGATCTCGGCACTTGGGTGGTACCTTTTGTTGCACGATCGCTGAGGCCTGTGCATTTAGCATTACCTGTGCGCATTCGCCCTTTCTCCTTTTGTTTGTGCACAGCTCTTTTAAAAACTTTGCATACCTGGGAATCTGCCGAATAGCTTCAATGAGGGGAATATTGATTTCCACCTTGTTGAACAACTCACAGGGAAAGGTGCAGGTATGTTAGTACAATTTTTGTCCTTGTTTCTTGACTGAGACATACCTGGTGTGTTGCCCTGCTGGTTTGTGGCTGGTGCTTCTGGTTGCGCATCTTGCTCTGGTTGCGCATTCTGATCTGCTGGATCCGGGACTTGCGCAACTGGTTGTGCGGGCGCCTGTGCGGTCTGCTCTGTTCCTACTGTGCGCCCAGTCCTCAGTGTCACTGCATTGACTCCTCCTTTAGGGTTCTGAATCACTTGCGAAGGCAGGTTGCCATCGCTCTTTTTCAGCTCATACACCGTGGTTGCAATTTGTGATAGCTGCTTTTCTATGGACTCGAACCTCTTGTCATATTTCTCGTCATTTTTGGGCACTGTATCTGCTAGCTGCCCCATGATGTCTTCCAAGGAACGCCGCGGCTGCTGGTTGTTCTGCGCTGGTGCGTCATTTCGGCGGTGCGGCGGATTGTAGGGCGCAGCTGGTTGCGTCTGCTGTGGCGCGCGCTGATCAGTGGGCTGTCTCTGGAAATTGTTCTCTTCCCTCCATCTGAATCCATTTGCGGCGAGCCCAAAGCGCGGCTGATTCTGCCTCTGCGGTCCTCTGTTGTCCCATCCTCCAAGGGCATTTACATCTCCGGTTTCTTCAAAAAGTGTTGGGCATTCGTCTGTCTTGTGCTTAGTGGACCTGCAGAATTCACATGCCTTTGGCGCAACTGGTTGTGTGCTCTGCGTACTCATCAGCTTCTGTAGCATGGCCTTCATTTCCTTGATCTCAGCGCTTGTTTCTACCTGATGCACAGAACGATTACGACTACTTTCAAGCGTCAATTGATGTCTTACCTGCCCAGCAGAGTCTTCTATCAGCTGCCACGCATCCTCTGGGTACATGTTGCAAATGTCCCCTCCTGCGCATGCATTCAGTAGGCGCAGCTCCATGGGCAGCAGTCCATTTAGAAAGTTCTCTATCAGCACATTCTGGGGCAGGCCGTGATTGTAGCAGTTGGCCTCTAGCTCCCTGAAACGTTCATAGTATTCTGACAATGACTCCCCTGCGCTCTGCCTTGGCGCGGCTAGTTCCCTTCTGAGCAGCGCAATCTTTGCTGCTGGATAGAATTTGTCTAGGAATTTCTTCTGCAGCTGCTCCCATGTGTGAATAGATCCTGCGGGTAAATTCATCAACCAATGTCTGGCTGTATCACACAACGAAAATGGGAATGCCTTCATTTTCAGCGCCTCATCACTCTCCCCTTCGGTCTTCATGTTCTCGCAAATGACTAGGAACTCTCGCACATGCTTGACTGGATTTTCATTGTTCATCCCGTGGAACTTGGGCATGTGATGGATGAGAGAGCTCCTTAGCTCAAAATGACCGCCTGGTGGAAGCACGATGCACCATGGCTGGTTAACAGTGATAGGGGCCGACATCTCGCGCACTGTTCTGCGTCGCGCGGCTTGTTGCACGGGTGGCGCATGATACACTTCAGCGGCCCTCCTTGCTTCAACCTCGCGCTGCACTTCCTCTCTGAACAGGGCTGCGCGGTTATGTGCTCTTGCTTCCTCTGGGGTTCTGTCCCCCAAGTTGTCTCCTACGACACTGTTATCCTCCATAACCTGTTCCGAATCTCAAGGAAAAATGAAATTAAAAGATAACTAATGTTGTTGCGTCTGTCAGTGCGCAACTAGAATCTGCGCAGCGCAACTGTTTCAAGGTTGCGCAGGCTGATGTGATTGCGTGCTGTCAGAAACAACAACGAAAACAAAACAAACTGAAATAAATAGTTACTAAAAAAGGAAAAAAACGTAAACTAACTAGAACTTAGCTGTGTTGCTCCCCGGCAACGGCGCCAAAATTTGATCGCGCGTCGTTGTGCGCGTCAAATATAATCCTTCCTCTTCCACTCAGTACAGCGGTTAGGTAAGGGTCGATCTCCACAGGGAGCAAGTAGTTCAGTTTTAGTCAGTGACCTACACTTACGAAGATTGGGGGGTGAGTGATTGGTTTGCGCAGTGCGCGAGTAACAGTGTGAAACGCAGAGAAATGCACTAGGCGTGCGCAGGCAGTAGAGACTAGATACTATGACTATGAGAAGTATTGGGCGGACAATCCTCTATGCGTGCATTCCTTATCACTGACTCTAATATGTCTATAGCTTAATTTCACTTGGGTTAGTGTCCGGTCAAGGCTTCCTAACACGTGCGCATGTTCCGTTCAAAGTTCATGTGCTATTAATCCTTAGAACATAGACTAAAACAGCTGCGAATCCTGTCACAGTAGCAACTGATTACCCTAGCTCATTACTCCTAGTTGTCACCGTAAAGCTATCAACTAGTTTAACATATGACAAGCAAGCAACACAAGTAAGATTGCGGTTCAAGGCTTCCCCTACTCATGCAACTAGCTGTCTCCGTACGCACAGGATTAATACAAGTAAGTAAACTATGCATTAAGCTCAAGTCTCAAAGAAAGTGCATCATAGATTCATGCCCGACCAACACTTAAGCGTTTAGCTAGACATGCTAGTGATAAACATCATAGAATAGTAAATAATGACTAATGTGTCTGAGAAACAAGTAGCAAACAGTGCGTGCAGCTTGTCTTCTCGGCTGGCGCAGTCGGCTGGCGCAAATCCTCTCAACAAGTCCGTGTGTTTTCCAGTGTTGCCGCTCTCTCTGATGTGTGTCGTCCAATGATGGCTGTGATATCTCTCCCCTTGAAACCCTAGACTTCCTTTGTTTATATATTGCCCAGGAAGTTCACCTTTGGCAACTTCCAAATCTGGTCACTAGACTTTGCGCCTGGCGCACAGCATTCGGCTAGCGCATCGGCTAGCGCACCGCTACTGACTCTCGCCAACTTCTCTTCTGCTTGTGCTGCTATCTCCGCAGGCGGATCTCTCACTCCTAGAACGCTGCCTGTTAGCGCGTATCCGACTCAAGGACTCGTTTTGCCCTGTAATACAAAAACACTAGAAACGAGTAATCTTGCTCATAAAATATTGCAAGCAAGCATAGGGTTATGATCTAAATAATGCGTACAAATAGCCTCTATCAGGCATCTCGTTGCGCGCTGAGATACTTCCTGTGCGCTGACACCTGTCACAAGCCCTGCAGTGGTCATATGAGTCACGAAATAAGTGTGGCCAATAAGAACCGCAGTCTAGGATTTTCCTGCTCGTGCGCTTTGGACCAAAGTGTCCTCCGCATGCGTGCACATGACAAAATCTCAAAACAGAGCTCATCTCGTGATCAGGCACACATCGCCTCAAGATCTGATTAGGGCCTATTCTAAGCATGTACGGGTCATCCCAAACGTAATATTTAGACTCATGTCTTAACCTCATGCATTGAGTTTTAGTGAAATGAGGGGGAAACGCACCTGTGACCAGGTAATTTGCAATATGCGCATACCATGGTACCTTACCGTTCAGCACCATCAGGTGTTCGTCAGGGAATGTTTCCATGATCTGCCCGGGCTCCTTTTCCCTCACTATCCTGCTTAGGTGATCCGCAACAGTGTTTTCCGTTCCCTTCTTATCCTTGATCTCTAAACCGAACTCTTGGAGCAGCAGCAACCAGCGCATCAAACGCGGCTTAGTCTCTTTCTTGGACATCAGGTAGCGGATAGCAACGTGGTCAGTGTAGACAGTGACTTTAGCGCCCAGAACATATGCGCGGAACTTCTCCAACGCAAATATGATTGCCAGAAGTTCCTTCTCGGTCGTGGTGTAGTTCCTCTGCGCAGTGTCCAGTGTGCGCGACGCATAGTAGATAGCGTGCGGCCTTTTAACCACGCGCTAGCCCAGCACTACGCCTACAGCGTAGTCACTAGCATCGCACATCAGCTCAAATGGTAAGTTCCAATCTGGTGCGCGCATCACTGGCGCACTGGTCAGCGCATCCTTTAACTTATCAAAAGCATTCATGCACTCGTCAGTGAACTCAAAGCACCCGTCCTTTTGAAGGAGGTTAGATAATGGAATACATATTTTAGAAAAATCTTTAATAAAGCGCCTATAGAACCCTGCATGCCAAGAAACGACTTAACGTCGCGCACATTAGTGGAATAAGGCAGATTTGAGATAAGATCAATTTTTGCTTTATCGACCTTAATTCCTTCCTGCGAGACGATATGTCCTAGTACTACTCCATGTGACACCATAAAGTGACATTTTTCATAATTGAGAACTAGGTTCTTGGTAATGCAGCGCGCTAAGACCTTATCAAGATTATCCAAACATGCATCAAAAGTCTCACCATGCACAGTGAAGTCATCCATGAATACCTCTATACATAAACCAATCATATCAGAGAAAATGCTCATGACTAAGCGTTGGAACGTACCTGGCGCATTACACAGCCCAAACGACATGCGCCGGAGCGCAAAGGTACCGAATGGGCAGGTAAAGGTTGTTTACTCCTGATCCTCCGCAGCAATAGGGATCTGATTGCACCCTGAGTAACCGTCCAAGAAGCAGAAGTGTGGCTTCCCCACCAACCGGTCGAGCATCTGGTCCATGAATGGTAGCGGGAAATGATCCTTGCGCGTGACTGCGTTTAGCTTCTTGTAGTCAATGCACATGCGCCATCCAGTTTGTATGCGCTTGGGAACTAGCTCGCCCTGCGCATTCTCCTCTACTGTGATGCCTCCTTTCTTTGGCACAACGTGCACTGGACTTACACACTTACTGTCTGAAATAGGGTATATTACACCTGCGTCCAGCAGCTTCAGGATCTCCTTCTGCACTACCTCCATCATAATCGGATTCAGTCTGCGCTGAGGTTCCCTGGATGGTTTGGCATCATTTTCCAGCAGAATTCTATGCATGCACACATCAAGGCTCACTCCGCGCAGGTTAGCTAATGTCCATCCTATAGCGCGCTGGTTCTTGCACAACACCTCCTGTAATCGCGCCTCCTGCTCCTCCTCTGATCCTTTCTTTATAATGACAGGCAGGGTGTCCTCATTGCCCAGGAAGATGTACTTTAAGTGCTCGGGCAATTGCTTCAGCTCAACCTTGGGTGCCTGTTCAATAGAAGGCAGGATTTAATTAGTAGCGCAAAAATTAACCAGATCACATACCTGTCTGGATACTGGTTCTGTGCTGCTCAGCTCATCATCTTGTGCCTCCAACTCTGTCTGTGCCAGTGGCACAGGCTCCCCTGTTGCGCACGGACACTGCGCATGCGCAACCAAGTCGTCCATACTGTCTAATGCGTGCACTGTGGCGTCCTCATGAGGGTGCTGCATCCCCTTAAAAATGTTAAAGTGAATCTCCTCGCCATCTACCTCCATTGAGAGCGTGCCTTTCCACACGTCTATCTTTGTGCGCGCTGTCATCAGAAATGGTCTGCTCAGTAGGATTTGCGCGCTTCCCTTTCTCGGCTCACCCTCCATTTCCAAGACGTAGAAATCTGCTGGAAACACCAGCTCTCCCACTCGGACGAGAACGTCCTCTATCATGCCCGTCGGTTGTTTGCACGACTGATAGAGGCTATTTGTACGCATTATTTAGATCATAACCCTATGCTTGCTTGCAATATTTTATGAGCAAGATTACTCGTTTCTAGTGTTTTTGTATTACAGGGCAAAACGAGTCCTTGAGTCGGATACGCGCTAACAGGCAGCGTTCTAGGAGTGAGAGATCCGCCTGCGGAGATAGCAGCACAAGCAGAAGAGAAGTTGGCGAGAGTCAGTAGCGGTGCGCTAGCCGATGCGCTAGCCGAATGCTGTGCGCCAGGCGCAAAGTCCAGTGACCAGATTTGGAAGTTGCCAAAGGTGAACTTCCTGGGCAATATATAAACAAAGGAAGTCTAGGGTTTCAAGGGGAGAGATATACAGCCATCATTGGACGACACACATCAGAGAGAGCGGCAACACTGGAAAACACACGGACTTGTTGAGAGGATTTGCGCCAGCCGACTGCGCCAGCCGAGAAGACAAGCTGCACGCACTGTTTGCTACTTGTTTCTCAGACACATTAGTCATTATTTACTATTCTATGATGTTTATCACTAGCATGTCTAGCTAAGCGCTTAAGTGTTGGTCGGGCATGAATCTATGATGCACTTTCTTTGAGACTTGAGCTTAATGCATAGTTTACTTACTTGTATTAATCCTGTGCGTACGGAGACAACTAGTTGCATGAGTAGGGGAAGCCTTGAACCGCAATCTTACTTGTGTTGCTTGCTTGTCATATGTTAAACTAGTTGATAGCTTTACGGTGACAACTAGGAGTAATGAGCTAGGGTAATCAGTTGCTACTGTGACAGGATTCGCAGCTGTTTTAGTCTATGTTCTAAGGATTAATAGCACATGAACTTTGAACGGAACATGCGCACGTGTTAGGAAGCCTTGACCGGACACTAACCCAAGTGAAATTAAGCTATAGACATATTAGAGTCAGTGATAAGGAATGCACGCATAGAGGATTGTCCGCCCAATACTTCTCATAGTCATAGTATCTAGTCTCTACTGCCTGCGCACGCCTAGTGCATTTCTCTGCGTTTCACACTGTTACTCGCGCACTGCGCAAACCAATCACTCACCCCCCAATCTTCGTAAGTGTAGGTCACTGACTAAAACTGAACTACTTGCTCCCTGTGGAGATCGACCCTTACTTAACCGCTGTACTGAGTGGAAGAGGAAGGATTATATTTGACGCGCACAACGACGCGCGATCAACGACCGATCTACTAATTGGATGGTGAGACCTGCAGGCTTTAGTGAACCAAGGTGCAATGACACATACAAGGAGTAAGGAAGCACATTTATAGATGCACCGAGATCAATCATGCAGTTGCTTACCGTGGTCTTACCTAAGGTGCATGGTATGGTGAACGTACCTGGATCCCGGCAATTAGGTGGTACCTTGTGTTCCACAATTACTGATGCATGTGCGTTAAGCATTACTTGTGCGCACTCGCCTTTCCTTCTCTTGTTTGTGCACAGCTCCTTCAAGAACTTGGCATATCTGGGAATCTGCCGAACTGCCTCAATCAGAGGGATGTTTATTTCCACTTACTGAATAATTCGTATAACTCCTTGTCCAGCGCCTCCTTCCTTGCTAAAGGTGCCTGCACAGGAAAAGATGCAGGTGCATTAGTATGACTGGTACTCTTTTCTCCTGATTGTATCATACCTGGCGCCACCCCCTGTTGGTTCGTAGCTGGTGCGGCTGGTTGCGCATCCGGCTGTTCTGACACTGGAGGTTGCGCAACTGGCTGCGCGGGCTCCTTCCCGGGCGGAGCTGTCCCAACTGTGCGCCCAGTCCTCAATGTTACGAAGTTAACTCCTCCCTTAGGGTTTTAAATCACTTGCGAAGGCAGGTTGCCATCGCTCTTCTTCAGCTCATAGACCGTGGTAGCAATCTGTGACAACTGCTTCTCAATTGACTCGAACCTCTTGTCATACTTTTCATCGTTCTTGCGCACGGTGTCTGCCAACTGACCCACTATGTCTTCTAAGGAGCGCCGTGGTTGCTAGTTACTCTGTGCTGGTGCGTCATTGCGGCGGTGCGGTGGGTTGTATGCCTGCTGCGCCTGCTGAGGTACGCGATATTCCGCTGGCTGCCTTTGGAGATTGTTGTCCTCCCTCCATCTGAATCCATTTGCGGCCAGTCCAAAGCTCGGCTGATTCTGCCTCTGCGGTCCTCTATTGTCCCATCCTCCTAGAGCATTTACATCTCCTGATTCCTCGAAAAGTGTGGGACATGCGTCGATTTTGTGCTCAGTGGACGTACAGAACTCGCATGCCTTCGGCGCAACTGGTTGCGTGCCTTGCGCACTCATCAGCTTCTGCAGCATGGCTTTCATTTCCTTTATTTCAGCACTGGAATCCACCTAATGCACAGTGCGCGCACGGCTTTTCTCGAGCATCAATTGATGCCTCACCTGTCCAGCAGAGTCGTCAATCATCTGCCATACATCCTCCGAGTACATGTTGCATATGTCACCACCTGCGCATGCATTCAACAATCTAAGTTCCATCGGTTGTAGCCCGTTCAGGAAGTTCTCTATCAGCACATGTTGGGGCAGGCCATGATTATAGCAGTTGGCTTCCAGCTCCCTGAAACGCTCATAGTACTCTGATAGTGACTCTCCTACTCCCTGTCTAGGTGCAGCCAATTCCCTCCTGAGTAGCGCAATCTTTGCTGCGGGGTAGAACTTATCCAAGAACTTCTTCTGGAGCTGCTCCCATGTGCGAATAGATCCTGCTGGTAAGCTCATCAGCCAATGCCTGGCTGTATCACACAATGAAAAAGGGAACGCCTTCAGCTTCAGCGCTTCTTCACTCTCCCCGTCGGTCTTCCTGTTCTCGCAGATAACTAGGAATTCGCGCACATGCTTGACTGGGTTCTCGTTGTTCATTCCATGAAACTTAGGCATATGATGAATGAATGAGCTCCGTAGTTCAAAATGCCCATCGGATGGAAGCACTATGCACCACGGTTGGTTGACTGTGATTGGAGCCGACATCTCGCGCACTGTTCTGCGTCGCACAATCTGTTGCGCGGGTTGCGCATTATATACTACCTTAGTGGCCATCCGAGCCTCAACTTCGCGCTGCACTTCCTCTCTGAACCGAGCTGCGCAGTTATCTGCCCTTGCATTGTTAGGTCCCTCTGGGGTTCTGTCCCCTAAGTTATCGCCGATGACACTATTATTCTCCATGTCCTGTTCTAAACTTCAAGTAAACGGAATTAAAAGAAACTAGGTTGTTGCCCCTGTCGGCGCGCAACTTTGATCTGCCCAGCGCAACTGTTTCAAGGTTGATTGCGTACTGGCAGAAACACCAACGAAAAATAAAAAGAAATAACCGATACAAAGTGTTTAGCTAGACATGCTAAAAACAAACATCATAGAAATAATAATTAAAACTAAAGCAGCAAGAGAAAACGTAGCAGGTTGGCGCAATTGCGCTTTGCTGTTCTCGGCTGGCGCAGGTGGTTCGCGCAGATTCTGGCTTAAGTAGCTCGTGTGTTTTGCTGCTGTGTGTCCTTCTCTCTATCTGCTCTCTCTCTCTCTCTCTCAAACCCTAGCTTCCCTCCTCTTATATAGTGGTCTTGAAGCCCATGGAATGCTTAAATTTGGCCCGAGAGACTTTTAGCAACTTCCCAAATCTAGGAGATCAATATTTAGAAACTCTGCCATTCTGCGCACGCTGATTGCGCTACTTGCTTCGCGCAGTCGGTTTGCGCACTGTAGTCCGAATCAGCTATCTCCTTTTGCGCTGCTAGCTCCGCAGGTCGTGCATTGCGCTCTAAAAACATCCGTTAGCGCACATCTGACTTATGCTCCTGTTTTATTCTGAAATACAAAAATACCGAAAATCAGTAATCTTGTACACAAAATAATGCAAACAAGCACAGTGTTAAGATCTAAATAGCGCATATAACTAGGCTCTATCAAATACCTTCATGTATATCGCTTCCGGTCTGATTCCCTACACTTTGTAAGTGCGGCATAATTCTGTAAATTGCGCTAGATGCGCATTAGGGTTTCCATACCCTTCAAATTGATTCACGGCTACCATGTGGAGAAGCGCCAACTTTATTTCAAATTCCTTATCGCCACCCTCTTCCAAATAAATGGGTGATCCATAATGTCCAATGGTTGGGTGATGCGCGAGTCGTTGTGCGCGTCAAATTAATCCTTCCTTCTCCACTTAGTATAGCAGCTAAGTCAGGGTCGATCCCACAAGTAGCAAGCAGATTCAACTAGTGACCTACACTTACGAAAATTGGGGTGTGAGTGATTGGGTTGCGTAGGTGCGCGAGTAAATAGTAGTTAACGCAGGAATTGCACTAGACGTGCGCAGGCAGTAGAGATTAAGTACTATGACTATGAAAAGTATCGGTGCAGACAATCCTCTATGAATGTATTCCTTATCATCGACTCTAAACGTCTATAGTTCGGTTTACTGAAGTTAGTGTCCGATCAAGGCTTCCTAACATATGCGCATGTTCCGATCAAAGTTCATGAGCTATTAATTCTTGAAACTAGTCTAAGCAGCTACGAATCCTGTCACAGTAGCAACTGATTATCCTAGCGCGTTACTCCTAGCTGTCACCGTCAAGCTACCAATTAGTTTAACATATAACAAACAAGTAACAAGAGTAAGATTGCGGTTCAAGGCTTCCCCTACTCATGCAACTAGCTGTCAACAGTGTACACAGAATTAATACAAGCAAACAAACTATGCATTAAGCACTAGTCTCAAAGGAAATACTCATAGAATCATGCCCAACCGATACAAAGCGTTTAGCTAGACATGCTAGTAGTAAACATCATAGAAATAGTAAATAACAACTAAAGTATCCAAGAAAACAATAACAAGCAGGTGCGTGCAGGTTGCAGTGTCTTGGCTGGCGCAGTCGGGTAGCGCAGGTCCAAACTGTAGCTCGTGTGTTTTTCAGTTCTGCCTCTCTCTCGTGTGTTGTGATGTGTCTGTGTTCCTCCTTCAAACCCTAGCCTTCCTCTCTTTATATACTGCTCATGAGGCCCAAGGACGGCCTTGGCAACTTCCAAATCTGATGGTGTCAAGATTTGGAAACACCAATATCCTGCGCATGGCGCACCGCACACATTGGTTAGCGCAATCGATCTGCGCACCGTAGTCGACTCTGCCACTTCCTATCCTGTTTGCGCTGCTAGCTCCGCAGGCTGTGTGTTGCGTTCCTTAAACGCTGCCTGCTAGCGCGTATCCGACTTAGGCCCTAGTTTCGCCCTGGAATACAAAAACACCGGAAACCAGTAATCTTGTACACAAAATAATGCAAACAAGCATAGTATTAGGATCTAAATAGCGCGTATAAACAAGCATAGTGTTAGGATCTAAATAGCGCGTTTACACCCGCGCCTGCCTTCCATAGCTCGACTTCAAGAGGAAAGGTGGTCTGTTTTCCCACCTCGCCACGCTTGGGTATTCGCCTTCGGCATCTGCGTGGCTGAGCGCGCTCTATTGCTCCGAAGGTCGCCCTGAGCGCGCATGAGCTGGGTCTCGCATAAGTTTTGAGCTGCTGATTTGACAAAAAAATACTCCATTCTCTACTCCTTTGCAGTGAGGAATTGGATGCCCAACTCACAAAGGGGAAAGGTGAGCAAAGCAATGGGCCAGCTGCTGTTTAGTATTGGGGAAAAGAAAGAAGTCAACCTGGGTCAGATTATCTTCTATCAAATTGATGTTCATGCTAACAATCCGAAATCCAACTTGAGCATTGGATTCCCCTCACTAATATACGAGATCATGATTAGCCAACACAAGGAGTTGGAAGTTATTTCTAAAAGATTATCTGAAGCTCCTCAGTTGTTTCTGTTAGACCACAAGGTGTTCAAAGGTAGACATATAGTGGACGTGGAAGAAGGAGAACCAGCCCTGGCACCAGCTCAAGAAGTCCCAGAGGATGGTGAAGCACTTCCTGGAACACAAATTCCAACTCTGGATGCTGCTTTGCGTGGCCGGATGATCAGCCACCTCAAGTCAGAGCTTGCTCATCTGACGGCGAAGCCCAAGTAGAACACGATGCGGAGGACGCTGATCAGAAGCCTCCTCCCTGAGCTGGAGTATCCAGAAGCCAGCAGCTCTGTCCCAGCTCATCCCCGTGATTGATAGAAGCCCTCAGCATTTGTGCCAAAAAAGGGGAGAAGATTGTTGAACACTAACTTGAACTTCCTACTTGCTCCTAGAACTGTTTACGTTGATGTTTAGCTTGGTTGAGGAACTCTAAACTAAATTGTGTAATAATTAAAAGCAGAAGCAGTTACCTAGCATAGATAGCTAGTTATTAATAATGCTGATAGTGTTGCTGTGGTTTTGTCAAAATGCCAAGGGGGAGATTGTTGAGGTATGGCATCCTTGACAAAACAGCACAAAAATCTGCTGCATCATTCCTTAAAGATTTGCAGCTGGAGCACAATCTGAAGACTGACAAAACAGCAACAAAACACAAGAATCTGCTATAGCACTTTGTAAACCACAAAAGCTGAGGCAGACTGGCAACAGACAAATGTCAGAATCTGCTATAGCAACCCGTGTTGATTTGAAGCTAGAGCAAAATGGCCGAGTGTCTTGAAGATGCATGGAGAGTGTCTAGAGAGGTGTTGCAGGTGTCGAAGAGGCTCAAGGAGCTTTACATACATCATCGAGTGATCAGCAGACATCATCCCGCGGCCGAGAGTGATCTAGAACGATAAGGTTTCTAAATCTGAATTTAGGTAACCAAATCTCAACAACTCCGCAAGAATCTAGGAGAAGATTCCAAAAAATGTTGTGCTGCACTACGAATCCTAAGGCAACTAGGGTTTCCATCATTGATAATTGATGAAGCTATAAGAGCAATGCAAACGTAGAAGAATGAATAGATCGAAGTAGAGAATACATACAACGAGAGTTATTAGCAGAAGACTAAAGTAACATAGTTGTGTTGAGTGTAGAGGAGATCAGAACTCGTAGAGTTTGATCTAGTATTGATCCACAGAACTCAACTAGAGCACGGCTCGTTGAAGGATCAATCAGTTGCTTTGGAGAACGGCTGCGGACAGAAAGAGTCGCAGGCTGGTGGAGAGCTGAACGTTTGTCCTTGATAGTCACCAGTGGGCATTGATAAAGGGGGAGCAATATCTGAGTTGGAAGAATTCAGAGAGTGTTCGTCGGCTTGGCAGAGGGTGCTAGAGAAGACATCGACAGAAGTTACAGTAGTTTTGCTACAGAGATTGTTATAGCATACCGTCTACTACACATTATAATAGAGTAAGCTAAGTCTGTGTGTCAAGTCTGTAGTTTTTCTTTATTGGAAGTGTGTAGGTAGCATGAAGCGAGTATGTGTGATCAGGCTGCGAGCTAGCCTATGTGATTAGATTGAGCTAGGATTTCGACTAGGTGAGAAGTAGAGGTTAAACTAGCATAGGCTGAGCTTTGAGTTCTTCGTACTTCAAACCATGATAGTGGAAGCTTGAGGATCGTTTTATTCTCCCCAGACGTAGGCAAGCTGCCGAACTGGGTAAAAAATTGTTGATTGTCTTTCAGGTTCGGCCAGATAAAGCTAATTCCACAGAGTGATATGGAGAGTGCTATAGCAGACGCTGTAACTCGTCATCAGCAATGTGCAGTGACTTTCAATCACGAAGTGGGGTGAATGATGGGAGTGATACAGTGAATGTGTGAAGTGATATGCGGTGGGAGTGTAAAGATAGTAATTAAATTACCTTAAGTAATTAGGGTCTGTTCTTTAGAACTGAACTTATACTTAACTGAACTTAACTTACATTAATTGAACTTAATTTAACTTAATTGAATTTATACTTAACTTAACTGAAATTAACTTAACTTAAGACTTAAGTACTTAAGTTAAAAATACTATAATTATCTGGGTGTTCACATAAATGAAATTTGCAACACAAAGCATACAAGAATGAATTTAGACATTGATTGAATAAGGATTTTGTTTTGGTTCGGAACGATTTCATTATTTTTTATTCAATTGATTGAACAAGGTTGGTCTGATTCGTTCCATTTCAATTGAACCACAAAACAATCCATCATCTTCAATAATTGGTTCCCGACACTCCTACCCTAAAACAATTCCTTCACCGACACTCTTCACTTTCCTTCATCTTCAATTGAACCATTCCTAAATCCACAGACACTCTTCACTCGAAGCTCCTTCACAAGCCGACACTCCGTAGCATCACTCTGAAACCCTTGCGTCCTGATCCGTCTCGTACTCGAAAACACCTTTCGTCAATCGAGTGTTTCCGTCCTCGGCTCGGTTGTTACTTGTTCCTTTTGCCGAATCTCAAACTTCCCTGCTCGTTTTTGGCGGAGTATTCATTAGGTCGGAGCTGTTTGTAACCGAAATTAATTAATTGACAGGTCGATCCTCTTTGTTGATGGATTTTGGTTGGCTTTGCATGTTTGATATGGTGATTTAATTTTAGCTTTTGTGGACTGCTGAGGCGCGATGTAATCTCCGACCTGATGTCAGGACGGCTGATTCTAATCTATATTTCAGGACTTGTGATTCTAATTTGTTCGATGTAATTCAAAAAGAACAGATAAATCAGGTGCGAAACTTCATAACATCCGAAATTATGTTAGCACAACCTGACAATAAATCTAAAGATATGATGGACGAAGATAATGATATGTAAAAACATATCTGACCACATCATGTAAACACACTTATTAGGTATAATAGATTAACTTTCTTCAAAATTTTACATTTTATCTTCTCCAACGCACATCTATTCTCTATAATTTTAGAGAATGGGAACCTCAATCGTCAAATCTGCTATTGAGGTTTCCATCTCTATCCCGTTTCTTTTTCTTCTTAAAGAGCTGGGAGAGATGAAGGAGAGGGATGAGAGAGCAGGGTGCAAGCACAAATGTTTATATATTAGCAACAAGGTGATCGATTGTAAATGAATTCTCAACTGGTCAAGCTCGGTCAGTTTCAGTCAATCAAAGAGTTCTGCGGTTCCAATAGCTACGCCCGTTACGTGTTTCGAAGATTTGAGGTTGACGCAAGTGGTTATTCGAAAATTGAGATCAATTTCCATCAGCGGTCATTGCTGCTGCACCAGGCTATTGATTTGAGTGTCGAAGTTGGGGATTTGACTACTGGGAAATTGGGTTATGGGTTTACTTTGATTTGGAAGAAGGTGGTTGCTTTGTGGTGTAAATGCGGTGAGGTTGAGTTTGCACGATGGGTGTTCGATGAAATGCCTGAGGATTTATTTTAGGATGGTGGATGAGGGTGTGAAGCCTAATCAAATCACATTTGCTGCGTTGATTGGCGCTGTGGCGACGAGGTTTCTGCGACGCTGGGGGAGGTATTTCATGGCAAGGTGGTGAAACTTGGGTTGAATTTTAATGAGTATGGTTGGAGTTCTCTTGTTGATGGGTATGCAAAACAGCGCAGATTAGATGATGCAATCAAAGCATTTGATGAGATTGCCGAGGCTGATTTAGTTTCAATGGAATATATTGATTGATGGGTGTGGGAGATGCAATTGCACAATTCGCGCTTTTCACATTTTTGCACGAATGTTGTGGGAAAATGTGGAGTTGGATAAATTTACTTTGACTAGCATTGTGAAGACATGCGCGGAACCTAAAGACTCGAGTAGCGGAACGCAGATCCATTGTTGTGCGGTAAAGTTAGGTTTTGGTAGTGCCATAAGCATAAGCAACTCCATGATGACTATATATGCAAAATGCGGACAGAGAAGCCTTGAAAGTCTTCGAAGAGATTCACATCAGGAATATTATATCATGGACTGCTATTATAGCCGGATTGATACACGATGGACACAATAAAGAGGCTATTAATCTATACAAGAGGATGCTTACATCAGGTGTGGACGAAAACCAGTTCACTCTTGCTAGTATAATCCCATATATTGGCAATTTGGCAAACTTAAAGCAAGGTAGGCAAGTTCATGCTCGAGCTGCCAAATTATATTTTGGATCAGATGTCATTGTGAATAATGCTCTGAATATATGGCTGTCAAATTATATCATTGAAGGGAGGAGAATGTTGGGATGAGGATATGAGAGTGTTGAATTATAGTCATTGAAATTTGATTTCTAAATATACATAACCATAATACATAATCCCATTGAAGCTCAAACTATTTTTCATCATTTAAATTATACATAATCAATAAAATACTATATTTTAGCCGATGATTTTAGATGATACCATTGGAGTTGCTCTAACACGTCTTTTATGTAAATTATCAAACTTCATTTAATAAAATGATAAATATTTCATTATCATACTAGTTTGTTTATCATTTTTAATAAAATCAGAAAATTTTAGCTTTTCACCACTTTCTCATAAAGCAAAGAACATTTCATAGCACATTGTATTGAGAAACGAAAAGGGAAGCAATTTTTTAAAAGGATGTTCACAAACTTAACTTAATTTAAATAAACTTTACTAATTTAATTTAAGTACTAAAAAATTAAGTTCTAAGGAATAGGCCCTTAGGCTATGTTCTTTTGAACTTATAAAGTACTTATATAAGTACCTATAAGTACATGTAAGTAAATATAAATACATATAAGTAAATATAAGTACATATAAATAAACGTAATTATTAATCATATCTTTCACCACCACTAATATTCATCACCACCACCACAACCACCATAAAAACACCACCATTCAGCATCTCTTTTATCAACACATCACCACCACTATTCATCATCTCTTTCATCCCAACACCACCACCACAACACTAGCACCCCATCCATAACACCATACCACCAGCAGCACACCACCATCATAATTATAATGTATTTATTTTAAGTTCAGTGAAAATAAATACATTATAATTATTATTTTTATTATGGTGGCAGTGGTAGTGTGGTATTGTGGTGGTGATAGTGATGTTGTGATTGGAGAGTAGTGTTGTGAGTGAGGGTGGTAATGATGGTGTTGAGGTGGGATAGTGTTGTGGTTATGGTGGTGGTGTAGTGTTGTTGTGGTGGTGGTAGTGGTGTTGTGGTAATGGTAGTGGTGGTGTCGATATGTTGTGGAAAAATATAATGAATAGTAAATCTATGTACATATAAATAAATATAAGTAAATATAAATAAAATGAAAATATAAAATATAAATAGAAAGGAACATTACAAGCAATCCAATATTACATATTTATAAATATTTAAATATTACAAATAATAGGTGGGTTTGCTATCTTCGAGTTGCGTGTGTTTGTATCTCTTTTATATTTCTTGGTAGTCGCTGCTTCTGCGTTCAACAACAATGGGAAAGACAAAATCCTTCAAAGATGTATTTTCATTCGGTGCGTTCTGATTTTCATCGTCTTCAGTCGGATCCATTTTCTTATGCTCATATTTTCCAATTTGATGCAGAGGATCGATTTCGGGAATCGACTGATATCATTGCCAGATACCCCGACCGCCTGCCTGTAAGTTTCCAACGTGTTTCTGGTTTAGATTAATGTTTCGTATTTGCAGATGCTTGCTGAGAATGGAAAACCCTATTGGAACTTTTTTTAGGAAATCCACTCTCGCTCCTGTCCTATATCATCTTGATCTAATGTTTAATTAGCAATTTGACATAAAAAAACCTTATTATGTTACACACTGCTGGTTGCCTGGCGTTTTTACCTCAAACAAGTTCTTAGTGACTGCTTAGGCTGATATGTATAATCATTGGCAGGTGATCGCTGAAAAGTATTACAAATGTAACCTCCCTGATCTAGAAAAGAAGAAGTAAGTTTCAATTCCTGTAATACTCCAATTTTTATTGAGATCTTTTGTTATTTTTGCTGTCTGGCCATCCAGTTCATATGAATCCCAGAGATCCAGCCCTTAAATTCTAGTCTGATGTTTTTGAATGTCAAAAGAAAAAGAAAATGTATACTTTTTATGTTTGCGAATATAGGTTGTGAGAATCTCCAAAGAAGAACAGCAATTTGCTAATACATTAAGTTGCTCTTAAGTCAAAAAACAATGTTGCTCTATGTCTTCCCTGCCTCGTTACTTCAGTTTTTCCCCTTTATGTTTAAAAAACATATGCAGGTAGGCACATCTAACACCTGTTCTAATTTTGTTTGGATTCTAGATACCTAATCCCACGAGACATGACTATAGGACAGTTTATTCACATTTTAAGCAGCAGGCTGCATATGGGTCCTGGACAAGCTCTTTTCATTTTCGTTAAAAACACCCTACCCGAAACAGGTTGTTGACTCATGTATAGTGACTTTTGCGTGATTAATTTCTCTGTGGAATGAAACAAGGGGCTTATCATTCCTCTGTTTATCTGCAGCTGCTATGATTGACTCTGTCTATGATTCATTCAAGGATGAAGATGGCTTTCTGTACCTATGCTACAGCAGCGAGAAAACCTTTGGTTAATGTATCATGCTGTTATTATGTGTAAACAATATCTGTCTCTTGAATTATTAACACAGAAGTTATACTAGCGTATATCTATGTTCCATGTCATATGCAACTTAAAACTGTCAGTAGCCAGCATTCTGTCTATACTGATTTGACTTGCTTTAACTTAACTTTAGTGCTGAAAATTTAAGCTCTAAAGAACTAAAGAACAGAGCCTTATTGAAGGACATCAAATATTTCAGCATTGTTTTTAGAGACGTCATATTGTGTATTGCGAATGATAGTTCATGACTGAATAAGACAAGACACAAATGAATAGAATTTCTTTTTTATTAAGTATAAACTAATTCAAGAGCACTTCATGTTTGATGTCCCTTATCTACTATACCACGGGCCGGTGGGTATCTCACCCCACGGTTTCAAATGTGAACAGAATGAGAATTGAAATCTCGCCCCAAGCTGATCAGATTTGGCAGCACAAATTCGTAAGTATATGCTCCCTCAATGAGTGCAATATTCTTTTTTGATATATTTCAATTGCTAAATTCAAGTCCTAATATTATAGTATCTTCTTGTGGTTTAGCGAAATTTTCCAGTGCGCTCAAGAACCATTCGTGGCTGACTTTCACTCTATAAGATTTTTCCTTCGTGCCAAAAGAATTTTAGTACTTGGAAGTCCTGCACGACAAAAAGGGCTTGATCGAATAGACCTCCACAACTGAATAGATTCAAGGTATAGATAAAATGCTTCTCATGTTAGTACTTTAAATTCCCATGCAATGAGTAAACTTCCATGTTGTACTCTTCTTCTTTTTTTAGCTGAGAGTTTAACCTGCAATGGTTATTATGCCTTGGAACAATATTCCTGCTTCGCCTGTGCTTTCTGGATTTTGATTAGTTGTTTTCAGTGCAGTATGACATAGAGTTACCCAATCACCTTCTACGGATACTTCTGTTACTTGTTTGGAAGACGGGACATATTTCTCCAGCTAAATTGTATATCCCTGCTCTTCAGGTATTACTCGGTTTGCTTATAGCGTCTTGCTTAATATTCCTGTCATTGTTTGTCATTCACTCCTCTTGCTTACGTATCTTGTACACTGTACAGTTTAATAATCGTCTCAACTTACTTTGCAGAAAAGGGAATTATGGGAAGAGTTAACCTTCACGACTCATCATATCCAGTCTCTTGTAGGCCAGGTAGGGAAACATGCATTTTTTACAGGTAGTTGATGATCCAAGTAAAGTAGTCCAGAGAAACAACCATGAGGGCGCAAGGCGCAGGAAACCATCCACTCGCTACCCACAAAAAGAATATTCGACAAAATACGAATTTTGTACTGCATTAGCCAGCTATAAATATGCTGTTAGGCACAATCAATGGACAAGAAAAGAATATTGCTACTATTTTCCTTCTCTCCTCTGTCCTGTCCCCCATTCACAACGACCTTCTCTCTATCCTCGCCTCACCAACCTTACCCCAACAGCCACATCCTGCATCATTGGCGCTCTCATCGACGTACTTACCATGCCCGTCGAGACCCGTTCCATGACCACCGCTGAGGCCATCGCCGACCTCACAACCAAAACAGACAACCATGATGTGAAATTCGATCACATATGCTCTGTTTTGATAGATCTTCAGAACTCCTTCAAAGAGTTGCTCGTCTCCACCGCCAGAAACGAAAAACAACCAGCCCAGATCACCCCTTCCGATTCCATACTCCAAACCCCAACATCACCAGAAGCCCTCGACCCAAACCCTTCGTCATCCACCACTACACAACCAACCCTTACCCACACCAACCATCAGTTACTACATCAACGTACCCAAGCTTATCACCCACGAAACCCTTTTCCCCAGATCCGTTTACCTAAGGTGGAGATTCCATACTTCACCGGTAAAGGAGTCGAAGGATAGTTATTTCAGGCCGAACGTTACTTTGAACTTCATGGAGTTCCGCCTGAGCACCGACTTACTATTGTTGCATTCTATATGACAGGTGAGGTCTTGAAGTGGTTCCAATAGATGCATCTTACCCAGCAGATCAACTCGTGGCCAAACTTTGTGAAAAACCTCACAAACCGTTTCGGTCTATCTTCGTTTTGGAACGCGGAGGTATCCTTGAATAAACTCCACCAAACGACTTCAGTGGCAGCATACATTGAAGCGTTTGAGTCCTTATCCACTAGAACTCCGGGCCTTTCCCTGGACAACCTCCTTAATCGATTCTTGGCCGGCCTCAAGGATGAGGTCCATATGGAGATAGTTCTTTTACGACCGGATTCACTCCAAACAGCGATGGGCATCGCTTGAATCGCGAATGATAAATTAGCAGCCATCAGAACCTCCTCCGCCGGCCCATGGAACCCTCGACCTCCCTTACATACACAACCTACCACGACCCCAACCCATAAACCCTTACAAGCCCTACAAACCCAACCACATAACCAACTTGTTCGCAAGCTAACGTCTGCAGAGATGAGTGCCCGTCGAGCTAAGGGTCTGTGCTACAACTGTGATGAACGCTGGTACCCAGGCCACCCATGCAAAGCTTGCTTTCAATGCTACATAGTTGACAGTCCAAGACGAAGATGCAGAGAACCCCGAGGACACACCTTTTACCCACCCTGATTTGGAGCAAAGTCTTCTGGAGGCAAAGCCCACCCCAGCAATCTCTCTGCATGCTCTTCACAGACAATCATCACCCAGCACCCTGTGATTGGCTGGCACCATCGAAGGAGGCCCATTTACAATTCTGATTGACGGTGGATCAACCCACAACTTCCTACAGACACGCATAGCTAAGCACTTGGGGCTGCTAATCGAACCAGCTACCTCTCTCAATGTGATTGTTGGCAATGGGGCGAAACTTCAGTGCGAAGGTAGATGCAATCGGACATCCCTAACCATGGGTAACCATCCCTTTATCATTGACTTTTTCCTGCCCCCCATTTACGGTGCGCACGTGGTACTGGGAGCTCAGTGGTTATCGGAGTTGGGCAGCGTCACATTCAACTATCTGGAAATATGGATGCAATTTCAATTCCAAGGTAAAGAACTGACAATACATGGGCTTCAACCTCAGGCTCAGTTATCTCAAATGAGCTTGGGCCAATTGACCAGAGCTTCAAAAACAGATGCAGTGGCTTCTTTCTTCCACTTGGTCACAAATGAACTCCCCTTAGAGCCCCCTTCTTTCTAAACTCCATCAACTGATACGCCAGAGATCGCAGGCCCCTTGCTACCCTTGTTGAATCGCTTTGCTGGCATATTCTCAACCCCGAAAGGTCTTCCACCACATCGCACTACAGATCACCGAATTCCTATTAAGCCTGGTATAGCGCCAATCAACGTCAGACACTATCGTTATCCGCATTTCCAAAAACAGGATAGAGAGGTTGATTAAGGAAATGCTCGAAGATGGGATAATATGCCCCATCAATAGTCCATTCTCTTCTCCGGTGTTGCTAGTCAAAAAGAAGGATGGGACTTGGCGTTTTTGCGTGGACTACCGAGCTCTTAATGTGGTAACCATTCGCGATCGATTTCCAATCCCTACCGTGGATGAGTTGTTGGATGAGCTGCATGGAGCTTCAGTTTTCACTAAGCTCGACTTACGCTCCGGATATCACCAGCTGCGTATGCACTCCGAGGACATTCATAAAACCGCCTTCCGCGCACTCCGAGGACATTCATAAAACCGCCTTCCGCGCACTCCGAGGACATTCATAAAACCGCCTTCCGCACACATGACGGCCACTATGAATTCCTAGTTATGCCATTTGGTTTATCAAAGCCCTCTCCAGTTTTCAGGCCGAAATGAATGAACTCTTCAGACCATTGCTGCGTAAAGGAGTACTTGTGTTCTTTGACGATATATTGATTTATAGCTCGGACTGGGAAAGCCACTTGAGTCAATTGAAAGAGCTACTCTGCATACTCCATACAAATTCCTTTTATGCTAAACTATCCAAATGTGAATTTGGCAGGAAACAGGTCACATATTTCGGCCACATCATATCCTTTGATGGAGTTCATGTCGACCCAGATAAGATCAGGCTATTCAGAATTGGCCGTGTCCCACAAATGTCCGACAATTGCGGAGTTTTCTAGGCCTCACAGGGTACTATCGTCGTTTCGTGGCTGGTTATACACAATTGGCCGCGCCCTTAACTGGCTTGTTACGAAAAGATGCATTTGTTTGGCAGCCTGAGTCCACTATGGCCTTCAACAAACTAAAGGAGGCATTGATGAGCACACCGACTTTGGCCCTCCCTGACTTCACAAAGAGCTTCATGGTGCAAACTGATGCATCAGACTCGGGAGTAGGTGCTGTTCTCTCTCAAGAAGGGCGGCCAATCGCTTTCTTCAGCAAACAACTGCCTCAAATTGTCCATGCTACTTCAGCTTATAACAGAGAACTATGTGCGGTGGTACTTGCAATTCAGAAATGGCGGCAGTATCTCTTGGGTAGCCGTTTTACAATACAGACGGATCATCTACCTTTACGTGCACTACTCACTCAGACGATACATACTCCGGATCAGCAAAAGTGGATGATCAAATTACTAGGCTTTGATTTCGATGTTGTTTACAAGCCATGAAAAGAAAATGGACCACCTGATGCTTTATCACGTGTACCAGACCACTCACTAATGGCGATCCAGGGGACAAGCAAGCCCATCTTGGGCATTCTCGATGTCCTGAGACGCTACTTCTCTACTAGCAGCGAAGGAATTACTCTCATCAACAACATTATAAGTGATCCAGTGAGTCACAATGGATTTCGTGTCCATGATGGCCTAGCCCTTTACAAAAATTGCCTAGTTGTTCCCGAAGAAGATGTGCATGACTTGATCCTCCATGAATATCACGACTCGCCGAGCGGAGGTCATTGCGGAGTGGATCGAACCTTCGCACGTATTTGGGCAAACTTCTACTGGAAAGGTTTACGTGATACAGTGAAAACATATGTCGCCAATTGCTCGACCTGTCAACAAGTAAAAGCTTCGAACACTGCGCCACAAGGACTACTCCAACCGTTGCCAGTACCCTCTATGGTATGGGAAGATATATCCATGGATTTCATCACACAGTTGCCTCCTTCTCATGGCAAGACTGTCATAATGGTAACGGTCGACCGTTTAACAAAGTATGCACACTTTATACCTCTTTCTACGGGATTCACAGCAGAATCAGTGGCCAAGATATTTGTACGGGAGATATGTCGCTTGCATGGTTTTCCCAGGAGCATTGTCTATGATCGCGACAAAACCTTCATGAGCAAATTTTGGCAAGAGTTTTTCAGGTTGCAGGGGACAAAGATAGCTGCTAGTAGCGCTTACCATCCTCAAACTGACGGCCAAACGGAGGTTGTTAATCGGGTACTAGAAGACTATCTTCGTTGTTACGTATCCGACAAGCAAACTAATTGGACCGATATGCTAGCTTGGGGAGAATTGAGCTATAACACAGCTCGACATTCGTCAATTGGCATGAGTCCCTTCGAGGCCTTATACGGAAGACCACCACCAAGTATCCTGGCACACTAAAGGCTCGGCGAATATCGCAGCAGTAGAGGACCTGTTAGAGCAACGAGATGAGCTGCTACGCCGCCTAAAATCCAACCTGGATCGGGCTCGCCATCGCATGAAACAAAAAGCAGACCATCACCGCACTGACAAAGAATTTGAGGTGGACACTTGGGTTTACGTCAAACTCCAACCCTACCGTCAACTATCCGTCCCAGATTACCGATCCCACAAGTTGGCCAAGCGATTCTACAGACCGTTTAAGATCACAACTCGTATAAGGAAGGTCGCTTACTAGCTCGCATTACCGGCACAGGTCAAGATTCACAACGTCTTTCATGTCTCACTGCTCAAGCCATGCAAAGAACCAGTGCCGAACCACACCCCAGACTTGCCTATTGATTTTGTGGCGGGTGAACCTTCCTCAATTCCATCACATGTCATGGGCAAACGCACATTGTTACGATGATCAACACCCATCAAACAGTTGCTGATTCACTGGAAAGGGAGCACTCCAGAAGATGCAATTTGGGAGGATATCGAGTATATCAAAGAAACTTTCCCTCAATTCGACATTGAGGACGATGTCCGGTCTAATGGGGCGTGTAATGATCCAAGTAAAGTGGTCGAGAGAAATAACCATGAGGGCGCAAGGCGCAGGAAACCGTCCACTCGCTACACACAAAAAGAATATTTGACAAAATAGGAATTCTGTACTGCATTAGCCAGCTATAAATATGTTGTTAGGCTACAATCAATGGACAAGAAAAGAATATTGCTACTACTCTCCTTCTCTCCTCTGTCCTGTCCCCCATTCACAACGATCTTCTCTCTACCCTCGCCTCACCATCCTCACCCCAACAGCCACATCCTGCATTAGTTGATCAAACAAAGTATAGGTTGCTGGAGATCAAGCTGGAACACCAATGTACTTTGATTTCTCATGAAGACTGCAATCTGAAAGAATCATGTTCTAACTCTTGGGAGAAGTTGCTTCATATGTAGATGATCAAGAAAAACAAGACGTTGAATCTTGAGCTCTTCCGGCAGCAGTTGGTCTGTCCTTATATAATATCATAAAATTATATTACTATACCACATTATCTAATGATGCAGCGTGCGTGATGATAGATCAAAGCTCGTTGATTTCGCAGAATACCGAAAATTGAAGGAAGAAAACCCTCGATTTTTTTATTAATCAAATGCAATTGTCTTATAAAGCGTAACAAGCTTAAATAGGAAACAAACCCTAAAAGCATAAAGAAATTAGAAATAAAATAGGAAACAACGTCAGATGGCCCAAAAAGGTCATATATCTCGAGTTTCGTCCGCTTAAAAAAATATATTATAATGTTCATATGACTCCGCAACTCGAAAACCACTAACTTGCACCGCACGCGTGCACCTTCTTCGGATGATTATAATGTCAGTTGCTCTGCATCAATTCTTCTCCTATGTTTCTTAATTTTGTTGAATTAAAGTTTTCATCTAACCATTTTTTAAATGGTTTCCATTTATTTGTTTCGAATTCTAACTTAATGATCTTTATAGCCTTGGAACCAAGACATGATATCAAAATTGTGTGAGACATAATTAAATAGGAAAATCCATTTATGAGTCATTTATTGGTCAATAGTTATTTTTAAATTTTTTAAATTTTCTCTTATTTGAGAAGTTGAAGCTCCAGAGGATTCAAAGGAAAGTCTGATTTATAATCTATTGGTGAAATGTAAGAATACATTATCTGAGACTTACGTGTTAGGGAATTGATAACCTTTTTTATGTCTTAAATTGGAGGCTAAATGATCAGTCTGCGGTTTGTAAGCGGAGGGTTAGAGTTGAATGAACTTGAGTCCTGACCTAGAATTCTAGAACGATCCAACCTTGAAAGTGCGTTTCGGATGAAAGCCAAGTTGCCGGTTGCATTAGTTTTGGCTGTTGCGATTGTCCCTCATACGCCATCACCCTTGCTTGCTTGCTTGCCAAAGTAGGTTCAAGTCTGGTAGAAGAAGTTGTGGTAGAAGCCACACTGCGACAAATTGTTTCTCTCTCGCAGGTCATGTCGGCATTGGCTAACCGGATCAGTAAGAGTACATCTACGAGAAGTAGGGCAAGAGTGAAGAAGCATAGCAAGGAGGAAGAAGAATATTGACTATGCCTGATCCAATGATAACATTGCGGTTTCGTTAACTAAAGGGTTAAATAGAGACCGAGCAGAGAATATGTCAAAAGGATGGGAACTAAAGCCCTTGGAAAATTCAAATCAAGGCGATGCAAAACCTAACTATGTTGACCCAAAATATTTGTTAAAAGGAACAACCTAACCGTTAAGAGTAAGTCTGATCACTGTGGAGGTCTAACTCCCATTCTCATTCCCTATTAAAACAGTGACTCCCGTACAAGGTTAAGCATAAGGCTTTTAATGATTCTAAGAATTCGGATGTTGAGATTTCGACAAGCGATGTGGGATTACTTGAAGAATCATCTGTGTGAGAAAGAAGTGAGGCTGCTTCAAAGAAGAATTAACAGGTTAATTCTCTAGAAATTCTCGCAAAACCAAGAAGAGGTGTCATGACCAGAAATGAACCCACCCAGTGAATTGATGTGTGTCGATGTTATATCTGAGAGAAATAGGTGTTTCATTCACACTATAATACTAACAATTCAAGGACATCATATGTTATATAGTCAGTAAATAAACCATATCTTTCTGAGAGAAAATTCAAAGGCACATCAGCCCACCTATCCTATGCAGATATAGAGCATAGAAGCTGTCACCATGTGTCTAGTATTGATTTCATTATTGATTTTCTTCACGTGGGGGATTGTTGAAAAAATGGTAAAAATGTGTGAAGAAAATGGTGGTGCGATCCCATTTTGTGAGCCAAAATACTGAGGTGGAGTACATCTCTAACTGAGCCAAATATTTAAGGTGGAATACACCTCAAAATATATAGATGAAGTAGATCTGAACATGAGCTAAATAATCATGAATAGATACCTTGAAATGAGAGGTATTTTATCCATGATTGTTCTTAAGCCAAAAGTTAAGGTGACGCTCGAATAGAAGGCGGCGTTTCAACTTAGAAGCGACGCTTGAAGGTTGAGGCGTCGCTTGGAATAAGGCTTAAGTGAGGCGACGCCTGAGAGGTCTTTAAGAATTGAGGTGTCGCCTGGCTAATAAGATCGAGGCGACGCCTGAGTCTGTTTAATGGCTTTTAAGAGCACTCAAGTGTGGCCTAATTAAAGGCGAGGTGACACCAGAGTGCGTTACAACTTGGCTGCCTATAAAAAGAGAAGGATTTTTCTTGATTTGACACATTGAATGAAACCTGCATACCATACACTCTTGAGAGAGCTTCCACCAATCCGCATTTGAAGGTTTGAAGCAGGCTTCAAGTGTGTTTTGAGTTTAATTCCTTCTGGGTGGTTTTTCGGTGATAGTGGAAGGTACACAAAATTCGTGGTGCACGAAAGGTAGCTACGGAGTTGTTGCATCTTGGAATTCCAACATCGAAGGGAGATTAATCATGCTTTAAGAAAATCGTCTAACGAGCCAAAACTAGCCTAGAAATTTCCTTATTCTTGTTTTGTATTATGTACTTAAATAAAGTTGTATTTCTTTATTTATTTAAAGAAATATTTTTGATATTCGACCCACACAGCAACAACATTTTCAATTTTTTTTAACTTTTTTTTTTTATGTTTGTCATCAGAATTTTGCAGCTCTGCATAGAGGGTATGGGATGCACTACCCATTGGTTTAGGAAAGTTGTGTTCGATCATTATTCGTAAACTGGTTTTAAAAAATGGAGTTGAGGCAGTCATCTATTTTGCAGCAGTTGGTTATGTTGAAGAAAGTACTCTTGATCCTGAGTATTGAGTAGAAATAGTGATATATTTTATAGGTTGAAGAAGAAACTCTATGTGTATCGCCAAGTAGGCATCCGTCCGGCTCCTCAGGCACCTTGATCTAGAACTCTGCAATGAGTGAATGCTTGACGAAGACTTTTGAAACACTCGTAGACACTAGACAAGAGTCGTAGATAAATATTAACATATGTTTGTGAACATCAAAGTTATATAGGATTGTTATTATTTAGTTTGGTGTAGGATCCGAAAATTAATTAAGATGATCTATGATCCCCATCATTCCATTCCCACTAAAAAGTGAAAGTCTGCTCTGCTCTAACATCATGCTCTGTTTTCCTTTCCACCATCGTCTCGTCTCCATGGATCTCCGACTCGCTCTGCATCTCCTCCTCCTCCTCCTCCTCCTCCTCCGCTTTGTGACTTCCTACGACCTTCCACGCGACTACTTCATCAACTGCGGCTCCGATTCCCCCGCCACCCTTTTCACCAAGACTTACTCCCCCGACCTCAAATCCGATCCAACCAGCGCCCTTCATATCTCCAACTCCTCTCTACCCCTACTTTACCAAACTGCCAGACTCTTCTTCACGGGGACCTTACCCAAAACGGCCTACCAATTCCCCATCACCCAAAACGCCACCCACATCCTCCGCCTCCACTTCCACGCCTTCTTCTCTGCTAATCTCAACCTCTCCGATGCCAAGTTCCACGTTTCCATCCCTCCAGCTGGAACCATGCTGCTCTACAACTTCACCGTTCCCACCGGCTCCACCGTCATCGAGGAGTTTCTGCTCCCCCCCATTCACAGCCAACTTTCAACGTTGACGGTTGACTTTACGCCTGCCGAGGGATCCCCGCTCGCCTTCGTCAACGCCATTGAAGCTTTCCCTGCTCCGGATAGCCTGCTTCGCAGATCTCCCTATCCTGATGGTCACGTGTTGCGCAAAGTTTACAGGATCAACATGGGAGGGGGCTTCCTCACACCCGAAAACGATACGCTGAACAGGTACTGGGAGGCCGATGATGGCTACTTGCACATACCAGATGCTGCTATGAACAGTGAGTTTCGCAGTGCAGAACCTGTTTGGAACACTACTTTATCAGATCCCTTCATAGCTCCTCCTCTTGTTTATCAGACGGCTAAGGAATTGAATATGAGTTTTGCCAGACTTGCCAATTCGTTCAACGCGACTTGGAAGTTGGACGTGGTTGGAAATGCTGTGTATCTTGTTAGAGCGCACTTTTGCAATATCATGGGTGCTTCCATCAATGATATCTGGTTCAACTTCTTTATAGATGGCTTCTATGCCACACAAGTTGTCCCCTGGAAAATAACTTATGATTTGGCTGTTCCTTTTTATATGGATTTTGTTGTAGACTCTGATCAGTCTGGAGTAATGAATATTAGCATTGGGTCTCTGAGCGAGTCACAAAAGAGAACTGCATTTCTGAATGGGTTGGAGATCTGGGAGCTCATGGTTGCTACTAGGTTTGGCAACCGAGGCCAGTTGACCAGGAGGAAGACATTTTTGGTTGTTGTTGTGGGAGGTGTTCTTCTCATTGTGATTTTGTTCCTGGGGCTATTTTTTGGCTTATATGGTCGAAAGATGAAAAGGCGTTGGCCGGAAAATGATGGCATTGGGCTGGTTGAGGCGTCTGCAAGCGACTCACCACTTTTGAATTATAACCTTGGATTGAAGATACCCATAACTGAAATCACTTGTGCTACTAATAATTTTGATGCGAGTTTGATGATCGGTGAGGGTGGGTTTGGCAAAGTCTACAAAGGGGCTCTTCAAGACGGTACCAAAGTGGCTGTTAAACGAAGTGAGCCAGAACATGGCCAGGGCCTGCCAGAGTTCCAAACAGAGATTATTGTTCTTTCCAAAATCCAACATGTTCATCTAGTTTCGCTGATTGGTTATTGTAATGAAATGTCTGAGATGATATTGGTTTATGAATTCATGGAGAAGGGGACCTTAAGGGAACATCTTTATGGGAACTTGGAGAAGTCCCGACCTAAATTGTCTTGGGAGAAGAGGCTTGAGATATGCATTGGTTCGGCCAGAGGCCTTCATTACCTCCATGCTGGAGCAGTTGGTGGAATCATCCATCGCGATGTAAAGTCTACGAATATCTTATTAGATGGAAATTATGTGGCCAAAGTTGCAGACTTTGGGCTTTCATCCGTGCTTCTTGATCAATCTCATGTCAGCACTGGCATCAAAGGTAGCTTTGGGTATCTGGATCCGGAATATTTTAGGACCATGCAGCTCACAGAAAAATCAGATGTATATTCTTTTGGAGTGGTTCTTCTGGAAGTGGGTTGCGCGAGACAAGTTATCAAAAACTCAGAGCGTAACGAGGAAATAAACTTAGCTGAATGGGGGATGTTATGGCATAAAAAGGGGAAACTTGAGAAAATCATTGACCCTTTTCTGGTTGGTAAAGTGAATCCTAATTCCTTAAGGGTGTTCGGTGAAACGGCTGCTAAGTGCTTGCGGGATGATGGAGTGGATAGGCCTACGATGGGTGAGGTTATTTGGGATCTGGAATATTCCCTGCAGCTTCAAAACACAGCAGCACCCGGAGAGCGTGACACTTCATTCGATGGTTGTGCCTTCTCACAGCATGAAAATGGATGAACATATCTCAGTGATGTTCAGTCACAACGAGACCTCTGCTAGTGACATTTTCTCACAGTCGAGGTTTGAAGGCGCAAGATAACACTGCCTAGCCTAGCAATGTTCACCGTGCTTAATTTCCCTTTGGGTTAATTGATTTTTAGAGAGTATAATTCTTGATAGCAAATACAATAGCTACATGAAGTACACTAATGGAATTATCGACTCTAAAATGAACTTATAAATTTGAAAACAGTGCTTGTAATTTAATATTAAATGTTGAATAAAGAATTGACGAGTTATGTATTTCCCTTTAGAGAAATACAAAACTTGTTCGTGCCAAACAAGATATCAAAACAAACCAACTCAGCAAACACATTTGTAATGATGATAAAAGAATTGACAAGTTATGTATTTCCCTTTAGAGAGATTTAATATTGAAAATTGGAGGGACTAAACAATCCTTGCTATTAGAATTAGAGAATCTATTAGATAATCAAGAGCCCAAACGCAACTAATAGCAAAAATGACAATTAAAGTCCTCTTCACGAGTGACAATAATGATAATGCATTTTCATATGAGAATTTTACTAAATAGTAACAATTCACTTTATTTATAAATCAATAAACTTAACCCATTAATTCAGTGCATTTTAAATAAACACGACTCAAAACTCATTTTAAAAAAAATTAAAACTCATCAAAACCATAAAGCACAAAATGACGAAAAAGCCAACACAAAATATCTAACATACTTTTTCAACACACTAAAAGATTAATTTCTAATTTTTATACGTCTCGGCTTGACAATTTGTGAGTCATGATCAAGGGGTTTAAAAAAAATCTCATAGATCTACCAAAAGAGGGAGCTCCAACGGAGCACTCTATATTATAATTCATGTATTTTATTTTACTATCATATACTCATTGATGAATTTATTATTTATTTTGGAACTAATTATTCGACATCAAATCTTTTTCTTCCCAAATTTGCTAAAATAAAGGAAGAGTTGGGAGGAAAAAAAATAAAAATTTGGTGAAGTTTTCATTCAAGAGATGACAACAAGATGAAATCAAAATTTGATAGGTATTGCGTAAGTAATAACCTTTCGATATCGATAGGTGTTGTTTAGTATCTTCGGAGCCAGTTTTACTCTAAGTCACTTAATGAATTTTATTTGCGACCTCAAGTATATGTTTCTACGATGAGAGACACTTTATATAATTTTATAATGAGTCTGTGGAACTCTATATGCATGGAAATTTTGGAACAATGAAAGCCACTAGTCAAGATGATGGGAATGATACTTCTAATGCTACCAACATGGTTATTAATGGAATAACTAGAGGTCGATGAAAGTTTGACGAATATATTAAAGATCTAGATACTTATGAAAATCACAATACGAACTTAACACCTGCTTAGATGATGGAACAATTCATGTTAGGGATATGATTTATTATTTTGACCCATTGGTTTAGTGAAATAGGCAAACAGGATTTGTTTCTAAATTCTGATTTAGGAAACTAAATCTCAACAAACTTTCAGGAATCCAGAGGAGGATTTGGTTCGTGCCATTATCGTTTTGGACTGAAGTTTCCAATTTGTTGGGTTCCTGACGTTATATATGCAAGCAGTGCCCGAAGTAACAAGTATCAAATCAAAGAACACACAAACAGAGAAAAGATTAGAGTCCGCGAAAGTAGAGAGTGCTGGAGCGTAGATTCTGTGAGAGCAGAAGAGTGATCAGGCCTGAAGAAGTCTAATCCTACACTGATTAGAGGGAGTCAACCGAAGCGGAGCCTCGTTGAAAGACAGAGCGATCGTGTGAAAGACAGGAGCGAAGTGTGACTTGCGCAAGCTGTCTGAGCATGCTCCTGGATAGTGATGGGAGGTCATTGATCGAGGGGGAGCAGCGCAGAGTGTCCGACGGAATTAGCAGAAGGTTGATATAAGAGTCGTCGACAGAAGTGTCAGCAACTTGGCGGAAGAAGTTGCTGCAACATCATCTGGATACACTTTGTAATAGGATACGCTGAGCGTTGTAGAACTGCTAGCTATCTATTATTGAAAGTAGATTACAACTGCCTACCTATGGGAGGACTTCTCTCGAGTCCTCAAGATTCCACTAAGCTTGGATTCTAGTACAAGGATTCCAGAACTCAGCCTATACTAGTTCAACCTTTACTTCTAACGTAGATTGAATCTATGCTCAGTCTGATCACACAGTCTAGACTCTACTGTCTACACACTTCCAGTAATAGATAGCTACAGACCTGAACTCATAGATTCAGCCTATACTATTATTATGTGTAACAAGCTGCTATAGCAACTTACAGGTCAAGCTACTGTAGCTTCTGTCCACGGCTCAACACGCACTCTCTACTATGACGTCGGACTTCCACGAGTACTCTAGAATTTGGAAATCGATCCCCCTCGATTAGTGACCTCCAGTCAGTATCAGGGAAATCAACTTTGATTTTCAATGGTTTGCGACAGCTCCTCTTCGCAACTCTGCTTCAAAGCTTGTACTTGATCTATCAACGAGCCAGTGCTCCAGTTGAGTTTTCTCGATCAAGCGTAGATCATACTACTCTAGTCCTACACTCACAAACTAGCGCTCTAGCCTTTAGTCTTCCGCTCTCAGCTTCTGTGTCTATCTCTCTCTCGGTGTGTGTGTTGTTGATGTACTACCCTTCCTTATATAGCAGCAGACATCGACCAACCATAGGACTACTAATCTTGTTAGGAATCGTAGAACTTTGCACAAGGGAATCTTCTCCTAGATTCCTGCGGATTTGTTGAGATTTGTTTCCAAAAACCAATTTAGAAACCGATCTTGTTGTGACCACTGAACAAGGACTCTTGATTAATAGCGGCTGTCCTGGCGACTCCCGTACAATTTACGACGGCGATAGCTGCCCTCCGCACTCTCCGGAGCAGATCTATGTTGACCGGCTTTTGTTCCAGCTCTGAATCTTCACGATATGCTATAGCATGCCGTGGTAGATATTTGCTGACCTTAGACAGCTTACGAGATTTGCTCCAGCTTTTGTTGTAAATGGGTTGTTATAGCTTCTTCTCGCTGTTATTTTTTTTTTTATCAATTTCAGTGCCATGCTCTTGCTTCTAACTCCGTAGGATGCTGTAGCATCTTCTTGGTTGATTGTTTGGTCAATGATGCCATTATCTTAACATGTTTTTTTAAAAAAGAGGGTGTATTCATTTCAAAAAGGATAATGTACATTGTAAACACTAAGCAAATCCCACACTGAAATTGTGCAGCATTGCTGATGCGGAGTTATAGCTTCTGCTTAAGCACTCTCTGTATTTTTCTGCGGAATTAATCTACTGACAGAATAAGAAAGACACAATGTTTGTTCACCCAATTAGGCAACTTGCCTACATCTGGGAGGATTCACTGATACTCAAGATTCCACTATCTCAGTTCGAAGTACAAAGGACTCACACCTCTACTTCTCACCTAGCCGAAATCTAATGCTTAGTCTAATCTCCTAGAATAACTAGCAGTCTGATCACACAGACTCTCTTTGCCCAACCTACACATACTCAGTAACAAATAGCTACAGACCTGACTCACAAACCTAGTCTATTCTTACAATGTGTGGTACACAGAATGCTTAAGCACACTCTTCACCAGAGTTGTTGTGTCTCCAGTCAACAACTATTCTAGCTCTCCCGCCAAACAGTCAGCTCTAAGTTCTTTAAACTCAGTCTCTGCTCCACCTCAATCGATGACTCACTTTGTCACTCATGGGTAGCCCTCGATCAATGCTCCGCAGCCTGCAACAATGTCTGTCTGATGCTGATCACCAAGCTCTTATTGTTCCTTAAACGAGCAGCGCTCCAGTTGAACTTCAGATCAATCCTAAATCAAACTCCAAGAGTTCTAATTCTTTCTGCACATAACACCAGTCTTCAACTCAATGTATAAGCCCTGCTACCGTGGTTGATCTCTGTGTATTCGCTCTGTGATGTTCTGTGTTGCTCTCTGATCGTGTGTTCTCCGTGCTGCGTTCAACCTTCCTTTTCAAGCACATCAAAATGCCAAGGATCATTATCAGAATCTTCTCCTAGATTCTGGCAAGTTTGTTGGAGATTCCATTGCCAAATTTGGACTCTTGGATCTTTATCTTCTTTAACCACGTTTGCTGAGCTCTTGATGACATTTGTGAAATTCACAGCGCCTCTGATAAACAGATTTGTGAACAAGCTGTTGCTACAGCACACTCTTGTTCACCAGAAAACTGTTTCAGCAGGAAAGAACAAGGACAAGGGTTTGCTCACCCAGTTCAGCCAAACTGCCTATGTCTGGGGAGGACTCTTTTCAGTCCTCAATCCACTAATCTCAAGGTTTCCAAGTATACACGGTTACAACCCACGCAACCTATGCTACTCAACCACAAGTGGATCCACGTATACAATCAGAACAGGTTCTGACTTTTGTCTGCACACCCTCTACTGATATCTTCTAGAATAGCTACTGTCTCCTTGAAACTCAGCCTATTCTAAACAATACTCAGATTCTGCAGGGTTGCTATAGCATCTGCTGTAGCACACAGCTGATGCACAAACTGTCCGCGTCGCTCCAAGCCTTCCGCTGAGCCGTTCAAGCGATTCCACGAGCGCTACACACTCTGGAATACTCCCCCTCACTCAGTGACCTCCTGTCACTAGCAAGAGCTGGCCTTCAATCAATTGCCCGAGTCCCTCCACTCGACAATCCCTTCGCGGGCTTCCTTGATCCACCAACAACACTGCTGCTCTGAATTGGTCTCCAGATCAAGCTGTAATCAGACTCTGCAAGTCCTGATCACACACTGCAATAACCACTCAGCTCTGCGCTCACGCTCTGCTCTCGGTGGTGATCGAATCTTCGCACGCACTCGAATCTTTCACTTGATCTTTTGTGTAGGCTCTGTGTATTCACTCTGTCATTCGATCAACCTTCATTGCTCTGAAGAGACTCCATTATATAGGCGCGTCCACTGCCATCATTATCAGGATTTAGCAATTCCCTTAGCAATATCAATATCTCCTAAATTTTAGGAGATTTGATTTGATTTGAGATTCAAATCTCCCACAATCAAATCTCCTACTTCAGCTAGGAAACTCCACTAGAATATTCTCTGCAGCAACTTAGAAACTCCTCTGATGCTCTTAGAAGGACTGCCACGCCCTCTTTCCAAAGATTCAGAAAGCTGCTACTCGGACAGACGCTACAGCCCTTCTGAATAAGCTCCTGCTATAGCTTTCTCCTGCTACAGCTGCTCCTTGTTCACTGGTCTTGTTCACAAACACTGGACACGAGCTATAGCAGCAACTTGTTCACTTGCTTGTCCACTTGTGCTGGTTTTGTCAAACATGGCCATACTGCAACATCAATCTCCCCCTTGGCATGTTGATAAAACCCTAGGCCACTGATGCACACTTCCATGAACAGGCAAGAAAAAAAACAAACTTACTACAAAAAGGTACTTTTAGAACAAGAGTAAGTAATGGCCACATTCGGCCTTAGCTGAGCCACGCAGAGCCAAAAGCAGATAAGAGTTCAAAGTTCATCAGTGCAGGTTGCAGGTTCATCAGAGGCAGTTCCTTACTTTCTCTCCCCCTTTTTGTCGCAGATGCTCAAGGGGCCTGTCCTCCATCCTCCGGAAGTTCCAAGTCTCTAACCAGACTTCTGATTTGACCGCGTCTAGCATCCCTTCTCTTTGCTTCTACTTCCAAAGCGAGCAGCTCAGATCTTAGATGGCTGACAATTCTGGCACGGAGGGCTGCTTCGATAGAAGCGGTAGGGGGAAGCGGTTCCTCCAGAGTGGATGGGGCTGAAGAACCAACCCGGAGAGGATCCTCATGGGCTATGTCCACTACATGCTTTCCTTTGAAGAGTTTGTGATCCACTGTAAACACCTGCAGCTCCTCGGACAACCCTTCAGTAATCTCATTTAGATCTGGATGCTGAGAGACCATCATTCCATAAATGAGGGAGGGTAACACAATGGGCTTGCTGAAGGAGGCACTGCCAACATGAGCAGCCACCAGGGAAAACATTACTCTACCCAGGCTAATTCTTCTTCGTTTCCCAATTGAGTGTAGAAGGTTAGGAAAGGACCTGCTAACCTTTCCCCTGTGGGAGTTGGGAATCCAGTTCCTAATGCCCAGGTTGTACAATAGGGCATTTTTGGAGGTGAGTTCAGCAGCACTGAGATTTGGTCCACCCCAAGACAAGCACACTCCTCCGTGAGGACTCTAGCCAACACCTCTTGTTTGACATTTGTGGGTTCTCTAGCATCGCTGTCTATCTCAAGAAATTCATCTATTTTCTCAGGGGTGATTACTACTTTCTTACCCCGCACCCAGCTCTGTCCAAAAACATTCCCTTCTTCCTCACCAAATTTTTCTTCCATGTTGACTATAAATTCCCTGACTAATGACGTATTGAATCTGTACGGGTAAGTGACGGACTTGAGTAAATTTACCTCAGTAAGAAGCTGGACAATGGATGCAGATTTGTATTTGTCCAGGTCCAGTCTCTTCTCTGTCACAATGTGCTTCCTCTCTACTGAGCTCCGGGATTGAGAGGCATTCTTGTTTCTAAACCATATGCCCCCGACTGTGACTGCAGCAGTGTCATCTTCTTCACTGGGCTTTAGAACCACCGGTCTTCTCTCGGAAGGTTCTCCAGTAGCATCCTCACTGGACTCCTCTTCTTTACTAGACTCCTCTTCTTCACTACTGGAATCAGGAATGATAATTGGAGCTTTTCCTTTGTCCGAGGGAGGAGGAGGAGGATGTGCTGCAGCAGATTCTTGTTCAAGCACTTTAGCTTCCAACTCCTCCCCTTCTCCTTCTATGCCTGGGGATTTGACAAGTGTTCTGTAGCTCTCTTCAGTATGACCTACCATAGCATTCTCTACAACTTGTACTTCTCTTGAGGCTTCTTCAAGGACTTCCTCTTCATCCACTATTGCTGCATTAGAGGTAGGCTCCCCGTCACGGACTAGACGCCTCCTTTTCAGCGAGGTTCCTTCTTGAGAAGAAGGAGCGTTGTGTGACACAGGCAGAGGTGCGGGCTCCCAGACCACCAAGTCTAACCGCTGAGTATGGGCTTCATTGCGGAGCTTGGTCCTCCTTTCAGTCCTGCCTTGCTTTGCTGCAGCCAAATTTTTCTTCTGTCCGCGAGTCTTCTCCATTGTCAAAAGATCGCTGGAGGTGATCGAGTAGAAGAGGAAGGTTGATCTGAGTATGCGATTTTGGAAAGCTTCACCAGAATGTGCCCTAAAATTTGATTTTACCCGCTGATTTTTCCCTTTTATTTGAGATTTTGGGCTCACGTGCCCTGCATGTGCCTTTTCCAATCTTTAGCAACCAGAGAATTTGAACAAGCTTCGTCGGGCCAGGTTGCTATAGCAGGCAGGAGCTGGTTCTCCTACACATCCTGGATAACACCTTTGTAGGGAGGATCCTCGTGAGACTCTGATAATTGTTTCTTTACCCACACTTGAGTTTGTCTTGATTTCACCCTCTTTTGACCCTCATGTTCCTGGTCTGTTCGCTTCTCACATTTGAGCTTCCACAGGTTCAGACTTCCAACCCCGTTGTTTTTCAGTTTGTTGCCTTTGGGTCTCCATATTTGAGTTTTCTTTGGTACTCTTTTGCTAGCTCCATCCCAGTGTGCTGGTTTCTCTATTGACTCTCCATTTCAGTTCTGATCGTTGATGAAGATTGCCAAGATAAGCTGAGGTGTGGGACATCTGACAGTGATTGTTGAGCTTAGATTTCCTCATTCTAAAGTTACCCCTGATCCTGGTAACCCTTCTGTGCATCAGAGGATTTTGCAAGCTCAAATATTTTCTTTGAGGACTGAGAGAGCCTAGTTATATGCGCTATTTAGATCTTAACACTGTGCTTGTTTGCATTATTTTGTGTACAAGATTACTGTTTTTCGGTATTTTTGTATTTCAGAATGAAACAGGAGCATAAGTCAGATGCGCGCTAACGGGCGCTTTTAAAGAGCGCAATGCACGACCTGCGGAGCTAGCAGCGCAAAAGGAGATAGGAGATAGCTGATTCGGACTGCAGTGCGCAAACCAACTGCGCAAACCGAGTAGTGCAATCAACGTGCGCAGCGAGCCATGCGCAGGATAGCAGTGTTTCTAAATTTTGATCATCATTATCCCTACAAAATCTCCTAGATTCGGGAAGTAGCTAAGATTCTCACGGGCCAAATCTAAGCATTCCTTGGGCTTTAAGACCAGTATATAAAGAGGAGGGAAGCTAGGGTTTGGGGATGATAGATAGAGAGAGAGAGACATATAGCAACAGGAAAACACGAGCTCAAGAAGCCTGCCGTCGAGATTCTGCGCGAACCACCTGCGCCAGCCGAAAACAGCAACCTGCGATTGCGCCGGCTTGCTACTTTACCTTGGCTGCTTTAGTTTTATTTATTATTTCTATGATGTTTGCTTCTAGCATGTCTAGCTAAACACCTTGTATCGGTTGGGCATGATTCTATGAAGTATTTCCTTTGAGACTTGTGTTTAATGCTTAGTTCGTCTACTTATATTAATTCTATGCACATGGGTGATAATTAATTGTACGAATAAGAGAAGCCTTGAACCGCAATCTTATTCTAACTGCTTGTTATTGTATGTTAAACTGGTTGATAACTTGACGGTGACAACTAGGAGTAACACACTAGGATAATCGGCTACTACTGTGACAGGATTCGTAGTTGCTTAGACTAGTTTCAGGAATTAATAGCTCATGGACTTTGATCGGAACATGCGCGCACGTTAGGAAGCCTTGATCGGACACTAACTTAAGTAGAGCTGCACTATAGATGTTTAGTGTCGATGATAAGGGATACATTCATAGAGGATTGTCTTTACTGATACTTTTCATAGTTATAGTACTTAATATCTACTGCCTGCGCACGTATAGTGCAATTCTGCTTTCACTACTGTTCATTCGCGCACCTGCGCAACCCAATCTCTCACAACCCCCAATTTCGTAAGTTGTAGGTTGCTAGCGAAGACGAGTCTACACGCTCCTTGTGGGATCGACCCTGACTTAGCTGCTGTACTAAGTGGAGAAGGAAGGATTAATTTGACGCGTACAATGACGCGCGATCAAATTTTGGCGCCGTTGCCGGGGAACAACACAGATAAGTTTTAACTAGTTCAAGTTTTCTTTTACAGTAGTTAGTTATTTCTTTTTTATTTTATTTTTCGTTGGTGTTTCTGACAGTACGCAATCAACATTAGCCTGCGCAACCTTGAAACGGTTGCGTTGCGCAGATTATAGTTGCGCACCGACAGGGGCAACAACCTAGTTGTCTTTTAATTTCGTTTTCTTTAAGTTTAAAACAGGGCATGGAGAATAATAGTGTCATCGGCGATAACTTAGGGGACAGAACCCCAGAGGGACATAACAATGCAAGGGCAGATAACCGCACAGCTCGGTTCAGAGAGGAAGTACAGCGCGAAGTTGATGCTCGGATGGCCGCTGAAGCAGTGTATAATGCGCAACCCGCGCAACAGATCGTGCGACGCAGAACAGTGCGCGAGATGTCGGCTCCAATCATAGTCAACCAACCTTGGTGCATAGTACTTCCACCCGATGGGCATTTGGGAACTACGGAGCTCATTCATTCATCATATGCCTAAGTTTCATGGGATGAACAACGAGAACCCGGTCAAGCATGTGCGTGAATTCCTAGTTATCTGCGAGAACATGAAGACCGATGGGGAGAGTGAAGAAGCGCTGAAGCTGAAGGCGTTCCCTTTTTCATTGTGTGATACAGCCAGGCATTGGCTGATGAGCTTACCAGCAGGATCTATTCGCACATGGGAGCAGCTCCAGAAGAAGTTCTTGAAAAGTTCTACCCCGCAGCTAAGATCGTGCTACTCAGGAGGGAATTGGCCGTGCCTAGGCAGGGCGTAGGAGAGTCACTATCAGAGTACTATGAGCATTTCAGGGAGCTGGAAGCCAACTGCTATAATCATGGCCTGCCCCAAAATGTGCTGATAGAGAATTTCCTGAACGGGCTACAACCGATGGAACTTAGATTATTGAATGCATGCGCAGGCGGTGACATATGTAACATGTACCCGGAGGATGTATGGCAGATGATAGAGGATTCTGCTGGACAGGTGAGGCATCAATTGACGTTCGAGAATAGTCGTGCGCGCGCTGTGCATCAGGTGGATTCCAGTGCTGAAATAAAGGAGATGAAAGCCATGCTACAGAAACTGAGGAGTGCGCAAGGCACGCAACCAGTAGCGCCAAAGGCATGCGAGTTCTGTACGTCCACTGAGCACAAAACCGACGCATGTCCCACACTTTTTGAGGAATTAGGAGATGTAAATGCTCTAGGAGGATGGGACAATAGAGGACCGCAGAGGCAGAATCAGCCGCGCTTTAGACTAGCCGCAAATGGATTCAGATGGAGGGAAGACAGTGATCGCGCGTGGTTGTACGCGTCAAATTAATCCTTCCTTCTCCACTTAGTATAGCGGCTAAGTCAGGGTCGATCCCACAAGGAGCAAGCAGACTCGTTCTAGCTAGCAACCTACAACTTACGAAAATTGGGGTTGTGAGTGATTGGGTTGCGAAGGTGCGCGAATGAACAGTAGTTAAAAGCAGAATTTGCACTAGACGTGCGCAGGCAGTAGAGATTAAGTACTATGACTATGAAAAGTATCGGTGCAGATAATCCTCTATGAATGTATTCCTTATCATCGACTCTAAACGTCTATAGTTGATTTTACTGAAGTTAGTGTCCGATCAAGGCTTCCTAACATGTGCGCATGTTCCGATCAAAGTTCATGAGCTATTAATTCTTGAAACTAGTCTAAGCAGCTACGAATCCTGTCACGGTAGCAACTGATTATCCTAGCGCGTTACTCCTAGTTGTCACCGTCAAGCTACCAACTAGTTTAACATATAACAGACAAGTAGTAAGAGTAAGATTGCGGTTCAAGGCTTCCCCTACTCATGCAACTAGCTGTCAACCGTGTGCACAGAACCAATGTGCATGGCTCACTGCGCACATTGGTTCGCGCAGTCGGTCTGCGCACCGCAGTCTGAATCTGCCACTTCCTAATCTGTTTGCACTGCTAGCTCCGCAGGCTGTGTGTTGCTCTCCTTAAACGCGCCTATTAGCGCGTATCCGACTTAGGCCCTTGTTTTGCCCTGGAATACAAAAACACCGGAAACCAGTAATCTTGTACACAAAATAATGCAAACAAGCACAGTGTTAAGATCTAAATAGCGCGTATAAATAGGCTCTATCAAACCCCCCACACTTTCCCTTGTTTGTCCCGAACAAGCACTCAAGCAGGGATACAATTACCTCCCTGGAGTCTAGGGCACTGTCTTGCACTCTTCCGCGATCTGCACAACCATTTACCTTGCGTTGCTCTGTCACCTGCGCGCATCTGCCTGCAACCGCTTAGTATAACAATTTCGAAATTCGTTACCTTTCAGCTGGGATGGAGATTATTTCGGATGGTTGGGAGATAGCTCCTCATAGGCTCCGGGTTGTCAGCCTTTACTTCGAGTACGGGTATATGGTTAATAACGCTAGTTTCTTCCGGTGCGTGATTCTTTTGCGCACTTCCTGGGAACTCGAGCCTTCTTGATGATTTTCTTGTGAACTTGCGCACGTTGGTACGGAGTTGTGCGCATGCTGGTTTCTTTAGCGCATATCATCTGCTGGTGTTTTTCTTTTTGTACAGCTTTATCTACTGTTCCTATGTTCTCAGAACGGTTCCAGTCTCGGCCTCCGGATAGCAGCTATGGAACAACGCTCCGCTCTCCCTCCTTGATCTATTTGCGCAGGTCAGCGCACGCGTTTACACCCGCGCCCGCCTTCCCTAGCTCGACTTCCAAAGGAAAGGTGGTCTGTTTTCCCACCTCGCCACGCTTTGGGTATTCGCCTTCGGCATCTGCGTGGCTGAGCGCGCTCTATTGTTCTGAAGGTCGCGAAGCACCGGCCTCCACTAGCGCTCTCACCCATATACCTTACCTCCGAAGCCAAAACGACTAACCGCCTCTCTAGAGCTTTTCTGTCAACTCCACATCCCCTGTATATCCCAACTAAAAGCAGCAGAAAAATCGAAAAAAATATACTTAAACAGTTGATAGCAGCGCATGCAAGATGAATAGGCAATACAAGCCGAAAAGTGTGCGCAACCCGCACACAAGCGCACCACTGCTACTATTCCCTTCAACTAAACTAAACTACACTACAAAGCTCAAAAAAACGTGAAATGTAAATGCAACGGTCCCCCCCACACTTAAACAGAGACGTGTCCCCACGACTCATGCTCAAGCGCAATGGAGAGCGCACACATGCATGCAAGCAGAATAAAGAACATAAGAAAGAAAAACATATAGTCATCGCAGCAAAGACATAGTCAGGAGTTTACGAAATGTTCAGCACAAGATAGCAATATAACATCGAGCAATAGTTTTCAAAAAGATAAGAAACCACCCGAAAGTAATGAGCGCGCTCCCTGCGTCCTAGACATCCTCGGAGCTGGACTCAGCCGCGGATCCTTGCGCCTCCTCAGCTGTGGAATCTGTCTCATATTCGGAACTGGAGGCTGGCGGCACGACAAAAACTGCGGCGGGCTGAGTCACGAGATCATCCTCCGAGATAGGGTCCCATATCGAGTCTGAACTGGAACCTATGATGGGAGTGCCCTCAGAGGACCTCTATACAGAAGGCTGCGCAGGGGGTGCTGCTGGTGCTGGTACCGGGTCTACTACTGGGGTGGGCACTGCTGAATGGACCGGGGATTGGGCAGGAGGGCTGGCTGGCTTGCCCTGCTCGCTGGGGGACCCTGGAGGCGCCCTACGCAGACTGAGGAGAGGGGGGGATAGAATCTCCAAATTTCCACCCAGATGGTGGACTTACGCTCAGGTCTGCCCCCTCTGGCGCTAAATACTCTAGCACGCGCATGACGTTGAACATCATGCGCTGCTCCTCTGATACCTCCTCAGGCGCTTCCTCTGCCTCTGTTCTGGTGCGCTTTCCCTGTGCACGCGGGGGAGAATCATCAATGGCTATGGTTACTGGCTCCCCCTACTGCACACTCGCCCTCCGGCGCGCTCCAGTCTGCGCACAAGTCCTCATGCGCCTGACTGGAGGCGCAACTGGCTCTGGGGCCTCTTCCGTCTCCCTTTCCTCAGCGGCCTCCTCTGGCTGCGCGCTGCTCTCTGCTCTGTGCCTCGGCGCTCTGGCCGGCTGCAGCTGGTAGCACCATTCCAAGGACCCGTCCTCTCTCGCAGCCACCGCTCTGAGCTGCAGCATATGGGCACGGTCCAGGGGAATGGCTGGCACTACCGTGTGCTCGGGGACTTCCGCCTCTCCATGCAGTGCACGCAGCAAGTGCATGATCATTTCTCCGCAAGTCAGCGGCTTTTTGGTGCTGACCCGACTCCAGTGCACCACCATGTTTGATACAAACAACACCTTCTTCCCATAGTAGAACCCCTTCAGTAAGTCCATGTCTAGCAGGCTGATCTTTGGCGCACCATTAAAGCGCCCGATGATTGCATAGGCGACCATGCGCCAGAGGTAGAACATCCACGGGTCGCGCAGCTCGCGTCCTCGGCTGTGCCCCGCGGCAAAAACTTGGCCAGTCGCCATCTCACGCCACACCTCCTGATTTGTGTGCGTGTCCACATCCTCCTCACGCACCTTGGCGCACCTCAGCGTGCGCTTCAGCTTCTTGGCCGAGGCTATATACTAGACCCCTCGGTGCCGGTATCTGATCTCCAAGTCGGCAGTCTCCAGCGACGCCAAGAACTCGCACGTATCGTCCTTATCAGCTGCGCTGTTGACCTCCAACAGCGCTTCCCAGCCCGCCAGCACGAACTTCTCCACTATCAGCTCCTCCAACCCAACTTCGCACAGGAAGTCCCTGCTGATGTACGGGGTCCCGTACATCTCCAGTCTCATGAAGGCGTCGTATTTGCTGGCGAACGACGCTGGGGTCTCTTGATCCTCTGCGGGCCTATGGTGCGCTGCTCTTCCTCTGATCGACTACAGTCAAAGCTCAACAAACGCCAAAAAATCCAAACTCCGAATAACGCCCTTAAACTGTCACCTAATGGTCGCCTATCCTCCGCCTACAAAACCCAGCACCCAGAACTCCAAATGGTGCGGTCGAACTAGGTGCGATTTCAAACCTAGGGCAACTCCTCTATCGCACAAAACCGTAACTGAATCGGCTCAAACTGACGGGAAGGGTTACCTGGCGTATGTGCGACGGTAAGCTCCTCAAATCTTTCTGAACGGAGGCCTGGTTGATTGCTGGACGGTGAGCGGAGGCTGAGGGCAGGAGCTCTCTTGCAACGGTCGAATGTGAAAATGCTAAAATTTTTCTAAGTCTTTGCCTTTTATACCCCCTATCTGGCGCATCTGTTCTGCGCACTGAATTTGCGCACTGACCTATGTACTGCTGCGCGACTAAGAAAAACTGCAAGTCCTAAACTAGCTAAAAACACTAAAAAAAACTTATAAAAAAAACGTGTAAAAGTAAAACGTGTCGGGTTACCTCCCGACAAGTGCCTTTGTTTAACGTCGTTGGCTCGACCGTACCTCGTTACTTGCTTAAAAGTGCGCCAGTGACCACCCCCACTCTTGTTCCTGAGTGACCCCGCGCTCGTGTGCGTGTTGCGTTCTTCTTAGCCCTGCGCAAAGGATCGGAAGGGTGGTCAGCATGGTTAATAGCACGTGACAAATCATAAGTAACGAGGTTAGTTAATGAGGGAGAAGAAATATGAGCAATAGTTCCCAGTTCTCCGTCAGGTGCATCTGGTGGCGACTCTGGCGCAGCAACCTGCGCATCTTCTATTTCTGGCTCTGCCAAGTCGAATTCGCGCGCTGTGTCATCCCAAGGTTCTCCTAAATATTTTTTTGACTCTCTGCCCATTGACCTAAAAACGATGCTGGTGCTCGTTTTCTAACTCGATCGTTCCGTAAGGGAAAACCCTGGTAACCGTGTATGGTCCCGTCCATTTGCTGCGCAGCTTCCCAGGCATTAACTTTAGGCATGAGGAGAATAATAGTACCTGATCTCCTCGCTCAAAGGTGCGTCTGAGGATGTTTTTGTCATGAAATGCCTTCGTGCGCGCCTTGTAGTCGCGCAGCCCCTCATATGCATCTAGGCGCAGCTCCTCCAACTCGCTTAGCTCAAATGCGCGCTCCTTACCAGCCTCGTCTAGGTTCAGGTTGCAAACGCGCAATGCCCAGTATGCCTTGTGTTCCAACTCCACTGGTAGGTGGCACGCTTTTCCATAAACCAACCGAAACGGTGAAGTCCCAATCGATGTCTTATGTGCAGTTCTGTATGCCCATAGCGCATCGTCAAGGCGCTGGCTCCAGTCTTTGCGCGACGGTCTCACAGTTTTCTCCAGGATGCGCTTGATCTCTCGGTTGGAAACCTCGGCCTGGCCATTCGTCTGAGGATAGTAAGCGGTGGACGTCTTGTGGCGCACTCCATAATGCTTGAATACCTGCGCCACTATCCTATTATAAGAAATGCGTCCCCTGGTCGCTTATGATTGCCTTAGGCACCCCGTACCTGCAAAAGATGTTAGTTCTCAAAAAGTCAGCGACCGTCTTACCATCATTCTTCCGGGTGGCCTTAGCCTCAACCCATTTGGAGACATAATCCACCGCGACCAATATATACTCATATCCGGAAGATGGAGGAAATGGCCCCATGAAGTCAATCCCCCAAATATCGAATACTTCATCCACTAGTATTGGCGTCTGCGGCATCTCATTGCGCGCTGATATTCCCCCTGTGCGCTGGCACCTGTCACAATTCCTGCAGTGGTTATACGAGTCACTAAACAAGTGTGGCCAATAAAATCCGCAATCCAGAATCTTTCTGCTCGTGCGCTTTGGACCAAAGTGTCCTCCACATGCGTGCGCATGACAGAACATTAAAACCGAGTTAATTTCATGGTCAGGCACGCATCGCCTTAAAATCTGATCAGGTCCTATTTTGAGCATATACGGATCATCCCAAATGTAATACCTGGACTCATGCTTTAATCTCATGCATTGGGTTTTAGTGAAATGAGGAGGAAACGCACCTGTGACCAGGTAATTCGCAATGTGCGCATACCATGGTACCTTACTTGTCAGCGCCATCAGATGCTCGTCAGGGAATGTCTCCGTGATCCGCTCTGGCTCATCCTCTTTCACGATCCTGCTCAGGTGGTCAGCGACTGTGTTCTCCATGCCCTTTTTATCCTTGATTTCCAAGTCGAACTTCTGAAGTAGGAGCACCCAGCGCATCAGGCGCGGCTTAGTCTCCTTCTTGGACATTAGGTAACGGATTGCTGCGTGGTCTGTGTAGACGATGACTCTGGTGCCTAGAACATATGCGCGGAACTTCTCCAGTGCAAACACGATTGCCAGAAGTTCCTTTTCCGTGGTGGTGTAGTTCCTTTGCGCAGTGTCCAGTGTGCGCGATGCATAATAGATGGCATGCGGCTTCTTGTTCACCCGCTGTCTTAGGACTGCACCTACTGCATAGTCACTTGCGTCGCACATTAGTTCGAACGGCAGGCTCCAGTCTGGCGCGCGCATCACTGGTGCACTCGTCAGCGCCTCCTTCAGCTTATCAAAAGCAGCCCTGCACTCATCAGTGAATTCGAAACACACATCCTTTTGCAAGAGGTTAGACAGGGGTATACAAATCTTAGAAAAATCTTTTATGAAACGCCTGTAAAACCCTGCATGCCCAAGGAATGATTTCACATCCCGCACGTTAGTGGAATAAGGCAGATTAGAAATAAGATCTATTTTGGTCTTATCTACCTTGATCCCCTCCTGCGAGATAATATGTCCTAGTACTACTCCATGTGATACCATAAAATGACATTTTTCATAATTGAGCACTAGGTTTTTTGAAATGTAGCGCGCTAAGACCTTATCAAGATTAATTAAGCATACGTCAAAGGTACCTCCGTACACAGTAAAATCATCCATGAACACCTCTATGCATATACCAATCATATCAGAAAAAAATGCTCATGACTAGACGTTGAAACGTACCTGGCACGTTACACAGTCCAAACGACATGCGTCGAAACGCAAACGTACCGAATGGGCAGGTAAACGTAGTTTTCTCTTGATCCTCCGCAGCTATGGGTATCTGATTGTACCCTGAGTACCCGTCCAGGAAGCAAAAGTATGGCTTCCCCGCTAATCGATCTAGCATCTGGTCCATGAAGGGCAGCGGAAAATGATCCTTGCGCGTGACTGCGTTAAGCTTTCTGTAGTCGATGCACATGCGCCATCCAGTTTGCATGCGCTTGGGAACTAGCTCGCCCTGCGCATTCTCCTCTACTGTGATTCCTCCTTTCTTCGGCACAACGTGCACTGGACTCACCCATTTGCTGTCCGAGATTGGGTAAATGACTCCTGCGTCAAGCAGCTTCAGGATCTCCTTCTGTACCACCTCCATCATATTCGGGTTCAATCTGCGCTGAGGCTCCCTGGATGGTTTGGCACCATCTTCCAATAGAATCCTATGCATGCAGACGTCCGGGCTCACTCCGCGTAGGTCAGCAAGTGTCCATCCTATAGCGCGCTGGTTCTTGCGCAGCACCTCTTGTAATCGCGCCTCCTGCTCCTCTTCTAATCCTTTCTTTATGATTACCGGCAGGGTGTCCTGATTTCCCAAGAATATGTATTTGAGGTGCTCGAAGAATTGCTTCAGCTCGACCTTGGGTGCCTGTTCAATAGAGGGCAAGATTTTATTAGCAGTGCAGACATTAACTATATCGTGTACCTGTCTGGATACTGGTTCAGCACTGCTCGGCTCATCCTCATGCGCCTCCATCTCTGTCTGTGTCAGCGGCTCAGGTTCTTCTGCGGCGCTCGCACATTGTGCATCTGCAACCAAGTCATCTATGCTGTCCAACGCGTGCACTGTGGCGTCCTCATGAGGGTGCTGCATCCCTTTAAATATGTTAAAGTGAATTTCCTCGCCGTCGACCTTCATTGAGAGCGTACCCCTCCACACGTCTATCTTTGTGCGCGCTGTCATCAGAAATGGTCTGCCCAATAGGATCTGCGCACTTCCTTTGCTCGACTCACCCTCCATCTCTAAGACGTAGAAATCTGTTGGGAACACCAGCTCTCCTACTCGGACGAGGACGTCCTCTATCATGCCCGTCGGTTGTTTGCACGACCGATCTGCTAGTTGAATGGTGAGACCTGCAGGCTTTAGTGGTCCAATGCGCAATGACGCATACAAGGAATAGGGAAGCACATTTATAGATGCGCCTAAGTCAATCATGCAGTTGCTTACTGTGGTCTTACCTAAAGTGCATGGGATGGTGAACGTACCTGGATCTCGGCATTTAGGTGGTACCTTATGTTGCACGATTGCTGAGGCCTGCGCATTTAGCATTACTTGCGCGCACTCGCCTTTCCTTCTCTTGTTTGTGCACAACTCCTTTAAAAACTTGGCGTACCTAGGGATCTTCCGAACTGGTTCAATAAGGGGAATGTTTATTTCCACCTTACTGAATAACTCGTAGAGCTCCTTATCAAGCGCTTCTTTCCTAGCCAATGGTGCCTGTACAGGGAAAGGTGCAGGTATGTTAGTACGATTCATGTCTTTGTCTTTCGATTGCCCCATACCTGGCGCCTCGCCCTGCTGGTTTGTGGCTGGCGCTGCTGGTTGCGCATCCGGCTCTGCTGGCGCTGGAGCTTGCGCAGTTGGTTGCGCGGGCGCCTTTGCGGTCTGCTCTGTTCCTACCGTGCGCCCAGTCCTCAGTGTCACTGCGTTGACTCCTCCCTTGGGATTTTAAATCACTTGCGAAGGCAGGTTGCCATCGCTCTTTTTCAGCTCATACACCGTGGTAGCTATCTGTGACAACTGCTTTTCAATGGACTCGAACCTCTTATCATACTTCTCATCATTCTTGCGCACTGTGTCTGCTAGCTGCCCCACGATATCTTCTAAGGATCGCCGCGGCTGCTGGTTATTTTGTGCTGGTGCGTCAGTGCGGCGATGCGGTGGATTGTAGGGCGCAACTTGTTGCGTCTGCTGTGGTGCGCGCTGCTCCACGGACTGCCTCTGGAAATTGTTATCCTCCTTCCATCTGAACCCATTTGCCTCTGCGACCCTCTATTATCCCATCCTCCTAGAGCATTGACATCTCCTGATTCCTCAAAAAGTGTGGGACATGCATCGGTTTTGTGCTCAGTGGACGTAAAGAATTCGCATGCCTTTGGCGCAGCTGGTTGCGCTCCCTGCGCATTCATCAACTTCTGCAGCATGGCCTTGATCTCCTTTATCTCAGCGCTTGTTTCTACCTGATGCACAGAACGAGCACGACTATTCTAAAGTGTTAGCTGATGTCTTACCTTTCCAGCAGAGTCTTCTATCAGCTGCCACGCGTCCTCCGGGTACATGTTACAAATGTCGCCTCCTGCGCATGCATTCAATAATCGCAGCTCCATTGGTAGTAATCTGTTCAGGAAATTCTCTATCAGTACATTCTGGGGCAGGCCGTGATTGTAGCAGTTAGCCTCCAGCTCCCTGAAACGCTCATAATACTCCGATAGTGATTCTCCTGCGCCCTGCCTAGGTGCGGCCAACTCCCTCCTGAGTAGCGCGATCTTGGCTACATGATAGAATTTGTCCAAGAACTTCTTCTGAAGCTGCTCCCATGTGTGAATAGATCCTGCTGGTAAGCTCATCAGCCAATGCCTGGCCGTATCACACAGTGAAAAAGGGAACGCCTTCATCTTCAGCGCTCTCCCCTTCGGCCTTCATGTTCTCGCAAATAACTAGGAATTCTCGCACATGCTTGACTGGGTTCTCGTTGTTCATCCCGTGAAACTTGGGCATGTGATGAATGAGTGAGCTCCTTAGCTCAAAATGACCGTCTGGTGGAAGCACTATGCACCATGGCTGGTTAACCGTGATTGGAGCTGACATCTCGCGCACTGTTCTGCGTCGCGCGGCCTGTTGCGCGGGTGGCGCATTATACACTTCAGCGGCCATCCTTTCTTCAACTTCGCGCTGCACTTCCTCTCTGAACAGAGCTGCGCGGTTATCTGCCCTCGCATTCTCTGGGGTTCTGTCCCCTAAGTTATCTCCAATGACACTGTTATCCTCCATGACCTGTTCTAAATCTCAAAGAAAATGAAATTAAAAGACAATTAAGTTGTCGCGTCTGTCAGTGCGCAACTAACCCTACGCAGCGCAACTGTTTCAAGGTTGCGCAGGCTGATGTTGATTGCGCGCTGTCAGAAACAACAACGAGTAAATAAAGCAAACAGAAATAACTAACTACTGTAAAAGAAAACTTAAACTAGTTAAAGCTTATCTGTGTTGCTCCCCGGCAACGGCGCCAAAATTTGATCGCGCGTCGTTGTACGCGTCAAATTAATCCTTCCTTCTCCACTTAGTATAGCGGCTAAGTCAGGGTTGAAATTTCACAGTGTCTCAATCCGGCAGATTTGTGAACAAGCAGTTGCTGCAGCACACTCTTTTTCACAAGAATTAATCTCAGCAAGCAACAAACAATGCACAAGTTTGTTCACCCAGTTCGGCCAATCTGCCTATGTCTGGGGAGGACTATTCTCCAGTCCTCAATCCACTCAACCAAAGGTTCCAAGTACACTAGGTTACAACGCACGCAACCTATGCTACTCAACCTCTTGTTGACTACTCAGCACAATCAGAACAAGCTCTGATTTGTGCCAGCACACCCTCTACAATATGTCAGTCTAGAATAGCTACAATCCTCTCAAAGAACTCAGCCTATTCTATCCTACACTACTCAGCAGGGTTGCTGCAGCAACAGCTGTAACACACAGCTGAAGCACACTGTCCGCGTCGCTCCAAGGCCTTCTGCCGAGCCGATCGAACCACTCCAAGAGCGCTGCACACTCTGAGTAACTCTCCCTCACTCAGTGACCACCTGTCACTAGTGAGTTCTTCCGCACGAACCTCCACCGAGCCTTCCAACCGTCAGTTCTTCCGCGGCTGCCTTTGATCAACCAACAAGCTCCACAGCTCTGAATTGGCTTCCAGATCAATGCACGAATCAGTCTTTGCAAGACCTGATTCTCTTCTGCAATGCTCACCACAGCTCTGCGCTCAACGCTCTGCCCGTGTGTGTTTGATCGAAGAACAACGTCCGTAGCACCCAGAAAATCCTCTCTCTGAAATCTGTGTCTACTCTCGTGTATCACTCCGCTTCGATCACACTCTTCAGCCCTCAAACCTTCTGCTTAAATACCCACACCACTTTAAGCAATTTCCAGGTTTAGGCAATTGACCCACAAAATCAATTATCTCCTAAAATCTAGGAGATTAGATTTGATTAATATCTTCAATGCAAAACTCCTTCTCTGACTAGCAAACCTTGCTGGAAAATGCTCAGCAGCATTTTAGAAAACCTTCTAAGAGCTTTCACAAAGCTGCCATACCTTAAATCGCACCCAGCACAAAAACTGCTACTCGGACAGTTGAACCAGCACTTGAACCAGCACCTGCTGCAGCATCCCCTGCTGCATCTGCTGCTGGTTTACTTCTGCTGGTCTGCTTGATTGTTTGAGCTGCAGCAGCTCCTTGTTCACATAAGCTGGTTTTGTCAAACACTGCCATACTTGCAACAACAAGGGTCGATCCCACAAGGAGCAAGCAGACTCGTTCTAGCTAGCAACCTACAACTTACGAAAATTGGGGTTGTGAGTGATTGGGTTGCGCAGGTGCGCGAATGAACAGTAGTTAAAAGCAGAATTTGCACTAGACGTGCGCAGGCAGTAGAGATTAAGTACTATGACTATGAAAAGTATCGGTGTAGACAATCCTCTATGAATGTATTCCTTATCATCGACTCTAAACGTCTATAGTTCGTTTTACTGAAGTTAGTGTCCGATCAAGGCTTCCTAACATGTGCGCATGTTCCGATCAAAGTTCATGAGCTATTAATTCTTGAAACTAGTCTAAGCAGCTACGAATCCTGTCACGGTAGCAACTGATTATCCTAGCGCGTTACTCCTAGTTGTCACCGTCAAGCTACCAACTAGTTTAACATATAACAAACAAGTAGTAAGAGTAAGATTGCGGTTGAAGGCTTCCCCTACTCATGCAACTAGCTGTCAACCGTGTGCACAGAATTAATACAAGCAAACAAACTATGCATTAAGCACATGTCTCAAAGGAAATACTCATAGAATCATGCCCAACCGATACAAAGCGTTTAGCTAAAGTATCCAAGGAAACATCATAGTAATAGTAAATAAAAGCTAAAGTATCCAAGGAAACAGTAACAAGCAGGTGCGTGCAAGTTGCTGTGTCTCGGCTCGCGCAGTCGGCTAGCGCAGGTCCTCGCAGCAGCTCGTGTGTTTTTCAGTTCTGGCTCTCTCTCGTGTGTTGTTGTGTGTCTGTGATGACCATTCAAACCCTAGCCTTCCTCCCTTTATATACTGCTCATGAGGCCCAAGGACAGTCTTGGCAACTTCCAAATCCTATGGTGTTCAAGCTAGCTCCGCAGGCTGTGTGATGCGCTCCTTAAACGCTGCCTGTTAGCGAGTATCTTACTAAGGCCCTTGTTTTGCCCTGGAATACAAAAACATCGGAAACTAGTAATCTTGCACACAAAATAATGCAAACAAGCACAATGTTAAGATCTAAATAGCGCGTATAAATAGGCTCTATCAGACAGCAATCTCCAAAGGCAGCCCGCGGAATATCGCACACCACAGCAGGCGCAGCAAGTACACAACCCACCGCACTGCCGCAATGACGCACCAGCACAGAATAACCAGCAACCCCGGCGCTCCTTAGAAGACATAATGGGTCAGTTAGCAGACACTGTGCGCAAGAATGATGAAAAGTATGACAAGAGGTTCGAGTCAATTGAGAAGCAGTTGTCGCAGATTGCTACCACGGTTTATAAGCTTAAAAAGAGCGATGGCAACCTACCTTCGCAAGTGATTCAAAACCCTAAGGGAGGAGTTAACGCCGTAACGCTGAGGACTGGGCGCACAGTTGGGACAGCTCCGACCGCGAAGGTGCCGGATGCGCAACCTCCAGAGCCAGCACAACCGGATGCGCAACCAGCCGCGCAAGCCACAAACCAACAGGGGGTGGCGCCAGGTATGATACAATCAGGAGAAAAGAGTATCAATCGTACTAACGCACCTGCACCTTTTCCTGTGCAGGTACCTTTAGCAAGGAAGGAGGCGCTAGAAAAGGAGCTGTATGAATTATTTAGTAAAGTGGAAATAAACATTCCCCTGATTGAGGCAGTTCGGCAGATCCCAAGATACGCCAAGTTCTTGAAGGAGCTGTGCACAAACAAGAGGAGGAAAGGCTAGTGCGCACAAGTAATGCTTAACGCGCATGCATCAGCAATCGTGCAACACAAGGTACCACCTAAATGCCGGGATCCAGGTACGTTCACCATACCGTGCACCTTAGGTAAGACCACGGTAAGCAACTGCATGATTGATCTCGGTGCATCTATAAATGTGCTTCCTTACTCCTTGTATATGTCATTGCACCTTGGTCCACTAAAGCCTGTAGGTCTCACCATCCAATTAGCAGATTGGTCGTGCAAACAACCGACGGGCATGATAGAGGACGTTCTCGTCCAAGTGGGAGAGCTGGTGTTCCCAGCATATTTCTACGTCTTGGAGATGGAGGGTGAGCCGAGCAAGGGAAGCGCGCAAATCCTACTGGGCAGACCATTTCTGATGACTGCGCGCACAAAGATAGACGTGTGGAAAGGAACGCTCTCAATGGAGGTAGATGGCGAGGAGATTCACTTTAACATTTTTAAGGGGATGCAGCATCCTCATGAGGACGCCACAGTACACGCGTTGGATAGTATGGACGACTTGGTTGCGCATGCGTAGTGTGCATGCGCTACAGGGGAGCCTGCGCCACTGACACAGACAGAGATGGAGGCGCATGATGATGAGCTGAGTGGCACAGAACAAGTGTCCAGGCAGGTCTATGATCTAGTTAATGTTTGCGCTATTAATAAAATCCTACCTTCTATTGAACAGGCACCCAAAGTTGAGCTGAAGCAATTGCCCGAGCTCTTAAAGGACATCTTCCTGGGCAATAAGCACACCCTGCCTGTCATTATAAAGAAAGGATTAGAGGAGGAGCAGGAGGCACGATTACAGGAGGTGTTGCGCAAGAACCAGCGCGCTATAGGATGGACATTAGCTCACCTGCGCGGAGTAAGCCCTGATGTGTGTATGCACAAAATTCTGCTGGAAGATGGTGCCAAACCATCCAGGGAACCTCAGCACAGACTGAATCCAATTATGATGGAGGTAGTGCAGAAGGAGATCCTGAAGCTGCTTGACGCAGGAGTAATATACCCGATTTTAGACAGTAAGTGGGTAAGTCCAGTGCACGTTGTGCCCAAGAAAGGAGGCATCACAGTAGAGGAAAATGCACAGGGCGAGCTAGTTCCCAAGCGCATACAGACTGGATGGCGCATGTGTATTGACTACAGGAAGCTAAACGCAGTCACGAGCAAGGATCACTTCCCGCTACCGTTCATGAACCATATGCTCGACCGTTTGGCAGGGAAATCGCACTTTTGCTTCCTGGATGGTTACTCAGGGTACAATCAGATACCTATAGCTGCGGAGGATCAGGAGAAGACAACCTTTACCTGCCCATTCGGTACCTTTGCGTTCCGGCGCATGTCGTTTGGGCTGTGTAATGCACCAGGTACGTTCCAACGCTTAGTCATGAGCATTTTCTCTGATATGATTGGTTTATGTATAGAGGTATTCATGGATGACTTTGCTGTGCATGGTGAGACTTTTGATGCATGTTTGGATAATCTTGATAGGGTCTTAGCGCGCTGCATTACCAAGAACCTAGTTCTCAATTATGAAAAATGTCACTTTATGGTATCACATGGAGTAGTACTAGGACATACTATCTCACAGGAAGGAATTAAGATTGGTAAAGCAAAAATAAATCTTATCTCAAATCTGCCTTATTCCACTAATGTGCGCGACGTTAAGTCGTTTCTTGGGCATGCAGGGTTCTACAGGCGTTTTATAAAAGATTTTTCTAAAATATGTAATCCCTTGTCTAACCTCCTTCAAAAGGATGTGTGCTTTGAGTTTACTGATGAGTGTAGGAATGCTTTTGATAAGTTGAAGGATGCGCTGACCAGTGCGCCAGTGATGCGCGCACCAGACTGGAACTTACCCTTTGAGCTGATGTGTGATGCAAGTGACTACGCCGTAGGCGCAGTATTGGGTCAGCGCGTGGATAAGAGGCCGCACGCTATCTATTATGCGTCGCACACACTAGACACTGCGCAGAGAAACTACACCACGATTGAGAAGGAGCTTCTGGCAATCGTCGTGCATATGTTCCGGGCGCTAGAGTCATTGTCTACACTGACCACGTGACAGCACGTCGTCGTGCGCCTCAAATTTGTATTTGTAACTCCTGTTAACAGACTAGCAAGCGGTAAGCAGGGTCAAACCCAAAGAGAGCAAGTAAGATAGAGTTCTAATGAAAGTCACAGAAAAAGGAACAAACTGAGGATATCAATTCAGAGAAAATCAGTTCGGGGAATACAATGCAACTAGTTATCATCGATCGAATACATGCATAAGCTAACGAATTCTGCCTCAGTCCAACATTCCCGCTAAAGATATGTCGACAATCAAATTCTACCTATTCTTAACCGCTAGGTTTTCGAACAAGTGCAATAGTTACTCAACTACACCACAAAATCGGTTCTACCGCTAGGTTCTCCCCAACAATGCAATCCAATCAAGTATAACACAATTGACATCAATATAGCTCACCGCTAAGCTGCACTAAACTGACAATCAAAGCATTCATTCATTCATACAAGGGCAGCAAATCAATAGCTCAAACATCCATTCATTGATCTCAAACCATGGTTGCACTATAAATCCCCAAACTGAGTTGAGCTTAGTTACTCATAGAATACATCAAAACTAATGAAAATACCGAGTTACACTACTGGAATGAGACTAAAACACTAACTGAATAATTCGGAAATCCGGCCGTGAACAGTGTTCCGGCGTGAACAGTAAAAGTGAATAGTAACAGTGAATAGTGACCGCCGTGAACAGTGATTTCCGGTGATTCCGGCGACTTCTCTCTCAAGCTCTTCAGTCACTCCCCCACTGCCGTCACTGTAGCTGTCCCAGTCGTCCAAAAAAGTCCAGTGAAGTGAGATGATTCTTTTCCTCATTTGTCCATCTTTTAGGTTTAGGGTTTTTGGGGTTGAACCAAAATGAACCACATGTGCTTGAACCGAATCTGATATCCAATTGAACCAGCTAATTTTGACTTTGACTGCTGTTGACTTCTTGATCTTGGATGAATGCTTCAAATATGTGATAAATTCCAATGCGATCTTGAACATTCCTGCGATACGAAAATACTACAAAAGAGTAATCGATTCACACAAAATTAATAAAACTATGGGAATAAACAACTCAATGGAGCGTATAAATACGCTCCATCAAACTACCCCACACTTATTCTTGTTCGTCCCCGAACAACAACAAGATACGCAAGCACTCAAATCATTCCTATCATGCCATGACATAAACATTGAAATTACTTGAGATGGGATTTATTGGATGACTAGGAGTTAGTCCTTTTAAGACTCCTAACTCCATTCTTGGTTCAACTTCATAGCTACGCGCATACAACTGAATTTGCTTTCTTTAGCACGTGATGAGTTCGAGTTATGAGAGGTCAACCTTTTCTTCTTTTCTTGTAGGACATATTTCTTGTTTTTGGACTTTGCTCGTTTTCCGATTGCTTTTCTTTCACATCTTGTAAAATATGAATTTTTCTTTTTCGAGCTTTCCATGTGACATGCTTGCTTGTCCCTTTTGAGCTTTGCGCTTTAATTTGAACCGTTCCAATCATAGCCTTCGAATAGCAGCATAAGGAGCGCGTCCCGCTCTTTCTCATCATTGCCCTTTCAGCGCGAGGCAGGATAGGGGTTACCCACCCATTCCCGGTTACTCGGACTAGAGATAGGACGGTTTGTTTTCCGTCCCACCACTGCATAACACTGCAATGATGATGTCAATGTCGCCCCTCATAACTCGAATCACCAACCTCCACAAATACAGTGCGCTACCCGACTAATCCTTTGAACCTCCAAATGAATGCCAAGTCCCTCTAGGACATTTCTATCCACTCCACATCCTGAAATATCTCAGCTCAAAAGAACATATAACATTAAAGCGCAAGCATCACAATATTTTGGAATTCATGGAAAGCATACATATCAAAACTTCAAAGAGAAGGCATCATCTCATAAAATCAGCATTTACATCACAGCACAATGTGTCATCTCATTAATCCAGCAGCAACTCAGTAGCATAATCCTGATAAACATGGCAGCAAATGCTCACAAACTCAGCAACTCATAAAAAAAACTAACGTGCTCTAACTACTAGCTAATGCATGCTACTAAAAGGGAAACATGTTGAACAAAGCATACTAACTTCCCACCCCACACTTGAATGGAACCGTGTCCTCATGGTATAATCTAGGGTAAGGAAAGGAAGCTCATGAAAGATTCACACAAGAATTAAGCTACTAACATGGCTAAACTAATGAAGATAAAAAAAAGGTCAGAAAGAATTGCGCCCCAAGAAGACATTAAATGGCGCGCCCCAAGAAGACATTAAGTTACTAAAGTGTGAAGCTGGAGCGGAGCGTAATGTTGCCTGGAGGCGCCAAACTCACTGAGATGGAAAACTCAAAAGATTGCTATTCAAACAACTAAGACTCTAATGACTTCTAACATGCATGACTCTCTTATACACTAAATAGACTCACACTAAAACTCTAAAATTAAGCACCGGGTTGCCTCCCGCAAGCGCCTTTGTTTAACGTCTTTGGCTCGACGATACCTTCCATTTAAGCTCATGCCGGTTCGGCCAAACGGAACTCCTCATCATGTAGAATATCGGGTGGAATATCAAGTGGAATATCAGGTGGAATGGTGGGCTTCAGGTGCTCCGTCAAGGGCTTTAATTGAATATCCGGGGGCTGCACGATAGATGGGGCGAGGATAGTTTTATTGCACAATTTGATGGCATTGATATCATACCTAGGGATGTCATGGATTAATTGCCCAGCAGCAATCTCCTTGGTGTTCAGCCCCTCTTTGGTGTCTCGCTCCGATATGTCCTCCCCACATCATGCGAGTGTAGCATCTTCGATGGTGTCCAAGGCTTGTATTTCTGGAAGGTTAGGTAGGAATTGCATAGGCTTATGAATATTAAAGTTGATCACTTCCCCTTCTACCTCCATGGAGAGATCACCCGTATGTATATCAATTTTCATCTTCGTGGTTGCCATAAATGGTCTCCCTAGCAGAATTGGTGAAGAGTCTTTCTCATCCTCCATTTTGATGACATAAAAATCTGCAAGCAAGGAAAGTTGTCCTACCTGCACTAGCACATCAACAACAAGACCCTCTGGCTTTGTGCACGATCTATTAGCCATTTGAATTGTAAAATCAGTGGGTCTAAGAGGACCGACATGCAATGTTTCATATAAGGAATAAGGCAAGATATTAATCGAGGCACCCAAATCCAACATGCAATTATCCACTTGAACATCATTAATTATGCATGGAATTGTAAAGATACCTGGATCCTTACATTTCGGTGCTACCTTGGATGGAAGAATGGCCGAGATGTTGGGGTTGAGATTTAATTGCTCAAGACCTCCTTGTCGAGTGGTGCACAAATCTTTAAAAAACTTGCCATACTTTGGAATGTGCTTGATTACGTCGAGAAGTGGGATTGTGACTTCCATCTTGCTGAATAGCTCTAAAAGCTCTTGATCCATTACTGGATTCCTCTTTGACTTTGAAATTTGCATAGGAAATGGAACTGGAGGGTCAGTTTGGCGAAATTCAGAATTTGAGGCAGGGGGTACCGCGCCGGATGAAGACATTAGTCGCGCGCCAGATGAGACATTAAGGGTCCGCGCGCCATGCTAATGTTCTCTTGGGGCGCCGTATACTCTGTTTCGGTTTCTTCTCTCGCCTCTTCTGCAATTTGCTTCCCACTTATCAAAGTGACTGCACAGACATTTCCTTTTGGATTGGGAATTGTTTGTGAGGGAAGCTTTCCTTTGTCCTTTTCATTCTTCATGTCCTTGCGCGATTATCCATGTACCAGAAATCGGAGTAGAGACTGACAACCATGAGCCTATGGAGAGCTATCTCCCAATCATCCAAATTAAATTGCATCCTGGCTGAGAGGTAACAAATTTCGAAGTTCTTATATTAAAATTGCTGAGGGTATGTGCGCGAAGGTGATAGAGCAACACAGGGTGAACCGCTGTGCAGATCGCGCATGAGTGTAAGGATGTGCGCTAGACTTCAGAGAGGTAATTGTATCTGTGCTTAAGTACTTGTTCGGGACGAACAAGGGCAAGTGTGGGGGATTTGATAGAGCCTAGTTATATGCGCTATTTAGATCTTAACACTGTGCTTGTTTGCAATATTTTGTGTACAAGATTACTGGCGGTATTTTTGTATTTCAGGATGAAACGGGAGCATAAGTCAAATGCGCGCTAACGGGCGCTTTTAAAGAGCGCAATGCACGACCTTCGGAGCTAGCAGCGCAAAAGGAGATAGGAGATAGCTAATTCGGACTGCAGTGCGCAAACCAACTGCGCAAAGCGAGTAGCGCAATCAACGTGCGCAGCGAGCCATGCGCAGGATAGCAGTGTTTCTAAATTTTGATCATCATTATCCCTACAAAATCTCCTAGTTTTGGGAAGTAGCTAAGATTCTCACGGGCCAAATCTAAGCATTCCTTGGGCTTCAAGACCAGTATATAAAGAGGAGGGAAGCTAGGGTTTGGGGAGGACAGATAGAGAGAGAGACATATAGCAACAGGAACACACGAGCTCAAGAAGCTTACTGTCGAGATTCTGCGCGAACCACCTGCGCCAGCCGAAAACAGCAACCTGCGATTGCACTGGCTTGCTACTTTACCTTAGCTGCTTTAGTTTTATTTATTATTTCTATGATGTTTGCTTCTAGCATGTCTAGCTAAACACCTTGTATCGGTTGAGCATGATTCTAAGAAGTATTTCCTTTGAGACTTGTGTTTAATGCTTAGTTCGTCTACTTATATTAATTCTATGCACATGGGTGATAAATAGTTCTGCGAATAAGAGAAGCCTTGAACCGCAATCTTATTCTAACTGCTCGTTATTGTATGTTAAACTGGTTGATAACTTGACGGTGACCACTAGGAGTAACACACTAGGATAATCGGCTACTACTGTGACAGGATTCGTAGTTGCTTAGACTAGTTTCAGGAATTAATAGCTCATGGACTTTGATCGGAACATGCGCGCACGTTAGGAAGCCTTGATCGGACACTAACTTAAGTAGAACTGCACTATAGATGTTTAGAGTCGATGATAAGGGATACATTCATAGAGGATTGTCTTTACCGATACTTTTCATAGTTATAGTACTTAATATCTACTGCCTGCGCACGTATAGTGCAATTCTGCTCTCACTACTGTTCATTCGCGCACCTGCGCAACCCAATCACTCACAACCCCCAATTTCGTAAGTTGTAGGTTGCTAGCGAAGACGAGTCTGCACGCTCCTTATGGGATCGACCCTGACTTAGCCGCTGTACTAAGTGGAGAAGGAAGGATTAATTTGACGCGTACAACGACGCGCGATCAAGGACTTTTTCCTTTCCACAGGGCTGCGGATTGCTTCCTTTTTGAAGATGGGCATTTGATACAGGGGGTCGATATAGCGGTCGCTGAAGCACTTTCTGGCTCAGATTGACAGTTAATTCTTCCTCTATCAGTTTCTGGCAGAGTCCACCTTTCTCTTTACTATCCTCGATTTCCTTTGTTTCTACAGCCTTAACAAAGACTGGTTTACAAGAGGTTTCCTCACCTGTATATCCCAGGCCCATTCTTCCTCCTCCAAAATGTTGATAGGACAGAATTTCATCAAGTATATTTTTCTTAGGATCAATTGTTGGAGAAATACTGACAGTAGGGTTCTTGAAGACAGCTTCTCCTTTCTTCTGTAGAATGACTAGTCTACTGAGTGTTGATAATTTTGTCAAGCAACTCCTCCCTCTCTTGTTCCAGATGGTTGACTCTGTCATTTAAGGCTTGATTTACCTTCAGGGCATCCTCACATTGGTGAAGAATGTCTTGCAGATTCTCTAACATGTTGTGAGTAGAGTCATCTTCTTCTTCACTATCTGAGACATCAATCCCATAATTGAACTCATTTTTTATTGCTGTTTCGGATTCGTAAGAGGATACACTAGCTAACACAATAACATTTTCTTCATCGCTTTCCTCAGAGTCAATCCATGTTGCTTTTAGTGACTTGTTGTCTTTCTTGTCAGAGTCTTTGGCTTGCTTGCTGGGACACTCCGCTTCTCTGTGTCCGTATCCCTCAAAGTTCCAGCATTGAATCCCTTTTCTTCTTCCTTTCTTTTCTTCTTCCTCTTCAGCTGGTTCTTTGCTCTTTCTCTGATTTCCTCCACCTCTTCTGGATTGTCTTCGAGAGGTTGAGGTCTGCCCTGACCTTGTTCTCATATTTTTCAAGAGCTTTCCCAGATTTTTTACCAGCAGACCCAGTTGATCATCAGCTGAGGGTTTCTTTTCATCTGTTTCAGCCTTCAATCCTACATCAGTATTTTTGAGGGGAGCATCCACTTTGACTAACTTCATCTCAAACTGTTTGAGCGATCCAATTAATTCTTCCAACCTCATGTGTCTGATATTTTGAGCTTCTTCAATGGCGGTCACTTTCATGTCAAATCTTTTGGGCAACGATCTGAGTACCTTCTTGATCAGCTTCTCTTCAGGAATAGGTTCTCCAAGAGCATGGACTTCATTTGCCAAATCACACAGTTTCGCATTGAACTCAGTGATCGTCTCCCCTTCTAGCATTTTCAAATTTTCAAACTGCGTAGAAATAATCTGTAATCTTGACAGCTTTACTTTATCAGTTCCTTCATGGTCAGTTTGCAGAATTTCCCAAGCTTGCTTGGCCATATCACAGTTTGAAATCAACCTGAAATTGTTAGCATCAACCGCAGCAAAGATAGCATTCAGAGCCTTTGAATTACCAGTTGCTGCAGCTCCCTCTTCAGCAGTCCATTGTTCTTCAGGTTTTATCCGTGTAACTCCGTGTTCATCCATGGTGATCGGAGGAGACCACTGGACCACGATAGCTCTCCAGGACTTCTCATCAATGACTTTGAGAAAGGCCTTCATCCTAGCCTTCCAATATCCATAGTTGCTTTCTTCCAACAATGGAGGTCTGCTTGTGCTCTGTCCTTCCCTCATTGTTCCTTGACTTCTTCAGAGGCGATGTAGGATCTTTTACTCTGTGTGTTGAGCTCCGGCTCTGATACCAATTGAAGTTCACAGCGCCTCTGATAAACAGATTTGTGAACAAGTTGTTGCTACAACACACTCTTGTTCACCAGAAAACTGTTTCAGCAGGAAAGAACAAGGACAAGGGTTTGTTCACCCAGTTCAGCCAAACTGCCTACGTCTGGGGAGGACTCTTCTCAGTCCTCAATCCACTAATCTCAAGGTTTCCAAGTACACACGGTTACAACCCACGCAACCTATGCTACTCAACCACAAGTGGATCCACGTACACAATCAGAACAGGCTCTGACTAGTGTCTGCACACCCTCTACTGATATCTATCTAGAATAGCTACTGTCTCCTCGAAACTCAGCCTATTCTAAGCAATACTCAGATTCTCCAGGGTTGCTATAGCATCTGCTGTAGCACACAGCTGATGCACAAACTATCCGCGTTGCTCCAAGCCTTCCGCTGAGCCGTTCGAACGATTCCACGAGCGCTACACACTCTGGAATACTCCCCCTCACTCAGTGACCTCCTGTCACTAGCAAGAGCTGGCCTTCAATCAATTGCCCGAGTCCCTCCACTCGACAATCCCTTCGCGGCCTTCCTTGATCCACCAACAACACTGCTGCTCTGAATTGGTCTCCAGATCAAGCTGTAATCAGACTCTGCAAGTCCTGATCACACACTGCAATAACCACTAGGCTCTGCGCTCACGCTCTGCTCTCGGTGGTGGTCGAATCTTCGCACGCACTCGAATCTTTCACTTGATCTTCTGCGTATGCTCTGTGTATTCACTCTGTCATTCGATCAACCTTCATTGCTCTGAAGAGACTCCATTATATAGGCGCGTCCACTGCCATCATTATCAGGATTTAGCAATTCCCTTAGCAATATCAATCTCTCCTAAATTTTAGGAGATTAGATTTGATTTGAGATTCAAATCTCCCACAATCAAATCTCCTACTTCAGCTAGGAAACTCCACTGGAATATTCTCTGCAGCAACTTAGAGACTCCTCTGATGCTCTTAGAAGGACTGCCACGCCCTCTTTCCAAAGATCCAGGAAGCTGCTACTCGGACAGACGCTACAGTCCTTCTGAACAAGCTTTTGCTATAGCTTTCTCATGCTACAGCTGCTCCTTGTTCACTGGTCTTGTTCACAAACACTGGACACGGGCTATAGCAGCAACTTGTTCACTTGCTTGTCCACTTGTGCTGTTTTTGTCAAACACTGCCATACTGCAACATCAGTTTGCATAACTCTCTGAGCTTCCCCGATGCCAGACGGGTTACTCCGGAGCCTCTCCTTGCAACTCCAGGTTGATCGGGCATTCTGTTCTAGCTCTGGATCATTACGGTGTGCTGAAGCAGACTCTCTCTTTCATAACTGTCTCTCGCCCATTCTTCAGATAGTGTCTCAGCTTCAAATCTTTAGGAATTACTGAAGTAGACTCTAGTTATTTGTTGTTGTTGTTTTGTCAGTCTTCAGATTGTGCTTTGGCCACCAATCTTTAGGGAGTACTTCAGCAGTCTCTTGAGTAGTTTTTGTTAAGGTAATGACATCATTGACAAAACTAGCTCAAGAAGTTGCTACAGCATCCCGCGTAGATTGAAGCTGGAGCTTCTTTCAAAGATTGACAAAATAACAACAAAGAGCAAGAAGTTGGTACACCATCCGATGACAGTAGAAGCTATCTGAAGACACCGCTTGAGAAGAACCCAGGAGACAAGCTACGGATAGCTTGAGTCCTTGAAATAAGATCAATCCTGATGAAGCTGTTATAGAAGGAGTCTGAAGACGAGATGAGGAATGCCTAAGATCAGAAGGGTCCTTGGATTTTGTCAAAATTGGCAAGGAGGAGATTTTAAGTTATGTGGCATCATTAACAAACTCCTACATGGTGCACAAGAGTCTGATCAAGCAGAGTGCACAAGGCGTTGCTACACCAACTTGTGTAGCAGAGAGCTGGAGCATCCTAAATAGCAGATTTCCGTGTGAAGTACAAGCTGCCCAAGATTAAAGAGAAGAGCAACGGAATATTTCTTAATGCAATTCTCAGAGTCAATAGCATGCCGATTAACTTGGAGTAGCTCAAAAAACGTACGGAGGGTTGCTGCCAGCATTGCAACAGGTTGGTAGAGTATCGTGAAGATAGAGAGCAAGATGATGCAGCTGCCCGTGTATAGACAGCAGCTTGTGCAAATTCAGCCAAAGTGAATAAGTTCAGTGAACAAGCAGTTGCTACAGTAGGAGCTATAGCAGGGAGCTGTAGCAGTAGTATTGGCGCAAAGAACAATCTGCCCAGATATGATCTTGTTGAGATCTTGGAGGAGCTTCTAAATATTCAGAGAGAATATCCCAGTGAAGATTCCTGTGCACAGGTAAAGATTTGTTTGTGGAAGATTTGATTTTCGAAATCAAATCTAATTTCCTACAAACTAGGAGATAAAGTTCCTTTAGGGAACTTCCAAAAAGCGAAAATCTGTGCAAGGCTGGGCGAGTATTTAAAGGAGGCTGAGCAGAGCGTCCTGATCATCGAAGCTGAGAATATACAGCGAGAGCAAACGCAGAATACCAGAGAGTGGAATTCAAGTGCGAGAAGAGCTTCGACCATCACCGAGAGCACCGCAGGCGCGTGGAGCTGTGTGATTGAACCGAGGGTGATCGAGACTTGCAGAGTCTGATCACTGCTTGATCTGGAAAGCCAATTCAGAGCATCAAAGTGCTTGTTGGTAGATCAAGGAAGGCCGTGGAGCAATTGTCGAGTGAAGGTACTCGGATTGTTGGCTGAAGGCTGTGTCTCGCTAGTGACAGGAGGTCACTGAGTGAGGGGAGTATTCCAGAGTGTGCAACGCTTTTGGAATTGTTCGATCGGCTCAGCTGAAGGCTTGGAGCGACACGGACAAATTTCCAGGCTTCTCCCCTTTTCACCATTTTGAAAACGGTAGCTCAAGCTGAGCTGCCGTTTCCGTGCTTCTTAGGTTCTAGCTAGAATAGTTGATAATCTTAGGGGAGAAAAAGGGAGTTCAATTTCCACCCAAGATGCAAAAAAATAGCTCTGACTCACTTAATGTTCACTGATGATGTTTTAATCTTAGCTAAGGCTAATCAGGGGTCAGTGTAGTGCGTCAAGAAGGCTGAACGAGTACATTGATGAGTTAAAAGTATCCTCTTTCTATGATGTGGTTTATAATATACTTGTCGCTCGCTGGACCAAAAATAACAAACCCCTTCATTGCTTAGCTCATTCTTTGAATCCCATGTAAAGAATTTAATTAAAGTTATTAATTTTAACATGACACATTTATTTTATAATGAGATTGCTTGTATTTTTTGTATAGGTATTGCAGTCATGAATGGCTTACATAGGATGCTACTAGAGTACCTCCACGTAGGGATAATGAGATTTCTATGGAACGAAGAAAGTGTTTTAAAAGACTTTTTCCAAGTCAAGCTGATTACAACAGTGTTATGAACGAATATGCTAGTTTTTCTCTTGGAGGAGGGCATTTTGGTGATCCAGATGCTATTGAAATGAAGTACACAATGGATTCAAGAAATTGGTGGGCTAACTTTGGAGCGGCAACGCCTTTTCTTCAAAAATTAGCCATTCGCGTACTTGGACAACCTACTTCTTCGTCATTTTGTGAAAGAAATTGGAGCACTTATGCTTTCATTCATTCTTTGAAGAGGAATAAGTTGAACCCAAAGCGTGCTGAAGATCTTTTGTTTATTTATAATAACCTTCGCCTTTGTCAAGAAACAAACCAAAATATCTTGATGAAAAGAATAAAATGTGGGATGTTGGTGGTGGTGGTGCTGATGTATTTGGATTGGATCTTTAGAGGATATTGATACTCTTCAATTTGCTGATCTCTCCATTGACGAGCCGGAAATGGAGAGTGTGTTTTTTGTAGATAATCATGAAGATGTAGCATGAGTTCTTAACTCTTGTTGTGGTTTTGTTTATGTTCAAATATGACTTTTAATTTTTTTCAATGTTAAGAACATTGCACTCATTTAAGTATTCTTAATAATTATAAATTATAGAAAAATTTAATTTAAATCGGCTTTTCCTGCCATTTTCAATTTTTCTAATTTTTAAATTTGGCGCTTTCACGCTTCCTGCCGTTTCCGTTTCCCGTTTCAGTGCTACCTAGGCTAGAACTTCCATAAGTAAAGTGAAAAAAAGGAGACATAGGATCTCCTTGTCACAACCCTGTAGAACTCTGAAGTTAATCTTCCAATTTCCCATTTAACAAAACTGAAAAACTAGTATGAAAACCAAACAACTCCAAAATATCCCTTAAAAGCTTCCAGTAAGCCACATCATATGCTTTGCAAATATCAACTTAATCATACATAGATTGCTAATATTTTTTTGTAGAATAGCAGGTAATCAGTTCTTGAGCCATATTGATATTATGCATTATGTTTCTGCCTACAACAAAGGCAGATTGAGAATTGCCAATTCAACCAAGTAGGATAGCTTTTAATCTATTTGCTAAAATAGAAGAGATGATTTTATAAATCACATTACAACAACTTATGGGCCTAAAATCCTGTGGAGAGCTTGGATTTTGACTTTGGTGATTAATGCTAAGAAAGTTGAGTTAATACCCCTAGGCATTTTACCATCCCAAAAAACTGCGAAATAAACTCCAAAATATCTTTTCCAGAAGAACTCGAAGCAGCTTTACAAAATTCAGTATTAAAACCATCCGACCAGCAACTTTGTTTTTGTAGGTTTTTCACCACATGAATAGCCTCATCCATTGAAACTTGTCTAGTCAATTGGATACTCTATCGAAATTCTGGACCTCTCCTCAAACAAAAAAGGATCAACAGGCGAGCAACAAAAATTACCATTGAGGACTAAGGCTCTGTTCTTTAAAACTTAAATTTTTAGCACTTAAGTTTATTTAAATTAAGTTAAGTTAAATTCAGTTAAGTTAAGTACATTTGTGAACATGCTTTAAAAAACTTGCTTCCCCTTTTCGTTTCTCAATACAATGTGCCATGTAATGTTCTTTGATTTATGAGAAAGTGGTGTAAAGTAAAACTTTATGATATATATGAAATGATAAACAAACTAGTATGATAATGAAAGATTTATCATTGTATTGAATGAAGTTTGATAATTTACATATAAGACGTGTTAGATATCATCATCTTCGTCCATCATATCTTCAGGTTCATTGTCAGGATGTGCCAGCATAATTTTGGACGGTTGTTCATTGTCAGGTTCATCCGCTGCTCATAGCTAAGCCTCAGCATCTGCATTCCAGTCTTCTTTACCTTAGCATCTCCTTCAAAATTTGTTTCCAGGATGGTACACGCGACCTTTGCTATCTCAACACCAGCTATCAATTTATAGTTTCGCTTATCCACGGCAGCAATAATAGCATACAAAGCTTGACTATTCCTTTGAAATAGTTTCTTCTCCTCCTCAGTCCAGTCTTTTTCTGCCTTTGGCGTTTTTACTCCAATAGCATCTGCAGCACCTAATGGTACAACCCAACCTTCAACAACAGCCTTCCACGCATACTTATTTACCGATCTGATGTATGCTTTCATCTTTGACTTGCAATAGCCAAACTCATCTTCCTCCAAACTGGGGGGGGGGGGGGGGGGGGGGGTGGTGGGGTGTCTCCCCATATCTCTTCCACTCATTCTGAGTTTCCTCCAATCTCACCCTTTGTGTCGGATGTCGGCTCTGATACCACCTGTAGTTTTACTTTAAAAATATGCAGAACTCATATACGTATACAAAAGCTAGTTCAATCAATTGAACCAAAAATAATGAAATCGGTTCAATTAAAATGGAACGTATCAGGCCAAGCTTGTTCAATCAATTGAACAAAAAATAATGAATTCGGTTCGAACTAAAAAACAATCCTTCTTCAATTAATGTCTAAATTCATTCTTGTATGCTTTGTGTTGCAAAATTCATTTATGTGAACACCCACAAAATTATAGTATTTTAATTTAAGTACTTAAGTTAAGTTAAGTTAAATTCAGTTCAATTAAGTTATGTTAAGTATTAGTTCAGCTCTAAAGAACAGACCCTAACTTGAAATAACCCATAAACCCCTCCTTAATCACAGTTGCATCAAAGGTTAAAGTGTTGTCAGCCAATTTAAGGGATATTTTGTTTTTACCCTAATGGGGAGTAAACTTAAGAATGCTTGGGCAGTGCCATTAAGAGCATATGATAAAGTACGAAGATATAGGATCTTCCATCCTTACACCCCTCTCTGGTTTAATTTTTTCAGAAATTCCATCATTTATGTTAAATTCATGTGTCCCATGGATGTGTGTGGCATGCTTTTGGCAAACGGAGTCTGTTTTAGTTAAAAATCTATAATCTGTATTAGGAATGTCGAAGCAGACCAACAAGATTCACAAAACCAATGAACCTCAAGCTTGATTCAGATGGTGAGCCGGAGTTAGCTTGAACAGAGGCGGGCGCAGTCAGATTGTCAGCGAATATTTTATTGCTCGGTTTCCTAAAATAGAATCAAGGATATAGGGAAGATTATGATGAGATCTCGAGGCGGCCTTGATAAACTGGAGATTGGGATACACGTTAGGAAAGTATGATCATCGGATATACGAAAGATTGGGATGCATGATCTTCATAATCTTTGTTGCCTAAAATACACAAGAATCCGATATGTATATTAGATTGATCCCAAGGAACAACATGACTCGCTATAACAGATTATGAAAGGAGAGAACCTGGTAGGTGAATGAGGAAAAGCACATCAGGAGTGAGCTCAATCATCATTGGAGATCGGGCAGAAGTAGAGCTCACTCGAAGTTAACTATAGGCTATTTCATTGCTATACGAAACAGTCTATAAAAGCAACACACGGTGAAGTGCTGGTATTTTCGGGAGGAGAACTTACGATCTATGGGAGATAGATCAAGGAGCGTTAGTGTTCTCGGGATGAGAACTTACGATTTGTGGGAGATAGATCAAGGAGCGCTGGTGTTCTCGGGAGGAGAACTTCCGATCTAGGGGAGGCTGATCGAGGTGGACTAGAGAGGGATCTCTGTCTGAGGGAGTCAGACGCATTCATTGTGGTGCAACAACATAGTGGTAACAGAGGGAGTCTTGCTACCTAATACAGAACAGTGGAACAATCACAATGGGACAGACATACGAATTACAATTGGTATCAGAGCGGTACATTCGCTGTACAAAGTGTGATTCAGGGGCTGTATCCAAGTTATTCAAGATGAGTACGAAAGTAGGACAAAACATCTCCCGTCCTCCTCTTCTTGATGGTTCGATCTATCCCTATTGGAAAACTCGCATGAGGGCGTTCATCAAATCAATTGATGACTGAGCATGGAAATTCGTGATCTCTAAGTATGATTCTTCATTAATCATGAATCCAGATGGTCTGGCCTACCCTAAACCGGAAAATCAGTGGACGTCGGATGAGAACCGAACTGCTACAACAAACATTAAGGCATTCAATGCAATGTTCAATGCTGTCGAACTAGACATTTGTAGATTGATCTCACCCTGTGAAGCTGCAAAAGATGCGTGAGATATTCTCGAAACAGCTTTCGAAGGAACTGACAAGGTGAAAGTGTTGGAAGCGTAAATGTGACTTCAAATAAAAATTTTAAATTTATTCAAGTAATACAGAGCTGCTGCTCTTTTACAAAACTCAAAGAAGTTTCTACTTCTTTTATCCAACTCTCCTATTCTTTTGTTTTTGTTTTTGATCTGATTGATTTTACAAAAGAAGTGATACATGTTTATACAAAAACATTTCTAATTTACGTATTGCTAGGAGTGAATTTCTCATTCACCATTGGAATGTATGATGGAGAGAAATAAGGGTTTGACTTTTAACACTCCCCCTCAAACCCGACTTCGCATGCCGATTTTCTCTTTAAGCTTGTGAAAAGTGTCTGCCTTCAGTGGCTTCGTGAAAATGTCTGCCAAATTGTCTTCGGTTCTGCAATGAACTATTTCTACAACTTTATTCTTCACCTGCTCACTGATGAAAGATATTTGGTGTCAATATGCTTGCTTCGGTTGTGAGACACTGGATTCTTGGCTAGTGATACTGAAGACTTATTATCCATATATATAGTCGTAGGACCTTCTTCCAAATGATGCATCTCAGTCAGGATATATCTAAGCCACATAGCTTGACATGTGCATGCTGCTGCTGCCATTTATTCCGCTTCACATGTTGAGAGAGCCAAAGTCTGTTGTTTCTTTGAAGACCATGTAAATATAGCTGATCCAATATGAAATGCATAACCAGAAGTACTCTTCCGATCATCTAAACTTCCACCATAGTTGCTATCAGAATAGCCAATTAATTTGGGATCTGGAGAGTATGTATAAAATAAACCATGATTAGTTGTACCTTTTACATATCTCATAACTCGTTTTGCTGCTGCATAATAGTTTTGCTTTGGGTTCTCCATGTATCTGCTAACAAGTCCAACTGAATACATAATATCTGGTCTGGTGAGTTAAATATCGTAAACTTCCCACCAAACTTTTGAATAATGTCGGGTTTACTGGCTCTTCATTTGAATCAACTCTCAACTTCATACCTGGTTCAGCCAGTGTAGATACTGCTTTGCAGTCTTTCATTTGAAATTTACTCAGCACTTGCTCTGCATATTTCCTTTGTGAAATATAGATTCCACTATCCTTTTGACTAACTTCGATTCCAAGAAAATACGACATTTCGCCGATGTCTGTCATCTCAAACTCTTTCATCATTGCCTTCTTGAACTCATCGAATAAACTTGAATTGTTTCTTGTGAATATCATCTCATCAACATAGAGACATACCACCATCATGTCCCCGTTTTTTTACGCATCGTGTATAACGAATGCTCGTACGGACTCTTCACAAAACCACTCTTCTGGAAATACTCGTCAATTCTCATGTTCCAAGCTCGTGGAGCTTGTTAAGGCCGTATAAAGCCTTCTTCAAACGGTAAACTTTATCTTCTTGATCAAGTCTGATATAACCAGGTGGTTGCTCAACATAAACTTCCTCTTCTAAATAGCCATTCAAAAATGCAGACTTCACATTCATCTGGTAAAGTTTCCACTTATTTTGTGCTGCAAGTGCTATTAGAAGTCTGATCGTATCAATCCTCACAACAGAGGCAAAAACTTCATCGTAGTCAATTCTTTGTCTTTGTTTGTAGCCTTTTACCACTAATCTCGCCTTGTATTTTTCAACTTTTCCTTCTTGGTTGGTCTTTGTCTTGTAGACCCATTTTACTCCAATTGGTTTCTTACCTTTCAGAAGACTATTTAACTCCCAAGTGTCATTCTTCTCAATTGCGGCAATTTCGTCATTCATCGCTACTTTCCACCTTTTATCATGTGCAGCATCCTCATATGTAGTAAGATCACATTCTGCCATCAAACACAATAATGAGTAGTCCACATGTTCAGTTGTGGTGTAGATATCATCTAGACTTCTCATTTTCCGCGACGCTCCCCCTGGATGATTATCATCACTGCTGTCATCTAAAACACTTGTAACTACTTCTTGAGTAGATGCTTCAGAACTTTGTGCGTGACTAGGGCCGTCATTTTGAATTTGATCTTTTATGTTCACTCTTTTTCACCGTCATCGTCAAAAAATAATCCAGGAGTTGTCGTCTCATTCTTGTTCCACTTCCAGTAATCTGCTTCATCAAATTCAACATCACGTGAAATGATAAGCTTCTTTGTTAGAGGGTTGTACAACCTATATGCTTTGCTTCGCTTCTCATAGCTAAAAAAGATACACTTCTCTCCTTTATCATCTAACTTCTTCCTCATTTGATTAGGAACATGTGCATAAGCTATGCACCCGAAGATTCAAAGATGGCTCACCTTTGGCTTACTGCTACTCCATGCTTCATTTGGAGTCTTAAACTTCACACTTTTAGTCGGACATCGGTTGAGTAGGTAAATTGCACATATTACGCCAACCCAAAATGATCTCGGTAAATGTTTTTCTTTGACCATGCTCTTTGCCATGTCAAGAATTGTGCGATTCTTTCTTTCCGCCACTCCATTTTGTTGTAGTGTGTATGCAGTTGTCAACTGATGAATAATACCACGTTGCTTACAAAAAGAGTTAAACAATTTTGAGGTATACTCACCTCCTCTGTCTGATCTCAGTACCTTCAAGTATTTGCCACTTTTCTTCTCGGTCATTGCTTTGAACTCCTTGAATTTATCAAGAGCTTCAGGTTTTTGCTTGATGATATATACCCATGCTTTCCTACTAAAATCATCAATGAATGTAATATAATATCGGTTTCCACCAAGAGAGGGTATGGCGAAAGGGCCTGCTATGTCTGTGTGAATGAGCTCGAGTGGTCCTTTTGCTCTCCATGACTTGCCACTTTCAAAACTCTATCGATGTTGCTTGCCTTTCATACAAGCTTCACATAATTGATCTGGTGGATCAATATTGGGCAAACTTTCCACCATTTTTGAGTTTGCTAATAATTTGAGGCCGATAAATCCAAGATGACCATATCGTAAATGCCACAACCATGAGTCATCCTTCAAGACCGACTTCATGCACTTCATTAACTCTCTTTGAACGTTGAGAGTGAAAAGTCGATTCTTCTTCATTTCCACTTTGCATATCAGCTCCCCCATTTTGTTTCTCAGGGTGAGAAAGCGATCCTTCATCTCCATTATGTACCCTTTTTCTAAAAGTTGGCCCAAGCTAATTATGTTGCTTTTCAAAGCTGGTATGTAGTAGACATCTTCAATGAATTTCTTTTCTCCAGTTTGTAAGGTAACTGCACCTTTACCTTTTCCACCGACTGGTGTCTTAGATGAGTCACCGAATGTCGCATCTCCACGAATTGATGAATCTAAGGTAGTAAAAAATTCTTTCTGGCCACACATGTGATTGCTGGCACCAGTGTCGAGATACCATATATTTTCTTTATTTTTCTCATCTCCTCTGTAAGTGAGAGATTGAGGATTCATCCTTCTTTTCTTCAATTGTCGTTGAAAGATGGTTTCTTTTTTGTCCTTGACAGTATGTCTGCACTCACAGCTGTAATGTCCATAATTGTTACAGTTTTAACATTGCGCTTCAACTTTCCCATTTTGTGGTCGAAATCCACCTTTTCAGCGATTTCTCGATCCTCGACCACGATTTGTAGGTTGGTACTCTTCAATCGACTCATAATTTTTTTCGAACGCTCTTCCATGTCCTTTTCCATCACGACCACCTTTGGTAGTATAAACACCACGATTATCTCTTTTCTGCCATTGGTTGTTTGACGAGCGTCCATTCACGGAGAGTCTGCTTTGCAAAGCTTGATCGTATCCATCAGTTTCATCTTGATTTATTCGCAATTCATGTGCCTGAAGAGATCCAACAAGCTCTTCAATTGAGATTTGAGATAAATCTCTTGCCTCTTTGATTGCGGCAACGACATAGTTGAATTTTGAAGACAATGTGCGTAAAAGCTTCGCCATGATTCTGATGTCGTCAATCGGTTCTCCATTTCTTTGCATTTCATTAGCGATCATTTGCAAATGTGTCATGTAGCTATCGATGCTTTTTGAATTAAACATTCGCATCGTCTCGTATCACCTCGTAGGGATTGGAGTCTAACTTTCTTGGCCTTCTCCACACCTTGTAGGGATTTTTTGTAAAATTTCCCATGCATCTTTTGCGGTTGTCGCTCCTGATATTTTTTCAAAAGTTGATTTATCAACAGCTTGGAAAATTAAGAGCAATGCCTTTTTATCTCTTTTGCGGATTTCTCTTAAAGCTACTTTTCGGGTTTCGTTCATTGCGGCTTCTGCTGTGGCATTTACGGGCTCATTGTATCCTTCTTCGCTAATGTCCCATAACTCCTGGTATCCGAGCAGAAACTTCATCTGAATGCTCCAGTTTTCGTAGTTTACTTTTGTAAGCTTCGGAATTTGTGGTTGCACCAACATCGTCATTGCTTAACCTTGGCGCTGATACCACTTGTTGGAAGCTTAAATGTGACTTCAAATAAAAAACTTGAATTTATTTAAGTAATACAGAGCTGCTGCTCTTTTACAAAACTCGAAGAAGTTTCTACTTCTTTTCTCCAACTCTCCAACTCTCCTATTCTTTTGTTTTTGTTTTTGATTTGATTGATTTTACAAACGAAGTGATACATGTATATATACAAAAAAAAAAATTCTAATTTATGTATTGCTAGGAGTGAATTTCTCATTCACCATTGGAATGTATGATGGAGAGAAATAAGGGTTTGACTTTCAACAGAAAGAGTCTAGGCTGCAGATGATCACTACCAGATTTTAAAATCTGAAAATGAAGGATGATGAATCAATAACAAAATTCAACGCAAAATTGATGGACATTGCCAACGAAGCCCATGCTCTTGGAGAACCAATTGTTAATGAGAAACTAGTCAGAAAGATTTTGCGATCTCTTCCACAGAAATATGCAATGAAGGTAATAGCATTGAGGAAGCTCAGGATATAAAAGTAATGAGACTTGACATATTGATGGGATCCCTTCGAATATTTGAAATGAAGTTGAATTCTGAAGTACCCGAAAAAAAAATTTCGAGGAGTTGCACTCAAAAGTGAAACATCAGAATCAACCAAAGATGAGGAAGAAATGCCTTAGCAGATGGTTCTACTAGCAAAGAACTTTGGCAGGTTTATGTGAAAATTGAATCAGAGTCAGTCTGAACAGAGAAGTAAATCTGGACTAGACAACCGAAATCATCAAGATGGAAAATTCAAAAAGATGAGAACTACTGAAAATTAGAAGGAAGTAAAGGGAGAGAGCAACAAATGGATTTAATGCCATGAATGTGAGGGCTTTGGACACATCCAAGCAGAATGCGCCAATCCTGTCAAGAAATAGAAAAGGGATCTCGTGGCTGGATGGAGTGATATTGAGTGAGAGGAGTCTGAAACAGAAGAGGAAAAATCAAAATTTGTGGCACTCACCACTATCGCAGAAACTTCAGAGACCAAACCTAAGAACCCTAAAAAAGATAATTACAGTGAAAGCGACTGTGATACAGAAATCACCGAAGAAACCATAGCAGAGAAATACAAAGCTCTGTACGAACAGTGGGGAGAGGTAGTGAAGTCTAACTCTAAATTGAGCAAGCAAGTTGTGAGCTTGAAAGCTGAGAAATATGAATTGTCAGAATCAGTCAAGCGTATGCAAAAAAAACTTGAAAAGGAGAAACTTCAACATTCCGAGGTTATGCTAGAAATATTGCGAGTTAGAAAGTATATCAGCATGATGAATAACGGCACAAAGAAACTTGACATCATCTTAGCTACTCAACGTACGAGTCGTGGAAGCCCCGGTTTGGGCTATGAGCATCAGAAGATGCCTGGTCTGACATGCTATGGAAAAAAGATAAGCGTATTTGTTATTACTGCCATACTTAAGGTCACATCCAGAGAAAATGCTGTAAGTTTCTTGCAAAGTATTGTTGACAACGACCCATGCCTCCTCCAAAAATTTACAGACCTTGGTCGAACTGTTGCTACGTCGCATATAGTTCATCCTCTCACCTTGAGAATAATCAGTGGTACTTTGACAATGGCTGTTCATCCGACATGTCCGAAGAAGCCAGTTATTTGACCAATGTAAAGAATCTAAATGGGAGATTTGTTACATTTGGTGATGACGCAAAATGAAAGCTTATCGTTCAAGGAACTTTGTCCGAGAGGGGATGCCTCTAATCGAGAAGGTGCTTCTAGTGGAAGGTCTACAGGCTAATCTTCTGAGCATCATCCAACTATGTGATGGAAAGCTGAATGTCAAATTTACTTAGGATTTGTGCCAAGTCATCAACGATGAAGGGAGGTGTGTTATGAGAGGAAATCGATCATCAAATTACTATTATTTACTGAGTTCTAACACAGAGCCTGTTAAAGGTCACTGTTTTCTGTCTAAGAAGATGAATTTATTCACAAACTGCTGGGTCACTTGAATCTCAAGGTACTGAGAAAGATATCTAAACATGGTTTGGTAGGAGGAATACCTGAGATAAAGGGAAAGACTGATGTTATGTGTGGAGAATGCAAGATCGGAAAACAAGCAAGATCAGCTCATCAGAGAAGTGATCGGATTCATACAACTAGAATCCTTGAACTGTTACACATGGATCTGATGGGTACTATACAAGAGGAAAACCTTGGGGTGTGAGAAGGACACACCTCTAATTGCCATTAGAAGTGATAATGGCAAGGAGTTTGACAACAATGACATGGAGAAATTCTATCTCGAGCAGGGAATATTTCATTAATTCTTAACACCCATAATGCCTCAATAGAATAGAGTTCCTGAAAGGAAGAATCGTACGCATCCGGAAATGATGTGTGTCATGCTCCATGCTAAGGATGTGTCTCTAACATTTTAGGCTGAAGCCATCAATAATGCCTGTTACATCCTCAATAGAGTCCGGATTCGCCTTAGAACTCAGAAAACCTATTATGAAATTTGGAAAGGGAAGAAGCCTTCAGTCAATTACTTTTTCATGTGTTCGGAAGTGTTAGCTATATATATGAGGATCGAGAATACAAGAGGAAGCTTAACCCTCGTAACAGTGAAGGAATATTTCTAGGTTATTTTATCAACAGTCGAGCGTATCGCCTCTACATCAAAAAGTCACAAACTGTTGTGGAATCGATAAATGTGGCTATTCAAGACTAAGATTATTCGATCAGAAATGATGAAGTTGACTATGTCTATACAACCGGAAAATCCACTCAGGTGGAATAGACAGATGTTCCAGAATCTCTCCCAGATAATCAGAATGACGGGATGGATTAGTCTATCAATGATACTTCAGAATCTGGACCAGACCCTGCTCTAGCTCCTCAACCACCGCAGCGTATTCTGCAAAATCATCCGATGACCAATGTTATTAAAGATCTCCGAGCACCCAGAGTAACCCTTGCTAAAACTATTGATTTTGCTGAAAAATGCTAAGTGGGCCATGTTTTCTATCATCCGTTGAATCGAAAAACATCAAAGAAGCGATACTGGTTGAACATTGGGTCAGTGTTATGCAAGAGGAACTCCCAGAGTTTTCCAGAAATGATGTCTGAACACTTGCACCAAGATCAGCTGAAGCCAACATCATAGGTACTAAATGGATATTCAGAAATAAGTCAGATGAGAAGGGGAACATCACCCATAACAAAGCACGGTTGGTGGCACAGGAGTACACACAAATTAAAGGAATAGACTTCAACTAAACATTTGCTCCGGTTGCCCGACTTGAAGCTATAAGACTGCTGCTAGCACTTTCCTATCACCTTAAATTTAAACTATTTCAGATGGATGTGAAAAGTGCATTCCTAAATGGATGGCTGAATGAAGAAGTATATGTTGCTCAGCCTAAGAGGTTTGAATACCCACATCTCCCGGATCATGTATATCGTCTAAAAATGGCCTTGTATGGATTGAAACTGGCGCCCAGAGCATGGTATGAACGTCTCACGGTGTTTCTCGTTCAACATGGTTACATGCAAGGGGGAGTAGACCAGACTCTATTTGTGAAGCACGTTCAAAAGGAATTCATCATTGCGCAAACCTATGTGGATGACAAGTCTTTGGATCTCGTTCTCAGAAGTTGGTAGATCGGTTTGTTGAACAGATTTAGAGTGAATTCCAGATGAGTATGGTGGGTGAGTTGATCTACTTTCTTTGTCTACAAGTGTCTCAGAAATCAGATGAAATATTTGTAACACAGAGCAGATATGGCAGGAACTTGTTGAAAAAGTTCGGGTTGGAAAATACTAGTCTTATGCACACTCTTGTCGCTACACTTGTAAGAATCATAAAAGATGAATCTGGAGTCAGCGTGGAACAGACTCTGTACATGAGCATGATTGGCAGCCTACTATATCTCACTGCCAGTAGACCCGACATTTGTTTTGCTGTTGGAGTATGTGCTAGATACCAGGTAAATCCTAAAGAAAGTCACTTGGCAAGTGTGAAATGGATAATTAGATATTTGAGTGGTCTAGTAAACTACGGCCTCTAGTACACCAAGGATACCAGCTCTCACTTAGTTGGGTACTACGATGCTGATTGGGCAGGTAGCACAGAAGATCGTAAAAGCACTTAAGGAGAATGTTTCTTCCTAGGAAACAACTTGGTATCATGGTTCAGCAAGAAACAAAGCAGCATCTCACTGTCCAATATTGAGGCGGACTACATTTTCGCTTGAAGTTGTTTCGTCCAGATGATCTGGATGAAACAGTTGCTAGAAGAGTATGGTCTGAAACTAGGGGATGACTGTATTCTGCGACAACTTAAGTGCAATCAACATTTTAAAAAATCTTGTTTAACATTTCCGAACCAAACACATTGACATCAAGCATCACTTCATTCATGAATTGGTTGAACAGAAGATCATCACTCTGAAACATGTATCCACCGATAAGCAGTAAGCAGATATTTTCACTAAAACCTTGAACAGTGCTCAGTTTGAAACACTTAGACTCGCCTTGGGTCTATGTGTTGTCGACACTTAGTCAGGTTCAGGAAGGCTTGACCAGTTCTGGAACAATGCGTAAGGAACTGTTGAACTGGTTAAGCATCTAGAGGCAGAGATTCTGATGTCTGTCTCTCATGTTGGGTGAAGCAGAGTCTGAGGCAGAGCGTGTGTGTTAGGTCATGAATGACGAGGCAGATATGTTCTAGATCTTTTGGATAGTAAAAATCTGTAAGATCTGAGAGTCTGATTGGGGTTTCTATTTTTTTTAATTTGAGTTTTGAATTCCTAATTTGCTTCTATATATTCGCAAAACGTCCAGGTGAAAGCTCCAAGTGATAAGAAGGGGATGAGGGAAGAAGAATCCTTCGAATAAGCCTCCAGTTTTGAAGTCTACAATAGTTGAACCTGAGCCCGCTTCGAAGATGAGCCTTAATATTGATTCGTCCATGATTGTGCATGTGGTGGAGGCCGATAAGGCAGAGGGTGTTGTGATGGAGAAGAAGGTAGGAGTTGTTGCTGATGGGAGCAAATATAGGGAAGATCCAGTGCCTACAAGAACTGGCGGCCAGGGGGAGTTACCCGCAGAGAGGACTGAGACGACTGAGCCACAGAAGGCGAAGTCGGTCACAAGGTATCTGGCAGACAAGATTGACACATACATGTTTCAAAGAAGGAAATATTTGAAGACTGTTGGTAAAGAAAAAAGGGTCAGGTCTCGAGATCAGCAAAGCTGTTTGCCTAGAAGGCTGAGAAGAAGGTAAAGGAAGCAAAATTTGGGATGATGCAAGGTTCAAAGGATGCGTTGTCAGAAGAGAGTAAGGATCCGATTGTTGAAACACAGTCTCTGGTGGAGCAGACAAAGAGGCAGCTAGATCAGCTACTTGTTACTCAGGAGATGGGTGACGCTGAGGCTGCTCCAGTCAAGCTTTCCTTCTAAGAAAACTGAATCTAAGTCAGTTGCTGATACATATAAACAAATTGAGGCAGTGATGGAGTCCTCTATTGCAGCACGACTGTCTAAGCAAGAAAGGACAGTAGAACAAGGAAAAAGAAGAGTGCGGCCAATGAGATAGGGGGAGTAGTGTCAAGAAGAAGGGCAAGATTAGCGCCAGGAATTCCGTGTAGGGACCACCCTATCAGAAATCTAGATCTACTCAAAGTGAAGAGTCTTTGACAAAGGCTATCACGATATCAGGAGTATGGTTCGCAAGAAGTGAAAAATTATTCAGGAGAGGAGAGTTGTTCAGGAGATTGTTTTGAAGTTCCTAAGGATGTCAAGGCCATTGAGGATCTGATGATGAATCAAACATGTAGAGGATGCGAAGACACCCCTGCCTAGGTAATGTTTTTGTGTTTGTTATTCACTCTACTAGCTATATTTTTCAAGTTTTGGTTGGTCATGCATACCCTTGCCACTTTTGTTACCAAAAAGGGAGAGTAATTTCGTAGGTCACAAGTGTTACGTAGATACTTAGCCTTTTGAAACTAGAGAAGTTTTGCCAAAAAACACAAATGGGGATATTGTTAAATCCATGTGTCCCATGGATGTGTGTGGCATGTTTTTGGCAAACAGAGTCTGTATCACTCAAAAGTCTGTAATCTGTATCAGGGGTGTCCAAGCAGACCAACAAGGTTCATAAGACCAAGGAAGCTCAAGTTTGGTTCAGATGGTGAGCTGGAGTTAGCTTGAACAGAGGCGGGCGCAGTCAGATTACTTTCTTGCTCGGGTTTCTAAAACAGAATCAAGGATATACGAAAGATTATGATGAGATCTCGAGGCGGCCTGGATATATGGAAGATTGGGATACACGTTAGGAAAGTATGACTATCAGATATACGGAAGATTGGGATGTATGATCTTCATAATCTTCGTTGCCTAATATACGCAAGAATCCGATGTGTATATTTGTTTGATCCCGAGGAACAACATGGCTAGCGGTAAATGATTATAAAAGGAGAGAACCTGGTAGGTGAAGAAGATCGAGAATCCCATAATCACAAGCAAATATCAAATTCGTGGGGAAGAACACATCAGGAGTGAGCTCAATCATCATTGGACATCTAGCGGAAGTAGAGATCACTCGAAATTAACTATAGGTTGTTTCATTGGTGTACTAATAGTCTATAAAAGCAACACTCATTGAAGTGCTGGTGTTTTACGATCTGTGGGAGATAAATCAAGGAGCGCTGGTGTTCTCGGGAGGAGAACTCACGATCTGTGGGAAATAGATCAAGGAGCGCTGGTGTTGTCGGGAGGAGAACTTCTGATCTACGAGTGGCAGATCGAGGTGGACTAGAGAGAGATCTCTGTCTGAGGGAGTCATACGCATTCACTGTGGTGCAATAAGAAGTTCATTCCATCTCTTTTAAACCCATTGAAAACGATTTCTCTACTGAAGTTCTCTTACTCGGCTTTGTTTTCTTGAATATTTTTCTTTCTTTTGCTGTAATTTGAAAAGTCACTAAATCCTGTGTTATCCTATAAAAAGTTCATTCCATCTCTTTAAGGGAATTAAGCTTGTTCGTATCCCTTAATGAGTGGGTTGTTACATGAGGCAATGTTATCCTATAAAAAGAAGTTCATTCCATCTCTTTTAAACCCATTGAAAACGATATCTCTACTGAAGTTCTCTTACTCGACTTTGTTTTCTTGAATATTTTGCTTTCTTTTGCTGTAATTTGAAAATTCACTAAATCCTGTGTTGAACCCTTGTGTTTTGATAATGACAAACACTCAACTAACAATGATCAATAAGTGTGCAGAAGAAAACACTGAGTGGGCGACTGAGTTCCGCCTAGGGGAAGGCAAGAGGGAACTCAGGAAGGGACATGGTGCGGCAAAGACAACATGACCCTAAAAACAAGGCGAGACACAAATCGGGAAAGAATCCAGCATATATTCGGATATCCTTCAGGGATATTTGATTCTTTATTTATAGGATGTCTATTAGATCTCTTAGATTATCTTTTCTTTATATAAGGAAAGCAAAACTAGTTTGATTCTTTATTTAATTAAGGGATATCTGATTGAGATTTGGATTGAGGCAGATTTGGCAACCCGAATGCTGGCGTACAAATCAAGTGCAGCAATCTAAGATATTCGAGAGATTGCGCGCAACTCTTTTAAGCAACCGAGCCTGAGGTTGCGGAAGGAGCAATCGAGGTGTAGGCGAAGTGTGTGTGAACTTGGAAGAAGCGCGTGACCTCAGAAGCTTTTGAACGGTCGAGTTCAAAAGTGATAGAAGGATTGTCCGAGAGCCAGATTGAGTCAAGGAGAAACAAAAGAACAACATATGCGTTGGAGGCGATAAGTGGTTCATTTTGTACTTGACAAGAGATCTGAATAAAATGACGACCCATCTTTCACAAATCCTTCCAGCAAATACTAGAAGGTAGTGGTTTTACTCATTGCTTGTTTGGCATTGAGGTTTCCACTATAAATAGTGAGTATTCTTATTATTTTTATTATTCTTAATTCCGCTGCTATTATTGAGTTACCCACTGCATTACCTCTCTGGTAACTCAACCTGAACCTTTACTGCAATACCTCTCGAGTAACCCTAAACGGAGTTACTCAAAAGGGAACGCTAGCTAACGTTCCAACAATTGGTATCAGAGCCAGATACTCTAGATTTTACAGTTAGCTTTGCAGGAGGATGGCCTCAAGCAATTCAATCAGTGATTTCTTCTAGAAACCTCCCATGCTGAACCCTGGAGAATAGCATTGGGGGACCCAACAGATTGAAGCACATATTTGCTCACTGAATGGACAGTTGTGGAGAGTAATTGAGCAAAGACCTTTACCCATCAAGGATGCTACAGATCCAACTAAGGATAAAAAGAAATAAGACTACAAAGATGAGGACTACAAGGCCTTGGAGAAAAACAATCGCGCTAAGAAGGTGCTCTATGCTGCTCTCTCTCCTGGAGATCTCAAGAAAGTCATGAAATATAAGACAGCCAAGGATATCTGGGATGGATTGTGCAGATTGTACGAAGGAAATGAGGTTATCAAGAGAAACAGAATATTGGCTGCATCCAAGTACTATGAGAACGCCCTGCAAGGGAAGGCAGAATCTCTTGAAGATTTCCACACTCGCTTCCAAACTTACGTAGAACAGATGGAGTTTCTGGGAGAGGAAATACATGAGTGGAAAGTCACACATAAAATTCCTCCAAGCACTGAACCCCAAGTGGGATGACGTTACCCTAGCTTTGCAGGCGCTAAGCAGCATAAAGAGGATTACCCTTGAGGAAGATGGCTAAACTACAGAGCCATGCTGGAATCATTGAAAGGAAAATGGCTAGGCGTGAACCCGACCGCTCAAAATCCATTGCACGCAAGATAGAGAGGGCATTTGACATCTCCCAAAATGACCAACCAGATGAGGATGAAGAAACTGCTCTCATGACCAGAGCTTTCAGATTGGCTTCCCTCAGAGGGAACAGAGGTCCTTCCAATTTCGAACCTGATCAGAGGCGTGAAAAACTAGACGACAAGGACTTCGTGTGCTACCACTATCAAAAGAAAGGACACCGCTCCTTAGACTGCAGCAGTAAGAAGAGAGGAGAACCTCCAGCGCAGAAGACCATACAAGTAATGAAGAAACATTTGTAAGGGAAGGCTGCTTAATGGCTGGGTCAGGCACCTCTGAGGTAAACCATTTTTAAAACTGTGATGATTCAAAATACTCTAACTCTGATTATGTAGAAGTAATAAGTGGACTGCTAAAGACAAATGACAAGCTGAAAAAGACCATCGCAAAGAAAGATGAGAAAATAGCTGAGGAGGAACATAAAATTCAAGAGTGGGTTGAAAAGATTGCAGAACTAGAAGAAGAAAGGGCTCCACACAAGCTCCAATGCGTCACCTGTAAGGAAAGCATCAGCGAAGCAATAACTCTTCGAGATAAAGTGACTCAACTGGAATCCGACAACGCTGAGTTACTTCACTCTTTGCAAAATGCCAGAGCTAGCAAGGAATAGATTAGAGAAAGGCTGATTAAAGAACAAGCTGCTCTTAAGTTGGAGGAGGAGAGCAAGAACTTCGAAAGAAAGTTCATCAGACTAGGAATAAGATATTCAGATGAAGAAGCTGCACTGAATTCTGCAACTGCCATATCTGGAGAGGAACTCTGCACTAATACAAGTCAAAGCTCTCATGCAAAAGCAAAGGATCTGAGAATGAAGTATCCCACTGAACAGTCTGTGCCCTTCAACGCAAAGAAAGCATATCATATTTGGAGGAAACAGAGCATGAGTCAGGACCCTCCCAAGATAGATCTCTTGGCCCGTAAGAACAATAAGTCAGTTCCCGCTGGCAGAAGCAAATATGTGGGTTCGAAATGTCATCGAGTATGTTGGCACTGTGGAATGGAAGGACACTACAAGAGGGACTTTCCCAAATGGAAAGGGATAGAAGAAAAGGTCCAACGAACGTATGGTAAAAGTGCTTCAAAGAAAGCCAAAACTACCCCTGAGGGAACTCGGAGAAGGACAAAATGTGTTCCCTCACAGGGAACCCAGCATAAGTATACTCAACCTCGACACCACTCAAACTCAGGGATGGGAAAACCACGAAATACCCCAAAGAGTAAAATTGACTTGTCTGATACATGTTATATTCGTACTATTCTTTCTAAACCCAACAAACCCAAGTTTGTCTGGGTTCGAAAAAATTAACATTTCCTTTGCAGGTAAGAGCGATAACTGAGCCTTGGTTCATAGACAGTGCATACTCAATACATATGATAGGAAACCAAGCATGGTTCATCACTCTTCAAGAAGGTTCCGGAGGACACATATTCTTCGGAAACAATGGAAAAGGAAAGGTTGTCGTTTAAGGAAGAAGGAAAGATCATTCTGCGTGGAGTACGGCGAAATGAACTCTATATAGTGGACCTAGACTTCATACCTGACGAGGAAGTCTGTCTGTCAACCATTCTGATAATGTAGTATGGCAGTGTTTGACAAAATCAGCACAAGTGAACAAGGAGCTGCTATAGCACAAGTGAACAAGCAGACCAGCACAAGTGAACTAGCAGCAGCTGCAGCAGAGGATGCTATAGCAGGAGCTTGTTCAGGTGGCTGCATCACCTGTCCGAGAAGCAGCAGCGTCTTGGGATTGTCTAGAAGGGCTGGAAACTCTACGGAGATCATCAGAAGAATTTCTAAAATGTTGTGGAGTATTTTCCAGTGAGGTTTCCTAGTCAGAGAAGGAGATTTGCATTGAAGATAAAAATCAAATCTAATCTCCTAGATTTTAGGAGATAATTGTTCCTTTTGGGACATTGCTTAAACCTGGACATTGCTTAAAGCTGGTGCTGCTATTTAAGAGAAAGGGGTTTAGAGCAGAATGGTTGATCGAAGCTGAGGGATATACGAGTGCATACACAGAATTCAGAGAGGGCAATTTTGGTGTGTGACGGACGAGTTCTTCGATCTTCACCCGAGAGCAGAACGTGAGCGCAGAGCTGTGGTGATACAAACAAAAGGGAATCAGAACTTGCAGAGTCTGATTCGAGCTTGATCTGGAAGCCAATTCAGAGCAGTGGTGCTTGTTGGTTGATCAAGGACAGCCGCGGAAGAACTGACGGGTGTGTGGCTCGGTCGAGTGTCTAAGCGGTGGTTCTCGCTAGTGGCAGGTGGTCACTGGGTGAGGTGGAGTATTCCAGAGTGTGCAGCGCTCGTGGAATCGTTCGAACGGCTCGGCAGAAGGCTTTGGAGCGACGCGGACAATTGTGCTTCAGCTGTGTGTTACAGCAGTTGCTACAGCAACCTTGCTGAGTGAGTGTAGTTTAGAATAGGCTGAGTTTCGAGGAGACAGTAGCTATTCCAGATTGACATTTGTAGAGGGTGTGCAGACACAAGTCAGAGCCTGTTCTGATTGTGTCAAGTGATCCACACAAGGTTGAGTATCATAGGTTGCGTGGAGTTGTAACCGAGTGTACTTGGAGACCTTCGTGTTTAGTGGATTGAGGACTGGAGAATAGTCCTCCCCAGACGTAGGCAGTTGGCCAAACTGGGTGAACAAACTTCTGTCTTGTTCATTGTTTGCTGAGACAATTTCCGAGTGAACAAGAGTGTGCTGCAGCAACTGCTTGTTCACAAATCTGCCTAATTGAGAAAGCTGTGAATTTCAATTGGTATCAGAGCGGGAGCTCGACACACAAGTAAAAGATCCTACAGTGTCTCTGAAGTAGCCACGACAATGAAGGAAGGACAGAGCACAAGCAGACCTTCATTGTTGGAAGAAAGCAACTATGGATATTGGAAGGCTAGGATGAAAGCCTTTCTCAAGGCCATTGATGAGAAGACCTGGAGAGAAATAATGGTCCAGTGGTCTCCCCCAATTACCATGGATGAACAGGGAGTCACACGGATAAAGCCTGAAGAAAAATGGACTGCTGAAGAGGGAGCTGCAGCAACTGGTAATTCAAAGGCCCTGAATGCAATTTTTGCTGCAGTTGATGCTAACAATTTCAGGTTGATATCGAATTGTGACATGGCCAAACAAGCGTGGGAAATTCTGCAAACTGCACATGAAGGAACTGATAGAGTGAAGCTGTCAAGACTCCAGATCATTGCTACACAGTTTGAGAATCTGAGAATGCTTGAAGAGGAGACTGTGACTGAGTTTAATGCTAAACTCTCTGATCTTGCAAATGAAGCCCATGCTCTTGGTGAACCCATCCCTGAAGAAAAGCTGATCAGAAAGGTTCTCAGATCGCTGGCCACAAGATTTGACATGAAAGTGACGGCCATTGAAGAAGCTCAAAATGTCAGATTTATGAGGCTTGAAGAGTTGATGGGGTCTCTCAAACAATTTGAGATGAAGCTGGTTAAAGAAAACATCACTGCTAAGGGCAAGGATGTTGGACTAAAAGCTGAAGCAGAATCCAAGAAGCCAGTTCCAGAAGATCAGCTGAGTATGCTTGTTAAGAACTTTGGAAAGCTCCTGAAGAACATGGAATCTAGAACCGGGAAAAGCTCTTCCTCGCAAAAACAATTCAGATGGGGTAGTGAAAATAAAAGGAAAGGGAAGGAACCAGCTCAGGATGAAGACGAGAAGAAAGAAATGAAAAAGGGAGTCCAATGCTGGAACTGTGAAGGATATGGACATATTGAGGCTGACTGTCCGAGCAAAACCTTCAAAAATTCAGAGAAAAAGAACAGCAAGTCTCTGACAGCAAACTGGAGTGACTTTGAGGATAGTGATGAAGAAAACTGTGTTGTGCTAACCAGTGTGTCAGATTTCAACCTCAAACAACTAAAGATGGATGAATTTCACTATGGGATTGAAGTATCTGAAAGTGAAGATGAAGAGGGCTCATCTGACAGTCTGATTGAGTATCTGGGGAAGATCCTGAAACAGTGTGAGGCAGCTCTTCAGACAAATCAAGCATTGACTGACGGAGTCAAGGTTTTGGAAGAAGAACGTAGAAAATTTCTCCTCACATCCAACAGTCAAGTAACCATTCTGAAAAGGGAAGACACAGGAAGACAAGTTATTGACACTGGTTCCTCACCAGCAACAGCCAAGGAAACTGACTCTCAGAAAAATATCTTGGATGAAATTTTGTCTTATCAAAGACTTGGAAAAGGGAGAACGGGGCTTGGTGATCGGTTGGATTCCCGACCGATTCTCGCTTGTGTTTATTGGTTGTTTTCGTTCATTTTTGGAATGTTATGACCATTATGCACTATCTCCTTCTTGTTTCAGGGCCAATCTGCTCAGGCGCCATAGGGAGTAAAGTAGAGGCAACTGCATGCAAAAGAGTCGAGAAATTGTCAAATTGCCCGTATCTCCCGTACCGCCCGTGTTGGTACGTTCGGCACGGTCGATACGACCGTGGCGAATGTTCGATTTCACAGCTGGCGTCGTATCGACCGTAGCGAGTGGATATGGTCGGATCGGTCGTATCGACCGTATTGATACGACCAATACGGACAGCTCAGCTTATTTTCATAGAATTTGAAGGGAACCGGGAGGAAAGGAGAAGGCAGATTGGATAGGACACGAACGAGAGGAGCTGGGAGGCGAGAATAGGGCATGAACCAGAGAAGAAAGGGAGGAAGAAAAGAGGTTTTTCGATCCTTGATTACTCAAGTGCATGGTTGTAATCCGTTGTTTTCATTAGAGAATTGGATTTGTAACTCGTTCTTTATATATGAAAGCAATGATATCATTTTCCATGTCTCGTGAGTAATCCCCCTAATTCCAAGGTTTGATGAATCTTGTCTAGTGTGCTTGAAATATTGTGATGATGTTCTAAACGAAAGTTTAGGTGGATGATTGATAGATTACGGTTTTCCCTCAAGTGTGTCAAGTTATGCATGCTAGATGTTTGAAAGAATGCCAGCATGAAATTCGGTTTAACTTGAGTACGTTATTGAGAGATACATACTTAGGAAAGACGAGAGTAAAACCGACTTTGATTTTATTGACATACGAAAGTAGCATAAAGAGATAAGTTAGAGGTTAGGTTAGCTTCATCCTAACTCTTTTACTGATCATTATAGCGACGGTTTGTGATTAGTGGAGGAAGTTAGAGCGAATCAATATATTGAGAGATTGAGATTCGATTTCCGTAATAGGTTGATAATCAAAATTGAGCGAAAGCTAGTTTAGAAGATTGATCTATTCATAACCTCTATAGTCTTCAATCATCCATTCATCTTTATCACTTTATTAGAAAACACTGGGCAAGTGAAATCAACCTTGGAATCTTCTTGAAATTTGGCCATTTAACCTTAGCTTGCTTGTCTTAATCCAAATCTTTACACAAAATCAATTCACAGATCGAGTTAGCTAAACAAAACTAGATTTTGTGTAGTGCATAAGCTTAGTTTACTCCTTGGACGACCCGGAATACTTCGGTTTATAAATTGTTTTTGACCTGCATTGGAACTTCATATTCACTGAATTTGGAGTACAAAATTAATACACGTCAAAATGGCGCCGTTGCCGGGGAGTAACGAGTTAGCTTGTCATTAGATTAAATCTAGCGAATCGTTTAGACTACTCATTTTAAATTTCAGTACTTTCATTTTCATTTCCTACTTGTGCTTTCACGGTTGTTTTTGTTTGTGATACATTTCAGGGTTCTCTATTATTTGGATGCAAACCCGGTCTAAGAGCGGAATCAACAAGAAAAAGAATCCAGATTTGAGTCACTCAACGCCTCTTGCAGCAACCGGTAGCAAGAGTAAATCAAAGAAAACCGTCACGCCTAGGGAGAATAAGACACCAGAAATGGAACCACAAAGGAACAATGCAAATGATCCTGCTACTGCTACTGTGACAAAAAGGGGGAGAGAAGAAGTAAAATGCTACTGCTACTGCTACTGATGAACTGATGTTTTTTTGCTGACCCTGCGTGGTTGTGCTACGGCCGAGTGTGGCCACATCTACTTACTCTCTATTGTTGAATTTTTTTTAGAGTATTTAGAGTATTTTCTGAGAGTGCATAAGTGTTCTAGGGTTTTGTCAAAATGCCAAGGGGGAGATTGATAATGTAGTATGGCAGTGTTTGACAAAACCAGCACAAGTGAACAAGGAGCTGCTACAGCACAAGTGAACAAGCAGACCAGCACAAGTGAACTAGCAGCAGCTGCAGCAGGGGATGCTATAGCAGGAGCTTGTTCAGGTGGCTGCATCACCTGTCTGAGAAGCAGCAGCGTCCTGGGATTGTCTAGAAGGGCTGGAAACTCTACGGAGATCATCAGAAGAATTTCTAAAATGTTGTGGAGTATTTTCTAGTGAGGTTTCCTAGTCAGAGAAGGAGATTTGCATTGAAGATAAAAATCAAATCTAATCTCCTAGATTTTAGGAGATAATTGTTCCTTTTGGGACATTGCTTAAACCTGGACATTGCTTAAAGCTGGTGCTGCTATTTAAGAGAAAGGGGTTTAGAGCAGAATGGTTGATCAAAGCTGAGGGATATACGAGTGCATACACAGAATTCAGAGAGGGCAATTTTGGTGTGTGATGGACGAATTCTTCAATCTTCACCTGAGAGCAGAACATGAGCGCAGAGCTGTGGTGATAGAAGCAGAAGGGAATCAGGACTTGCATAGTCTGATTCGAGCTTGATCTGGAAGCCAATTCAGAGCAGTGGTGCTTGTTGGTTGATCAAGGACAGCCGCGGAAGAACTGACGGGTGTGTGGCTCGGTCGAGTGTCTAAGCGGTGGTTCTCGCTAGTGGCAGGTGGTCAGTGAGGGAGGGGGAGTATTCCAGAGTGTGCAGCGCTCGTGGAATGGTTCGAACGGCTCGGCAAAAGGCTTTGGAGCGACGCGGACAATTGTGCTTCAGCTGTGTGTTACAGTAGTTGCTACAGCAACCCTGCTGAGTGAGTGTAGTTTAGAATAGGCTGAGTTTCGAGGAGATAGTAGCTATTCTAGATTGACATTTGTAGAGGGTGTGCAGACACAAGTCAGAGCCTGTTCTAATTGTGTCAAGTGATCCACACAAGGTTGAGTAGCATAGGTTGCGTGGAGTTGTAACCGAGTGTACTTGGAGACCTTCGTGTTTAGTGGATTGAGGACTGGAGAATAGTCCTCCCCAGACGTAGGCAGTTGGCCGAACTGGGTGAACAAACTTCTGTCTTGTTCATTGTTTGCTGAGACAATTTCAGAGTGAACAAGAGTGTGCTGCAGCAACTGCTTGTTCACAAATCTGCCTAATTGAGACGCTGTGAATTTCATATTCAAGATGACACCCTGCTGTGGCATAGGAGATTCGGACATGTCTGCCTAAAATTGCTATATAAACTCTACAGAAATAGTCTAATAGACAGTCTAACGAGAGTGGGCAGCGAGACAGGCGGAGTCTGTGATGTATGCGTTAGAAGAAATCCAACAAGAGTATCCTTCAAATCTAAGCAGACAGTGAGTACACCTGCCCCTCTCGAGAAGATCCATATGGATCTCTGTGGCCCCATGAATGTTCTAAGTGGAGGAGGTGATCGTAAAAAGGAACCAAATCCAGAATTCCTTATGGGGGAAGACGAACTTCAACTGACTTGGAGAGACGATCACACTGACTGCACTCCCGAAGGAACACACGAGGAAGCACCCGATGTCAACCGTGCGGAGGAAGCTGCTGACCCAACTCCCCAGGAAGAAGAGGCTGGGGATGTACAATCTGAGGGGGAATAACCCGATCTCCCTTACGAGAAAGGACGAGCAGAGACAACCCAACAATCTCCGAGCTCAGAACAAAGGGTCACTAGAAGTGGAAGACATGTTCATTGATCGCGCGTCGTCGTGCGCGTCAAATATAATCCTTCCTCTCCCACTAGTACAGCGGTTAAGTAAGGGTCGATCTCCACAGGGAGCAAGCAGTGAGTTTTAGCCAGTAACCTACACTTAAGAAAACGGGGGTTGCGTGAGTGATTGGGGGTTTTGCGCGATGCGCGAGTAACAGCGAATATCGTAACGCGGGGAATTGCACTAGACGTGCGCAAGCAGTAGAGATTAAGTACTATCGTTATGAGAAGTATTGGGCAGACAATCCTCTATGAATGCATTCCTTATCATCGACTCCAAACATCTATAGCTTGTGTTTTACTTGGGTTAGTGTCCGGTAAAGGCTTCCTAACACGTGCGCATGTTCCGTTCAAAGTTCATGTGCCATTAATCCTTAGAACTAGACTAAACAGCTGCGAATCCTGTCACAGTAGCAACTGCCTACCTTAACTCGTTACTCCTAATTGTCACGGTAAGTTTGCGGTTCAAGGCTTCCCCTACGCATGCAACTAGTTTAACAGGTGACAAGCAAGCAACACAAGTAAGATTGCGGTTCAAGGCTTCCCCTACTCATGCAACTAACTGTCTCAGTACGCACAGAATTAATACAAGTAAATAAACTATGCATTAAGCTCAAGTCTCAAAGGTAATACATCATAGGTTCATGCCCGACCAACACAAAGTGTTTAGCTAGACATGCTAGTGGTAAACATCATAAAATAGTAAATAATAACTACTGTATCAGAGAAAACGGTAGCAAATAGTGCGTGCAGTGTCTTCTCTTGGCTGGCGCAGTCGGCTGGCACAACTCTCCTTGACAGGTCCGTGTGTTTTCCAGTTCTGCCGCGCAGTGCCTCTGGAATGCCACTGAGTGATGATGTTCCGATCCCCTGAAACCCTAGACTTTCTTTGTTTAAATAGTGCCCAGGAAGTTCATCTTTTGGCAACTTCCAAATCTGGTCACTGGGACTTTGCGCCTGGCGCACGGCATTGATTGGCGCAATCGGGTAGCGCACCTCTGCTGTCTTTCGCCATTTCTTCTTCTGTTTGCGCCGCTAGCTCCGCAGGCTGATCTTTCACTCCTAGAACGCTGCCTGTTAGCGCGTATCCGACTCAAGGACTCGTTTTGACCTGATACACAAAAACATTGGAAACGAGTAATCTTGCTCATAAAATATTGCAAACAAGCATAGGGTTATGCTCTAAATAATGTGTATAACTAGGCTCTATCAAACCCCCCACACTTGCCCCTTGTTCGTCCCGAACAAGTACTGAAACGCGGATACAATTACCTTTTCTGGAGACTAGCGCACAGCCTTGCATTCTAGCGCAAAATGCACAGCTGCTCAACTTGTGCTGCTCTATCACCTGCGCACAACTGCACTCAATAGTTCTAATATAATAATCCCGAAATTTCATTACCTCTCGGCCGGGATGAAGATCTTTGGATGACTGGGAGATAGCTCTTCTTAGGCTCCTGGTTGTCAGCTCCCGCTCCGAAGATAGGTATATGGTTTCATGCGCGAGCTTCTTCCAGTGCGTGATTCGTTCGCACACTTCCTGGGAACCTGAGCCTTTGATGATATCCTTGTGGTCTTGCGCACGCAGGTACTAAATAGTGCGCATGCTGATTCTTTGTAACGCAAATCATCTGCTTCTGCTGGTATTTTTTCTTTTGTACAGCTTCCTTTCCAATTTGTTTCATTCCCAGAACAGTTCCAATCTCAGCCTTCGGATAGCAGCTATGGAACTCGTTCCGCTCTCCCTCCTTGGTCTGTCTGCGCCGGTCGGCGCACGCGTTTGCAACCGCGCCCGCTTTCCTTAGCTCGGCTTCCAGAGAGAAGGTGGTCTGTTTTCCCACCTCGCCACGCTTTGGGTATTTCGCCTTTGGCATCTGCGTGACTGAGCGCGCTCTTTTGTTCCGAAGGTTGCGAAGCACCGGCCTCCACTAGCGCACTCGACCATATACCTCGCCTTCGAAGCACAAGCGACTAACCGCCTCTCTGGAGCATTTCTATCAACTCCACATCCCCTGTATATCCCAACTAACAGGAGCAGAAAAAAACGAAAAAATTATGCTAAAACAGTAGAGAACGGCGCACGCAATACGGATAGCGCAAAACAAGCTGGAGCGCATGCGCATCCTGCACCTTAGCGCACTACTGCTACTAATTCTCTTCAACTTAAACTAAGCTAAACTAAAAATGCTCAAAACATGAAATGTAAGAGTAACGCCCCCCCCCCCCCCCCCCCACACTGGAACAGAGACGTGTCCCCACGACTCAAGCTCAAGCGCACGGAGGCGGCGCACATGCATGCAATGCAACGAAAATAAAGAACATAAGAGTGAACACAAATAGTCACACAAAATATAGCAAGGGAGTCACAGAATGTAGGGCACAAATATTCAGCACACATAATAGGCAAATAGATGCAGCAAAATAAAAGACACCACCCTAAAGAAAATCACTGCGCCTGCCCTCTGCCTTAGAAGTCCTCCGAGCTAGAATCAGCCTCTGAATCATGCGCCTCCTCCTCGGAAGTATCCGTCACGTACTCAGTGCTGGAGGAGGGCGGTACCACTGAAAGGGCAGGAGGCTGTGCTGCGAGGTCATCCTCGGAAAGTGACTCCCATATGGAATCGGAGTCTACGCTGGGAAAGTTAATGGGGGACTCCGGAACAGAAGGCCGGGCAGGGGAAGCTGCTGGTGGTTGTACTGGTTCGGGTTCAGGGGTGGGTTCTGCTGCTGGCGCTGCTGGGGCTGATGCAGGTGCTGACTCTGCTGGGGGTGCTGGGGTTTCTGGGGTTCGGGTAGGAGGTGGATGGTGCAGGCTGAGGAGAGGGGGAATTGCGTCTCCAAATTTCCACCCGGATGGTGGACTCATACTTAAATCCGCCCCCTCTGGCGCTAAGTATTCGAGCACGCGCATGACGTTGAACAACATGCGCTGCTCGGCGGTTGCTTCCTCGGGCGCCTCCTCAGCCTCAGTCCTTGGGCGCTTGGCACGTGCACGAGGGGGAGAATCCTCGATGGAAATGGTCACTGGCTCCCCCTGTGGTGCACGGGCCCTCTGGTGCGCTCCAGTCTGCGCCCGGGTCCTTGGGCGCCTGACTAGAGGCACCTCTGGTTCTAGGGCCTCCTCCATCTCTTCATCTGCAGCGGCGGCTGCTGCGGGTGCTGCTGCGCCCTGCGCACTGCTCTCCAATGATGCACCATGTTCAGGATGAACAGCACCTTCCGCCCATAATAAAGCCCCTTCAAAATCTCCATATCCAGGAGGCTGATCTTTGGTGCGCCGTTGAAACGGCCAATGACTGTGTAGGCCACGATGCGCCATAAGTAGAACAGCCATGGGTCGCGCAGCTCTCGGCCCCTGCTGCGCCCCGCGGCGAATGCTGGCCCTGTTGCCATGTCCCGCCAAGCCTCCTGGTTATTGTGCGTGTCTAACTCCTCCTCACGCACCTTGGCGCACCCGAATGCGCGCCTCAGCCTCCTTTCCGAGGCTATGAACCAGACACCCCTGTGTCTATATCTGATCTCCCTGTCCTCTGCCTCCAGAGACGCCAGGAACTCACACGTATCTTCCTGGTCTGATGCGCTGCGGAGGTCCATTAGCGCCTCCCAGCCGGCAATCGCTAGCCTCTGCGCCACGGGGCCTCTAATCCTACCTCGCGCAGGAAATCTCGGCAGATGTACGGTGTCCCATACATGTCCAGGCTGATGAACGCTGCATACTTGTTAGCGAAAGCCGCTGGGGTCTCCTGGTCTGTGGCGGGTCTCATCTTGCGCTTCCGGTCAATCGCGGTCAATGCTCCCCAAAACCCTAAAAATCGAAACTGCCCAGAATCCTCTGAAACTTGCACCGAACGAGCGCCTACTGGTCGCCTACTCAACGCACAAAACAGCACTCCAAGCCGCGCACTCTAGCTTGGTGCGATTTCAAAACCCTAAAAACTGTCTCCTCCGCGCAAACCCTAACAGAAGCGGCTCAAAGCGGAATCGGGGGGTTACCTGGGTGCTGTGCGGTCGTGTTGTCCTTGAATCCCTCTAGACGGACGGTGGGTTGGGCGCTGATCGACGGCAGAGGTCTGAAGGCGGGAGCTCGTGTGCAACGGTCGAGTGAAAAGTGCTGGGAATTTTTCTAAGTCTGGCCTTATATACCCCCCTCTGGCTAGCGCAACTGACCTGCGCATTGATAGGCGCACGGTCCTGCGCACTTGTGTGACTAAAAAAACTACCAAACCCTAAACTAGCTAAAAACACTCAAAAAAAAAGCAAAACAAGCAGAATAAAATGTGCCAAAATAAAATGTGTCGGGTTACCTCCCGACAAGTGCCTTTGTTTAACGTCGTTGGCTCGACGATACCTCGTTACGTGCCAAGAAGTGCGTCTGCAGCCTCCCCCACTCTTGCTCCTGAGTGTCCTTGCGCCAGTGCTTGTGTTACGATCTCATTGGTCCTGCGCAAAGGATAAAAGGGAAGGTCAGCATGTGATACATTATTCGTAATGAGGGTAGATGCAGAGGAAGAGGAGATATAGGCGATGGGTGCTAGTTCTCCCTCTGAAGCATCTGGTGGTGCGTCTGGCGCAGCAGCTTGCGCGTCCACTATCTCTGGCTCGGCCAAGTCAATGTTGCGTGCTGCGCCATCCCAAGGTTCGCCCAAGTACCGTTTGACTCTCTGCCCGTTAACCTGAAAACGATGCTGGTGCCCGTCTTCTAATTCAATTGTGCCGTAGGGGAAAACCTTGGTGACGGTGTATGGTCCCGTCCACTTGCTGCGCAACTTCCCAGGCATGAGCTTCAGGCGTGATGAAAATAATAATACCTGAACGCCTGGTTCAAATGTGTGCCGGAGGATATGCTTGTCATGAAACGCCTTGGTTCGCGCTTTGTAATCGCGCAGTCCCTCATAGGCGTCCAGGCGCAGTTCTTCTAGTTCGCTCAGCTCAAATGCGCGTTCTTTTCCTGCCTCATCCAAGTTCAAGTTGCAAATACGTAAGGCCCAATATGCCTTGTGCTCGAGCTCTACTGGCAGGTGGCATGCCTTCCCATAGACCAGCCGGAATGGTGAGGTTCCAATGGGCGTTTTGTGTGCAGTGCGGTATGCCCATAGCGCATCATCCAGGCGCTGGCTCCAATCCTTGCGCGACGGCCTCACAGTCTTTTCCAAGATGCGCTTGATCTCTCTGTTAGAAACTTCGGCCTGTCCATTTGTTTGCGGATGGTAAGCGGTGGACGTCTTGTGGCGCACCCCATAGTGCTTGAAAACTTGCGCCACAACCCTGTTGCAGAAGTGCGTCCCCTGGTCGCTGATAACTGCCTTAGGCACTCCGTACCTGCAAAATATGTTAGTTCTGAGAAAATCAGCGACAGTCTTACCATCATCCTTGCGCGTGGCCTTATCTTCAACCCATTTGGATACGTAATCCACGGCCACCAGTATGTACTCGTAGCCGGCAGATGGGGGAAATGGACCCATGAAGTCGATTCCCCAAACATCGAACACTTCATCCACCAAAATCGGGGTCTGCGGCATCTCGTTGCGCGCGGAGATTCCTCCAGTGCGCTGGCACCTGTCACACTTCCTGCAGTGGTCATAGGCATCTCTGAATAGGTGCGGCCAGTAGAATCCGCAGTCCAAGATCTTCCTGCTCGTGCGCTTGGGACCGAAATGTCCTCCACAGGCGTGCGCATGCACTGAGTTTTATTGAAATGAGGAGGGAACGCACCTGTGACCAGGTAATTTGCGATATGCGCATACCATGGTACCTTACCTGTTAGCGCCATCAGATGCTCGTCAAGGAATGTCTCCTTGATCTGCCCTGGCTCCTCATCCTTTACGATCCTGCTCAGGTGATCAGCGACGGTATTTTCCGTGCCCTTCTTATCTTTGATCTCTAAGTCGAATTCCTGAAGCAGAAGTACCCAGCGCATCAGGCGCGGCTTGGTCTCTTTTTCGGACATGAGGTAGCGGATAGCTGCGTGGTCCGTGTAGATGATGACTCTGGCGCCTAGAACATATGCTCGGAACTTCTCCAGCGCAAATACAATTGCCAGAAGCTCCTTCTCCGTGGTGGTGTAGTTCTTCTGCGCGGAGTCCAGTGTGCGCGATGCATAGTAGATGGCATGCGGCTTCTTGTCCTCGCGCTGCCCCAAGACTGCTCCTACTGCGTAGTCACTTGCGTCACACATCAGCTCGAATGGCAGGTTCCAGTCTGGTGCGCGCATCACTGGCGCACTGGTCAGCGCTTCTTTCAGCTTATCGAACGCCGCCCTGCACTCATCAGTAAAATCGAAGCACACGTCTTTTTGCAACAGGTTAGACAGGGGTATGCAAATTTTAGAGAAATCCTTAATAAAACGCCTGTAAAACCCAGCATGCCCTAAGAACGATTTCACGTCGCGCACGTTGGTGGCATAAGGCAGATTAGAAATAATATCTATCTTAGCTTTGTCTACCTTAATACCCTCCTCTGAAATGATATGACCTAGTACTACTCCGTGCGTTACCATGAAATGACATTTTTCGTAATTTAGCACTAAGTTCTTAGAGATGCAGCGCGCTAAGACTTTATCTAGATGTGTTAAGCATGCATCAAAGGTACTCCCATATACAGTGAAATCATCCATGAACACTTCTATGCATATACCAATCATATCAGAGAAAATGCTCATGACGAGGCGTTGGAACGTACCTGGCGCGTTGCACAGCCCAAAAGACATACGCCGAAACGCAAATGTTCCGAAGGGGCATGTGAACGTGGTCTTCTCTTGATCCTCCGCAGCTATGGGTATCTGATTGTAACCTGAATATCCGTCCAAAAAACAAAAGTAAGGCTTACCTGCCAAGCGATCCAGCATCTGGTCCATGAAGGGTAGCGGGAAGTGGTCCTTGCGCGTTACAGCGTTCAGCTTCCTGTAGTCGATGCACATGCGCCAGCCAGTTTGTATGCGCTTGGGAACTAGCTCGCCCTGCGCATTCTCCTCCACCGTGATTCCTCCTTTCTTTGGCACAACGTGCACCGGGCTGACCCATTTGCTGTCTGAGATTGGGTAAATGACCCCTGCGTCAAGCAACTTCAGGACTTCCTTTTGCACTACCTCCATCATATTTGGGTTTAACCTGCGCTGAGCCTCCCTGGATGGTTTGGCACCATCTTCCAACAGAATTCGGTGCATGCACACGTCTGGGCTCACTCCGCGCAGATCAGCAAGAGTCCATCCAATAGCGCGCTGGTTCCTGCGCAGCACCTGTTGTAAGCGCGCCTCCTGCTCTTTTTCCAATCCCTTCTTGATGATCACTGGCAGGGTGTCCTCATCTCCCAAGAAAATGTACTTGAGGTGCTCCGGGAGTTGCTTCAGTTCGATCTTGGGTGCCTGTTCAATAGAGGGCAAGATTTTGTTAGCGGTGCAAATATGAACTATATCTAGTGCCTGTGTGGGTGCTGGTTCAGCACTGCTTAGCTCCTCCTCTTGCTCCTCCAGCTCTGCCTGTGTCAGTAGCTCTGGTCCTATGGTTGCGCTCGCACACTGCGCTTCTGTGACTAAATCGTCAAAGCTGTCCATTGCGTGCACGGTAGCGTCCTCATGTGGGTGCTGCATCCCTTCGAAGATGTTGAAATGGATTTCTTCGCCATCTACCTCCATGGAGAGCGTGCCCCTCCACACGTCTATCTTCGTGCGCGCAGTCATCAGAAATGGTCTGCCTAGGAGGATCTGCGCACCGCTGGCGCTTGATTCACCCTCCATTTCGAGCACATAAAAGTCTGTTGGGAACACCAGCTCTCCCACTCGAACTAGGACATCTTCTATCATGCCTGCAGGTTGTTTGCACGATCTATCTGCTAGCTGAATTGTGAGACCTGCAGGTTTTAGTGGTCCAAGGCGCAAAGTCGCATAGAGAGAATATGGTAATAAATTGATTGATGCGCCTAAATCGATCATGCAATTGCTTACCGTGGTTTTACCTAAGGTGCAAGGGATAGTGAATGTACCTGGATCTCGGCACTTAGGTGGTACCTTTTGTTGCACGATTGCTGAGGCCTGCGCATTTAGCATTACCTGTGCGCATTCGCCTGTCCTCCTTTTATTTGTGCACAGCTCTTTTAAAAACTTCGCATACCTGGGAATCTGTCGAATAGCTTCTATGAGAGGTATGTTGATTTCCACCTTGCTGAACAGCTCATATAGTTCCTTGTCCAGTGCTTCTTTTCTCGCCAGTGGTGCCTGCACAGGGAAAGGAGCAGGTATGTTAGTACAATTTTTGTCCTTGTTTGTCGAGTGAGACATACCTGGCGCTTTGCCCTGCTGGTTCGTGGTTGGCGCTTCTGATTGCGCCTCTGGCTCTGGTTGCGCACTCTGAGCTGCTGGATCTGGGACTTGCGCAACTGGTTGCGCGGGCGCCTGCGCGGTCTGCTCTGTTCCCACTGTGCGCCCAGTCCTCAGTGTTACTGCATTAACTCCTCCCTTAGGGTTCTGAATCACTTGCGAAGGCAGGTTGCCATCGCTCTTTTTCAGCTCATACACCGTGGTTGCAATTTGTGATAGATGCTTTTCTATGGATTCGAACCTCTTGTCATACTTTTCGTCATTCTTGCGCACTGTGTCTGCTAGCTGCCCCATGATATCTTCCAAGGATCGCTTTGGTTGCTGATTGTTCTGCGCTGGTGCGTCTGTGCGGCGATGCGGTGGATTGTAGGGTGCAGCTTGTTGCGTCTGCTGTGGCGCGCGCTGATCAGTGGGCTGCCTCTGGAAATTGTTCTCTTCTCTCCATCTGAATCCATTTGCAGCAAGCCCAAAGCGCGGCTGATTCTGCCTCTGCGGTCCTCTGTCCCATCCTCCAAGGGCATTTACATCTCCAGTTTCTTCAAAAAGTGTTGGGCATTCGTCTGTCTTGTGCTCAGTGGACCTGCAGAATTCACATACCTTTGGCGCAACTGGTTGTGCGCTCTGCGCACTCATCAGCTTCTGTAGCATGGCCTTCATTTCTTTGATCTCAGCGCTTGCCTCTACCTGATGCACAGAACGATTACGACTACTTTCAAGTGTCAATTGATGTCTTACCTGCCCAGCAGAATCTTCTATCAGCTGCCATGCATCCTCCGGGTACATGTTGCAAATGTCCCCTCCTGCGCATGCATTCAGTAGTCGCAGCTCCATGGGCAGCAGTCCATTCAGAAAGTTCTCTATCAGCACATTCTGGGGAAGCCCGTGATTGTAGCAGTTGGCTTCTAGCTCCCTGAAACGCTCGTAGTATTCTGACAGAGACTCCCCTGCGCCTTGCCTTGGCGCGGCCAATTCCCTTCTGAGCAGCGCAATCTTCGCTGCTGGATAAAATTTGTCTAAGAATTTCTTCTGCAGCTGCTCCCATGTGTGGATTGATCCTGCGGGTAGGCTCATCAGCCAGTGTTTGGCTGCATCGCTCAATGAAAATGGGAACGCCTTCATCTTCAGCGCTTCATCGTTCTCCCCCAAGGTCTTCATGTTCTCGCAAATGATTAGGAACTCCCGCACATGCTTGACTGGATTTTCGTTGTTCATTCCGTGAAACTTGGGCATGTGATGGATGAGTGAGCTCCTCAGTTCGAACTGTCCGTTGGGCGGAAGCACTATGCACCATGGCTGGTTAACAGTGAGTGGGGCTGACATTTCGCGCACTGTCCTGCGCCTCGCGACTGGACGAACGGGTGGCGCAATGTATGGTTCAGCGGCCATCCGTGCGTCGACCTCACGCTGCACTTCCTCTCTGAATAGGGCTGCGCGGTTATGTGCCCTTGCTTCCTCTGGGGTTCTGTCTCCCAGGTTATCTCCAACCACACTGTTATCCTCCATGTCCTGATCCAAACTCAAGAAACGAAATTAAATGGCAACGAAGTTGTTGCGTCTGTCAGTGCGCAACTAGAATCTGCGCAGCGCAACTGTTTCAAGGTTGCGCAGGCTGATGTGATTGTGCGCTGTCAGAAACAACAACGAGAAAACAAAACAAAATGAAATAACTAGTTACTAAAATGAGAAATGTAAGCTAGCTAAAACTTAGCTGTGTTGCTCCCCGGCAACGGCGCCAAAATTTGATCGCGCGTCGTCGTGCGCGTCAAATATAATCCTTCCTCTCCCACTAGTACAGCGGTTAAGTAAGGGTCGATCTCCACAGGGAGCAAGCAGTGAGTTTTAGCCAGTAACCTACACTTAAGAAAACGGGGGTTGCGTGAGTGATTGGGGGTTTTGCGCGATGCGCGAGTAACAGCGAATATCGTAACGCGGGGAATTGCACTAGACGTGCGCAAGCAGTAGAGATTAAGTACTATCTTTATGAGAAGTATTGGGCAGACAATCCTCTATGAATGCATTCCTTATCATCGACTCCAAACATCTATAGCTTGTGTTTTACTTGGGTTAGTGTCCGGTAAAGGCTTCCTAACACGTGCGCATGTTCCGTTCAAAGTTCATGTGCTATTAATCCTTAGAACTAGACTAAACAGCTGCGAATCCTGTCACAGTAGCAACTGCCTACCCTAACTCGTTACTCCTAATTGTCACGGTAAGTTTGCGGTTCAAGGCTTCCCCTACGCATGCAACTAGTTTAACAGGTGACAAGCAAGCAACACAAGTAAGATTGCGGTTCAAGGCTTCCCCAACTCATGCAACTCACTGTCTCAGTACGCACAGAATTAATACAAGTAAATAAACTATGCATTAAGCTCAAGTCTCAAAGGTAATACATCATAGGTTCATGCCCGACCAACACTAAGTGTTTAGCTAGACATGCTAGTGGTAAACATCATAAAATAGTAAATAACAACTACTGTATCAGAGAAAACGGTAGCAAATAGTGCGTGCAGTGTCTTCTCTTGGCTGGCGCAGTCGGCTGGCGCAACTCTCCTTGACAGGTCCGTGTGTTTTCCAGTTCTGCCGCGCAGTGCCTCTGGAATGCCACTGAGTGATGATGTTCCGATCCCCTGAAACCCTAGACTTTCTTTGTTTAAATAGTGCCCAGGAAGTTCATCTTTTGGCAACTTCCAAATCTGGTCACTGGGACTTTGCGCCTGGCGCACGGCATTGATTGGCGCAATCGGGTAGCGCACCTCTGCTGTCTTTCGCCATTTCTTCTTCTGTTTGCGCCGCTAGCTCCGCAGGCTGATCTTTCACTCCTAGAACGCTGCCTGTTAGCGCGTATCCGACTCAAGGACTCGTTTTGACCTGATACACAAAAACATTGGAAACGAGTAATCTTGCTCATAAAATATTGCAAACAAGCATAGGGTTATGCTCTAAATAATGTGTATAACTAGGCTCTATCATTCATCAACCCACTCGACTACTATGAATGCTCCTCTTCACATGAGCATGTACATAATACTCCCTCCGATGTTTCACTAATAAGTAAATGTGCTGTTTTTGTCTCTTGCAGAGCCTAATACCGTGAAGGAAACACTTAAGGACCCCGACTAGTTGGTTGCCATGCAAGACGAGTTGCACTAGATAATTTCAGAGTTACCCAGGGGAGACACATGTCAGGGCAGTAAAAAGAATACTGAGGTACCTCAGAGGGGCAAATAATATGTGTGTATGGTATCCCCGAGGAGCTGACCTGAGACTCATATGGTTTACAGATGCTGACTATGCTGAATGCAGACTAGATCAGAAATCCACTTCAGGTTGATCAGAATGGACTACTACCCTACGGATAATCAGGTGGCTGACATATTCCCGAAGGCATTGCACGGAGAACCTTTTGAAAAATAGCGCTTGGAACTAGGTATGATTTCCCTTGACTGATATGTGTGTTACCTGTCATACTCCTTCAATGACTCGCTATGAAGAGCATCAGTAAGTACTTGTTCTAGATTGCATTCAATTATGAAATGTTGTTTTTATTGTCACTTGTGGGTAGCTGTCGCATTCTAGCATCCTAAGCATGTAGGTATCATAATTTTCTCTAACTTTAATTCAAGAAGACATGATGAGCTTCTTACTAGACCTATCGAGTCTTCCAAAAAAATGATCCCTCTCTACAAGCCACGGAAGATCTCAAAGCCACCCTTAGCTGCTCAGGATTTGACGCCCCTATGAGCTCATTGTCATATTACAAACTGGGGTGATCAATCTTGAGGTACACATATACTTTCTCATTTAATATTTCTTGTTTGTATGGTGCCTCTCTTGTACCACTTGGGTAACTCAACCGCATCATACCCCTACCTGATTGAACCATAAGATTCGAACCGAGTATCTAGGCTGAATAGAAAGTTTCGAGCGGGAGTTTTCATGCAGAAACAATAGGAGAAAAAACAAGGGAAATCAAGAAAGAAAAATTTAACAGCAAAGCAATGGACATACTAAAGAGGGTGCACATCAATCTTTCCAATCATGGTGCACCATATGGCATGTATTCACACCATGGATGAGGAGATCCATTCATGGAAAGGGTTCACAAATGATAATTGTAATAAATTGAGCCATACGTTCACCTATGGGGTCGGTTGAGTAAAAGATGCTCCAAAATCCGAAGCTGTCAAGGTGGTGTTCCCGATGGGGGAATGCAGAGTGCTGCTCGTTCAGATGTCCTTCAGGGGGATGCCAGCCCTGTTATGGAGGGCAGTCAAAGGCTGGAGGGTATAGATACCTCTCGAGTACAGTGGGTGATTATGATGAAGGAGTTAATTGATCCCAATGTCGAGAATGGTCACTTCGAGAGGCTGCTCGCACAACTGCAAGAAACTATCTGTGAGGTGTAGTGATCGGTTCATGTTCTCATGGTTCATCCCCTCCTTGCTTCCCTGCCTCATTATATCCGTTCCTTGCTGTTTTTTAGTTAGAAAAACTTTTAATATGATTTACGGTATGTTTTTTTTGTACTTCTAAAGTACTTATATCAGTATATACTAGTAAACATATTAGTACATATCGTCTCAATCCAAACTCCTGAGCCTTGCCCACCTTTGTTCATAATTCCTCAATTTCAAAAACATTCGATCAAGTTGTCTATGAGAAATTTGATGGAGAGAGCTAGGAAAGTATCACCACGCAACTTTACTTCCTCCATATTCGTAACACATTCATACAAATTATCCTCATGACATGATGCATTGGTCAGTTCTAGAACTCTTAATGATTTGTCAAGTGCAATGCTCTTTTTGGTCTTATAAATTGAGCTACAACTCATCTTCCTTTTTTAGAGCTTGTAGTCTTTGAAGGAGACCGACTTTCTGTTGGATCAGTCGACAATGACTGCAATGTGGAATATGAAGCACATCGTCACTCTCCCCGGAACCTTCTTCACCATCACCTCCCACAATGTCCTTTCCTTTCCTTCCCTTTTCGAATTGTTGATTGTGATTTCACTGCCAACGAGACACTATTTAAAGCAATTGCACATCTTGCTGAAAAAAATAGAACCCCAGAGATCCAAATCTAAAAGCACATTTTTTACCACAGTTTCCAACACCATTTATAGAGTGTTTCGGCAATGAAAATTTGTATAAAATAATTAGGACACTTGGTGAACAATTGGGCTAGGAAATTTATGTGAACAAATCAATTGCACCTGTAAAAATTCTTTCATCCTTTCACTTTGAAGCTTCTCATAAGTTGATAAACCAGATTTGTTGAAGGAAATACCAGTCATTCTATTCATTTCGTTCCATGCTATTTTGTCCACTTATGCTTACGACTATTGTGATGATTAAACATTTGCTTCACCTTTTTCTTAGTGGTGGATTGAGAACTGTTTCTTCATTTTTACTACAATTTGCATCAACCTTCTACTCTCTTCAGAAGACCACATAACTATCCAAATATTTAAAATTAATATCCAAAAATATATTACACACTAAACAAAAAGCATCAAACGACAGCAAACACGAGAATTAGTTAACATCCAACGACATAAAGAACAACTGGAAAAATCAATGAATAGCACACAAAAAGCTACAAAAAAACAAACAACAAAGTCAATTAACATCAAAACTAACAACAAAGTAAGCTTCTTCCATGACAAAAAAAATATCACTATTTTGCCAACCTCAAGCTTCTGAACACTATTAGATACAAGTAGTTCATGGATTTCTGAATGACATATTTTTGACAAACAGGCCAAAGAAACTCGGCTATGACAGAAGGTGAGACAGTGTCTCTTTAGACAGGCGTTGCGATAAGATCAATCGAGATCAGCGAATATATTATCAGATTCTGCGCTCCGAAGATTAGATCCGTACCTGAATTAGGAAAGCATGATCGGATATTATCATGTTTCCTCAAAAATGAAAAAAATGTGTCTATATGTGTGATCGGAAAACTGCAGTGGCTATCGAGACAATCAATTTGATCGGAGAACAAAACTGAATATGCAGATCGGCGATAAACATCAGAGATAGTCTAAAGACAGATAGAGCAAGAGTTTGATCACTGTGAGCTGTGAGCTGAAGAAAAATGTTGAACAGACTGTGTTACAGTTCTGACATTCTTGGAAAGAGAATCTGTGGGAGAAGATCGAGATGGGAAGAGAAGCATCTCCGTCTGAGGGAGTAAGACACACTCACATTAGTGGTAACGATTTAAGATAAGTTACTTAATGATCTATTGTACTTGATAGAAATAGTTAAGAACTGACCTGGAACAGCCCGAGTAGAACAGACGTACAACTTTCAATTGGTATCAGAGCGGGACAGTCGCTGTACAGAGTGATTCAGGGGCTATAACAGAACTGTTCAAGATGAGTACTAAAGAAGGACAGAACATTTCCCGGCCTCCACTTCTTGATGGTTCGAACTACCGTTACTGAAAAACGCACATGAAGGCCTTTATCAAATCGGTAGATGATCGAGTATGGAAATCAGTTATCTTCAAGTATGATGCACCATTGGTTATGAACACAGATGGAGTAGCCTACCCTAAGCCTAAAAGTTAGTGGACGACAGATGAGGATAAAGCTGCTGAACCAGACATTTTTAGATTGATTTCTACCTTTGAAGCAGCAAAAGACGCATGGGATATACTCGAGACAGCCTTTGAAGGAATCGACTAGGTGAAACAGTCTCAGTTACAGAAGATTACTATCAGGTTTGAGAATCTGAAAATGAAGGAGGACGAGTCGATAACTTAATTCAATGCAAAATTGATGGACATTGCCAACGAAGCACATGCGCTTGGAGAACCGATCAACAATGAAAAGCTGGTCAGAAAAGTTCTGAGGTCACTTCCACAAAAATATGCAATGAAAGTGACAGCTATTAAGGAAGCCCAAGACATAAAGGGAACGAGGCTTGACATCCTAGTCGGATCCCTTCGAACATTCGGAATGAAACTAATATCTGAAGCTCCTGAAAAGAAATCTCGGGGAATAGTTTCAAAAGTGAAGCATCCGAATCTGCTGAAGGTGAAAGAGAAATGTCTGAACATATGGCACCACTGGCAAAAAACTTTTGCAAGTTTATGAGGAAGCTGAACTAGCGTCAGTCTGGAACAGACATCAGAAGATGACAAGATGGAAAATTCAGAAAAAATAGAACCACTGAGATTCCAAAGGGAGAAAAATGTAAAAGGATCTAATGTCGAGAATTTAAAGGATTTGGCCACATTCAAGCAGAATGCGCAAAAACTCTTAAGAAACAGAGATGGACACTATTAGCCAAGTGGAGTGATAGTGAAACAGACGAAACTAAAACAGACAACGAAGAATATAACTATTTGGCTCTCACTACTGTGACAGATTCTACCAGCACCGAATCAGAAAACTCAGAATCAGATAGTGACACGAAAATCACCGAAGAAACAATAGCCGAGAAATATAAGGCTCTGTACGAACAGTGGGGGGAGGCAGTCAAAAGAAATTCCAAGCTATGCAAGCAAGTGCTAGCCTAAAGGCTGAAAAATACGAACTGTCTGAAACAACTAAAAGGTTGCAAACAGAACTAGAAAAAGAGAGACTGGAACACTCAGTGGCAATGACAGAGCTGTCAAGGATAAGAAAGTATGTCTGTATGATGAACAACGGAACAAAGAAACTTGACTCTATCTTGAATGCTCAGCGTACGAATCGTGGGAGTCCTGGTTTGGGCTATGAGTGTTCAAAGACTGAGGCTAAGATAGTGTTTGTTCAACTTAAAAATTCTAACTGTGCTAACAATGTTCATCCGAGTCACATATCTAACATGCGTTGGACTTTGGACAAGCGTATCTGCCATTTCTGTAATACTCAAGGTCACATCTATAGGAGGTGTTCTAAGTTTCTGAAAAAATATCCCTTACAGAGATCCGTGCATGTTTGAAAAACTTGCAACAACCATTGCTATGTTGCGTACAACTCATCTACCAATCATGAGAAGGATAGGTAGTACTTTGACAGTGGCTGTTCAACCCACATGACTGGGCCAGCTATCTAACTAATATATGGAACTTGGATGGACAATTTGTTACATTCGGTGATGGAGGAAAAGGAAGGGTTATTGGTCAAGGTACATTATCAGTTCGAGGGATGCCCACAATTGACAAAGTGCTCCTTGTGGAAGGTCTTTAAACCAATCTACTAAGTATGAGTCAACTATGTGATGGAAAGTTGAATGTCCAATTCACCAAGGATTCATGCCAGGTCATCAACAGGGAAGGGAAGTGTGTTCTAAGGGGAGCTCGTTCATCAAATAACTGATATCTGTTCTGACACAGAGCCTGTCACAGCTCATAATTTTTTGTCTAAACAGGATGAACTGATTCTGTGGCACAAGCGGCTGGGACAGTTGAATCTCAAGACCTTAAGGCAGATATCCAAACTTGGACTGGTGTGAGGAATACCTGAACTGAAAGAAAAGACTGATGCTATGTGTGGTGAATGCAAGATAGGGAAACAGACAAGGTCGGCTCACCCTGGAACGAATCAAATCCGCACAACCAGAATTCTTGAACTGCTACACATGGACCTGATGGGTCCCATGCAGACCGAAAGCATTGGTGGTAAGATCTACGTTCTAGTCTGTGTTGATGATTTTTCCCGTTTTACCTAGACTGTGTTTCTCGAGATAGAAATGAGACACTGTTCGAGCTGTGATTCAGTTGATTATGAGACTGCAACGTGAAAAAGGCACAACTCTGATTACAATTAGGAGTGGCCATGGTAAGGAATTAGAGAACAATGACATGGAAGAATTCTGCCTTAAACAGGGCATACTTAATCATTTTTAGCACCCATAACGCCCCAATAAAATGAAGTGGCAGAGAGAAAGAATCGCACCCTTCAAGAAATGATGTGGGTTATGCTTCATGGACAAGGTTTTGCTCTAACCTTCTGGGCGGAAGCCATCAACACTGCCTGTTACACCCTGAATAGTGTCCTTGTGCGCACTGGAACACAAAAAACATGCTATGAAATTTGGAAAGGGAAGACACCTTCAGTCAAGCACTTTCGTATTTTCGGAAGTACATGTTATGTTTATGAGGACAAAGAGTACAAAGGAAACTTGATCCTCGTAGCAGTGAAGGAATATTCTTGGGATACTCCACAAGTAGTCGAGCGTACCATGTCTACATCAAAAAATCCAAAACTATTTTGGGGTCAATTAACGTGGCAATTCAAGACTCAAATTATTCAATCAACGAAGATGAAGATGATGCTGCCTATCCTGGTATAGAAACTAGAAAGTCATCTCAAGAAGACTAGATACGGGTGTCAGACCCTGTACCATAATCTCTGGATGATGAACATGTATCTGATACAGAACAGAAGCAAGTTCCAGCTATTCAATCTCCACATCGAATTCAGAGAAATCATCCAACGTCAGACATTATTAGATATCCTCAAGCACCCAGAAGAACTTGTGGCAAGGTTATTGATTTTAAATGACATTATTAGAGATCCTCAAGCACCCAGAGATGCTAAATGGATCTTGCTTTCTATCATCTGTTGAACCTAAGAGCAGCAAGGATGCAATTTTAGATGAATATTGGGTCAGTGCTATGCAAGAAGAACTCTCAGAATTTGCTAGAAATGATGTTTGGACACTTGTACCGAGACCAGCTAAAGCCAACATCATTGGTACAAAATGATCTTCAAAAACAAGACAGATGAGAAAGGCAACATCACCTAGAACAATGCACGGCTAGTGGCACAGCGGTATGCTCAGATTGAAGGCATAGATTTCAATGAATCATTTTCCCCGGTTGCCCGACTTAAAGCCATAAGACTCCTGCTAGCTCTTGCATGCCATCTCAACTCCAAGCTATTTCAGATGGACGTGAAAAGTGCCTTTCTCAACGGATGGCTTAATGAAGATGTACACGTTGCTCAACCCAAAGGGTTTGAAGACCCGTTTCATCCTGATCATGTGTATCGCTTGAACAAGGCCCTATATGGCTTACTGCCAGTCGACTTGACATCTTGATGAGCGCACAAATAACCTTATATTTGTCCACATTTTTTCCCTTACTTCTTGTTTGTTCCGCAATTCTATAAAGCCATTTGATGATTTCTTCGTCCATTTCAGGTTAAAAGTATGTATCTCACGATACGAAGTGGCCCGAAGAAAATCTGGACGAATTCCGGTCGATGGAGATCAAAAGCAGAAAGACTGAGCAAACCGCAGAAGTGATTCGGCCGAATCATAAGCGATTCGCCCACCAGCCTGACCGAATCACTCTCAGCTACTCGAATCGACTGATCCGTGGAAATTTTTGAAGATTTGACCGAATCACATAAAGGGTGTGACCGAATCAAAAGTGATTCAGCCAAGAAAAGTGATTTGCCCAGTCCGAAATCAGCACTGAACAGATGATTCGAGCGAATCACATGGACAGTGACCGAATCATGTAATTCGGACACTTCGGGCACTTTTTTGGAAATCTTCAAAATGTATAAATAGAATGAGATGGAAGTGAAGAAAGAGAGCTTCCATATTTTTCGCAACCCTAGGCGACTCGAACTCGGAGAAGATCAAGCTTGATTGAAGATTGAAGTTTGGATTGAAGATTCTAAATCAACCTCTCTTAAACCCTTTAGCTTTGTATTTACATTGATGTTTCACTTAGTTGTCATGTATTTGTGCACACTCATTATGAGTGAGTAGTTGTTCTTGTGGTTGGGGATTAAATGGATCCCCTAGGATTGGATATGATGTAGAACACTATGTTATTGTATTGAATGAAGTTTGGTTTGATTACTTGTGCCCTAGCTATGTATTCATTGTATACACACCAAGTGTTTGACGAAATGCGTAAGTGAGTATGCTTGGGTAAAACCTCTAAGGAAGGAACGAGAGTTGAACTTAGGATGTTTCATAGCTATTGTATGATCATAGATGGAGTGTTTGTGCGTGAGAGCGACATGCACTCTTGACATTAGGCTAAGTTTTAAGCGGATTTGAGTAACCGGCCAATAGACCGAGAGGGTGCGGTTATGGGACTCAAGTTCTACACGGTTCAATAGAATGAGAGTTTGAGAACCATGTCATTTGTGTATCCTCTCCATTCTAGGGAAGGAGCGAGCAGTTGAACCTAGAGCGGACGATGCGTTAGCCTTGCTTTTATCAACCAAATGTAATTCATGCATGTATTAGTGAGTTATTTCATTTTCCTCATATCTTAGGGGAGAAGTTGAATCCCTAGTCACCCTTTTTATTCATTAAGCAAAACCCAAAAATATCATTTATCTTTAGTGCTTACTAGAGATACCTCTATAGGAGGACAAACCCCCCCCCCCCCCCCCCCCCAAAAAAAACCGTAGAGTTACAATAGTAGCATTAATTAGTTGTCAATTAGTCTAAGCTTTTCTCTGGGGTTTGACCCGAGGTCACTCGGTTATAACTATTGTTTGATATTTGCGTGACTAGAATAGCACTTCATTTTTCTTGCCTAAAATGCCAACGTCAAAATGGCGCCGTTGCCGGGGACTTAGACTAGATTGCTAATTAGTATTACTTTAAGTTAGTTTACTTCACTTTTTTTTCTTTTATTTAGTTGTCCTAATTGCTCGCTCGCGTGCTATTCTTGTTTGTCTCTATTTAAATTCACACTTACAAAAGCTTCTTTGATTGCTTCATAGGTGTTTGAATGCAAACTAGAGCAAGGAGCAAGAGAGTACAAGAACAAGCTTCTACCTCAACTACAAGCCAACCTTCTCAGCCCTCCGCTTCACACGAGCTTCACACTCCTCATTTGGATACTCCTTCGCCTACACGAGCCGAACAACCGGGAAATATGGATCCACAAATTCCTAGAAGGCAAGGAAATGCTCCTCTTCCGCAAGAGGAAGAAGAAAGACCGGATGGGGCATACATCGCCCCAACCATTGGACATTATGGTTCTCCTATTTGCTTACCGGGGGGAGAAGACCAAGAATTTGAAATCAAATCCGCCCTCCTCCATATGGTGGCCGCACATCAATTTGACGGGTATGGAAACCCAAATGCACATTTGGCCCAATTTACGGAGCTATGCCGCACATACAAAATGCCGGGCATCCAACAAGAGTGGGTATACATGAAGGTTTTTCCGTTCTCACTTTCCGGGAAGTCTAAGGATTGGTTGATGAGTCATGAACTGGATACATTCAACACTTGGGAGGGACTAGCACAAGCCTTTTTAATCCAATACTTCCCTCCCGCCAAGACAAAGAAGATTCGGGATAGAATCAATCAATTTACTCAACGTGACGATGAAACCTTCTATGAGGCTTATGAGCATTTCAAAGAGCTTCAAAGAGATTGCCCTCATCATGGATTCAACAAGTGGCAATTATTGCAAAGCTTTTACGATGGGATGGACCAAGATGCAAGGAACCATATGGACCATGCGAGTAATGGAGCAATGATGGACTTAACGGCTACCGATGGTTTCAAGATCATCGAAACGATTGCACGAAATTCGCATCAATGGGGTGGTGAAAGGAACCACTTGAAGCAAAAGAGCAAGGAGGAAACCTCTAAGGCCGTAACAAAGGAAGATTTCAACTCCCTAGCAAAGACGGTAAATTCCTTAGCACACCTCAATCAACTGGGTATCAACCAAGAAATGCTCCCTACCAACCAAGGAACCCTCCTCAACATGTAAGGTTCCATGAAGACCCAAACTTTCCGAGGAGAGCGCCCGTCAACAATGAGCCAAAGCCTACACCTCCGGGATTCCCACCAAGGAAACAAGGGCAAGCTCCTTACCAAAGAAATGAGGAGAGGCCTAGCCAAGAGGAACCATCCCTATTATCCATTGTCGTGCAATTGGCCGCAACTCAAGCTCAACAACAAAAGGATAACCAACTCATCCTTCAAAGACTCGACTAATTGCAAGCACATAACAAAATGCTTGAGACCCAAATTGCTCAACAAGCGAGTTCTTCTTCAAAATATCAAGGGAAATTGCCTTCTCAATCGGATGTGAACTCTTCCAAAACTATAAATGCCATCACCCTAAAGAGCGGAAGAGTCTTAGAAGAACCCCAAGTGAAGGCCAAAATTGCCAACACAACCGTTGAGGTTGATAAAGAAGGGTCTTCATCTCAAGAGAAGGTTGAGAAGAGAGGAAAAGAAAAAGCTCAAGAACCCGCTCCATATGTGCCTCCCATTCCATTTCCGCAAAGATTAAAGAAGAAGAAGGAGGACACACATTTCAAACGCTTTGCGGATATCTTGAGTAAACTCCAAGTGACTGTCCCCTTCAAGGAGGTACTAACTCAAATGCCCACTTATGCAAAATTTCTTAAAGATATTATATCGCATAGGAGAGAAATGCATGAAATTGATCACTTAGCTTTGGATGCTAATTGTAGCGCTATTATTCAACATAACATGCCCAGGAAGCTAAATGATCATGGTTCATTCTATAGCCCTATTGCTATTCGCGATTTTTGCATAGATAGCGCATTGTGTGATTTGGGAGCTAGTATTTCTTTGATGCCATTTTCCTTATTTCAAAAACTTGACATGGGTGAACTCACTCCTACATCCATAAATCTTAGATTGGCGGATAGATCATCTAGGTTACCTAAGGGTATTTTAGAGGATGTTCCAATTAGAGTAGGGAAATTTTATGTTCCCGTTGACTTTTATGTGCTTGAAATGGATGAGGATCGTGAAATCCCTATCATACGAGGAAGGCCTTTCTTGAATACGGTAAAAGCCGTTATTAATGTTCTATGGATTGTCATTTGCTTGAAAAAAATGATGCTTGTGATGTTTATGATGCTCATGATGAGTTGACAAATTTTGAGTACGAGTTGCTCACCCAAGATAATGGTAGTCCATCTTTCGCCTCGTTGATGAATCTTGAGGACGGTAACACTCTCGATGAGGACACCATCGAAGAAGATACACGAAAAGGTAAGGAATTCGGTGAGGGATTGAAACCCCTTCCACCGTGATGATGTAGTATGGCAGCGTTTGACAAAACCAGCACTAGTGAACAAGGAGCAGCCCAGCACAAGTGAACAAGGAGCAGCTACAGCACAAGTGAACAAGGAGCAGCGACAGCACAAGTGAACAAGAAGCAGCTACAGCAGGGGATGCTATAGCAGGAGCTTGTTCAAGTGGCTGCAACATCTGTCCTTGATGCAGCAGCAACCTGGGCTTCGTTAGAAGGCCTGGCAGCTCTACGGGAAACACCAGAAGAATATTTTAGAGTGCTCTGGAGAATATTCCAGTGGGGTTTCCTAGCCAGAGAAGGAGATTTGTGTTGAAGATCAAAATCAAATCTAATCTCCTAAATCTTAGGAGATAATTGTTCTTTTTGGGACATTGCTTAGTCCTGGTCTTGCTTAAAGCTGGTGCTGCTATTTAAAAGAAAGGAGTTCAGAGCTGAGAGGTTGATCGAAGCTAAGGGATACACGAGTGCGTACACAGAATTCAGAGAGAGGAATTTTTGGGTGTGCAACGGACGAGTTCTTCAATCAGCACCCGAGAGCAGAGCGTGAGCGCAGAGCTGTGGTGACAGAAGCAGAAGGAGATCAGGACTTGCGTAGTCTGATCTGAGCTTGATCAGGGAAGCCAATTCAGAGCAGTGGTGCTTGTTGGTTGATCAAGGGCAGCCGCGGAAGAACTGACGAGTGTGTGGCTCCGTCGAGTGTCTAAGCGGCAGTTCTCGCTAGTGGCAGGTGGTCACTGAGTGAGGGGGAGTATTCCAGAGTTTGCAGCGCTCGTGGAATCATTCGATCGGCTCGGCAGAAGGCTTTGGAGTGACGCGGACAATTGTGCATCAGCTGTGTGTTACAGCAGTTGCTACAGCAACCCTGTTGAGTGAGTGTAGTTTAGAATAGGCTGAGTTTCGAGGAGACAGTAGCTATTCTAGATTGACATTTGTAGAGCGTGTGCAGACACAAGTCAGAGCCTGTTCTGACTGTGTCCGGTGATCCACACAAGGTTGAGTAGCATAGGTGGCGTGGAGTTGTAACCTAGTGAACTTGGAGACCTTTGTGTTTAGTGGATTGAGGACTGGAGAATAGTCCTCCCCAGACGTAGGCAGTTGGCCGAACTGGGGAACAAACTTCTGTCTTGTTCATTGTTTGCTGAGACAATTTCCGAGTGAACAAGAGTGTGCTGCAGCAACTGCTTGTTCACAAATCTGTCTAACTGAGACATTGCGAATTTCAATTGGTATCAGAGCGGGAGCTCAACACACAGAGTAAAAGATCCTACAGTGTCTCTGAAGAAGCCAAGACAATGAAGGAAGGACAGAGCACAAGCAGACCTCCATTGTTGGAAGAAAGCAACTATGGATATTGGAAGGCTAGGATGAATGCCTTTCTCAAGGCCATCGATGAGAAGATCTGGAGAGCTATCGTGGTCCAGTGGTCTCCCCCAATCACCATGGATGAACAGGGAGTCACACGGATAAAGCCTGAAGAACAATGGACTGCTGAAGAGGGATCTGCAGCAACTGGTAATTCAAAGGCTCTGAATGCAATTTTTGCTACAATTGATGCTAACAATTTCAGGCTGATATCAAATTGTGACATGGCCAAACAAGCGTGGGAAATTCTGCAAACTGCACATGAAGGAACTGATAGAGTAAAGCTGTCAAGACTCCAGGTCATTGCTACACAGTTTGAGAATCTGAGAATGCTGGAAGAGGAGACTGTCACTGAGTTTAATGCTAAACTTTGTGATCTTGCAAATGAAGCCCATGCTCTTGGTGAACCTATCCCTGAAGAGAAGCTGATCAGGAAGGTCCTCAGATCGTTGCCCACAAAATTTGACATGAAAGTGACGGCCATTGAAGAAGCTCAAAATGTCAGATTCATGAGGCTGGAAGAGTTGATGGGATCCCTCAAACAATTTGAGATGAAACTGGTTAAAGAAGATCTCACGCCTAAGGACAAGAATATTGGTCTGAAGGCTGAAACAGAAGCTAAGAAGCAAGATCCAGATGATCAGCTGAGTATGCTAGTCAAGAACCTTGGAAAGCTCCTGAAGAACATGGACTCAAGAACTGGGCAAAGCTCATCCTCACGAAAACAATTCAGAAGGGGTGGTGAAAATAAAAGGAAAGGTAAGAAACCTGCTCAGAATGAAGATGAGAAGAAAGATATGAAAAAGGGAGTCCAATGCTGGAACTGTGAAGGGTATGGACATATTGAGGCTGACTGTCCGAGCAAACCCCTCAAAAACTCAGAGAAAAAGAACAGCAAGTCCATGACAGCAAAATGGAGTGACTCTGAGGAAAGTGATGAAGAAAACTGTGTTGTGCTAACCAATGTATCAGATTTCAACCTCAAAGAGCTAAAGAAGGATTAATTTCACTATGGGATTGAAGTATCCGAAAGTGAAGATGAAGAGGACTCATCTGGCAGCCTTATTGACTATCTGGGGAAGATACTCAAACAATGTGAGGCAGTCCTTCAGACGAATCAAGCATTGACTGACAGAGTCAATCTTCTGGAAGAAGAACGAAGGAAATTTCTCCCCTCATCCAACAGTCAAGTTACCATTCTGAAAAGGAAAGACACAGGAAGCCAAGTCACTGACTTGGGTGTCTCACCTGCAAAGGCCAAGGCAGCTGATTCTCAGAAAAATATTTTGGATGAAATTTTGTCTTATCAAAGACTTGGAAAAGGGAGAACGGGGCTTGGATACACTGGTGAAGAAAGCTCTAGAGGAACGGTTTTCATTAAAGCCTCGGATGCTATGATATATGAAAAGAATAATACAGATGATGTTCCAAAACCTGCAGGGAAAGATGGAACTAGACACGTGAACAAGAGGATGTTGCAGCACCTGGCGCATCATCCTTCTAAAACAAAGCCAAAGCCTCGGAATAAAAGGAGTTCTTGCACAAGTATTGGGAATCAGAAGATATTCTCCAACCTGAAGCGGCAGCAGAAAACCTCCTCAGCTGGAAAAGGGGGAACGAAATCCAGAGCCAACACATGCTGCATAAAGACTCCTTGCCTAGTAGTTTTGGGAAATGCTTATTACTGGAAAGAATCACAGAGGAAGATCTCTAAGATCGCTGCACCAGGGTGACGTGTAGAAATTTTGTACTCCAAATTCAGTGAATATGAAGTTCCAAGGCAGGTCAAAAACAATTTATAAACCGAAGTATTCCGGGTCGTCCAAGGAGTAAACTAAGCTTATGCACTACGCAAAGTCTAGTTTTGTTTAGCTAACTCGATCTGTGAATTGATATTGTGTAAATAATTGAATTAAGACAGGCAAGCTAAGGTTAAATGGCCAAATTTCAAGAAGATTCCAAGGTTGATTTCACTTGCCTAGTGTTTCCTAATAAAGTGACCAAGATGAATGGATGATTGAAGACTATAGAGGTTATGAATAGATCAATATTCTAAACTAGCTTTCGCTCAATTTTGATTATCAACCTATTACGGAAATCGAATCTCAATCTCTCAATATTTTGATTCGCTCTAACTTCCTCCACTAATCACAAGCCGTCGCTATGATAATCAGTAAAAGAGTTAGGATGAAGCTAAGCTAACCTCTAACTTATCTCTTTATGCTACTTTCGTATGTCAATAAAATCAAAGTCGGTTTTACTCTCGTCTTTCCTAAGTGTGTATCTCTCAATAACGCACTCGAGTTAAAACGAATTTCATGCTGGCATTCTTTCAAACATCTAGCATGCATAACTTGACACACTTGAGGGAAAACCGTAATCTGTCAATCATCCACCTAAACTTTCGTTTAGAACATCATCACAATATGTCAAACACACTAGACAAGATTCATCAAACCTTGGAATTAGGGAGATTACTCACGAGACATGGAAAATGATATCATTGCTTTCATATATAAAGAACGAGTTACAAATCCAATTCTCTAATGAAAACAACGGATTACAACCATGCACTTGAGTAATCAAGGATCGAAAAACCTCTTTTCTTCCTCCCTTCCTTCTCTGGTTCGTGCCCTAATCTCGCCTCCCAGCTCCTCTCGTTCGTGTCCTATCCAATCTTCCTTCTTTTTCTCCCCCGGTTCCCTTCAAATTCTATGAAAATATGCTGATCTGTCCGTATCGGTCGTATAAATACGGTCGACACGACCGACACGACCATATCCACTCGCTACGGTCGATTCGACGTCAGCTGGAATCGAACAATCGACACGGTCGTATCGACTGTGTCGAACGTACCAATACGGGCGGTTCGGGAGATACGGGCACTTTGACAATTTCTCGTCTCTTTTGCATGCAGTTGCCTCTACTTTACTCCCTATCGTGCCCTGAGCAGATTGGCCCTGAAACAAGAAAGAGAGAGTGTATAATGGTCATAATATTCCAAAAATGAACGAAAGCAACCAATAAACACAAGCGAGAATCGGTCTGGAATCCGACCGATCAAACACTCCACACTTAAAATTTGATCGTCTCGAGCAAACAATCAGAACATGTTATAATATATTCAAGAAGCTCTATCCCAACTTAAGCCTTGAATAATAGAGTGATGACCACCAAAGCACGGGTTTCACAAACTCTAGCCCCACACCTCACACTAACACTTCAAACAAATTGCAATCAAAGAGTTTTCGAGCCGTCTAAGAACACATGAGGGCACACACTCAAGAAAATCAGTACCATCGCCAACCAAAACCAATCTCGCAGTCTATTCATTTTCAAGGCAAAGCATTCGAAGCAAGGGTTTATACACAACATGCAGAACTCATATCCAAGCCTTAGACTTTGCATCATAATTCATAAGGAAAGAGGAGTTCGGCAAAAATTATTTTTCAAAAACAATCATAAACTCATTGATGCTTACGTGCTAACACAAGGGTCATTCTCTAGCAAAGCAAGCTAGCACACAAGCAAATTGTAGACTTGCACAAGAATGATATGGCGGATGGGCTTAAAGTCAAGCTCTTACTATTTCTTTTCTCTCTTTTTTTTCTCAAGCTTTCGAGGAGGAACTTTTCTTCCTAACCTCGGCCATTTTTTTTTTTGTTTTTTTTTTTTTGTTTTCATTGGGTGCAATACTTTCGAGGGGGAACTTTTCTTCCTAACCCTCGGCATTGCAGCCAGGGCCACACAATAAGAACTTGACAATGAGCCCAAATAGAGGTTGAGGATGCGCAAGAAACAATTACAAGCGAGGAGCTAGGCAAGCAAACAAGAGTCACCTAAAAGCAATCGCAAGGTTTATGCATTATGTAATGGTTTTTTTTTTTTAAAGAGTGCAAGCTACACCAAGGTCCAAAGCAAGCAATGAAAAATTCCTAGAATGCGAGATAGGCAATGGATAGCAATAATAATGACTCACAAGAAGGCGCGATCATGAGAACTTACTCGGCCCTAGGCTCTAAATTAGCAAAATGAAAGAGGCTAGATGCGGTATGTGAAACTCAAGCATGTTGATCCCAAGCTTAAAAAAAGTCAAACACTCTTATAACAATATGCCTAGTATGGAATCAATGAACATTTTGGCACCAAGCACTCAATGCATATTCAAGCAAGTTAATCTGTGAAACACTCAATTAATATGCACTAGCCACTCCACACTTAAAACAAAGCTTAGTCCCTAAGCTAAAAATTAAAAATGAGAAGAGTGCATAGGAACTCCCCTAGTGAGCGTGGCCATTTCGTGCGGGAGTCAACAAATTTCCGCCGCTTTGATGACCTGAAAAATGAGAAGATAGGTGGACAAATAGAGCACAATCAAGTTCATCAAATTCATCGCCAAAATAAGATATGAAACATATATATCCATGACAATGAAACAGCCTTACGATGAGATTTAAACATTCAGAATTTCATAAGGACACAAAATAGCAACAAGCAAATGTTCAAGTGCAACCATCATAGCCAACAAGAAAGAACTACCAAGAGAAGTCAAGTCAATCTAGCAAGGACATCAACTAATATATCAGAAAAAATAGCATCCTAAAGGTAGTCACTCGGCGCCGCGCTGAGAAGGTCCAGCATCATCATCATTCGGGCCAGTCCATGGCATGGGATCCTGCGGCTCAAAAGTCTCGTGTCCAGGAGCGGTAGGAGGTGCTGGAAAGTCATGAATTCCTCCGGCTTGAAGCAAAGCAGTGATAGCCCTGGTCGTCCACTCCTGAGAGCGCATAAGATAGTCTAGCTGGGAGCTGTAGTCCGGAGCGTGATGTGTGGGCTGAGCATCCTCTTGCGCCTCTGATGGTGGAGGCGTAGTCTCATGTCGGCGCTTTGAAGCACGACCAGCCGCTGTAGAAGGACCATCTAACCTATGATACCATGTACCATTAGGTAGCACCATCCGCATTTGCCTAAGAGCGGCAAGGTCCAAAATGGGGAACATGCCCGGGGCAGCCGGTGGAAGCTCATAGCGAAAAGCTTCGGCGAGCGCAGTAATGAAGCCGCCACCACCAAGAACATATCTCTGATCATTGGTTTGGAACTCTTCAAAGCGGAAGGTCAAATATGATATAACATCGAACTCCACGCCTTTATCAAGCGCGATGAGGAGGTCCAAATCCTGCTGAGACACCTTGTCCCCCCTTCAACACGCGGATTGAGTGATGTCGCAATGATGCGATGCATATATTTCCATTCCGCGTCTCTAATGCACGAGGAGGGTGGGCTAGGAGAGAACACCGCATCTTGCCCGGATAACTTCTGCCAAAATTCTGTCCGCTCAATATCATTCACCACAGGAATAGTGCCCTCCATAGGAAATTCCAGAATGTCATGGAGCTCCTCTCTGGATAGGTGGCGCTCTTCGTTCCCCAATTGGAATTTCCAGGCGGTCACCCTCTGCCCTTCGATGACAGCTTCAAAGGAAGCGATAAACTCATGGACCATATTTTTATGAGTTGGCCATGTAGCCCCTACAAGCACCCCAAGGCCAAACCGCTGCAGCCGGCTATTAACTGAGTCGAAGATAGCAAACCTGCGCATTGTCGTCACATCGGGCATGGGAGTGGGCACAATTTCTTTCTTCCCGTCGAGGATGCGCTTAAGCCGCTCCGCGGACCTTGGATTGATGAACTTGTAAGTCTTTGGGAATGGAGGGGGCAGACCTGGGCGGCGGACAACGTTCTTCTTCCTGCTGGCTGCGGGCTGTTTTGTAGGAGGCATTGTGGTTGAGGAGCTGAGGTTGAGTGTCTGCCCTGTGGAGAGTAAACGGAGCTGGTGCGGCGCTAGGGTTGGAGCACGGCTGGGCGAGTGCGGCTGGGGCGAAGTAGTGAGGTGGTGGTCGGACTGGTGCGAAGCTGGGTGACTGGTGCGGTCGCTGGGGTGGCTGGCGAGGGTCGGCTGGTGGCTGGAGGACGGGCAAGCGCGGCTGGGGTTCTGGTCGGACTGGCGAGCACGGCTGGAGGCTGGCGCGGGTGAAGAAGATGTGGGGAATTTGGGGAAAATCGCGATTTCAAAATCTGAAATTGCGATTTAGGTCAAATACTAGCCGAAGAACCGTATCGATACGGTCGATACGACCGGATCGACCGACACGACCATATGCACTCGATACGGTCGATACGGTCCTTCAAATATCACGGACACCGTATTGACCGTATCCATACGACCGACACGGTCGTGACGACCGACACGGGCCGTACGACCTAGCCGAACCAAGATGACATCGAGAAAAACTAAACCCCAAACTCCGAGATAAAATAAGACGACCAAGACGCAGGCCTAGCACATGACTCCTAATGCAACTAAAAGAAGAAGAAAAACAAAAAATAAAAGCAAGAAACAAGAAGAACTCACAAAGCGGGTTACTTCCCGAAAAGGCCTAGTTTAAAGTCTTGGCGAGACATAGCTAAGGGCGCGCATGATCAATCCAAGTGGTAGCTCACATAGCCTACCTCCTTCTCTAGCCCGTGATACAATTTAATCCGATGCCCATTAACCTTGAACAACTCCCCCTCAGAATTTAAAAGCTCCACATGCCCATCATCAAACACTTTATGAACTTGAAAAGGGCCCGACCACCTAGTCCTTAACTTACCGGGAAAAAGTCTCAATCTTGAATTGAACAAAAGGACTTGGTCTCCTTGTTTGAAGCTCTTCCTCACCAGCTTTCTATCATGCCATCTCTTCGTTCTTTCTTTGTAGAGAAGCGCGTTGTCATAAGCATCCAAGCGACTTTCGTCCAATTCATTCAACTGTAACAACCGCTTCTCTCCTGCAGCACGTAAATCAAAGTTTAATCTTGTAATTGCCCAAAAAGTCTTATGCTGCAGCTCAACAGGAAGATGACATGCTTTCCCATAAATCAATCGATATGGAGACATTCCAATAGGGGTTTTAAATGCAGTACGGTATGCCCAAAGTGCATCATCTAGCTTAGAAGCCCAATCTTTTCTAGACCGACTGACTGTCTTCTCGAGAATGATCTTAATTTCCCTATTCGAAACCTCCACTTGCCCGCTTGTCTGTGGGTGATAAGGGGTGGCAATCTTATGGTAAACACCATACTTCTTTAGCAAAGCCTCAAAATTCTTCTCCTTAAAATGTGACCCTCCATCACTAATAACCGTACGTGGTACGCCAAATCTAGGGAAAATGATCTTCTTAAATAGCTTCGTAACAACTTTAGCATCACAAGTAGGAGAGGCTACAGCTTCTACCCACTTAGACACATAGTCTACAGCTACCAGGATATATGAGTTTCCAAAGGAGGTGGGAAAGGGACCCATAAAATCTATCCCCCAAACATCAAAAATTTCTACCTCTTGAATAGGATGTTGGGGCATCTCATTGCGCTTAGAAATATTACCACTCCTTTGGCAACTATCACATCTCTTGGCGTACTCGTAGGCATCCTTAAAAAGTGAGGGCCAATAGAATCCACACTGGAGAACTCGTGATGCAGTCTTGTTGCCACTACCATGCCCACCATAGGGAGAATCATGACATTGAGCAAGAATGCTCATCATGTCCTCCTCAGCCACACAAGTCCTGTAAATTCCATCTGCACAAAGCTTATAAAGATAAGGCTCATCCCAGTAATAATATTTCACATCATGCAGAAACCTCTTCTTCTTGTGATGGTTAAGATCAGTAGGAAGTAGACCACAAACCAAATAATTCACGTAATCTGCATACCAAGGAGCCGCTTGCAGCTCCACTCCCATTAAGCTCTCTCCTATGAACGAATCATCTATGGGAGTTGCTGCCACCCTAACTTGGGGATCTTCTTCTAGCCTAGAGAGATGATCAGCTACTAGGTTCTCTACCCCTTTCTTATCCTTAATGAGAATGTCAAATTCTTGGAGTAGGAGTACCCACCTAATCAATCTAGGCTTAGAATCTTTCTTAGCTATGAGGTACTTAATGGCAGCATGATCGGTATAAACTATGGTATGCGATCCTACAAGGTATTGTCTGAACTTTTCAAAGGCAAACACAATGGCAAGCATCTCTTTTTCTGTGGTGGTGTAGTTAGCCTGGGTTTGGTCAAGGACTTTACTAGCATAGTAAATGGCATGTAGCTTCTTATCAACTCGTTGACCTAACACAGCACCTACTGCAAATTCACTCGCATCACACATAAGTTCAAACGGGAGTTCCCAATTGGGAGGCTGAATAATAGGGGCTGAGGTCAAGGCATCTTTAAGCCTAGTGTAGGCTTCAAAACAAGCATCATCAAAATGGAAATCAACATCATGGCACAAGAGATTAGTGAGGGGTCGAGCTATCTTGGAAAAGTCCTTAATGAATCGCCTATAAAATCCAGCATGACCCAGAAAACTTCTAATCCCCTTAAAATCCCTAGGAGGTGGAAGTTTGGCAATGACCTCTATCTTAGCTGGATCTACTTCTATCCCTCGATTGGAAACTAGATGTCCCAAGACTATACCCTCTTGCACCATAAAATGACACTTTTCCCAATTAAGCACTAAATCAGTCTCAATACATCTCTCAAGAACATGGGAAAGGTTAAGAAGGCAATGATCAAAAGAAGACCCATAAACCGAGAAATCATCCATGAAGACTTCCATCTCCGTTTCTATAAGATCTGAGAAGATTGCCATCATGCATCTTTGAAAAGTTGCAGGTGCGTTACAAAGTCCGAATGGCATTCGCCTATAAGCGAAAGTCCCATAAGGACAAGTGAACGTCGTCTTCTCCTGATCTTGTGGGTGAATGGGTATCTGGAAAAACCCACTGTATCCATCAAGATAACAGAAGAAGCTATGATTGGCCAACCTCTCAAGCATTTGATCAATAAACGGAAGAGGGAAGTGATCTTTCTTTGTGGCCTTATTCAACTTACGGTAATCAATACACATACGCCAACCAGTTACGGTTCGTGTAGGTATCAATTCATTCCGCTCATTGGCCACAACAGTAAATCCTCCCTTCTTCGGGACAACATGGATTGGGCTAACCCAGTTTGAATCAGGAATAGAAAAGATAATGCCAGCATCTAACAGTTTCATAATCTCCTTCTTCACTACCTCACTCAAATTGGGATTCAACCTACGTTGATGTTCCTTGGATGATCTAGCCTCGTCTTCTAACTGAATCCTATGCATGCAAATACTAGGACTAATACCAGTAAGATCATCAATTGAGTACCCCAAAGCCTTCTTATACTTCCTAAGAACATGCAACAACCTAGAAGTCTCATCCCCATTCAAGGCAGAATTCACAATCACCGGATACGCAGAATTTTCATCAAGGAATTCATACCTTAGGCTTGCCGGTAGAGCTTTGAGCTCTACCTTGCAAGACTCCTTACCTTCTTGGACTGTCTTCGAGATCTTGCTCCCCTTATCCTCATCCGTGCTGCCCTCTCCCAAATCAATAGCCCCAATGCTGTGCTCATTAGTATCTTCAAAACTCAAAAGATTAGATGAAGATAAAACACAATGATCTATCAAATCACATGAGCTAATACGATTGCAATCAAATGATGAGCATGGTGTTTTGCATGATTTTTCTAGACTAAATGCAATCTCTTCGTCACCAATGTGCAATACAAGTGAGCCATGTCTAACATCAATTACGGCTCCAGCGGTAGCTAGAAATGGTCTACCTAGAATGATTGGTACTTCCTTATCCTCCTCCATCTCTAAAACAATAAAGTCAACGGGAATATAGAAATTCCCTACCCTAATGGGAACGTCTTCAAGAACTCCTTTAGGAAATCTAGAAGAGCGATCCGCCAATCTCAAACAAATGGATGTAGGAGTAAGTTCGCCAAGATCTAGCTTTTTGCATAGTGAATAAGGCATAAGAGAAATGCTAGCTCCTAGATCACATAATGCACGCTCAATGATAACATTACCAATATTGATAGGGATAGCAAAACTACCCGGATCTCCTAACTTCTTAGGTAATGCATTTTGAACTACGGCACTACACATCTCATTCAATGCAACAGTTTCATGCACATCAATCCTACGCTTTTGAGAAATGATATCTTTTAAAAACTTTGCGTAAGTAGGGACTTGAGAGATTACCTCTGTGAAGGGCAGCGTTACCTGGAGCTTTGTCAGCATATCCGAGAACCTCTTGAAGTGAGCCTCCTTGTTGCTCTTAGCTAGCCGCTGTGGGAATGGCACTTTAGGCTTGTATGTCGGTACCTCGACAGCTACATCTCTCTCAACCGGTGTGGGTTCAACCTCTTCTACATCCGGTTTTTCAGCTGTGTCCTTCTCATTCTCTGAATTCTCATCCAAGACCACCCTTGGCTTGGAGGCGCGCGTTCTAGCGTTAGCGGGGTCTATCACTATACCACTTCTTGTAGTGATGGCACTACAGGATTCATTGTTACCCATGTCTGGCTTTGAAGGAAGCTTACCATGTGACCTTGACGAAGAAGCTGCCTGTTGTGCAATTTGTGTCTCCAAGTGTTTGTTGTGAATGGCAAGTTCATCGATTCTTGCATTCAACTTCTCTTGACCCGCAACAAGTTGAGCGAGAATGGCCTCCATGGTAGGGTTAGAGCTGCTTGAAGAAGCCTGAGGCGGTGCTTGTGCGTGGTGCCCTTGAGAAGGTTGATTTTGATAATTGTTCGAGTATTGCACTGGTCCTTGACTTCTACTATAATTCCCTTGCCCCTGCTGATTGTTCCGAGCAAAATTCTGACTTCCTTGATTTGTTTGAAATCTCTGGTTGCTTTGGTACTGCCTTGGTTGAAATCCAGGAGGGGTAGGTTCTTGGGTTTTGTAGGAGAAGTTCGGATGGTTTCGATTACTAGGATGATAAGCTGGATTTGCACTTGATCCATAAGCACCTACATTTTGTCTACCCATGAAGTTAACATCCTCGTTGTTGATTCCACCTTCTAGGTGCATTGTGAGCGGACAATATGTTGAATCATGGTCTACTGATGCGCAAATCTCACACCCTCCTGTTGATGAGGAACTACCGGCCTGATTTGCATTAAAATTACCAATAGTTGTGATCAAGGCATCAAACTTCTTTGACAACGCTCCAATAGCATCATTTGTGTCCACAGCATAGGTTGACTGAGTGTTGGAATGTTTCCGAGGGTTGGATCTCTCACTTGTCCATCTGTGAGCATTGCTGGACATCTTCTCAATAATTCTTTCACCATCCTCCGGTGTGTGATCCATAAGAGATCCTCCAGCTCCTTGATCCACAGTAGCTCGCACATCATAGTCCAACCCATTATAAAATGATTGAACGACAAGCCACTTGGGCAAACCATGATGTGGGCAAGCTCTCAACAAACCCTTGAAGCGTTCCCAAGCTTCATACAATGTCTCACCTTGCTTTTGCCCAAAGTTGCTGATGTTGGTTCTGTATTGCGCTGTTCTCCCAGGCGGAAAATACTGAGTCAAGAACGCCTGCGCCAAGTCATCCCAAGTACTGAAAGTTCCGGGATTATGGCTCCACAACCATTCCTTTGCTTTTCCCGCTAGTGAGAAGGGGAAGACTCTGAGACAAACTGCATCTCTTGAAACCCCATTGATCCTGAATGTGTTCAGCAACTGAAGAAATGAATTCAGATGAGCGCTTGGATTTTCATTCGGAAGTCCCGAGAAGGGCGAGTTGGAAGCCAAGGCAAGCAGCGCCGGTTTGATATCATAATTGTTGGCGGTCACTGCTGGGTATGTGATTGGTGATTGCAATGTGGTCATGGTTGGGAATGTGTAATCCCTCATGGCTCTTGGCTCTCCTTGTACCTCTCGTCGCTGATATCGACCTTGATCAGGTAAGTCCGGCATCCTTGGAATAAGTTCTTCTCGAGGAGGATCATTTGCATTGTTCCTTTGTGGTTCCATTTCCGGTGTCTTATTCTCCCTAGGCGTGACGGTTTTCTTTGATTTACTCTTGCTACTGGTTGCTGCAAGAGGCGTTGAGTGACTCAAATCTGGATTCTTTTTCTTGTTGATTCCGCTCTTAGACCGGGTTTGCATCCAAATAATAGAGAACCCCTGAAATGTATCACAAACAAAAACAACCGTGAAAGCACAAGTGGGAAATGAAAATAAAAGTACCGAAATTTAAAATGAGTAGTCTAAACGATTCGCTAGATTTAATCTAATGACAAGCTAACTCGTTACTCCCCGGCAACGGCGCCATTTTGACGTGTAGAAATTTTGTACTCCAAATTCAGTGAATATGAAGTTCCAAGGCAGGTCAAAAACAATTTATAAACCGAAGTATTCCGGGTCGTCCAAGGAGTAAACTAAGCTTATGCACTACGCAAAGTCTAGTTTTGTTTAGCTAACTCGATCTGTGAATTGATATTGTGTAAATAATTGAATTAAGACAGGCAAGCTAAGGTTAAATGGCCAAATTTCAAGAAGATTCCAAGGTTGATTTCACTTGCCTAGTGTTTCCTAATAAAGTGACCAAGATGAATGGATGATTGAAGACTATAGAGGTTATGAATAGATCAATATTCTAAACTAGCTTTCGCTCAATTTTGATTATCAACCTATTACGGAAATCGAATCTCAATCTCTCAATATTCTGATTCGCTCTAACTTCCTCCACTAATCACAAGCCGTCGCTATGATAATCAGTAAAAGAGTTAGGATGAAGCTAAGCTAACCTCTAACTTATCTCTTTATGCTACTTTCGTATGTCAATAAAATCAAAGTCGGTTTTACTCTCGTCTTTCCTAAGTGTGTATCTCTCAATAACGCACTCGAGTTAAAACGAATTTCATGCTGGCATTCTTTCAAACATCTAGCATGCATAACTTGACACACTTGAGGGAAAACCGTAATCTGTCAATCATCCACCTAAACTTTCGTTTAGAACATCATCACAATATGTCAAACACACTAGACAAGATTCATCAAACCTTGGAATTAGGGAGATTACTCACGAGACATGGAAAATGATATCATTGCTTTCATATATAAAGAACGAGTTACAAATCCAATTCTCTAATGAAAACAACGGATTACAACCATGCACTTGAGTAATCAAGGATCGAAAAACCTCTTTTCTTCCTCCCTTCCTTCTCTGGTTCGTGCCCTAATCTCGCCTCCCAGCTCCTCTCGTTCGTGTCCTATCCAATCTTCCTTCTTTTTCTCCCCCGGTTCCCTTCAAATTCTATGAAAATATGCTGATCTGTCCGTATCGGTCGTATAAATACGGTCGACACGACCGACACGACCATATCCACTCGCTACGGTCGATTCGACGTCAGCTGGAATCGAACAATCGACACGGTCGTATCGACCGTGTCGAACGTACCAATACGGGCGGTTCGGGAGATACGGGCACTTTGACAATTTCTCGTCTCTTTTGCATGCAGTTGCCTCTACTTTACTCCCTATCGCGCCCTGAGCAGATTGGCCCTGAAACAAGAAAGAGAGAGTGTATAATGGTCATAATATTCCAAAAATGAACGAAAGCAACCAATAAACACAAGCGAGAATCGGTCTGGAATCCGACCGATCACAGGGCACTGGAAAGCTAAAGACAGGAGAAAGCCACAGGTAATACAGGTGTGGAAACCCAAATATGACAAACAAAGAGACAGGAGTCTTGAGGATCGGAAGGGGAGGAACTCTAGACAAACAAAGGTATGGGTGAAGAAATCATCATCAGAACCTCACAAGGATCCGCCAAACAAAGCAGTCATCCGGAATGAGCAGGTGAACTAGCTCGCGTCTGCTATAGCAACCTGGTCAGAATAAGCTTGTTCACGTATTTTGGTTGCTAAAGCTGGGAGAAGGCACATGTGTGGCACGTGATCCAGAAGCTTCAAATTGGAAAAGAAAATAACGGGTAAATCAACTTCTAAGGCAAAGACAAGTTGAAGGCGCTTCCCAAAATCGTTGCTGATCATCCTCACGGTGCGTTCCTCAAACCTCTTCAATCCCGCAACAATGGTGAAGACTCGAGGTTTGAAGAAAAATCTGGCAGCAGATCGACAAGGCAGGTCTGAAAGGAGGTCTAAGTCACGCAATGAACCCCCTGCTCAGCGTCTAGACGTGGTGGTGTGGGAACCAGCACCTCTCCCTGTGTCGCACAGCGCTCCTTCTTCACAAGAAGGAACTTCGCAGAAAAGGAGGCGCGTGGTTCGTGACGGGGAGCCTGTATCCAGTGCAGCAGTGTTAACTGAAGAGGCTGTGCTTGAAGAAGTCTCGGGAGAAGAACAAGCTACAGAGGATGTTGTAGCAGGATCTGCTGAAGAGAGATGCAGAACACTTGTCATGTCTCCTGGCATTGTAGGTGAAGGGGAGGAGATAGAAGCTGAGTCCCCTGAACAAGAACCTGCTGCAGCACATCCTCCTCCACCCTCAGACAAAGGAAAAGCCCCTATTCTAATTCCTGTCTCCAGCAGTGAAGAAGAGGAATCAAGTGAAGAAGATGAAGGTGCTACTGGTGAACCGTCTGAGAGAGGACCTGCATTGGCAGACACAACTGCAATCACAGTGGGGGGAATTTGGTTCAGAAATAGGAATGCCTCTCAATCATGGAGTGCTGCTGAGAGAAAGCACATTGTGTCAGAAAAGAGGCTGGATCTGGACAAGTACAAATCAGCAGCCATCATTCAGCTTCTCACTGAGGTAAATCTTCTCAGATCCCTGACTTACCCATTCAGATTCAATATTGCCCTTGTTAGGGAATTTATTGTAAACATGGAAGAAAAGTTTGGCGAGGAAGGAGGAGATGAGTTTGGAAAGAGTTGGGTGCAGGGTAAGCCAGTTCTTATTACCCCTGAAAAAATCGATGAGTTTCTTCAGATCCATGAAAATGCCAGAGCGCCCACAGATGTTCAGCCAGAGATGCTGGCTAAGGTTCTGATAGGGGGAGTGTGCCTGTCTTGGGGTGGTCCAAACCTTAGTGCTGCTGAACTCACCTCCAAGAATGCCCTGCTGTATCATCTGGGCATTAGAAACTGGATCCCCAGCTCTCACAGGGGGAAGGTTAGCAGAGCCTTTGCTAACCTTCTCTACTCTATTGGGAAAAGGAGGAAAATCAGCCTAGGCAGTGTGATGTTCCCCCAGCTGGCAGCACTTCCTCCAGCAAGCCCATCGTGCTACCCTCCCTCATCTATGGGATGATGGTTTCACAGCATCCGGAGCTTGGTGAGATTTCTGAAGGCTTATCTGAGGAGCTGCAGGTCTTTACAGTAGACCACAAATTGTTCAAAGGGAAACATGCAGTGGACATAGCCTATGAGGACCCTCTCTTGGTTGGTGCTTCAGCCCCAGCTCCTCTGGAGGAATTCCTTCCCCCTGCTGCAATGATTCAATCAGCTCTCCGTGCCAGAATTGTGAGCCATCTCAGATCTGAGCTGCTCACTCTTGAAGCCGAAGCCAAAAGGAGGGATGCTAGGCGCGGCCAGATCAGAAGTCTGCTCAGAGACCTGGAGTTCCCGGCGGATGAGGAGCAGGCCCCTTGAGCATCTGTGACAAAAAGGGGGAGAGTAAAATGCTGCTACTGCTGAACTGATGAGTTTTTTTGGTTGACCCTGCGTGGTCGTGCTACGGCCGAGTGTGGCCACCTCTTACTCTCTTGTTGAATTTTTTTTCTCATTTAAAGTATTTACTGGTTCATGGAAGTGTGCATAAGTGTTCTAGGTTTTTCAAAATGCCAAGGAGGAGATTGATGATGTAGTATGGCAGTGTTTGACAAAACCAGCACTAGTGAACAAGGAGCAGCTACAGCACAAGTGAACAAGGAGCAGCTACAGCACAAGTGAACAAGGAGCAGCGACAGCACAAGTGAACAAGGAGCAGCTACAGCAGAGGATGCTATACCAGGAGCTTGTTCAAGTGGCTGCAACATCTGTCCTTGAAGCAGCAGCAACCTGGGCTTCGTTAGAAGGTCTGGCAGCTCTACGGGAAACACCAGAAGAATATTTTAGAGTGCTGTGGAGAATATTCCAGTGGGGTTTCCTAGCCAGAGAAGGAGATTTGTGTTGAAGATCAAAATCAAATCTAATCTCCTAAATTTTAGGAGATAATTGTTCTTTTTGGGACATTGCTTAATCCTGGTCTTGCTTAAAGCTGGTGCTGCTATTTAAAAGAAAGGAGTTCAGAGCTGAGAGGTTGATCGAAGCTGAGGGATACACGAGTGCATACACAGAATTTAGAGAGAGGAATTTTTGGATGTGCGACGGACGAGTTCTTCGATCATCACCCAAGAGCAGAGCGTGAGCGCAGAGCTGTGGTGACAGAAGCAGAAGGAGATCAGGACTTGCGTAGTCTGATCTGAGCTTGATCAGGGAAGCCAATTCAGAGCAGTGGTGCTTGTTGGTTGATCAAAGGCAGCCGCGAAAGAACTGACGAGTGTGTGGCTCGATCGAGTGTCTAAGCGGCAGTTCTCGCTAGTGGCAGGTGGTCACTGAGTGAGGGGGAGTATTCCAAAGTGTGCAGCGCTCGTGAAATCGTTCGATCGGCTCGGCAGAAGGCTTTGGAGCGACGCGGACAATTGTGCATCAGCTGTGTGTTACAGCAATTGCTACAGCAACCCTGCTGAGTGAGTGTAGTTTAGAATAGGCTGAGTTTCGAGGAGACAGTAGCTATTCTAGATTGACATTTGTAGAGGGTGTGCAGACACAAGTCAGAGCCTGTTCTGACTGTGTCCAGTGATCCACACAAGGTTGAGTAGCATAGGTTGCGTGGAGTTGTAACCGAGTGAACTTGGAGACCTTTGTGTTTAGTGGATTGAGGACTGGAGAATAGTCCTCCCCAGACGTAGGTAGTTGGCCGAACTGGGTGAACAAACTTCTGTCTTGTTCATTGTTTGCTGAGACAATTTCCGAGTGAACAAGAGTGTGCTGCAGCAACTGCTTGTTCACAAATCTGTCTAACTGAGACGCTGCGAATTTCACACCGAATCTATGGTATGAATTCCTCGGACCAAACAACTCACTACCGGTTATTATCGAAGCATCTCTTGATGAATGTGAGACCTCTAAGCTCATGCATGTGTTGCAATTGTATAAGGGTGCTATTGGGCATTGCATTGATGATTTGAAAGGGATTAGCTCCAAGGTTTGCATGCATAGGATAAGACTTGAGGAGAATGTGAAACCTAGCCGCGAATTTCTTAGGCGATTAAATCCTAAGCTAGGTGAGGTTGTGTTAAAAGAAGTGACTAAGTTAAGAGATGCGGGAATAATTTACTCGATCCCCGACTCCGAATGGGTGAGCCCAATTCATGTGGTGCCTAAGAAAGGCGGGCTCACCGTTGTGGAGAATGATAAGAATGAATTGATCCCTACGCGCACGGTCACGGGGTGGAGGATGTGCATAGACTATAGGAAATTAAACAAAGCCACCAAGAAAGATCATTTCCCAATTCCTTTTATTGATCAAATGTTAGAAAGATTAGCGGGACATGAATATTTTTGCTTTCTAGATGGTTATAGTGGCTTTTTCCAAATTCCCATCCACCCCGATGACCAAGAAAAGACAACATTTACTTGCCCCTATGGCACTATAGGAGAATGCCTTTTGGTCTTTGTAATGCCGGGTACTTTTCAAAGATGCATGATGTCCATATTTTCCGAATTTCTTGAAAATTCCATGGAAGTGTTTATGGATGATTTTTCGGTGCATGGATATTCTTTTGATGATTGTCTTACAAATCTTTCACGTGTTTTGGCTAGGTGCATTGAGATGGACTTAGTCCTCAATTGGGAGAAATGCCATTTCATGGTGAAAGAAGGCATAGTTTTGGGACATCGTGTGTCGAAAAGAGGGATCGAAGTCGATAGAGCTAAAATCGACGTGATTGAAAAGTTGCCACCTCCAAGGGATGTTAAAGGAATTAGAAGTTTTCTCGGGCATGCGGGCTTTTATCGAAGGTTCATTAAGGATTTTTCAAAGATAGCAAAGCCCCTCACAAATCTTCTACGCAATGAGGTGGAATTTACTTTTGATGAGCCTTGTCTTGAGGCGTTTGAAGTATTGAAGCAAGCTTTGGTGACCGCACCTATTATTCAACCACCGAATTGGGATTTACCATTCGAAATGATGTGCGATGCAAGTGATAGCGCCGTTGGAGCTGTCTTGGGTCAACGAATCGATAAACGCCTCCACGTAATCTATTACATTAGTAAGGCCCTTGACACTACCCAAGGAAACTACTCAACAACGGCGAAAGAAATGCTAGCCATTGTCTATGCCTTTGAAAAATTTAGGCAATACTTGATTGGTTCTAAAACAATAGTCTACACGGATCATGCCGCCATCGAGTATTTGGTTTCTAAGAAGGAAGCAAAGCCTAGACTTATTCGTTGGGTACTCCTATTGCAAGAATTTGATATAGAGATTAAGGACAAGAAAGGAGTAGAGAATGTAGTGGCGGATCACTTATCAAGACTCGAACTAACCAAAGAAGAAGATTCAATAACGATTCCCGTAAATGACACATTCATTGGGGAATACTTGATGAGCATCGAGACCGCGCAAGCTCCATGGTATGCGGACTTCGTGAATTTCCTAGCTTGTGGAATTCTACCGGAGGGAGCAAATTACAATCAAAGGAAGAAATTCCTTCATGCCGGTACTATTGGGACGAGCCTTATTTATATAGGCTTTGCGCGGATGGACTTTATAGATCATGTGTCGCGGAATGCGACCAACAAGGTATTCTTGAAGGATGTCACTCTTCTCCTTATGGCGGGCACGACTCAAGTTCCAAAACGGCCGCAAAAGTTCTTCAAAGTGGATTTTATTGGCCGAGTTTGTTCAAAGATGCATATGAGTTCGTGAAGTCTTGTGATGCGTGTCAAAGAACCGGAAATATTTCTAAGAGAGATGAAATGCCTCAAAAGGGTATTCTAGAGGTTGAGATATTTGACGTATGGGGGATCGACTTCATGGGACCATTCCCATCTTCTTATGGGAATAAGTATATTTTAGTCGCCGTCGACTATGTCTCAAAATGGGTGGAAGCCATTGCCTCACCTACTTGCGATGCCAAAGTTGTGATTAAGTTATTCAAGAAGGTCATCTTCCAAGATTTGGAGCCCCTAGGACCGTAATTAGTGATAATGGTACTCATTTCAAAGAAAGGCAATTCGAAGCGATGCTTCGAAAATATGGACTTTATCATAAAATTGCGACGCCTTATCACCCTCAAACTAGTGGACAAGTTGAAGTTTCTAATAGGGAGATAAAAGCTATTCTCGAAAAAACAGTGGGGAACTCAAGGAAGGATTGGTCTTCAAAGCTCGAAAAAGCTTTATGGGCATATCGCACCGCTTTCAAGACCCCGATTGGCATGTCACCATATCGTCTAGTCTATGGGAAACCATGCCATCTCCCCGTTGAAATGGAGTACAAGGCCATGTGGGCAATCAAGAAGTTAAATTTTGACTTGAAGACGGCGATGGAGAAGAGAGTCCTCCAACTCCACGAACTAGATGAGATTAGACTCGACTCTTATGAGAGTTCAAGAATTTATAAGGAGAAAACCACATTGTGGCATGACAAGAAAATTCGGAGGAGGACTTTCTCAAAGGGCGATAGCGTATTGCTTTTCAACTCTAGACTTAGAATATTCTCGGGAAAGCTGAAATCAAGATGGTCGGGACCTTTCAAAGTTCAAAAAGTGTATGAAGATGGCCACTTCGAATTGATAAACAAAGAAGGTGAAACTTTCAAAGTGAATGGCCATCGAATTAAAGCGTACCATGGAGACGCGCAAAGCTTGGAGCTTGGAGACTTCAAGCTTGATGATTCTACCTAATTACCAAATTATTGCATGCCATTTGAGAAGGGATCCTCGCAAAGGACTTCTCAAGTGTGTTTCTTATGAAGAAGGGAATCGGCTACGTCTTAGCCAAGACTTTAAACTAGGCTGGTGAGTATTTGTGCTTTTGCTTCTACTTGTTTGTAGTATAGAATCATTTTTGACTTTGTGTTGCGCCATGCCAATATCAAGTTAGAGGTTTTAGAGTTTTTTGTGGTAGAGTGCACTGAAATTACCCCTTTTGGTTTGATTATTCATGTGTTAAAATATTTGAGTGTGGGGTGTTTTGAGTGAATATTAGATGTCTTTAAGTGATTGAGGAATGTGGTGCATTTGTGTGAAAAATTTTGTGCAGAGTGACTAACATACACCAGTTGATTCGCCCGAATCAGTTTTCAGGCATGACCGAATCAGTTGATTCGTGCACCCGAAAATGTATAAATCAGCACTGAACAAAAGATTCGGGCGAATCATTGATGGTCTCCCCGAATCACTTGATTCGGTCAAGCAGCTAACCCGGATCGATTCGGCCAAGCCTTCGCTCGAATCAGTTGATTCGTGCAGATGGAAACTACTTAACTCAGCGCTGAACAAAAGATTCGCTCTAATCACTGGTGATTCGGGCATCACCCCCAATCAAATTCGTTCGAGGCTTAAGATTTATTCGTGCGAACTCTGCTTTAACGCTCATTCACCGCGAGCCCTAATCCCTCTTCCACTCGACCAGCTTCCGTCCGACTACCACAAGTCCTAAACCCTCGTCCGTCCGACCATCCCAACCAAACCCTCGTCCGTCCGAGCCCTCCCCTTCCGAGCTAACCCTAAACCACGACCTCCTTTCAACCCAGCTTCCTCCGAAGTTCTCTTCGCCCGAATCAGACGCAAGTCCCCGAGTCACTCTTCTCCTTCACCCAGCTTTAGATGGCCAAGACAAACTTGACAGCTACAGGGAAGCCACGACCACCGCCTACCAAAAAGCTCACCGCAGCTAAAAAGGGTAAGGGTATTGCTAAACCTAAGGCCCCAGCCAAAACCAAACCGAAGCCGAGGCGAGCTGCTGGTGGTATCGTAATCCGCTCCTCTCCCCCGCCGTCTCCAGTCAGTACATCATCATCATCATCATCCGAAGATTTCAGACTCGTGGGAGAGTCATCCCGCACACAAGCCAGGTTGGCAGTTATCCCACATGCTGGAGCAGCAGAGACAAGGAGACCCCCTCCTCTTACTGAAGAAATCCTTGCTACGGACGCCAAGATGAAAGCTTTGTTGACACAGCACGAGAACTATGAGGTACTAGCTCCCACTTATCCTGATCATGCCGCACTGAGCAAGCTTAAGGTTATGGATAAGATCAGTGATTATCTACGTGCCAGTGATATGCATTATATTTTGATGGATGATCCGGGTACTTACCCGAGGCTGGTGAAAGAATTTATGACATCATTTTCTGCGATGTGGGAAGATGTAGAGGGTAGTCCAAGGTATAATGGCAAGAGGGACCAAAATGTAAGTTCTTGGACCTTCAGTTTAGGCAGACAGACTTTTACCCTGCCCGCACTTGATATCTGCACAGCATTTGGGTGTACTAAGCTTGGTGAGTCCCCGCGTTTCAGAGCACGCGATCGGTACCATTTCTGGGTAGACCTCGCCGCGAAAGACATATTCTTCACGTCCCCTCAGCCAGCCACAATGATTACCTCCCCAGTTTGGCGGCTGATTCACCGTATCATCGCGACATCCATTCCCAGCCGCAAGGATGGGGGCATGTACGTTAATACATCGGACTTGGACTTGATGCTCCTCATTTTTCGCGGCAGATCGGTAAACATTGTAAGTGCATTGACGGTCCAGTTTGAGTCATATCAGAGATTAGAGTACAAAGGGCGAGCTCTAGGTGGCGGGACATTTATTACGCTTCTCGCGAAGTGGCTGGGTTTTACTTTCGACCGCTGCACGGCCTTGCCCAAGAAAATACTCAACCTGGAAAGTCTCCGAAAGATGCACATGATAGAGGCTAAGACGCACCAATGGATTATTCGAGCTGATGTGCCACAGCACTTGGAGAAGAGAATAGAGAGGAAGCGAAAGGAGCATGGGCTCCCTCGTATAGAGACACCACCCAGGCAGGCCAGCGAGCCACCCCTGTCAGAAGCAGCCGATCCTGCCCACACCTCAGCACCTATACCAGATTTCAGACCCTCTCCCACTGCCATTCCTCCAGTCGAGCCTGAGCCCATTGCACACGAAGGCCTGACATTGATGAGCGCACGCTTGGACTCGCTTTCAGATTCTCACACGATGCTCATTCGCTCTCATGAGGTATTATCCACCCTTGTCCACGATTTTGTCGCATGGCAAGGAAATGTCATGGTGCGTATGGCAGCAAGCATGGGTATTTCAGACCTTCCACCGCCTCCAGCACCCTTCTCTCAGCCACCACCTCAGCCGACTGTGCCTACCACAGCTGCGAGTGACTCCGTTTCAGCTATGTTTGAAGGAAGAGTGGATGGAGGTAATGTTGAAGGAGCTCCCGCAGTCGGCAGTGGAGATCAAGGGAATGAGGTTTAGTTTGCTATAATATTTTGTCATGACTTGTGATACTTTAATTGACATGTATTTTGCTTGACTTGTCCATTTGTATTTGACGCGCTTCGCCGCGATATTTTTTGTATGACAAATGGTTGTGACACTTGAATGTTTCTCTGGTTTGGCAGATTTTTCCTTTAAACACTATTTTGAATTGCCTAGGTAAAATGATTCGGACACCCTGGCCGAATCACCTCTTTTGGCCTTGTCCGAATCAAGTGTGATTCGGGGAAACCACTATCCAAGCTAAAGTGATTCGGACACCTTGGCCGAATCAACCCTTTTTGCCTTGTCCGAATCACCTGATTCGGGCATCCCAATCTTATCCGAACTAAACTGATTCGACCAGGGGTCACCGAATCACATATTTGCCGTCACCGAATCACCTGATTCGGGCACTCTTCAGCAGCACTGTCTTGGGTTTGGAAATTTCTGCCTTTTATTTGCCATTGTTCGAAACCCTTTTCAAGCACATTAATGCACTAGTTCATGACTTTTGATGCACACAGACATATCTAAGTGAACTCATCATATACATTGTCGCGCATTTGTTTTCTAACCTCATGCCTAGCTATATGTTCTACATTAATTATATCTCGCATAGCTAGCTATTTTAAACATGGGAATTCAAGTGTTGCGCTAACCTTTTTAGTGAGTTTCAGATTTATTGCAACTGCCAAGAGCATTTCACGGACACGGACGGATGTGCATTAGGCTACCTCCACACGAGAGAAGTTCCTTCGCAACTTTCTCTTTACAATCCCTTGTTCTTTATATTGCTTAGGGACTAAGCAAAATTCTAAGTGTGAGGTGTTTTGCGCTTTTGCTTTGATTTTCTACAACTTGATTCTATGCTACACATTCATTTTGAGCACATTATACTCGCATAATTGCTGTCATCCAAGCTTTAAGTATTGATCACATGAAGTAATGTTTGCTAAGCAATTAAGTAGTAAAAAAAAATTTCGAATGAGTTGTGCCTTAAATTCATGAATCGCATCTTTAAGTCGATTGATCCTCTTTGTGATGATTTTATTCACATGATTCGGTGTTCGACTAGCTTAGTTCGATTTATTTTTAAGCTCTTTCCATGCATGAAAAATGAAGTTAAGTTTAGCGAGCACAAAAATAAAAAAAATGTTTTCATACAAAAACCTTGTACTTGCTCTTGTTTGCTTTTAGGTGATTTTAGCGTCCCTATTTAGCCTTTGCATTTGCCTAGCTCACACTTCATGCTCCATCATATAACATTTAGGCACATTGTCAAGTATTAAGTGTGGGGTGTTTCGAAGTGATTGCGAAAGAAGAAAAAAGGAAAAGAAAAAAAAAAGGGCACAAGAAAGAAAAAAAAAGAATTATCATATTTTGAAGGTTTTACATTTGCCGAGGGTTAGGAAGGTAATTTCCCCCTCGAAAGCATTTGTATAAACGCAAAAAAAATAGGCACACTTAATTCTTGACTTTGTACCTTTTCCACAAGTTCTTTCGCATTGGTGTGAGCAAGGCTTTTGCATTCGGTTTTTAGGAAGCGTCTAAGGTATGACCCTCGTAATTTATTACTTAAGCATCCAGATTTGTACGAGGGAATTCTAAATTGTTCATTGTCAAAACCCCTCTTCTCTTACGGTTTATCACGTATAGCCTAATACTTGGGAACGAGTTTATTGTCTTGAGCTTATGGACTTGCCCTTAGCAAGCATATGTGATTGATTTGACAAAAGTTTTGTGCAAGCGACGCTTTTCTTCATACTTCTTGCATAGGAAATTGAGCGGAAATTTGAATTTGACGAATGCTAGTTCGACATTGATTCTATGAGTATTTATTATCTCATTGTAGTGAACGATCCTTAGAGTTTGCGTGAAGTGAATAATTTGCACAACTCTATTACAATTTGAGGTGATAGTGAACTAGTTGCTTAGCTAGCTATATTTGGATTTTGAACTCTCATGGATGATTGCAAGTGGGATTTGTGAGTATTCCTTTTCTGAAAACTCTCACGAGGCTTTAACTCGTTCGGTAGGGTAACCTAGGGGTTTAAAGGCTTGATGCATTCGCTAAATGCATCAGTGTTTCCTACGACAGTGAGTTAGGAGTAGATTAATTTCCTTTGTTTAGTTTTCTTTAGTTTTGTTAAATGAGTAGGAGGTTGATGTGTTTCATGTGCGTAAGATTTGCTGCGTGCTTTGATACTGTCATATATGATCTAGCATCTTACTCTCCGCTTGACTTATGCCCACATTTGTTCGGGACGAACAAGACTTAAGTGTGGGGTGTTTTGATGAGCGGACAAATAACCTTTTATTTGTCCACATTTTTCCCCTTACTTCTTGTTTGTTCCGCAATTCTATAAAGCCATTTGATGATTTCTTCGTCCATTTCAGGTTAAAAATATGTATCTCACGATACGAAGTGGCCCGAAGAAAATCTAGACGAATTCCGATCGATGGAGATCAAAAGCAGAAAGACTGAGCAAACTGCAGAAGTGATTCGGCCGAATCATAAGTGATTCGCCCACCAGCCTGACCGAATCACTCTCAGCTGTGCGAATTGACTTGATCCGGGGAAAGTCCCGAAGATTTGACCGAATCACATAAAGGGTGTGACCGAATCAAAAGTGATTCGGCCAAGAAAAGTGATTCGCCCAGTCCGAGATCAGCACTGAACAGATGATTCGGCCGAATCAGAAGTGATTCGCCCATGAGCTGCCCGAATCAGTTGAGCTCCATAAGACGTTTGACTGTATCAACATAAGGGTGTGACCGAATCAAAAAGTGATTCGGCCGGGATAAGTGATTCGCCCAAACTCAAAACAGCACTGAACAGATGATTCGAGCGAATCACATGGACAGTGACCGAATCACCTGATTCGGACACTTCGGGCACTTTTTGGAAACCTTCAAAATGTATAAATAGAATGAGATGGAAGTGAAGAAAGAGGGCTTCCATATTTTTTGCAACCCTAGGCGACTGGAACTCGGAGAAGATCAAGCTTGATTGAAGATTGAAGTTTGGATTGAAGATTCTACATCAACCTCTCTTAAACCCTAGCTTTTGTGTTTAAATTGATGTTTCCCTTAGTTGTCATGTATTTGTGCACACTCATTATGAGTGAGTAGTTGTTCTTGTGGTTGGGGATTAAATGGATCCCCTAGGATTGGATATGATGTAGAACACTATGTTATTGTATTGAATGAAGTTTGGTTTGATTGCTTGTGCCCTAGCTATGTATTCATTGTGAAATTCGCAGCGTCTCTTGACAGACAGATTTGTGAACAAGCAGTTGCTGCAGCACACTCTTGTTCACTCAGAAATTGTCTCAGTAAAACAATGAACAAGACAAAAGTTTGTTCACCCAGTTCGGCCAACTGCCTACGTCTGGGGAGGACTATTCTCCAGTCCTCAATCCACTAATCACAAAGGTCTCCAAGTACACTCGGTTACAACTCCACGCAACCTATGCTACTCAACCTTGTGTGGATCACTAGACACAATCAGAACAGGCTCTGACTTGTGTCTGCCCACCCTCTGCAAATGTCAATCTAGAATAGCTACTGTCTCCTCGAAACTCAGCCTATTCTAAACTATACTCAACTCTGCAGGGTTGCTGTTGCACACAGCTGATGCACAATTGTCCGCGTCTCTCCAAAGCCTTCTGCCGAGCCGATCGAACGATTCCACAAGCGCTGCACACTCTGGAATACTCCCTCTCACTCAGTGACCTCCTGCCACTAGCGAGAACTGGCACTTAGACACTTGACCGAGTCACACACCCGTCAGTTCTTCCGCGGCCTTCCTTGATCAACCAACAAGAACCACTGCTCTGAATTGGCTTCCAGATCAAGCTCGGATCAGACTACGCAAGTCCTGATCTCCTTCTGCTTCTGTCACCACAGCTCTGCGCTCTCGCTCTGCTTTCGGGTGATGATCGAAGAACTCGTCCGTCGCACACCAAAATTCCTCTCTCTGAATTCTGCGCACGCACTCGTGTATCCCTCAGCTTCGATCAACCTTTCTGCTCTTACCTGTTCTCCTTTAAGAAGCAACGCCAGCTTCAATCCAGAACAGGATTTAGCAATGTCCCAAAAAGAACCAATTATCTCCTAATTTTTAGGAGATTAGATTTGATTTAATCTCCAAAACAAATCTCCTTCTCTAGCTAGGAATTCCCACTGGAATATTCTTGGCAGCAACTTAGAAATTCTTCTGATGCTCTCAACAGGGCAGCCAAGCCTTCTTGCCAAAGGCCCAGGTTGCTGCTGCAACTCGGACAGATGCTGCAACCACTTGAACAAGCTCCTGCTATAGCATCCCCTGCTGTAGCTGCTCCTTGTTCACTTGTGCTGGTTTTGTCAAATACTCCCATACTTGCATCATCACATTGTATGCACACCAAGTGTTTGACGAAATGCGTAAGTGAGTATGCTTGGGTAAAACCCCTAAGGAAGGAACGAGAGTTGAACTTAGGATGTTTCATAGCTATTGTATGATCATAGATGGAGTGTTTGTGCGTGAGAGCGACTTGCACTCTTGACATTAGACTAAGTTTTAAGCGGATTTGAGTAACCGGCCAATAGACCGAGAGGGTGCGGTTATGGGACTCAAATTCTACACGGTTCAATAGAATGAGAGTTTGAGAACCATGACATTTGTGTATCCTCTCCATTCTAGGGAAGGAGCGAGAGTTGAACCTAGAGCGGACGATGCATTAGCCTTGCTTTTATCAACCAAATGTAGTTCATGCATGTATTAGTGAGTTATTTCATTTTCCTCATATCTTAGGGGAGAAGTTGAATCCCTAGTCACCCTTTTTATTCACTAAGCAAAACCCAAAAATATCATTTATCTTTAGTGCTTACTAGAGATACCTCTACAGGAGGACAAAACCCTTGCAAAAACCGTAGACTTACAATAGTAGCATTGATTAGTTGTCAATTAGTCTAAGCTTTTCCCTTGGGTTCGACCCGAGGTCACTCGGTTATAAATATTGTTTGATATTTGCATGACTAGAATAGCACTTCATTTTGCTTGCCTAAAACGCCAACGTCACCTGCCCAACCATCATCCTCTACATCATTTCCTTGAGCTCCTTCATTTCATTGGCCCTCTGATTGGTGTTGGAATCCACGTGTGAAACATTCCTTGTCTTACTGGTGTCATCCCTTCAACTAGTCTCTTCCTTGAACCTAGCACTCTCAGCGGTCTCATTGATCAAGTCATGCATCTTAGATGGTGCCAGGTTTAACACTGTGCCACCAGCTGCGGCGTCCAATAACATTCACTCCAGAGGTCTCAATCCATCCAATAGATATTCTATAAGCGTCTTCTCCGAAACACCCGAGTTGCAATAACTTTGTTCCAATGAGTTGAACCTCTCCAAGGAGTCATACATCGACTCACTTGGTCCTTGTGTGATAGTGGATAGCTCTCTTCTCACTTGAGCAGTGACAGCGTGTCGTCGTGCGCCTCAAATTTGTATTTGTAATTCCTGTTAACACACTAGCAAGCGGTAAGCAGGGTCGAACCCAAAGAGAGCAAGTAGGATAGAATTCTAAAGATAGTTCTAAGAATTCAGAAGAACAATTGTTTCAAAGGGTGTCTATCTATCAATTGGAAAGGAATCAAATCAGGGAATACATTGCAACTAGTTATCCTTTATCAAACAACATGCATCAACTAATGAATACACTGCACTACAAGTTCTACTTGTTCTTAACCGCTAGGTTCTCGAACAAGTTCAATAGTTACTCGACTAACTCCACAAATCGGTTCTACCGCTAGGTTCTCCCCAACAATGCAATCCAGTCAAGTATAACACAATTGATATCAATCTAGCTCACCGCTAAGCTGCACTAAATTGATAATCAAAGCATTCAGTTCATACATACAAGGCCAGTAAAATCACTAGCTCAAACAAGTAGTCATTGACCTCAAACTAAATATTGCAATGCAAACCCCAAACAGAAATAAGGATTTAGCTACTCATAACATCCATGGAATACAATAGAAACTAGTTTAAGTCTGCTACAACAAACTCAAGTAAAAGGAAACTGAGTTAATTCTGAAAATTGGGTGAATAGTGATTCCGGCGGTGAATAGTAATTCAGGCCGTGAATAGTAACGATGAATAATAGCTAAATAATAGTAATAATGAACAGTAACCCGGCCGTGAACAGTGATTTCCGGCGATTTCCAGCAGCTTCTCTCTCTAGCTCTTGCCGTTAGGAGTGCACGGGACGGGTTAGGAAGGATTTGGTCCAACCGGTACCCAACCCAAAAAATTAACGGGTCATCTTTTTATATCCCAACCCGACCGGAAAAAATTTGGTTGACCCTAACCCGTTCCGAGAATATTTGACGAAAATATTTTAAATAAAATAAGACAAATATTATAAAATATAATTGTGAAGTTATCCATTTTTGGATATAGAAAAAGTATCAAAAATGTAACCATTGTGAAGTTGTCTCGAGAGCTCAGTTTCCAAACATAGAAAATTTGTAGGTGTTTAATCTAGGCCTGCTAGTTTTTATGCCTTAATCTAATCTGTGCCTGGAACAAAATTAGGACAGGTTTTACAGTACTTTGTTTTTATTTTTTTTTTGGAACTCTGTTGCTTCTTTTTGTTTTTCTATTTTTTTAGGGTTTACAGAACGGTCATTTTTGAAAGAAGGCGTAAGATGCAAAATGCGGCATTTTGGGGCAATAAAGAGAAGAAGAAGAATTGGGGATTAGGGCACAATACAGAAAAAAAGGAAAAAAATCGAGCGACCGAGAAGAGCAAGTGCGAGCTACCGAGAGCGAGCGTGTGTGATTGAGAGCGAGAGCGGCGGACGGAGCGAGGAGTTCCGGCACGTCTTCGGAAGATTCAACCAGCGGAGCTGGGGAGTGGAGGCGTATCTCTATAGCAAGGGCATAAGTCTAGGCCTATTTGTTCGGTCAATCACCAAAGGCGGGGGGGAACCACTATGGACGAGACCCCCGGCCTCGATTCTTTTACATAGTCCGGGGGCAGGCCGCAGCAGAGCAGCGGGGCATAGTGGAAATTCTTCTTGGAGGAGGGTTGGTTTGCCCAAGGAAAAGCCCTCAGGCGCAAAGACGAAGGCGAGGGCTACGGGATCGACGGACCGTGACCAGGCGGCGGCGAGTAAGTCTTCAACAACGAGACGAGGAGATTCTTCGATGCTTAGCACCCAGGGGCCATCGGAGGGGGCTTTAACCCTCCACCCTTCTTGGTTGCTGGTTTGGTGTATTGTTCTTGCCTGTATTGCGAACAACAGTTGCATAGTGGATTGGGTCGAGCCTCCCCTGCCTGAGGTTCCGCAGAAGTAGGGTCTTTGACCTGAACTGCGTAAACATCTCTACTTGTTCTGTGCATTCGTTTATTCTTTCTGTTCTTGCAAGTCTTGGATAAAAAGAATTGAACTAAGGGATAAATTCGACAAAAGATTGATAATCTGCTTATACATTGCTAAATTTTCCGCTATAAAAATGGATTATACGTGGGTTGGGACGGGTTGGGTAACCCGAGGGTTAACCGAAACCCGTCCCAAAATATACGGGTTACATTAACTTGAACCCAAACCCGACCCGAAGCCCTAGGGTGGGGACGGGTCAACGGGACGGGATGTGTCCTGCACACTCCTACGTGCCGTCACTCTCTAGTTGCTATCGTCTACAGTCGTGAACAGTAGTCGTCCTTTTTTCCTCTTTTGTCCATCTTTTAGGTTTAGGGTTTTGGGGTTGAACCGGAAATCTACTTGAACCGGTTCTGATTGAACCAGCTAGTCTTTAGTTGACTGTTGTTGACTTTGAATGAATGAATGATGACAATGCTCCAATTATGCGATAAATCTCAATGCGATCTTGAACAAACCTGTAGTACGAAAATACTACAAAGAGTAATCGATCTCACGCAAAATGTAATAAGACTATGGGAATACACAACTCAATGGTGCGTATAAATACGCTCCATCAAGCAGCTTTCAACGGGGGGTAATATTTATCAAGGAACTTCCTCCGCATTTGATCCCATGTGCGAATGCTACCTGGAGGCAAAGACAGAAACCAAATCTTTGCAAGGTCAGTTAAAGTCAACAAAAATACTCTTAGCTTAAACTTTTCCTCCGAAGCTACATATGGCCTTAACGTTTGGTAGATTTCGTTGAACTCTTGTAAGTGCTTAGTTGCGACTTCTCCCGATAATCCTCCAAACTTTGGTAGATGGTGAACCATTGTAGCCTTCACCTCAAAATCATCTTCCTCCGGGTCAGTGTATATGCACCACGGTCGATTGTGAAAAGTTGGAGCTGAGAGCTCCCTCATGGTCGGCTCGTGACGGGCCGGCTGCCTATATTGTTGTGGAAGTGGTGGTTGTCTATATTGTTGTCATGCATATGGTTGAGCTGGGGCATAATCATCAAATTCCTCCATCCTTACACCTCTATTATTTTGTCCCTAGAATGCCATCCTTCGACGAGCTGCTGCTCTTTTCTTTTGATTGAACACTCGGTTTGGCTCATCATAGAATGGTGGTATGACCTATGGGGGTATTTCATTGTGGATGTGAGCATGTTCTTAGTTTTGGCGACCATCGCCATTGACGCTTCATGCATTAGACATACAAAAAAATGTAGCAATAATACAAAAAAATTAAAATAAAATAGCAAACGACCTGCGATAGGCGAAAAATTGGCTACATCACGAGCGAAGCTCGTGTAATCTAATTGCAGCCTCGTTCCGCTTAAAAAAACACCTTATAAGAGTAAATCGGACATCGGTAGCTCAAACCACACCTACCTGCGCCGCCAAAAAATAGAAAACAAGAAAACCTCTATACTAAGTGTTGCTCTCCCGGCAACGACGCCAAAATTTAACGGCACGTTGTTGAGTGCCAAATTTGTATTTATAGATACCTACTATACTAGCAAGTGGTAAGTAGGGTCGAACCCAAAGAGAGCAATTAGTTATAGAAATCTACTGACAATTGTCACAAAAAAGGGGGGTTTGCAATAAGAATATTGTTTCTCAATATCAGAAAGAAACAGTTCAGGGATATGCATTGGAAGTGATAATCATCGATCTAACATGCATCAACTAGTAAAAACTACTATTCTAGTCTAACAATCCCACTAAAGTAATGTCGACTCTAATGTTCTACCTACTCATAACCTCTAAGTTCTCGAATATGTTAACAATTATTTGAATAACAACATCAACTAGTTCTACCGCTAGGCTTCGCTAATAGGATAGTCAATTCAGTATCATGCAATAGATATCACTTCAGTTTCAGCGCAGGCCTTGCAATTCATACGAAGAATAATAACTCACTAAATTGAAGTATGAAACATAAGTATCTCAAACCAAACGTTGCAATGCAAAATTCCCAAACTGAGTTAGGGTTTAACTACTACAATCCATCTAAAACAATACTAAAAAACCGAGTTTTCAGAATACGAATACTATTCACCGCACTGTTCACGATAATTGTTCACCGGCGCTGACTTCTGTCTCTAAAATCTTTCTCCTGTCTCGTTGACTTTGCTCAAATTGTTCGTGTGTTTCGGAGCTGGGCGAATCAAATTTGAGTAAAGATCCTCAAGTGATCAGCAGACGTCATCACGCTGGTGGAAGCAATCAAGTAAAGATAAGGTTTCTAAATTCTGATTTAGGAAACCAAATCTCAACAACTCCGTAAGAATCCAGGAGAAGATTCAAGAGGTGTTGAGCGGTCCTAGGAATTTGAAGGCAACGAGGATTTCCAAAAGCTGATCCAGCACGATACTATAAGAGAAGTGCAGAGGCGGATCAATTGAGCATCGAAGAATAGAGATTACACAACGAGAGATAAAACCACGAGCGAAGAGTAAAGACTATGTTGTAGTTTTGCTCAGATGTGTAGAGCGCAGAGGAGATCAGAACTCGCGGAGGTTCATCTAGTATCGATCCATAAAATTCAACTAGAGCGTCGCTCGTTTAAGGATCAATCAGGTACTTCGGAGAATAGCTGTAGACAGGTGCTGTTGCAGGCTGTTGGAGAGTTAAACGACTCTCCTTGATACTGACCGGTGGCATTGATCAAGGGGGAGCAATATCTGATTTGGAAGGACTCAATGAGAGACCGACGGCTTGGCGGACGTTGCTAGAAAAGTTTTTGACAGAAGTTACAACAATTCTGCTACAGAGATTGCTAAAGCATTCCGTCTACTACACATTGTAATAGGATAAGCTAAGTATGTGCGTCAAATCTGTAGCTGTTCTTTACTGGAAGTGTGTAGGTACTACGAAGCGAGTCTGTGGGATCAGACTGCGAGCTAATCAAACTGTGATCAGATTGAGCTAAGATTTTGACTAGGTTAGAAGTAGAGGTTGAAACTTGTGTTGGCTGAGTTTTTGGAATCCTTTGTACTATAACCGCGAGTAGTGAATTGTTGAGTATCAGAGTGATCCTTCCCAGACGTAGGCAGTTGCCAAACTGGGTGCACAAATTTTTTAGTGTCTGTCAGGTTCGGCCAGAGAAACAAATTCCGCAAAGCAACCGTTGTAACTCGTCACCATCAGCCTGCATAAAATTTCAATGACCCATCTGGAACTAATTGGCTTACTTGCAGGATGAAGGTCAACCAACTCCCATGTATGGTTTCGCATGATGGAGTCTATCTCACTTCTTATAGCTTCTTTTCTCAAGGGACCCTCTACTAAACTGATAGCCTCTTTATATGTTCGAGGTTTTGTTTCGCGCATACAAGCTAGGAAGTAAGGGTTAAATGACTTATCTATCCTTTCTCACTTACTTCGCCTCAGCTCTTCATATTTATCTCTTTTTGAGATTCTTAGTCAAGATGTTGAGTTAATTTTTCAAAATCCTCATGTAACTGAAGAGATGAACTAGGTTCAGTTTTTTTTAGACTTATTAGAAAATTCCTCTTCGAAGAACAAAGCATTCTTTGATTTCATTATGGAATTCTTGTGTAAATCTCGGTTTTGGATTCATACAAAAGAAACCTATACGCATTACTAATCTTTGCATAACCAATGAAAATTAAATCAATGATTTTTGGTCCTACCCTCATTCTCTTAGGACCAGGTTCCATTATTTTAGCTAGACACCCCCACACTTACAAGTATTTATAGGAAGACTTAGTTCCCTTAAATAGCTCATAGGGAAACTTTTCCTCTTGTTCGAGGCACCTTATTTTAAAGGTAATTCAGTGGTAAGATGGTTTCTCCCACGTTGAATGGGGTAACCTAGAGCTTAAAAGCATTGCAGTCATCATCTCTTTTAGAGTGCAATTCTTTCAGTCCGCAACGCCATTCGATTGAGGCAAGTATGGTGGAGTGACTTCGTGAATAATTCCGTGTTGTACACAAAATACCCCAAATTGTTCAACTTATTCACCTTTATCATCACTCCTCAATCTGTGAATCTTTCTGTTGAGTTGACTCTCTCAACTTCAAGTTTCTACACAACAAACTTTTCGATTGTCTCATCTTTGGTTTTAGTAAATATACATACTAATATTTTGTACTATCATTTGCAAAAGTCACAAAATATCTTTTCACCACCTTTAGTGGGGATGAATTTCAATTACATAGATCACTATGGATTAGTTATAGGGGTTCAGGTTTTCTTTCAACACTTAGAAAGATGGTTCTCAGTAAGTTTTCTTCAACACAGGCTTCACACTAGCGTTTAAAAACTTTTTAAGATTTGGGTATATACTCCAAATTCATTAGTTTCCGTATTGTGTCATAATTTACATGTCCTAATCTACCATAAATTAGAGGACTCAAGAATATAAATACAAATTATCTTTATTGATATTCTTGGGCATGATGACCATTACATTCATCTTCCACATGCCATTTTTAACATACCCTCTACCCACATATATTCCATTCTTTGTAAGAATACTTTTTTGGGTACTAAATACAATCTTGAATGCATGGCTATTCCATAGTGTCCCAGAAATTAATTTCTTCCATATGTCTGGTACATAGGGGCCCTCTGTCAGCCTCAACCCCTTGCCCGTGGTCAGCATTTGGACTACCGTCCCCTTTCCCCTTGATATCAAAGGTGGCAGATTTACCTATGTATAATTTTCTCCAACTTTTTCCAACTCAAGTGTGGAGAAAGCCTTATAGTCTTTGAAATTCGCAGCGCCTCTAATAAACAGATTTGTGAACAAGCAGTTGCTACAACACACTCTTGTTCACCCGGAAACTGTTTCAGCAGGAATGAACAAGGACAAAAGTTTGTTCACCCAGTTCGGCCAATTGCCTACGTCTAGGGAGGACTCTTCTCAGTCCTCAATCCACTAATCTCAAGGTTTACAAGTACACACGGTTACAACCCACGCAACCTATGCTACTCAACCTTAGTTGGATCCTCGTACACAATCAGAACAGGCTCTGACTTGTGTCTGCACACCCTCTACTGATATCTATCTAGAATAGCTACTTTCTCCTCGAAACTCAGTCTATTCTAAACAATACTCAGATTCTGCAGGGTTGCTATAGCATCTGCTGTAGCACACAACTGATGCATAATTTGTCCGCGTCGCTCCGAAGCCTTCCGCTGAGCCGTTCGAACGATTCCACGAGCACTGCACACTCTGGAATACTCCCCCTCACTCAGTGACCTCCTGTCACTAGCAAGCACTGCCGTCCAGACACTCGACCGAGTCACTCACCCGTCAATTCTTCCACGACTACCCTTGATCAACCAACAAGCACCACTGCTCTGAATTGACTTTCCCGATCAAGCTTGGATCAGACTACGCAAGTCCTGATCACCCTCTGCTTCAGTCACCACAGCTTTGCGCTCACGCTCTGCTCTCGGTGAAGATCAAAGATTTCGTCAGCACACCAAAATTACTCTCTCGGAATTCTGTGTGTATACTCGTTCACACTTACTTCTTTGATCAATCTTCATTGCTCTGAAAGGTCTTCTTTATATAGGAGCACCCACTTTCATCATTATCAGATTATAGCTCCAAAGCAAAAAACCCCTAATTTGTAGGAGATTACATTCAATTGGCAAATCTAATCTTCTACAATCAAATCTTCTTCTCCAGCTGGCAATCTCTAGTGGAATATTCTCTGCAGCAACTCTGAACCTCCTCTGATGCTCTTCGAAGGACTGCTACGCCCTCTTTCCAAAGGCCCAGGTTACTGCTACTCGGACAGACGCTACAGCTCTTCTGAACCAGCTCCTCCAGATATAGCTCTCTCCTGCTATAGCTGCTCCTTGTTCACTGGTCTTGTTCACATGTGCTGGACTCCTGCTATAGCAGCATCTTGTTCACTTGTGAGCTGATTTTGTCAAACACTGCCATACTGCATCATCAGTCTTAGTAGATAAGGTGGGTTTCTCTTGTGTCCAGCCATCACTCCTTGGGGTTTGAACCCACCAAGTTGAGCTCGAATATCACCGCCACGATTAAGTCTCCATTCACAGTGGATGCATTTGATTCCCTCTTTTTTCTTGGAGGTTTCTTGCAATCACCACCCCTGTGATCCTCTTTCTCTTAGTTGAACCATTTACCCTCAAACTTAGCTTGAAGCATTTACCCTCAAACTTGGACCCAATTCTCTTGGAAGCATGTGTGTCACACTCTCGCTTGGAATTGAACGCGTTGGTTCATTCTTGGCCGTAGCCATAATTGGGGTAACCCCAGGCACAACACTTTGTGTTGGCTGCTGACAAACATATTTTTAACCCTTTATAGTTGTCAAGTATATGTTTTAGGGCTCAAGTTGCAGTCAAAAATAATTTATAAACCTTAGTAAGCCGAGGGTCGATCCTAGGAAGAGGCATGTGCATATACCTACTAACAAATATTGTGTTTAGCTACTCTTAATACAAATTGGCAAGAAGTTATACTAATTCTATTAATGCTGCTAAGAATAGCAAGCAGTCTGATCACAGAGACTCTCTTCGTGTACTCTACACACTCTCAGTAATAAATAGCTACAGTTCTACCTCTCAAACTCATCCTATTCTATTACAGTGTATAGCTCACGGAATGCTTAAGCACACTGTTCACCAGAGTTGCTATATATCTTCAGTCCACGACACTCCAAGCTCTCGTGCCAAGTAGTCGGACCCTCTGAGTTCTTCAAACTCAGCCTCGTCTCCCTCTCAATCAATGACACACTCTGTCAATATTGAGTAGCCTCATTCACTGCTCCTCAGCCCGCGTCTCTGCCTGTCCGCGGCTGATCACCGAGCTCCTAACTATTCCACCAATGAGTAGCACTCCAGTAAAACTGGGAACCAGTCCAGAATCAAACTCCATGACTTTTGATTCCTCTGCGCAACACAAGCCTTTAACTAAGTGTATTAAACCCTACTACCGTGAGTTAATCTCTCCGTGTGTTCTTCTCTTGCGCTTTGTGTTTTCTCTCTGTGATTGTCTCACGTACTGCTGCCGTCTGCACTACTTTTAAATCACCCGCACCCCCCAAAAGCGCCAAGCATCAATATCAGAATCTTACTCTTAAATTCTAGCAAGTTTGTTAAAGATTCCATTACCAAATTTGAACCCCTTGGATCTGTATCTTTTTGAGCACGTGCTAGCGACTACTGACCTCTTGATAACATCTGCATACCTTGTTGATCTTTGTTGATGATAGCTGGATCACTCCGGGACCACAGTGTGCAACGCCGAAATTCTACTCTAGCTCTGGATCATCACAGCTGAAGCAGACTCTGTCTCTTCATACCTGTCTTTTGCCCATTCTTCAAATAGTGTCTCAGCTTAGATCTTCAAGGATTGCTGAGGCATACTCTGGATCTTTGTTGTTGTTGTTTTGTCAGTCTTCAGATTGTGCTCCAGCTATCAATCTTCATGGAGAGCTTCAGCATTCTTTTGAGCTATTTTGTCAAAGATGTCATATGCTCAACACAAACTTCAACCATGCCTAACACACAAGTTATTCAATAATTCTAATATTTCAATCACACTATGGAGTTATGAAAATAATCTAATAACATCAGGCATCCCGCCCAATCACGAATCATTGCCTGAATTAATCCACACTATTGAATGTCGCCCAGTCACTGATAATCAACAGTTTCGATTTATTAAGCTTAGAATTTTTAGATAAACAAGGTCAACTTCCCTATCGATTTATGTACTAACAATATAGCTAACATGCTTCGATATTAATTATACTTCATCCGGTTAATTACCTCACACCCAATCATCTTCTTAATTTTTAACTTAATTCCGTTCTAATAAGAAAGCATCCCAATCAATGGAAAACATGCAAGATTGATGGACTAAGAGCAATGTAATTAAAGAACTCCATTAACATAATTGAAAGGTTTCATTAAGATTGCAGGAATTGTTAAGTACACGCATGGGATCCATAGGATCCCGGAATAAGACAACTACTCCCTACTCATGGTAATAAAACCAGAATACATATATAAAAAGAGAATCAAAGATAAAGAAACCGAACGTAGAGAAGAAATCTTCTCTACGAAGCCGAGTCTCTGATCTTTTATCTTCTTGGAGTCTTGAGCCATCTTTGGTCTCTTCAAGAATTAGGTTGAATCTTGCTCATGTCAAGGATCCTAATTTTAGGCTTTTGGATCTCTTTTTATAATAAAATTGGCTCTGTCGAATCAGGAAATTCCGTCTAGCCCGGTTGTGCCTCAATCTAGCGGTTCTATGACCAAACCGCCAGTTCTCTTAATGAACCGCCGGTTCGGCCATGAACCGGGACATCTCAGAATCAATCTGAACCGGCGATTCTGCCTTCAACTGGCGGTTTAGTCTCAAATTGGGGTACTGTTCACTCGGGACGCTAATTCTGATGTTTCTGACTTTTTGAACCCTTTAAACCTTCGAATTTCGTCTTTAAGTAAACTACAAAGTTGTATTTGTTTGAGTTAACTTTCCAACAAGATATAGGATGCTTCAATCAGACAACGATCATGCGCTCGGAATGCGTTTGAAGATGAATAGGTCAATCTGCCATATATTTGGTCTGTATTCTCTTGAAAATTTGTGTTTTTCTTACTTTGATCCAAATGGGCTATAAAGTTTCATTTTAATAAACTTTGACCTAAAACAAGAGTAGCGTGATAAAAAAACAATAAAAAATCCGTGAAATGAATAGAAATCCATTGTAAACGAGTGAATATTTAGTCAATAAATTGACCAATCAGTCACCCATATCAAGACGAATGGCAATGCTCAAAAATCCATTTACATTGGTCCTCATCAACACATGTTTTTTATAGTCCATCAGCACATAGCCTATATAGAAATGGATCGTCCAAGCAGCACCGCTTTACATTTGATAAGAATTTCTTCTTCCGATTATCTGAGAGATTTGAGGGGATCATGCCACATGCTAAATAGTTCCCCACCAAGTGAATTCGTGATGGGTAGCTCATCTTCTTTGCGCTTGAGTTCTCCTAACTCAAGTCGCGAGAAGTGGTCGGTGACTAGGTTTTCTACACCAGCTTTGTCCCTGATTTCAATATCAAATTCTTGTAATAGGAGCACCCATCGAATTAATTTAGGCTTTGAATCCTTTTTGGTAAGAAGGTACTTAGGGCCTGTTCTTTTGCACTTAAATTATAAGTAAATAAGTTAAATTAAGTAAAGTTAAGTTAAGTACATTATAATTATTTTTTTTATTCTGGTGATGGTAGTTGTGTTGTGATGGTGGTGTTGTAATGGTGGTGGTGGTGTTGTGTTGTGGTGGTGATGGTGGTGTGGTTGGGGTGGTGGTGTTGGTGTGGTGGTGGTAGTGGTGTTGTGATTGGGTTGGTGGTGGTGGTGTTATTGTGATGGTGGTGTTTGTGTTGGTGTGGTGGTGGTAGTGGTGATGGTGATGTGGTTGGGGTGGTGGTATTGGTGTATTGTTATGTTGGTGGTAGTGGTGTTGTGATTGGGTTGGTGGTGGTGGTGTTATTGTGATGGTGGTGTTTGTGTTGTGGTGGTGTTGTTGGGGTGATGGTGTTATTGTGATGATGGTGTTGTTGTGATGGTCATGTTGTGGTGGTGGTTGTGTTGGTGTAGTGTTGTGATGGTGGTGGTTGTGGTGTTGTTGTGTGGTGGTGTTGTTGTGGTGGTGTAGTTGTGGTAATGGTGATCATAGTAGTGTTGTGGTGGTGGTGGTGGTGTGTTGTGGTGGTGGTGGTGGTGTGTTGGTGTAGTGTTGTGGTGGGGTAGTGATGGTGGTATTTAGTGGTGGTGGTGGTATTGTTGTGGTAATGGTGGTGGTAGTAGTGTTGTGGTGGTGTGTTGAAAGGAAAGAGATAATGAAAGCAAAGGAAAGAGATGATGAATAGTAACTTAAATAAAGTTAAGTTAAATAATATCTTGGAGGTATATGATTGACTATTCATAAGTCATTGAGCCAACACCTTAACACAACTTGGAGGCGACAATATAAATTATCACACTTTTGGCGTTGAAATATCAATTTTTTCTTTTAATGGGTTGAAAGTATATTTAACATTTTGCATTAACTTTTCTCTTTTTCATTTTTGTTTTTTTTTTTCTACATATTGCACTTTTCTACAAGTGCCCAGGAATAATGCAATTTTCTTCCTATATATATATGAAGTAAGTAATGCACAAATGATGCCTCACACTTTTAAAGAATTCATGAGTCCCTTTTGTGGCATTTAGATCAAAAGATGGAACCTATCACTCCTTTATGGTACTATTATATGGTTAAACTTGATTTCTCTTCTTTGACCAACGCCGCATGACTTATTGCTTTCATAATCCAATTGTTTTAGAACTTTAGCTTAAATCATTAGTAACAATGTTAATGACAAATAAAGTTCAAAAAATGAAACGAAGAAATAGAGCAAATAGCAAGGTAAGAATTGCCTGATCACCTATCACTGTTGATGGCGCCAACCTAGACAATGGCAAGGCAATCTACCATACTAGCCCGGAAACTAACTACAAAACACGCCCTCATCATTAGAGCCTTGACGACCATCAAATGAGTCTTTTATCTTACAGAAACCTTCTCACGAGTTTCCTAGCCAGCCAACGCAAGGCCAACCAACAAAACCAAGCCATGCTCCAAAACTTAAGCTCCAAGCTAAAACAAAATTCTAGAAAGCCAGATAACCCAAAAATCTAGTTCATCCTTTAGAAAACGAAAAAGCTACCCACAAAACTTGAAAAGAATACTAAGAAGTTTCGCTCATAGGAACACCATGCAAATAGAAAGAAGCTTGCCCAAAAGCTAAGGTACTTAACTACTTATGGACACTAGTAATGGAGAAATCAATTAGGCAAGTGGAGATAGTGAACAATAAGGGGGAGAAAACGAAACAGTTGATTGAACAGCCATATATATCCCCTCATACTTACACGCCTCTGGTCCCTTTCCCCCCACAGATTAGTGATGCCGTAAAGAGACAAACAATTTAAGAAGTTTGTGGAGAAAGTTATGCATCAGAATGCCATTCACGAGCTGATGGCTCAAGTACTATCTTATAATAATATTTTTATGGACATAATTTCTGGTAGGAGAAAAGCTGAGGAGCATTGGTAGCCTTGAATGATGAGTGTAGTGCCATAATTCTTATTTGTTCGGTACCTTCACTATTCAGCATGCCTTACGTCATCTTTATGCTACCATTTCTTTAATGACATATTCAATTCCTAAGAGGCTAGACAAGGGTGAACTTACCCCTACCTCTGTTTTCTTGTACCTTGCGAATCATTCTTCTAAATTTCCTAAGGGACTTCTAGACATTAAGGTGGGACATTTTGTATCCCAACTGATTTTGTGGTGCTGAAAATAGAGGAGGATAAGAAAATCCCTACCATTTTAGACAGATATTCTCGGCAACCATAAGAGCTATTATAGATTTCCATAATGGGTCACTAGTGCTCAATGTTAATTAGTGGAGAAAAGTTAGAGTATAAGGGATTGATTTCATGATTTGATTCCCCGTCATCCAATGGTAATCAACACATATTTTTACTAGTGGATTACATGTATAAATGGGTTAAGGCAGTAGGAACTTTCATCTAAGAAGTTCCCTAAAGTTCTAGGCATCGCCTAGTTAGCTGAGGCAACGTATGAAAAGTTTTCTAAAATGTGAGATGTCGCCTGGTTAGTTGAGGGGACATCTAGAAAGTTTCCTGAAATGTGAGGGGTCGCCTCGTTAGCTGAGACGACGTCTGGATTGTTCAACTGTATGAGGTGTCGCATGATATAAGGTGAGGTGACCCATGGGCATCTGTAGACTCATTTCTGACGCTTCTAGATCTTTTTTTTTTTTTTTGCTCTTTTTGCATATTTCGTTCTTTGATCCTCCTTGAAATGTAAATTACATGAAAGGCAAGTAAAGAGACATTAAACAGATAAAAGTCGCTCGGAAACGAGCCAAAATCCTTGAGAAATGAAGCCTAAAAAGTGTAAAAACTTTGACAAGGGCCTCTCAGTCAAGTATTATGGGAAAAGAGATGGTTCTCCATTGCACCTCCTCTCGTGCCTTCTAATTTGACCAGCTTGGTTCAATGACAGATTGGATGGTGTGGGCTGCTATGATCAAGGCCTTCAAATCTGGCCCCTTATCACTCGCCTTATGGTCTAGCTCACATCTATCTTCTGGTTGGTGAGGACCAAACAATTCACTGAGGCCTCGAGAGACTCACTGTCCAAGTCCTTGTCTTCTGAAGTGGGTTCCTCTGAATCTGCGTCATGCTCTTCCACCCACATGACTTGAAAAGTTATTGATTTGCATACATGTCCGGGGAAGAATCTCTCATAACATATAGCACTGGCCCTTCGCCCTTCATATCGCAATCTTAGCCTCGGTCATATATCGGAATCCCGGCACCGTTTCTTTTTCCCGGGAAGGTTCCTTTGGTCTAACATGCCCCCCACCAGAATTATGACTATACTTTTCTTATCCCCCATACAGTCCACGTTGCGGTAGCCCCATACTTCTGCTTCCTTTCTCAGCTGCCTTCTCATTCTCCACCAGGTGGGCCAATAGTATTACATTCTCTAGTCCCCTGGGTCGAAGGGCTCTAATCCCTTCTCGGATAATCGGCTTTAGACCCTTCCTAAAATTGCCCATAAATGCTTCATCGGTCATTCCTCCAAGTCCCCTAGATGATCGGGGTAAGCAGCCACCGTACTTTCTTGGGTGAGAGAAAAGAACTCCTCGTGCACTCTTCCTTCTAGTTGGCCTTGGAACTTCTCCAACAAGCCTTTGCGGAGCTTAGCCAAACAGTAGAAGTGTCGTTGAGCTTCGCACCAATCAAAAAGCAAGGCTTTGTCGTCCAAATACAGTGGTACTCAGCTTCTCGACTTTGGTCAGCCCATTCACCATGAAGTAGCACTCTGCTCGGTGCACCCAACCTCGGATAATGTCGCCATCTCGATGGGTATCTCCATCTCGAATCCTCAGAGCGAAAGCTCTTGTTCAGCCTTTGTAGGCTTCTCTCGGGGGTAGGTGTGAAAACCCTCCCCCGGATCATCGAGTCTTGGTCCATAACCTGCATTGTAGTGGTGGGTTCCCCGTCAAACCTCGTCCGAGCAGGGAGGTCCACCTCGGATACGCTTGGGTCTTTCCACTCCGGTGGCCATGCTCTTGCGGGAAGGCGAGCCAAAATGGTTCTTCCCCTCGTACCGTGGTTGTCTCATATGTGTGAAGGTTGGCATAGGGCCTAAGGTGACAGGGTGGACCCCCGATTCGTCCCCATGGCAGCTTTGCCAAGGTTAAGAGCTTCGGTAAGGGAGGAATCCGTTGGTTCTACCTAATCGTTGTTCTCCGGTTTGGCTAGCTCACTCGAACTTGGTATGTCAGAATTCCTCCATGGATTTGGTCACCAATTAGTCTGGCTTCAATGGAAGTTTTCATCTCCTTCATTTCGCTCTCGGTGTTTCCAACTTACCCTCAAGGGCCTTCATGCGCTCCTCCAACGCTTATGTTCTCATTGTCACCATTTTCACACCAGAATCAAATTGCTCTGAGACCAATACGATAGAGACTCAAAAAACTCATGTATGTTTATTTGATAGAAAATTAAGGCAGAAGTGTAAATTTGTGGAAAAAGTGAACAAAAGATTGTGCAATGAGTAGATAATGCCTAATAACCCCCTTGTACCGAAGAATTATCGAGGCCCAAGACAAATGCCCAATTACTACACTAATATGACCAAGATAGATACTTTTTTGCATGCCTTTTTTATGCTAAATAATGTTGTCCAGGTCCTCTTTCTATAGTGGCTGGTCCAGCTCTTTGCCTTGAGTAGCGATCTTTTTAATAATCCTTTTTAAGGGGGTCCGGGTCCTTTGAGTGATAGGCCAACTTTAAGATGCATACTTTGTATTGGTGGTGTGCATTTCATCATAGGGTTGCAGCTAGAGGGAATCTAATGTTGGCCAAAATTCTTCTCTTCTTCCAAGTGGGCCTTCGATGCCTGTCCACTCCACTTTGACTCGCGGATTTCACTAAGAGTTGGCCCGACCCTGCCCCATTTTTGCTAGTCATGACATAGGTTTTGATGGACGAAGTTCCATAAGAGAATTGGAGGGAAACAAGGGGTTTAACATTTAATTTGGACAATAATCATCAAGGAATGACCATCAAACTCATACTGCATCCATATTGGCTCTTGCTAATATGGGTGTATCAAGTTTCAGCATATTATTTATTGTAATAGTTAAGTTTGGAGGGTGGGTTGAAATCTTATTGTCAGAGTTTGGCCTGTATTATGCCCTTATTGGGAGACACCTATAACTGATCGAGAGCAGACTGTATTGCCATGAGCAAAACTTTAAGACATGGTTCATCTAAGGTAAGAATCCCACTTCCGGTAAGCCTGTATAAGGAGAAGATAATACGGTCGTATTGTAATTATAGCATGTATTGGGTCTACTCAATACGACACAGACAAAGAGCCATTAAACCTTTACTATAAATAGGCACAAAATAACACAAAAATTGAACAAAAGCTCACAATTTTAGAGGAGATTCTAGGTCAAGGAAACCTCGTCTTGCAACAACTTTAGAGGAGAAAGCGCTTGGAGGAAGGCACCATCAAGATATCATCAATAATATATAGAGAAAATCCATTCTTTTTCAATTCATAGTTTGTAATTTGTAAGTATACTGAATTTCATAACAAGTTGTGTGCGTAGTGCCCCTTTTCTAGTGGTGCATACTGATGTATGCTTGATTTCAGAAAACGTTGTGTGAGCTCATCTTAAGCTTTATTCATGCAGTGAAATTACGCTTCATATATGACGGCATGTCATTGTGATTCTCTGCTGCACGGCTAGCTGTAGAACAAAAGACTCTATAGTTTTTATTTTTCTTCTCTATTTATTCCCTTCGACTTGGGCCGAGCTGACTTCCCTTGCACGAATCAAAAGTGATTCGTGCAAGGCTTCTCAAAGTGATTCTCCCAAGTTGGGCGAATTAAACTGGCAGTGTGTTTCTCTGCTGCACGAATCAAATTTGGTTGTTCGAGTCACTCCTGACTCGTGCACTCTTGGGCAGATCAAAGTTGATTCGGGAAAGCTCCAAGGTGAGTCATGAAGTCTTGGTCGAGTCAAAGTGGTAGTGTGCAATGGGGTTGGACGCATTAAATCCTCTTGGGGAGTCACTTTTGATTAGGCCACTTCTTGGGCGAAACACTTCTGCAGTGTTAGAATCTCGTTCGTTTGACCCTTCAATAAGTTGTAGCCCTTTGAAATAGCTTTCCAACAAGATATGACACGCCTCAATCGGATAAGAATCATTTTCTCGGCAAGCCTTAGATGACGAATAGATCAATCTTCCCAGAATTGGTCTATATTCTCCAAATGCTTAATAAAGTTCTAAAGGGTCTTGATACACATGCGATGCGAAACACTACAAATAAGTAATCTATCACACGCAAAATGTAACTAAAAGATGTGAATAAACAACTCGATGGATCATATAAATACGCTCCATCTATATACCGTGAATAGTTTAGTTAAATATGCCTTCAAACTTTGAGCTAATGTATATTTTTTATTTGCAAGTGCTTATATGCATGAAGTGCTATACTAGACACCAATTTGATGACAAGATGAGATTGATGGTTTGAATCCTGTAGAACTAACACTAGCACATACTGACCGTGATAGCTGCTTATTGTTATTGTAAGGGAGTTATTTTATTGTATTTCTAAAACAATTAATCATACAAAGACAGTTGGTGATTAAACAAGCAAGTTGATATCTCTAGAAAGGGAACTTATAATTTGAGAGATGTTAGTATTGATTCAAGGGCAACGACAATTTCTCTTTGCTTTGAAACATGTATTTGACTATAATCATTGTATGATTTGATCAGGAGCGGAAGGGGTGTATGAACCTTGAAATAGCTGTTTATATTGAGTTTGTTAACTGCTTGCATTCAATCTCATTATTTATTAGTCAAAACCATCATCCGTATTTGAGTAGGGTGAGTAAATATGTGAAAATTTACTCCCTTTATTACATGACATGGTATTGATCTGTTGAGTAATTACAAGTCATGATTGACAAATGCATATTTCAAAATTGAATTTGTGTCCCATATTATGTGTGTCATGTTTTTGTGCAAAGAGTTGTTCAAGTAAACTAGAAAGTATGTGTAGAATAGCCAAAGAACAACTACTCCACTGAAGTCAGGCGTTGCAAAATAAGATGTTGTAGCAAATGCTGAAGTCGAGCTTGCTGTCATCCAGAGGAGGATATCGGCAGATTAAAAGAATCTTCTGCAGATCTCAAAGATCAAGGAATCTGAGATCTCCGGAGTATCGGCTATAGAGAATATCTTCGATGACATCCCCGATTCGCAATCACCTGGCATGGCAACAAAATAAGATCAAACAAAAATTCTTGTTGAATATTTGGATAAGATCCTTAGAAGATTGTCGAGAGCCTTAAAAGAAGCAGATTGGAGTTGAAGTAATACACATCGAGAAAAACATTCAAGCAGCTCTCTGGTTTTATAGCAATATACCAGAGAGGACGAGTTAAGTGTTTTTGAATGCACGCATCGGAGATTGGAACAAAGTTGTCACTCAAGCACAAGAACCCGGAGTACATGCTGAGACAACACGTTTAACAAACCCTGTTGCAAAACAGATCTGCACAGACATCCGGGAGGAAGTTGAGTGGACAAGCAGCTGTTCGGGAGTACGGGAGCTGTTGTGACAAGCCATAGGGAGGGATCTCTATACTAAGGGGTGCTCAGTGCGCATCCAGACGAGTCGGTGGTAGAAGGACTTGAAGAGGAAGTCTTGCAAGTTTGTACTTACTTGTTCCGATCGTAAAATAGTGTATTGCTGCTTGTCGGGGTTAGGAGAACCCCCCTCCCCATAGTAGGGACACTTTGTCCTGACGTGGGTTACTAAATCCCTGCGTCTTGTCTTTACGATTACAGTATTTACTTTCCACTCGAAACAAATCGTACTATTCCAACGTGTTTCCTCAGCAGTTGTTATAACAACAATAGAGACAAGTTCTGTGAGCAGCACAAGAACTACAAGTGGTATCAGAACAGACATCCGACACACAGGGCAAGATCGGAGGAAACCCATATGAGTGGAAGAGACATGGAGAGACCTCCCAATTTGGAGGAATATTATTTTTGCTACTGGAAGTCAAAAATGAAAGCATACATCAGGTCAGTATATGAGTATGTTTGGAAGGAAGTTGTTGAAGGCTGGGTGATAGAGCATATTTATACGAATTATTTAGATCATAACCCTATGCTTGTTTGCATTATTTTGTGTACAAGATTACTGGTTTCCAGTGTTTTTGTATTACAGGGCAAAGCGAGGGCCTAAGTCGGATACGCGCTAACAGGCAGCGTTTAGGACGCGCATCACACAGCCTGCGGAGCTAGCGGCGCAAACAGAAGAATTGGCAAAGTCGACCACGGTGCGCTAACCGATTGCGCTAAGCAGTATGCCGTGCGCCGTGCGCAGATGATGGTGTTTCCAAATCCTGACACCACCAGATTTGGAAGTTGCTAAGGATGAGCCTCTTGAGCAGTATATAAAGAAGAGAAGGAGGCTAGGGTTTAGGCATCAAGATACACAATTCGTACACCAAGGAGGCACTGCGCAGCAGAACTGGAAAACACACGAGCTTGCTGAGAGGATCTGCGCTAGCCGACTGCGCCAGCCAAGACTGCAACCTGCACGCACTGTTTGCTATTGTTTTCTTGGACACCTTAGTTATTATTTACTGTTTCTATGATGTTTACTACTAGCATGTCTAGCTAAACGCTTAGTATCGGTTGGGCATGAATCTATGAGTATTTCCTTTGAGACTTGCGCTTAATGCATAGCCTGCTTGCTAATATTAATTCTGTGCACATTGTTGGCAGCCTGTTGCATGAGTAGGGGAAGCCTTGAACCGCAATCTTACTCTTGTTGCTTGTTGTTGTTTGTTAAACTAGTTGAATAGCCTGACGGTGCCAACTAGGAGTAACGCGCTAGGATAGACAATTACTACCTTGATCGGATTCGTAGTTGTTTAGTCTAGTTCAAGAATTAATAGTACATGAACTTTGATCGGAACATGCGCACATGTTAGGAAGCCTTGACCGGACACTAACTTAAGTAAAATCAAGCTATAGACGTTTAGAGTCAATGATAAGGGATACACTCATAGAGGATTGTCTGCGCCCCGATACTTCTCATAGTCATAGTACTTAATCTCTACTGCCTGCGCATGTCTAGTGCAATTCCTGCGTTTACGACTGTTTACTCGCGCATAGCGCAACCCCAATCACTCACACCCCCAGCTTTCGTAAGTGTAGGTCACTGGTTAAAACTGAACTGCTTGCTCCCTGTGGAGATCGACCCTGACTTAACCGCTGTACTAGTGGAAGAGGAAGGATTAATTTGACGCGTACAACGACGCGCGATCACTGGGTTGCACCATCAGGCGTAGCAGATGCTCTTGGAGTTAAAGCACCAAAACTAGAGAAAGACTGGACTAAAGATGAGAAGAAAATATTCCAAGGAAATAGTCAGGCTCTATATGCTATTATCGCTGCAGTGGACAAACGGAACTATAAATTGATTGCTGGTGTTGAAATAGCAAAAGTAGCATGGACCATCTAAAAACAAACTTTGAAGGAGATGCCAAGGTAAAGAAGACCAGAATGCAGATACTGAGGCTTAGCTACGAACAACTGATGATGAAAGATGATGAGACCATAGCAGACTTCAACAACTGCCTGATGGATATAGTAAATGAAATTGGGATTCTTGGAAAGCATGTATCAGAAACTGAACAAGTTGAAAAAGTCCTCAGGTCACTTCCTCAGAAGTTTGATGTCAAGGTAATAGGCATTAAAGAAACGGCTGACTTGGAAAAATTGAAGTTGGACTCTCTCATGGGATCTCTCAGAGTCTATGAGATGAAGATAAACAGCAGAAAGTCAGCAGAGAAGAAGACTAAAGGAATTGCTTCAAAGGCTGCTGCAACAGACGCTGAAACAGTGCCTGACGGTGAAATGAATGATGATCAAATAGCCGTGATGGCTAAACAGTTTGGAAGGTTAATGAAAATGATGTACAAGAAAAGAACAATTGCAAAGCTCGTGGTGAGCAAGGATATCAAGGGAAGAATGAGGAGCAGAGTGACCAAAGATACCTCGAAGGAAAGATGATAGATTTCAAAAAGGCAAACGTAGAGACAATGAACAAAATCCGAGTGAAGAGATTCAGTGCAGAGCTTGTCAAGGATATGGCCACATACAAAGCTAATGTGCCAACACTCTGATGAAAAATAAAGCCATGGTAGCGACTTACAGAGATGATGAGTCCGAGGGCAGCGATACTAGAGAAGATCAGAGTAACTTTGTTGCACTGAAAACTGTAACTGAAGATGTCACAGATCTTGTCACACTGATTGCTAAGGAAGCAGCTGAGGAGACTGACCTTAACAGTGACTCCGACTCCAGTGATGGAGAAGAAATTGATGAGGAAACTCTAAGGATAAATCTGAGGAATATGTATGACAAGTGGAAGTTGGTTGCAAAGACAAATGAAAAACTCAGAGTTATGAACAAAATCCGAGTGAAGAGATTCAGTGCAGAGCTTGTCAAGGATATGGCCACATACAAAGCTAATGTGCCAACACTCTGATGAAAAATAAAGCCATGGTAGCGACTTACAGAGATGATGAGTCCGAGGGCAGCGATACTAGAGAAGATCAGAGTAACTTTGTTGCACTGAAAACTGTAACTGAAGATGTCACAGATCTTGTCACACTGATTGCTAAGGAAGCAGCTGAGGAGACTGACCTTAACAGTGACTCCGACTCCAGTGATGGAGAAGAAATTGATGAGGAAACTCTAAGGATAAATCTGAGGAATATGTATGACAAGTGGAAGTTGGTTGCAAAGATAAATGAAAAACTCAGAGTCTAAATCACACAACTAAAGGAACAGAAGAAAAGTCTGGATGAGACTCTTGCTGCAACAAAGACCAGACTCAGTAATGAAATTTGTGATCATATTTGGTACTTCGATAGCCGTTGTTCAGCTCATATGGCAGGTAATTCAGCATTTCTTAAGCACCTAACATCTCTGAAGGGAAGATTAGTGACGTTTGGAGATGGTGAAAAAGGAAAAGTTGTTGAAGCAGGTGTTCTGGAACTACCTGGATTGCTCAGTCTGAAAAACGTTCTTTACGTTGAGGGTCTGTGCGCAAATCTGATCAGTATTAGCCAAATATGTGACGACTTTTGTGACGTAAAGTTCACCAGAAACTCTTGCAGAGTTCTCAATGCTGATGGGGACTGCGTGATGTGTGGTAGTCGCTCCACTAACAATTGCTATTTGTTAGATGTTGTAGGAACTGGGTTCGAGTGCAAAATGTCTACTTACCAAAACATGTGAGATGAATCTGTGGCACAGAAGGTTGGGACATCTGAATCTGAAAGCTCTGAAGAAGCTGTCAAACAAAAAACTTGTAAGAGGGCTTCCTATTATCAAAGAGAAGAGAATAGAGTTTGCAGAGGATGTCAGATTGGTAAGCAGACCAGAGCCAGTCACCCAGCAACCACCCAGATAAACACAAGGCGAATTTGTGAGCTACTTCATGTGGACCTTGTTGGACCATTTCAAGTAGAGGGGATTGGTGGAAAAAGGTACGCCTTGGTAAGTGTTGATGATTTTTCCAGATATGCTTGGGTTGAATTCCTTAGAGAAAAAACAGAGACTGCTGAGCATCTTGTTGAGCTAATTATCAGATTACAGCGTGAGAGAGATGTATCCCTTGTGTTCATCCGAAGCGATCATGGCAGAGAATTTCAGAATCAGTCATTTGAGGAGTTTTGCAAGAAGGAAGGCATTACACATCAGTTCTCCTCACCACTGACCCCGCAACAGAATGGAGTTGTTGAGCAGAAGAATAGATCAATTGTGGAAATAGGAAGGATGAAGTTACAGGCCAAAGATGTAGCACTACACTTTTGGCCGGAGGCTCTTAACACGGCTTGTCACATACTTAACCGTGTAACACTACGGGAGAGTACTGACAAAACGTGCTACGAGATCTGGAACGGTAACTGTGAAATATTTTCATGTATTTGGTTCCACGTGCTATATCTTAGATGACAGGGAGTATAAGCAGAAGCTGGATGCTCGAAGTGACGAAGGAATTTTCCTAGGATACTCCCGTAACAGTCGTGCCTACAGAGTCTATAATAGAATGACAAAGAGTATTATGGAATCATCAAATGGTGTAATCGATGATGGAGAGCCTAACACCACTGACGGTGTAAAAGGTTGGATTCCCCAGTCAGCTGATAAAGATACAGTAAGTAATGCTGAGGTCCTAGTAGAATAAGCTTTAACAGAGACGGATTCATAGACACCAGTTGCTGAGGAAGTAGCTGAGGATAGTGCTGATGCAGAAGAAGAGAACGAGATGATTCCTTCACGTCATGTTTAGAAACATCATCCTTTGACCAATGTGATTGGCAGTCCAAGAGAGCGTATGGTCACTCGAGCAATTAAGAAAGATTACAGAGAGATGGTGCGATTCGCTTGCTTTGTGGCTATGCAGGAGGAACTTAGAGAGTTTGTTAGAAATGATGTCTGGGAACTGGTTCCACGGCCTTCTGATGTGAACGTGATTGGCACAAAGTGAGTGTTCAAAAATAAGACTAATTACAAAGGAAAGTCATTAGAAACAAAGCGAGATTGGTGGCACAAGGTTACTCACAGATTGATGGGATTGACTTCTGAAATTCGTAGTGTCTTAATTCGACAGATTCTGTGAACAAGCAGTTGCTGCAGCACACTCTTGTTCACTTAAATATTGTCACAGCAAGCAATGAACAAGGCACAGGTTTGTTCACCCAGTTCGGCCAATCTGCCTACGTCTGGGGAGGACTATTCTCCAGTCCTCAATCCACTCAACCAAAGGTCCCAAGTACACTCGGTTACAACTCACGCAACCTATGCTACTCAACCTTGTGTGGACCACTCAACACAATCAGAACAAGCTCTGATTTGTGTCTGCACACCCTCTACAATATGTCAATCTAGAATAGCTACAATCCTCTCAAAGAACTCAGCCTATTCTAAATTACACTACTCAGCAGGGTTGCTGCAGCAACAGTTGAAGCACAATGTCCGCGTCGCTCCAAGGCCTTCTACCGAGCCTATCGAACCTCTCCAAGAGCGCTGCACACTCTGGACAACTCCCCCTCACTCAGTGACCACCTGCCACTAGTGAGTACTCCCGCACGACACTCGACCGAGCCTTCCACCCGTCAGTTCTTCCGCGGCTGCACTTGATCAACCAACAAGCTCCCCAGCTCTGAATTGGCTTCCAGATCAAGCACAAATCAGACTCTGCAAGTCCTGATTCTCTTCTGCAATACTCACCACAGCTCTGCGCTCAACGCTCAACGCTCTGCTCACGGGTGATGATCGAAGAAAACTCCCGTCACACACCAAGAATCCTTACTCTGAAATCTGTGTGTGCTCTCGTGTATCCCTCAGCTTCGATCAACCTCTTCAGCCCTGAACACCTTCTGCTTAAATAGCCGCACCACTTTAAGCAATTTCCAGGTTTTTAGGCAATTGACCCACAAGATCAATTATCTCCTAAAATCTAGGAGATTAGATTTGATTATTCTCTCCAATGCAAATCTCCTTCTCTGACTTGTAAACCTAGCTGGAAAATACTCCATAGCATTTTAGAAATTCTCCAGATGCTCTGCATAAGGTTTCCGGCCCTTCCGAACAAGCCCAGACAGCTGCTACTTTTTGGACAGTTGAAACAGCCTGTTGAACAAGCTCCTGCTGCAGCTGCTGCTAGTTCACTTCTGCTTGGCTTGCTTGTTCGTTTGAGCTGTAGCAGCTCCTTGTTCACTTATGCTGATTTTGTCAAACACTGCCATACTTGCATCATGAACTTCAAGGAAACCTTCGCATCAGTGGTTCGCTTAGAAGTTGTTCGAATGCTAATGGCCTTAGCGTGTTTCTTTGGTTTCACACTGCATCATATGGATGTGAAGTGCGCCTTCCTAAACTGAGTGTTACAGGAAGAAGTGTATGTAGCACAACCTCAAGGTTTTGTTGACACACACAAGTCGGACCATGTGTACCGATTGAAGAAAGCATTGTATGGTCTCAAGCAGGCGCCCAGAGCCTGGTATGAGCGTTTGACACAGCTTCTACTCCAACAGGGATATGAGCGAGAAGGAGTTGACACAACGTTGTTCATCAAACGGACGAGCTCTGATTTTATAGTGGCTTAAATATATGTCGATGAGATAGTGTTTGGTTCCACATCTACCAAGCTGGTGAAGCTGTTCGTGGAGCAGATGTAGAGCGAGTTCCAGATGAGCATAGTTGGAGAACTAACCTATTTTTTAGGTTTTCAGGTATACCAAAAGAAAGATGGCATATTCATCACACAAAGCAAGTACGCAAGGAATCTGGTGAAAAAGTTCAATATAGACAAGGCAAGCCACAAGCGTACCCCGCTGCCACAAATCAGAAGGTGACTAGAGATGATGCTGGAACAAATGCTGACCAAACGCTGTATAGAAGTATGATTGAGAGTCTACTCTACCTGACAGCCAGACCAGACATTGCCTATACCGTGGGAGTATGTGCCCATTACCAAGCTAATCCCATGGAGAGCCATGTATCTCAGGTGAAGAGGATTATACGATATGTTGCAGGTATTGCTGAAGTTGGACTCTTGTATCTAAAGATACAACATCAAGCATTGTAGGATATTGCGATGCAGATTGGGCAGGCAATGCAGATGATAGGAAAAGCACTTCTGGAGGATGCTTTTATGTTGGAAATAATCTTGTCTCTTGGTTCAGTAAAAAATAGAATAGCATCTCCCTATCAACAGGAGAAGCGGAATATAAAGCAGTTGGGAGTAGTGCTCAGCAGATGATGTGGATGAAGCACATGCTGAAGGAATATGGTGTGCTGAAGGAATATGGTGTTAAACAATATGTCATGACACTGTACTACGACAACATGAGCGCCATCACCATATCGGAAAATCCAGTTCAGCATACACGGACAAAGCATATAGAGATCAGACACCACTACATTTGTGAACTTGTGGAGAAGAAGGAGCTGATTTTGACACATGTTCACACGGACAGCCTGAAAGCTGACATCTTTATAAAAGCACTGAGCATGCAACAATTTGAGACCTTGAGGTCTGAGCTGGGACTATGCGTGATTGAAACCTGATCACGGCATGACCTGTAGTAGCTCTTGAATAAGGAAAAATGCTAAAGTTTGGGCTACTAGAAATTCTAAGAGGCAATGTAACAACTATCTTTCAGCTAATGTCATTGCCTGGTTACGTGATGTTTTAGATCTATGTGTAATTTCTAAAGGAATTATGGGTGGGCCAAATCTGGGCCAAAATATTTGAGGCGGGAAATAAGGGATATGACAGTTTCTTTTGGAAATTGCCTTAATTTTAGGAAATCCGATTTTTATCTCAAAGCAAGCCCTAGAAGTTGAAGTTTGAAATTCGCTTACAACACTCGCCTCTCAGTTGATCAAATCTATAATCAGTATGGTGAACTCTCAAGAAGCTACTCCAGCAACAGACTCCGGCGCGTCTCATGCCGCTGCGACATCCATCGAGTTTGACCCCTCTAACAGTGGTGCCGCCACAAAAAACCGATAGGACAGAGCGATGCCCAAAAGTAAGTCGCAAAGCTCAGTTGTCAAAGAAGACAGCAAGAAAGAAGATTTCTAAGAAGGCCACGCTTGTCGAGAAGTCTGTGCCACAAGAGGGAGAGGGATTTGAGCCTCAAGAACCGGCCGAGAAAGAAGCACCAGCACCTAAGCCCAAAAGAACAATCTCCAAGAAAGTTGTGGACGAAGGCAAAAAGAAGAGAAAAGTAGAGAAAAAGGGAGAGAAGAAAAAGGATGAACATGATGCTGAGAAAAGAGAAGGCTGACCAATTAGCTGCTAAGATGGCCAGAGTTGAGGTGGAGAAAAAGGCCTATGAAGAAAGGATTCAACCTGCCAGGGAGAGGGCAGAACAACTAAGGCGTGAAGCAGCTGAACTTGAACTGCTGATTAAGGGATCAGAGAATGTTGATCCAGTTGCTGAATCAGCTGTCGAGGACACTGATATTGCGTCGTCTGTTGAGGTAATATCCACTTCTGCTAATATTGAGAAAATTGTTGAAGGAGCTGTTGATCCCATTGTTGAGGAAACTGCTGTAAAGGTCATTGGCCCATCTGTGAACAAAGAAGCCACGGAGGGTGTTGTTGAGGAGACTGTCAAGAAAGCTGCTGATGAAATGTCTGAAGAGAGCCCTACAGGGGGAGCTGACCCTGTTGACACAATTCCCGCTCGAGTGGAATTTGAATTCGACGAAAAGAGTGTGAAAAATCCAACTGATATTGAAGTTGCTGAACAGTTCATTGGTGGAGAATCATCCACAGGGGAGGAACCATCTGCAGCAGTTGTAGAGTCAGATCCATCTGAAGAGAGATTATCCCTATCAGAGGAAGAAGTTTCAGTTGTGAATGCTCTTCATGTTGAGCAGCCAGTGTCTGTGGAAGGCGCTGTTCCTATAAGAGTTGATCTGGCTGAGTCGAGTAGGCCGAAAAGGAAAGGGAAGAATATTGATGATGACCCTGCGAGTAAAAGATCGAAGTCAATAAAACCGGTTGGAGTAATGAGAAACCAGGTGTGGTTTGTAGATAAACCAAGAGCTGATCGTTGGAAAAATGTACAGAAAAAGTGTCTGGTCTTGGAAAGGGTACTCAACGAGGACAGATTCTCTTCCAAGTACATGATGGAGCTGTTTAAGAGAACATGTTTGTATCGTTCCCAGAAAAAGGCAAAGAGATTTGATGAATCAGTGGTGAGAGAGGTGATAGCCAATTTGAGTGAAGAATTTGGTAATGAGACGAGCTCTGAGTATGGGCTGATATGGGTCAGAGGGAGCCTGATCAAAATCACGCCGGGGATTATTAATAAATTCTATGACATTAATGCTGAAGAAGCAGTTGAAGTAAAATTTGAGGAGTCTACTGATTGGGATGTTGTAGCCATGAAGCTGACTAGGGGATGATCGTTTGGATGGTCCGCAGATCTGACCTTTGGGGTATTGTCTGCAAAACATGTAACCAAAATCAATTAGTGTGAGTCAGCACAAATGGTGGACGTCCATAAATGTCATCAAAATCAACAAAGGTTACGCCCTACTGCTAGAGGCTATTAGGGATGAAAAGAAGGTTGGCCTAGGGAAAGTGATCTTCGACCAGATAGCGGAGCATGCAATCTTCAAAGGGGTAAATCTAAATATTGGGTTTTCCTCATTAATCTATGAACTTGCTATTGATCAATGTCCAGAATTAAAGAAAGGCGGACCCAAGCTTTCCAGCAATCCAGAAGCACTAGTAAGCGACCACAAGCTTTTTAAGGGAAAGCATGTTCTGGATATCCCTTTGTCAACCTGTGAACATCCAACTCCAATACCTGTTGGAGCTCTTGCTGAAGAGGGCAACTCGTCATTTACTGCTATTAGGAAAAGCATGGTTGAACGAATGATTTATCTTCTGGAAGCGGAGAGAGTGGCGCTGACTGCGTCTGTGGAAAGCCAGAACCGCCGCATAAGAAAAGTTGTCCAAATGCTCATTGACCTTTGTTATCATCATTAGCTGGCTCCGGAAGAAGATGAAGCTAGTAACATCTAAAACTCTCATCCTTTGAAGAACCTTGTTGAACTCCAGTTATTGAATTTTTTTTTCTTTCTTTCTGTTGAACATTTGCATCCCCTTGCCGAGTTTTTGGCAATTTAGGGGGAGAATATTTTGGGATTATGGGGGAGTAGTAGTTCATTTTCTTTGCATCTTAATTTGAACAACTACGATAGCGTAAAAATGATGTATCTTGCCAAAAACTGCAAAGGGGAAGATTGTTAGTCCCATATTATGTGTGGCATGATTTTGTGCAAAGAGTTGTTCAAGTAAGCTAGAAAGTATGTGTAGAATAGCCAAAGAACAACTACTCCACTGAAGTCAGGCGTTCCAAAACAAGATGTTGTAGCAAATGCTGAAGTCGAGCTGGCTGTCATCCAGAGGAGAATATCGGCAGATTCCAAGAATCTTATGCAGATCTCGAAGATCAAGGAATCTGAGATCTCCGGAGTATCGGCTATAGAGAATATCTTCGACGACATCCTCGATTCGCAATCACCTGACATGGCAACAAAATAAGATCAAACAAATATTCTGATTGAATATTTGGATAAGATCCTTTAGAAGATTGTCGAGAGCCTTAAAAGAAGCAGATTGGAGTTGAAGTAATACACATCGAGAAAAACATTCAAGCAGCTCTCTGGTTTTATAGCAATATACCAGAGAGGACGAGTTAAGTATTTTTGAGTGCACCCATCGGAGATCGGACCAAACTTGTTACTCAAGCACAAGAACCAGGAGTACATGCTGAGGCAACACGTTTAACAAATCCTGTTGCAGAACAGATCTATCCAGACATCTGGGAGGACGTTGAGTGGAGAAGCAGCTGTTCGAGAGCACGGAGCTGCTGTGACAAGCAATAGGGAGGGATCTCTACACTAAGGGGAGCTTAGTGCGCATCCAGACGAGTCGGTGGTAGAAGGACTTGAAGAGAGGGTCTTACAAGTTTGTACTTCTTGTTCCGATCGTAAAATAGTGGATTGCTGCTTGTCGGGGTTAGGAGAACCCCCACAGGAGGGACACATTGTCCTGAAGTGGGTTACCAAATCCTTGCGTCTTGTCTTTACAATTACAGTATTTACTTTCACTCTAAACAAATCGTATTATTCTTAATGCGTTTCCTCAGCAGTTGTCACAACAACAACTGAGACAAATTCTATGAGCAGCACTAGAACTACAGAATTGATACTATAGTCTAATAGAATTAGCAATTTAATGTAATATGGGCCAAACATGTAAAACGCGGAGTATACAGAGTTTAGGAGGCGTCGTGCGGAAAAATTGATTGATTTACATAAGGTCATATAATTGAAATTTCTGGATGAGTTTTTTGAAACAGCGGAACATGCCTCATAGTGGATGAATTGAAATTATTCACGAGCCATATTATCCAACCACATTAAAAGGTTAGTTATACAGATTACTTTGTTGGTTCTGCGTAGAGCAGCTCACAGTATACTTTCCAGGGACAAAGACATCATTAGCATATGCTTCACAGTCGACATCCATGTTTTGTACCGTGCGAAATCATTTGACATATCTAATTTGATCGTCCCGCCGTTTGTTGTTAACACTATCAGGTAGCATGTTGTGTAACTATCATCTGGATCTGAATACAGCTCGACGTGCAGGTCCAGCACTACTACACCTGTATAGTAAATTCACATTTCATAGGTCATTCATTAACTAGCAATTCAAATTCTGTATAGTAATACAGCTCGACGTGCAGGTCCAGCAATACAGCTCGACGTGCAGGTCCAGCACTACTACACCTGTATAGTAAATTCACATTTCATAGGTCATTCATTCATTCACATTGTATAGTAACTCGTATTCTTCAAATTCAATCTTCGGAAGAAAAAAATACCAAGTTAATGAGTAGGGTTGAAACTTACACTCTTTCTTAGTTGAAAAAGATTTCAGAATAAATGTTTTTGGTGGCCTTTTCGTTTTCGCAGTGACCTGTAGATTGAGTTTTTTTAGCTCATAGAAGGAGTTTTTTATGTAACATTTAGATAGATATAAAAAAGTGAGAAAAATCACAGACCTGAGCTTTACTGTTCAAATCAATTGAGACCCATGTTTCAATAAACTCCCCTGAACAAATCAAGAAGCAACGTAAGTTCATACTTGAGTTGAATTTTATAGGTTTGAATTTTCGTATGTACCGTCTTCAGATGTCTCAGTGTTGATTACCGCACCCTTGGAGAGAAGAGATCTGCCCCGTTCGAAATCAAAATCATTATCATCAATCTCCTTAATGGACAGCACAGTTGACCTCACTTTCATTCTGTTAGTGCACCGTGTTCTGGCCTTGAGAGTGTCCGCTCCTCTGACGGCTTAGTTATTGACAATGATAAAGTTAAAATTATGGGAAGAGATTTATGCATGTCAGACAGTCCAGATACTTACATGTAGCGGCTGCTGCGGTGAGAGTCAGAATGTCAGCGGCATTAGTAGCAGTCTTAGCGGAGGCGAAAACTGTGCCAAGCTGCTGTCTGGTTGCTCCCATTGCAGATGCCATTTCTGCGCACTGAGAAGCAACCAAAGCTGCAGCAGAAGCCACTGCTGATTCCTTGCTTGTTTTGTCATAATTTTGTGAGTTCTCAGAGGCAATCGCAGCCAGTGCAGCTGCAACAGCAGCAACTGATATTGCCCCATGTACCTCTGCCCTTTTTAGCCTACATTCTTCTTTTCGCTTTTGTTTTATTTCTTCCAACCATTTCTTAATTGGTTTTATGCTGTCTTTGAATGGATTGGTCCTCCAAGGGAACTGCATGCATACATAATTTTTAGCAGAGAAAGTGCGTTAGGTTATCAGGTACCTTCCTGCGTTAACTAATTTGTTTTATTGACAGTATGGCATGGCATCTATGAGTGACGGACCCAACGTTTCCTGTCGAGGTAGGTATTGTAGTTTAACTCGGGATGCAAGGCCTGTTGCATCCATATCCACGACTGCAGGCAGGCAATATGCACGCACATTTGTCATATAAAAGTTGGTTGGTAGAATTATAGACAACTTACGATATAACTCTATTACCTTCAAATCATTTGAATTCCATGGCGGTATGATGTCTGCCTCTTCATCCCCCTTTGTGCTCTACAGATCAGCATAGCGGAAGCAATCAGAGTTTCTCATATATACCATATAAATTGTAGATCGAACTAAGCATGCTAGCTTTTATAGTTCACAACAAATATAACATCAAACAACTCGCGATACTGACTTGGAAATTCAAGGAAGGTGATGTGTCGGCTACGAGAACAAGCGATCCATCCGGCTGCATATTCCCTTGCAGAGTTTGAACTGCAAAATTGCACCAGGCACCAGATAGGTAATCCATTGTTTCAGGATGAGCTTCAGAGACCGTATAAGCGCCTATCGATTCCATGCCAAAACCTGCTAGCTGCTCGTACGTATAAGGTTACATGAACCAGGAATAGCTATTTATACATGTCAGACTAAAGTCAAGCAAAAGCATAATACCACTAGCTTGGAAGTTGCATTCCCTTAAAAACCATCATTATAATGATAAATTTATTCTCTGCGCAAATAATCAAGGGGGATCCTCCATAAGGAGAAGTAAAGTGAATAATTAACAACTACTTAATTAACAGCATCTTGTTGAGACCATATCATTATCCTTGTCAAAAGGCAATACTTGTCCTTAAAAGAGACTGGTACTACAGATGGAAAGGAGGTGCATGTTCGACGCTAATAATTTCATAGTGTTGTGCTGATCATGTCAAGAGAATGATTTAGGCTAGCTTAATTTAGCATCATCATGATTTTTCTCAAAAAGCGAACGTGCATATGAGATGCTTTTTTTTGTCATATAACTTGCCGGATTTGATCTTTTTGCCTAAAGAGCATCGGGCTACGTTTATAATGTTATATGTTCTAGCTTAAGGGTGAGTAAGGATTTATTCTTTTGACTTTAAGTCAGTTACTTAAGTACTTAAATTAAGTACTTAAATTACTATTCATCACCACAATCCCACAACTATCACAACAACCCACCACCACCATCACAACAACCCACCACCACCACAACAATCCACCACCACCATCACAACAACCCATCGCCACCACCACAACAACCCACCACCATCACAACCCACCACTATTACCACAACACTTCTAAAATCACAACAATCCACTATCAATAAAAATAATAATTAATGTACTTAACTTAATTTAACTTAACTTAAGTGATATTAATTTAACTTAAGTATTTAAAATTTAAGTGCAAAAGAACAGGGCCTTAGAGAGCATTTTCTCGTTTCACACAAGTAGTATAAATAAATCATATTCTAGTTACACTATTATGTTGGTATATGAAAAATATTTATGTTCTTATGTGTTATGTACATGCCTAAATCAAGACTGTAAGGCCCTGTTCTTTGGACCTTAAATTTTCAGCACTTAAGTTAAGTTAAATTAAATTAAGTGTTAAGTTAAATTCAGTTAAGTTAAGTTAAGTACATTAAATTATAATTTTTATTAGTGGTTTGTTGTTTTTTTTTAGTAGTGAATTGTTGTGGTTTTGAAAGTGGGGAAGTAATGTAGTGGTGTGGTGGTAATAGTATTGTGGTGGTGGTGGGTTGTTGTAGTGGTTGTGGTAATGGATTGCTTTGGTGGTGGTGGATTGTGGTGGTGGTGGTGTAGTAGTGGTGTGGTGGTGTGGGGTGGTGGTATGGTGAGTGGTGGTAGTGGGTTATCGTAGTGGTGGTGTCGTGGTGGTGGTGGTGGATTGGTGTTGTGGTAATGGATTGTTGTGGTGGCGGGGTGGTGTAGTAGTGGTATGGTGGTGGTTGTGTGGTGGTGGTGGTGGTTGTGTGGTGGTGGTGGATTGGTGTTGTGGTAGTGGATTGTTGTGGTGGTGGTGGATTGTTGTGGTGGTGGATTTTTGTGGTGATGGTGGTGGATTGGTGTGGTGATGGTGATGGATTGTTGTGGGCGGGTGGTTGTGGTGGTAGATTGTTGTTTTGGTAGTAGTGTTGTGGTGGTGTGGTAATGGGGTGGTAGTGGTGGGGTGGTGTGGATGTGTTGTTGTGAGGTGGTGGTATGGTGTTGTGGTGGTGGTGGTTGTTGTGGTGGTGGGGTGGTGGGTTGTGGTGGTGGTGGTGGATTGTTGTGGTGATGGTGGTGGATTGTTGTGGTGGGGTGGTTGTGGTGGTGGTAGATTGTAGTTTTGGTGGTGGTGTGGTAGTGGTATGGATGTATTGTTATGGGGTGGTGGTATGGTGTTGTGGTAGTGGTGTGGTGATTTAAGTACTTAAGTTAAGTTAAGTTAAATTCAGTTAAGTTAAGTATAAGTTCAGCTCTAAAGAACAGACCCTAACTAGGCATGTACATTATTTGAAGCATATACATAACACATAAATAAATCACGTCTCAGACATTATTTTGTCCTTGGACTTTAACCATTTCCCTTAACGCGTACCCCTAAAACTTGGGGTGGTGATCACAGAAAAGATTGAAGCCCAAAGAGAGGAATCGTGATCTTAGTTGAGGTTTAGGCCCTATTCGAGGGTTCCTCTTGGGTTGGTGGAGAATTTTGCGACACAGGGAGTGGCGCTGCCTCCCAGACCACCAAATCAAGTCTCTGAGCAGTCGCTTCACCTTGCGACTTAGCTTGCTTTTCTGCACTACTTTGACGCGCTGCGGATAGGTTCTTTTTAAGCCCTCGAGTACGTACCATTGTCGGGGATTTGCAAAAACCGGTGAGGACGGGAGAGGATTGATTTGTGAATTTTCGGGGAAGCTTCAACTGATTGTACCCTAGAAATTTGATTTACCCGCTGTTTTTCTTCTTTTTCCAGATGCACGTGCCCAACATGTGACCTCTTCTTTCAATAGCAACCAAATGATTTGAACAAGCTTTTTCAGGACCTGATTGCTGGTGCTACGCCCATAATCCGGAGGTTCCTTGTTAGGGTCAGATGGTTGTTTCTTCACCCATACTTGGGTTGGTCTCCGTTTACACTGCTTCTGATAATCATACCTCCTGTCTTTCCATTTGTCACATTTAGGTCTCCACGCCTGTGTTTCCCGTGACTCCTTTTGATTGTTTTCTACTGGTGGATTGGTTCGTATTTATTTCTGACCATTCTTTGCTTTTCTGACCAATGGTGATCACTCACTGGACACATTCTTCCGAAGACCACTTGATGGTGTGACTTGGTCTTTGGTTTCTCTCTCCAATTTTTAACCATGATCACCTTTTGCGGTCTCTGGAACTCTTTCATCTTTGGCCATTGGCTCTAACTATGTCCTTCTCGACCGTAGTAGATGCATTGTCCTTTCAGGAGATCTCTTTTTGCTATAGAAGGATGATACAGCGATTGCTGCAGCAACCTCTTATTCAGATTTTTGGTTTTGTCTTCTTCTGCAGATTTTGGGCAAATCTCTCTTTCCAATTCCTCATTGTTAGATGCCTTCACAAAGATCGTTCTTCCAGTGCTCTCTTCACCGGTGTATCTGAGCCCCATTCTTCCTCCTCCAAATCTTTGGTAGGCAAGAATTTCGTCCAGAATATTGTTCTGACCTTCAGGAGACTTTCCGGTGTTTGTGGGGTGCTGGAATCAGTGCTTTCACCCGTTAGATCTTCTTCCATTTGTTGTGTGGCTAACTTACTAAGTGAGGATAGTTTGCGGAGTAGCTCTTCACGCTCTTCTTTGTTCACTCTGTCTATCAATTTTCTATTTTCTAGGAGAGTTTCTTCACACTGTTGTAGGATATCCTCCAGATTATCTATCAGGTTGTCGGTTGAATCACCCTCATCTTCACTTTCTGACACCTCAATCCCATAGTTGAATTCTTTCTTTATTAAATCTTTAAAGTCACAATCGGATACACAAGTTAATACAATAAAGTTTTCTTCTTTCCTCAGAGTCACTCCACTTAGCTGTCAGAGATTTGTTATCGTTTTTCTCAGAGCTTTTGAGGGGTTTGCTAGGGCAGTCAGCCTCACGGTGTCCATAACCTTCACAATTCCAGCACTGAATGCCCTTTCTCTTTTCTTTCTTCTCATCTTCATCGTGAGCAGGTTGCTTTCCTCGTCTCTGATTCCTCCACCCCTTCTGGATTGCCTTCGAGAGGATGAGCCCTGCCCAGATTTTGTTTCCATATTCTTCAAGAGTTTACCAAGGTTCTTCACTAACAGACTCGGTCGATCATTAGATGCAGGCTTCTCTTCTTCTGTTTCTGCTTTTAGTCCTACACTCTTGCCTTTGGGAGAGAGCTCTTCTTTGGCCAGCTTCATTTCAAACTGTTTGAGGGATCCAATCAACTCCTCTAGTCTCATATGTCTGACATTCTGTGCTTCTTCAATGGCTGTCACTTTCATGTCAAATCTGATGGGCAGAGATCTAAGTACTTTCCTTATCAGTTTTTCCTCTAGAAAGGGTTCTCCAATAGCATGAACCTCATTTGATAGATCGCACAACCTGGCATTGAACTCAGTGATGGAGTCCTCTACTTGGATCTTTAGGCTCTCAAACTGAGAAGCAATGGTCTGTAACCTGGACATCTTTACTTTGTTAGTTCCTTCATGGGCTACTTGAAATATTTTTTAGGCTTATTTTGCAATGTCGCAGTTGGAGATCAGCCTGAAATTCAGTAAAAATAGCATTTAGTGCCTTTCAATTACCGTTTGCTGCAGCATCCTCTTCGGCAGTCCATTGTTGTTCAGGTTTCACTCGAGTAACTCCCCCTTCATCCATGGTTATGGGAGGTGACCATTCAACAACAACTGCTCTCCAGGTTCTTTCATTAATAGCTTTTAGGAATGCCTTCATTCTTGCCTTCCAATAGCCATAGTTACTTTCTTCCAGCACGGTGGGCAGCTTGTACTCTGACCTTCCTTCATTGTTTCTTGCTTCCTTCAGTAGACGCTCAGGATCTCTACTCTGTATGTTGAGTTCCCGCTCTGATACAAATTGAAATTTGCAACGCCTCTGAGTTGCAGACTGTGTACAAGCAGTTGATATAGCACACTCTTGTACCGGCTGATCATGTGCAGCAAGAAAGAACAATGACCAGCAATTTGTTCACCAAGTCGGCCAAGTGCCTACCTCTGGGAAAGACTGAACCTCGGTCTTTTAATTCACTAGTCTCATGGTCTGTTGTACAACACGGTTCGACCCACACAACCTATGCTACTCAACCTTAGCTAGTACCTCGATCACAATCAGAACAGGCTCTGACTTGTGTCTCAGCCACTTACACTTGTATCAATTCAGAATAGTTACTGACCCTACTAACTCAGCCTATTCTAATTAACACAAAGTCTCCGTAGGGTAGCTGTAGCACACAGCTGGTGCCGGTATTGTTAAAGTAGCACCAAAGCCTTCCGCCGAGCAATGACAATTTTCCACGAGTGCTGCACAATCTGGAATGCTCCCCCTTACTCAGTGAATGCCAGTCACTAGCGAGACCTGGCCTCTCGCCAATTGCCCGAGTACCTCAACCCGTCAATTTGCTCCGCGGCCTGCCTTGACCAACCAACAAGCAATCGCTGCCCTGATTTGGCTTCGTCGATCAAGTACTGACCAGACTCTGCAAGTCTCGATCACACTCAGCTTCAATCACCTCAGCTCTGCGCGCCCGCTATGCCCTCGGTGATGATCAAAACTCTGCTTGCACAGTATCTCACTCAGTTGATGTTCTATGTGTGCTCTCTGTGTTTTCTCCTTCAGCTTCGATGCCCTTGAACCTCTGCACGACTTCCTCTAAATAGGAATAACTAGTTCCATCAATATCAGTTTTAGAAAATTTCTTAAAGCCACAATTGCAACAAATCCCATTCGTGAAAAATGGGATTTGTTGTCAAGTCTGTTGCGTGCAAATTGCAACAATTGTGTGACAATAATAAAAGAAATAAGAACTGAAATTAAATAAATTAGACAAAACCAAAGTAAGAAGGAGTCGAGGCTCGTTAGACGATCTCCGTAACCCATTATTGGCCTCCCTTTAGTTTGGAATCTTTGGTCAGCCGTTTCTCAGGATACAACGATTCAGCAAACTTTCTTCTTGCACTAAAGAATTTCATGTCAATTTTTTTTTGTGCATTTAGCTATCATCAGGACAGAGTACTTAAAAGAAATCTCAAATTTTGAAAACTAGCCCATCTTTGGAATTTCAGGGCACATTATTGGATTTGTATGTTTGTTGTGGTTTTTGATTTGTTGGCCCAATGATAGAAAACATTCTATCTTTATAGGCTTTGAGTAGTAACGCTTCAAGCGTCGCCTCACTTTAAGCCAAACAATGCCTCACTCAAGTGTCGCCTCATTTAGTGTCAGACGTCTCTAGAGTGCTTGTTAATACTCTTAAAATTCATTTAATCACTCAGGGGAGCCTTAACATTGAGCCTCAAGCGACGCCTCAAACATTAAATGTAACAATGTCACTCAGGCGTTGCCTCGACATTAGGCTTAGGTGACGCCTAAAGCTTAAATGCAGTGAAACATAATTAATGATCACTCAGACTTGGTAATTCTTAAACCCTAAACTCAGGCAACGCTTAATCCTTTGAGTGTCATTTTTAAGTTATATTGAGGCGTGGCCTCAACTGATGCTCAAAATTAAAAGGTTGAATAGAAAAAAGTCCATGCACATTCGACTAAATCGATCAACCATTCACGTCCTGTACGTCGCTGGCGCACCCATTGGACACCAATTTTGAACCCGAATTAGCTCGTGTAATGCATCCCCTGTGCATCCGCGCGGAGAGAGAGCCTCCTTGATTACTATCTTACTAGGTAGGTAGATGAGTTTGCCTATAAACTTACATTCTATTCACTCCTAGCAATGTGGGATACTTGCACATTGCTTGTATTTCTACTCCACAAGGTTGAGTGTTTTATTCTTAATAAACTCACATTTCAAATATTTTAGGCCACTCTTTGAGCATCAATATCTCATTTTAACTAGTATTTTTGGCTTATGAATAATAGATTTCATGCATCTCATCTCAAGGTATTTAATTACGATTGATTCATCTCAATCCGAGGTATACTCCAGTCTCAATTTTTGCTCATAAAATGGGGTTGCGCCACCATTTTCTTCACATTTAACACACATTATTCCAACACTCCTGCACATGAAGAAAATCAAGTGGTGAAAATAAAAAACTAAGACTCGATTCAATGTGGTGATAATTTCTACATTCCATATCTGTATAGGATAAGTGGGCTATGCCTGTGAGCCTTCCCTCAGGAAGAAATGTCTTCTTTATTGACTACACAATAGATGCAATGTCTTTGACTTCTTTGTCATAGTGTAAATAAAACATATATCTCTTAAAGATATATTCTTGACACAAGTTTAGTTTCATTGTTGGGTTCGTTTCTGGCTATGACACATCTTCCTGACACAAATTCAACTTTCAAAGTGGATCTAGCTAGCAACATTTCTTTAGAGGATTTCCAAGACACAGCCACACCTCCCAATGTGAATACATATCCACTGGTGGCTTTAGGATCTTATATATCAGATATCCAACTTGCGTTAGTGAATCCTCAATAATTTCAAGATTTCTGATATAGTGTAGACAATAGTTACTAGTCAATCATAGTTACCTTAGTAGTCTCACAATTGCTTTCCAGTATTCTAACCATGTATTACTCATATACCTTACAAGTCTATTAACTATATAGGCAATATGATATAGTACAATTCATTAAGTACATTAGACTGCCTATAACTCGTGCATATAAGACTTGGGAGATGCTTTCTGCCTTGTTCTTAGACAAGTGTTGACTTATGTCAATTTGGGTTCAGATACCCCTAAACTATCTTTTCTAAACTTGTCTAGAATTTTATCAACGCAGTGTGACTAACTTCGGACAAGTCCCCAGTCGTCCATGATGATGCATTATGGCAGTGTTTGACAAAACCAGCACAAGTGAACAAGAAAGTGAACAAGATGCTGCTACAGTCAAAGTTCAGCACAAGAAGAAGCTTGTTCAGAAGAGCTGTAGCGTCTGTCCGTGCAACAGCAATCTGTTTTTTGGAAAGAAGGTGTGGCAGTCCTTCAAAGAGCATCAAAGGAGGTTCAGAGTTGCTGCAGAGAATATTCCAGAGTGGAGATTCATAGCTGAAGTAGGAGTTTTGGTTTGAATCTCAAATCAAATCTAATCTCCTAGAAATTAAGAGATATTGATGTTGCTAGGGGAACTGCTATAATCTGATAATGATAGCAGTGGACGCGCCTATATAAGAGAGACCCTTCAGAATGATGAAGGTGATCGAAGAAGAGGGCTAAAAGAGAGAACACACAGATTTCCAAGAAGAGCAATTTTGGTGTGCGAACGAAGTCTTCGATTATCACCGAGAGTAGAGCATGAGTGCAGAGCTGTGGTGAAAAAAGCAGAGGGAGATCAGGACTTGTGTAGTCTGATCCAAGCTTGATCTGGAAGCCAATTCAGAGCAGTGGTGCTTGTTGGTTGATCAAGGACAGCCGCGGAAGAACTGACGGGTGAGTGACTCAGTCGAGTGTCTGGACGGCAGTGCTTGCTAGTGACAGGAGGTCACTGAGTGAGGGGGAGTATTCCAGAGTGTGCAGCACTCGTGGAATCGTTTGAACGGCTCAGCGAAAGGCTTTGGAGCGACGCGGACAATTTGTGCATCAGCTGTGTGCTACAGCAGATGCTATAGCAACCTTGCAGAACTTGAGTATTGTTTAGAATAGGCTGAGTTTCGAGAAGACAGTAGCTATTCTAGATAGATATCAGTAGAGGGTGTGCAAACATAAGTCAGAGCCTGTTCTGATTGTGTGCGAGGATCCACCTAAGGTTGAGTAGCATAGTGATGATGCATGTATGGCAGTGTTTGACAAAACCAGCATAAGTGAACAAGGAGCTGCTACAGCTCAAACGAACAAGCAAGCCAAGCAGAAGTGAACTAGCAGCAGCTGCAGCAGGGGATGCTACAGCAGGAGCTTGTTCAACAGGCTGTTTCAACTGTCCAAAAAGTAGCAGCTGTCTGGGCTTGTTCGGAAGGGCTGGAAACCTTATGCAGAGCATCTGGAGAATTTCTAAAATGCTATGGAGTATTTTCCAGCTAGGTTTACTAGTCAGAGAAGGAGATTTGCATTGGAGAGAATAATCAAATCTAATCTCCTAGATTTTAGGAGATAATTGATCTTGTGGGTCAATTGCCTAAAAACCTGGAAATTGCTTAAAGTGGTACGGCTATTTAAGCAGAAGGTGTTCATGGCTGAAGAGGTTGATCGAAGCTGAGGGATACACGAGAGCACACACAGATTTCAGAGTAAGGATCCTTGGTGTGTAACGGGAGTTTTCTTCGATCATCACCCGTGAGCAGAGCGTTGAGCGCAGAGCTGTGGTGAGTATTGCAGAAGAGAATCAGGACTTGCAGAGTCTGATTTGTGCTTGATCTGGAAGCCAATTCAGAGCTGGGGAGCTTGTTGGTTGATCAAGTGCAGCCGCGGAAGAACTGACGGGTGGAAGGCTCGGTCGAGTGTCGTGCGGGAGTACTCACTAGTGGCAGGTGGTCACTGAGTGAGGGGGAGTTGTCCAGAGTGTGCAGCGCTCTTGGAGAGGTTCGATCGGCTCGGCAGAAGGCCTTGGAGCGACGCGGACATTGTGCTTCAGCTGTGTGTTACAGCTGTTGCTGCAGCAACCCTGCTGAGTAGTGTAATTTAGAATAGGCTGAGTTCTTTGAGAGGATTGTAGCTATTCTAGATTGACATATTGTAGAGGGTGTGCAGACACAAATCAAAGCTTGTTCTGATTGTGTTGAGTGGTCCACACAAGGTTGAGTAGCATAGGTTGCGTGAGTTGTAACCGAGTGTACTTGGAACCTTTGGTTGAGTGGATTGAGGACTGGAGAATAGTCCTCCCCAGACGTAGGCAGATTGGCCGAACTGGGTGAACAAACCTGTGCCTTGTTCATTGCTTGCTGTGACAATATTTAAGTGAACAAGAGTGTGCTGCAGCAACTGCTTGTTCACAGAATCTGTCGAATTAAGACACTACGAATTTCAATTGGTATCAGAGCGGGAGCTCGACACACAGAGTTAAAGATCCTACAGTGTCTCTGAAAGCAAAGACAATGAAGGAAGGACAGAGCACAAGCAGACCTCCATTATTGGAAGAGAGTAATTATGGATATTGGAAAGCTAGAATGAAAGCCTTTCTCAGGGCTATTGACGAGAAGACATGGAGAGCTGTTGTAGTTCAGTGGTCTCCCCCAATCACCATAGATGATCAAGGAGTGACTAGAATAAAACCTGAAGAGCAATGGACTGCTGAAGAAGGTGCTGCAGCAACTGGTAATTCAAAGGCTTTGAATGCAATTTTTGCTGCAGTGGATGCTAACAATTTCAGGTTGATATCAAACTGTGATTTGGCCAAGCAAGCATGGGAAATTCTGCAAACTGCCCATGAAGGAACTGATAGAGTGAAGCTGTCAAGACTCCAGATAATTGCCCCACAATTTGAGAATCTGAGGATGCTGGATGAAGAAACAGTCACTGAGTTTAATGCTAAACTCTGTGATCTTGCAAATGAAGCTCATGCCCTTGGTGAACCTATCCCTGAAGAAAAGCTTATCAGAAAGGTTCTCAGATCGCTGCCCACAAAATTTGACATGAAAGTGACAGCCATTGAAGAAGCTCAAAATGTAAGATTCATGAGGTTGGAAGAGCTGATGGGGTCTCTCAAACAATTTGAGATAAAACTGGTCAAAGAAGACACTACTTCCAAGGACAAGAATGTTGGACTGAAAGCTGAAGCAGAGACCAAGCAGACAGTTCCAGATGATCAGTTGAGCATGCTTGTTAAGAACCTTGGGAAGTTTCTGAAAAACATGGAATCCAGAACTGAGAGCAGCTCTTCCTCGCGAAGACAATTCAGAAGGGGCAGTGAAAGAAAGAAGAAAGGGAAAGAACCAGCTCAGGATGAAGATGATAAGAAAGAGATGAAAAAGGGAGTTCAATGCTGGAACTGTGAAGGGTATGGACACATTGAGGCTGACTGCCCAAGCAAACCCCTCAAAAATCCAGAGAAAAAGACCAATAAGTCCATGACAGCAAAATGGAGTGATTCGGATGAAAGTGATGAAGAAAACTGTGTTGTGCTGACCAGTGTTTCAGATGTCAACCTCAAAGAGCTAAAGAAGGTAGAAATTCACTATGGGATTGAAGTTTCTGAAAGTGAAAATGAAGAGGACTCCTCTGACAGTTTTGCTGATCTTCTGAGGAAGATACTGAAACAATGTGAGGGAGTTCTTCAGACCAATCAGGCCCTGACTGACAGAGTCAAGCTCTTGGAAGAAGAACAAAGGAAATGTCTATTCCCATCCAATAATCAATTTACCATACTGAAAAGGGAAGACTCTGGAAGGCAGATCAACGTTGAATCTTCTCCAGTAACCGCCAAGACTGCCAATCCCAGAAAAATGTCTTGGACGAAATTTTGTCTTACCAAAGGCTTGGAAAAGGGAGAACAGGGCTTGGATATACTGGTGAAGAAAGCTCTAGAGGGACAGTCTTCATTAAAGCCTCAGATGTTGAGATAGATGAAAAAAAAGAATTCAGATGACTCTTCAAAAATTGCAGAGAAAGTTGGAACTAGACATGTGAACAAGAGAATGCTGCAGCATCAGGCACAACATTCTTCTCAAACAAAACAAAAGACTCAGAATAAACAGGGTACCTGTACAAGTTTTGGGAATCAGAAGATCAACTCTAATCTGAAGCTGCAGCGCAGAACCTGCTCAGTTGAAAAAGAAAGAGTAAAATCCAGGAACAACACATACAGCATAAAGACTCCGTTTCTTGCTGCTTCTCAGAAAAACAGTTCCTGGAAAGAATCACAGAGAAGGATTGCTAAGACTGTTACACAAGGGCACTGGATTGCTAAAAACAAATGTAAACAACAGCTTTTACAGATTTGGAAACCCAAACATGACAAACGAAGAGATAGGTGGATGGAAGATCAGAAGAAGAAAAACTCTGGTTTATCTCAAGTATGGGTGAAGAAATCTCCACCAGAACCTCTTAAGGATCTTCTGAACAAAGCTGCAGTCTGAATTGAATAGGTGAACCAGCTCACTTGTGCTATAGCAACCGGGCCAAGAATAAAGCTTGTTCACATGTTTTGGTCGCTAATTATGGGAGAAGGCACATGGGAGGCACGTGACCTAACAACTTCAAAATGGAAAAGAAAATAACGGGTAAATCTTTTCTAGGGCAAAGATCAAGTGCAAAGGGCTTCTCAAAAATCTCTGCCGATCATCCTCTGTGCGTTCCTCAAAACCTCTACATCTCTGCAGCAATGGTTAAGACACGTGGTTTGAAGAAGAATCTGGCTGCAGACCGTCAAGGGAGATCTGAAAGAAGGACCAAGTCTCGCAACGAAAACCCTGCTCAGCGCCTGGATGTGGTGGTGTGGGAACCAGCACCTCTTCCTGTGTCCCACAGTGAGCCCTCTACACTCAAAGAAACACCCCAGAAGAGGAGGCGGTTTGTACGTGACGGAGAACCTTTCTCCAGTACTGCTGTACTGCCAGAAGAGGCTGTGGCTGAAGTTGTCTCTGGAGAAGAACAAGCAGCAGAGGCTGCTGTGGCAGCCTCTGCAGAAGAAGAGTGCAGATCACTTGTCATGTCCCCAGGCATTATGGGTGAAGGGGTGGAAACAGGGGCTGAGTCTCCTGAACAAGAACCTGCTGCAGCACATCCTCCTCCTCCTTCAAACAAGGGAAAAGCCCCTATCTTGATCCCAGTCTCCAGCAGTGAAGGAACAGTCAGTGAAGAAGAAGAAGAAGAAGGTTCTCTTGGTGGACCTTCTGAGAGAGGACCTCCAGCGGTAGACTTGTCTGCTCTCACAATGGGAGGTACATGGTTCAGAAATAGAAGCGCCTCTCAATCCTGGAGTGTTGTTGAGAGAAAACACATTGTGTATGAGAAGAGACTGGTCCACGACAAGTACAGATCAGCTGCTATGATTCAGCTTCTGACAGAGGTAAATCTTCTCAAGTCCCTAACCTTTCCTCACCGATTCAATATTATCCTGGTTAGAGAATTTATTGTGAACATGGAGGAGAAATTTGGAGAGGAAGGAGCGGATGAGTATGGGAAAAGCTGGGTACGGGGTAAGTCAGTGGTTATTACCCCTGAAATTATTGATGCATTTCTTGGAATTTCTGAGAATGCAAGAGCTCCCACTGATGTTAAGCCAGAATTTGTGGCGAAGATTCTGACAGGGGGAGTGTGCCTGTCTTGGGGTGGTCCTAACCTCAATGCTGCTGAACTTACCTCCAAGTTTGCCCTGCTGTATCATCTGGGCATTCGAAACTGGATCCCTAGCTCTCACAGGGGGGAGGTTACCAAAGACTTTTCTAACCTTCTCTATTCTATTGGGAAGAAGAGGAAGATCAGCCTGGGCAGTGTTATGTTCCCTCAGGTGGCTACTCATGCCGGAGTGCCTCCTCCAGCAAGCCTATTGTGCTACCCTCTCTCATCTATGGGATCATGGTCTCTCAGCACCCAGAGTTTGGTGAGATTTCTGAAGGTTTATCTGAGGAGCTGCAGGTCTTCACAGTAGATCACAAGCTATTCAAGGGAAAACATGTAGTGGATGTTGCCTATGAGGATCTTCTAATGGTTGGTTCTTCAGCTTCAGCTCCCTTGGAGGAATCTCTTCCCCCTGCTGCAACAATTCAGCCAGCTCTTCGTGCCAGAATTGTGGGCCATCTCAGGTCTGAGCTGCTCATGCTTGATGCTGAGGCCAAACGGAGGGATGCCAGGCGTGGCCAGATTAGGAGTCTAATCAGAGACTTGGAGTTCCCGGAGGATGAGGAGCAGGCCCCTTGAGCATCTATGACAAAAAGGGGGAGAGAAGATGTTTTTGTTTTGCTGAACTGCTGCTGATGAACACTGTTTTTTACTGACCCTGCGTGGTCATGCTATGGCCATCTGTGGCCTCACTTACTTACTCTCTATTATTTTTATTTAGAGTATTTTTTTCTGGTTCACGGGAGAGTGCATATGCCCTAAGGTTTTGTCAAAATGCCAAGGGGGAGATTGATGATGCATGTATGGCAGTGTTTGACAAAACCAGCATAAGTGAACAAGGAGCTGCTACAGCTCAAACGAACAAGCAAGCCAAGCAGAAGTGAACTAGCAGCAGCTGCAGCAGGGGATGCTGCAGCAGGAGCTTGTTCAACAGGCTGTTTCAACTGTCCAAAAAGTAGCAGCTGTCTGGGCTTGTTCGGAAGGGCTGGAAACCTTATGCAGAGCATCTGGAGAATTTCTAAAATGCTATGGAGTATTTTCCAGCTAGGTTTACTAGTCAGAGAAGGAGATTTGCATTGGAGAGAATAATCAAATCTAATCTCCTAGATTTTAGGAGATAATTGATCTTGTGGGTCAATTGCCTAAAAACCTGAAAATTGCTTAAAGTGGTGCGGCTATTTAAGTAGAAGGTGTTCAGGGCTGAAGAGGTTGATCGAAGCTGAGGGATACACGGGAGCACACACAGATTTCAGAGTAAGGATCCTTGGTGTGTGACGGGAGTTTTCTTCGATCATCACCCGTGAGCAGAGCGTTGAGCGCAGAGCTGTGGTGAGTATTGCAGAAGAGAATCAGGACTTGCAGAGTCTGATTTGTGCTTGATCTGGAAGCCAATTCAGAGCTGGGGAGCTTGTTGGTTGATCAAGTGCAGCCGCGGAAGAACTGACGGGTGGAAGGCTCGGTCGAGTGTCGTGCGGGAGTACTCACTAGTGGCAGGTGGTCACTGAGTGAGGGGGAGTTGTCCAGAGTGTGCAGCGCTCTTGGAGAGGTTCGATCGGCTCGGCAGAAGGCCTTGGAGCGACGCAGACATTGTGCTTCAGCTGTGTGTTACAGCTGTTGCTGCAACAACCCTGCTGATTAGTGTAATTTAGAATAGGCTGAGTTCTTTGAGAGGATTGTAGCTATTCTAGATTGACATATTGTAGAGGGTGTGCAGACACAAATCAGAGCTTGTTCTGATTGTGTTGAGTGGTCCACACAAGGTTGAGTAGCATAGGTTGCGTGAGTTGTAACCGAGTGTACTTGGAACCTTTGGTTGAGTGGATTGAGGACTGGAGAATAGTCCTCCCCAGACGTAGGCAGATTGGCCGAACTGGGTGAACAAACCTGTGCCTTGTTCATTGCTTGCTGTGACAATATTTAAGTGAATAAGAGTGTGTTGCAGCAACTGCTTGTTCACAGAATCTGTCGAATTAAGACACTACGAATTTCACATAGGTTGCGTGGGTTGTAACAGTGGGTCCTTGGAAACCTTGAGAATAGTGGATTGGGGACTGAAAAGAGTCCTCCCCAGACGTAGGCAATTTGGCTGAACTGGGTGAACAAACTTGTGTCCTTGATCTTTCCTGCTGAAGCAGTTTACTGGTGAACAAGAGTGTGCTGTAGCAACTGCTTGTTCACAAATCATTTTATTAGAGGCGCTGCAAATTTCGATTGGTATCAGAGCGGGAGCTCAACATACAGAGTAAAAGATCCTACATCGTCTCTGAAGAAGTCAAGGAACAATGAAGGAAGGACAAAGTACGAGCAGGCCTCCATTGTTGGAAGAGAGCAACTATGGATATTGGATGGCTAGGATGAAGGCCTTTCTCAAAGCCATTGATGAGAAGACCTGGAGAGCTATTGTGGTCCAGTGGTCTCCTCCGATCACCATGGATGAACAGGGAGTTACACGGATAAAACCTGAAGAACAATGAACTGCCGAAGAGGGAGCTGCAGCAACTGGTAATTCAAAGGCTCTGAATGCTATCTTTGCTGCAGTTGATGCTAACAATTTCAGGTTGATATCAAACTGTGATATGGCCAAGCAAGCTTGGGAGATCCTGCAAACTGCCCATGAAGGAACTGATGAAGTAAAGCTGTCAAGATTACAGATTGTTGCTACGCAGTTTGAAAATTTGAGCATGTTAGAAGAGGAGAAGATCACTGAGTTCAATGCAAAACTTTGTGACCTGGCAAATGAAGCCCATGCTCTTGGAGAACCTATCCTTGAAGAGAAGCTGATTAGGAAGGTACTCAGATCATTGCCCACAAGATTTGACATGAAAGTGACTGCCATTGAAGAAGCTCAAAATGTCAAACACTTGAGGCTGGAAGAATTGGTTGGATCACTCAAACAATTTGAGATGAAGCTGGTTAAAGAAGAGCCTACTCCTAAGGAGAATATAGGACTGAAGGCAGAGACAGAAGTGAAGAAGCCAGCTCCAGATGACCAGCTGAGTATGCTGGGGTAAAGAACCTTGGGAAACTCCTGAAGAACATGGATTCAAGAACTGGGCAAAGCTCTTCCACACGAAAACAATTTAGAAGAGGTGGAGAGAATAAAAGGAGAGGGAAGGAATCTGCTCAAAATGATGACGGAAAGAGAAACTGAAGAAAGAGCATGAAGTGTTGGAACTGTGAAGGATATGGTCATCGACAAGTCGACTGTACTAGTAAACCAATGAAGAAAGCCAATCAGAAAAATGCTCTTTCTGCCGGCGGGAGTGAAGACGAGACAGATCTGAGTGAAGATGAATGCAACATGGTCAGATCCAGATCAGTCAGAAAAGGCAGAAAAACACAAGGTAGGGTGAATCAGCTTCTGCTACAGCTATCCCTATATCACCATGTCAAGACACTATTAAAGTATAAAAGATGCTATAGGTGCGGGCTCAAAGGTCACATTAGGAAGAACTGTCCATCAGCATACCACAGAAAGGGGTCAGCCAGAAAAACATTTAAGCATCTTGCTCTTATCAGCACAGCAAGTTCCTCGAACAAGGTTAGCTGGTATTTTGACAGTGGCTGCTCGGGGCATATGACGGGAGACAGATCCTTCTTGAAGAGTATAACCCCTTGCTTAAAACAACAGGTGAAGTTTGGAAATGGCCTGAGGCGAAGAGTTATGGGAAAGGGAACACTGGCAGTTGAAGGGATGCCCGGACTAAGCAATGTCATGCTGGTGGAAGGACTGAAGGCGAACCTCATAAGCATTAGCCAGCTGTGTGATGGGACTCAACAGGTGAAAATTACAAAATATTCGTGCAAAGTCTTCAACAAGAATGGAGAATGTATAATGGAGGGGACCAGATCGAGAAGCAACTGCTATCTTCTCAAGGTAGACACAAACTCTCATTTTCCAAGATGCATGCTAACTAATGCAGAGGAAATGAGTCTCTGGCACAGAAGGATGGGTCATGTCAATCTGAGAACTCTGAAGAAGATTGCAACAGAAGGGTTAGTCAGAGGAGTACCGCTGATTAAAGGCGAGACAAGTTCCATCTGCGAAGATTGTCAGATTGGTAAACAAAAAAGGGCTTCACATCCAAAAGTTAAAGATACAAACACAACCAGACCTCTCCAGCTGATACACATGGACCTGATGGGTCCTATGGAAGTCGAGAGTGTGGGTAAGAAAAGATATGCCTTTGTCTGCGTTGATGACTATACCCTGTTCACTTGGATTGATTTTATCAGAGAGAAATTAGACACTGTAAAACTAATAGTCTCATTGGTGTCCTGACCGCGCGTCGTTGTACTCGTCAAATTAATCCTTCCTTCTCCACTTAGTATAGCGGCTAAGTCAGGGTCAAGGCGCTGGCTCCAATCTTTGCGCGTTGTGCAGTTCTGTATGCCCATAGCGCATCGTCAAGGCACTGGCTCCAATCTTTGCGCGATGGTCTCACAGTTTTCTTCAGGATGCGCTTGATCTCTCGGTTGGAAACCTCGGCCTGGCCATTCGTCTGAGGATGATAGGCGGTGGACGTCTTGTGGCGCACTCCATAATGCTTGAATACATGCGCCACTATCCTATTACAAAAATGCGTCCCCTGGTCGCTTATGATTGCCTTAGGCACCCCGTACCTGCAAAAGATGTTAGTTCTCAAAAAGTCAGCGACCGTCTTACCATCATCCTTTCGGGTGGCCTTAGCCTCAACCCATTTTGAGACATAGTCCACTGCGACCAATATATACTCATATCCGGAAGAAGGAGGAAATGGCCCCATGAAGTCAATCCCCCAAATATCGAATACTTCATCCACTAGTATGGGCGTCTGCGGCATCTCATTGTTCACTGATATTCCCCTGTGCGCTGACGCCTGTCACAATTCCTGCAAGTGGTTATATGAGTCACTAAACAAGTGTGGCCAATAAAATCCGCAATCCAGGATCTTTCTGCTCGTGCGCATGACAAAACATTAAAACTGAGTTTATTTCATGGTCAGGCACGCATCGCCTCAAAATCTGATCAGGTCCTATTCTGAGCATATACGGATCATCCCAAATGTAATACCTGGACTCATGCTTTAATCTCATGCATTAGGTTTTAGTGAAATGAGGAGGAAACGTACCTGTGACCAGGTAATTTGCAATGTGCGCATACCATGGTACCTTACCTGTCAGCGCCATCAGGTGCTCGTCAGGGAATGTCTCCGTGATCTGCCCTGGCTCCTCTGCTTTCACTATCCTGCTCAGGTGGTCAGCGACTGTGTTCTCCGTTCCCTTCTTATCCTTGATTTCCAAGTCGAACTCCTGAAGTAGGAGCACCCAGCGCATCAGGCGCGGCTTAGTCTCTTTCTTGAACATCAGTAACGGATTGCTGCGTGGTCTGTGTAGACGATGACTCTGGCGCCTAGAACATATGCGCGGAACTTCTCCAGTGCAAACACGATTACCAGAAGTTCCTTTTCCGTGGTGGTGTAGTTCCTCTACGCAGCGTCCAGTGTGCGCGATGCATAATAGATGACATGCGGCTTCTTGTCCACGCGCTGTCCGAGGACTGCACCCACTGCATAGTCACTTGCATCGCACATCAGTTCGAACGGCAGGCTCCAGTCTGGCGCGCGCATCACTGGCGCACTCGTCAGCGCCTCCTTTAGCTTATCAAAAGTAGCCCTGCACTCATCAGTGAATTCGAAACACACATCCTTTTGCAAGAGGTTAGACAAGGGTATACAAATCTTAGAAAAATCTTTTATGAAACGCCTGTAAAACCCTGCATGCCCAAGGAATGATTTCACATCGCGCACGTTAGTGGAATAAGGCAGATTTGAAATAAGATCTATTTTGGCTTTATCGACCTTGATCCCCTTCTGCGAGATAATGTGTCCTAGTACTACTCCATGTGACACCATAAAATGGCATTTTTTATAATTGAGCACTAGGTTTTTTGAAATGCAGCGCGCTAAGACCTTATCAAGATTAATTAAGCATGCGTCAAAGGTACCTCCGTACACAGTAAAATCATCCATGAACACCTCTATGCATGTACCAATCATATCAGAAAAGGTGCTCATGACTAGACGTTAGAACGTACCTGGCGCGTTACACAGTCCAAACGACATGCGCCGAAACGCAAACGTATTGAATGGGCAGGTAAACGTAGTTTTTTCTTGATCCTCCGTAGCTATGGGTATCTGATTGTACCCTGAGTACCCGTCCAGGAAGCAAAAGTAAGACTTCCCCGCTAATCGATCTAGCATCTGGTCCATGAAGGGCAGTGGAAAATGATCCTTGCGCGTGACTGCGTTAAGCTTTCTGTAGTCGATGCACATGCGCCATTCAGTTTGCATGCGCTTGGGAACTAGCTCGCCCTGCGCATTCTCCTCTACTGTGATTCCTCCTTTCTTCGGTACAACGTGCACTGGACTCACCCACTTGCTGTCCGAGATTGGGTAGATGACTCCTGCGTCAAGCAGGTTCAGGATCTCCTTCTGTACCACCTCCATCATATTCGGATTCAATCTGCGCTGAGGCTCAGTGGATGGTTTGGCACCATCTTCCAATAGAATCCTGTGCATGCATACGTCCGGGCTCACTCCGCGCAGGTCAGCAAGTGTCCATCCTATAGCGCGCTGGTTCTTACGCATCACCTCTTGTAATCATGCCTCCTGCTCCTCTTCTAATCCTTTCTTTATGATTACCGGCAGGGTGTCCTCATTCCCCAAGAATATGTACTTGAGGTGCTCGGGGAGTTGCTTCAGCTCGACCTTGGGTGCCTGTTCAATAGAGGGCAAGATTTTATTAGCAGTGCAGACATTAACTATATCGTGTACCTGTCTGGATACTGGTTCCGCACGGCTCAGCTCATCCTCATGCACCTCCATCTCTGCCTGTGTCAGCGGCCCAGATCCTTCTGTTGCGCTCGCACACTGCGCATCCGCAACCAAGTCGTCTATGCTGTCCAACGCGTGTACTGTAGCGTCCTCATGAGGGTGTGATGAGCGGACAAATAACCTTATATTTGTCCACATTTTTCCCTTACTTCTTGTTTGTTCCGCAATTCTATAAAGCCATTTGATGATTTCTTCGTGTATTTCAGGTTAAAATTATGTATCTCGCAATACGAAGTGGCCCGAAGAAAATCTAGACGAATTCCGGTCGATGGAGATCAAAAGAAGCAAAGCTGAGCAAACTGCAGAAGTGATTCGGCCGAATCACTAGTGATTCGCCCACCAGCTTGACCGAATCACCCTCAGCTGCACGAATTGACCTGATCCGGGGAAGTCCTGAAGGTTTGACCGAATCACATAATGGGTGTGACCGAATCAGAGGTGATTCGGCTAAGAAAATTGATTCGCCCAGTCAAGAAGCTACTGAACAGATGATTCGGCCGAATCAGAGGTGATTCGCCCAGAGGTGCCCGAATCAGTTTAGCTCCACAAGGCGTTTGACCGTATCAAAACAAAGACATTTGACCGAATCAAAAGTGATTCGGCCAGGATAATTGATTCGCCCAAACTCAAAACTGCACTGAACAAAAGGTTCGAGCGAATCACATGGACATTGACCGAATCAAGTGATTCGGTCACTTCGGTCATTTTGTGGGAAACTTCAAAGAGTATAAATAGAAGGAGATAGAAGTGAAGAAAAAGAGCTTGCTTTTTCTCTCAACCCTAGACGACAAGTTTCCACTTTTTGCAACCCTAGACGACAAAACTCAAGGAAGATCAAGCTTGATGGAAGATTGAAGCTTGGATTGAAGATTCTACATCATCCTCTCCTAAACCCTAGCTTTGTATTTACATTTATGCTTCCTTTAGTTGTCATGTTTTTGTACACACTCATTATGAGTGAGTAGTTACTTTTGTGGTTGGGGATTAAATGGATCCCCTAGGATTGGATATGATGTAGAACACTATTGTTGTTGCATTGAATGAAGTTTGGTTTGATCTTATTGTGCCCTAGCTATGTATTCATTGTATGCACACCAAGTGTTTGACGAAATGCTTAAGTGAGTATGCTTGGTTAGAACCCCTAAGGAAGGAGCGAGAGTTGAACTTAGGATGTTTCATAGCTATCGTATGATCATAGATGGAGTGTTTGTGCGTGAGAGCGACATGCATTCTTGACATTAGGCTAAGTTTTGAGCGGATTTGAGTAACCGGCCAATAGACCGAGAGGGTGCGGTTATGGGACTCATATTCTACACGGTTCAATAGAATGAGAGTTTGAGAACCTTGTCATTTATGTATCCTCTCCATTCTAGGGAAGGAGCGAGAGTTGAACCTAGAGTGGATGATGCATTAGCCTTGCTTTTGTCAACCAAATGTAGTTCATGCATGTATTAGTGTGTTACTTCATTTCCTCATATCTTAGGAGAGAAGTTGAATCCCTAGTCACCCTTTTTATTCATTAAGTAGAACTAAAGAATATCATTTATCTTTAGTGCTTGCTAGAGATACCTCTATAGGAGGACATATTCCCCCCCCAAAAACCGTAGACTTACATTAGTAGCATTGATTAGTTGTCAATTAGTCTAAGCTTTTCCCTTGGGTTCGATCCGAGGTCACTTGGTTATAAATATTGTTTGATATTTGCGTGACTAGAATAGCACTTCATTTTGCTTGCCTAAAACGCCAACGTCAGGGTGCTGCATCCCTTTAAATATGTTAAAGTGAATTTCCTCGCCGTCAACTTCCATTGAGAGCGTACCCCTCCACACGTCTATCTTTGTGCGCGCTGTCATCAGAAATGGTCTGCCCAGTAGGATCTGCGCACTTCCCTTGCTCGACTCACCCTCCATCTCTAAGACGTAGAAATCTGCTAGGAACACCAGCTCTCCTACTCGGACGAGGACGTCCTCTATCACGCCCGTCGGTTGTTTGCACGATCGATCTGCTAGTTGAATGGTGAGACCTGCAAGCTTTAGTGGACCAAGGCGCAATGACGCATACAAGGAATAGGGAAGCACATTTATAGATGCGCCTAGGTCAATCATGCAGTTACTTACTGTGGTCTTACCTAAAGTGCATGGAATGGTGAACGTACCTGGATCCCGGCATTTAGGTGGTACCTTATGTTGCACGATTGCTGAGTGATGGAGCGTATCTCCATTGAGTTATTTATTCCCATAATTTTATTACATTTTGCGTGAATCGATTACTCTTTTGTAGTGTTTTCGTATCGCAGGTGTGTTCAAGATCGCATTGGATTTTATCACATATTTGAAGCATTCACCCAAGATCAAAAAGTCAAAAGCAGTCAACTCTGCTGGTTCAATTGGAAATCAGATTCGGTTCAAGCACATGTGGTTCATTTTGGTTCAACCCAAAAACCCTAAACCTAAGACATGGACAAAAGAGGAAAAGAAACCTCTCACTTCAATCTCACTTCACTAGACACATTTTGACAGCCACTATTCACGAGCTACAGTGACGGCAGTGGAGGAGAAGATTGAAGAGCTTGAGAGAGAAGTCGTCGGAATTCACTATTCACGCCGGTTACTGTTCATTTAATGTTCATTGTACTGTTACTATTCACTATTCACGCGGAACACTGTTCACTGTTACTGTTCACGGCCGGAATTACTATTCACGGCCGGAAAACACTATTTACCGAATTTCTATTTTAGTGCAGTTTTGTTCTACTTCAGTTTGTAGCTACTTAACCTAGTGTCTATTGTATACCATGGATATGATGAGTAACTAAATCAATATTTCAGTTTGGGGTTTGCATTGCGACATTTAGTTTGAGGTCAATGACAACATGATTTGAGCTATTGATTTCCTGCCCTTGTATGAATGAAACGAATGCTTTGATTGTCAATTTAGTGCAGCTTAGCGGTGAGCTAATTTGATATCAATTGTGTTATACTTGACTAGATTGCATTGTTGAGAAAACTTAGCGGTAGAACCAATTTGTGGTATTAGTCGAGTAACTATTGAACTTGTTCGAGAGCCTAGCGGTTAAGAATAGGTAGAATTTGGTGGTCGACATATCTTTAGCGGGAATGTTAGACTGGGGTAGTATTCATTAGTTTATACATGTTGTTTGGTCTATGATAACTAGTTGCATTGCATTCCCCGAACTGATTTTCTCTGAATTGATATCCTCATTTTGTTCCTTTTTCTATGACTTTCATTAGAACTCTATCTTACTTGCTCTCTTTGGGTTCGACCCTGCTTACCGCTTGCTAGTGTGTTAACAGGAGTTATAAATACAAATTTGAGGCGCACGACGACGCGCTGTCACTGAGGCATGCGCATGTAGCATTACTTGCGCGCACTCGCCTTTCCTCCTCTTGTTTGTGCACAGCTCCTTTAAGAACTTGGCGTACCTAGGGATCTGCCGAACTGCTTCAATAAGGGGAATGTTTATTTCCACCTTACTGAATAACTCGTAGAGCTCCTTATCAAGCGCCTATTTCCTAGCCAATGGTGCCTGTACAGGAAAAGGTGCAGGTATGTTAGTACGATTTATGCTTTTGTCTTCCGATTGCGCCATACCTGGCGCCTTGCCCTGCTGGTTTGTGGCTTGCGCTGCTGGCTCTGGAGCTTGCGCAACTGGTTGCGCGGGCGCCTTTGCGGTCTGCTCTGCTCCTACCGTGCGCCCAGTCCTCAGTGTCACTGCGTTGACTCCTCCCTTGGGATTCTGAATCACTTGTGAAGGGAGGTTGCCATCGCTTTTTTTCAGCTCATACACCGTGGTAGCTATCTGTGATAGCTGCTTTTCAATGGACTCGAACTTCTTGTCATACTTCTCATCATTCTTGCGCACTGTGTCTGCTAGCTGGCCCACGATATCTTTTAAGGATCGCCGCGGCTGCTGGTTATTTTGCGCTGGCGCGTCAGTGCGGCGATGCGGTGGATTTAGGGCGCAGCTTGTTGCGTCTGCTGTGGTGCGCGCTGCTCCGCGGACTGTCTCTTGAAATTGTTGTCCTCCTTCCATCTGAACCCATTTGCGGCTAGTCCAAAACGCGGCTGATTCTGCCTCTGCGGCCCTCTATTATCCCATCCTCCTAGAGCATTGACATCTCCTGATTCCTCGAAAAGTGTGGGACATGCATCGGTTTTGTGCTCAGTGGACGTACAGAACTCTCATACCTTTGGCGCAGCTGGTTGCGCCCCTTGCGCATTCATCAACTTCTGCAGCATGGCCTTCATCTCCTTTATCTCAGCGCTTGTTTCTACCTGATGCACAGAACGAGCACGACTATTCTCAACTGTTAGCTGATGTCTTACCTGTCCAGCAGAGTCTTCTATCAGCTGCCACACATCCTCCGAGTACATGTTGCAAATGTCACCGCCTGCGCATGCATTCAATAATCTCAGCTCCATTGGTAGTAATTCGTTCAGGAAATTCTCTATCAGTACATTCTGGGGCAGGCCGTGATTGTAGCAGTTAGCCTCCAGCTCCCTGAAACGCTCATAATACTCCGATAGTGATTCTCCTGTGCCCTGCCTAGGTGCGGCCAACTCCCTCCTGAGTAGCGCGATCTTGGCTGTAGGATAGAATTTGTCCAAGAACTTCTTCTGGAGCTGCTCCCATGTGTGAATAGATCCTGCTGGTAAGCTCATCAGCCAATGCCTGGCCTCATCACACAATGAAAAAGGGAACGCCTTCATTTTCAGCGCTTCATCGCTCTCCCCTTCGGCCTTCATGTTCTCGCAGATAACTAGGAATTCTCGCACATGCTTGACTGGGTTCTCGTTGTTCATCCCGTGAAACTTGGGCATGTGATGAATGAGCGAGCTCCTTAGTTCAAAATGACCGTCTGGTGGAAGCACTATGCACCATGGCTGGTTAACCGTGATTGGAGCTGACATCTCGCGCACTGTTCTGCGTCGCGCGACCTGTCGCGCGGGTGGCGCATTATACACTTCAGCGGCCATCCTTGCTTCAACTTCGCGCTGCACTTCCTATCTGAACCGAACTGCGCGGTTATCTGCCCTCGCATTGTTAGGTCCCTCTGGGGTTCTGTCCCCTAAGTTATCACCAATGAAACTATTGTCCTCCATGTCCTGTCCTAAATCTCAAAGAAAACGAAATTAAAAGACAACTAAGCTGTCGCGTCTGTCAGTGCGCAACTATGATCTGCATATCGCAACTGTTTCAAGGTTGCGCAGGCTGATGTTGATCGCGCGCTCTCAGAAACAACAACGAGGAAAATAAAGCAAACAGAAATAACTAACTACTGTAAAAGAAAACTTAAACTAGTTAAAACTTATCTGTGTTGCTCCCCGGCAACGGCGCCAAAATTTGACCGCGCGTCGTTGTACGCGTCAAATTAATCCTTCCTTCTCCACTTAGTATAGCGGCTAAGTCAGGGTCGATCTCACAAGGAGCAAGCAGACTCGTTCTAGCTAGCAACCTATAACTTACGAGAATTGGGTTGTGAGTGATTGGGTTGCGCAGGTGCGCGAATGAACAATAATGAAAGCAGATTGTGCACTAGACGTGCGCAGGCAGTAGAGATTAAATACTATGACTATGAGAAGTATCGGTAAAGACAATCCTCTATGAATGTATTCCTTATCATCGACTCTAACGTTTATGGTTTGATTTACTGAAGTTAGTGTCCGATCAAGGCTTCCTAACATGTGCGCATGTTCTGATCAAAGTCCATGAGCTATTAATTCTTGAAACTAGTCTAAGCAGCTACGAATCCTGTCACAGTAGCAGCTGATTATCCTAGCGCGTTACTCCTAGTTGTCACCGTCAAACTACCAACTAGTTTAACATATAACAACAAGTAGTAAGAGTAAGATTGCGGTTCAAGGCTTCCCCTACTCATACAACTAGCTGTCAACCGTGTGCACAGAATTAATACAAGCAAACAAACTATGCATTAAGCACAAGTCTCAAAGGAAATACTTCATAGAATCATGCCCAACCGATACAAAGTGTTTAGCTAGACATGCTAGTGGTAAACATCATAGAAATAATAAATAAAAGCTAAAGTGTCCAAGGAAACAGTAACAAGCAGGTGCGTGCAGGTTGCTGTGTCTCGGTTCGCGCAGTCGGTTGGCGCAGGTCTTCGGCGGCAGCTCGTGTGTTTTTCAGTTCTGGCTCTCTCTCCTGTATCTTGTGTGTATCAAACCCTAGCCTTCCTCTCTTTATATACTGCTTGTGAGGCCCGTGACAATCTTGGCAACTTCCAAATCCTAGGAGATTTTGTAGGGATATGGTGTTCAAGATTCGGAAATACCGGTATCCTGCGGATGGCTCACTGCGCACGTTGGTTCGCGCAGTTGGTTTGCGCACCGCAGTCTGAATCTGCCACCTCCTATTCTGTTTGCGCTGCTAGCTCCGCAGGCTGTGTGTTGCGCTCCTCAAACGCGCCTTTTAGCGTGTATCCGACTTAGGCCCTTGTTTTGTCCTAGAATACAAAAACACCGGAAACCAGTAATCTTGTACACAAAATAATGCAAACAAGCACAGTGTTAAGATCTAAATAGTGCATATAAATAGTCTCTATCATATCCCGTCTGGAGCAACAGAAAAATCTCAGAATCACCAACATTCGTAGTGATCATGGCAGAGAGTTTGAAAATGAAGCAGTGGATGAGTTCTGTCGCCAAAAGGGTATCTCACATCAGTTTTCTTCTCCAATCAATCCTCAGCAGAATGGTGTAGTGGAACGAAAGAATCGGACAATTCAAGAAATGGCCAGAGGCATGATTCATGCCAAAAGGATCCCCCTGAGATTCTGGGCTGAGGCAATGAACACCGCATGCTACATCATCAACAGAGTTACCATACGAAAAGGAACCAACCAAACTTGCTATGAGCTCTGGAATCAGAAGAAGCCCACAGTAAAATACTTTCACATCTTTGGAAGTGACTGCTACATTCTGAGAGATCGGGAGTACAGGAAGAAGCTTGAACCAAAGAGCGATGCTGGTCTCTTCCTGGGATATTCAATGAACAGTAGGGCATATCGAGTGCACAATCAGAGAACAAGAACTGTGATGGAATCCATAAATGTAGTAGTCAAAGATGTTGAAGAAGAATCTTCCACTGTTCCTGACGACGAATACTCTGACATTGAAGATGCCCCTACCAATCAGAGGAGAAGTGAACAAACTTCAGCTCCAGATGATGCTATAGCAAGTGCTGAAGCAGGAAATACAGACGAACTCCAAGAGAGCCTGCATGAAGAACAGAATGATGAGACTCATGATCCACCACCAAGGCAGCCTCCAAAGAAGATTCAGAAGAACCATCCACTGACCAATGTGATTGGAGATCCGACAGAAAGAAGGAGAACCAGAAGCAATGCTTACCTCAATACCTACTTCCTATCCAGTATAGAACCAAAGACTTTCAAGGAAGCCTTGAATGACGAATTCTGGATGATAGCTATGCAGAAAGAACTAACAGAATTCGAAAGACACGATGTTTGGGACTTGGTGGACAGACCTAAAGGAGTAAACATTATAGGTACCAAATGGATCTTCAAAAACAAAACTGATGAAAAGGGGAACATCACAAGAAACAAAGCCAGGCTTGTTGCTCAAGGATACACTCAAATTGAGGGGATAGACTTCGAAGAAATTTTTGCTCCAGTCGCTCGTCTGGAGGCCATCAGACTACTTCTAGCTATGTCATGTTTTCTGGGTTTTAAACTATATCAAATGGATGTCAAAAGTGCATTTCTAAACGGAGACCTCACCGAAGAAGTTTATGTTTCCCAGCCAAAAGGTTTTGAAGATCCTCATCATCCGGAGCACGTGTACAAACTAAAGAGAGCTCTGTACTGGCTTAAAGAGGCTGACAGTTTTTCTTGAAAAACATGGCTACAAAATAGGGGGAGCTGACAAAACTCTATTTGTGAAAAACACCAAGTCGGATGTGATCATTGCGCAGATATATGTGGATGACATTGTCTTTGGATCGAAGTCTCAGCATCTGGTGAAGAGTTTGTGGATCACATGCAGAAGGAATTCCAAATGAGCATGGTCGGAGAATTATCTTATTTCCTGGGTCTGGAGATCACCCAGAAAACAGATGGCATATTTATTGCACAAAGCAAATACAACAAGAATCTTGTGCAGAAATTTCAGTTAGATAAAGCGAGTCATAAACGAACACCCGCTGCCACTCATGTCAAAGCCATCAAAGATGAACATGGAATGGAAGTGAGTCAGACCACCTACAGAAGTATGGTTGGGAGCTTATTGTACCTAACCGCCAGCCGCCCTGACATCTCCTTTGTTGTAGGAGTTTGTGCTAGATTCCAAGCTTGCCCCAAAGTCAGTCACTTGCAGCTGGTCAAGCGAATCATTCGGTATGTTGGAGGTACTGTGCACTATGGCCTATGGTATACTAAGGATACAAATGCAAATCTAGTGGGATATAGTGATGCAGACTGGGCAGGATGTGCTGAGGATAGGAAGAGCACTTCTGGAGGCTGCTTCTTTCTGGGGAACAACCTGGTGTCATGGTTCAGTAGGAAACAAAACAGCATTTCACTATCTACAGCTGAGGCAGAATACATAGCAGCTGGGAGCTGCTGTGCACAGATGATGTGGATGAAGCAAATGCTGGGCGAGTATGGGCTCGATCAAGGTGAAATGGCTCTCTACTGTGATAACATGAGTGCAATCAGCATCTCCAAGAATCCTGTTCAGCACAGCAGAACCAAACACATTGACATTCGGCATCACTTCATCCGAGATCTGGTGGAAAAGAAAATTATTGCTCTCCAGCATGTTGTGTGGGCCAAACAGCTTGCTGATATCTTCACTAAACCTCTGGACTCAGTACGGTTCGAAGACCTGAGATCTGCTCTGGGTCTCTGTGTCTTGCCTTCTTGAGATAAGAAGGACCTTCCCCTTGTCAATTGTGCCAAAAAGGGGGAGAAAAAGGGAGGGGGAGTTAGTTCAGGAGGATTTAGATTGATGCTTTCAAAGAGGTTTTGTCAAAATGCCAAGGGGGAGATTGATGATGTAGTATGGTAGTGTTTGACAAAACGAGCACAAGTGAACAAGCAAGTGAACAAGATGCTGCTACAGTCAAAGTTCAGCACAAGAAGAAGCTTTAGCAGGAGTTTGTTCAGAAGAGCTGTAGCGTCTGTCCGTGCAGCAGCAATCTGTTTTTTGGAAAGAAGTGTGTCAGTCCTTCAAAGAGCATCAGAGGAGGTTCAGAGTTGCTGCAGAGAATATTCCAGAGTGGAGATTCCTAGCTGAAGTAGGAGTTTTGGTTTGAATTTAAAATCAAATCTAATCTCCTAGAAATTAGGAGATATTGATGTTGCTAGGGGAACTGCTATAATCTGATAATGATAGCAGTGGACGCGCCTATATAAGAGAGACCCTTCAGAGCGATGAAGTTGATCGAAGAAGAGGGCTAAAAGCGAGAACACACAGATTTCCAAGAAGAGCAATTTTGGTGTGCGAACGAAGTCTTCGATTATCACCGAGAGTAGAGCGTGAGTGCAGAGCTGTGGTGACAGAAACAGAGGGAGATTAGGACTTGTGTAGTCTGATTCAAGCTTGATCTGGAAGCCAATTCAGAGCAGTGGTGCTTGTTGGTTGATCAAGGGCAGCCGCGGAAGAACTGACGGGTGAGTGACTAAGTCGAGTGTCTGGACGACAGTGCTTGCTAGTGACAGGAGGTCACTGAGTGAGGGGGAGTATTCCAGAGTGTGCAGCACTCGTGGAATCGTTCGAACGGCTCAGCGAAAGGCTTTGGAGCGACTCGGACAATTTGTGCATCAGCTGTGTGCTACAGCAGATGCTATAGCAACCCTGCAGAACTTGAGTATTGTTTATAATAGGCTGAGTTTCGAGGAGACAGTAGCTATTCTAGATAGATATCAGTAGAAGGTGTGCAGACACAAGTCAGAGCCTGTTCTGATTGTGTGCGAGGATCCACCTAAGGTTGAGTAGCATAGGTTGCGTGGGTTGTAACCGTGGGTACTTGGAAACCTTGAGAATAGTGGATTGGGGACTGGGAAGAGTCCTCCCCAGACGTAGGTAATTTGGCTGAACTGGGTGAACAAACTTGTGTCCTTGATCTTTCCTGCTGAAGCAGTTTACTGGTGAACAAGAGTGTGCTGTAGCAACTGCTTATTCACAAATCAGTTTATTAGAGGCGCTGCGAATTTCAGTCCATGTAATTTTGATATCCAAAATTACGTCGGCCGGACTCAAATCTTTCTTATCGAACTTAAAGTTTAATAAAAAGTTTGTAGACTTAACCATGAAATCATTGCTACCTATAATGAACATATCATCAATATATAAACATAAAATCACATAATTGTGTTCAGTGTTCTTATTAATGTAAACATTTATCACACTCGTTGATTTGGATACCATTTGGCATCATCACGTTGTCAATTTTTTCATGTCACTGCTTTGGCGCTTGTTTTAGACCATAGAGTGATTTTAGAAGCTTACAAACTTTCCTCTCTTGACTCGGCACTATACTACCCTCATGTTGATCCATATAAATTTGTTCTTCAAGATCTCTTTTGAGAAATGCTATTTTCACATCTATTTGATAAATTTCCAACTTGTGCAAGGCGGCAATGGATATTATCATCCTAATGGGTGTTATTCTTGTCAAATGAGTATATGTATCAACATAGTCTAGACCTACCTTTTGTCTATACCCTTTGACGATGAGTCTTGCTTTGAACTTGTCTATAGAGCCATCTTCTTTCATCTTCTTTGTGAAGACCCGTTTGGAGCCGAGTGGTTTACTTCTAGGAGAATGATCAATAACCTCCAAGTATGGTTTTGCATTGAAATTGGACGCGCTGCTAAAATTTTGAACCAATAGGTTCCTATAGCAACCTTCTGGTCACTTGCAGAAATAACTTGTGATGGCCGAACCTGGAAAACTCACACAATTTGGTCACCCAGTTTGGCAATTGCCTACGTTTGGGGAGGACTTCTCTTCAGTCTTCAAGATTCCACTATGCACGGGTAAAGTACACGGATACCAGAACTCGGCCTACGCTAGTTCAACCCTTACTTCTAATATAGCTAGAATCTTCACTCAGTCTAGTCACATAGACTAGCTTACGTACACTGTCAACACAATCCAATAATAGAACGCTACTGATACGAATCCCACCCATTAATGTGATGGAAACCGTTATCTTAAGTAGGATGGCAACCAAAACAAATCTGCCACAACAAGTTTGTTGAGCTCCATGACCCCTCACCTCATTGTGATGAGAAACCACGATTTCATAGGATGAGTCTTAACCCCTCACCTTAACCCAAATGGATAGCGCGATGTTACAACTCCACGCAACCTATGCTACTCAACCTTGTGTGGATCACTTGGCACAATCAGAACAAGCTCTGACTTGTGTCTGCACACCCTTTACAAATGTCAATCTAGAATAGCTACAGACTTCTCAAGACTCAGCCTATTCTAAACTACACTCACTCAGCAGGGTTGTTGTAGCAACTGCTGTAACACACAGCTGAAGCATAATTTGGCCGCGTTGCTCCAAAGCCTTCTGCCGAGCCGATCGAACGATTCCACGAGCGCTGCACACTCTGGAATACCCCCCTCACTCAGTGACCACCTGCCACTAGCGAGAACCACCGCTTAGACACTCGACCGAGCCACACACTCGTCAGTTCTTCCGCGGCTGCCCTCGATCAACCAACAAGCACCACTGCTCTGAATTGGCTTCCAGATCAAGCTCGAATCAGACTCTGCAAGTCCTGATTCCCTTCTGCTTCTATCACCACGCTCTGCGCTCACGCTCTGCTCTCGGGTGATGATAAAAGAAAACGACCGTCGCACACCAAAAATTGTTCTCTCTAAATTCTTTGTATGCACTCGTGTATCCCTCAGCTTCGATCCAGCTTTCAGCTCTGAACTCCTCTCACTTAAATAGCACCACCAGCTTTAAGCAAGACCAGGTTTAAGCAATGTCCCAAAAAGAACAATTATCTCCTAATTTTTAGGAGATTTGATTTGATTTGATCTCCAAAACAAATCTCCTTCTCTAGCTAGGAATTCCCCACTGGAATATTCTTGGCAGCAACTTAGAAATTCTTCTGAGGCTCTCAACAGGGCTGCCAGGCCTTCTTGCCAAAGGCCCAGGTTGCTGCTGCTACTCGGACAAATGCTGCAGCCACTTGAACAAGCTCCTGCTATAGCATCACCTGCTGTAGCTGCTCCTTGTTCACTTGTGTTGGAGTTATTTGCTGCTGCTGGAATTTCCTAAATGCATTAGGAAACAATCCCATCAATTTTAAAGAAGATCCTCCAAGATCTCTACAAGATCATATCTCCTAATTTGTAGGAGTTTTGATTTTCCAATCAACTCTTCACTCAACAAGTCTGCCCTTGTTCTTGAGAGACACTCCAGAAAATATTCTGCTGAATATTCAGCTCTTTCCGGAAGCCCTTCGGTCCACTGATTTATTGTTTGAACGCAATCTCCGAGAAAGCTTTGAATTTCTGCTACAGCATTTTAGCTCCAGCATCTGCTGTAGCACATGCTGTCTGAAGGTGTGCGATACTTCTGCTGCAGCTCCAGGCACCAGCGTCTGCTGTAGCACTTGCTGAAAATGATAGTGTAGCAACCCTATATAAGGAATAAGAATAAGAAACTCAAAGGACTAGAAAATGAATATAAGAACAACATAATGAGATTGAAGATAAGAGAAACTCTCGAGTTTTCTTGGTGTCCAAAAGTCTTCTATGCTTATCTTCTCACATTATTTTTATGAGATGATAAGATTGAATATCATTTGCTCCTTCTTGGCAATCAGCTCAACTTTCTTGAATAAGCCCATGTAGAGCTTCATAAAACTTCTTTGCTCTTTGTCTTGTAATTTTTTTTAAATATTTTTTTTCCTATTCTACCCTTAACCCCCACCAGAGCCCCTGCTCTGGCCCCATCAGGAATCAAACCCTAGTCGCTGAGATGTTTGACGTCCCTTTTTGCCACTAGACCAATCCCTGATGGGCCTTTGTCTTGTAATTGGCCCACTAGGAATTGACAATGGATTATTATGCTTATAGCCTTCATCTGATTTGGCTCCAATAGTCGCATCATTTTCTCCTTCTTGAAAAGGATTTGTCCTCAAATCTTCGTCTGCATCAAATGGAGACAAATCAGCAACTTTAAAGATGCGCTAACATTATACTCACCGGGCAAGTCAAGCTTGTAAGCGTTATCATTAATGCATTCAAGGACTTGAAATGGTCCATCTCCACGAGGTAAAAGCTTTGATCGCCTTTTTTTCGGGAAAACACTCTTTTCTCAAATGCAACCAAACCCATTCACCGGGCTCAAACACAACCTTCTTACGTCCTTTGTTGGCTTGTTGAACATATTGTTCAGTCCTCCGTTCGATGTTCTCTAGCTTTTTGGTGAATTTGCTTCACCAATTCAGCCTTCTTTTTGCCATCTAAGTTTAGACACTCCTGCAAAGGTAAAGGTGTAAGATCTAAAGGAGATAAAGGATTAAAGCCATACACAATCTCAAATGGTGAAAACTCAGTTGATGAATGTATGCTTCTATTATAAGCAAATTCAACATGTGGCAAACACTCTTCCCAAGTTTTCAAGTTCTTCTTAATGATAGCACGTAATAATGTGGACAAGGTTCTATTCACCACCTCTGTTTGCCCATCAGCTTGAGGGTGACATGTAGTTGAAAATAACAACTTAGTCTCCAACTTTCCCCACAAAATTTTCCAAAAGTAACTTGGCAACTTTGTATCCCTATCCGAAACAATGGACTTTAGGCATTCCATGCAATCTAACAATTTCTTTGAAGAACAAATCAGAAATATTTGAAGCATCATTAGTTTTATTGCAAGCAATAAAATGTGCCATTTTCAAAAATCTGTCCACTACCACAAAAATTGAATCTTGACCCCTTTTAGTCCTTGGCAAACCTAACACAAAATCCATAGAAATATTAGTCCAAGGATGATTTGGTATAGGTAGAGGTGTATACAAACCATGAGGTTTTAATTTAGACTTGGCTTGTTTACTTGTTGTACACTTTTCACAAATCCGTTCAACATCACGTCTCATATGCGGCCAAAAGAAATGCTCATGCAACACGCCTAAAGTCTTAGCAAAACCAAAATGACCCATAAATCCACCACCATGTGGTTCCCTAACTAGTAATTCACGTAGAGAACACATTGGAACACATAATTTACTTTCACGAAACAAATAGCCATCATTTATATTGAACTTTCCAATTGATGTTCTATCACATGCTTGAAACACATCGCCATAATCAGGATCATTTGCATATAAGTCCTTGATGTATTCAAAACCAAGCAATTTTGTTTCTAAGGTAGAAAGTAAAACATACTTTCTTGACACTGCAACAGCCACAATGTTTCCATACCTTTCTTGTATTTGATCACATAAGGAAAAGTTTCAATGAACTCTACCCATTTGGCATGTCGCTTGTTCAACCTTTGTTGTCCTTTCAAATGCTTTAAAGTTTCATGATCGGTGTGAATAACAAACTCCTTTGGCCATAGATAGTGCTGCCAATGCTCTAGTTCTCTCACCACAGCATACATCTCCATGTCATAAGTAGGATACTTCAACGCTGCCCCACTCAGTTTCTCATTAAAATAAGCAACGGGTCACCCTTCTTGCATTAGAACAGCTCCAACACCTATTCCTGAAGCATCACATTCAATTTCAAATGTCTTAGTAAAGTTAGGAAATGTAAGCAAAGGAGCATTTATCAACTTCTCCTTAATTAGCGTAAAAGACTTCTCTTGTTCGCTGCCCCATTTGAATGGTGCATTCTTCTTGATGACTTCGGTTAGAGGGGCTGCCAAGCTACTGAAATTTTGGAAAAAATGTCTATAGAAGCTTGCCAATCCATGAAAACTCCTCACTTAGCTGATTGTTGAATGTGTCAGCCACTCTTGGATTGCTTTCACCTTCTCCTCATCCACTTGAATTCCATCCTTTCCAACAACAATACCAAAAAACACAAGCTTATCCGTGCAAAAGGTGCACTTCTTGAGGTTAGCAAACAACCTTTCTTCCCTGAAAACACCAAAAACAAATTTAAGATGATTAACATGTTCTTTCAAGTTCTTGCTATAAATCAATATATCATCAAAATACACAACAACAAACTTGCCAATGAATGCAAGTAAAACATGGTTCATCAATCTCATGAATGTTTTTGGAGCATTAGTTAAACCAAAAGGCATCACTAACCATTAATACAAACCATATTTAGTTTTAAAAGTTGTTTTCCATTCATCACCTTCATGCATCCTAATCTGATGATATCCACTTTTTTATTTATTGATAGAGATCTAAACAGCCTGGACCGTGGCACAAATAACAGATGAGAATCGAAGTGTCCCTCAAGTGCCAGAAAGGGATAATAAAACTCCCAATCTTAATAACGCCGAACGGGATATAATACACCCCAACCCTATGACGATAGAAAACCATCAAATACGTTTTCAAACTGATAACAAAGAAAACTAAAAAACCAACACCAAATTCGATGATGATGGATCTATGAATATGCAAGATCATATTAAAGCAAACCAATAATATCTATGAAGAACTCATCACTGAGATAGTCATTGGATTTGTCAAAAACCTGAGGACTGTTGAGCATGATTATGCCTTTGACCATTTTATGTATCAAGTGCAGAGCATCATTGTTCTCCAAGTCTTACACATTCTAAAAGGATCCATAAGATTTTGAAGAAAACCTTGATCTTTTGGAAAAATCTCAGCCAAATGCATCTGATCAGCAATTCCACTTTCAGCAAATGTCTTCACTAGCATAGGGAGATATGAAAATTCAACTGCTGGCAATTCCCGTAAATCGCTATTGAAACTATAAAATGACTCCGTATTCATAGACTTGGAGCCAGCATCAAAAACTACTGTCATCCAAAAACGGAGTATAAGCATAGAACTGCAACATTTTAGCATCATGCAAAAGACTTCTTTGAGCGGCTATATGCAGGTCACCCAGGAACTCATAAGTCCCTGGAAGTGCATACTAAAGCAGTAGAAGACTTGTTCTCCATCGGACAGATACGAGAAAAGGTAGTAAATTTGTGATTCATAAGGAAACTGCGACGACGAGAGTATAAATTATCTATCAGACCGTCGGAGCCGTCTTGCAGTGGGAAAAAGAAACTGTGTGATCCTTGAATATCAACAATATGTAAATTGAAATGGAGAGCCCATTTCATAATCTGTTCAGCGAAGCTAATCAGAAATGAAGTGATCTTTATTGAAATTACAGACAATAGCCAAATGAAAAATCCCTTCAGAACTTCGAATAACAGCTGCCATCTTAACAGTTGTAGGAGTATCGAGGATAGCAATATAGGCAGTGTGATTTATGTTCCGAGCCAGTAAGCCTGGGAAATGTCCGACGGCAGCCTCATAACCCCAACAGCTTTGTGAATCAGGTTATTTTGCAGAGAGGGAATATAAACCTTGCTAATAGATGCAGCTATGCAGTCACTCCATTTATCAAGGAAACGTCTCCAGTCGCAAATGCGACCCTCAAACAGATAAGTGTTCCTGGCTTTCCAGATTTCCCACAGACCGCAACAAACCACCTCAGCAGCAAAACAATCCATGAATGTGGAATTTTTGATCCACACTTCGGTCATAGCAGACGAGCCATGAGTTAAAGGTCAATCAAAGAGAGAACTACAGAACCTCCATAGCTCCCTGCCCCAACTGCCTGTAAAGAATAGATCTTGTAGAGTTTCCCTCTCCGGCTGGAGACAACAGACACATTCAGATGGTAGATGGATACCAACTTTTTCAACTTTGTCATCTATGGGAAGAGTCTGATGATACAGTTTCCAAACAAACATAGATATCTTCAAAGGGATCCAATTTTTCCATATAGCTTCACCCCAGGCAACTGATTTATGACGAACCTGCCAGGATTCCCAATATTTTTTAGAGGTAAGGACGCCATCAGTAGCTTTGTTCCAAACAAAACGATCAGCATCAGCAGAGATGACTATATTATCCAGATCTCTTTTCCTATCAACAGGGATCTTAGAATAGCTTTCTTCACGGGATCAGCAACAATGACGTGCATACTGATATTTCTCATATCAGAGGGGGCTGCAACATTGAGTTTTTGGCAGAAGTCAGCAACACTTGTGAGCCCATTCCCAATGCACCAAATACTATCAGTTCTAATAGAAGCTATGAGGTGATTAAAATTATTCCACGGAGGGGAGCCTTACTCACCTTCTTTGAACCGCGATCGCGCATAACGCGCCCAAAGTGACTCGTTATTGATGTACTTCCAAGCAAGATTTCCATGGAAAGCCAGCATCATGTCCTTAGGATCACGAATACCCAACCCTCCAGCCATTTTGGGATAGCACAGCTTGGGCCAACTGACCTAGTTATGTCTCTTCTCAGTCCCATTGTCCCAAACAAAATTAGCCATAAGGGAACTCGGATTGGCCAAGACTGTCAAAGGAATAGGTAAAACCATGATGCTATGGATACCGACGGAATTTCACAGAGAATTCACAAGAGTAACTTGCCCTCCCATGGTTAAGAAATTTTTAGCCCAGCCCATAATCCGATTGTGCACTTTGCACTCCAGAAAATCAAAAAAGTTGATCTTGGTTCTGCCCCGATAAAGATGGGTACCAAGGTAGTTTAGCGGCAGATGAGTTTATGTGAATCCAGGAATGGCCAAAATGTCCGCTTTCCGATTATCTTTGATTTGACTTGAAAAAATGATTTGGCTTTTAGAGGGGTTAAGCTTCTGACCTGAGTAAAGACAAAAATCCCCCAACAAACTCATCAGATTTTTCAGAGTCTTTAAAGCCATTTGTAAAAATAAGAAGATCATCTGCATAAAAAAAGTGGTTCACTGAAAAAGCATTCTGCTTTGTGAAATAGGGATGGATATAACCATCAGCAACCGCATTGTTTAAAGCCATGCTAAACCACTCCATAACCAGAGCAAATAGACCCGAAGAAAGTGGATCTCCCTGACGAATGCCTCTATTAGAACCAAAAAAACCATAGGTTTTACCATCCCATTTGACAGTGTGCTTATAGTTCTAAATACACCTGTAAATGAGATCACACCAAATTTTTGAGAACCCAAAGGCGCGAAGAACCTTTAGAATGAAGATCCAAGAAACCTTTGCCATGTCCAATTTGATAATAACATTTCCTCCAATGGTTTTGTTGTTAAGATCATGAGTGAGATCATGGGCCAGGGCAATATTATCATGGATATTGCGACCATGAACAAAACCCGCCTGCTCCTCACTAATAAGCTTGAGTAACCATTCCGAAAGTCTCTTCATAAGGATCTGAGATATAATTTTGTGAGAAAAATTGCAAAGACTGATAGGCCGCAGTTGACTGATAGTGACGGCATTCTGGACTTTAGGAATCAAGGTCAGATAGGCAGCAGTAAAGGAAGACGGTAATTGCAGGCCAAGAAACAAAACTGTTCATAGCTTCATTCAAATCTCCCTTAATGATCCCCCAACAATGAACATAGAATCTTCCTGTAAAACCGTCGGGACCAGATGCACTGTCCTCATTCATCTCTTTGATAACATTTAGGATATCTTGATCTAAGGGAGGCTAGCAAAGCTGAATATTATCTTCTTGTGTAAGGATAGGATCAAAACAGCCAAAATTGTGATTGCTGGGAGGGCTACAATAACCTGAAAATAAATCTGTATATAAGTCAATTGCCTTAGTCCCGATAACATCCCTATCATTAGTATAGGAGCCATCGTCTTGAAAAAGATTTAGCATATTCTGGGAGCGATGAGCGCGAATGGCCACATGATAAAAACTAGTGTTCCTGTCGCCATCCCTGAACCATTGAAGTTTAGCTTTAGATCTCAACATATCCAGCTGCAATTCAGTATAGTCTAAATGATTCGCCTAAGCTCTCGATCGATATCATCATCCCAACCTTGTTGCAAGATACCCTCTAGATAATTTATACGAACCACCAGATCCCTCATTTTAATCTTTAAATTCCCAAACACATCCCAATTTTTGAAAACACACAAGCACCATGCAACTCATCAATCATATCATCTAATCTGGGAATAGGGTGATGATACTTTACCGTTATGTTATTAATTGCACGACAATCAACACATATCCTCCAACTGCCATCCTTCTTAGGAACTAATATGACTGGCACCGCACAAGGACTCAAACTTTCACGCACGTACCCCTTTTCTAATAGATCATTTACCTGCCTTTGTAATTCTTTTGTCTCCTCGGGATTAGTCCTATAAGCTGGTCGATTTGGAATTGATGAACCAGGTACGAAATCAATATTATGTTTGATTCCTCTAATTAGTGGTAATCCATTCGGTATTTCTTCCAGAAAGACATCATCAAATTTGTACAAAAAGGAAACAACATTGCTTGGGAATGAACCGGCAAAATCATTAGTACATAAAAAGGCCTCCTTGTACATAAGTACTATAAGGGGCTTGATGTGAACACAACACTCTTTTTATCTCATTTTTGCTTGACATGTAACTACATTTTCCCTCTCTTGCTCTCATAATGGCAGAAACTCTCTCTTTTTCTTTTCCCTCGTCACTTTTATCTCACTGCTCTCATTTTTTTCTTCTCTTTTTCTTTTTCTCTCATTCTCTCATGGGATTTTTGTAACTGAAATTGGTCCTCCATGACATGCTTTGGAGTTAACGGAACAAGGTAATAGGTTGCTTTTTAGTAATGAAAGAATACTTATATGTGAACCCATCATGTGTGGCCTTTCGATCGTACTACCAAGGCCTCCCTAATAAGATGCGACAAGCTTGCATAGGAACCACGTCACAAAGCATTTCATCCTCATATTTACCAATAGAAAATGGTACCTTTACTTGGCTGACAACTCTAACATCACCGCTATCATTCATCCATTGCAGCTGGTATGGTTGATTGTGCTTCATTGTCTTTAATTCTAACTTTTCTACCAAATAAGTGCTTGTTACATTTGTGCAACTTCCTCCATCAATAATGACGCTACACACCTTACCATTCACCATGCACCTCGTATGAAACAAGTTTTCTCTTTGGCACGTATCCTCCTCCTTAACTTGGACATTGAGAATGCGTCTTGCCACTAGAAAATCACCAACACAACGTTCTCCACATCATCATCACCATCACCATAATGTTCTAATGGTGACAATTCAGCATCTCCACATTCCTCATCTTCGGACTCCAACTCTCCAAAGGCATTTATCACAATTCCTCTTTTTTTACACATTGACTAGCAATATGCCCTCTTCCCTGACATCTGAAACACTTGATGTCACTAGATTTTGAAGATGGGTTATGATTACCTGAAGAAGATGTAGCCATGGGCTTAACACCCTTTGAGCATCAAATTTTGGTTTGTATGGTGGCTGCTCCTCCCTTTTAGGATATGACTTCCATGAGTTAGTCACCCCCGATGATTGTCCTCTTTGAGACAAACTTCTCCTTTTCAATTGTTCATCTACCTTAATGGCTTGATGTATCATATCTGACAACTCCACATAGTGCTGCAACTCCACAACATCAGCGATCTCACGATTCAGCCCGTGCAAGAACCTAGCAATGGTAGCCTCTCGATCCTCCTCAACATTAGCACGAATCATTGCGACCTCCATCTCTTTGTGTACTCATCTACACTCTTTTGCCCTTGAGTTAATCACTGCAACTTTTGATACAAACTTCGATAGTATTGGCTTGGCACAAAACGCTTTCGCATATGCCCTTTCATCTCATCCCACGTCTCTATAGGTGGTTCTCTATTGCGCCTCCTATTGACCAGCAACTGATCCCACCAAATAATAGCATAATCAGTAAATTCAATTGCTGCCAACTTAACCTTTTTTACCTCGGAATAGTTGTGACACTCAAAGACCATCTCAATCTTTGTCTCCCATTCCAATCTATGCGGCCATTTTCCTGCAAAAGTTAACAAAAATCTAGAGCGAAGTCTCTGATACCAATTGTTGGATCGTTAGTTAGTTGTCACTGTGGGGTAACAGAGTTGTCTGATACCCGGTAGGTATAGCACCAGCGGGATGTGTTACTTGGCAGGTATACTAGTAGCGGAATATTAAATGTAGGAAAATTAAAATCGCTTACTCAGTTGTTTAGAATGAAAACCTCAGTACTTAATCAAGTAACTAAGTAAAACCACTACCTTCCAGTATCCCCTGGAAGGGTTTGTGAAAAGATCAGTTTTTCTATTTAGGATATTCTTGCTAAGTACAAATGACTAAGTTACTCACTAGTACCTTAGATTCTCCGAGCTCTCTCTGCTACTTCAATCTGACTTCTGTGAGTTTACACAACTCCAGTGATGCTTCCCCTTGATCAGTGACCTACCGTCAACTGTAGGGAACTTAGCTTTGCTTCTCTAATCGGTGGTGACAAATTCACCCGCGACAATTCTTCAATACCTTGTACTTGCCTTAACACTTTTTATACTTGAAGTGACGCGTCCCTACCTTAACACTTTTTAGAACTCTTTCCAAACTCTTTTTTTTATTTTTATTTTTTTTGGAGAACGCTTTATTCAGAAACGATTCGAAGAGCCCGAATCATGGCAAATACAATGGAGGATGAGCATGACCCTCAAGCGCCAGTGATGAGATATAGCAACTCCCACCACTTAAAAACGCTAAACATGTAATAAATCCTGCTTATCCAAATAAAAGGGGGGAAAACCCCAAGGGAGGTATGGTCCGGAGAGACCTAAAGAAAAGGAAGACATAAATGTCCTAGATAGAAACATCATCCCGAGTCCATATATAAGACGGTTTGACACGATGGTCAGTGCTTGAGTCCATAATATGAGGGAAAGGGCCAACACGGGTTGCAGGGTTTGGGAGGCTGAGGGGGTCTGTGATAGAGGCTATTTGTACGCATTATTTAGATCATAACCCTATGCTTGTTTGCAATATTTTATGAGCAAGATTACTCGTTTCTAGTATTTTTGTATTACAGGGCAAAACGAGTCTGTGAGTCGGATACGCGCTAACAGGCAGCGTTCTAGGAGTGAAAGATCCGCCTGCGGAGCTAGCAGCACAAACAGGAGAGAATTTGGCGAGAGTCAGCAGAGGTGCGCTAGCCCATGCGCTAGCCGAAGCCGTGCGCCAAGCGCAAAAGTCCAGTACTGACTAATCTTGACGTGACCAGACTTGGGAGTTGCCAAAAGTGAGCTTCCCGAGCAGTATATAAACAGGGAGAGAGGAAAAAGAGACGGGCTGGACACACACAGAGAGGCAACACCCCACGAGAGACGCACCAGAGATCACCAAGAGGCACTGCGCAGCAGAACTGGAAAACACACGGACTTGTTGAGAGGATTTTGCGCCAGCCGACTGCGCCAGCCGAGAAGACAAGCTGCACGCACTGTTTGCTACTGTTTTCTCAGACACATTAGTCATTATTTACTATTCTATGATGTTTATCACTAGCATGTCTAGCTAAACTCTTAGTGCTGGTCGGGCATGAATCTATGATGTATTTTCTTTGAGACTTGAGCTTAATGCATAGTTTACTTACTTGTATTAATCCTGTGCATACGGAGACAGCCAGTTGCATGAGTAGGGAAAGCCTTGAACCGCAATCTTACTTGTGTTGCTTGCTTGTCATATGTTAAACTAGCTGATAGCTTTACGGTGACAACTAGGAGTAACGAGCTAGGGTGATCAGTTGCTACCTTGAACGGATTCGCAGCTGTTTTAGTCTATGTTCTAAGGATTAATAGCACATGAACTTTAAACGGAACATGCGCACGTGTTAGAAAGCCTTGACCGGACACTAACCCAAGTAAACCGAAAACTATAGACGTTTAGAGTCGATGATAAGGAATGCACTCATAGAGGATTGTCTGACCAATGCTTCTCATAATCATAGTATTTGATCTCTACTGCTTGCGCACGTCTAGTGCAAATTTCCTGCGTTACACTAGTTACTGTTCACTTGCGCATCGCGCATTTCAATCACTCACACACCCCCCCCCCCCAATCTTCGTAAGTGTAGGTCACTGGCTAGAACTGAACTACTTGCTCCCTATGGAGATCGACCCTTACTTAACCGCTGTACTAGTGGAAGAGGAAGGAATTATATTTGACGCGCACGACGACGCGCGATCAAATTTTGGCGCCGTTGCGAGGGAGCAACACAGTTAAGTTCTAGTTAGTTTACGTTTTTTCCTTTTTAGTAAATAGTTATTTAAGTTTGTTTTTTTTTCGTTGTTGTTTCTGACAGCGCGCAATCACCATTAGCCTGCGCAACCTTGAAACAGTTGCGCTGCGCAGATTCTAGTTGCGCACTGACAGACGCAACAACATTAGTTATCTTTTAATTTCATTTTCTTTGAGATTCAGAACAGGTTATGGAGGATAACAGTGTCGTAGGAGACAACTTGGGGGACAGAACCCTAGAGGAAGCAAGAGCACATAACCGCGCAGCCCTGTTCAGAGAGGAAGTGCAGCGCGAGGTTGAAGCAAGGAGGGCCGCTGAAGTGTATCATGCGCCACCCGTGCAACAAGCCGCGCGACGCAGAACAGTGCGCGAGATGTCAGCACCTATCACTGTTAACCAGCCATGGTGCATCGTGCTTCCACCAGGCGGTCATTTTGAGCTAAGGAGCTCGCTCATCCATCACATGCCCAAGTTCCACGGGATGAACAACGAAAATCCAGTCAAGCATGTGCGAGAGTTCCTAGTCATTTGCGAGAACTTGAAGACCAAAGGGGAGAGTGATGAGGCGCTGAAAATGAAGGCATTCCCATATTCATTGTGTGATACAGCCAGACATTGGTTGATGAACTTACCCGCAGGATCCATTCACACATGGGAGCAGCTACAGAAGAAATTCCTAGATAAATTCTATCCAGCAGCAAAGATTGCGCTGCTCAGAAGGGAACTGGCCGCGCCAAGGCAGAGCGCAGGGGAGTCTCTGTCAGAATATTACGAGAGTTTCAGGGAGCTGGAGGCCAACTGTTACAATCACGGCCTGCCCCAGAATGTGCTGATAGAGAACTTTCTAAATGGACTGTTGCCCATGGAACTGCGACTACTGAATGCATGCGCAGGCGGGGACATTTGCAACATGTACCCAGAGGATGCGTGGCAGCTGATAGAAGACTCTGCTGGGCAGGTAAGACATCAACTAACACTTGAAAATAGTCGTGCTCGTTCTGTGCATCAGGTGGAAGCAAGCGCTGAGATCAAGGAAATGAAGGACATGCTGCAGAAATTGATGAGTGCGCAGAGCGCGCAACCAGTTGCGCCAAAGGTATGTGAATTCTGCAGGTCCACCGAGCACAAGACAGATGAATGCCCAACACTTTTTGAAGAATCTGGAGATGTCAACGCTCTTGGAGGATGGGACAACAGAGGGCCGCAGAGGCAGAACCAGCCACGCTTTGGGCTTGCCGCAAATGGATTCAGATGGAGGGAAGAGAACAATTTCCAGAGGCAGTGCACTGATCAGCGCGCGCCACAGCAGACGCAACCAGCTGCGCCCTACAATCCACCGCATCCCCGCAATGACGCACCAGCGCATAACAACCAGCAACCGAGGCGATCTTTAGAAGATATCGTGGGGCAGCTAGCAGACACAGTGCGCAAAAATGACGAGAAGTATGACAAAAGGTTCGAGTCCATCGAAAAGCAGTTATCACATATCGCAACCACAGTATATGAGCTAAAAAAGAGCGATGGCAACCTGCCTTCGCAAGTGATTCAGAACCCTAAAGGAGGAGTCAATGCAGTGACACTGAGGACTGGGAGCACAGTAGGAACAGAGCAGACCGCGCAGGCGCCCGCGCAACCAGTTGCGCAAGTCCCGGATCCAGCAGATCAGAATGCGCAATCAGAGCAAGATGCGCAACCAGAAGCGCCAGCCACAAACCAGCAGGGCAACACGCCACGTATGCCTCAGTCCAGAAACAAGGACATAAATTGTACTAACATACCTGCACCTTTCCCTGTGCAGGCACCATTGGCTAGAAAGGAAGCGTTGGACAAGGAGCTTTATGAGTTGTTCAGCAAGGTGGAAATCAATATTCCCCTCATTGAAGCTATTCGGCAGATTCCCAGGTATGCAAAGTTTTGAAAAGAGCTGTGCACAAACAAGAGGAAGGGCGAATGCGCACAGGTAATGCTAAATGCGCAGGCGTCAGCAATCGTGCAGCAAAAGGTACCACCTAAGTGCCGAGATCCAGGTACATTTACTATTCCATGCACGCTAGGTAAGACCACAGTGAGTAATTGCATGATCGATTTAGGCGCATCCATCAATTTGCTACCTTATTCCCTATATACGACATTGCGCCTTGGACCACTAAAGCCTGCAGGTCTCACCATTCAGCTAGCAGACAGATCGTGCAAACAACCTGCAGGCATGATAGAAGATGTCCTAGTTCGAGTAGGAGAGCTGGTGTTCCCAGCAGATTTTTATGTGCTCGAAATGGAGGGTGAATAAAGCGCCAGCGGTGCGCAGATCCTCCTAGGCAGACCGTTTCTGATGACCGCGCGCACAAAGATAGACGTGTGGAGGGGCACGCTCTCCATGGAGGTAGATGGCGAAGAAATCCATTTCAACATATTCAAAGGGATGCAGCATCCACATGAGGACGCTACAGTGCACGCAATGGACAGCATTGACGATTTAGTCACAGAAGCGCAATGTGCGAGCGCAACCGCAGGACCAGAGCTACTGACACAGGTAGAGCTGGAGGAGCAAGAGGAAGAGCTGAGCAGTGCGGAACCAGCACCCACACAGGTACCCAAGATCGAACTGAAGCAACTCCCAGAGCACCTCAAATACATTTTCTTGGGAGATGAGGACACCCTGCCAGTGATCATAAAGAAAGGATAAGAAGAGGAGCAGGAGGCACGCTTACAGCAGGTACTGCACAAGAACCAGCACGCCATAGGATGGACACTTGCCGATCTGCGCGGAGTGAGCCCAGACATGTGCATGCATAGGATTCTATTGGAAGATGGTGCCAAACCCTCCAGAGAGGCTCAGCGCCGGTTGAATCCAAATATGATGGAGGTCGTGCAAAAGGAAGTCCTGAAATTGCTTGGCGTAGGGGTCATTTACCCAATCTCGGACAGCAAATGGGTCAGTCCGGTGCATGTTGTGCCAAAGAAAGGAGGAATCACAGTGGAAGAAAATGCGCAGGGCGAGCTAGTTCCCAAGCGCATACAAACTGGCTGGCGCATGTGCATCGACTACAGGAAGCTTAACGCAGTAACGCGCAAGGACCACTTCCCGCTACCCTTCATGGACCAGATGCTGGATCGCTTAGCAGGTAAACCTTATTTTTGTTTCCTGGACGGATATTCAGGGTACAACCAGATACCCATAGCTGCGGAAGATCAAGAGAAGACCACATTCACATGCCCGTTCGGTACGTTTGCGTTTCGGCGCATGTCTTTTGGGCTGTGCAACGCGCCAGGTACGTTCCAACGCCTTGTCATGAGCATTTTCTCTGATATGATTGGTATATGCATAGAAGTGTTCATGAATGATTTTACCGTATATGGAAGTACCTTTGATGCATGCTTAACACATCTAGATAAAGTCTTAGCGCGCTGCATTTCTAAGAACTTAGTGCTAAATTACGAAAAATGTCATTTCATGGTAACGCACGGAGTAGTACTAGGTCATATCATTTCAGAGGAGGGGATCAAGGTAGACAAAGCTAAGATAGATCTTATTTCTAATCTACCTTATGCCACCAACGTGCGCGACGTGAAATCATTCTTAGGGCATGCTGGGTTCTACAGGCGTTTTATCAAAGATTTCTCTAAAATTTGTATACCCCTGTCTAACCTTTTGTAAAAAGATGTGTGCTTCGACTTTACTGATGAGTGCAGGGCTGCGTTTGATAAGCTGAAAGAAGCGCTGACCAGTGCGCCAGTAATGCGCGCACCAGACTGGAACCTGCCATTTGAGCTGATGTGCGACGCAAGTGATTATGCAGTAGGTGCAGTCTTGGGGCAGCGCGTAGACAAGAAGCCGCATGCCATTTACTATGCATCGCGCACACTGGACTCTGCGCAGAGGAACTACACCACCACGGAGAAGGAGCTTCTGGCAATTGTATTTGCACTGGAGAAGTTCCGAGCATATGTTCTAGGCGCAAGAGTCATCATCTACACTGACCACGCAGCTATCCGCTACCTCATGTCCAAGAAGGAAACCAAGCCGCGCCTGATGCGCTGGGTGCTCTTACTGCAGGAATTTGACTTGGAGATCAAAGACAAGAAGGGCACGGAGAATACAGTTGCTGATCACCTGAGCAGGATCGTGAAAGAGGAAGAACCAGGGCAGATCACGGAAACATTCCCTGACGAGCATCTGATGGCACTGACAGGTAAGGTACCATGGTATGCGCACATCGCAAATTACCTGGTCACAGGTACGTTTCCTCCGCATTTCAATAAAACTCAGTGCATGCGATTAAAACATGAGTCCAAGCATTACCTTTGGGATGATCCTTACATGCTTAGAATATGACTAGATCAGATATTGAGGCGTTGCGTGCCTGACCACGAAATTAATTCTGTTTTGATGTTTTGTCATGCGCACGCATGCGGAGGACACTTCGGTCCCAAGCGCACAAGCAGAAAGGTCCTGGACTGCGGATTCTATTGGCCGCACCTGTTTAGAGACGCCTATAATCACTGCAGGAATTGTGACAGGTGCCAGCGCACAGGAGGAATATCCGCGCGCAATGAGATGCCGCAGACCCCGATTCTGGTGGATGAAGTGTTCGATGTTTGGGGAATCGACTTCATGGGGCCATTTCCTCCATCTGCAGGTTACGAGTACATATTGGTGGCAGTAGACTATGTCTCCAAATGGGTTGAAGCTAAGGCCACGCGGAAGGATGATGGTAAGACTATCGCTGATTTTCTCAGAACTAACATATTTTGCAGGTACGGAGTACCTAAGGCAGTAATCAGCGACCAGGGGACACACTTTTGCAACAGGGTCGTGGCGCAAGGTTTCAAGCACTATGGGGTGCGCCACAAGACGTCCACCGCTTACCATCCGCAGACGAATGGACAGGCCGAAGTTTCTAACAGGGAGATCAAGCGCATCTTAGAAAAGACTGTGAGACCATCGCGCAAAGATTGGAGCCAGCGCCTTGATGATGCGCTATGGGCATACCGCACTGCGCATAAGACGCCCGTTGGGACCTCACCATTTCGGCTGGTCTATGGGAAAGCATGCCACCTGCCAGTAGAGCTCGAGCACAAGGCATATTGGGCCTTACGCATTTGCAACATGGACTTGGATGAGGCAGGAAGGGAGCGCGCATTTGAGCTGAACGAACTAGAAGAGCTGCGCCTGGACGCCTATGAGGGACTGCGCGATTACAAGGAGCGCACCAAGGCCTTTCACGACAAGCATATCCTCAGACGCACTTTTGAACCAGGAGACCAGGTATTACTATTCTCATCACGCCTGAAGCTTATGCCTGGAAAGCTGCGCAGCAAATGGACGGGACCATACACGGTCACCAAGGTTTTCCCCTACGGAACAATCGAGTTAGAAGACGGGCACCGGCATCGTTTTCAGGTTAATGGGCAGAGAGTCAAACGGTACTTAGGAGAACCTTGGGATAGCACAGCACGCAACATTGACTTGGCCGAACCAGAGATAACAGATGCGCAAGCTGCTGCGCCAGACACACCACCGGATGTACCAGAGGGAGAACTGGAACCTATTGCTTATATCTCTTCTTCCACTGCATTTACCCTCGTTACGCATAATTTATCACATGCTGACTTCCCATCTTACCCTTTGCGCAGGACCAATGAGATCGCAACACACACACTGGCGCAGGAACACTCAGGAGCAAGAGTGGGGGAGGTCGCAGGCACACATTTTGGCACGTAACGAGGTACAGTCGAGCCAACGACGTTAAACAAAGGCACTTGTTGGGAGGTAACCCGACACGTTTTTACTTTTGCATATTTTATTTTCTACTTGTTTTGTTTTTTTTAGTTTTTTAGCTAGTTTAGGACTTGGTAGTTTTTCTAGTCACGCAGTAGTGCGCAGGACCGTGCGCCTAGCACTGCGCAGGTCAGATGCGCTAGCCAGGGGAGTATATAAGGCAGGACTTAGGAAAAAATCCAGCACTTTTCACTCGACCGTTGCACGCACGTGGAAAGCGCCCAAGGACTGAGGCTGAGGAGGCGCCCGAGGCAGCAACCGCCGAGCAGCGCATGATGTTCAACGTCATGCGTGTGCTCGAATACTTAGCGCCAGAGGGGGCGGATTTAAGTATGAGTCCACCATCCGGGTGGAGATTTGGAGACGCGATTCCCCCTCTCCTCAGCCTGCACCGGCCACCTCCAGGTCCCCCTAGCCAGCCAGCCAGCCCTCCTACCCGAGCCCCAGCAGCCTCAGCAGCCCCAGTCCATCCAGCCGCACCCTCTCCAGTACCACCACCAGCACCAGCACCAGCACCGGCAGCCCCCGCAGCAAAACCCACCCCTGAACCAGAACCGATACCACCACCAGCAGTTTCCCCTGCCCGGCCTTCTGTTCCGGAATCCCCCATAGCCTATCCCAGCGTAGACTCCGATTCCATTTGGGATTCACTTTCCGAGGACGACCTCGTAGCGCAGCCTGACCCCCTCACCATAGTGCCACCAGCCTCCAGCACCGACCACGTGACGGATTCTTCGGAGGATGAGGCGCTTGGATCAGCCGCTGCGTCTAGCTCGGAGGACTTCTAAGGCCGAGGGCCAGCAGCATTAGTTTTCTTTAGGGTGGTGTCTTTTATTTTGCTACGTCTTATTGGATATTTTGTGCTGCATATTTGTGCCGCATATTTTGTGACCCTGTGCTATCGTTTATGCTGTGTGACTATTTGTTTTTGTTCTTATGTTCTTTATTTTGGCATTACATGCATGTGTGCGCTCTCCATGCGCTTGCGCTTGAGTCGTGGGGACACGTCTCTGTTCAAGTGTGGGGGGGGGGGGGGGGGGGTTACATTCACTTTTCACGTTTTTGAGCATTTTAGTGTAGCTTAGTTTAAGAGAATAGTAGCAGTAGTGCGCTAGAGTGTAGGATGCGCATGCGCTCCAGCTTGTTTTGCGCTATCCATATTGCGTGCGCTGCTATCTACTGTTTTAGTATAATTTTTTCATTTTTTTGCTCCTGTTAGTCGGGATATGCAGGGGATGTGGAGTTGACAGAAATGCTCCAGAGAGGCGGTTAGTCGCTTTTGCTTCGAAGGCAAGGTATATGGTCGAGAGCGTTAGTGGAGGCCGGTGCTTCGTAGCCTTCAGAACAAAAGAGCGTGCTCAGTCACGCAGATGCCAAAGGCGAAATACCCATAGCGTGGCGAGGTGGGAAAACAGACCACCTTCTTTCTGGAAATCGAGCTAAGGAAGGCAGGCGCGGATGTAAACGCGTGCGCTGACCTGCGCAGACAGACCAAAGGAGAGAGAGCGGGGCGAGTTCCATAACTGCTATCCGAAGGCTGAGACTGGAACTGCTCTGGGAATGTAAGAAATTAAAGAGAAAGCTGTACAAAAGAAAAAATACCAGCAGATGATACGCGCTACAAAAGAATCAGCATGCGCACAAGCATCAACATGCGCAAAGACCATAAGGAAATCATCAGAAAGCTCAGGTTCCCAAGAAGTGCGCGGACGAATCACGCACTGGAAGAAGCTGCGTTATCCACCATATACCTATCTTCGGAGTAGGAGCTGGCAGCCTGGAGCCTAAGAAGAGCTATCTCCCAGCCATCCAAAAATCTTCATCCCGGCTGAGAGGTAATGAATTTCGAATTTATTATATTAGAACTGTTGAGTGCAGTTGTGCGCAGGTGATAGAGCAGTGCGAGTTGAGCAATTGTGCATTTGCATCAGAGTGCAAGACTGTGCGCTAAACTCCAGAAGAGGTAATTGTATCCGCGCTTCAGTGCTTGTTCGGGACGAACAAGGGGCAAGTGTGGGGGGTTTGATAGAGGCTATTTGTACGCATTATTTAGATCATAACCCTATGCTTGTTTGCAATATTTTATGAGCAAGATTACTCGTTTCTAGTGTTTTTGTATTACAGGGCAAAACGAGTCTGTGAGTCGGATACGCGCTAACAGGCAGCGTTCTAGGAGTGAAAGATCCGCCTGCGGAGCTAGCAGCACAAACAGGAGAGAAGTTGGCGAGAGTCAGCAGAGGTGCGCTAGCCCATGCGCTAGCCGATGCCGTGCGCCAAGCGCAAAAGTCCAGTACTGACTAATCTTGACGTGACCAGATTTGGGAGTTGCCAAAAGTGAGCTTTCCGAGCAGTATATAAACAGGGAGAGAGGAAAAAGAGACGGGCTGGACACACACAGAGAGGCAACACCCCACGAGAGACGCACCAGAGATCACCAAGAGGCACTGCGCAGCAGAACTGGAAAACTCACGGACTTGTTGAGAGGATTTTGCGCCAGCCGACTGCGCCAGCCGAGAAGACAAGCTGCACGCACTGTTTGCTACTGTTTTCTCAGACACATTAGTCATTATTTACTATTCTATGATGTTTATCACTAGCATGTCTAGCTAAACTCTTAGTGCTGGTCGGGCATGAATCTATGATGTATTTTCTTTGAGACTTGAGCTTAATGCATAGTTTACTTACTTGTATTAATCCTGTGCATACGGAGACAGCCAGTTGCATGAGTAGGGGAAGCCTTGAACCGCAATCTTACTTTTGTTACTTGCTTGTCATATGTTAAACTAGTTGATAGCTTTACGGTGACAACTAGGAGTAACGAGCTAGGGTGATCAGTTGCTACCTTGAACGGATTCGCAGCTGTTTTAGTCTATGTTCTAAGGATTAATAGCACATGAACTTTGAACGGAACATGCGTACGTGTTAGAAAGCCTTGACCGGACACTAACCCAAGTAAACCGAAAACTATAGACGTTTAGAGTCGATGATAAGGAATGCACTCATAGAGGATTGTCTGACCAATGCTTCTCATAATCATAGTATTTGATCTCTACTGCTTGCGCACGTCTAGTGCAAATTTCCTGGGTTACACTAGTTACTGTTCACTTGCGCATCGCGCATTTCAATCACTCACACACCCCCCCCCCCCCCCCAATCTTCGTAAGTGTAGGTCACTGGCTAGAACTGAACTACTTGCTCCCTGTGGAGATCGACCCTTACTTAACCGCTGTACTAGTGGAAGAGGAAGGAATTATATTTGACGCGCACGACGACGCGCGATCAGTCTGCCATAATCGCATGACGAGAAGCAGTGGGCACAGTAGACATATCATACATTCCCGGATCAGCAGGGCAAACTAAAGCAATTGCAGTCTGATTTTAAGCTAGATAAATATGTTGAAAACCAGCCTGAATCGAAATTAGAACACGACGCCGAGTATGGAGCATATCTGAAGGGATCAAATTTTGTCGCTCGTAAGAAGTTGAATGCAAGGGTGTGATGTACGAATGAGGTGAACTTTAGTGCTACCTGCCAAACAAAGACCATTGCGGGCGAGGAAAGCAATGTCCAGGACAAGGCCATCCTCAGGAGGACGCCAAGCACACCAAATATCTCTCGGAGCCTTCCCTCTTGGCCTAGGGATCCTCAGGGCAGCAAGAATAAGATTATTATGAAAGGAGGGTGTGTAAGGGGCTCGAATAAGAGGTACCATCCGATGAGCTCAGTTCACCATGATCCCACTCCAGTACGGACGATGCTGACCATGAATCACGACGTTTCAGGCTTTCCAAATCTCCCACAAGGAGCACATAGCCATCCCTTTTGCCAGATAATCAATGAAGCTGCGTTTGCAATCCCGAAGCCAAACACGAGTGAAACCACGCAACCCATGGGACTGAGGACAAGAGAAGGACCTCCTCATAAAGGTCCACACTTCAGTAGCCCACTCCCCTTCAAAGAAAAGGTGGTGAGTGGTGTCCGGAGTAGGGTTCTTACAACAAACACATCGCGAGGCAATAGGAATCCCTAGTTGCATTACTGTATCGTCAGTTGGGATAATGTGATGAAAGAGTTTCCAAAAGAAACATGAGACCTTTGTAGGGATGAAAGGAGCCCAAATGCAACTAGCCCATTCAATGGCAGGGAACTTAGTTTGAAAGGAGTTGAAAAAGATTTTTGTAGAAAATGCTCCATCAACGGACAGTTTCCACCGAAGCTGATCATCTCTGTTGGAAAAGTGGATATCTATAAAGCTTGTACAAGCAGCCTCTGGAATGGAGTCTAAAAAGGTCAGGCTTTGTCCTTGGTTGCTAAGAACATCTCGTATCTTTTCACGACGAAGGTCAGGCGATGTAGCTACCCCAAGCAGGTCACAAATGTCATTTATCAAAACTGTCTCCCCTTCCAATACGCCACACCACATGATCACGGCCACTCTCAATCAAGTGAGATATAGCCCTGCTGCCCCAAGCTAAAGCGCGACTTGGCGAACCGAGCACAAAGGGTATTGCCCATAATATAGTTCCAAGCCAATTTTCCATGCAAGGCCAGCATAATAGATTTAACATGTCGAAGACCCAGTCCTCTGGCTGCTTTGGGAATACAAACACTCTCCCATGCCAGCCAATGTCGGCGTTTATCACGGCCCTTGTTCCAGAGAAAATTACTAATAATAGAAGATAGCTGACTAAGGACAGTAACCGGCACTGGAAGCAACATAAGACAATGTATACTAATGCTTTTCAGGACAGAATTTATCAAGGTGACTCGAGCACCCATGGAGTGGAAATGTTTAGCCCAACCCTGGATTTTATCCTGCAAACGCCAAGTGAGATGATGAAAATATTCAATCAAAGTGCGCCTTCTGTAAAGCGGGGCTCCAAGATAGGTTAGTGGGAGCTATTCTTGTGAGAAGCCCGTATTATGAAGAATCTGAGATCTACGCTCCTCATCAATGGAGTTGGAGAAGACAATATGGCTCTTGGTTGGATTGAGCTGCTGACTGGAAATGGAACAAAATTCATAAACCACTGAGAGAATGCACTGCAGAGAGGTGTCGGAGCCATTAGCGAAGAGCAGAATATCATCTACAAAAAGAAGATGACTTATACGTAAAGCCCGCCTATTAGTGTAGAAGGGGGAAAACAGGCCATTAGCCATGGCGCGATTAAGGGCTTTGCTAAACCACTCCATGCATAAAACAAAAAGGCTAGGAGATAACGGATCTCCTTGCCTAACACCTCTGAACGATTTAAAAAAGCCAAAAGAGTAGTCCTCCCAAGTAATCGAATAACGGCAGCTGGAAATGTTTCGATAGATCAAGTCACCCACTGCTCAGAGAAACCAAAAGCACGGAGGGAACGGATCAAAAAGCTCCAAGACACCCGGTTATAGGCCTTAGACATATCAAACTTAATAATAACATTGCCACCCTCTCTACCATTGTTTAAATCATGGGCAAGGTTGTGAGCCAAAGCTATGTTGTCATGCATCGAACGCCCCGGAATGAAGCCAGTTTGCTCTTCACTTATAAGTCTAGGGAGCCAAGTCGATAGCCTTTTGTTTAGAATATGAGATATGATTTTGTGGTTGAAATTACACAGGCTGATGGGGCGAAGCTGGCTAATAGTATTAGCATTTGTAACCTTTGGAATACTGTAGAATTGAAGGATGGAGGTAAACGGGCACCCCACAACAGCTAGAAAATCTGATTTAATAATCTCCGAGCAACTTACATAGAAGTGACCTGTAAAACCATCAGGCCCCGAGGCACTGTCCGTGTTCATCTCGAAGATAGTAGCCCTAATCTCCTCTTTCTTAGGTGTACAACAAAGGGAAGTATTAACCTCCTCTGAGATGGAATTTTCAAAATGATCAAACAATGACATACTCGGAGGAGCGGTGTATCCCGAAAAGAGATCTTCAAAGAAAATTGTTGCCGAGTTACCAATAACATTTCTATCATTCGAGGTGGTGCCATCCGGCATAGTCAACTGAAATTGATTTTTAACACGCCGGGCCTTAATAGACGCATGATGGAATTTGGTGTTACGATCACCCTCTGGTTCCCATTTAACCTAGCTTTAGCCCGAGCCATATCCAGCAACAAAAGGCGACAATTAGCATGTTCAGCTTTGGCCAATTCCAATTCTTTGGACAATTAGCATGACTTACCCAAGCCTTTTGAAATGGAAACGAACCTTACGCTTAACACCGCCAGACAAGTCCACAAGCAAGGGGCAGTGATCTGAGAATACACGAGCAAGATGTTTCACTTTAATGCCTGGCAGTGCAGCAAGAGCGTGACCATTAACAAGTACCCGGTCTAGCCTTTCCTAAATACGGGTATCCCCTGTATGATTGTTAGACCAAGTAAACTAATTCCGAGAAAAACCAACATCAGCAAGATAGGCTCTCATTTGGAAGAGGTTGAAATCATGCATGGAGCCATTATCTTCTCGGTCTCTCCCCTTCTTCTCATCCCAGTTTGAAATAGCGTTAAAATCTCCCAAGATGAGCCACGGGTTAGTAACATTGGCATGGAGATTGATCGAGGTGTCCCACAATTCCTGTCGACCAAGAACAGAGCGAGCCGCATGGACACAAGATAAAGTGAAATGGAGATTGTTAATTGTATATAAAATTTGCATGGATACCTGTTGGTTGTCCCAAATAAAATCTGATACCATAACAGTGTCTTTCCAAAGGACCCAGTTATCTGAATTCTGCTCATCACCATGTGTAAAGGAACTAAACTCAAGCTGACGAGCCACAGCTTCTAGCCGAGCATGGGGAATCTTAGGCTCAATAATAAATATAATGTCAGGTTTATGAAGTACGCATAAATCTTTGAGGTGGGCAGATGTACTTCTATTCCCCACACCTCTAGCATTCCAACAAATGATTCTAGACATTCGGGGTTGGTGTTGGCCGGACATCATCTATCATCTCAGTCGAGATATTCTCACAATCAACCTCTCTTTGCTCACCCTCCATATTTGGTAAAGAGTTTGATCTCTTAAGCACAGATCTAAGACCTTGTGATAAAGGAAGGTTTTGACCAGCAATTTGGATAGTTCTTAAATCATGACTCTGATCAGAGCCACCTCCTGAATTGGTGCCCAAAACCACAGGTGCAAGGCTTGTAGGTTCATTATGGGTATCAAGCGAAGGGGGGACTACAGGCTCCTTCGGTGGTCCTGTAATTCTCTGAGTAGGGTTACCATCAAGAATGGGTGTTTGTGTAGGTCTATCAGTATTTTGTGCTGAAGTTTCAGGCTTATCAATCATGCTATCCATTTCAGTAGCATTGTTTCTCTGGAGCCCTGGGATGATAACTTAATCCAAATCTTGTTGCAAAGAAAGGAGAGAAGGCGAGGTGACAGCTACACTCTTAAGATGTATTGGTTCGACCTCCTCACCTGAGGAATGAAGAAATTCTTTGTCCTTGGCAGTTCGAACAGGTGGGGGGCAAGGATTTACAGGCAGAATTAGAAGCCTTGAGACGTTGAACTTTAGTCCATCAATATTGATCCGAAGTTCCATTTGGTATAATTGAGTGGTTTTGAGAACCATCTGCATGGTGCTAAGAGGTCCTTTATTTTTTGCCACCACTTTAGCTTGTTTCTTACAGGTTTGCAGGTCATGTCCATGCATCTTGCACCGCATACAATATGCCATTGAACCTTCAATAACAATATTCTGAAAAAAACCTTTCTCTCCAGGCAGATTTATCCAAACTCGAGCAGATGGAGGATGAGTCACATCCATCTCAACACAAGCACGCACACAAGATACAATATCAAGAAAATCAGCAAAAGAGGATACAATAGCGTATCACATATCGATCAAACAGTTCCATAGTCAAACCTAGTAGTTTAATCCATTTTGTAATCTTTGTAGATTCTTTTCTAAAGTTGTAGTTTGGGGACCAGCGAAACAAACGGAAGGTTGTGTGTTGAACCCTCCGAAACGGACATGTTAAGGCAACATTAACGTCGTCCTCCGAATCGAGGATGAAAACAACATGCTTATCACCCCAATTGGCACTCAGTGTTATCTTTCCTTTAAGGTTCCAATTGGACTGAACAAACTCCTTGATAAGAACGAGAGAAGGACGACGGATCTGAAATTTCGCAATCAACTTATGGTTGAGGCGTTTCGTCATGGCCTGGTATTCCGAGATGGAGAACAGGATGGACGGGACTCCATCCTTTGTTCGATATTGTAGTGGAGGTAGGTTGATTTCGGGGAGACGTGAGCATGCCCTAGGTCGGGCGAGGACTGAAGCGAAAGAAATCGGATTGGCTGCGGCGGCTGCAATCGATTCTGGGAGATCAGGAGGTTTGGGATTGGGAGGGGCGTTGATATGGACATCATGAGGGGCCATGGCAGCCAGGGAAGGCCAGAAAGAGGGCACAGGAGGTTCTTGCGAGAATCGGGGGTCTTCTATTTCCAAGGTTTCAAAAGCATACCATTTTCAACAGAAAACATCAACTCTTTCCAAACGCCTTGGGTAGTTCCGATCTTTTTTTATATCTTAAGAGTTTTAGGGATATGGTTACAACAATCTTCTTTCCAAAAACCTTTTTTTTGAATTATATCTTTATCTTGAGATTCCGACCTGTTTTGGGCATTCTGTTTCTACGGGAGATTTCTAAAACAATTAGGAAAAAAATCCTGGACGCTAAATCTCATCTTTTGGTAGTTGGCCGAAGGTCTTTGGTTGGCAGTCTTTGCGATGCTTCAGCTGCTACAGAGGTTGCTGAAGCATCCCGCTGGATTAACTTGTGAGCATTTTGTCAATGGATGCCATAAACCGCAACAATCTCCTCTTTGGCATTTTGACAAAACCCAAGGCCTCTGGGCATTTATTCCTCAATGCGGCAATGTAGTAACACTATTTCTATTGCTAAGGCACACATATATCAACTCATGCAGCTATACTAGATTCTACCAAAAGGTCCACACGATACAGGAGTATCTCGGTCCAAATATGGTCACAAACAAACTACCTATTACAAAAATGTAATATTTTTTCTCTTCTCCCCCTATTTATCACAAATGGGGGGGAGGGGGGCTGTCATACCGGAACTGCATCATCATTGGGTGTGGGAAGGTGGCATCTCCTCAGCTGGATATTCTAGATCCCTTAGGAGGCTTCGGATCTGACTGCGCTAGTAGTATTTTTCTCTGCCTCAGCGGCCAAGTGAGCAAGCTCCGACTTTAAATGTCCCACAATCCTAGTTCCTATGAGCTACTGGAGACCGGAAGTGCTAGGCTCACAGAAGTTTCTTTTTCAGTCTAAGAAGGATCTGCTAATGACATCAGAGGTTCATCTTCTGCTATATCCACTATGTGTTTTCCCTTGAATAGTTTGTGGTCCACCACAAACATCTGAGGCTTTTTAGAGAGTCCATTAGTTGATACCTTAAGCTCCATCCGGGTGCTGGATGGTGATCAACTCATAAATGAGCGAGGGAAACATAATTGCTAAATTAGCCTTGATGCCGCCATTTTGCATAGTACTCTGAGGGAAGATGATTGTACTAAGAGCAACCTTCACCTTTTGGCTGATTGCATATAATAACTAGCATAAAGCCTTGCCAACCTTTCTCTTGTGAGAGTTAGGAATCCAATTTCTGACTCTAAGATTGTACAACACAGCATATTTAAAGATTAGATCCACAGCCCCCAAATTGTGTGTAACCCATGCTTTGCATAAACCTCCAGTGAGAGAGGCGGCGAGGACATCCTAGCTCATCTAGCCTCCTCTCCAATCTCCAAAATATTGTTTATCACAGCAGGAGAGTTCATAACTTGCTTTCCTCTCACAAAACATTTATCAAACTCTTCCTTCCCTTTCTCACCAAAGTTTTTAGGCAAATTCACCAACAGTTCTCTAAAGAACTGTCCGCAAAATCTTTTAGACAAAGTAACAGAATTTAAACCCTCTTCGAGCATACCGGTAATTTCTATCTCCTTGTAATGCCCAACCTTCAGAAGCTTTTCATGAATTATCGTCCTTCTGGAAATTATCTCCCATGACCTAGACACATCCTTGTTGCGAAACTAGATCCCTTTGTGAGGAAACCTGGCACATTGATGGGAGATACCTGAGGAACCTGTGCTCCACCCTTGGACAATTCTCCAGTAGGCTTTGAAGAGGATGCTATGATGAGCGCAACTAGGAAATCATCAGATTCCGACTCTGACTCTTCACTAGATGAATAACTTGTGATGGGCGCCTTCCCTTTCTTGTCAGCTACTGGTGGAGCCCCTTCGCCAGAAGATTCTTCAGAAAAGAGATCTTTAGAAACATCTTCTTCTGGGGATAGAGCAGGCACATTCCCCTCTCCCCTTTACACAACCTCTTCTCCAACTGCTTCAGCAGCTTCCTCTTCACTGTCTTCATTGCCACTTGCTGCTTCGTACTCGGCCACCTCGGAAATGTACTCATTGATGGATGCAGTCCACTTCAAATGCCCTCCGGACAACAAGAACTTCTACTTTTTTTTTGCAGGGCCTTCTCCGCTAGCCTTGGCCTGAGGGTCAATCCGGGGCTCACTCTGAGGCATACCGGTGAGTTGCCATCGTATTGGCTGCCCATCCGCAGTAACTTCTTCAAATCTGACGGGGGAAGAGGTTGAGCGACTTCTCTTTTGCCAGTGGCAGGCTTCGGCGAAGGCGCCTGATCGCGCGTCGTTGTACGCGTCAAATTAATCCTTCCTCTTCCACTAGTACAGCGGTTAAGTAAGGGTCGATCTCCACAGGGAGCAAGCAGTTCAGTTTTAACCAGTGAGCTACACTTACGAAAATGAGGGGGTGAGTGATTGGGTTGCGCAATGCGCAAGTAAATAGCAGCTAACGCAGAACTTGCACCAGACGTGCGCAGGCAGTAGAGATTAAATACTATGACTATGAGAAGTATTGGGCAGACAATCCTCTATGAGCGCATTCCTTATCATTGACTCTAAATATCTATAGTTTGATTTCACTTAAGTTAGTGTCCGATCAAGGCTTCCTAACATATGCGCATGTTCCGATCAAAGTTCATGTGCTATTAAATCTTGAACTAGACTAAACAACTACGAATCCGATCAAGGTAGTAATTGCTTATCCTAGCGCGTTACTCCTAGTTGGCACCGTCAGGCTATTCAACTAGTTTAACATACAACAACAAGCAACAAGAGTAAGATTGCGGTTCAAGGCTTCCCCTACTCATGCAACTAGCTGCCAACAATGTGCACAAAATTAATATAAGCAAGCAAGCTATGCATTAAGCGCAAGTCTCAAAGGCAATACTCATAGATTCATGCCCAACCAATACCAAGCGTTTAGCTAGACATGCTAGTGGTAAACATCATAGAAACAGTAAGTAATAACTAAAGTATCCAAGAAAATAATAGCAAACAGTGCGTGCAGGTTGCAGTCTTGGCTGGCGCAGTCGGCTAGCGCAGGTCCTCTCAGCAAGCTCGTGTGTTTTCCAGTTTTTGCCGCTCTCTCTCTGAATTATGATGTGATGATCCTCTAATGTGTCGTTTTCAAATCCTAGAGTTCTTTTTCTTTATATACTGCTCAAGGGGCTCATTCTTGGCAACTTCCAAATCTGGTTGTGTCAGGATTTGGAATTACCATCATCTGCGCATGGCGCACGGCATCTTGGTTAGCGCAATCGGTTAGCGCACCGTGGTCGACTCTGCCAATTCTTCTGTTTGCGCCGCTAGCTCCGCAGGCTGTGTGATGCGCGTCCTAAACGCTGCCTGTTAGCGCGTATCCGACTTAGGCCCTTGTTTTGCCCTGAAATACAAAAACACTGGAAACCAGTAATCTTGTACTCAAAATAATGCAAACAAGCATAGGGTTATGATCTAAATAATGCGTATAAATAGGCTCTATCAGCGCCCGAGCGATCTCGGGTCTTCCTCTTTCATGTGGTCTTGTCGGCGCTTGAGCAACCACCTTTCTCACCTCTTGTACACACCATAGCTTCTGAAGGTTACAAAGATTCTGGAAGGCTTGATCGAGGTTGTGGAAAGAAACGATAATCGTGCCCTAGCTTCCATTGACGCTGTTTCCTTATTTTCAAAATTACCACCTCATGTGCCATGCACGTCTCCCCTTATATCAGCAAAAATATTTGGAAGTGCAAGACTCAAGCTGATACACGTTGCTATAGCAACCTAGTCTGGTACCACACATAGACCCAATGCGGATCTCAGTGTCTCAAACCGTGCTCCATCCGGGGCCTTGTAAGGATATCGGCCAGCTGTTTCTCGGTTGCTACATGTTGTAGTGTGATGATCTTCTTCTCGACTAAGTTTCTGATGAAATGAAGCCTCATGACGCTGGCGTTTTAGGAAAGCAAAATGAAGTGCTATTCTAGTGACGCAAATATCAAATAATATTTATAACCGAGTGACCTCGGGTCGAACCTAAGAGAAAAGCTTAGACTAATTGACAACTAATTAATGCTACTATTGTAAGTCTACGGTTTTTGGGGGGGTTTTGTCCTCCTATAGAGGTATCTCTAGTAAGCACTAAAGATAAATGATATTTTTGGGTTTTGCTTAATGAATAAAAGGGTGACTAGGGATTCAACTTCTCCCCTAAGATATGAGGAAAATGAAATAACTCACTAATACATGCATGAACTACATTTGGTTGATAAAAGCAAGGCTAATGCATCGTCCGCTCTAGGTTCAACTCTCGCTCCTTCCCTAGAATGGAGAGGATACACAAATGACATGGTTCTCAAACTCTCGTTCTATTGAACCGTGTAGAACTTGAGTCCCATAACCACACCCTCTCGGTCTATTGGCCGGTTACTCAAATCTGCTTAAAACTTAGCCTAATGTCAAGAGTGCATGTCGCTCTCACGCACAAACACTCCATCTATGATCATACAATAGCTATGAAACATCCTAAGTTCAACTCTCGTTCCTTCCCAAGCCTACTCACTTACGCATTTCGTCAAACATTTGGTGTGCATACAATGAATACATAGCTAGGGCACAAGTAATCAAACCAAACTTCATTCAATACAATAACTTAGTGTTCTACATCATATCCAATCCTAGGGGATCCATTTAATCCCCAATCATAAGAACAACTACTCACTCATAATGAGTGTGCACAAATACATGACAACTAAGTGAAACATCAATGTAAATACAAAGCTAAAGGGTTTAAGAGAGGTTGATGTAGAATCTTCAATCCAAACTTCAATCTTCAATGAAGCTTGATCTTCTCGTAGTTCCAGTCGCCTAGGGTTGCGAAAATGTGGAAGCCCCCGTTCTTCACTTCCATCTCATTCTATTTATACATTTTGAAGATTTCCAAAAAGTGCCCGAAGTGTCCGAATTACATGATTCGGTCACTCTCCATGTGATTCGCTCGAATCATCTCTTCAGTGCTGTTTTGAGTCAGGGCGAATCACTTTTCCTGGCCAAATCACTTTTTGATTCGGTCAAACCCTTGTGTTGATTCGGTCAAACGTCTTATGGAGCTCAACTGATTCGGGCACCTCATGGGCGAATCATCTGTTCAGTGCTGATCTCGGACTGGGCGAATCACTTTTCTTGGCCGAATCACTATGTGATTCGGTCAACCCCTTATGTGATTCGGTCAAATCTTCAAGACTTTCCCCGGATCAGGTCGATTCGTGCAGCTGAGAGTGATTCGGCCAGGCTGGTGGGCGAATCACTTCTGATTCGGCCGAATCACTTCTGCAGTTTGCTCAGTCTTTCTGCTTTTGATCTCCATCTATCGGAATTCGTCCAGATTTTCTTCGGGCCACTTCATATCGTGAGATACATATTTTTAACCTGAAATGGAAGAAGAAATCATCAAATGGCTTTATAGAATAGCGGAACAAACAAGAAGTAAGGGGAAAAATGTGGACAAATATAAGGGTATTTGTCCGCTCATCACCTCATATCAATATGTTTGGTCTGACAATGCTGAACAAGGTTCTTGGAAATATTGATGGCACTCATGTTGTCACAATAGTGTGTCATAGCATCTTGTGGAACACCATACTTGACCAACATCTGTTTCACCCAAATCATCTGTGCCTAGCAGTTTCCAGCTGCTATGTATTTTCCTTCTACAGAGGATAGAGAGATGTTATTTTGTTTCTTGCTGAACCAGGAAACCAGGTTGTTGCCGAGAAAGAAGCAACTTCCTGACAAGCTCTTCTGGTCTTCTGAACATCCTGCCTAGCCCGCTTCACAATATCCCACAAGATCTGCACTAGTGTCTTTGGTGTACCACAGACCATAGTTCGTTGTCCCTCCAATTCTGATGATTCTCTTCACAAGTTGGAGATGACTTTCCTTTAGACATCGCACACACTCCCACAACGTAGGATATATCTGATCGGCTGGCTGTCAGATATAGCAAGACTTTCAATCATGCTTCTATAAATTGTCTAATCAACGGTAGCTCCTGCTTCATCTTTGATCGCCTTGGTATAGGTATAAGTGGCTACTGGGGTTCTCTTGTGGCTTGATTTGTCCAAGTCAAACTTCTTCACTAGATTCTTCACATATTTGCTTTGAGAAATGAAGATACCATCTTGCTTCTGAGAAACTTGCAGACCAATGAATTAAGACAATTCTCCGGCCATGCTCATCTTAAACTCTTTTTGCATGTGAGCCACGAATTGCTTCACCATCTGCTGTGAGCTTGAACCAAAAACTATGTCATCCACATAAATTTGAGCTATGACAAAATCTGACCTGGTTCTTTTAGCAAAGAGAATCTTATCTAAGCCCCCCGGTCATATCCGTGCTCCATCAGGAAGATTGTCAGTCTCTCATACCAAACTCCCGAAGCTTTCTTTAACCCATACAGGGCCTTCTGTAATTTGTATTACGTGGTCCAGTGGTGAGGATCTTCAAAACCATTGGATTTTGCAATATTGACTTCCTCTGTTAGAATTTCATTCAGGAAGGCGCTGTTGACGTCTATTAGTTTGAACTTTAGGTGGCAGCCAAGCGCTAGGAGCAATCTGATGGCTTCTAGTTGAGCTACTGGTGCAAATGTTTCATCAAAGTCAACACCCTCTATTTGAGTATAGCCTTGTTCCGTGTGATATTTCCTTTCTCATCGTTTGTTTTTGTAAATCCACTTGGTTCCAATGATGTTCACACCTGCTGGTCGACTCACCAAGTCCCAATAACATTGGTTAGAGGATGATTTCTTTGAATCTTCTTTGGTGGCAGAAGAGCTGGACACGGATTAACTTGGGGTTCTTCCGAGCAAGCTTCCGTATTCAGCTCAGCATCATCTACTTCATCAGGTTGATCAAGGAATTCTACTGCAGCATCCTCAAGTACTTCTTCGTGATCAACATTGTTCAATTCTTGAAAACGGTTTTGATTGCCGTCTACCAATCCAGGGTCTTCATCATCAATCTTCGGAGGTTCCTATTCTGTGTCTTTGACAATTACGTTGATGAACTCGATCACAGTTCCTGTAAATTTATTGTAGACCCGATATGCCCGACTGTTGGTAGAGTACCCAAGAAATATTCCACCATCGCTCTTAGGATCAAGTTTCTTTCAGTACTCGCGGTCTCTCAGAATGTAGCATTCACTTCCAAAGACCTTGAAGTATCTGACAAACGACTTTCTTTGTCTCCACAGCTCGTAGCTTGTCTTTTCCGTTCCCTTTCTGATGGACACTCGGTTAATGATATAGCATGCTGTGTTCATGGCTTCTGCCCGAAATAGGAGTGGAACCTTCTTTGCATATATCATTGCTCGAGCCATCTCCTGAATTGTCCGGTTCTTTCGTTCAACTATGACATTCTATTGTGGAGTGATCGGAGATGAGAATTGATGTCTGATCCCTCGGTTGTCGCAGAATTCATCCAAGACTTCATTCTCAAACTCCTTCCATGATCACTTCGTATGGCTGCCACTCTTAGATTCTTTTCTTATTCCAGCCTTGTTGCTGGAGCAGCCACTACCTTTATAGTTTTTGACTTCTCCCTTATAAAATCAATCCATGAGAATCGAGAGTAGTCATCTACACATACGAAGGCGTACCTCTTTCTTCCAGAACTTTCCACCTCCATTAGTCCAATCAGATCCATATGTAATAATTACAGAGGTCTAGATGTACTGATCTCAGTGGTCTTTGAATGAAATTCTTTTCTTAATTTTCCAACTTGACAGTCTCCACATATTGTGTCTGGCTCTCCCTTGATCTCAGGGATCCCTCGGACTAATTGTTCAGCAGCTAACTTCCTGAGATTTTGCAAATTTAGATGACCCATTCTTTTGCGCCATAGGTTCATTTCTTCAGACTTGGTCATCAATGTGAAATTCGCAGCGTCTCAGTCAGACAAAGTTGTGAACAAGCAGTTGTTGCAGCACACTCTTGTTCACTCGGAAATTGTCTCAGCAAACAATGAACAAGACAGAAGTTTGTTCACCCAGTTCGGCCAACTGCCTACGTCTGGGGAGGACTATTCTCCAGTCCTCAATCCACTAAACACAAAGGTCTCTCAGTACACTCGGTTACAACTCCACGCAACCTATGCTACTCAACCTTGTGTGGATCACTGGACAGAATCAGAACAGGCTCTGACTTGTGTCTGCACACCCTCTACAAATGTCAATCTAGAATAGCTACTGTCTCCCCGAAACTCAGCCTATTCTAAACCACACTCACTCAGCAGGGTTGCTGTAGCAACTGTTGTAGCACACAGCTGATGCACAATTGTCCGCGTCGCTCCAAAGCCTTCTGCCGAGCCGATCGAACGATTCCACGAGCGCTGCACACTCTGGAATACTGATAGAGGCTATTTGTACGGATTATTTAAATCATAACCCTATGCTTGTTTGCAATATTTTATGAGCAAGATTACTCGTTTCTAGTGTTTTCGTATTACAGGGCAAAACGAGTCCTTGAGTCGGATGCGCGCTAACAGGCAGCGTTCTAGGAGTGAAAGATCCGCCTGCGGAGCTAGCTGCACAAACAGAAGAGAAGTTGGCGAGAGTCAGTAGCGGTGCGCTAGCCGATGCGCTGGCCGAATGCCGTGCGCCAGGCGCAAAGTCCAGTGACCAGATTTGGAAGTTGCCAAAGGTGAACTTCCTGGGCAGTATATAAACAAAGAAAGTCTAGGGTTTTAAAGAGAGAGATATCATCCACCATTGGACGACACACATCAGAGATAACGGCAAAACTGGAAAACACACGGACTTGTTGAGAGGATTTGCGCCAGCCGACTGCGCCAGCCGAGAAGACAAGCTGCACGCACTGTTTGCTACAGTTTTCTCAGACACATTAGTCATTATTTACTATTCTGTGATGTTTATCACTAGCATGTCTAGCTAAACTCTTAGTGTTGGTCGGGCATGAATCTATGATGTATTATCTTTGAGACTTGAGCTTAATGCATAGTTTACTTACTTGTATTAATCCTGTGCATACGGAGACATCTAGTTGCATAAGTAGGGGAAGCCTTGAACCGCAATCTTACTTGTGTTGCTTGCTTGTCACATGTTAAACTAGTTGATAGCTTTACGGTGACAACTAGGAGTAACGAGCTAGGGCAAGCAGTTGCTACTGTGACAGGATTCGCAGCTGTTTAGTCTATGTTCTAAGGATTAATAGCATATGAACTTTGAACGGAACATGCGCATGTGTTAGAAAGCCTTGACCGGACACTAACCCAAGTGAAATTAAGCTATAGACGTTTAGAGTCGATGATAAGGAATGCACTCATAGAGGATTGTCTGCCCAATACTTCTCACAATCATAGTATTTAATCTCTATTGCTTGCGCACGTCTAGTGCAAATTCCCTGCGTTACACTAGTTACTGTTCAATCATTCACACACCCCCATTTTCGCAAGTGTAGGCTGCTGGCTAGAACTGAACTTTTGCTCCCTGTGGAGATCGACCCTTACTTAACCGCTGTACTGAGTGGAAGAGGAAGGATTATATTTGACGCGCACAACGACGCGCGATCAAATTTTGGCGCCGTTGCCGGGGAGCAACACAGCTAAGTTCTAGTTAGTTTACGTTTTTTTTTTTCCTTTTTTAGTAACTATTTATTTCAGTTTTTTTTTGTTTTCGTTGTTGTTTCTGACAGCACGCAATCACATCAGCCTGCGCAACCCTGAAACAGTTGCGCTGCGCAGATTCTAGTTGCGCACTGACAGACGCAACAACATTAGTTATCTTTTAATTTCATTTTTCCTTGAGATTCGGAACAGGTTATGGAGGATAACAGTGTCGTAGGAGACAACTTGGGGGACAGGACCCCAGAGGAAGCAAGAGCACATAACCGCGCAGCCCTGTTCAGAGAGAAAGTGCAGCGCGAGGTTGAAGCAAGGAGGGCCGCTGAAGTGTATCATGCGCCACCCGTGCAACAAGCCGCGCGACGCAGAACAGTGCGCGAGATGTCGGCCCCTATCACTGTTAACCAGCCATGGTGCATCGTGCTTCCACCAGGCGGTCATTTTGAGCTAAGGAGCTCGCTCATCCATCACATGCCCAAGTTCCACGGGATGAACAATGAAAATCCAGTCAAGCATGTGCGAGAGCTCCTAGTCATTTGCGAGAACATGAAGACCGAAGGGGAGAGTGATGAGGCGCTGAAAATGAAGGCATTCCCATTTTCGTTGTGTGATACAGCCAGACATTGGTTGATGAATTTACCCGCAGGATCCATTCACACATGGGAGCAGCTGCAGAAGAAATTCCTAGATAAATTCTATCCAGCAGCAAAGATTGCGCTGCTCAGAAGGGAACTAGCCGCGCCAAGGCAGAGCGCAGGGGAGTCATTGTCAGAATATTACGAGCGTTTCAGGGAACTGGAGGCCAACTGCTACAATCACGGCCTGCCCCAGAATGTGCTGATAGAGAACTTTCTAAATGGACTGCTGCCCATGGAGCTGCCCCTACTGAATGCATGCGCAGGAGGGGACATTTGCAACATGTACCCAGAGGATGCGTGGCAGCTGATAGAAGACTCTGCTGGGCAGGTAAGACATCAACTAACGCTTGAAAATAGTCGTGCTCGTTCTGTGCATCAGGTCGAAACAAGCGCTGAGATCAAGGAAATGAAGGCCATGCTGCAGAAATTAATGAGTGCGCAGAGCGCACAACCAGTTGCACCAAAGGTATGTGAATTCTGCAGGTCCATCGAGCACAAGACAGATGAATGCCCAACACTTTTCGAAGAGACTGGAGATGTCAATGCTCTTGGAGGATGGTACAAAAGAGGACCGCAGAGGCAGAATCAGCCGCGCTTTGGGCTTGCCGCAAATGGATTCAGATGGAAGGAGGAGAACAATTTCCAGAGGCAGCCCACAGATCAGCGCGCACCACAGCAGACGCAACAAGCTGCGCCCTAAAATCCACCGCATCGCCGCAATGACGCACCAGCGCATAACAACCAGCAACTGAGGCGATCTTTGGAAGATATCGTGGGGCAGCTAGCAGATACAGTACGCAAAAATGACGAGAAATATGACAAGAGGTTCGAGTCCATCGAAAAGCAGCTATCACAGATCGCAACCACAGTATATGAGCTAAAGAAGAGCGATGGCAACCTGCCTTCGCAAGTGATTCAGAACCCTAAAAGAGGAGTCAATGCAGTGACACTGAGCACTGGGCGCACAGTAGGAACAGAGCAGACCGCGCAGGCGCCCGCGCAACCAGTCGCGCAAGTCCCGGATCCAGCGGATCAGACTGCGCAGCCAGAGCAAGATGCGCAACCAGAAGCACCAGCCACGAACCAGCAGGGCAACACGCCAGGTATGTCTCAGTCCAGAAGCAAGGACATAAATCATACTAACATACCTGCACCTTTCGCTGTGCAGGCACCATTGGCTAGAAAGGAAGCATTGGACAAGGAGCTTTATGAGTTGTTCAGCAAGGTGGAAATCAATATTCCCCTCATTGAAGCTATTCGGCAGATTCCCAGGTATGCAAAGTTTTTAAAAGAGTTGTGCACAAACAAAAGGAGGAAGGGGGAATGCGCACAGGTAATGCTAAATGCGCAGGCCTCAGCAATCGTGCAACAGAAGGTACCACCTAAGTGCCGAGATCCAGGTACATTTACTATCCCATGCACGCTAGGTAAGACCACAGTGAGTAATTGCATGATCGATTTAGGCGCATCCATCAATTTGCTACCTTATTCTCTATATACAACATTGCGCCTTGGACCACTAAAGCCTGCAGGTCTCACCGTTCAGCTAGCAGATAGATCGTGCAAACAACCTGCAGGCATGATAGAAGATGTCCTAGTTCGAGTAGGAGAGCTGGTGTTCGCAGCAGATTTTTATGTGCTCGAAATGGAGGGTGAATCAAGCGCCAGCAGTGCGCAGATCCTCCTAGGCAGACCATTTCTGATGACCGCGCGCACAAAGATAGACGTGTGGAGGGGCACGCTCTCCATGGATGTAGATGGCGAAGAAATCCATTTCAACATATTCAAGGGGATGCAGCATCCACATGAGGACGCTACAGTGCACGCAATGGACAACTTAGATGATCTAGTCGCAGAAGCGCAATGTGCGAGCGCAACCGTAGGACCAGAACTACTGACACAGGCAGAGCTGGAGGAGCAAGAGGAAGAGCTGAGCAGTGCGGAACCAGCACCCACACAGGTACGTGATATAGTTCATATTTGCACCGCTAACAAAATCTTGCCTTCTATTGAACAGGCACCCAAGATCGAACTGAAGCAACTCCCAGAGCACCTCAAATACATTTTCTTGGGAGATGAGGACACCCTGCCAGTGATCATAAAGAAAGGATTAGAAGAGGAGCAGGAGGCACGCTTACAGCAGGTACTGCGCAAGAACCAGCGCGCCATAGGATGGACACTGGCAGATCTGCCTGGAGTGAGCCCAGACGTGTGCATGCACAGAATACTATTGGAAGATGGTGCCACACCATCCAGGGAGGCTCAGCGCAGATTGAACCCAAATATGATGGAGGTAGTGCAGAAGGAGATCTTAAAGTTGCTTGACGCAGGAGTCATTTACCCCATCTCGGACAGCAAATGGGTCAGTCCAGTGCACGTTGTGCCTAAGAAGGGAGGAATCACAGTGGAAGAAAATGCGCAGGGCGAGCTAGTTCCCAAGCGCATTCAGACAGGATGGCGCATGAGCATTGCGCCAGAGCCGCCACCAGATGCACCAGAGGAAGAACTGGAACCTATTGCTTACATTTCTTCTTCCTCTTCATCTACCCTCGTTACTGCAGACTTCTCACATATTATCCATGCTGACTACCCTTCTCACCCTTTGCGCAGGACCAAGAAGAACACAACACATACACACGCGCAGGGTCACTCAAGAGCAAGAGTGGGGGAGGTCGCTGGCACACATTTGGGCACGTAACGAGGTACACTCGAGCCAACGACGTTAAACAAAGGCACTTGTCGGGAGGTAACCCGATATGTTTTTCTTTCTTATGTTCTTTATTTTTGCTTGCATGCGTGTGCGCATCCTCCGTGCGCTTGAGCTTGAGTCGTGGGGACACGTCTCAGTTTAAGTGTGGGGGGGGGGGAGCGTTACACTTACATTTCACGTTTTTTTTGAGCTTTTTAGTATAGCTTAGTTTAATTAAAGGAAACAGTAGCAGTAGTGCGCTGTGTGCGGGTTGCGCGCACTGATCAGCTTGTTTGCGCTATCCATATTGCGTGCGCTGCTATCTACTGTTTTAGTATATTTTTTCGTTTTTCTGCTCCTGTTAGTTGGGATATGCAGGGGATGTGGAGTTGACAGAAATGCTCCAGAGAGGCGGTTAGTCGCTTTTGCTTCGAAGGCAAGGTATATGGTCGAGAGCGTTAGTGGAGGCCGGTGCTTCGCAGCCTTCGGGACAAAAGAGCGCGCTCAGTCACGCAGATGCCAAAGGCAAAATACCCAAAGCGTGGCGAGGTGGGAAAACAGACCACCTTCTCTCTGGAACTCGAGCTAAGGAAGGCAGGCGCGGATGTAAACGCGTGCGCTGACCTGCGCAGACAGACAAAGGAGAGAGAGCGGGGCGAGTTCCATAGCTGCTATCCGAAGGCTGAGACTGGAACTGCTCTGGGAATGTAAGAAATTAAAGATGAAGCTGTACAAAAGAAAAATACCAGCAGATGATACGCGCTACAAAAGAATCAGCATGCGCACGAACATCAACATGCGCAAAGACCATAAGGAAATCATCAGAGAGCTCAGGTTCCCAGGAAGTGCGCGGACAAATCACGCACCGGAAGAAGCTGCGTTATCCACCATATACCTGTCTTCGGAGTAGGAGCTGGCAGCCTGGAGCCTAAGAAGAGCTATCTCCCAGCCATCCAAAAATCTTCATCCCAGCTGAGAGGTAATGGATTTCGAAATTATTATATTAGAACTGTTGAGTGCAGTTGTGCGCAGGTGATAGAGCAGTGCGAGTTGAGCAATTGTGCATTTGCATCAGAGTGCAAGACTGTGCGCTAAACTCCAGAAGAGGTACTTGTATCCGCGCTTCAATGCTTGTTCGGGACGAACAAGGGGCAAGTGTGGGGGGTTTGATAGAGGCTATTTGTACGCATTATTTAAATCATAACCCTATGCTTGTTTGCAATATTTTATGAGCAAGATTACTCGTTTCTAGTGTTTTCGTATTACAGGGCAAAACGAGTCCTTGAGTCGGATACGCGCTAACAGGCAGCGTTCTAGGAGTGAAAGATCCGCCTGCGGAGCTAGCTGCACAAACAGAAGAGAAGTTGGCGAGAGTCAGTAGCGGTGCGCTAGCCGATGCGCTGGCCGAATGCCGTGCGCCAGGCGCAAAGTCCAGTGACCAGATTTGGAAGTTGCCAAAGGTGAACTTCCTGGGCAGTATATAAACAAAGAAAGTCTAGGGTTTTAAAGAGAGAGATATCATCCACCATTGGACGACACACATCAGAGATAGCGGCAAAACTGGAAAACACACGGACTTGTTGAGAGGATTTGCGCCAGCCGAGAAGACAAGCTGCACGCACTGTTTGCTACAGTTTTCTCAGACACATTAGTCATTATTTACTATTCTCTGATGTTTATCACTAGCATGTCTAGCTAAACTCTTAGTGTTGGTCGGGCATGAATCTATGATGTATTATCTTTGAGACTTGAGCTTAATGCATAGTTTACTTACTTGTATTAATCCTGTGCATACGGAGACAGCTAGTTGCATAAGTAGGGGAAGCCTTGAACCGCAATCTTACTTGTGTTGCTTGCTTGTCACATGTTAAACTAGTTGATAGCTTTACGGTGACAACTAGGAGTAACGAGCTAGGGCAAGCAGTTGCTACTGTGACAGGATTCGCAGCTGTTTAGTCTATGTTCTAAGGATTAATAGCATATGAACTTTGAACGGAACATGCGCATGTGTTAGAAAGCCTTGACCGGACACTAACCCAAGTGAAATTAAGCTATAGACGTTTAGAGTCGATGATAAGGAATGCACTCATAGAGGATTGTCTGCCTAATACTTCTCACAATCATAGTATTTAATCTCTATTGCTTGCGCACGTCTAGTGCAAATTCCCTGCGTTACACTAGTTACTGTTCATTTGCGCATCGCGCATTTCAATCATTCACACACCCCCATTTTCGCAAGTGTAGGCTGCTGGCTAGAACTGAACTTTTGCTCCCTGTGGAGATCGACCCTTACTTAACCGCTGTACTGAGTGGAAGAGGAAGGATTATATTTGACGCGCACAACGACGCGCGATCAAATACTCTCCCTCACTTAGTGACCTCCTGTCACTAGCGAGAACTGCCGCTTAGACACTCGACCGAGCCACACACTCGTCAGTTCTTCCGCGGCTGCCCTTGATCAACCAACAAGCACCACTGCTCTGAATTGGCTTCCCTGATCAAGCTCAGATCAGACTACGCAAGTCCTGATCTCCTTCTGCTTCTGTCACCACAGCTCTGCGCTCACGCTCTGCTCTTGGGTGATGATCGAAGAACTCGTCCGTCGCACACCCAAAAATTCCTCTCTCTGAATTCTGTGTATGCACTCGTGTATCCCTCAGCTTGGATCAGCCTCTCTGTTCTGAACTCCTTTCTCTTAAATAACAGCACCAGCTTTAAGCAAGACCAGGATTAAGCAATGTCCCAAAAAGAACAATTATCTCCTAAAATTGACGAGATTAGATTTGATTTTGATCTTCAACACAAATCTCCTTCTCTAGATAGGAAATCCCACTGAAATATTTAAAATATTCTTCTGGTGTTCTCCGTAGAGCTGCCAGGCCTTCTAGCGAAGCCCAGGTTGCTGCTGCTTCAAGGACAGATGTTGCAGCCACTTGAACAAGCTCCTGCTATAGCATCCCCTACTGTAGCTGCTCCTTGTTCACTTGTGCTGTCGCTGCTCCTTGTTCACTTGTGCTGGTTTTGTCAAACACTGCCATACTACATCATCAATCTCCCCCTTGGCATTTTGACAAAACCTTAGAACACTTATGCACACTTCCATGAACCAGTAAATACTCTAAATGAGAAAAAAAATTCAACAAGAGAGTAAGAGGTGGCCATACTCAGGGTCAACCAAAAAAATCATCAGTTCATCAGTAGCAGCATTTTACTCTCCCCCTTTTTGTCACAGATGCTCAAGAGGCCTGCTCCTCATCCGCCGGGAACTCCAGGTCTCTGAGCAGACTTCTGATCTGGCCGCGCCTAGCATCCCTCCTTTTCGCTTCGGCTTCAAGAGTGAGCAGCTCAGATCTGAGATGGCTCACAATTCTGGCACGGAGAGCTGATTGAATCGTTGCAGCAGGGGGAAGGGATTCCTCCAGAGGAGCTGGGGCTGAAGCACCAACCAAGAGAGGGTCCTCATAGGCTATGTCCACTGCATGTTTCCCTTTGAACAATTTGTGGTCTACTGTAAAGACCTGCAGCTCCTCAGATAAGCCTTCAGAAATCTCACCAAGCTCCGGATGCTGTGAAACCATCATCCCATAGATGAGGGAGGGTAGCACGATGGGCTGGCTGGAGGAAGCGCTGCCAGCATGAGTAGCCAGCTGGGGGAACATCACACTGCCCAGGCTGATTTTCCTCCTCTTCCCAATAAAGTAGAGAAGGTTAGCAAAGGCTCTGCTAACCTTCCCCCTGTGAGAGTTGGGGATCCAGTTTCTAATGCCCAGATGATACAGCAGGGCATTTTTAGAGGTGAGTTCAGCAGCACTAAGGTTTGGACCACCCCAAGACAGGCACACTCCCCCTGTCAGAACCTTAGCCGGCATCTCTGGCTGAACATCTGTGGGCGCTCTGGCATTTTCATGGATCTCAAGAAACTCATCGATTTTTTCAGGGGTAATAAGAACTGTCTCACCCCGCGCCCAACTCTTTCCAAACTCATCTCCTCCTTCCTCACCAAACTTTTCTTCCATATTTACAATAAATTCCCTAACAAGGGCAATATTGAATCTGAATGGGTAAGTCAGGGATCTGAGAAGGTTTACCTCAGTGAGAAGCTGGATGATGGCTGCTGATTTGTACTTGTCCAGGTCCAGCCTCTTTTCTGACACAATGTGCTTTCTCTCAACAGCACTCCATGATTGAGAGGCATTCCTATTTCTGAACCAAATCCCCCCCACTGTGATTGCAGTTGTGTCTGCCAATGCATGTCCTCTCTCAGACGGTTCACCAGTAGCACCTTCATCTTCTTCACTTGATTCCTCTTCTTCACTGCTGGAGACAGGAATTAGAATAGGGGCTTTTCCTTTGTCTGAGGGTGGAGGAGGATGTGCTGCAACAGGTTCTTGTTCAGGGGACTCAGCTTCTATCTCCTCCCCTTCACCTACAATGCCAGGAGACATGACAAGTGTTCTGCATCTCTCTTCAGCAGAACCTGCTACAGCATCCTCTGTAGCTTGTTCTTCTCCCGAGACTTCTTCAAGCATAGCCTCTTCAGTTAACACTGCTACACTGGATACAGGCTCCCCGTCACGAACCAAGTGCCTTCTTTTCTGCGAAGTTCCTTCTTGTGAAGAAGGAGCACTGTGCGACACAGGGAGAGGTGTTGGTTCCCACACCACCACGTCTAGACGCTGAGCAGGGGCTTCATTGCGAGACTTAGACCTCCTTTCAGACCTGCCTTGTCGATCTGCTGCCAGATTCTTCTTCAAACCTCGAGTCTTCACCATTGTTGCGGGATTGAAGAGGGTTTGTGGAACACACCGTGAGGATGATCAGCAATGATTTTGGGAAGCGCCTTCAACTTGTCTTTGCCCTAGAAATTGATTTACACGTGCCACACATGTGCCTTCTCCTAGCTTTAGCAACCAAAATACGTGAACAAGCTTATTCTGACCAGGTTGCTATAGCAGACGCGAGCTAGTTCACCTGCTCATTCCGGATGACTGCTTTGTTTGGCGGATCCTTGTGAGGTTCTGATGATGATTTCTTCACCCATACCTTGGTTTGTCTAGAGTTCCTCCTCTTCTGATCCTCAAGACTCCTGTCTCTTTGTTTGTCATATTTGGGTTTCCACACCTGTATTTCCTGTGGCTTTCTCCTGTCTTTAGCTTTCCAGTGCCCTGGTGCAGCGATCTTAGAGATCTTCCTCTGTGATTCTTTCCAGTAATAAGCATTTCCCGAAACTACTGGGCAAGGAGTCTTTATGCAGCATGTGTTGGCTCTGGATTTCGTTCCCCCTTTTCCAGCTGAGGAGGTTTTCTGCAGCCGCTTCAGGTTGGAGGATATCTTCTGATTCCCAATACTTGTGCAAGAACTCCTTTTATTCCGAGGCTTTGACTTTGTTTTAGAAGGATGATGCGCCAGGTGCTGCAGCATCCTCTTGTTCACATGTCTAGTTCCATCTTTCCCTGCAGGTTTTGGAAAATCATCTGTATTATTCTTTTCATATATCATAGCATCCGAGGCTTTAATGAAAACTGTTCCTCTAGAGCTTTTTTCACCAGTGTATCCAAGCCCTGTTCTCCCTTTTCCAAGTCTTTGATAAGACAAAATTTCATCCAAAATAATTTTCTGAGAATCAGCTGCCTTGGCCTTTGCTGGTGACACACCCAAGTCAGTGACTTGGCTTCCTGTGTCTTCTCTTTTCAGAATGGTAACTTGACTGTTGGATGAGGGGAGAAATTTCCTTCGTTCTTCTTCCAGAAGATTGACTCTGTCAGTCAATGCTTGATTCGTCTGAAGGACTGCCTCACACTGTTTGAGTATCTTCCCCAGATAGTCAATAAGGCTGCCAGATGAGTCCTCTTCATCTTCACTTTCGGATACTTCAATCCCATAGTGAAATTCATCCTTCTTTAGCTCTTTGAGGTTGAAATCTGATACACTAGTTAGCACAACACAGTTTTCTTCATCACTTTCCTCAGAGTCACTCCATTTTGCTGTCATGGACTTGCTGTTCTTTTTCTCTGAGTTTTTGAGGGGTTTGCTCGGACAGTCAGCCTCAATATGTCCATACCCTTCACAGTTCCAGCATTGGACTCCCTTTTTCATTTCTTTCTTCTCATCTTCATTCTGAGCAGGTTCCTTACCTTTCCTTTTATTTTCACCACCCCTTCTGAATTGTTTTCGCGAGGATGAGCTTTGCCAGTTCTTGAGTCCATGTTCTTCAGAAGCTTTCCAAGGTTCTTGACTAGCATACTTAGCTGATCATCTGGAACTGGCTTCTTGACTTCTGTTTCAGCCTTTAGTGCAACATTCTTGTCCTTAGCTGTGAGATCTTCTTTAACTAGTTTCATCTCAAATTGTTTAAGGGATCCCATCAACTCTTCCAGCTTCATGAATCTGACATTTTGAGCTTCTTCAATGGCCATCACCTTCATGTCAAATCTTGTGGGCAGCGATCTGAGAACCTTCCTGATCAGCTTCTCTTCAGGGATAGGTTCACCAAGAGCATGGGCTTCATTTGCAAGATCACACAGTTTAGCATTAAACTCAGTGACAGTCTCCTCTTCCAGCATTCTCAGATTCTCAAACTGTGTGGCAATGATCTGGAGTCTTGACAGCTTTACTCTATCAGTTCCTTCATGTGCAGTTTGCAGAATTTCCCACGCTTGTTTGGCCACGTCACAATTTGATATCAGCCTGAAATTGTTAGCACCAACTGTAGCAAAAATTGCATTCAGAGCCTTTGAATTACCAGTTGCTGCAGCTCCCTCTTCAGCAGTCCATTGTTCTTCAGGCTTTATCCGTGTGACTCCCTGTTCATCCATGGTGATTGGGGGAGACCACTGGACCACGATAGCTCTCCAGGTCTTCTCATCGATGGCCTTGAGAAAGGCTTTCATCCTAGCCTTCCAATATCCATAGTTGCTTTCTTCCAACAATGGAGGTCTGCTTGTGCTCTGTCCTTCCTTCATTGTCGTGGGTTCTTCAGAGACACTGTAGGATCTTTGACTTTGTGTGTTGAGCTCCCGCTCTGATACCAATTGAAATTCGCAGCGTCTCAGTCAGACAGAGTTGTGAACAAGCAGTTGCTGCAGCACACTCTTGTTCACTCGGAAATTGTCTCAGCAAACAATGAACAAGACAAAAGTTTGTTCACCCAGTTCGGCCAACTGCCTACGTCTGGGGAGGACTATTCTCTAGTCCTCAATCCACTAAACACAAAGGTCTCCAAGTACACTCGGTTACAACTCCACGCAACCTATGCTACTCAACCTTGTGTGGATCACTGGACACAATCAGAACAGGCTCTGACTTGTGTCTGCACACCCTCTACAAATGTCAATCTAGAATAGCTACTGTCTCCCTGAAACTCAGCCTATTCTAAACTACACTCACTCAGCAGGGTTGCTGTAGCACACAGCTGATGCACAATTGTCCGCGTCGCGCCAAAGCCTTCTGCCGAGCCGATCGAACGATTCCATGAGCGCTGCACACTCTGGAATACTCCCCCTCACTCAGTGACCTCCTGTCACTAGCGAGAACTGCTGCTTAGACACTCGACCGAGCCACACACTCGTCAGTTCTTCCGCGGCTGCCCTTGATCAACCAACAAGCACCACTGCTCTGAATTGGCTTCCTTGATCAAGCTCGGATCAGACTACGCAAGTCCTGTTCTCCTTCGGCTTCTGTCACCACAGCTCTGCGCTCACGCTTTGCTCTCGGGTGATGATCGAAGAACTCGTCCGTCGCACACCCAAAAGTTCCTTTCTTTGAATTCTGTGTATGCATTCGTGTATCCCTCAGCTTGGATCAGCCTCTCTGCTCTGAACTCCTTTCTCTTAAATAACAGCACCAGCTTTAAGCAAGACCAGGATTAAGCAATGTCCCAAAAAGAACAATTATCTCCTAAAATTTAGGAGATTAGATTTGATTTTGATCTTCAATACAAATCTCCTTCTCTAGCTAGGAAACCCCACTGGAATATTCTCCACAGCACTTTAAAATATTCTTCTGGTGTTCTCCGTAGAGCTGCCAGGCCTTCTAGCGAAGCCCAGGTTGCTGCTGCTTCAAGGACAGATGTTGCAGCCACTTGAACAAGCTCCTGCTATAGCATTGATAGAGCCTAGTTATACACATTATTTAGGTCATAACCCTATGCTTGTTTGCAATATTTCATGAGCAAGATTACTCGTTTCCAATGTTTTTGTATATCAGGTCAGAACGAGTCCTTGAGTCGGATACGCGCTAACAGGCAGCGTTCTAGGAGTGAAAGATCAGCCTGCGGAGCTAGCGGCGCAAACAGAAGAAGAAATGGCGAAAGACAGCAGAGGTGCGCTACCCGATTGCGCTAATCAATGCCGTGCGCCAGGCGCAAAGTCCCAGTGACCAGATTTGGAAGTTGCCAAAAGATGAACTTCCTGGGCACTATTTAAACAAAGAAAGTCTAGGGTTTCACAATAACACGGAGAGGCAGCACCACGGCCTCAGAGGAGGCACTGCGCGGCAGAACTGGAAAACACACGGACCTGTCAAGGAGAGTTGCGCCAGCCGACTGCGCCAGCCAAGAGAAGACACTGCACGCACTATTTGCTACCGTTTTCTCTGATACAGTAGTTGTTATTTACTATTTTATGATGTTTACCACTAGCATGTCTAGCTAAACACTTAGTGTTGGTCGGGCATGAACCTATGATGTATTACCTTTGAGACTTGAGCTTAATGCATAGTTTATTTACTTGTATTAATTCTGTGCGTACTGAGACAGTTAGTTGCATGAGTAGGGGAAGCCTTGAACCACAATCTTACTTGTGTTGCTTGCTTGTCACCTGTTAAACTAGTTGCATGCGTAGGGGAAGCCTTGAACCGCAAACTTATCGTGACAATTAGGAGTAACGAGTTAGGGTAGGCAGTTGCTACAGTGACAGGATTCGCAGCTGTTTAGTCTAGTTCTAGGATTAATAGCACATGAACTTTGAACGGAACATGCGCGTGTGTTAGGAAGCCTTTACCGGACACTAACCCAAGTAGGACACAAACTATAGACATTTAGAGTCGATGATAAGGAATGCATTCATAGAGGATTGTCTGCCCAGCACTTCTCATAAACATAGTATCTCATCTCTACTGCTTGCGCACGTCTAGTGCAATTCCCCGCGTTACGATATTCGCTGTTACTCGCGCATCGCGCAAAACCCCCAATCACTCACGCAACCCCCGTTTTCTTAAGTGTAGGTTACTGGCTAAGACTCACTGCTTGCTCCCTGTGGAGATCGACCCTTACTTAACCGCTGTACTAGTGGGAGAGGAAGGAATTATATTTGACGCGCACAACGACGCGCGATCAAATTTTGGCGCCGTTGCCGGGGAGCAACACAGCTAAGTTTTAGCTAGCTTACATTTCTCATTTTAGTAACTAGTTATTTCATTTTGTTTTGTTTTCTCGTTGTTGTTTCTGACAGCGCACAATCACATCAGCCTGCGCAACCTTGAAACAGTTGCGCTGCGCAGATTCTAGTTGCGCACTGACAGACGCAACAACTTCGTTGCCATTTAATTTCGTTTCTTGAGTTTGGATCAGGACATGGAGGATAACAGTGTGGTTGGAGATAACCTGGGAGACAGAACCCCAGAGGAAGCAAGGGCACATAACCGCGCAGCCCTATTCAGAGAGGAAGTGCAGCGTGAGGTCGACGCACGGATGGCCGCTGAACCATACATTGCGCCACCCGTTCGTCCAGTCGCGAGGCGCAGGACAGTGCGCGAAATGTCAGCCCCACTCACTGTTAACCAGCCATGGTGCATAGTGCTTCCGCCCAACGGACAGTTCGAACTGAGGAGCTCACTCATCCATCACATGCCCAAGTTTCACGGAATGAACAACGAAAATCCAGTCAAGCATGTGCGGGAGTTCCTAATCATTTGCGAGAACATGAAGACCTTGGGGGAGAACGAAGAAGCGCTGAAGATGAAGGCGTTCCCATTTTCATTGAGCGATGCAGCCAAACACTGGCTGATGAGCCTACCCGCAGGATCAATCCACACATGGGAGCAGCTGCAGAAGAAATTCTTAGACAAATTTTATCCAGCAGCGAAGATTGCGCTGCTCAGAAGGGAATTGGCCGCGCCAAGGCAGAGCGCAGGGGAGTCTCTGTCAGAATACTACGAGCGTTTCAGGGAGCTAGAAGCCAACTGCTACAATCACGGGCTTCCTCAGAATGTGCTGATAGAGAACTTTCTGAATGGACTGCTGCCCATGGAGCTGCGACTACTGAATGCATGGGCAGGAGGGGACATTTGCAACATGTACCCGGAGGATGCATGGCAGCTGATAGAAGATTCTGCTGGGCAGTTAAGACATCAATTGACACTTGAAAGTAGTCGTAATCGTTCTGTGCATCAGGTAGAGGCAAGCGCTGAGATCAAAGAAATGAAGGCCATGCTGCAGAAGCTGATGAGTGCGTAGAGCGCACAACCAGTTGCGCCAAAGGTATGTGAATTCTGCAGGTCCACTGAGCACAAGACAGACGAATGCCCAACACTTTTTGAAGAAACTGGAGATGTAAATGCCCTTGGAGGATGGGACAACAGAGGACCGCAGAGGCAGAATCAGCCGCGGTTTGGGCTTGCTGCAAATGGATTCAGATGGAGAGAAGAGAACAATTTCCAGAGGCAGCCCACTGATCAGCGCGCGCCACAGCAGACGCAACAAGCTGCACCCTACAATCCACCGCATCGCCGCACAACGACGCGCGATCAAATTTTGGCGCCGTTGCCGGGGATGGGCCGCACAGACGCACTGCCGGGGATGCCCTTGGAGGATGGGACAACAGAGGACCGCAGAGGTAGAATCAGCCGCGCTTTGGGCTTGCTGCAAATGGATTCAGATGGAGAGAAGAGAACAATTTCCAGAGGCAGCCCACTGATCAGCGCGCGCCACAGCAGACGCAACAAGCTGCACCCTACAATCCACCGCATCGCCGCACAACGACGCGCGATCAAAAAGACGTGCGCGACGTGAAATCGTTCTTAGGGCATGCTGGGTTTTACAGGCGTTTTATTAAGGATTTCTCTAAAATTTGCATACCCCTGTCTAACCTGTTGCAAAAAGACGTGTGCTTCGATTTTACTGATGAGTGCAGGGCTGCGTTCGATAAGCTGAAAGAAGCGCTGACCAGTGCGCCAGTGATGCGCGCACCAGACTGGAACCTGCCATTCGAGCTGATGTGTGACGCAAGTGACTACGCAGTAGGAGCAGTCTTGGGGCAGCGCGAGGACAAGAAGCCGCATGCCATCTACTATGCATCGCGCACACTGGACTCCGCGCAGAAGAACTACACCACCACGGAGAAGGAGCTTCTGGTAATTGTATTTGCGCTGGAGAAGTTCCGAGCATATGTTCTAGGCGCCAGAGTCATCATCTACACGGACCACGCAGCTATCCGCTACCTCATGTCCAAAAAAGAGACCAAGCCGCGCCTGATGCGCTGGGTACTTCTGCTTTAGGAATTCGACTTAGAGATCAAAGATAAGAAGGGCACGGAAAATACCGTCGCTGATCACCTGAGCAGGATCGTAAAGGATGAGGAGCCAGGGCAGATCAAGGAGACATTCCCTGACGAGCATCTGATGGCACTAACAGGTAAGGTACCATGGTATGCGCATATCGCGAATTACCTGGTCACAGGTGCGTTCCCTCCTCATTTCAATAAAACTCAGTGCATGCGATTGAAACATGAGTCCAAGCATTACCTTTGGGATGATCCTTACATGCTTAGAATAGGTCCAGATCGGATATTAAGACGTTGCGTGCCTGACCATGAGATTAACTCTGTGTTGATGTTTTGTCATGCGCACGCCTGTGGAGGACATTTCGGTCCCAAGCGCACGAGCAGGAAGATCTTGGACTGCGGATTCTACTGGCCGCACCTATTCAGAGATGCCTATGACCACTGCAGGAAGTGTGACAGGTGCCAGCGCACTGGAGGGATCTCCGCGCGCAACGAGATGCCGCAGACCCCGATTTTGGTGGATGAAGTGTTCGATGTTTGGGGAATCGACTTCATGGGTCCATTTCCCCCATGTGCCGGCTACGAGTACATACTGGTGGCCGTGGATTACGTATCCAAATGGGTCAAAGCTAAGGCCACGCGCAAGGATGATGGTAAGACTGTCGCTGATTTTCTCAGAACTAACATATTTTGCAGGTACGGAGTGCCTAAGGCAGTTATCAGCGACCAGGGGACGCACTTCTGCAACAGGGTTGTGGCGCAAGTTTTCAAGCACTATGGGGTGCGCCACAAGACGTCCACCGCTTACCATCCGCAGACAAATGGACAGGCCGAAGTTTCTAACAGAGAGATCAAGCGCATCTTGGAAAAGACTGTGAGGCCGTCGCGCAAGGATTGGAGCCAGCGCCTGGATGATGCGCTATGGGCATACCGCACTGCACACAAAACGCCCATTGGAACCTCACCATTCCGGCTGGTCTATGGGAAGGCATGCCACCTGCCAGTAGAGCTCGAGCACAAGGCATATTGGGCCTTACGTATTTGCAACCTGAACCTGGATGAGGCAGGAAAAGAGCGCGCATTTGAGCTGAGCGAACTAGAAGAGTTGTGCCTGGACGCCTATGAGCGACTGCGCGATTACAAGGAGCGCACCAAAGCATTTCACGACAAGCATATCCTCCGGCGCACGTTTGAACCAGGAGATCAGGTATTATTGTTTTCATCCCGCCTGAAGCTCATGCCTGGGAAGTTGCGCAGCAAGTGGACGGGACCATACACCGTCACCAAGGTTTTCCCCTACGGCACAATTGAATTAGAAGACGGGCACCAGCATCGTTTTCAGGTTAACGGGCAGAGAGTCAAACGGTACTTGGGCGAACCTTGGGATGGCGCAGCACGCAACATTGACTTGGCCGAGCCAGAGATAGTGGACGCGCAAGCTGCTGCGCCAGACGCACCACCAGATGCTTCAGAGGGAGAACTAGCACCCATCGCCTATATCTCCTCTTCCTCTGCATCTACCCTCATTACGAATAATGTATCACATGCTGACCCTCCCTTTTATCCTTTGCGCAGGACCAATGAGATCGTAACACAAGCACTGGCGCAAGGACACTCAGGAGCAAGAGTGGGGGAGGCTGCAGACGCACTTCTTGGCACGTAACGAGGTACCGTCGAGCCAACGACGTTAAACAAAGGCACTTGTCGGGAGGTAACCCGACACATTTTATTTTGGCACATTTTATTCTGCTTGTTTTGCTTTTTTTTTGAGTGTTTTTAGCTAGTTTAGGGTTCGGTAGTTCTTTTTAGTCACACAAGCACAGCACCCAGGTAACCTCCCGATTCCGCTTTGAGCCGCTTCTGTTAGGGTTTGCGCGGAGGAGACAGTTTTTAGGGTTTTGAAATCGCACCAAGCTAGAGTGCGCGGCTTGGAGTGCTGTTTTGTGCGTTGAGTAGGCGACCACTAGGCGCTCGTTCGGTGCAAGTTTCAGAGGATTCTGGGCAGTTTTGATTTTTAGGGTTTTGGGGAGCATTGACCGCGATTGACCGGAGCCCAGCGCAAGATGAGACCCGCCACAGACCAGGAGACCCCAGCGGCTTTCGCTAACAAGTATGCAGCGTTCATCAGCCTGGACATGTACGGGACACCGTACATCTGCCGAGATTTCCTGCGCGAGGTAGGATTAGAGGCCCTCGTGGCGCAGAGGCTAGCGATTGCCGGCTGGGAGGCGCTAATGGACCTCCGCAGCGCATCAGACCAGGAAGATACGTGTGAGTTCCTGGCGTCTCTGGAGGCAGGGGACAGGGAGATCAGATATAGACACAGGGGTGTCTGGTTCATATCCTCGGAAAGGAGGCTGAGGCGCGCATTCGGGTGCGCCAAGGTGCGTGAGGAGGAGTTAGACACGCACAATAACCAGGAGGCTTGGCGGGACATGGCAACAAGGCCAGCATTCGCCGCGGGGCGCAGCAGGGGCCGAGAGCTGCGCGACCCATGGCTGTTCTACTTATGGCGCATCGTGGCCTACACAGTCATTGGCCGTTTCAACGGCGCACCAAAGATCAGCCTCCTGGATATGGAGATTTTGAAGGGGCTTTATTATGGGCGGAAGGTGCTGTTCATCCTGAACATGGTGCATCATTGGAGCCGAGTCAGCATGAGGGGGCCGCTGACGTGTGGAGGCCTTATCACGCACTTGCTGCGGGCCTTACATGGAGAGCCCGAGGTGCCAGAACACACCTTGGTGCAGGCTATACCTTTGGACCGCGCCTACATGCTGCAAATCAGGGCGGTAGCTGTACGGGACGATGGCACACTAGAGTGGTGCTACCGCCTGCAGCCAGCCAGACCCCCGCGGGCCAGAGCAGAGAGCAGTGCGCAGGGCGCAGCAGCAGCCGCAGCAGCCGCCGCAGCAGATGAAGAGATGGAGGAGGCCCTAGAACCAGAGGTGCCTCTAGTCAGGCGCCCAAGGACCCGGGCGCAGACTGGAGCGCACCAGAGGGCCCGTGCACCACAGGGGGAGCCAGTGACCATTTCCATCCAGGATTCTCCCCCTCGTGCACGTGCCAAGCGCCCAAGGACTGAGGCTGAGGAGGCGCCTGAGGAAGCAACCGCCGAGCAGCGCATGTTGTTCAACGTCATGCGCGTGCTCGAATACTTAGCGCTAGAGGGGGCGGATTTAAGTATGAGTCCACCATCCGGGTGGAAATTTGGAGACGCAATTCCCCCTCTCCTCAGCCTGCACCATCCACCTCCTACCCGAACCCCAGAAACCCCAGCACCCCCAGCAGAGTCAGCACCTGCATCAGCACCAGCGCCAGCAGCAGAACCCACCCCTAAACCCGAACCAGTACAACCACCAGCAGCTTCCCCTGCCCGGCCTTCTGTTCCGGAGTCCCCCATTAACTTTCCCAGCGTAGACTCTGATTCCATATGGGAGTCACTTTCCGAGGATGACCTCGCAGCACAGCCTCCTGCCCTTTCAGTGGTACCGCCCTCCTCCAGCACTGAGTACGTGACGGATACTTCCGAGGAGGAGGCGCATGATTCAGAGGCTGATTCTAGCTCGGAGGACTTCTAAAGCCGAGGGCAGGCGCAGTGATTTTCTTTAGGGTGGTGTCTTTTATTTTGCTGCGTCTAGTTGACTATTATGTGTGCTGAATATTTGTGCCCTACATTCTGTGACTCCCTTGCTATATTTTGTGTGACTATTTGTGTTCACTCTTATGTTCTTTATTTTCGTTGCATTGCATGCATGTGCGCCGTCTCCATGCGCTTGAGCTTGAGTCGTGGGGACACGTCTCTGTTCAAGTGTGGGAGGGGGGGGGGGGCGTTACTCTTACATTTCATGTTTTGAGCATTTTTAGTATAGCTTAGTTTGAGTTGAAGAGAATTAGTAGCAGTAGTGCGCTAAGGTGCAGGATGCGCATGCGCTCCAGCTTGTTTTGCGCTATCCGTATTGCGTGCGCCGTTCTCTACTGTTTTAGCATAATTTTTTCGTTTTTTCTGCTCCTGTTAGTTGGGATATACAGGGGATGTGGAGTTGATAGAAATGCTCCAGAGAGGCGGTTAGTCGCTTGTGCTTCGAAGGCGAGGTATATGGTCGAGTGCGCTAGTGGAGGCCGGTGCTTCGCAACCTTCGGAACAAAAGAGCGCGCTCAGTCACGCAGATACCAAAGGCGAAATACCCAAAGCGTGGCGAGGTGGGAAAACAGACCACCTTCCCTCTGGAAGCCGAGCTAAGGAAAGCGGGCGCGGTTGCAAACGCGTGCGCCGACCGGCGCAGACGGACCAAGGAGGGAGAGCGGAACGAGTTCCATAGCTGCTATCCGAAGGCTGAGATTGGAACTGTTCTGGGAATGAAACAAAATTGGAAAGGAAGCTGTACAAAAGAAAAAAATACCAGCAGAAGCAGATGATTTGCGTTACAAAGAATCAGCATGCGCACTACTTAGTACCTGCGTGCGCAAGACCAAAAGGATATCATCAAAGGCTCAGGTTCCCAGGAAGTGTGCGAACGAATCACGCACTGGAAGAAGCTCGCGCAAGAAACCAGATACCTATCTTCGGAGCGGGAGCTGACAACCAGGAGCCTAAGAAGAGCTATCTCCCAGTCATCCAAAGATCTTCATCCCGGCTGAGAGGTAATGAAATTTCGGGATTATTATATTAGAACTATTGAGTGCAGTTGTGTGCAGGTGATAGATCAGCACAAGTTGAGCAACTGTGCATTTTGCGCTAGAATGCAAGGCTGTGCGCTAGTCTCCAGAAAAGGTAATTGTATCCGCGTTTCAGTACTTGTTCGGGACGAACAAGGGGCAAGTGTGGGGGGTTTGATAGAGCCTAGTTATACACATTATTTAGGTCATAACCCTATGCTTGTTTGCAATATTTCATGAGCAAGATTACTCGTTTCCAATGTTTTTGTATATCAGGTCAGAATGAGTCCTTGAGTCTGATACGCGCTAACAGGCAGCGTTCTAGGAGTGAAAGATCAGCCTGCGGAGCTAGCGGCGCAAACAGAAGAAGAAATGGCGAAAGACAGCAGAGGTGCGCTACCCGATTGCGCCAATCAATGCCGTGCGCCAGGCGCAAAGTCCCAGTGACCAGATTTGGAAGTTGCCAAAAGATGAACTTCCTGGGCACTATTTAAACAAAGAAAGTCTAGGGTTTCACAATAACACGGAGAGGCAGCACCACGGCCTCAGAGGAGGCACTGCGCGGCAGAACTGGAAAACACACGGACCTGTCAAGGAGAGTTGCGCCAGCCGACTGCGCCAGCCAAGAGAAGACACTGCACGCACTATTTGCTACCGTTTTCTCTGATACAATAGTTGTTATTTACTATTTTATGATGTTTACCACTAGCATGTCTAGCTAAACACTTAGTGTTGGTCGGGCATGAACCTATGATGTATTACCTTTGAGACTTGAGCTTAATGCATAGTTTATTTACTTGTATTAATTCTGTGCGTACTGAGACAGTTAGTTGCATGAGTAGGGGAAGCCTTGAACCGCAATCTTACTTGTGTTGCTTGCTTGTCACCTGTTAAACTAGTTGCATGCGTAGGGGAAGCCTTGAACCGCAAACTTACCGTGACAATTAGGAGTAATGAGTTAGGGTAGGCAGTTGCTACTGTGACAGGATTCGCAGCTGTTTAGTCTAGTTCTAGGATTAATAGCACATGAACTTTGAACGGAACATGCGCGTGTGTTAGGAAGCCTTTACCGGACACTAACCCAAGTAGGACACAAACTATAGACATTTAGAGTCGATGATAAGGAATGCATTCATAGAGGATTGTCTGCCCAGCACTTCTCATAAACATAGTATCTCATCTCTACTGCTTGCGCACGTCTAGTGCAATTCCCCGCGTTACGATATTCGCTGTTACTCGCGCATCGCGCAAAACCCCCAATCACTCACGCAACCCCCGTTTTCTTAAGTGTAGGTTACTGGCTAAGACTCACTGCTTGCTCCCTGTGGAGATCGACCCTTACTTAACCGCTGTACTAGTGGGAGAGGAAGGAATTATATTTGACGCGCACAACGACGCGCGATCAAGCATCCCCTGCTGTAGCTACTCCTTGTTCACTTGTGCTATCGCTGCTCCTTGTTCACTTGTGCTGGTTTTGTCAAACACTGCCATACTACATCATCACAATGAAATTGGCACTGCATTACTGTAGTCGACAACCCACGGTTTGCTTCAGCAACTTGCTTCGGCTAAACCTAAAAGTCACACACAGATTTGTTCACCCAGTTTGACAACGGTCTACGTCTGGGGAGGACTACTCTCGATCCTCAAGAATTCACTATCACAATTAGATGGTTTCCAACAACTCAGCCACCGCTAGTCTAACCACTACTCCTAATCTAGCCGAAGTCTCTGCTCAATATGTCAACATAGACTAGCCTACACTATCAACACACTCCAGTGATAGATAGCTAACGACATCTCTCAGAATAATTCAGAAGTTTTGCTCCCTGTCTGGCCAAGTTCTAAACCGAAATAAAAGTCAGGTCTTTTTCTCTAAAAGAATAAGCAGTTAACAGAAAAATCAAATCCTTAATATGACACAATTTGTGGAGTCTTCTTTGCCGACAACATACCTTGGTGCTCCACTTATGCAGGGTCGAATTAAAAGAATTTATTTTGACACCATGCTCGATAAACTTCGTAGCAAAATTGGGGGCTGGATGAGGAATATTCTCATAATGGGGGGTCGAGTCACTCTAGTCCAGGCAATTCTGAATTCTATGAGCATGCATATCCTAAGAGTGTGCTTAAGAAAATGGAGGGCTTAATTTCCAATTTTCTGTGGGATTAGGGTAATGAAAAAAGACGGCATTGGATTCGATACGAACTGATGTGCAGAGAAAAAGCTGCGGCGGCTTAGGTTTTAGGAGTTTGGAAAATATAATGCCCGCTTTCCATGGCAAGCTGGCTTGGAATTTTTTGAAGCAGGAGAGTCTTTGGGCCAGGTATGCTAAATCTCGTTTCACTATTGGAAAAGCTAGTTCCCCTCTTTGGAAAGCTATGAATCACCTTATTGTGTACCTTAGAAATCAGTCCATTTTGGAGGTTGGGGATGGCAGTATGCTTATAGATAGAGTCTGTAACCATTATGGTATATCTTGCGGGAGTGATATATGTGGCATGTCCGTCAGAGAGGTGCTTGACAGCCCGACTCAGAGATTTTCTTTCTTGTCCTCCCTTCCAGGAATTGCTGCAGATTCTTATAGAAGAATTATTCGGGCACACTCGATTGTTTGTTTAAGGTGGACAGGTCATGAGTCAGGTATATTCCCCATCAAATCATTCCTTGAAAATTATGCAATAGATCACCCAGTGCCTTCCTGGGCAAAAGTTATCGGGCAGAAATGGATTCCTCCAAAGATCTATGTTTTCCTGTGGCACTTATTGTTAAATGGCCTTCCCATTGATACCATTATTAAGAAGCTAGGTATCCCTGAAATTTCACAGTGTCTCAATCCGGCAGATTTGTGAACAAGCAGTTGCTGCAGCACACTCTTGTTCACAAGAATTAATCTCAGCAAGCAACAAACAATGCACAAGTTTGTTCACCCAGTTCGGCCAATCTGCCTACGTCTGGGGAGGACTATTCTCCAGTCCTCAATCCACTCAACCAAAGGTTCCAAGTACACTAGGTTACAACGCACGCAACCTATGCTACTCAACCTCTTGTTGACTACTCAGCACAATCAGAACAAGCTCTGATTTGTGCCAGCACACCCTCTACAATATGTCAGTCTAGAATAGCTACAATCCTCTCAAAGAACTCAGCCTATTCTATCCTACACTACTCAGCAGGGTTGCTGCAGCAACAGCTGTAACACACAGCTGAAGCACACTGTCCTCGTCGCTCCAAGGCCTTCTGCCGAGCCGATCGAACCACTCCAAGAGCGCTGCACACTCTGAGTAACTCCCCCTCACTCAGTGACCACCTGTCACTAGTGAGTTCTTCCGCACGAACCTCCACCGAGCCTTCCACCCGTCAGTTCTTCCGCGGCTGCCTTTGATCAACCAACAAGCTCCACAGCTCTGAATTGGCTTCCAGATCAATGCACGAATCAGTCTTTGCAAGACCTGATTCTCTTCTGCAATGCTCACCACAGCTCTGCGCTCAACGCTCTGCCCGTGTGTGTTTGATCGAAGAACAACGTCCGTAGCACCCAGAAAATCCTCTCTCTGAAATCTGTGTCTACTCTCGTGTATCACTCCGCTTCGATCACCCTCCTCAGCCCTCAAACCTTCTGCTTAAATACCCACACCACTTTAAGCAATTTCCAGGTTTAGGCAATTGACCCACAAGATCAATTATCTCCTAAAATCTAGGAGATTAGATTTGATTAATATCTTCAATACAAATCTCCTTCTCTGACTAGCAAACCTTGCTGGAAAATGCTCAGCAGCATTTTAGAAAAACTTCTAAGAGCTTTCACAAAGCTGCCATACCTCCAGAACGAACTCAGCACAAAGCTGCTACTCGGACAGTTGAACCAGCACTTGAACCAGCACCTGCTGCAGCATCCCCTGCTGCATCTGCTGCTGGTTTACTTCTGCTGGTCTGCTTGATTGTTTGAGCTGCAGCAGCTCCTTGTTCACATATGTTGGTTTTGTCAAACACTGCCATACTTGCATCATCAATCTCTCCCTTGGCATTTTGACAAAACCTACTTCTTAGACTCCACTTCTCAGCCTGCTCTTTCTCCTCCCCCTTTTTGGAATAAATGACTAGGGGGTTTGTTGGCTGGGAGGACTTATGGGGGCAACACACAGAGCCCTAGAGAGGCTCTCAGATCTTCAAACCGGGCTGCATCCAGAGCTTTGGTGAAGATATCAGCAAGCTGTTTGGCGGACACAACATGTTGGAGCGAGATAACTTTCTTTTCAACAAGATCACGAATGAAGTGATGACGAATGTCAATGTGCTTAGTTCGGCTGTGCTGAACCGGGTTCTTGGATATGCTGATGGCACTCATATTGTCGCAGTAGAGAGTCATTTCATCTTGAGCAATCTCATACTCACTCAGCATTTGCTTCATCCACAACATTTGTGCATAGCAGCTCCCAGCAGCAATGTACTCAGCCTCGGCAGTGGATAGAGAAATGCTATTCTGTTTTCTGCTGAACCAAGAGACCACGTTATTCCCCAAGAAGAAACATCCACCCGAAGTGCTCTTTCTGTCCTCTGAGCACCCTGCCCAGTCTGCATCACTGTATCCGACCAGTTTGGCCTTTGTGTCTTTAGTGTACCACAAGCCATAGCCCACCGTCCCGCCGACATACCGAATGATACGCTTAACCAACTGCATATGACTGTCTCTGGGACAGGCCTGAAATCTGGCGCAGACTCCTACTGCATAGGAAATGTCAGGGCGGCTGGCAGTCAGATAAAGCAAGCTCCCAATCATGCTTCTGTAGACAGTCTGACTCACTTCCAAACCATGCTCGTCTTTGATGGCTTTCACATGAGTGGCAGCAGGAGTACGCTTGTGACTTGTTGAGTCGAGCTGGAATTTCTTCACAAGAGACTTGCTGTATTTACTTTGAGCAATAAAGATCCCATCCATTTTCTGTGTAATCTCCAAACCAAGAAAATATGAAAGTTCTCCCACCATGCTCATTTGAAATTCTTGCTGCATGTGTTTCACAAACTGCTTCACCAGGTGCTGGGACTTGGATCCAAAGACAATATCATCCACATATATTTGAGCAATAATCACACCAGACTGAGTTCTTTTGATAAACAAGGTTTTGTCAGCTCCCCCTCGGTTGTAGCCATGTTTTTCCAAGAATACTGTCAACCGCTCATACCATGCCCGAGGAGCTTGTTTAAGTCCATATAAAGCTTTCTTCAACTTGTACACCTGTTCTGGATGATAAGGATCTTCAAAGCCTTTTGGTTGAGAGACATAAACTTCTTCAGTGAGATCTCCGTTCAAGAACGCACTCTTAACATCCATTTGATATAACTTGAACCCCAGGCAACAAGACATTGCAAGCAGCAGTCTGATAGCCTCCAGGCGAGCTACTGGAGCAAATGTTTCATCAAAGTCTAGACCCTCAATCTGAGAATATCCCTGGGCAACCAGTCTGGCTTTATTTCGTGTAATGTTGCCCTTTTCATCAGTTTTGTTTTTGAACACCCATTTTGTGCCTATAATGTTCACCCCTATTGGTCTGTCTACCAGATCCCAAACTTCGTGTCTTTCAAACTCTGCCAATTCCTCCTGCATAGCCATAACCCAGAATTCATCACTCATGGCCTCCTTGAAATCCTTTGGTTCAATGCTGGACATGAAACATGTATTGAGGTAGGCATGACTTCTGGTTCTTCTTCTGTCTGAGGGATCCCCAATCACATTAGTCAAGGGATGATCCTTCTGTATCTTCCTTGGGGGCTGCCTTGAAGGTGGATCGGGAGCCTCAGTGTGAAAATCGTCAGACAGGCTTTCTGATTGGTCATCTGGAATTTCTGCTTCAGTACTTGCTGTAGCATCTGCTGAGGCAGCGGCTTGTTCACTTCGGGACTGTCTATCAGGCATTTCTTCAGGATCAGAGTCTTCTTCATCAGTGTCAGAATCAGAGATAGATGCTTCATCTGTATCATTTACAACCACATTTATGGACTCCATGACAGTCTTTGTTCGCTGGTTGAAAACACGATATGCCCTGCTGTTTGTTGAGTAACCCAAGAACATTCCAGGATCACTCTTCGGATCAAGTTTCTTTCTATACTCCCGGTCTCTCAGAATGAAGCAGTCACTTCCAAAGATATGGAAGTACTTAACCATGGGTTTTTTCTGATTCCAGAGCTCATAGCAGGTCTGCTTGGTTCCCCTCCGCAAGGTGACTCTATTGATGATGTAGCATGCAGTATTCATGGCCTCTGCCCAGAATTTCAGAGGAATCCTCTTAGCATGGATCATCACTCTGGCCATTTCTTGTATTGTTCGATTCTTCCGTTCCACCACACCATTTTGCTGAGGCGTAATGGGAGAGGAGTACTGATGTGTTATACCCCTTTGCTTACAGAATTCATCCATGTCTTTGTTTTCAAATTCTCTGCCATGATCACTGCGAATGCTGCTGATTCTGAGATTCTTCTCTTGCTCTAGCCGAGACACCAGAGACACAATGATACTCACAGTATCTAATTTTTCTCTGATAAAATCGATCCAAGTGAATCTAGAGTAGTCATCAACACAGACAAATGCATACCTCTTCTTGCCTAGGCTCTCGACTTCCATTGGTCCCATTAGATCCATGTGAATCAGCTGAAGAGGCCTGGTGGTACCAATATCTTTGACTCGAGGATGAGAGGCCTTCTTCTGTTTTCCAATCTGACAGTCTCCACAGATGGAGTCTGTCTCTCCTTTCAGTAATGGAATTCCTCTGACCAGCCCTTCTGTGGCAATTCTCTTAAGGGTTCTCAGGTTAACATGTCCCATCCTTTTGTGCCATAAGGTCATTTCCTCGGCCTTTGTCAGCATACATTTCTGAATCCGTGAGTTTGAACTCACATTGAGAAGGTAACAATTGCTCTTGGATCTGGCTCCCTCCATTATGCACTTTCCAGATTTGTCAAGAACTTGACATGAGTCTTTTGTAAACTTGACTTGTTTGGTCCCATCACACAGCTGGCTGATGCTGATGAGATTAGCCTTTAACCCTTCCACCAAAAGCACATTGCTCAACCTTGGCATTCCTTCCACAGCCAAAGTTCCTCTTCCCAGAACTCTTCCTTTCAGACCATTACCAAACTTCACACGTTGTTCCAGACAGGGAGTAATGTTCTTCAGAAAGGATCTTTCTCCTGTCATATGACCTGAACAGCCACTATCAAAGTACCAGCTGATCTTGTCCGAGGGGCTAGCTGTGCTCACAAGAGCGAGAAGCTGAGTCTGCGCATGTTTCTGCCTGACAGATTTCCTGGGTGATGCTGTTCTGGCACGAGTTGAGAAACAGTTTCTTCGAATATGCCCTTTGCCACCACAGCTGTAGCATTTTTTAAACTTCGAAGCTCTCTTGTAACTGTGATGTAGAGGTTGCTGAAGCAGGTCCTGGTTCAATCTTTTGAGAGTTTTTGTGACTCTTCTAGCAGACTTGTATCTGGCCATGTTGCATTCATCTTCACTCAGCTCTTTCTCATCTTCACTTCCACTGGCAGAGAGAGCATTCTTTTTCATCCGTTTGCTGGTGCAGTTGATTTGTCGATGACCGTAGCCTGCGCAATTCCAGCATTGGACTCCTTTCTTCACTTCTTTCTTTCCGTCTTCACTCTGAGCCGGTTCCTTTCCTTTCCTTTGATTTTCTCCACCTCTTCTGAATTTTCGTGAGGATGAGCTTTGTCTAGTTCTTGAGTCCATGTTTTTCAGAAGTTTTCCTAGGTTCTTGACAATCATACTCAGCTGCTCCTCTGAACCTGTCTGCTTGATTTCTGCTTCAGCTTTCAATCCAATGTTCTTATCCTTAGGAGTGATGTCTCCTTTAACCAGCTTCATCTCAAATTGTTTGAGAGACCCCATCAGCTCTTCCAACCTCATGAATCTGACATTTTGTGCTTCTTCAATGGCTGTCACTTTCATGTCGAATTTTGTGGGCAAAGATCTGAGAACCTTTCGGATAAGCTTTTCTTCAGGGATGGGCTCTCCAAGAGCATGAGCTTCATTTGCAAGATCACAGAGTTTAGCATTAAACTCAGTGACTGTTTCTTCATCCAGCATCCTCAGATTCTCAAATTGTGTGGCAATAATCTGGAGTCTTGATAGCTTCACTCTATCAGTTCCTTCATGGGCAGTTTGCAGAATCTCCCATGCTTGCTTGGCCAAATCACAGTTTGATATCAACCTGAAATTGTTAGCATCAACTGCAGCAAAAATTGCATTCAAAGCCTTTGAATTACCAGTTGCTGCAGCACCTTCTTCAACAGTCCACTGCTCTTCAGGTTTTATTCTTGTCACTCCTTGCTCATCTATGGTGATTGGCGGAGACCACTGAATCACAACAGCTCTCCATGTCTTCTCGTCAATGGCCCTAAGAAATGCCTTCATCCTAGCTTTCCAATAACCATAATTGCTCTCTTCCAATAGTGGAGGTCTACTTGTGCTCTGTCCTTCCTTCATTGTCTTAGCTTCTTCAGAGACACTGTAGAATCTTTTAACTCTGTGTGTCGAGTTCCCGCTCTGATACCAATTGAAATTTCACAGTGTCTCAATCCGGCAGATTTGTGAACAAGCAGTTGCTGCAGCACACTCTTGTTCACAAGAATTAATCTCAGCAAGCAACAAACAATGCACAAGTTTGTTCACCCAGTTCGGCCAATCTGCCTACGTCTGGGGAGGACTATTCTCTAGTCCTCAATCCACTCAACCAAAGGTTCCAAGTACACTACGCACGCAACCTATGCTACTCAACCTCTTGTTGACTACTCAGCACAATCAGAACAAGCTCTGATTTGTGCCAGCACACCCTCTACAATATGTCAGTCTAGAATAGCTACAATCCTCTCAAAGAACTCAGCCTATTCTATCCTACACTACTCAGCAGGGTTGCTGCAGCAACAGCTGTAACACACAGCTGAAGCACACTGTCCGCATCGCTCCAAGGCCTTCTGCCGAGCCGATCAAACCACTCCAAGAGCGCTGCACACTCTGAGTAACTCCCCCTCACTCAGTGACCACCTGTCACTAGTGAGTTCTTCCGCACGAACCTCCACCGAGCCTTCCACCCGTCAGTTCTTCCGCGGCTGCCTTTGATCAACCAACAAGCTCCACAGCTCTGAATTGGCTTCCAGATCAATGCACGAATCAGTCTTTGCAAGACCTGATTCTCTTCTGCAATGCTCACCACAGCTCTGCGCTCAACGCTCTGCCCGTGTGTGTTTGATCGAAGAACAACGTCCGTAGCACCCAGAAAATCTTCTCTCTGAAATCTGTGTCTACTCTCGTGTATCACTCCGCTTCGATCACCCTCCTCAGCCCTCAAACCTTCTGCTTAAATACCCACACCACTTTAAGCAATTTCCAGGTTTAGGCAATTGACCCACAAGATCAATTATCTCCTAAAATCTAGGAGATTAGATTTGATTAATATCTTCAATGCAAATCTCCTTCTCTGACTAGCAAACCTTGCTGGAAAATGCTCAGCAGCATTTTAGAAAAACTTCTAAGAGCTTTCACAAAGCTGCCATACCTCCAGAACGAACTCAGCACAAAGCTGCTACTCGGACAGTTGAACCAGCACTTGAACCAGCACCTGCTGCAGCATCCCCTGCTGGTTTACTTCTGCTGGTCTGCTTGATTGTTTGAGCTGCAACAGCTCCTTGTTCACATATGTTGGTTTTGTCAAACACTGCCATACTTGCATCATCAATCCCGATTACATGCCGATGTGCCTGTTGCTTCAAAAATGAGGAAAGCCTCAATCATTTATTTTTTAGAAGTGGGCTACTGAGGCGAGGGGAATAATTGCTACTGCGTTTTCATGCACCAGACCACTATCTTTGTCGACTTTTATTCATGGCTGGACATCTCAGTTTTACCAGAAGAGTTCTATTCAATGTTTCAAGCTTTGTCTAGCCTGTTTTGGCTAGTGGGAAATCTGGAATACAAGGAACAATGTAATCCATGATAACAAGGGCCTAGGGTTGAATATAATTTTTCATTGGTCAAAAGTCCTTGCGTCCTCTCTGCCAGATTTGCAGACGGATTCCAGGGAAGTGAAATTTGTCCTATTTTATTTTGATATAAACTGTATTCCGCGCCATTTATTCAAAGGAAAGTGGCTATGTTGGGATCCTGAAAAATCGGGAAATTGTCTTGACATTTGCATTGTTGATATAGACGTAAATACTATTGGTGCAGCCATTTTCAGGAATAATAAGGGCAGTTTTTGTCTTGCATTGTCTAAAATTCTTCAAAAAGGGAAATCCTTGAATGATTTGATGATATTTATTGACGCTGCCCTTGAGACTACTGATAAGCTTGGCGTTAGAGTGAATACAATTCAAAGTGCTCATACAGAGATGATTTTTATGGACCAAATGAAGATTTCGATTGCCAATGGAGGATTCGGACGAGGTTAAAGACTTTGATGGAGAATTATGATGTTCAGATAATGAGACGCACTCATATGATGATTTCTCAAGCTGCTACCTGCCTTGCGTTCAAGAGTGCAAAAGACGCGATTTATAGAAAGGTGACAGAGCTTCCCATTCCGGTTGTTCGTTGTTTGAAATCGATTGTACCGGACTTTGAGTATTTTGCCCGCGGTTCGGACCCGTACCCAAGACGAGACCATATATTCCCCTAATCTTCTCCATGATTTAATTGATGGCTCGCGAGATGATAATTTTTTATAGTTTAATCCCTGGCCATCATCTTCAACAAGTTAGCATTTTGTGTAATATTATTGGCAATGGGTATGCCCGAGCCTTTGTTTTTCATTCAATGACTTGTGTTTGAGCCTCTCTAGATGTTCACTATTGCCTGCTCAGTGGGTTTTGTTCGAGTTCTATTTTCGACCAACACCTGAGGGCATTTAAGTTTATATTTTTGGGTGGGTCTTGGGTATGACCAGGCCGGCCACCAGATTTTGTATCTACCCTGATTTAGGTTTTTTGGATCATTTTATCAATAAAGATGCTCGCTATGGCCAGTTTAAAAAAAAAAAGTTACAACGAGTAAGATGAGAAACTGTCGGCATCCCAAATGAAGAAATGAATCTCCCATTAACAAGGAACTTGTCCAGTCCCCGTCAGGGCGTGGTCTAGTAACAAAAGGGACGTCAAACCTCTTAGCGACTAGGATTCGATTCCTGATGGGGCCAGAGCAGGGGCTCTGGTGGGGGTTTAAGGTTAGAATAGGAAAAATAAATAATTTTTTTTAAAACTTTTCCAAATACAATGCTCCCCACTTCTATTATTTGACCAAGTAAAGGGGTTCGCTTTAAACCCGACATCACCAAGACCAGCCCTCAAGAGAAAACTGTTGAAATCCATAATAGAACCATCATCTACCTGATTCCCTCCCTGCTTTTCAGACCACTGCGAGATAACATTGAAATCTCCCACCACCAACCAAGGTTCATTCGAGGTTTCGGCTTTTCAGCCTCGTTTGAGCTTAGGGTATAAGGTTTTTGCGGCCCTTCCCCGTCCTTCGGCTGTGGCTACAGCTCTTCCCCCACCTTCATGGCCACTAACTCGACGTCGAATCCGTCCCTAGATAATCCAAAATCTCCAGACCCTCGTCCCGGAGGGGATCCATAACATGATCGATCCCTGGTCGCGCCACATACCCTATCGTTCGCTGCGATGGTCTCCAAACCTAAGCACCAACTCAAACGGCGCTTTGATCCCATCAAGTTACCGGCAAGGCAGACCAACTCTAAGGATGGGAGGGCGGCTCTTGCTTTTTTGTTGCCAGAGATTAACGCTGGAGAGAGTTGGTTTACATTCTCCTTGGTTGCAAAGTTCACTGTTGGTCGCCCAATGCTGGCAGAGATCCAAAAGGCCTTCCAGGCTAATTGGAACATATCTGGGCGGGCTTCCATAAGTGATATATGGGACGGTAGACATGTTATTGTCATTCTGGACTCCAAAGAGGATGTCTATGTTGCCTTAGCATCATCTTTGAAGAAAATCGGACATGCATACTTCCATCTTGAAATTTCAAGTGTCTCTACTTATGCAGATTTGTGAACTAGCAGTTGCTGCAGCACACTCTTGTTTACTTAAATGCAGGCACAGTAGACAATGAATAAGACACAGATTTGTTCACCCAGTTCGGCCAATCTGCCTACGTCTGGGGAGGACTATTCTCCAGTCCTCAATCCACTCAACCAAAGGTTCAAAGCACACTCGGTTACAACGCACGCAACCTATGCTACTTTAACCCCGTGTGGACCACTCAACACAATCAGAACAAGCTCTAATTTGTGTCAGCACACCCTCTACAATATGTCAGTCTAGAATAGCTACAATCCTCTCAAAGAACTCAGCCTATTCTATACTACACTACTCAGCAGGGTTGCTGCAGCAACAGCTGTAACACCAGCTGAAGCACTTTGTCCGCGTCGCTCCAAGGCCTCCTGCCGAGCCGATCGAACCACTCCAAGAGCGCTGCACACTCTGAGTAACTCCCCCTCACTCAATGACCACCTGCCACTAGTGAGTTCTTCCGCACGAACCTCGACCGAGCCTTCCACCCGTCAGTTCTCCCGCGGCTGCCTTTGATCAACCAACAAGCTCCACAGCTCTAAATTGGCTTCCAGATCAAAGAACGAATCAGTCTCTGCAAGACCTGATTCTCTTCTGCAATACGCACCACAGCTCTGCGCTCAACGCTCTGCCCGTGTGTGTTGATCGAAGAACAACTCTCGTAGCACACCCAGAAAAATCCTCACTCTGAATTCTGTGTCTACTCTCGTGTATCACTCAGCTTCGATCACCCTCTTCAGCCCTCAAACCTTCTGCTTAAATACCCTCACCACTTTAAGCAATTTCCAGGTTTAGGCCATAGTCCCACAAGATCAATTATCTCCTAAAATCTAGGAGATTAGATTTGATTAATATCTTCAATGCAAATCTCCTTCTCTGACTAGCAAACCTTGCTGGAATATGCTCAACGGTATTTTAGAACTTCTTCTAAGCACTTTCACAAAGCTGCTATACCTTCAAAATGCACCCAGCACAAAACTGCTACTCGGACAGTTGAACCAGCACTTGAACCAGCACCTGCTGCAGCATCCCCTGCTGCATCTGCTGCTGGTTTACTTCTGCTGGTTTGCTTGATTGTTTGAGCTGCAGCATCTCATTGTTCACTCATGCTGGTTTTGTCAAATCTGCCACACTTGCATTATCACATCTCTTCCGTTGGACCCCTGACTATAGCCCAAAAAGAGAATCAAAATTCACTACTGCGTGGTACGGTTGCTTGACCTTCCTCTTGCTCTATAAGACAGCTCCTTTGTGGAGGCAATTATCTCTACATTCGCGCGTTTTATGGGGGTTGATGATCGTACGAAAGCCTGCCTATCTCTCAGGTATGCCAGAGCTTGTATGAGTTAGATGTAACCCAGCCTATCCCTGATGCGGTCTGGGTTTCTCTGCCTAATGATAAGAGCTATTGGCAATATATCGAAGTCGAAACAAAGCTGGTTTTCTATAGTCGTTGTAAGATACATGGCCATATTTTGGCTGATTGCGGGTAAGCAAAAGAATCTAGAGAACACATCCCTGATAAATCCTCTGTTCGGAAAAGCACTTTAGAAGGAAAGGAACCTATCTCTACTTCCCTCCCTAGAGGACCCTCAGAAAAAGTATCTGCTCCCAATATGAACATTGGGCAGAAACAAGAATGGGTTCAAGTGCAACGAAGAAAGAAACATGTTCCAACCATTCCCCTTATTTCCCCTGACCCTAATGTCCTCGCTATTGGTGGTTCCCGTATGGCTGAACCTGTCCTGGAAATGGAATAAGGGATGCTCAATACTATTGATATGTCTGAGAAGGTGGATGACGATGTTCACGAGGAATTCCTTGACCCCCCTCTTTTTTTTTTTAAACTGCCCATGGCCAGCATCTTTATTGATAACGTGATTGATCGCGCGTCGTTGTACGCGTCAAATTAATCCTTCCTCTTCCACTAGTACAGCGGTTAAGTAAGGGTCGATCTCCACAGGGAGCAAGCAGTTCAGTTTTAGCCAGTGACCTACACTTACGAAAATGGGGGTGTGAGTGATTGGGGTTGCGCTATGTGCGAGTAAACAGTCGTAAACGCAGGAATTTGCACTAGACGTGCGCAGGCAGTAGAGATTAAGTACTATGACTATGAGAAGTATCGGCGCAGACAATCCTCTATGAGTGTATTCCTTATCATCGACTCTAAATGTCTATAGCTTGATTTGCTAATGTTAATGTCCGATCAAGGCTTCCTAACATGTGCGCATGTTCCGATCAAAGTTCATGTGCTATTAATTCTTGAACTAGACTAAACAACTACGAATCCGATCAAAGTAGTAATTGCCTATCCTAGCGCGTTACTCCTAGTTGGCACCGTCAGGCTATTCAACTAGTTTAACAGACAACAACAAGCGACACGAGTAAGATTGCGGTTCAAGGCTTCCCCTACTCATGTAACAAGCTGCCAACAATGTGCACAGAATTAATATAAGCAAGCAAGCTATGCATTAAGCGCAAGTCTCAAAGGAAATACTCATACATTCATGCCCAACCGATACTAAGCGTTTAGCTAGACATGCTAGTGGTAAACATCATAGAAACAGTAAATAATAACTAAGGTGTCCAAGAAAACAATAGCAAACAATGCGTGCAGATTGCAGTCTTGGCTGGCGCAGTCGGCTAGCGCAGATCCTCTCAGCAAGCTCGTGTGTTTTCCAGTTCTACTGCGCAGTGCCTCCTTGGTGTACGAATTGTGAATATGTGATGATGCTCTAATGTGTCGTTTTCAAACCCTAGAGTTCTTCTTCTTTATATACTGCTCAAGGGGCTCATTCTTGGCAACTTCCAAATCTGGTCGTGTCAGGATTTGGAAACACCATCATCTGCGCATGGCGCACGGCATCTGCTTAACGCAATCGGTTAGCGCACCGTGGTCGACTTTGCCAATTTCTTCTATTTGCGCCGCTAGCTCCGCAGGCTGTGTGATGCGCGTCCTAAACGCTGCCTGTTAGCGCGTATCCGACTTAGGCTCTTGTTTTGCCCTGCAATACAAAAACACTGGAAATCAGTAATCTTGTACACAAAATATTGCAAACAAGCATAGGGTTATGATCTAAATAATGCGTATAAATAGGCTCTATCAAACCCCCCACACTTGCCCCTTGTTCGTCCTCGAACAAGCACTCAAGCACGGATACCATTACCTCTCTGGAGTCTAGCGCACAGTCTTGCACTCTGGCGCGATCTGCACTACTGAACACCTTGTGCTGCTCTACCACCTGCGCACATCTGCTCTCAATAGTTTTAAGTATAGTGATTTCGAAATTCATTACCTCTCAGCTGGGATGAAGATCATTTCGGATGGCTGGGAGATAGCTCTTCATAGGCTCCAGGTTGTCAGCTCTCACTCCGAGGATGGGTATATGGTTAACAGTGCAAGCTTCTTCCCGTACGTGATTCTTCCGCGCACTTCCTGGGAACTCAAGCCTTTTGATGATTTTCTGTGGACTTTGCGCACGCTGGTACTGAGTAGTGCGCATGCTGATTCTTTTGTAGCGCATATCATCTGCTGGTGTTTTTCTTTTGTACAGCTTTGTCTACGATTTCTCATATTCCCAGAACGGTTCCAGTCTCGGCCTCTGGATAACAGCTATGGAACACCGCCCCGCTCTCCCTCCTTGGTCTATCTGCGCAGGTCGGCCCACGCGTTTACACCCGCGCCCGCCTTCCTTAGCTCGACTTCCAGAGGAAAGGTGGTCTGTTTTCCCACCTCGCCACGCTTTTGGGTATTTGCCTTCGACATCTGCGTGACTGAGCGCACTCTCTTGTTCCGAAGGTTGCGAAGCACAGGCTTCCACTCGCGCTCTTGACCATATACCTCTCCTTCGAAGCTCGAACGACTAACCGCCTCTCTAGAGCGTTTCTGTCAACTCCACATCCCCTGTATATCCCAACTAACAGGAGTAGAAAAAACGAAAAAATATACTAAAACAGGTTGATAGCAGCGCACGAAGAATGGGTAGCACAAACAAGCTGAACAGTGCGCGCAACCCGCACTCAAGCGCACTACTGCTACTGTTTCCTTCAATTAAACTAAGCTACACTAAAAGGCTCAAAAAACGTGAAATGTAAATGTAACGCTCCCCCCCCCCCACACTTAAACAGAGACGTGTCCCCACGACTCAAGCTCAAGCGCACGGAGGACGCGCACATGGATGCAAGAAAAATAAAGAACATAAAAAGAAAACAAATAGAAAAACGTGTAAAAGTAAAAACGAGTCGGGTTACCTCCCGACAAGTGCCTTTGTTTAACGTCGTTGGCTCGACTGTACCTCGTTACGTGTCCAAATGTGTGCCAGCGACCTCCCCCACTCTTGCTCCTGAGTGACCCTGCGCTTGTGTATGTGTTGTGTTCTTCTTGGTCCTGCGCAAAGGGTGAGAAGGGTAGTCAGCATGGATAATATGTGAGAAGTCTGCAGTAACGAGGGTAGATGAAGAGGAAGAAGAAATGTGAGCAATAGTTTCCAGTTCTCCCTCTGGTGCATCTGGTGGTGCCTCTGGCGCAGCAGCTGGCGCATCTGTTATCTCTGGCTCTGCCAACTCAATGTCGCGCGCTGTACCATCCCAAGGCTCTCTTAGATATCGTTTGACTCTCTGCCCATTGACCTGAAAACGATGCCGGTGCTCGTTTTCTAACTCAATTGTTCCGTAGGGGAAAACCTTGGCGACTGTGTACGGTCCTGTCCATTTGCTGCGCAGCTTTCCAGGCATGAGCTTCAGGCGTGATGAGAATAATAATACCTGGTCTCCTGGCTCAAAAGTGCGTCTGAGGATATGCTTGTCATGAAACGCCTTTGTGCGCTCCTTGTAGTCGCGCAGTCCCTCATAGGCATCCAAGCGCAGCTCTTCTAATTCGCTCAGGTTCAGGTTGCAAATGCGTAAGGCCCAATATGCTTTGTGCTCTAGCTCTACTGGCAGGTGGCATGCTTTTCCGTAGACCAACTGGAATGGTGAAGTCCCGATTGGTGTCTTATGCGCAGTGCGGTATGCCCACAGCGCATCGTCCAGGCACTGGCTCCAATCTTTGCGAGATGGTCTCACAGTCTTCTCTAGGATGCGCTTGATCTCTCTGTTGGAAACCTCGGCCTGTCCATTTGTCTGAGGATGATAAGCAGTGGACGTCTTGTGGCGCACTCCATAATGCTTGAAAACCTGCGCCACAATCCTGTTGCAAAAGTGCGTCCCCTGGTCGCTGATGATTGCCTTGGGCACCCCGTACCTGCAAAAGATGTTAGTTTTTAGAAACTCAGCGACCGTCTTACCATCATCCTTCCGTGTGGCCTTAGCTTCGACCCATTTGGAGACATAGTCCACTGCCACCAATATGTACTCGTATCCGGCAGATGGAGGAAATGGCCCCATGAAGTCAATGCCCCATATATCAAACACTTCATCCACTAAAATCGGCGTCTGCGGCATTTCGTTGCGCGCTGATATGCCTCCTGTGCGCTGGCACCTGTCACAATTCCTGCAGTGATCATATGCATCTCTAAACAGGTGCGGCCAATAAAATCCGGAATCCAGGACCTTCCTGCGCGTGCGCTTGGGACCAAAGTGTCCTCCACATGCGTGCGCATGACAAAACATCATAACAGAGTTAATTTCATGGTCAGGCATGCAGCGCCTCAATACCTGGTCAGGTCCTATTCTGAGCATATATGGATCATCCCAAATATAATGCTTGGACTCATGTTTCAATCTCATGCACTGGGTTTTATTGAAATGAGGAGGAAACGTACCTGTGACCAGGTAATTCGCAATGTGCGCATACCATGGTACCTTACCTGTCAGCGCCATCAGATGCTCATCAGGGAATGTCTCCGTGATCTGCCCTGACTCCTCCTCTTTCACGATCCTGCTCAGGTGGTCAGCAACTGTATTCTCCGTGCCCTTCTTGTCTTTGATCTCCAAGTCAAATTCCTGAAGTAGGAGCACCCAGCGCATCAGGCGCGGCTTAGTTTCTTTCTTGGACATTAGGTAGCGGATGGCTGCGTGGTCTGTGTATATGATGACCCTAGCGCCTAGAACATATGCACGGAACTTCTCTAGCGCAAACACAATTGCCAGAAGCTCCTTCTCCGTGGTGGTGTAGTTCCTCTGCGCAGCGTCCAGTGTGCGCGATGCATAATAAATGGCATGCGGTTTCTTGTCCACTCGCTGCCCCAGGACTGCTCCTATTGCGTAATCACTTGCGTCGCACATCAGTTCAAATGGCAGGTTCTAGTCTGGCGCGCGCATCACTGGCGCACTGGTCAGCGCCTCCTTTAGCTTATCAAATGCGGCCCTGCACTCATCAGTAAAGTCGAAGCACACATCCTTTTGCAAGAGGTTAGACAGGGGTATACAAATTTTAGAGAAGTCTTTTATAAAACGCCTGTAAAACCCGGCATGTCCTAAGAATGACTTCACATTGCGCACGTTAGTGGCGTGAGGTAGATTAGAAATAAGATCTATCTTAGCTTTATCTACCTTGATCCCCTCCTCTGAGATGATATGTCCTAGTACTACACCATGTGATACCTTGAAATGACATTTTTCATAATTGAGCACTAGGTTCTTAGAAATGCAGTGCGCTAAGACCTTATCAAGATGGGTTAAGCATGCATCAAAGGTACCTCCATATATAGTAAAATCATCCATGAACACTTCTATGCATATACCAATCATATCAGAAAAAATGCTCATGACTAGACGTTGGAACGTACCTAGCGCGTTACACAGCCCAAATGACATGCGCCGAAACGCGAACGTACCGAACGGGCAGGTGAACGTGGTTTTCTCTTGATCCTCCGCAGCTATGGGTATCTGGTTGTACCCTGAATATCCGTCCAAGAAGCAAAAATAGGGTTTTCCTGCTAATCTGTCCAGCATTTGGTCCATGAAGGGTAGCGGGAAATGGTCCTTGCGCGTGACTGCGTTGAGCTTCCTGTAGTCGATGCACATGCGCCATCCAGTCTGAATGCGCTTGGGAACTAGCTCGCCCTGCGCATTCTCTTCTACGGTGATTCCTCCCTTCTTTGGCACAACGTGCACTGGACTGACCCACTTGCTGTCCGAGATCGGGTAAATGACCCCTGCGTCAAGCAACTTCAGGATCTCCTTTTGCACTACCTCCATCATATTCGGATTCAATCTGCTCTGAGCCTCCCTGGATCGTTTGGCACCATCTTCCAACTGAATTCTATGCATGCATACGTCCGGGCTCACTCCGCGCAGGTCAGCAAGTGTCCATCCTATGGCGCGCTGGTTCTTGCGCAGCACCCGCTGTAAGCGCGCTTCCTGCTCCTCTTCCAATCCTTTCTTTATGATCACTGGCAGGGTGTCCTCATCTCCTAAGAAAATGTATTTGAGGTGCTCTGGAAGTTGCTTCAGTTCGATCTTGGGTGCCTGTTCAATAGAGGGCAAGATTTTAGTAGCAGTGCAAATATGAACTATATCGTGTACCTGTTTGGATTCTGGTTCGGCACTACTCAGCTCGTCTTCCTGCTCCTCCAACTCTGCCTGTGCCAGTGGCTCTGGTCCTACCGTTGCGCTTGCGCATTGCGCATCTGTGACTAAATCATCAATGCTGTCCATTGCGTGCGCTGTGGCGTCCTCATGTGGGTGCTGCATCCCCTTGAATATATTGAAATGGATTTCTTCGCCATCAACCTCCATGGAGAGCGTGCCCCTCCACACGTCTATCTTTGTGCGGGCGGTCATCAGAAAGGTCTGCCCAGTAGGATCTGCGCACTGCTGGCGCTTGATTCACCCTCCATTTCTAGCACATAGAAATCTGCTGGGAACACCAGCTCTCCTACTCGCACAAGAACATCCTCTATCATGCCTGCAGGTTGTTTGCAAGACCGATCTGCTAGCTGAATGGTGAGACCTGCAGGCTTTAGTGGTCCAAGGCGCAATGTCGCATATAGGGAATAAGGTAACAAATTGATAGATGCGCCTAAATCAATCATGCAGTTGCTCATTGTGGTTTTGCCTAAAGTGCATGGGATAGTGAATGTACCTGGGTCTCGGCACTTAGGTGGTACCTTATGTTGCACAATCGCTGAGGATTGCGCATTTAGCATTACCTGTGCGCACTCACCTTTCCTTCGCTTGTTTGTGCCCTAGGGATCTGCCGAACTGCTTCAATAAGGGGAATGTTTATTTCCACCTTACTGAATAACTCGTATAGCTCCTTATCCAGCGCTTCCTTCCTAGCCAAGGGTGCCTGCACAGGGAAAGGCGCAGGTATGTTAGTATGATTCGTGCCCTTGTCTTTCAATTGTGTTATACCTGGCGCTTCGCCCTGCTGGCTAGTGGCTGGCACTTCTGGTTGCGCGTCTTGTTCTGGTTGCGCATTCTGTTCTGCTGGATCCGGGACTTGCGCAGCTGGTTGCGCGGGCGCCTTTGTGGTCTGCTCTGTTCCTATCGTGCGCCCAGTCCTTAGTGTCACTGCATTCACTCCTCCTTTGGGGTTCTGAATCACTTGCGAAGGCAGGTTGCCATCGCTCTTCTTTAGCTCATATACCGTGGTAGCAATCTGTGATAGCTGCTTTTCAATGGACTCGAACCGCTTGTCATACTTCTCATCATTTTTGCGCACTGTGTCCGCTAGCTGCCCCACGATATCTTCCAAAGATCGCGGTTGCTTGTTGTTATGCGCTGGTGCGTCAGTGCGGCGATGCGGTGGATTGTAGGGCGCAGCTTGTTGCGTCTGCTGTGGCGCGCGCTGATCTGTGGACTGCCTCTGGAAATTATTCTCCTCCTTCCATCTGAATCCATTTACGGCTAGTCCAAAGCGCGGCTGATTCTGCCTCTGTGGTCCTCGATTATCCCATCCTCCAAGAGCATTGACATCTCCAGATTCTTCAAATAGCGTGGGACATTCATCAGTTTTGTGTTCGGTGGACCTGCAGAATTCGCATGCCTTTGGCGCAACTGGTTGTGCGCTTTGCGCACTCATCAACTTCTGCAGCATGGCCTTCATTTCCTTGATCTCAGCGCTTGTTTCTACCTGATGCACAGGACGAGCACGACTATTTTCAAGTGTTAGCTGATGTCTTACCTGCCCAGCAGAGTCTTCTATCAGCTGCCATGCGTCTTCTGGATACATGTTGCAAATGTCACCTCCTGCGCATGCGTTCAATAACCTCAGCTCCATGGGCAGCAGTCCATTCAGGAAATTCTCTATCAGCACATTCTGGGGTAGGCCATGATTGTAGCAGTTGGCCTCTAGCTCCCTGAAACGCTCGTAATACTCTGACAGTGACTCTCCTGCGCTCTGCCTTGGTGCGGCCAGTTCCCTCTTGAGTAGCGCGATCTTTGCTGCGGGATAGAATTTGTCCAGGAACTTCTTCGGCAGCTGCTCCCATGTGTGAATTGATCCGGCTGGTAAGTTCATCAACCAATGTCTGGCCGTGTCACACAGTGAAAATGGGAATGCCTTCATTTTCAGCGCCTCATCGCTCACCAGTTCGGTCTTCATGTTCTCGCAGATGACTAGGAACTCTCGCACATGCTTGACTGGATTTTCGTTGTTCATTCCGTGGAACTTGGGCATGTGATGAATGAGCGAGCTCCTTAGTTCAAAATGTCCGTCTGGCGGAAGCACGATGCACCATGGCTGGTTAACTGTGATTGGGGCTGACATCTCGCGCACTGTTCTGCGTCGCGCAGCTTGTCGCGCGGGTGGCGCATTATACAGCTCAGCGGCCATCCTTGCTTCAACCTCGCGCTGCACTTCCTCTCTGAACTGGGCTGCGCAGTTATGTGCTCTCGCTTCTTCCGGGGTTCTGTCCCCTAAGTTGTCTCCTACGACACTGTTATCCTCCATGACCTGTTTTAAATCTCAAAATGAACGAAATTAAAAGATAACTGATGCTGCTGCGTCTGTCAGTGCGCAACTAGAATCTGCGCAGCGCAACTGTTTCAAGGTTGCGCAGGCTAATGGTGATTGCGCGCTGTCAGAAACAACAACGAAAATAAAGCAAACTGAAATAACTAATTACTAAAAAGGAAAAACGTAAACTAGCTAAAACTTAGCTGTGTTGCTCCCCGGCAACGGCGCCAAAATTTGATCGCGCGTCGTTGTACGCGTCAAATTAATCCTTCCTCTTCCACTAGTACAGCGGTTAAGTAAGGGTCGATCTCCACAGGGAGCAAGCAGTTCAGTTTTAGCCAGTGACCTACACTTACGAAAATGGGGGTGTGAGTGATTGGGGTTGCGCTATGCGCGAGTAAACAGTCGTAAACGCAGGAATTTGCACTAGACGTGCGCAGGCAGTAGAGATTAAGTACTATGACTATGAGAAGTATCGGCGCAGACAATCCTCTATGAGTGTATTCCTTATCATCGACTCTAAATGTCTATAGCTTGATTTGCTAATGTTAGTGTCCGATCAAGGCTTCCTAACATGTGCGCATGTTCCGATCAAAGTTCATGTGCTATTAATTCTTGAACTAGACTAAACAACTACGAATCTGATCAAAGTAGTAATTGCCTATCCTAGCGCGTTACTCCTAGTTGGCACCGTCAGGCTATTCAACTAGTTTAACAGACAACAACAAGCGACACGAGTAAGATTGCGGTTCAAGGCTTCCCCTACTCATGTAACAAGCTGCCAACAATGTGCACAGAATTAATATAAGCAAGCAAGCTATGCATTAAGCGCAAGTCTCAAAGGAAATACTCATACATTCATGCCCAACCGATACTAAGCGTTTAGCTAGACATGCTAGTGGTAAACATCATAGAAACAGTAAATAATAACTAAGGTGTCCAAGAAAACAATAGCAAACAGTGCGTGCAGATTGCAGTCTTGGCTGGCGCAGTCGGCTAGCGCAGATCCTCTCAGCAAGCTCGTGTGTTTTCCAGTTCTACTGCGCAGTGCCTCCTTGGTGTACGAATTGTGAATATGTGATGATGCTCTAATGTGTCGTTTTCAAACCCTAGAGTTCTTCTTCTTTATATACTGCTCAAGGGGCTCATTCTTGGCAACTTCCAAATCTGGTCGTGTCAGGATTTGGAAACACCATCATCTGCGCATGGCGCACGACATCTGCTTAGCGCAATCGGTTAGCGCACCGTGGTCGACTTTGCCAATTTCTTCTGTTTGCGCCGCTAGCTCCGCAGGCTGTGTGATGCGCGTCCTAAACGCTGCCTGTTAGCGCGTATCCGACTTAGGCCCTTATTTTGCCCTGTAATACAAAAACACTGGAAACCAGTAATCTTGTACACAAAATATTGCAAACAAGCATAGGGTTATGATCTAAATAATGCGTATAAATAGGCTCTATCAGTGATCCAAAAAACCCGGACCGTGGAGTGTACAAAATCTGGTGGTCGGCTTGGACATACCCAAGACCCACCTAAACACATAAATTTCAACGCCCTCAAGTGATGGTCGATTATAGGACTCGACCAAAAATCACTAAACAGGCAAACATCAAACGAGACTCTATCACAAGTCAACGAGTGAGAAACAATATCTCGGCTGTCCATAAGACTACACACAAAGCACTCAAGCCAAACTATGTTAACTAGTTGACAATGAAGACCAAAGGAAAAACTATAGGTAGTTATCATCTCGCGAGCCAAAACTTGAAGCATGGAGGAGATTAGGAAGGGAAATGGTCTCGTCTTGGGTACGATTCATGAGCCGCGGACAAAAGACTCTAAGACCGGTACAATCATTACTCAAACAATGAGCAACCGGAGTGGGAAGGTCTGTCACCTTTCTATAGAGCGCATCTTTTACACTTTTGAAAGCAAGGTAGTTAGTAGCTTGAGAGATCATAAAGTGAGTGTGTCTCAACTGCTGAACATCAAACTTCTCCATCAAGGACTTCAACCTTGTCCGGATCCTCCATTGGCAAGCGGAAATCTTGATTTGATCCACAAAAATCATCTCGGGATGGGCACTTTGAATTGTTTTAACTCTAACTCCAAGCTTATCAGCATCCTCAAGGGCAACTTCAATAAAATTCATCAACTCACTCAAGGATTTCCTTTTTTGAAGAATTTTAGACAAAGCAAGACAAAACCCGCCCTGAGTGTTCCTTTCTTTTTCTTTTTTTTTGTTAACCTGTGGGATTTTATTGATAGAGATCCAAACAGCCTGGACCATGGCGCAAATTACAGATGAGAGTCGGAGAGCCCTCAAGTGCCAGAAAGGGATAATAAAACTCCCAATCTTAATAACATCGAACAGGATATAATACACCCCAACCCTAAAACGATAGAAAACCAACAAAAACAATATAAAATTGATAGCAGTGATGACTATATTGTCCAGGTCACTTTTGCTATCAGCAGGGAGATAATTTCTTAGAGCTTTCTTCCCAGGATCAGCAACAATGACATGCATACTGATATTTCTCATATCAGAAGGGGCTTCCACATTGAGTCTTTGGCAGAAGTCGGAAACAGTTGTGAGCCCATTCCCGTTGAACCAAAAACTATCAGTTCTAATAGAGGCAATGAGATGATTAAAGTTATTCCAAAGAGGGGAACCTGACTCACCTTCTTTGAATCGCGATCGCGCATAACACGCCCAAAGGGACTTGTTATTGACATACTTCCAAGCAAAGATTACCATGGAAAGCCTGCATCATGTTTTTTGGGTCACGAATCCCCAGCCCTCCAGCCTTTTTGGGATAGCACAGCTTGGACCAACTGACCGAATGATGTCTCTTCTCATTCCCATTGTCCCAAACAAAATTAGCCATAAGGTAACGCAGATTGTCTAAGACCTTAAAAGGAATAGGTATAACCATCATGCTATGGATACCTACAGAGTTTAACACAAAATTCACAAGAGTAACTCGCCGTCCCATGGATAAGAAATTCTTAGCCTAGCCCATGATGCGATTGTGCACTTTGCACTCCAGAAAATCAAAAAAATTGATCTTGGTTCTGCCCCGATAAAGAGGGGTACCAAGATAGTTTAGCGGAAGATGTGATTATGTAAAACCAGTAATGGCCAAAATGTCCGTTTTCCGATTATCTTTGAACTGGCTAGAAAAAATGATTTGACTTTTAGAGGGATTAAGCTTCTGACCTGAGAAAAGACAAAAAATCCCCCCAGCAAACTCATCATATTTTTCAGAGAGTCTTTAGAGCCATTTGTAAAACTAAGAAGGTCATCTGCATAAAGAAGATGATTAACCGAAATAGCATTATGCTTTGTGAAATAGGGATGAATATAACCATCAGCGACCGCATTGTTTAAAGCCATGTTGAACCACTCCATAACTAGAGCGAAAAGATCTGAGGAAAGAGGATCTCCCTGGCGAACACCTCTACTAGAACCAAAGAAACCAAATGTTTTACCATCCCATTTGATAGTATACTTACAGTTCGAAATACATTTGTAAATGAGATGACACCAATTTTCAGAGAACCCAAAGGCGCGAAGAACCTTTAGGATGTGATGATTAAGTATGGTAGTTTTTGACAAAACCAGCTCACAAGTGAACAAGATGCTGCTATAGCAGGAGTCCAGCATATGTGAACAAGACCAGTGAACAAGGAGCAGCTATAGCAGGAGAGAGCAATAACAGGAGCTTGTTCAGAAGAGTTGTAGCGTCTGTCCGAGTAGAAGCAACCTGGGCCTTTGGAAAGAGGGTGTAGCAGTCATTCGAAGAGCATCAGAGGAGGTTCAGAGTTGCTGCAGAGAATATTCCACTAGAGATTCCCAGCTGGAGAAGAAGATTTGATTGTAGAAGATTAGATTTGCCAATTGAATCTAATCTCCTACAAATTATGGGTTTTTACTTTTGGAGCTATAATCTGATAATGATGGAAGTGGGTGCTTCTATATAAAGAAGACCTTTCAGAGCAATGAAGATTGATCAAAAAAGTAAGCGTGAACGAGTATACACACAGAATTCCGAGAGAGTAATTTTGGTGTGCGGACGAAATCTTTGATCTTCATCGAGAGCAGAGCGTGAGTGCAGAGCTGTGGTGACTGAAGCAGAGGGTGATCAGGACTTGCGTAGTCTGATCCAAGCTTGATCGGAAAAGCCAATTCAGAGTAGTGGTGCTTGTTGGTTGATCAAGAGCAGCCGCGGAAGAACTGACGGGTGAGTGACTCGGTCGAGTGTCTGGACGGCAGTGCTTGCTAAAGACAGGAGATCACTGAGTGAGGGGGAGTATTCCAGAGTGTGCAGCGCTCGTGGAATAGTTCGAACGGCTCAGCGGAAGGCTTGGAGCGACGCAGACAGATTGTGCATCAGTTGTGTGCTACAGCAGATGCTATAGCAACCCTGTAGAATCTGAGTATTGTTTAGAATAGGCTGAGTTTCGAGGAGACAGTAGCTATTCTAGATAGATATCAGTAGAGGGTGTGCAGACACAAGTCAGAGCCTGTTCTGATTGTGTACGAGGATCTAACTAAGGTTGAGTAGCATAGGTTGCGCGGGTTGTAACCGTGTGTACTTGGAAACCTTGAGATTAGTGGATTGAGGACTGAGAAGAGTCCTCCCCAGACGTAGGCAATTGGCTGAACTGGGTGAACAAACCTTTGTCCTTGTTCAGTCCTACTGAAACAGTTTCCTGGTGAACAAGAGTGTGCTGTAGCAACTGCTTGTTCACAAATCTGTTTATCAGAGGCGCTGTGAATTTCAATTGGTATCAGAGTAAAAGATCCTACATCGCCTCTGAAGAAGTCAAGGAACAATGAAGGAAGGACAGAGCACGAGCAGACCTCGATTGTTGGAAGAAAGCAACTATGGATATTGGAAGGCTAGGATGAAGGCCTTTCTCAAAGCCATTGATGAGAAGACCTGGAGAGCTATCGTGGTCCAGTGGTCTCCTCCGATCACCATGGATGAACAGGGAGTTACACTGATGAAACCTGAAGAACAATGGACTGCTGAAGAGAGAGCTGCAGCAACTGGTAATTCAAAGGCTCTGAATGCTATCTTTGCTGCGGTTGATGCTAACAATTTCATGTTGATATCAAACTGTGAGATGGCCAAGTAAGCTTGGGAAATCCTGCAAACTGCCCATGAAGGAACTGATAAAGTAAAGCTGTCAAGATTACAGATTATTGCTACGCAGTTTGAGAACCTGAGAATGCTAGAAGAGGAGACGATCACTGAGTTCAATGCAAAACTGTGTGACCTGGCAAATGAAGCCCATGCTCTTAGAGAACCTATTCCTGAAGAGAAGCTGATTAGGAAGGTCCTCAGATCATTGCCCACAAGATTTGACATGAAAGTGACGGCCATTGAAGAAGCTCAAAATGTCAGACACTTGAGGCTGGAATAATTGGTTGGATCCCTCAAACAATTTGAGATGAAGCTGGTTAAAGAAGAGCCTACTCCTAAGGAGAATATAGGACTGAAGGCAGAAACAGAAGTGAAGAAGCCAGCTCCAGATCATCAGTTAAGTATGCTAGTAAAGAACCTTGGGAAACTCCTGAAGAACATGGACTCAAGAACTGGGCAAAGCTCATCCACACGAAAACAATTCAGAAGAGGTGGAGAAAATAAAAGGAGAGGGAAGGAACCTGCTCAGAATGAAGATGAGAACAAAGAAATGAGAAAGGGTGTTCAATGCTGGAATTGTGAAGGGTATGAACATATTGAGGCTGACTGTCCGAGCAAACCCCTCAAAAACTCGGAGAAGAAGGATAACAAGTCCCTGACAACTAAGTGGAGTGACTCTGAAGAAAGTGAAGAAGAAAATTGTGTTGTGCTAACTAGTGTGTCAGACTTCAACCACAAAGAGTTACTAAAGAATGAATTATACTATGGGGTTGTTGTGTCGGAAAGTGAAGATGGGGAGGACTCAACTGTCAGCCTAAACTCCAGAAGAGGTAATTGTATCCGCGCTTCAGTGCTTGTTCGGGACGAACAAGGGGCAAGTGTGGGGGGTTTGATAGAGGCTATTTGTACGCATTATTTAGATCATAACCCTATGCTTGTTTGCAATATTTTATGAGCAAGATTACTGGTTTCTAGTGTTTTTGTATTACAGGGCAAAACAAGTCTGTGAGCCGGATACGAGCTAACAGGCAGCGTTCTAGGAGTGAAAGATCCGCCTGCGAAGCTAGCAGCACAAACAGGAGAGAAGTTGGCGAGAGTCAGCAGAGGTGCGCTAGCCCATGCGCTAGCCGATGCTGTGCGCCAAGCGCAAAGTCTAGTACTGCCTAATCTTGACGTGACCAGATTTGGAAGTTGCCAAAAGTGAGCTTCCCAAGCAGTAAATAAACAAGAGGAAGGCTAGGGCAACACAGGGGAGAAACAAGAGACCTTCTGGAGACGCATCAGAGATCACCTAGAGGCACTGCGCAGCAGAACTGGAAAACACACGGACGTGTTGAGAGGATTTGCGCCAGACCGACTGCGCCAGCCGAGAAGACAAGCTGCACGCACTGTTTGCTTCTGTTTTCTCAGACACATTAGTCATTATTTACTATTCTATGATGTTTATCAGTAGCATGTCTAGCTAAACTCTTAGTGTTGGTTGGGCATGAATCTATGATGTATTTTCTTTGAGACTTGAGCTTAATGCATAGTTTACTTACTTGTATTAATCCTGTGCATACGGAGACAGCCAGTTGCATGAGTAGGGGAAGCCTTGAACCGCAATCTTACTTGTGTTGCTTGCTTGTCATATGTTAAACTAGTTGATAGCTTTACGGTGACAACTAGGAGTAACGAGCTAGGGTGATCAGTTGCTACTTTGAACGGATTCGCAGCTGTTTTAGTCTATGTTCTAAGGATTAATAGCACATGAACTTTGAACGGAACATGCGCACGTGTTAGAAAGCCTTGACCGGACACTAACCCAAGTAAACCAAAAACTATAGACGTTTAGAGTCGATGATAAGGAATGCACTCATAGAGGATTGTCTGACCAATGCTTCTCATAATCATAGTATTTAATCTCTACTGCTTGCGCACGTCTAGTGCAAATTTCCTGCGTTACACTAGTTACTGTTCACTTGCGCATTTCAATCACGCACACAACCCCCATCTTCGTAAGTGTAGGTTGCTAGCTAGAACTGAACTACTTGCTCCCTGTGGAGATCGACCCTTACTTAACCGCTGTACTAGTGGAAGAGGAAGGAATTATATTTGACGCGCACGACGACGCGCGATCAATAGGAACACCCACTTCCATCATTATCAGATTATAGCTCCAAAAGCAAAAACCCCTAATTTGTAGAAGATTAGATTTGATTGGCAAATCTAATCTTCTACAATCAAATCTTCTTCTTCAGCTGGGAATCTCTAGTGGAATATTCTCTGCAGCAACTCTGAACCTCCTCTGATGCTCTTCGAAGGACTGCCACGCCCTCTTTCCAAAGACCCAGGTTGCTGCTACTCGGACAGACGCTACAGCTCTTTTGAACAAGCTCCTGCTATAGCTCTCTTGCTATAGCTGCTCCTTGTTCATTGGTCTTGTTAACATATGCTGGACTCCTGCTATAGCAGCATCTTGTTCACTTGTATTGGTTTTGTCAAACACTACCATACTGCATCATCAATCTCCTCCTTGGCATTTTGACAAAACCCCTTTGAAGGTTTCAATTCAAATCCTCCGGTATCTCCCTACCCTTTTTTCCACCGCCTTTTTGGCACAAGTGACAAGGGGAAGTTCCTGGCTGTCTCAGGGAGGCGAGATATAGAGTTGATCGCGCGTCGTTGTGCGCGTCAAATATAATTCCTTCCTCTTCCACTAGTACAGCGGTTAAGTAAGGGTCGATCTCCACAGGGAGCAAGTAGTTCAGTTCTAGCCAATGACCTACACTTACGAAGATTGGGGGGGTGAGTGAGTGGGTTGCGCAGTGCGCGAGTAAACTGTGGTATCGTAACGCAGGAACTTGCACTAGACGTGCGCAGGCAGTAGAGATTAAGTACTATGACTATGAGAAGTATCGGCGCAGACAATCCTCTATGAGTGTATTCTTTATCATTGACTCTAAATGTCTATAGCTCGAGTTGCTAATGTTAGTGTCCGATCAAGGCTTCCTAACATGTGCGCATGTTCCAATCAAAGTTCATGTGCTATTAATTCTTACACTAGACTTAAACAACTACGAATCCGATCAAGGTAGTAATTGCCTATCCTAGCGCGTTACTCCTAGTTGGCACCGTGAGGCTATTCAACTAGTTTAACAAACAACAACAAGTAACAAGAGTAAGATTGCGGTTCAAGGCTTCCCCTACTCATGCAACAAGCTGCCAGTAATGTGCACATAATTAATATAAGCAAGCAAGTTATGCATTAAGTGCAAGTCTCAAAGGAAATACTCATAGATTCATGTCCAACCGATACTAAGCGTTTAGCTAGACATGCTAGTGATAAACATCATAGAATAGTAAAATAAGGTCTAATGTATCTGAGAAACAAGTAGCAAACAGTGCGTGCAGTATGTCTCTCGGCTGGCGCAAGTCCTCTCAACAAGTCCGTGTGTTTTCCAGATTGCCGCTCTCTCGCTCTCTCGTGGCCCTCTGATGTGGGGTGTTGCCTCTCTGTGTGTCTCCCTAATTGATGTCTCAAACCCTAGACTTCCTCCCCTTTATATACTACTCAAGAGGTCCATCCTTGGCAACTTCCAAATCTGGTCATGTCAGGATTAGGAAATACTGGACTCTGCGCCTGGCGCACGGCATACTGTTTAGCGCATTGGTCGGCGCAACTCTGCTGTCTCTCGCCATTTCTTCTGTTTGCGCCGCTAGCTCCGCAGGCTGTGTGCCGCGCGTCCTAAACCCTGCCTGTTAGCGCGTATCCGACTTAGGCCCTTGTTCTGCCCTGAAATACAAAAACACTGGAAACCAGTAATCTTGTACATAAAATAATGCAAACAAGCACGGGGATATGATCCAAATAATGCGTATAAATAGGCTCTATCAAACCCCCCACACTTGCCCCTTGTTCGTCCTCGAACAAGCACTCAAGCACGGATACCATTACCTCTCTGGAGTCTAGCGCACAGTCTTGCACTCTGGCGCGTTCTGCACTAATGATCACCTTGCGCTGCACTTCCTCCTGCGCACATCGGCTGTCAACAGTTTAAGTATAGTGATTTCGCAATTCATTACCTCTCAGCTGGGATGAAAATTATTTTGGATGGCTGGGAGATAGCTCTTCATAGGCTCCAGGTTGTCAGCTCTCACTCCGAGGACGGGTATATGGTTAACAGCGCAAGCTTCTTCCCGAGCGTGATTCTTTCGCGCACTTCCTGGGAACTCAAGCCTTTTGATGATTTTCTGTGGTTTTTGCGCTCGCTGGTACTTATTGTGCGCATGCTGATTCTTGTAGCGCTTATCATCTGCTGGGATTTTTTCTTTTGTACAGCTTCGTCTATGGTTCCTATCTTTCCCAGAACGGTTCCAGTCTCGGCCTCCGGATAACAGCTATGGAACAACGCCCCGCTCTCCCTTCATGGTCTGTCTGCGCAAGTCGGCGCACGCGTTTACACCCGCACCCGCCTTCCTTAGCTCAACTTCCAGAGGGAAGGTGGTCTGTTTTCCCACCTCGCCACGCTTTGGGTATTTCGCCTTTGGCATCTGCGTGACTGAGCGCGCTCTCTTGTTCCGAAGGTCGCGAAGCACAGGCCTCCACTCGCGCTCTCGACCATATACCTCTCCTCTGAAGCGCGAACGACTAACCACCTCCCTAGAGCGTTTCTGTCAACTTCACATCCCCTGTATTTCCCAACTAACAAGAGCAGAAAAAAATGAAAAAAATATACTAAAAACAGTTGATAGCGCACTGCGCAATATGGATAGCGCAAACAAGCTGAACAGTGCGCGCAACCCGCACACAAGCGCACTACTGCTACTGTTTCCTTCAATAAAACTAAGCTACACTATAAAGCTCAAAGAACGCGAAATGTAAGTGTAGCGCTTCCCCCCCCCCCCCCACACTTAAACCGAGACGTGTCCCCACGACTCAAGCTCAAGCGCACGGAGGATGCGCACACGCATGCAAGCAAAATAAAGAACATAAAAAAAAAAAGAACAGATAGTCAAAGCAGCGCAAATATAGCATAGGGGCACAAAATATGTAGCACAAGAGTTCAGCACACAAATATAGCAACAGAATATCAAAATAAAGTTCAGCATATAAAGGAAAATGGACACCACCCTAAAGAAATAATGCGCTCCCCCCCCCCCCCCCGCAGCTCTAGAGGTCATCCGAGCTGGACGCAGCCGCTGAACTATGCGCCTCCTCCTCTGAAGAATCCGTCATATATTCGGAGCTGGAGGAAGGCGGTACAACTCATAGAGCAACAGGCTGCGCCTCACCGTCATCCTCTGAAACGCGGTCCCATAGCGATTCTGAGCTGGTGCTAATGATGGGTTCGGCTATAGGGGACCTTGGAATGGACGGCTGGGCAAGGGAAGGTGCGGGTACTTGTTCTGCTTCAGGGGTGGGTTTTGCTGGTGCTGGTGCTGGGGCTGATGGTGCAGGTACTGACTCTGTGGTTGGCGCTGGGGCTGGTGCTGGTACTGGAGAGGGTGCTGCTGGATATACTGGGGGCTGAGGAGGGCTGTCTGGCTGATGTGGCTCACTGGGGGAACCTGAAGGTGGCCGGTGCAGGCTGAGGAGAGGGGGAATCGCGTCTCCAAATCTCCACCCGGATGGTGGACTCATACTCAAATCCGCCCCCTCTGGCGCTAAGTATTCGAGCACACGCATGACGTTAAACATCATGCGCTGCTCGGCTGATGCTTCCTCAGGCGCCTCCTCAGCCTCGGTCCTTGGGCGCTTTCCGGGTGCACGAGGGGGAGAATCCTCGATGGAAATGGTGACTGGCTCCCCTTGTGGTGCACGGGCCCTCTGGTGCGCTCCAGTCTGCGCGCGGGTCCTCGCGCGCCGGACTGGAGGCACAACTGGCTCTGGGGCCTTGTCCTCCTCCATCTCCTGCGCGGCCTCTGCTGCCTGCGCACTACTCTCTGCCCTTGGCCTTGGCACTCTGGCCGGCTGCAGACGGTAGCACCATTCCAATGTGCCATCTTCCTTCACAGCTACCGCCCTGATCTGCAGCATGTGGGCGCGGTCCAGCGGGACAGCCGGCACCATTGTGTGCTCTGGCACCTTGGGCTCTCCATGTAACGCCCGCAGCAGGTGCGTAATTATCCCTCCGCAGGTCAGCGGTCCCCTCGCGCTGACCTGGCTCCAGTGGACCACCATGTCCGAAACAAATGGCACCCTCCTTCCGTAATACAGCCCCTTTAAGATGTCCAAGTCCAGGAGGTTGATCTTTGGCGCACCATTAAATCGCCCGATGACTGCATAAGCGACCAGGTGCCACAGGTAGAACATCCATGGGTCACGCAGCTCTCGTCCCCTACTGCGCCCCACGGCAAAGACTGGCCCGGTCACCATCTCGCGCCAAGCCTCCTGGTTGGTGTGCGTGTCCAAGTCCTCCTCGCGCACCTTCGCGCACCTCAGTGTGCGCTTCAGCCTCTTAGTTGAGACAATGTACCAGACGCCCCTATGTCTGTACCTGATCTCCCGGTTGTCCGCCTCCAGCGACGCTAAAAATTCACACGTATCCTCCTTGTCTGATGCGCTGTTGAGTTCCAACAGCGCCTCCCAGCCTGCTAACGCCAGCCTCTCCACAACGAGGTCCTCCAGACCGACCTCGCGCAGGAAGTCCCTGCTAATGTACGGAGTCCCGTACATGTCCTGCCTCAGAAATGCTGCGTTCCTGCTGGCGAAAACAGCCGGGGTCTCTTGGTCCGCGGCAGGCTGCATTGTGGCTGGGGTGCTCGGGTCAACGCTGGTCAACACTCCACAAACACGTCCAAAAATCCAAACTCCTCCGAATGCACTGAAACTTTCACCAAAGGAGCGCCTACTGCCCGCCTACAAAACCCTCTAAACACCACTCCAATCGGCGCACTCTATCCTGGTGCGATTTCAAAACCCTAGAGCACTCCTCCGTACAAAACCCTACTGGAATCGTGCTCAGATCTGGGGGAAAGGTTACCTGGGGGTAGTGCGGCCGTGTGGTACCCGAATCTCTCTAAACTGATGCTGGACTGAGCGCCGGACAGCTGGTGGAGGCGCAAAGACGGGAGCTGCTGGCAACGGTCGAATGAGAAAAAGTGCTGAAAAATTTCTAAGTCCTGCCCTTATATACCCCTCTGGCTGGCGCAGCTGTCCTGCGCACTGCTGCTCGACTAAAAACTACAAGTCCTAAACTAACTAAAAGACACTAGAAAAACTAAAAGAAAAACATGTAAAAGTAAAACGAGTCGGGTTACCTCTCGACAAGTGCCTTTGTTTAACGTCGTTGGCTCGACTGTACCTCGTTACGTGCCAAAATGCGTGCCAGCGACCTCCCCCACTCTTGCTCCTGAATGATCCTGCGCTTGTGCATGTGTTGTGTTCTTCTTGGTCCTGCGCAAAGGGTGAGAAGGATAGTCAGCATGGATAATATGTGAGAAGTCTGCAGTAACGAGGGTAGATGAAGAGGAAGAAGAAATGTGAGCAATAGTCTCCAGTTCTCCCTCTGGTGCATCTGGTGGTGCCTCTGGCGCGGCAGTTGGCGCATCTGTTATTACTGGTTCTGCCAACTCAATGTCGCGCGTTGTACCATCCCAAGGTTCTCCGAGATACCGTTTGACTCTCTGCCCATTCACCTGAAAACGATGCCGGTGCTCGTTTTTTAATTCGATTGTTCCATAGGGGAAGACCTTGGTGACTGTGTACGGTCCAGTCCATTTGCTGCGCAGCTTTCCAGGAATGAGCTTCAGGCATGAGGAGAATAATAATACCTGGTCTCCTGGCTCAAAAGTGCGTCTGAGGATATGCTTGTCATGAAACGCCTTTGTCCGCTCCTTGTAATCGCGTAGTCCCTCATAGGCATCCAGGCGCAGCTCTTCTAACTCGCTGAGCTCAAACGCGCGCTCCTTGCCAGCCTCATCTAAGTTCAGGTTGCAAATGCGTAAGGACCAATACGCTTTGTGCTCTAGCTCTACTGGCAAGTGGCATGCTTTTCCGTAGACCAACCGAAACGGTGAAGTCCCGATCGGTGTCTTATGCGCAGTGCGGTATGCCCACAGCGCGTCGTCCAGGCGTTGGCTCCAATCCTTGCGCGATGGTCTCACAGTCTTCTCCAGGATGCGCTTGATTTCTCTGTTAGAGACCTCGGCCTGTCCATTTGTCTGAGGATGATAAGCAGTGGACGTCTTGTGGCGCACCCCATAATGCTTGAAAACTTGCGCCACGATCCTGTTGCAAAAGTGCGTCCCCTGGTTGCTGATGATTGCCTTAGGCACCCCGTACCTGCAAAAGATGTTAGTTTTCAGAAATTCAGCGACCGTCTTTGATGAGCGGACAAATAACCTTTTATTTGTCCACTTTTTCCCTTACTTCTTGTTTGTTCCGCAATTCTATAAAGCCATTTGATGATTTCTTCGTCCATTTCAGGTTAAAATTATGTATCTCGCAATACGAAGTGGACCGAAGAAAATCTAGGCGAATTCCGGTCGATGGAGATCAAAAGAAGAAAAGCTGAGCAAACTGCAGAAGTGATTCGGCCGAATCACTAGTGATTCGCCCACCAGCCTGACCGAATCACTCTCAGCTGCGCGAATTGACCTAATCCGGGGAAGTCCTGAAGAGTTGACCGAATCACATAAAAGGTGTGACCGAATCAAAGGTGATTCGGCCAAGAGAAGTGATTCGCCCAGTCCGAGACCGCCACTGAACAAATGATTCAGCCGAATCATAGGTGATTCGCCCAGAGGTGCCCGAATCAGTTTAGCTCCACAAGACGTTTGACCGTATCAAAACAAAGACGTTTGACCGAATCAAAAGTGATTCGGCCAGGATAATTGATTCGCCCAAACTCAAGACACCACTGAACAAAAGCTTCGACCGAATCACATGGACATTGACCGAATCAAGTGATTCGGTCACTTCGGTCACTTTGTGGAAAACTTCAAAGAGTATAAATAGAAGGAGTTAGAAGTAAAGAAGAGAGCTTGCTTTTTCTCTCAACCCTAGACGACAAGTTTCCACTTTTTGCAACCCTAGACGACCAAAACTCAAGGAAGATCAAGCTTGATGGAAGATTGAAGCTTGGATTGAAGATTCTACATCATCCTCTCCTAAACCCTAGCTTTGTATTTACATTTATGCTTCCCTTAGTTGTCATGTTTTTGTACACACTCATTATGAGTGAGTAGTTACTTTTGTGGTTGGGGATTAAATGGATCCCCTAGGATTGGATATGATGTAGAACACTATTGTTATTGCATTGAATGAAGTTTGGTTTGATTTTATTGTGCCCTAGCTATGTATTCATTGTATGCACACCAAGTGTTTGACGAAATGCTTAAGTGAGTATGCTTGGTTAGAACCCCTAAGGAAGGAGCGAGAGTTGAACTTAGGATGTTTCATAGCTATCGTATGATCATAGATGGAGTGTTTGTGCGTGAGAGCGACATGCATTCTTGACATTAGGCTAAGTTTTGAGCGGATTTGAGTAACCGGCCAATAGACCGAGAGGGTGCGGTTATGGGACTCATATTCTACACGGTTCAATAGAATGAGAGTTTGAGAACCATGTCATTTATGTATCCTCTCCATTCTAGGGAAGGAGCGAGAGTTGAACCTAGAGCGGACGATGCATTAGCCTTACTTTTATCAACCAAATGTAGTTCATGCATGTGTTAGTGAGTTATTTCATTTCCTCATATCTTAGGGGGGAAGTTGAATCCCTAGTCACCCTTTTTATTCATTAAGCAAAACCCAAAAATATCATTTATCTTTAGTGCTTGCTAGAGATACCTCTATAGGAGGACAAACCCCCCCCCCCCCCCCCCCAAAACCGTAGACTTACATTAGTAGCATTGATTAGTTGTCAATTAGTCTAAGCTTTTCCCTTGGGTTCGATCCGAGGTCACTCGGTTATAAATATTGTTTGATATTTGCGTGACTAGAATAGCACTTCATTTTGCTTGCCTAAAACGCCAACGTCAAAATGGCGCCGTTGCCGGGGAATTAGCCATTAGATTAGATTGCTAATTAATATTACTTTTAGTTAGTTTACTTCACTTTTTTTTCTTTTATTTAGTTGTCGTAATTGCTTGCGTGCGTGCTATTCTTGTTTGTCTCTATTTAAGTTCACACTTATAAAAGCTCTCTTTGATTGCTTCATAGGTGTTTGAATGCAAACTAGAGCAAAGAGCAAGAGAGTACAAGAACAAGTTTCTACCTCAACTACAAGCCAAACTTCTCATCCCTCCGCTTCACACGAGCTTCACACTCCTCAATTGGATACTCCTTCGCCTACACGAGCCGAACAACCGGGAAATATGGATCCACAAAATCCTAGAAGGCAAGGAAATGCTCCTCTTCCGCAAGAGGAAGAAGAAAGACCGGTTGGGGCATACATCGCCCCAACCATTGGACATTATGGTTCCCCAATTTGCTTACCGGGGGGAGAAGACCAAGAATTTGAAATCAAATCCGCCCTCCTCGATATGGTGGCCGCACATCAATTTGACGGATATGGGAACCCAAATGCCCATTTGGCCCAATTTACGGAGCTATGCCGCACATACAAAATGCCGGGCATCCAACAAGAGTGGGTATATATGAAGGTTTTTCCGTTCTCACTTTCCGGGAAATCTAAAGATTGGTTGATGAGTCATGAACCGGATACATTCAATACTTGGGAGGGACTAGCACAAGCCTTTTTAATCCAATATTTCCCTCCCGCCAAGACAAAGAAGATTCGGGATAGAATCAACCAATTTACTCAACGGGACGATGAAACCTTCTATGAGGCTTATGAGCGCTTCAAAGAGCTTCAAAGAGATTGCCCTCATCATGGATTCAACAAGTGGCAATTATTGCAAAGCTTTTACGATGGGATGGACCAAGATGCAAGGAACCATATGGACCATGCGAGTAATGGAGCGATGATGGACTTAACGGCTACCGATGGTTTCAAGATCATCGAAAAGATTGCACGAAATTCGCATCAATGGGGTGGTGAAAGGAACCACTTGAAGAAAAAGAGCAAGGAGGAAACCTCTAAAGCCGTAACAAAGGAAGATTTCAACTCCCTTGCAAAGACGGTAAATTCCTTGGCACAATCTCTTGGGAACATGAACTTGAACAAGAGAAGAGAACATCCGCAAGCTTGTAGCATATGCGCTAACCCGTCGCATGACGAAGACTCTTGCACCGCCAAACATGCGGATGAATTGAAGATGTTAATTATCTTGTGAGGAACCAAGAGAGAGCTTATGTGCCACCTCAATCAAGTGGGTATCAACCGAGAAATCCTCCCTACCAACCAAGGAACCCTCCTCAACATGTAAGGTTCCATGAAGACCCAAACTTTCCGAGGAGAGCACCCATCAACAATGAGCCAAAGCCTACACCTCCGGGATTCCCACCAAGGAAACAATTACAAGCTCCTTACCAAAGAAACGACGAGAGGCCTAGCCAAGAGGAACCATCCCTATTATCCATTGTCGCGCAATTGGCCGTAACTCAAGCTCAACAACAAAAAGATAACCAACTCATCCTTCAAAGACTCGACCAATTGCAAGCACACAACAAAATGCTTGAGACACAAATTGCTCAACAAGCGAGTTCTTCCTCAAAATATCAAGGGAAATTGCCTTCTCAACCGGATATGAACTCTTCCAAAACCATAAATGCCATCACCTTAAAGAGCGGAAGAGTCTTAGAAGAGCCCCAAGCGAAGACCAAAGTTGCCAACACAACCGTTGAGGTTGAGAAAGAAGGGCCTTCATCTCAAGAGAAGGTTGAGAAGAGAACAAAAGAAAAAGCTCAAGAGCCCGCTCCATATGTGCCTCCCATTCCATTTCCACAAAGATGGAAGAAGAAGAAGGAGGACACACATTTCAAGCGCTTTGCGGATATCTTGAGCAAACTCCAAGTGACTCTCCCCTTCACGGAGGTACTAACTCAAATGCCTACTTATGCAAAATTTCTTAAAGATATTATATCGCATAGGAGAGAAATGCATGAAATTGATCACGTAGCTTTGGATGCTAATTGTAGCGCTATTATTCAACATAACATGCCTAGGAAGCTAAATGATCATGGTTCATTCTCTATTCCTATTGCTATTGGTGATTTTTGCATAGATAGTGCATTGTGTGATTTGGGAGCTAGTATTTCTTTGATGCCATTTTCCTTGTTTCAAAAACTTGACATGGGTGAACTCACTCCTACATCCATAAATCTTAGATTGGCGGATAGATCATCTAGGTTACCTAAGGGTATTTTAGAGGATGTTCCAATTAGAGTAGGGAAATTTTATGTTCCCGTTGACTTTTATGTGCTTGAGATGGATGAGGATCGTGAAATTCCTATCATACTAGGAAGGCCTTTCTTGAATACGGTAAAAGCCGTTATTAATTGTGGAGAGGGAGTTATAGAACTAAACTTGGGAACCGACAAAATTAAATTTTACTTGAAAAAGGTTTTAAATGCTCCTAGTAGTTCTATGGATTGTCACTTGCTTGAAATAAATGATGCTTGTGACGTTTTTGATGCTCATGATGAATTGACAAATTTTGAGTACGAGTTGCTCACCCAAGATAGTGGTAGTCCATCTTTCGCCTCGTTGATGAATCTCGAGGACGGTAACACTCTCGATGAGGACACCATTAAAGAAGACCCACGAAAAGGTAAGGAATTCGGTGAGGGGTTGAAACCCCTTCCACCAAATCTAAGGTATGAATTCCTCGGACGAAACAATTCACTACCCGTAATTATCGAAGCATCTCTTGATGAATGTGAGACCTCCAAGCTTATGCATGTTTTGCAATTGTATAAGGGTGCTATTGGGCATTCCATTGATGATTTGAAAGGGATTAGCCCCAAGGTTTGCATGCATAGGATAAGACTTGAGGAGAATGTGAAACCTAGTCGCGAATTTCTTAGACGATTAAATCCTAAGCTTGGTGAGGTTGTGTTGAAAGAAGTGACTAAGTTGAGAGATGCGGGAATAATTTACTCGATCCCCGACTCTGAATGGGTGAGCCCAATTCATGTGGTGCCTAAGAAAGGCGGGCTCACCGTTGTGGAGAATGATAAAAATGAATTGATCCCTACGCGCACGGTCACGGGGTGGAGGATGTGCATAGACTATAGGAAATTAAACAAAGCCACCAAGAAAGATCATTTTCCAATTCCCTTTATTGATCAAATGCTAGAAAGATTAGCGGGACACGAATATTTTTGTTTTCTAGATGGTTTTAGTGGTTTTTTCCAAATTCCCATCCACCCTGATGACCAAGAAAAGACAACTTTTACTTGCCCCTATGGCACTTTTGCATATAGGAGAATGCCTTTTGGTCTTTGTAATGCGCGGGGTACTTTTCAAAGATGCATGATGTCCATATTTTCCGAATTTCTTGAAAATTCCATGGAAGTGTTTATGGATGATTTTTCGGTGCATGGATATTCTTTTGATGATTGTCTTACAAATCTTTCACGTGTTTTGGCTAGGTGCATTGAGATGGACTTAGTCCTCAATTGGGAGAAATGCCATTTCATGGTGAAAGAAGGCATAGTTTTGGGACATCGTGTTTCAAAGAGAGGGATCGAAGTCGATAGAGCTAAAATCGACGTGATTGAAAAGTTGCCACCTCCAAGGGATATTAAAGGGATTAGAAGTTTTCTCGGGCATGCGGGTTTCTATCGAAGATTTGTTAAGGGTTTTTCAAAGATAGCAAAGCCCCTCACAAATCTTCTACGCAATGAGGTGAAATTTACTTTTGATGAGCCTTGTCTTGAGGCGTTTGAAGTATTGAAGCAAGCTTTGGTGACCGCACCTATTATTCAAGCACCGAATTGGGATTTACCATTCGAAATGATGTGCGATGCAAGTGACAGCGCCATTGGAGCCGTCTTGGGTCAACGAATCGATAAGCGCCTCCACGTAATCTATTACATTAGTAAGGCCCTTGACACTACCCAAGCAAACTACTCAACAACGGAGAAAGAGATGCTAGCCATTGTCTATGCCTTTGAAAAATTTAGGCAATACTTGATTGGTTCTAAAACCATAGTCTACACGGATCATGCCGCCATCAAGTATTTGGTTTCTAAGAAGGAAGCAAAGCCTAGACTTATCCGTTGGGTACTCCTATTGCAAGAATTTGATATAGAGATTAAGGACAAGAAAGGAGTAGAGAATGTAGTAGCGGATCACTTGTCAAGACTCGAACTAACAAAAGAAGAAGATTCAATAATGATTCCCGTAAATGACACATTCATTGGAGAATACTTGATGAGCATCGAGACCGCGCAAGCTCCATGGTATGCGGACTTCGTGAATTTCCTAGCTTGTGGAATTCTACCGGAGGGAGCAAATTACAATCAAAGGAAGAAATTCCTTCATGATATCAACCGATACTATTGGGACGAGCCTTATCTATACAAGCTTTGCGCGGATGGACTTTATAGATCATGTGTCGCGGAATGCGACCAACAAGGTATTCTTGAAGGATGTCACTCTTCTCCTTATGGCGGGCACGGCTCAAGTTCTAAAACGGCCGCAAAGGTTCTTCAAAGCGGATTCTATTGGCCGAGTTTGTTCAAAGATGCATATGAGTTCGTGAAGTCTTGCGATGCGTGTCAAAGAACCGGAAATATTTCTAAGAGAGATGAAATGCCTCAAAAGGGTATTCTAGAGGTTGAGATATTCGACGTATGGGGGATCGATTACATGGGACCATTCCCATCTTCTTATGGGAATAAGTATATTTTAGTCGTCGTCGACTATGTCTCAAAATGGGTGGAAGCCATTGCCTCACCTTCTTGCGATGCCAAAGTTGTGATTAAGTTATTCAAGAAGGTCATCTTTCCAAGATTTGGAGCCCCTCGGACCGTGATTAGTGATAATGGTACTCATTTCAAAGAAAGACAATTCGAAGCGATGCTTCGAAAATATGGAGTTTATCACAAAATTGCGACGCCTTATCACCCTCAAACTAGTGGACAAGTTGAAGTTTCTAATAGGGAGATAAAAGCTATTCTCAAAAAAACGGTGGGAAACTCAAGGAAGGATTGGTCTTCAAAGCTCGAAGAAGCTTTATGGGCATATCGCACCGATTTCAAGACCTCGATTGGCATGTCACCATACCGCCTAGTCTATGGGAAGCCATGCCATCTCCCCGTCGAAATGGAGTACAAGGCCATGTGGGCAATCAAGAAGTTAAATTTTGACTTGAAGACGGCGATGGAAAAGAGAGTCCTCCAACTCCACGAACTAGATGAGATTAGACTCGACTCTTATGAGAGTTCAAGAATTTATAAGGAGAGAACCAAATTGTGGCATGACAAGAAAATTCGGAGGAGGACTTTCTCAAAGGGGGATAGCGTATTGCTTTTCAACTCTAGACTTAGATTATTCCCGGGAAAATTGAAATCAAGATGGTCGGGGCCTTTCAAAGTTGAAAAAGTATATGAAGATGGCCACTTCGAATTGATAAACAAAGAAGGTGAAACTTTCAAAGTAAATGGCCATCGAATTAAAGCCTACCATGGAGAAGTGCAAAGCTTGGAGCTTGGAGACTTCAAACTTGATGATTCTACCTAATTCCCTAATTATTGCATGCCATTTGAGAAGGGATCCTCGCAAAGGACTTCTCAAGTGTGTTTCTTATGAAGAAGGGAATCGGCTACGTCTTAGCCAAGACTTTAAACTAGGCTGGTGAGTATTTGTGCTCTTGCTCCTACTTGTTTGTAGTGTAGAATCATGTTTTGACTTTGTGTTGCGCCATGTCTATATGAGGTTAGAGGTTTTAGGGATTTTTTGTGGTTGAGTGCACTCAAATTACCCTTTTGGTTTGATTATTCATGTGTGAAAATATTTGAGTGTGGGGTGTTTTGAGTGAATATTAGATGTCTTAAAGTGGTTGAGGATTGTGGTGCATTTGAGTGAAAAAATTTTTTTGCAGAGTTGGCTAACTCACACCAGTCGGTTCGCCCGAATCAGTTTTCATGAGTGGCCGAATCAGTTGATTCGTGCACCCAAAATGTATAACTCGCCACTGAGTAAATGATTCGGGCGAATCATGGACGGTCTCCCCGAATCACTTGATTCGGTCAAGCAGCTACCCAGATCGATTCGGCCAAGCCTTCACCCGAATCAGTTGATTCGCTCACCCAAGGACATACACTGAGTAAATGATTCGGGCGAATCATTGGTGCTTCGGGCAGGTCCCCGAATCAAATTCGCTGGAGGTCTGAGATTTATTCGTGCGAATCGACTTTATTCGCTCATTCTCCCCCGAGCCCTAAATCTTTTTCCGCCCGAGCGCTTCCGTCCGACTACCACAGACCCCAAACCACTTCCGTCCGACCTTCCCGACTAAATCCCTCCCTCTCCGAGCTAACCCTAAATCGTTGTTCGCATTCCGTGACACCCAATCAGCCGCAGCTTCTCCGAGTCTTCTTCGCCCGAATCAGCCGCAGCCTCCCCAAGTCACCCTTCTCCTTCCCCAACTTTGCAATGGCCAGGACTAACTTGACGACTACGGGAAAGCCTCGACCACCGCCTGCCAAGAAGCTGACAGCAGCTCAAAAGGGTAAGGGCATTGCTAAACCTAAACCTAAAGCCAAAGCTCCAGCCAAAACCAAACCGAAGCCAAGGCGAGCTACTAGTGGTATCATAATCCGCTCCTCTCCCCCGCCGTCTCCAGTCAGTTCATCATCTTCATCCTCCTCTTCCGACGATTTCAGACCCGTGGGAGAGTCGTCGCGCTCGCAAGCCAGGCTGGCAGTTATCCCTCATTCCGGAGCAGCAGAGACAAGGAGACCCCGCTATCTTACTGGAGAAATCCTTGCTGCGGATGCCAAGATGCAAGCTTTATTGACGCAGCACGAGAATTATGAGGTATTGGCTCCCATTTATCCTGATCATGCCGCACTGAGCAAGCTTAAAGTTATGGATGAAATCAGTAATTACCTTCGTGCTAGTGATATGCATTATATTTTGATGGATGATCCGGGTACTTACCCGAGGGTGGTGAAGGAATTCATGGCATCATTTTCTGCGACGAAGGAAGATATTGAGGGTAGTAGAAGGCACAATGGCAAGAGGGACCAAACTGTCAGTTCTTGGACCTTCCGATTAGGCGGGCAGACTTTTACTCTGCCCGCGCTTGATATTTGCACAGCTTTTGGGTGCACTGAGCTTGGTGAGTCCCCGCATTTCAGAGAGCGCGAACGGTACCATTTCTGGGTGGACCTCACCGCGAAGGACATTTTCTTCACCTCCCCTCAGCCAGCCACGATGATTACCTCCCCAGTTTGGCGGCTGATTCACCGTATCATAGCTACATCCATTCACAGCCGCAAGGATGGGGGCAGGTACGTGAATACATCGGACTTGGACTTGATGCTCCTCATTTCTAGCGGCGGATCAGTAAACATTGTAGATGCACTGACGGTTCAGTTTGAGTCATATCAGAGAAAGGAGTACAAAGGGCGCGCTCTAGGTGGCGGGACATTTATTACACTTCTCGCGAAGTGGCTGGGATTCAATTTAGACCGCTGCGAAATCTTGCCAAAGAAAATTCTGAACCTGGAAACTCTCCGAAAGATGCACATGATACAGCCTAAGACGCTTCGTTGGATTACTCAACCCGATGTGCCACAACACTTGGAGAAGAGGATAGAGAGGAAGCGAAAGGAGCATGGACTCCCTGATATAGAAACACCACCCAGGCAGGCCAGCGAGCCACCCATGCCAGCAGCAGCCGATCCAGCCACCCACACCTCAGCGCCTATGCCGAATTTCAGACCCTCTCCCGCTGCCATTCCTCCAGTCGAGCCTGAGCCCATTCCACGCGAAGGCCTGGCATTGTTGAGCACACGCTTGGACTCGCTTTCAGATTCTCACACGACGCTCATTCGCTCCCATGAGGTATTATCCACCCTTGTCCTCGACTTTGTCGCATGGCAAGGAAATGTCATGGTGCGTATGGCAGCCAGCATGGGTATTTCAGACCTTCCACCGCCTCCAGCTCCTTTCTCTCAGCCACCACCTCAGCCGGCTGTGCCTACCGCAGCTGCGAGTGACTCAGTTTCAGCCATGTTCGAAGGGAGAGTGGATGGAGGCAATGTTGAAGGAGCTCCTGGAGCTGGCAGTGGAAACAAAGGGAATGAGGTTTAGTTTGCTACAATTTTGTGTCATGACTTGTGATATTTTAATTGACATGTATTCGGCTTGACTTGTCCATTTGTATTTGACGCGCTTCGCCGCGAAATTTTTTGTATGAAAATTGGTTGTGGCACTTGAATGTTTCTCTGGCAGATTTTCTTTAAAAAACACTGTTTTGAACTGCCCAGGTAAATTGATTCGGGCTCCCAGGCCGAATCACCACTTTTGGCCTTGTCCGAATCAAGTGTGATTCGGGCAAACCTCTATCCCAGCTAAAGTGATTCGGACACTTGGCCGAATCAACCATTTTTGCCTTGTCCGAATCACCTGATTCGGCCAACCTCTCTTATCCGAACAAAAGTGATTCGCCCTGGTGTCACCGAATCAATTCTTAGCCGTCACCGAATCAAGTGATTCGGGCACTCTTCAGCAGCACTGTCTTGAGTTTGGAAATTTCTGCCTCTTATTTGCCATTGTTCAAAACCTTTCTCAAGCACATTAATGCACAAATTCATGACTTTTGATGCACACAAACATATCTAAGTGAACTCATCATATACATTGTCGCGCATTTGTTTTCTAACCTCATGCCTAGCTATATGTTCAACATTAATTATATCTCGCATAGCTAGCTGTTTTAAACATGGGAATTCAAGTGTTGCGCTGACCTTTTTTGTGAGTTTCAGATTTATTGCAACTGCCAAGAGCATCATACACGGACGGATGTGCATTAGGCTACCTCCACACGAGAGAAGTCCCTTCGCAACTTTCTCTTTACCATCCTTTGTTCTTTATATTGCTTAGGGACTAAGCAAAATTCTAAGTGTGGGGTGTTTTGCGCTTTTGCTTTGATTTTCTACCACTTGATTCTATGCTACACACTCACTTTGAGCACATTACACTCACATAATTGCTCTCATCCAAACTTTAAGTATTGATCACACGAAGTAATGTTTGCTAAGCAATTAAGTAGTATCAAAAAAAATTTTGGATTGAGTTGTGCTTTAAATTCATGAATCGCATCTTTAAGTCGATTGATCCTCTTTGTGATGATTTTATTCACATGATTCGATGTTCGGCTAGCTTAGTTCGATTCATTTTTAAGCTCTTTCCATGCATGAAAAGTGAAGTTGAGTTTAGCGAGCACAAAATAAAAAATGTTTTCATACAAAAACCTTGTGCTTGCTCTTGGTTGCTCTTAGGTGATTTTAGCGTCCCTATTTAGCCTTTGCATTTGCTTTGCTCACACTTCATGCCCCATCAAATAACATTTAGGCACATTGTCAAGTCTTAAGTGTGGGGTGTTTCAAAATGATTGCGAAAGAAAAAGAAAAAAAAAAGGCACATGAAAGAGAAAGAAAAAAAAAGAATTATCATATTTTGAAGGTTTTGCATTTGCCGAGGGTTAGGAAGGTAATTTCCCCCTCGAAAGCATTTGTATAAACGCAAAAAATAGGCACACTTAATTCTTGACTTTGTGCCTTTTCCACAAGTTCTTTCGCATGGGTGTGAGCTAGGTTTTTGCATTGGGTTTTTAGGAAGCGTCTAAGGTATGACCCTCGTAATTTATTACTTGAGCATCCAGATTTGTACGAGGAAATTCTAAATTGTTCATTGTCAAAACTCCTCTTCTCTTGCGGTTTATCACGTATAGCCTAATTTTTGAGAACGAGTTTATTGTCTTGAGCTTATGGACTTGCCCTTAGCAAGCATATGTGTTTGATTTGACAAAATTTTTGTGCTAGCGACGCTTATCTTCATACTACTTGCATAGGAAATTGAGCGGAAATTTGAATTTGACGAATGCTAGGTTGACATCGATTCTATGAACATTTATTATCGCATTGAAGTGAATGATCCTTAGAGTTTGCGTGAAGTGAATAATTTGCACAACTCTATTCCAATTTGAGGTGATAGTGAACTACTTGCTTAGCTAGCTATATTTGGACTTTAAACTCTCATGGATGATTGCAATTGGGATTTGTGAGTATTCCTTTTCTGAAAACTCTCGCTTGACTTATGCAAATATTTGTTCGGGACGAACAAGTCTTAAGTGTGGGGTATTTTGATGAGCGGACAAATAACCTTTTATTTGTCCACTTTTTCCCTTACTTCTTGTTTGTTCCGCAATTCTATAAAGCCATTTGATGATTTCTTCGTCCATTTCAGGTTAAAATTATGTATCTCGCAATATGAAGTGGACCGAAGAAAATCTAGGCGAATTCCGGTCGATGGAGATCAAAAGAAGACAAGCTGAGCAAACTGCAGAAGTGATTCGGCCGAATCACTAGTGATTCGCCCACCAGCCTGACCGAATCACTCTCAGCTGCACGAATTGACCTAATCCGGGGAAGTCCTGAAGAGTTGACCGAATCACATAAAAGGTGTGACCGAATCAAAGGTGATTCGGCCAAGAGAAGTGATTCGCCCAGTCCGAGACCGCCACTGAACAAATGATTCAGCCGAATCATAGGTGATTCGCCCAGAGGTGCCCGAATCAGTTTAGCTCCACAAGACGTTTGACCGTATCAAAACAAAGACGTTTGACCGAATCAAAAGTGATTCGGCCAGGATAATTGATTCGCCCAAACTCAAGACACCACTGAACAAAAGCTTCGACCGAATCACATGGACATTGACCGAATCAAGTGATTCGGTCACTTCGGTCACTTTGTGGAAAACTTCAAAGAGTATAAATAGAAGGAGTTAGAAGTAAAGAAGAGAGCTTGCTTTTTCTCTCAACCCTAGACGACAAGTTTCCACTTTTTGCAACCCTAGACGACCAAAACTCAAGGAAGATCAAGCTTGATGGAAGATTGAAGCTTGGATTGAAGATTCTACATCATCCTCTCCTAAACCCTAGCTTTGTATTTACATTTATGCTTCCCTTAGTTGTCATGTTTTTGTACACACTCATTATGAGTGAGTAGTTACTTTTGTGGTTGGGGATTAAATGGATCCCCTAGGATTGGATATGATGTAGAACACTATTGTTATTGCATTGAATGAAGTTTGGTTTGATTTTATTGTGCCCTAGCTATGTATTCATTGTATGCACACCAAGTGTTTGACGAAATGCTTAAGTGAGTATGCTTGGTTAGAACCCCTAAGGAAGGAGCGAGAGTTGAACTTAGGATGTTTCATAGCTATCGTATGATCATAGATGGAGTGTTTGTGCGTGAGAGCGACATGCATTCTTGACATTAGGCTAAGTTTTGAGCGGATTTGAGTAACCGGCCAATAGACCGAGAGGGTGCGGTTATGGGACTCTGATCGCGCGTCGTCGTGCGCGTCAAATATAATTCCTTCCTCTTCCACTAGTACAGCGGTTAAGTAAGGGTCGATCTCCACAGGGAGCAAGTAGTTCAGTTCTAGCCAGTGACCTACACTTACGAAGATTGGGGGGGTGTGTGAGTGATTGAAATGCGCGATGCGCAAGTGAACAGTAACTAGTGTAACGCAGGAAATTTGCACTAGACGTGCGCAAGCAGTAGAGATCAAATACTATGATTATGAGAAGCATTGGTCAGACAATCCTCTATGAGTGCATTCCTTATCATCGACTCTAAACGTCTATAGTTTTCGGTTTACTTGGGTTAGTGTCCGGTCAAGGCTTTCTAACACGTGTGCATGTTCCGTTCAAAGTTCATGTGCTATTAATCCTTAGAACATAGACTAAAACAGCTGCGAATCCGTTCAAGGTAGCAACTGATCACCCTAGCTCGTTACTCCTAGTTGTCACCGTAAAGCTATCAACTAGTTTAACATATGACAAGCAAGCAACACAAGTAAGATTGCGGTTCAAGGCTTCCCCTACTCATGCAACTGGCTGTCTCCGTATGCACAGGATTAATACAAGTAAGTAAACTATGCATTAAGCTCAAGTCTCAAAGAAAATACATCATAGATTCATGCCCGACCAGCACTAAGAGTTTAGCTAGACATGCTAGTGATAAACATCATAGAATAGTAAATAATGACTAATGTGTCTGAGAAAACAGTAGCAAACAGTGCGTGCAACTTGTCTTCTCGGCTGGCGCAGTCGGCTGGCGCAAAATCCTCTCAACAAGTCCGTGTGTTTTCCAGTTCTGCTGCGCAGTGCCTCTTGGTGATCTCTGGTGCGTCTCTCGTGGGGTGTTGCCTCTCTGTGTGTGTCCAGCCCGTCTCTTTTTCCTCTCTCCCTGTTTATATACTGCTCGGGAAGCTCACTTTTGGCAACTCCCAAATCTGGTCACGTCAAGATTAGTCAGTACTGGACTTTTGCGCTTGGCGCACGGCATCGGCTAGCGCATGGGCTAGCGCACCTCTGCTGACTCTCGCCAACTTCTCTCCTGTCTGTGCTGCTAGCTCCGCAGGCGGATCTTTCACTCCTAGAACGCTGCCTGTTAGCGTGTATCCGACTCACAGACTCGTTTTGCCCTGTAATACAAAAACACTAGAAACGAGTAATCTTGCTCATAAAATATTGCAAACAAGCATAGGGTTATGATCTAAATAATGCGTACAAATAGCCTCTATCAAACCCCCCACACTTGCCCCTTGTTCGTCCCGAACAAGCACTGAAGCGCGGATACAATTACCTCTTCTGGAGTTTAGCGCACAGTCTTGCACTCTGATGCAAATGCACAATTGCTCAACTCGCACTGCTCTATCACCTGCGCACAACTGCACTCAACAGTTCTAATATAATAAGTTCGAAATTCATTACCTCTCAGCCGGGATGAAGATTTTTGGATGGCTGGGAGATAGCTCTTCTTAAGCTCCAGGCTGCCAGCTCCTACTCCGAAGATAGGTATATGGTGGATAACGCAACTTCTTCCAGTGCGTGATTCATCCGCGCACTTCTTGGGAACCTGAGCTTTCTGATGATTTCCTTATGGTCTTTGCGCATGTTGATGCTTGTGCGCATGCTGATTCTTTTGTAGCGCGTATCATCTGCTGGTATTTTTCTTTTGTACAGCTTTCTCTTTAATTTCTTACATTCCCAGAGCAGTTCCAGTCTCAGCCTTCGGATAGCAGCTATGGAACTCGCCCCGCTATCTCTCCTTTGGTCTGTCTGCGCAGGTGATAGAGGCTATTTGTATGCATTATTTAGATCATAACCCTATGCTTGTTTGCATTATTTTATGAGCAAGATTACTCGTTTCTAGTGTTTTTGTGTTACAGGGTAAAACGAGTCCTTGAGTCGGATACGCGCTAACAGGCAGCGTTCTAGGAGTGAGAGATCCGCCTGCGGAGATAGCAGCACAAGCAGAAGAGAAGTTGGTGAGAGTCGGTAGCGGTGCGCTAGCCGATGCGCTAGCCGAATGCCGTGCGCCAGGCGCAAAATCCAGTGACCAGATTTGGAAGTTGCCAAAGGTGAACTTCCTGGGCAGTATATAAAGGAGAGGAAGTCTAGGGTTTCAGAGAGACTTTCTGGAGGCCGAGAGGCACACCCAGGAGAGAGATATCACAGCCGTCATTGGACAACGCACATCAGAGAGAGCGGCAACACTGGAAAACACACGGACTTGTTGAGAGGATTTGCGCCAGCCGACTGCGCCAGCCGAGAAGACAATCTGCACGCACTGTTGCTACTGTGTTCTCAGACATATTAGACCTTATTTACGATTCTATGATGTTTATTACTAGCATGTCTAGCTAAACTCTTAGTGTTGGTCGGGCATGAATCTATGAAGTATTACCTTTGAGACTTGAGCTTAATGCATAGTTTACATACTTGTATTAATCATGTGCGTACGGAGACAGCTAGTTGCATGAGTAGGGGAAGCCTTGAACCGCAATCTTACTTATGTTGCTTGCTTGTCATATGTTAAACTAGTTGATAGCTTTACGGTGACAACTAGGAGTAACGAGCTAGGGTAAGCAGTTGCTACTGTGACAGGATTCGCAGCTGTTTTAGTCTATGTTCTAAGGATTGATAGCACATGAACTTTGAACGGAACATGCGCACGTGTTAGGAAGCCTTGACCGGACACTAACCCAAGAAAACCACAAACCATAGACATTTAGAGTCGATGATAAGGACTGCGTTCATAGAGGATTGTCTGCCCAATACTTCTCATAGTCATAGTATCTAATCTCTACTGCTTGCGCACGTCTAGTGCAATTTCCTGCGTTACGCTAGCTACTGTTCATTTGCGCATCGCGCACCCCAATCTCACACAACCCCCATTTTTAGTGTAGACGACAGGATTGAAGTTTGAACTACTTGCTCCCTGTGGAGATCGACCCTTACTTAACCGCTGTACTGGTGGAAGAGGAAGGATTATATTTGACGCGCACAACGACGCGCGATCAAATTTTGGCGCCGTTGCCGGGGAGCAACACAGCTAAGTCTTTAGTCTGAGTTTTTTTTTTCCTTCTTTATAGTAATTCTTTCAGTTTGTTTTGTTTTCGTTGTTGTTTCTGACAGCGCGCATTCACATCAGCCTGCGCAACCTTGAAACAGTTGCGCTGCGCAGATTCTAGTTGCGCACTGACAGCCGCAACAACATTAGTTATCTTTTAATTTCATTTTTCTTGAGATTCGGAACAGGTTATGGAGGATAACAGTGTCGTAGGAGACAACTTGGGGGACAGAACCCCAGAGGAAGCAAGGGCACATAACCGCGCAGCCCTGTTCAGAGAGGAAGTGCAGCGCGAGGTTGAAGCAAGGAGGGCCGCTGAAGTGTATCATGCGCCACCGGTGCAACAAGCCGCGCGACGCAGAACAGTGCGCGAGATGTCGGCCCCTATCACTTTTAACCAGCCATGGTGCATCGTGCTTCCACCAGGCGGTCATTTTGAGCTAAGGAGCTCGCTCATCCATCACATGCCCAAGTTCCATGGGATGAACAACGAAAATCCAGTCAAGCATGTGCGAGAGTTCCTAGTCATTTGCGAGAACATGAAGACCGAAGGGGAGAGTGATGAGGCACTGAAAATGAAGGCATTCCCATTTTCATTATGTGATACAGCTAAACACTGGCTAATGAATTTACCTGCAGGATCTATTCACACATGGGAGCAGCTGCAGAAGAAATTCCTAGATAAATTCTATCCAGCAGCAAAGATTGCGCTGCTCAGAAGGGAACTGGCCGCGCCAAGGCAGAGCGCAGGGGAGTCTCTGTCAGAATACTATGAATGTTTCAGGGAGCTAGAAGCCAACTGCTACAATCACGGGCTTCCCCAGAATGTGCTGATAGAGAACTTTCTAAATGGACTGCTGCCCATGGAGCTGCGACTACTGAATGCATGCGCAGGAGGGGACATTTGCAACATGTACCCAGAGGATGCGTGGCAGCTGATAGAAGATTCTGCTGGGCAGGTAAGACATCAATTGACGCTTGAAAGTAGCCGTAATCGTTCTGTGCATCAGGTATAAACAAGCGCTGAGATCAAGGAAATGAAGGCCATGCTACAGAAGCTGATGAGTGCGCAGAGCGCACAACCAGTTGCACCAAAGGTATGTGAATTCTGCAGGTCCACTGAGCACAAGACAGACGAATGCCCAACACTTTTCGAAGAGACTGGAGATGTCAATGCTCTTGGAGGATGGGACAATAGAGGACCGCAGAGGCAGAATCAGCCGCGCTTTGGGCTTGCCGCAAATGGATTCAGATGGAAGGAGGAGAACAATTTCCAGAGGCAGCCCACAGATCAGCGCGCACCACAGCAGACGCCACAAGCTGCGCCCTACAATCCGCCGCACCGCCGAAATGACGTACCAGCGCAGAACAACCAACAGCCGCTGCGTTCCTTGGAAGACATCATGGGGCAGCTAGCAGATACAGTGCGCAAAAATGACGAGAAATATGACAAAAGGTTCGAGTCCATAGAAAAGCAGCTATCACAAATAGCAACCACGGTGTATGAGCTGAAAAAGAGCGATGGCAACCTGCCTTCGCAAGTGATTCAGAACCCTAAAGGAGGAGTCAATGCAGTGACACTGAGGACTGGGCGCACAGTAGGAACAGAGCAGACCGCACAGGCGCCCGCGCAACCAGTTGCGCAAATCCCGGATCCAGCAGATCAGAATGCGCAACTAGAGCAAGATGCGCAACCGGAAGCGCCAGCCACAGACCAGCAGGGCAAAGCGCAAGGTATGTCTCACTCGAAAAACAAGGACAAAAATTGTACTAACATACCTGCTCCGTTCCCTGTGCAGGCACCACTGGCGAGAAAAGAAGCGCTGGACAAGGAATTATATGAGCTATTCAGCAAGGTGGAAATCAACATACCTCTCATAGAAGCTATTCGACAGATCCCCAGGTATGCGAAGTTTTTAAAAGAGCTGTGCACAAACAAGCGAAGGAAAGGTGAATGCGCACAGGTAATGCTAAATGCGCAGGCCTCAGCGATCGTGCAACAAAAGGTACCACCCAAGTGCCGAGATCCAGGTACATTTACTATCCCATGCACGCTAGGTAAGACCACAGTGAGTAATTGCATGATCGATTTAGGCGCATCCATCAATTTGCTACCTTATTCTCTATATACGACATTGCGCCTTGGACCACTTAAGCCTGCAGGGCTCACCATTCAGCTAGCAGACAGATCGTGCAAACAACCTGCAGGCATGATAGAAGATGTCCTAGTTCGCGTAGGAGAGCTGGTCTTCCCAGCAGATTTTTATGTGCTCGAAATGGAGGGTGAATCAAGCGCCAGCAGTGCGCAAATCCTCCTAGGCAGACCTTTTCTGATGACCGCGCGCACGAAGATAGACGTGTGGAGGGGCACGCTCTCCATGGAAGTGGATGGCGAAGAAATCCATTTCAACATATTCAAGGGGATGCAGCATCCACATGAGGACGCCACAGTGCACGCAATGGACAGCAAAGATAACTTGGTTGCAGATGCGCAGGGCGAGCTAGTTCCCAAGCGCATGCAAACTGGATGGCGCATGAGCATTGCGCCAGAGCCTCCGCCAGACGCACCACCGGATGCACCAGAGGGAGAACTGGAACCTATTGCTTATATCTCTTCTTCCTCTGCATCTACCCTCGTTACGCATGATTTATCACATGCTGACTACCCAGGAAAACGTAATACACACACTGGCGCAGGGACACTCAGGAGCAAGAGTGGGGGAGGTCGCAGACACACGTTTTGGAACGTAACGAGGTACAGTCGAGCCAACGACGTTAAACAAAGGCACTCGTCGGGAGGTAACCCGACACGTTTTTACTTTTACCCGTTTTCCTATTTGTTTTTGTTCTTAAGTTCTTTATTTTTGCATTGCATGCATGTGTGCGCTCTCCATGCGCTTAAGCTTGAGTCGTGGGGACACATCTCTGTTCAAGTGTGGGGGGGGGGGGGGGGGTTACATTCACTTTTCACGTTTTTGAGCATTTTTAGTAGACCTTAGTTTAAACTGAAGAGAATAGTAGCAGCAGTGCGCTAGAGTGCAGGATGCGCATGCGCTCCAGCTTGTTTTGCGCTATCCATACTGCGTGCGCTGCTATCTACTGTTTTAGTATAAATTTTTTCATTTTTTGCTCTTGTTAGTTGGGATATGCAGGGGATGTGGAGTTGACAGAAATGCTCCAGAGAGGCGGTTAGTCGCTTTTGCTTCGAAGGCAAGGTATATGGTCGAGAGCGTTAGTGGAGGCCGGTGCCTCGCAGCCTTCGGGACAAAAGAGCGCGCTCAGTCACGCAGATGCCAAAGGCAAAACACCCAATGCGTGGCGAGGTGGGAAAACAGACCACCTTCTCTCTGGATATCGAGCTAAGGAAGGCAGGCGCGGATGTAAACGCGTGCGCTGACCGGCGCAGACAGACCAAAGGAGAGAGAGCGGGGCGAGTTCCATAGCTGCTATCCGAAGGCTGAGACTGGAACTGCTCTGGGAATGAAAGAAATTAAAGATGAAGCTGCACAAAAGAAAAATACCAGCAGATGATACACGCTACAAAAGAATCAGCATGCGCACAAACATCAAAATGCGCAAAGACCATAAGGAAATCATCAGAGAGATCAGGTTCCCAGGAAGTGCGCGGGCAAATCACGCACTGGAAGAAGCTGCGTTATCCACCATATACCTATCTTCGGAGTAGGAGCTGGCAGCCAGGAGCCTAAGAAGAGCTATCTCCCAGCCATCCAAAAATCTTCATCCCGGCTGAGAGGTAATGAATTTCGAAATTATTATATTAGAACTGTTGAAAGCAGTTGTGCGCAGGTGATAGAGCAGTGCGAGTTGAGCAAATTGCGCATTCGCATCAGAGTGCAAGACTGTGCGCTAGACTCCAGCAGAGGTAATTGTATCCGCGCTTCAGTGCTTGTTCGGGACGAACAAGGGGCAAGTGTGGGGGGTTTGATAGAGGCTATTTGTACGCATTATTTAGATCATAACCCTATGCTTGTTTGCATTATTTTATGAGCAAGATTACTCGTTTCTAGTGTTTTTGTGTTACAGGGTAAAACGAGTCCTTGAGTCGGATACGCGCTAACAGGCAGCGTTCTAGGAGTGAGAGATCCGCCTGCGGAGATAGCAGCACAAGCAGAATAGAAGTTGGTGAGAGTCGGTAGCGGTGCGCTAGCCGATGCGCTAGCCGAATGCCGTGCGCTAGGCGCAAAATCCAGTGACCAGATTTGGAAGTTGCCAAAGGTGAACTTCCTGGGCAGTATATAAAGGAGAGGAAGTCTAGGGTTTCAGAGAGACTTTCTGGAGGCCGAGAGGCACACCCAGGAGAGAGATATCACAGCCGTCATTGGACAACGCACATCAGAGAGAGCGGCAACACTGGAAAACACACGGACTTGTTGAGAGGATTTGCGCCAGCCGACTGCGCCAGCCGAGAAGACAATCTGCACGCACTGTTGCTACTGTGTTCTCAGACATATTAGACCTTATTTACTATTCTATGATGTTTATTACTAGCATGTCTAGCTAAACTCTTAGTGTTGGTCGGGCATGAATCTATGAAGTATTACCTTTGAGACTTGAGCTTAATGCATAGTTTACATACTTGTATTAATCCTGTGCGTACGGAGATAGCTAGTTGCATGAGTAGGGGAAGCCTTGAACCGCAATCTTACTTATGTTGCTTGCTTGTCATATGTTAAACTAGTTGATAGCTTTACGGTGACAACTAGAAGTAACGAGCTAGGGTAAGCAGTTGCTACTGTGACAGGATTCGCAGTTGTTTTAGTCTATGTTCTAAGGATTGATAGCACATGAACTTTGAACGGAACATGCGCACGTGTTAGGAAGCCTTGACCGGACACTAACCCAAGAAAACCACAAACCATAGACATTTAGAGTCGATGATAAGGACTGCGTTCATAGAGGATTGTCTGCCCAATACTTCTCATAGTCATAGTATCTAATCTCTACTGCTTGCGCACGTCTAGTGCAATTTCCTGCGTTACGCTAGCTACTGTTCATTTGCGCATCGCGCACCCCAATCTCACACAACCCCCATTTTTAGTGTAGACGACAGGATTGAAGACTGAACTACTTGCTCCCTGTGGAGATCGACCCTTACTTAACCGCTGTACTGGTGGAAGAGGAAGGATTATATTTGACGCGCACAACGACGCGCGATCAGCAGGTCAGCGCACGCGTTTACATCCGCGCCTGCCTTCCTTAGCTCGATTTCCAGAGAGAAGGTGGTCTGTTTTCCCACCTCGCCACGCTATGGGTATTTCGCCTTTGGCATCTGCGTGACTGAGCGCGCTCTTTTGTTCCGAAGGCTGCGAAGCACCGGCCTCCACTAACGCTCTCGACCATATACCTTGCCTTCGAAGCAAAAGTGACTAACCGCCTCTCTGGAGCATTTCTATCAACTCCACATCCCCTGCATATCCCGACTAACAGGAGCAAAAAAACGAAAAAATTATACTAAAACAGTAGATAGCAGCGCACGCAATATGGATAGCGCAAAACAAGCTGGAGCGCATGCGCATCCTGCACTATAGCGCACTACTGCTACTATTCTCTTAAACTAAGCTACACTAAAATGCTCAAAAACGTGAAAAGTGAATGTAACGCCCCCCCCCCCCACACTTGAACAGAGACGTGTCCCCACGACTCAAGCGCAAGCGCATGGAGAGCGCACACATGCATGTAATGCCAAAATAAAGAACATAAGAACAAAAACAAATAGTCACACAGCATAAACGATAGCACAGGGTCACAAAATATGCGGCACAAATATTCAGCACAAAATATCCAATAAGACGTAGAAAAATAAAACTAATGCTGCAGCCCCTCGGCCTTAGAAGTCCTTCGAGCTAGACGCAGCTGCTGATCCAAGCGCCTCATCCTCCGAAAAATCTATCACGTGGTCGGTGCTGGAGGCTGGTGGCACTATGGTGAGGGGGTCAGGCTGCGCTACGAGGTCGTCCTCGGAAAGTGAATCCCAAATGGAATCGGAGTCTACGCTGGGATAGGCTATGGGGGATTCCGGAACAGAAGGCCGGGCAGGGGAAACTGCTGGTGGTGGTATCGGTTCTGGCTCAGGGGTGGGTTTTGCTGCGGGGGCTGCCGGTGCTGGTGCTGGTGCTGGTGGTGGTACTGGAGAGGGTGCGGCTGGATGGACTGGGGCTGCTGAGGCTGCTGGGGCTCGGGTAGGAGGGCTGGCTGGCTGGCAAGGGGGACCTGGAGGTGGCCGGTGTAGGCTGAGGAGAGGGGGAATCGCGTCTCCAAATCTCCACCCGGATGGTGGACTCATACTTAAATCCGCCTCCTCTGGTGCTAAGTATTCGAGCACACGCATGACGTTGAACATCATGCGCTGCTCGGCGGTTGCTGCCTCGGGCGCCTCCTCAGCCTCAGTCCTTGGGCGCTTTCCACGTGCACGAGGGGGAGAATCCTCTATGGAAATGATCACTGGCTCCCCTTGTGGTGCACGGGCCCTCTGGTGCGCTCCAGTCTGCGCCCGGGTCCTTGGGCGCCTGACCAGAGGCACCTCTGGTTCTGAGGCATCATCTTCCTCCATGTCCTGCGCGGCTGCTGCGCCCTGCGCACTGCTTTCTGCTCTGGGCCGCGGAACTCTGGCCGGCTGCAGGCGGTAGCACCATTCCAACGTGCCATCTTCCTTCAGAGCTACCGCCCTGATCTGCAGCATATGGGCGCGATCGAGAGGGACAGCTGGCACCAAAGTGTGCTCTGGCACCTCGGGCTCTCCATGTAATGCCCGCAACAGGTGCGTTATGACTCCGCCGCAAGTCAGCGGCCCCTTCATGCTGACGCGGCTCCAGTGGTGCACCATGTTCAGGATAAAAAGCACCTTTCGCCCATAGTACAGCCCCTTCAAAATGTCCAAATCCAGGAGGCTGATCTTCGGTGCGTCGTTGAAACGGCCAATGATTGCATAGGCGACCATGCGCCACAAGTAGAACAGCCACGGGTCGCGCAGCTCTCGGCCCCTGCTGCGCCCCGCGGCAAATGCTGGCCCAGTTGCCATCTCGCGCCAGGCCTGCTGGTTAGTGTGCGTGTCTAAATCCTCGTCACGCACCTTGGCGCACCCGAACGCGCGCCTCAGCCTTCTTGCCGAGGCTATGAACCAAACACCCCTATGTCTGTACCTGATCTCCTTGTCTCCGGCCTCCAGAGACGCTAAAAACTCGCACGTGTCCTCTTGGTCAGATGCGCTGTTGAGTTCCAACAGCGCTTCCCAGCCTGCGAGCGCCAGCCTCTGCGCTACGAGGTCCGCTAGTCCAACCTCGCGCAGGAACTCTCGGCTGATGTACGGGGTCCCGTACATTTCCAGGCTTATAAACGCCGCATACTTGCTGGCGAACGCAGCTGGGGTCTCCTGGTCCTTGGCAGGTCTCATGATGCGCTAGGGCTGCGGTCAACTGTGGTCAACACCCTCAACAACTTCAAAAATCCAAACTGCACAGAAATCCCTGAAATTCTCACCGAAGGAGCGCCTACTGCTCGTCTACACAACGCACTAAACAATACTCCAATCGGCGCACTCTACCCCGGTGCGATTTCAAAACCCTAGAAAACTTCTCCTCCGCACAAACCCTAACGGAAGCTGCTCAAATCGGGGGGAGAGGTTACCTGAGTGTAGTGCGGCTGTGTGGTCCTCGAATCACTCTAAACGGACGCTGGGTTGGGCGCTGATCGACGGGCAGAGGTCTGAAGGCGGGGGCTCGTGTGCAACGGTCGAGTGAAAAGTGCTGGATTTTTTCCTAAGTCCTGCCTTATATACTCCCCTGGCTAGCGCATCTGATCTGCGCAGTGCTAGGCGCACGGTCCTGCGCACTACTGCGTGACTAAAAAACTACCAAGTCCTAAACTAGCTAAAAAACTAAAAAAAAAAACAAAACAAGTAGAAAATAAAATATGCAAAAGTAAAAACGTGTCGGGTTACCTCCCGACAAGTGCCTTTGTTTAACGTCGTTGGCTCGACTGTACCTCGTTACGTGCCAAAATGTGTGCCTGCAACCTCCCCCACTCTTGCTCCTGAGTGTTCCTGCGCCAGTGTGTGTGTTGCGATCTCATTGGTCCTGCGCAAAGGGTAAGATGGGAAGTCAGCATGTGATAAATTATGCGTAACGAGGGTAAATGCAGAGGAAGAAGAGATATAAGAAATAGGTTCCAGTTCTCCCTCTGGTACATCCGGTGGTGTGTCTGGCGCAGCAGCTTGCGCATCTATTATCTCTGGTTCGGCCAAGTCAATGTTGCGTGCTGTGCTATCCCAAGGTTCTCCTAAGTACCGTTTGACTCTCTGCCCATTAACCTGAAAATGATGCCGGTGCCCGTCTTCTAACTCGATTGTTCCGTAGGGGAAAACCTTGGTGACCGTGTATGGTCCCGTCCATTTGCTGCGCAGCTTTCCAGGCATAAGATTCAGGCGTGATGAGAATAGTAATACCTGGTCTCCTGGTTCAAAAGTGCGTCTGAGGATATGCTTGTCGTGAAAGGCCTTGGTGCGCTCCTTGTAATCGCGCAGTCCCTCATAGGCGTCCAGGCGCAGCTCTTCTAGTTCGTTCAGCTCAAATGCGCGCTCCCTTCCTGCCTCATCCAAGTTCAGGTTGCAAATGCGTAAGGCCCAATATGCCTTGTGCTCGAGCTCTACTGGCAGGTGGCATGCTTTCCCATAGACCAGCCGAAATGGTGAGGTCCCAACGGGCGTCTTATGCGCAGTGCGGTATGCCCATAGCGCATCATCAAGGCGCTGGCTCCAATCTTTGCGCGATGGTCTCATAGTCTTTTCTAAGATGCGCTTGATCTCCCTGTTAGAAACTTCGGCCTGTCCATTCGTCTGCGGATGGTAAGCGGTGGACGTCTTGTGGCGCACCCCATAGTGCTTGAAAACTTGCGCCACGACCCTGTTGCAAAAGTGTGTCCCCTGGTCGCTGATTACTGCCTTAGGTACTCCGTACCTGCAAAATATGTTAGTTCTGAGAAAATCAGCGACAGTCTTACCATCATCCTTCCGTGTGGCCTTAGCTTCGACCCATTTGGAGACATAGTCCACCGCGACCAATATGCGGCCCTGCACTCATCAGTAAAATCGAAGCACACATCTTTTTGCAAGAGGTTAGACAGGGGAATACAAATTTTAGAGAAGTCTTTGATAAAACGCCTGTAAAACCCAGCGTGTCCTAAGAATGACTTCACGTCGCGCACGCTAGTGGCATAAGGTAGATTAGAAATAAGGTCTATCTTAGCCTTGTCTACCTTGATCCCCTCCTCTGAGATGATGCGTTACCATGAAATGACATTTTTCATAATTAAGCACTAGGTTCTTAGAAATGCAGCGCGCCAAGACCTTATCTAGATGAGTTAAACACGCATCAAAGGTACCTCCATATAAAGTAAAGTAATCCATGAACACTTCTATGCATATACCAATCAGATCAGAGAAAATGCTCATGACAAGGCGTTGGAACGTACCTGGCGCGTTGCACAGCCCAAATGACATGCGCCGAAACGCAAATGTATCGAACGGGCAGGTGAACGTGGTCTTCTTCTGATCCTCCGCAGCTATGGGTATCTGGTTGTACCCTGAATATCCGTCCAAGAAACAAAAATAAGGCTTACCTGCTAATCGATCCAGCATCTGATCTATGAACGGTAGCGGGAAATGGTCCTTGCGCGTGACTGCGTTAAGTTTCCTGTAGTCGATGCACATGCGCCATCCAGTCTGTATGCGCTTGGGAACAAGCTCGCCCTGCGCATTTTCTTCCACTGTGATTCCTCCCTTCTTAGGCACAACGTGCACTGGACTGACCCATTTGCTGTCCGAGATGGGGTAAATGACTCCTGCGTCAAGCAACTTTAAGATCTCCTTCTGCACTACCTCCATCATATTTGGGTTCAATCTGCGCTGAGCCTCCCTGGATGGTTTGGCACCATCTTCCAATAGTATTCTGTGCATGCACACGTCTGGGCTCACTCCACGCAGATCTGCCAGTGTCCATCCTATAGCGCGCTGGTTCCTGCGCAGCACCTGCTGTAAACGCACTTCCTGCTCCTCTTCTAATCCTTTCTTTATGATTACTGGCAGGGTGTCCTCATTTCCCAAGAAAATGTATTTGAGGTGTTCTGGGAGTTGCTTCAGCTCGACCTTGGGTGCCTTTTCAATAGAGGGCAAGATTTTGTTGGCAGTGCAAATATGAACTATATCATGTACCTGTTTGAGTTCTGGTTCAGCACTGCTCAGCTCCTCGTCTTCCTGCTCCTCCAACTCTGTCTGTGCCAGTGGCTCTGGTTCTATTGCTGCGCTTGCACATTGCGCATCTGAGACTAAATCGTCAATGCTGTCCATCGCGTGCACTGTGGCGTCCTCGTGTGGGTGCTGCATCCCCTTGAATATATTGAAATGGATTTCTTCGCCATCCACTTCCATGGAGAGCGTGCCTCTCCACACGTCTATCTCCGTGCACGCGGTCATCAGGAAAGGTCTGCCCAGTAGGATTTGCGCACTGCTGGTGCTCGATTCACCCTCCATTTCTAGCACATAAAAATCTGCTGGAAACACCAGCTCTCCTACTCGTACAAGGACATCCTCTATCATGCCTGCAGGTTGTTTGCACGACCGGTCTGCTAGCTGAATAGTGAGACCTGCAGGCTTTAGTGGTCCAAGGCGCAATGTCGCATATAGGGAATAAGGTAACAAATTGATAGATGCGCCTAAATCAATCATGCAGTTGCTCACTGTGGTCTTACCTAAAGTGCAAGGGATAGTGAACGTACCTGGGTCTCGGCACTTAGGTGGTACCTTATGTTGCACGATCGCTGAGGCCTGCGCATTAAGCATTACCTGTGCGCATTCGCCTTTCCTTCTCTTGTTTGTGCACAGCTCCTTTAAAAACTTGGCGTACCTGGGAATCTGCCGAACTGCTTCGATAAGGGGAATATTTATTTCCACCTTGCTGAATAACTCGTATAGCTCTTTGTCCAGCGCTTCCTTTCTAGTCGAGGGTGCCTGCACAGGGAAAGGTGCAGGTATATTAGTACGATTCGTGCCCTTGTCGTTTATTTGTGTTATACCTGGCGCTTCGCCCTGCAGGCTTGTGGCTGGCATTTCTGGTTGCGCTTCTTGCTCTGGTTGCGCATTCTGTTCTGCTGGATCCGGGACTTGCGCAACTGGTTGCGCGGGCGCCTTCGTGGTCTGTTCTGCTCCTATTGTGCGCCCAGTCCTCAGTGTCACTGCATTGACTCCTCCTTTGGGGTTCTGAATCACTTGCGAAGGCAGGTTGCCATCGCTCTTTTTCAGCTCATATACCGTGGTTGCGATCTGTGATAGCTGCTTTTCAATGGACTCGAACCTCTTGTCATACTTCTCGTCATTCTTGCGTACTGTGTCTGCTAGCTGCCCCACGATATCTTCCAAAGATCGCCTCGGTTGCTGGTTGTTATGCGCTGGTGCGTCAGTGCGGCGATGCGGTGGATTGTAGGGCGCAGCTTGTTGCGTCTGCTGTGGCGCGCGCTGATCTGTGGACTACCTCTGGAAATTGTTCTCCTCCTTCCATCTGAATCCATTTGCTGCCAGTCCAAAGCGCGGCTGATTCTGCCTCTGTGGTCCTCTGTTATCCCATCCTCCAAGAGCATTGACATCTCCAGATTCCTCGAAAAGTGTGGGACACTCATCAGTTTTGTGCTCGGTGGACCTGCAGAATTCACATACCTTTGGCGCAACTGGTTGTGCGCTCTGCGCACTCATCAACTTCTGTAGCATGGCCTTCATTTCCTTGATCTCAGCGCTTGTTTCTACCTGATGCACAGAACGAGCACGACTATTTTCAAGTGTTAGCTGATGTCGTACCTGACCAGCAGAGTCTTCTATCAGTTGCCACGCGTCTTCTGGGTACATGTTGCAAATGTCGCCTCCTGCGCATGCGTTCAATAATCTCAGCTCCATGGGCAGCAATCCATTTAGGAAGTTCTCTATCAGCACATTCTGGGGTAGGCCATGATTGTAGCAGTTGGCCTCTAGCTCCCTGAAACGCACGTAATACTCTGACAGTGACTCTCCTGCGCTCTGCCTCGGTGCGGCCAGTTCCCTCCTGAGTAGCGCGATCTTTGCTGCGGGATAGAATTTGTCCAGGAACTTCTTCCGCAGCTGCTCCCATGTGTGAATTGATCCGGCTGGTAAGTTCATCAACCAATGTCTTGCTGTATCACACAGTGAAAATGGGAATGCCTTCATCTTCAGCGCCTCATCGCTCTCCCCTTCGGTCTTCATGTTCTCGCATATGACTAGGAACTCTCGCACATGCTTGACTGGATTTTCATTGTTCATCCCATGGAACTTGGGCATGTGATGGATGAGCGAGCTCCTTAGCTCAAAATGACCACCTGGCGGAAGCACGATGCACCATGGCTGGTTAACTGTGAGTGGGGCTGACATCTCGCGCACTATTCTGCGTCGAGCGGCCTGTTGAACGGGTGGTGCATGATACACTTCAGCGGCCCTCCTTGCTTCAACCTCGCGCTGCACTTCCTCTCTGAACAGGGCTGCGCGGTTGTGTGCTCTTGCTTCCTCTGGGGTTCTGTCCCCTAAGTTGTCCCCAACGACACTGTTATCCTCCATGACCTGTTCTAAATCTCAAAGCAAACGAAATTAAAAGATAACTAATGCTGCTGCGTCTGTCAGTGCGCAACTAGAATCTGCGTAGCGCAACTGTTTCAAGGTTGCGCAGGCTGATGGTGATTGCGCGCTGTCAGAAACAACAATGAGAAAACAAAACAAACTGAAATAACTAGTTACTAAAAGGGAAAAACGTAAACTAACTAGAACTTAGCTGTGTTGCTCCCCGGCAACGGCGCCAAAATTTTATCGCGCATCGTTGTGCGCGTCAAATATAATTCCTTCCTCTTCCACTAGTACAGCGGTTAAGTAAGGGTCGATCTCCACAGGGAGCAAGTAGCTCAGTTCTAGCCAGTGACCTACACTTACGAAGATTGGGGGGTGAGTGAGTGGGTTGCGCAGTGCGCGAGTAAACAGTGGTATCGTAACGCAGGAACTTGCACTAGACGTGCGCAGGCAGTAGAGATTAAGTACTATGACTATGAGAAGTATCGTCGCAGACAATCCTCTATGAGTGTATTCCTTATCATTGACTCTAAATGTCTATAGCTCGAGTTGCTAATGTTAGTGTCCGATCAAGGCTTCCTAACATGTGCGCATGTTCCGATCAAAGTTCATGTGCTATTAATTCTTACACTAGACTTAAACAACTACGAATCCGATCAAGGTAGTAATTGCCTATCCTAGCGCGTTACTCCTAGTTGGCACCGTCAGGCTATTCAACTAGTTTAACAAACAACAACAAGTAACAAGAGTAAGATTGCGGTTCAAGGCTTCCCCTACTCATGCAACAAGCTGCTAGTAATGTGCACAGAATTAATATAATCAAGCAAGTTATGCATTAAGTGCAAGTCTCAAAGGAAATACTCATAGATTCATGTCCAACCGATACTAAGCGTTTAGCTAGACATGCTAGTGATAAACATCATAGAATAGTAAAATAAGGTCTAATGTATCTGAGAAACAAGTAGCAAACAGTGCGTGCAGTATGTCTCTCGGCTGGCGCAGTCGGCTGGCGCAAGTCCTCTCAACAAGTCCGTGTGTTTTCCAGATTACCGCTCTCTTGCTCTCTCGTGGCCCTCTGATGTGGGGTGTTGCCTCTCTGTGTGTCTCCCTAATTGATGTCTCAAACCCTAGACTTCCTCCCCTTTATATACTACTCAAGAGGTCCATCCGTGGCAACTTCCAAATCTGGTCATGTCAGGATTAGGAAATACTGGACTCTGTGCCTGGCGCACGGCATACTGTTTAGCGCATTGGTCGGCGCAACTCTGCTGTCTCTCGCCATTTCTTCTGTTTGCGCCGCTAGCTCCGCAGGCTGTGTGCTGCGCGTCCTAAACGCTGCCTGTTAGCGCGTATCCGACTTAGGCCCTTGTTCTGCCCTGAAATACAAAAACACTGGAAACCAGTAATCTTGTACATAAAATAATGCAAACAAGCATGGGGATATGATCCAAATAATGCGTATAAATAGGCTCTATCAAGAGTCCCAGAGAGGATCTCAGGTCTTCGAACCGTACTGTGTCCAGAGGTTTCGTGAAGATATCAGCAAGCTGTTTGGCCGACACAACATGCTGGAGAGCAATAATTTTCTTTTCCACCAGATCTCGGATGAAGTGATGCCGAATATCAATGTGTTTGGTTCTGCTGTGCTGAACAGGATTCTTGGAGATGCTGATAGCACTCATGTTGTCACAGCAGAGAGTCATTTCACCTTGATCGAGTCCATACTCACCCAGCATTTGCTTCATCCACATCATCTGTGCACAGCAACTCCCGGCAGCTATGTATTCTACTTCAGCTGTAGATAGCGAGATGCTGTTCTGTTTTCTACTGAACCAGGACACCAGGTTGTTTCCCAGGAAGAAGCAGCCTCCAGAACTGCTCTTGCTATCCTTAGAACATCCTGCCCAGTCCGCATCACTATATCCTACCAGGTTTGCATTCGTATCCTTAGTATACCATAAACCATAGTGCACAGTACCTCCAACATACCGAATGATTCGCTTAACTAGCTGCAAGTGACTATCTTTGGGGCAGGCTTGAAATCTAGCACAAACTCCTACTGCAAAGGAGATGTCGGGACGACTGGCAGTCAGGTACAGTAAGCTCTCAATCATACTTCTGTAGATAGTCTGACTCACTTCCACTCCATGTTCATCTATGATGGCTTTGACATGAGTGGCAGCAGGCGTTCGTTTATGACTGGCTTTATCTAGCTGAAGTTTCTGCACAAGATTCTTGCTGTACTTGCTTTGTGCAATAAAGATTCCATCTTCTTCCTGGGTGATCTCCAGCCAAGGAAATACGACAGTTCTCCGACCATGCTCATTTTGAATTCCTTCTGCATGTGATCCACAAACTGCTTCACCAGGTGCTGAGACTTCGATCCAAAGACAATGTCATCCACATATATCTGCGCAATGATCACATCCGACTTGGTTCTTTTCACAAATAAAGTTTTGTCAGCTCCCCCTCTTTTGTAACCATGGTTTTCAAGAAGGACTGTCAGCCGCTCGTACCATGCTCGAGGAGCCTGTTTAATAGAGCTTTCTTCAGTTTGTACACGTGCTCCGAGTGATGAGGATCTTCAAAGCCTTTTGGCTGGGCAACATACACTTCTTCAGAGAGGTCTCCATTCAGAAACGTACTTTTGACATCCATTTGATATAGTTTAAATCCTAGGAAGCAAGACGTAGCTAGGAGCAGTCTGATGGCCTCCGGTCCAGCAACTGGAGCAAAAGTTTCTTCGAAATCTAGTCCCTCAATTTGAGTGTATCCTTGAGCAACAAGTCTGGCTTTGTTTCTTGTGATATTTCCCTTTTCATCAGTTTTGTTTTTGAAGATCCACTTGGTGCCTATAATGTTTACTCCTTTAGGTTTGTCCATGATAGAGCCTATTTATACACATTATTTAGATCCTAACCCTATGCTTGTTTGCATTATTTTATGTACAAGATTACTGGTTTCCAGTGTTTTTGTATTTCAGGGAAAAACAAGGGCCTAAGTCGGATACGCGCTAACAGGCAGCGTTTAGGACGCGCATCATACAGCCTGCGGAGCTAGCGGCGCAAACAGAAGAATTGGCAGAGTCGACCACGGTGCGCTAACCGATTGCGCTAACCAAGATGCCGTGCGCCATGCGCAGATGGTGGTGTTTCCAAATCCTGACACCACCAGATTTGGAAGTTGCCAAGAATGGGCCTCTTGAGCAGTATATAAAGAAGAAGAAGGCTAGGGTTTTATCATCATATACCATCATATCACATCACAAGCGAGACCAGAGCTTCAGAGACACAAGATATCAGCGAGAGAGAGCCAGATTAAAAAACACACGAGCTTGCTGAGAGGACCTGCGCTAGCCGACTGCGCCAGCCAAGACTACAACCTGCACGCACTGTTTGCTATTGTTTTCTTGGATACTTTAGTTATTATTTACTATTTCTATGATGTTTACTACTAGCATGTCTAGCTAAACGCTTGGTATTGGTTGGGCATGAATCTATGAGTATTTCCTTTGAGACTTGCGCTTAATGCATAGCTTGTTTGCTTATATTAATTCTGTGCACATTGTTGGCAGCGAGTTGCATGAGTAGGGGAAGCCTTGAACCGCAATCTTACTCTTGTTGCTTGTTGTTGTATGTTAAACTAGTTGAATAGCCTGACGGCGCCAACTAGGAGTAACGCGCTAGGATAAGCAATTGCTACCTTGATCGGATTCGTAGTTGTTTAGTCTAGTTCAAGAATTAATAGCACATGAACTTTGATCGGAACATGCGCACATGTTAGGAAGCCTTGATCGGACACTAACTTAAGTGAAATCAAACTATAGACGTTTAGAGTCAATGATAAGGAATGCGCTCATAGAGGATTGTCTGCCCAATACTTCTCATAGTCATAGTATTTAATCTCTACTGCCTGCGCACGTCTGGTGCAAGTTCTGCGTTAGCTACTATTTACTTGCGCATCGCGCAACCCCAATCACTCACCCCCCCCCCCAATTTTCTTAAGTGTAGGTCACTGGTTAAAAATGAACTGCTTGCTCCCTGTGGAGATCGACCCTGACTTAACCGCTGTACTAGTGGAAGAGGAAGGATTAATTTGACGCGTACAACGACGCGCGATCAGTCCACCAAGTCCCAAACATCGTGTCTCTCGAACTCTGCTAGTTCTTCTTGCATAGCTATCATCCAGAATTCGTCACTCATAGGTTCCTTGAAGTTCTTCGGTTCTATACTGGATAGGAAGCAGGTATTGAGGTAAGCGTTGCTTCTGGTCTCCTTCTTTCTGTCGGGTCCCCAATCACATTGATCAGCGGATGATTCTTCTGAATCTTCTTTGGAGGCTGCCTTGATGGTGGTTCATGAGTCTCATTATTCTGTTCTTCATGCAAGCTCTCAAATTGTTCGTCTGGACTTTCTGCTTCAGCACTTGCTGTAGCATCTTCTGGAGCCGAAGTTTGTTCATTTCTGCTCTGACTGGCAGGAGCATCTTGAATGTCAGAGTCTTCGTCGTCTAGGACAGTGGAAGAGATTTCTTCAGCATCGTTGACTACTACATTTATGGATTCCATCACTGTCCTTGTCCTCTGGTTGTGCACTCGATATGCCCTACTGTTCATTGAATATACTAGGAAGAATCCAGCATCGCTCTTTGGATCAAGCTTTTTCCTATACTCCCGATCTCTCAGAATGAAGCAATCACTTCCAAAGGTGTGAAAGTATTTGACTGTGGGCTTCTTCTGATTCCAGAGCTCATAGCAAGTCTGGTTGGTTCCTTTGCGTATAGTGACTCTGTTGATGATGTAGCATGCGGTGTTCATTGCCTCGGCCCAGAATCTCAGAGGAACCCTCTTGGCATGAATCATGACTCTGGCCATCTCTTGTATTGTTCGGTTCTTTCGTTCCACTACACCATTCCGCTGAGGAGTGATGGGAGAGGAATACTGATGTGAGATACCCCTTTGACGATAGAACTCATCAACCGCTTCGTTTTTGATGATGTAGTATGGCAGTGTTTGACAAAACCAGCACAAGTGAACAAGGAGCAGCTACAGCAGGGGATGCTATAGCAGGAGCTTGTTCAAGTGGCTGCAACATCTGTCCATGAAGCAGCAGCAACCTGGGCTTGGCTAGAAGGCCTGGCAGCTCTACGGAGAACACTAGAAGAATATTTTAAAGTGCTGTGGAGAATATTCCAGTGGGGTTTCCTAGCTAGAGAAGGAGATTTGTGTTGAAGATCAAAATCAAATCTAATCTCCTAAATTTTAGGAGATAATTGTTCTTTTTGGGACATTGCTTAATTCTGGTCTTACTTAAAGCTGGTGCTGCTATTTAAGAGAAAGGAGTTCAGAGCAGAGAGGTTGATCGAAGCTGAGGGATACACGAGTGCATACACAGAATTCAGAGAGAGCAATTTTGGTGTGCGACGGACGAGTTCTTCGATCATCACCCGAGAGCAGAGCGTGAGCGCAGAGCTGTGGTGACAGAAGGAGAAGGAGATCAGGACTTGCGTAGTCTGATCTGAGCTTGATCTGGAAGCCAATTCAGAGCAGTGGTGCTTGTTGGTTGATCAAGGGCAGCCGCGAAAGAACTGACGAGTGAGTGGCTCGGTCGAGTGTCTAAGCGGCAGTTCTCGCTAGTGGCAGGAGGTCACTGAGTGAGGGGGAGTATTCCAGAGTGTGCAGCGCTCATGGAACTGTTCGATCGGCTCGGCAGAAGGCTTTGGAGCGACGCGGACATTTGTGCATCAGCTGTGTGCTACAGCAGTTGCTACAGCAACCCTGCAAAGTTAAGTGTAGTTTAGAATAGGCTGAGTTTTGGGGAGACAGTAGCTATTCTAGATTGACATTTGTAGAGGGTGTGCAGACACAAGTTAGAGCCTGTTCTGATTGTGTCGAGTGATCCACACAAGGTTGAGTAGCATAGGTTGCGTGGAGTTGTAACCGAGTGTACTTGGAGACCTTTGTGTTAGTGGATTGAGGACTGGAGAATAGTCCTCCCCAGACGTAGGCAGTTGGTCGAACTGGGTGAACAAACTTCTATCTTGTTCATTGTTTGCTGAGATAATTTCCGAGTGAACAAGAGTGTGCTGCAGCAACTACTTGTTCACAAATCTGTCTGACTGAGACGCTGCGAATTTCAGTTTTCAAATTCCCTACCATGATCACTGCGGATGTTGGTGATTCTAAGATTTTTCTGTTGCTCTAGTCGGGACACCAAAGAGACTATGACTTTTACAGTATCTGATTTCTCCCTGACAAAATCAATCCAAGTGAACCGGGTATAGTCATCAACACAGACGAAGGCATATCTTTTCCTCCCCATACTCTCAACTTCCACAGGACTCATCAGGTCCATGTGTATCAACTGGAGAGGTCTGGTTGTATTTGTATCTTTGACTTTCGGGTGTGAAGCCTTTTTCTATTTCCCAATCTGACAGTCTCCACAGATGGAGCTTGTCTCCCCTTTAATCAGCGTATTCCTCTAACTAACCCTTCTGCTGTAATTTTTTTCAGAGTCCTCAGGTTGACATGACCCATCCTACTGTGCCAGAGATTCATTTCCTCTGCATTAGTCAGCATGCATCTTGGTGAAAGAGAGTTTGTGCCTACTTTGAGAAGATAGCAGTAGCTTTTTGATCTGGCCCCCTCCATTATACAATCTCCAGCTTTCTTGAAGACTTGGCATGAATCTTTCGTAAACCTAACCTGTTGAGTGCCATCACACAGCTGGCTGATGCTTATGAGGTTCGCCTTCAGTCCTACCACCAGCATGACATTGCTTAGTTTGGGCATCCCTTCAACTGCCAGTGTTCCTTTACCTGGAACTCTTCCCTTCAGGCCATTTCCAAACTTCACCCGTTGTTCTAAGCAAGGAGTTATATTCTTCAAGAAGGATCTTTCTCCCGTCATATGCCCCGAGCAGCCACTGTCAAAGTACCAGCTAACTTGATTCGAGGAACTTGCTGTGCTGACAAGTGCGAGATGCTGAGTTCTCTCATATTTCTGCTTAGTTGGTTTCCTGTCTGAACCCTTCCTGGTGTATGTTGAACGACAGTTCCTCTTAATGTGACCTTTGTGCCCGCAGCTATAGCATAGCATCTTTTATACTTTAACAACGTCTTGACATGTTGATACAGGGGTTGCTGTAGCAGGAGCTGATTCACCCTTCCTTGTGTTTTTCTCCCTTTCCTGACTAATCTGTATCTGACCATGTTGCATTCATCTTCGCTCAGATATGTCTCGACTTCACTTCTACTGGTAGAAAAAGCATTTTTCAACTCATCCTTCTTCATTGGTTTGCTGATACAGTCGACTTGTCGATGGCCATATCCTTCACAGTTCCAACACTGCATGCCCTTTCTTTTGTCTCTCTTCTCATCATCATTTTGGGCAGGTTCCTTCCCTCTCCTTTGATTTCCTCCACCTCTTCTAGGTGGCCTTTGTGAGAATAAGCTTTGTCCAGATCTTGACTCCATGTTTTTCAAGAGCTTCCCGAGATTCTTTACTAATAGGCTCAGGGGGTCGTCTGAAGTTGGCTTCTTTACTTCTATTTCTGCATTCAGTTCTATATTTTCTTTAGGAGTGGGCTCTTCTTTAACCAGCTTCATCTCAAATTGTTTGAGGGATCCAACCAATTCTTCCAGCCTCAAATGTCTGACATTTTGAGCTTCTTCAATGGCCATCACTTTCATGTCAAATCTTGTGGGCAACGATCTGAGGACCTTCCTAATCAGTTTCTCTTCAGGTTCTCAAACTGCGTAGCAATAATCTGTAATCTTGACAGCTTTACTTTATCAGTTCCTTCATGGGCAGTTTGCAGGATTTCCCAAGCTTGCTTGGCCATATCACAGTTTGATATCAACATAAAATTGTTAGCATCAACCGCAGCAAAGATAGCATTCAGAGCCTTTGAATTACCAGTTGCTGCAGCTCCCTCTTCAGCAGTCCATTGTTCTTCAGGTTTCATCCGTGTAACTCCCTGTTCATCCATGGTGATCAGAGGAGACCACTGGACCACGATAGCTCTCCAGGTCTTCTCATCAATGGCTTTGAGAAAGGCCTTCATCCTAGCCTTTCAATATCCATAGTTGCTTTCTTCCAACAATTGAGGTCTGCTCGTGCTCTGTCCTTCCTTCATTGTTCCTTGACTTCTTCAGAGGCGATGTAGGATCTTTTACTCTGTGTGTTGAGCTCCCGCTCTGATACCAATTGAAATTCGCAGCGCCTCTGATAAATAGATTTGTGAACAAGCAATTGCTACAAGGACAAATGTTTGTTCACCCAGTTCAACCAATTCCCTACGTCTGGGGAGGACTCTTCTCAGTTCTCAATCCACTAATCTCAAGGTTTCCAAGTACACACGGTTACAACCCACGCAACCTATGCTACTCAACCTTAGGTGGATCCTCGTACACAATCAGAACAAGATCTGACTTGTATCTGCACACCCTCTACTGATATCTATCTAGAGTAGCTACTGTCTACTCGAAACTCAGCCTATTCTAAACAATGCTCAGAGTCTGCAGGGTTGCTATAGCATCTGCTGTAGCACACAACTGATGCACAAACTGTCTGCGTCGCTCCAAGCCTTCCTCTGAGCCGTTCGAACGATTCCACGAGCGTTGCACACTGTAGAATACTCCCCCTCACCTAGTGACCTCCTGCCACTGGCAAGAGCTGGCCTTCTACAGATTGCCCGAGTCCTCCACTTGACAATTCCTCCGCGGCCTACCTTGATCAACCAACAAGCACCACTGCTCTGAATTGGCTTTCCCGATTAAGCTTGGATCAGACTACGCAAGTCCTGATCACCCTCTGCTTCAGTCACCATAGCTCTGCGCTCACGCTCTGCTCTCGGTGAAGATCAAAGATTTCCTCGCACACCACAAATTACTCTCTCGGAATTCTGTGTGTATACTCGTTCTCGCTCACTTCTTTGATCAATCTTTATTCTCTAAAGGGTCTTCTTTATATAGGAGCACCCACTTCCATCATTATCAGATTATAGCTCCAAAAGCAAAAACCCCTAATTTGTAGGAGATTAGATTTGATTGGCAAATCTAATCTTCTACAATTAAATCATCTTCTTCAGCTGGGAATCTCTAGTGGAATATTCTCTGCAGCCACTCTGAACCTCCTCTGATGCTCTTCGAAGGACTGCCACGCCCTCTTTCCAAAGACTCAGGTTGCTGCTACTCAGATAGACGCTACAGCTCTTCTGAACAAGCTCCTGCTATAGCTCTCTTGCTATAGCTGCTCCTTGTTCACTGATAGAGCCTAGTTATACACATTATTTAGGTCATAACCCTATGCTTGTTTGCGATATTTCATGAGCAAGATTACTCGTTTCCAATGTTTTTGTATATCAGGTCAAAACGAGTCCTTAAGTCGGATACGCGCTAACAGGCAGCGTTCTAGGAGTGAAAGATCAGCCTGAGGAGCTAGCGGCGCAAACAGAAGAAGAAATGGCGAAAGACAGCAGAGGTGCGCTAACCATATGCGCTAGCCGATGCCGTGCGCCAGGCGCAAAATCCAGTGACCAGATTTGGAAGTTGCCAAAGGTGAACTTCCTGGGCAGTATATAAAGGAGAGGAGGTCTAGGGTTTCACAACAACACGGAGAGGCAGCACCACGGCCTCAGAGGAGGCACTGCGCGGCAGAACTGGAAAACACACGGACCTGTTGAGAGGAGTTGCGCCAGCCGACTGCGCCAGCCAAGAGAAGACACTGCACGCACTATTTGCTACCGTTTTCTCTGATACAGTAGTTGTTATTTACTATTTTATGATGTTTACCACTAGCATGTCTAGCTAAACACTTAGTGTTGGTCGGGCATGAATCTATGATGTATTACCTTTGAGACTTGAGCTTAATGCATAGTTTATTTACTTGTATTAATTCTGTGCGTACTGAGACAGTTAGTTGCATGAGTAGGGGAAGCCTTGAACCGCAATCTTACTTGTGTTGCTTGCTTGTCACCTGTTAAACTAGTTGCATGCGTAGGGGAAGCCTTGAACCGCAAACTTACCGTGACAATTAGGAGTAACGAGTTAGGGTAGGCAGTTGCTAATGTGACAGGATTCGCAGCTGTTTAGTCTAGTTCTAAGGATTAATAGCACATGAACTTTGAACGGAACATGCGCACGTGTTAGGAAGCCTTTACCGGACACTAACCCAAGTAAAACACAAGCTATAGATGTTTGGAGTCGATGATAAGGAATGCATTCATAGAGGATTGTCTGCCCAATACTTCTCATAAAGATAGTACTTAATCTCTACTGCTTGCGCACGTCTAGTGCAATTCCCCGCGTTACGATATTCGCTGCTACTCGCGCATCGCGCAAAACCCCCAATCACTCACGCAACCCCCGTTTTCTTAAGTGTAGGTTACTGGCTAAAACTCACTGCTTGCTCCCTGTGGAGATCGACCCTTACTTAACCGCTGTACTAGTGGGAGAGGAAGGATTATATTTGACGCGCACAACGACGCGCGATCAAATTTTGGCGCCGTTGCCGGGGAGCAACACAGCTAAGTTTTAGCTAGCTTACATTTCTCATTTTAGTAACTAGTTATTTCATTTTGTTTTGTTTTCTCGTTGTTGTTTCTGACAGCGCACAATCACATCAGCCTGCGCAACCTTGAAACAGTTGCGCTGCGCAGATTCTAGTTGCGCACTGACATACGCAACAACTTCGTTGCCATTTAATTTCGTTTCTTGAGTTTGGATCAGGACATGGAGGATAACAGTGTGGTTGGAGATAACCTAGGAGACAGAACCCCAGAGGAAGCAAGGGCACATAACCGCGCAGCCCTATTCAGAGAGGAAGTGCAGCGTGAGGTCGACGCACGGATGGCCGCTGAACCATACATTGCGCCACCCGTTCGTCCAGTCGCGAGGCGCAGGACAGTGCGCGAAATGTCAGCCCCACTCACTGTTAACCAGCCATGGTGCATAGTGCTTCCGCCCAACGGACAGTTCGAACTGAGGAGCTCACTCATCCATCACATGCCCAAGTTTCACGGAATGAACAACGAAAATCCAGTCAAGCATGTGCGGGAGTTCCTAATCATTTGCGAGAACATGAAGACCTTGGGGGAGAACGATGAAGCGCTGAAGATGAAGGCGTTCCCATTTTCATTGAGCGATGCAGCCAAACACTGGCTGATGAGCTTACCCGCAGGATCAATCCACACATGGGAGCAGCTGCAGAAGAAATTCTTAGACAAATATTATCCAGCAGCGAAGATTGCGCTGCTGAGAAGGGAATTGGCCGCGCCAAGGCAAGGCGCAGGGGAGTCTCTGTCAGAATACTACGAGCGTTTCAGGGAGCTAGAAGCCAACTGCTACAATCACGGGCTTCCCCAGAATGTGCTGATAGAGAACTTTCTGAATGGACTGCTGCCCATGGAGCTGCGACTACTGAATGCATGCGCAGGAGGGGACATTTGCAACATGTACCCGGAGGATGCATGGCAGCTGATAGAAGATTCTGCTGGGCAGGTAAGACATCAATTGACACTTGAAAGTAGTCGTAATCGTTCTGTGCATCAGGTAGAGGCAAGCGCTGAGATCAAAGAAATGAAGGCCATGCTACAGAAGCTGATGAGTGCGCAGAGCGCACAACCAGTTGCGCCAAAGGTATGTGAATTCTGCAGGTCCACTGAGCACAAGACAGACGAATGCCCAACACTTTTTGAAGAAACTGGAGATGTAAATGCCCTTGGAGGATGGGACAACAGAGGACCGCAGAGGCAGAATCAGCCGCGCTTTGGGCTTGCTGCAAATGGATTCAGATGGAGAGAAGAGAACAATTTCCAGAGGCAGCCCACTGATCAGCGCGCGCCACAGCAGACGCAACAAGCTGCACCCTACAATCCACCGCATCGCCGCACAGACGCACCAGCGCAGAACAATCAGCAACCAAAGCGATCCTTGGAAGATATCATGGGGCAGCTAGCAGACACAGTGCGCAAGAATGACGAAAAGTATGACAAGAGGTTCGAATCCATAGAAAAGCATCTATCACAAATTGCAACCACGGTGTATGAGCTGAAAAAGAGCGATGGCAACCTGCCTTCGCAAGTGATTCAGAACCCTAAGGGAGGAGTTAATGCAGTAACACTGAGGACTGGGCGCACAGTGGGAACAGAGCAGACCGCGCAGGCGCCCGCGCAACCAGTTGCGCAAGTCCCAGATCCAGCAGCTCAGAGTGCGCAACCAGAGCCAGAGGCGCAATCAGAAGCGCCAACCACGAACCAGCAGGGCAAAGCGCCAGGTATGTCTCACTCGACAAACAAGGACAAAAATTGTACTAACATACCTGCTCCTTTCCCTGTGCAGGCACCACTGGCGAGAAAAGAAGCACTGGACAAGGAACTATATGAGCTGTTCCGCAAGGTGGAAATCAACATACCTCTCATAGAAGCTATTCTACAGATTCCCAGGTATGCGAAGTTTTTAAAAGAGCTGTGCACAAATAAAAGGAGGACAGGCGAATGCGCACAGGTAATGCTAAATGCGCAGGCCTCAGCAATCGTGCAACAAAAGGTACCACCTAAGTGCCGAGATCCAAGTACATTCACTATCCCTTGCACCTTAGGTAAAACCACGGTAAGCAATTGCATGATCGATTTAGGCGCATCAATCAATTTATTACCATATTCTCTCTATGCGACCTTGCGCCTTGGACCACTAAAACCTGCAGGTCTCACAATTCAGCTAGCAGATAGATCGTGCAAACAACCTGCAGGCATGATAGAAGATGTCCTAGTTCGAGTGGGAGAGCTGGTGTTCCCAGCAGACTTTTATGTGCTCGAAATAGAGGGTGAATCAAGAGCCAGCGGTGCGCAGATCCTCCTAGGCAGACCGTTTCTGATGATTGCGCGCACGAAGATAGACGTGTGGAGGGGCACGCTGTCCATGGAGGTTGATAGGAAAGAAATCTACTTCGACATATTCAAAGGAATGCAGCACCCTCATGAAGACGCCACAGTGCACGCGATGGGCAGCATAGACGACTTGGTTGCAGATGCGCAGGGCGAGCTAGTTCCCAAGCGCATTCAGGCTGGATGGCGCATGAGCATTGCGCCAGAGCCGCCACCAGATGCACCAGAGGGAGAACTGGAAACTATCGCTCATCTTTTTTTTTTCTCCCTCTTTACCTAACCTCGTTACTTATGATTTATCACATACTATTACCCATGCTGACCACCTTTTCGATCCTTTGCGCAGGACCAAAGAGCACGCAACACATACACAAGCGCGGGGCAACTCAGGAGCAAGAGTGGGGGAGGTCGCTGGCACACTTTCACGCAAGTAACGAGGTACAGTCGAGCCAACGACGTTAAACAAAGGCACTTGTCGGGAGGTAACCCGACACGTTTTTACTTTTACACGTTTTTTTTCTTATATTCGTTCTTTTTGCATTGCATGCATGTGCGCTCCCCATGCGCTTGAGCTTGAGTCGTGGGGACACGTCTCTGTTCAAGTGTGGGGGGGGGCGTTACTCTTACAATTCATGTTTTGAGCATTTTTAGTATAGCTTAGTTTAAGTTGAAGAGAATTAGTAGCAGTAGTGCGCTAAGGTGCAGGATGCGCATGCGCTCCAACTTGTTTTGCGCTATCCGTATTGCGTGCGCCGTTCTCTACTGTTTTAGCATAATTTTTTCGTTTTTTTCTGCTCCTGTTAGTTGGGATATACAGGGGATGTGGAGTTGATAGAAATGCTCCAGAGAGGCGGTTAGTCGCTTGTGCTTCGAAGGCGAGGTATATGGTCGAGTGCGCTAGTGGAGGCCGGTGCTTCGCAACCTTCGGAACAAAAGAGCGCGCTCAGTCACGCAGATGCCAAAGGCGAAATACCCAAAGCGTGGCGAGGTGGGAAAACAGACCACCTTCTCTCTGGAAGCCGAGCTAAGGAAAGCGGGCGCGGTTGCAAACGCGTGCGCCGACCGGCGCAGACAGACCAAGGAGGGAGAGCGGAACGAGTTCCATAGCTGCTATCCGAAGGCTGAGATTGGAACTGTTCTGGGAATGAAACAAATTGGAAAGGAAGCTGTACAAAAGAAAAAATACCAGCAGAAGCAGATGATTTGCGTTACAAAGAATCAGCATGCGCACTACTTAGTACCTGCGTGCGCAAGACCACAAGGATATCATCAAAGGCTCAGGTTCCCAGGAAGTGTGCGAACGAATCACGCACTATAAGAAGCTCGCGCAAGAAACCATATACCTATCTTCGGAGCGGGAGCTGACAACCAGGAGCCTAAGAAGAGCTATCTCCCAGTCATCCAAAGATCTTCATCCCGGCTGAGAGGTAATGAAATTTCGGGATTATTATATTAGAACTCTTGAGTGCAGTTGTGCGCAGGTGATAGAGCAGCACAAGTTGAGCAACTGTGCATTTTGCGCTAGAATGCAAGGCTGTGCGCTAGTCTCCAGAAAAGGTAATTGTATCCGCGTTTCAGTACTTGTTCGGGACGAACAAGGGGCAAGTGTGGGGGGTTTGATAGAGCCTAGTTATACACATTATTTAGGTCATAACCCTATGCTTGTTTGCGATATTTCATGAGCAAGATTACTCCTTTCCAATGTTTTTGTATATCAGGTCAAAACGAGTCCTTAAGTCGGATACGCGCTAACAGGCAGCGTTCTAGGAGTGAAAGATCAGCCTGAGGAGCTAGCGGCGCAAACAGAAGAAGAAATGGCGAAAGACAGCAGAGGTGCGCTAACCATATGCGCTAGCCGATGCCGTGCGCCAGGCGCAAAATCCAGTGACCAGATTTGGAAGTTGCCAAAGGTGAACTTCCTGGGCAGTATATAAAGGAGAGGAGGTCTAGGGTTTCACAACAACACGGAGAGGCAGCACCACGGCCTCAGAGGAGGCACTGCGCGGCAGAACTGGAAAACACACGGACCTGTTGAGAGGAGTTGCGCCAGCCGACTGCGCCAGCCAAGAGAAGACACTGCACGCACTATTTGCTACCGTTTTCTCTGATACAGTAGTTGTTATTTACTATTTTATGATGTTTACCACTAGCATGTCTAGCTAAACACTTAGTGTTGGTCGGGCATGAATCTATGATGTATTACCTTTGAGACTTGAGCTTAATGCATAGTTTATTTACTTGTATTAATTCTGTGCGTACTGAGACAGTTAGTTGCATGAGTAGGGGAAGCCTTGAACCGCAATCTTACTTGTGTTGCTTGTTTGTCACCTGTTAAACTAGTTGCATGCGTAGGGGAAGCCTTGAACCGCAAACTTACCGTGACAATTAGGAGTAACGAGTTAGGGTAGGCAGTTGCTACTGTGACAGGATTCGCAGCTGTTTAGTCTAGTTCTAAGGATTAATAGCACATGAACTTTGAACGGAACATGCGCACGTGTTAGGAAGCCTTTACCGGACACTAACCCAAGTAAAACACAAGCTATAGATGTTTGGAGTCGATGATAAGGAATGCATTCATAGAGGATTGTCTGCCCAATACTTCTCATAAAGATAGTACTTAATCTCTACTGCTTGCGCACGTCTAGTGCAATTCCCCGCGTTACGATATTCGCTGCTACTCGCGCATCGCGCAAAACCCCCAATCACTCACGCAACCCCCGTTTTCTTAAGTGTAGGTTACTGGCTAAAACTCACTGCTTGCTCCCTGTGGAGATCGACCCTTACTTAACCGCTGTACTAGTGGGAGAGGAAGGATTATATTTGACGCGCACAACGACGCGCGATCATTCACATATGCTGGACTTCTGCTATAGCAGCATCTTGTTCACTTGTATTGGTTTTGTCAAACACTGCCATACTGCATCATCACACAACACTCTTTTTATCTCATTTTTGCTTGCCATGTAACAACATTTTTCCTCTCTTGCTCTCATAATGGCAGAAACTCTCTCTTTTTCTTTTCTCTCGTCACTTTTTTTCTCACTTCTCTCATTTTGTTTTTCTCTTTTTCTCTCATTTTCTTTTTTTGTCATTCTCTCATGGGATTTTTGTAACTGAATTTGGTCCTCCATGACCTGTTTTGGATTTAACGGAACAAGGGTAATAGGTTGCTTTCTAATAATGAAAGAATACTTATTTGTGAACCCATCATGTGTGGCCTTTCGATCGTACTGCCAAGGCCTCCCTAATAAGATGTGACAAGCTTGAATAGGAAACACGTCACAAAGCACTTCATCCTCATATTTACCAATAGAAAATGGTACCTTTACTTGGCTGACAACTCTAACATCACCGCAATCATTAAGCCATCGCAGCCAGTATGGTTGGTTATGGTTCATTGTCTTTAATCCCAACTTTTCCACCAAATAATTGCTTGCTACATTTGTGCAACTTCCTCCATCAATAATGACGCTACACACCTTACCATTCACCATGCACCTCGTATGAAACAAGTTTTCCCTTTGGCACGTATCCTTCTCCTTAACATGGACATTGAGAATGCGTCTTGCCACTAGCAAATCACCAACAACAACGTTCTCCTCGTCATCATCACCATCATGTTCTAATGGTGACAATTCAGTATCTCCACATTCCTCATCTTCGGACTCCAACTCTCCAAAGGCATTTATCACCATTACTCTTTTGTTTACACATTGACTAGCAATATGCCCTCTTCCCTGACATTTGAAACACTTGATGTTACTAGATTTTGAAAAGGATGGGTTATGACTACCTGAGAAGCGTGGCCATGGGCTTAACATCCTTTGAAGCATCAAATTTTAGTTTGTACGGTGGCTGCTCCTCTCTTTTCGGATATGACTTCCATGAGTTAGTCACCCCCGATAATTGCCCTCTTCGAGACAAACTTCTCCTTTTCACTTGTTCGTCTACCTTAATGGCTTGATGTACCATATCTGACAAATCCACATAGTGCTACAACTCCACAACATCAGCGATCTCACGATTCAGCCTGTGCAAGAACCTAGCCATGGTAGCCTCTCGATCCTCCTCAACATTAGCACGAATCATTGCGACCTCTTTTTCTTTGTAGTACTCATCTACACACTTTTGCCCTTGAGTTGATCGCTGTAAATTTTGATACAAACTCCGATAGTAGTGGCTTGGCAGAAAACGCTTTCGCATTAGCCCTTTCATCTCATCCCACGTCTCTATTGCGCCTCCTATTATCAGCAGCTGATCCCACCAAATAATAGCATAATCAGTAAATTCAATTGCTGCCAACTTAACCTTTTTTACCTCGGAATAGTTGTGACACTCAAAGACCATCTCAATCTTTGTCTCCCATTCCAAGTATGCTTCAGGATCATTTGTTCCTTGAAAAGAGGGTATTTTGATCTTTATGCTTCCCAAATCATTATCCACTCTAGGCCTTCTCTCTCGCACATCTCCATCAGCCTCAAACTCATCATCAAGCTGCCTAGCACGCTGCCTATTGTGATTGTTGTTTTGCTGCCTATTTGGACCTCTCGCCTCCACTTGACCAACCTTTCGTGAATTGGCTCAATTTCAGCCCTCAACATGCGCCTCATCTCACCCAACAATGCTTGCATTTGAAGGTTGGGAAGTTGATGTGGCCCCTCTTCATCTCTTTGATCCTTTTCCATTTAGAAGAAAATGTTTTTTGAAGAAATAATGTAAGGACCTCACAAACACTCGCTCACGTGTTTCACTCAATATTGATGCACTCCCACTCATGTATGCACTCAAAATGAACTCACACTCTCCTGCCTTTTTCCACTCAATGAAATCAAAAGAAGAATCAGGTGGATATCAAAAAAAGTAGATTACCACCTATCGAAAGTTTGAAAGAAAAGGCAAAGGAAAGAAGGTTAAAAAAAGAAAAAAAACAACAGAAAGATTTGGTTGTGGGGTTGTTTTTTTGCTATTTCTATGAAGAAAATGAAAAGGAAGGGATACAAGAAAGTGAAGGGATATCCAACAAATTTTTTTTTTGTTTTTGCGGATAAGAGAATCAAAAAAAAGAATGCAAAGTAAAGGATATTCAAAAGCTTTTTTTTTTTTTTTTTTTTTTTGTATTCCTCGCAACTACAATACCTTCTCTTTTTTTTTCTTTAGCTGCTTTTTTTGTATGCTACCTTTTTTTTTGCTTTTTTTGTATGCTTTTTTTTTTTGCAGCTTTTTTTTCTCTTTTACTATTGCGATAAGGAATAACAAAAGAAGGAAATGAAAGTGAAAAGTTTAGGTATGAAAGGGACATAAAAAAGATAACTCAAACCTGCGTTGAAACAAGGCTCTGATACCAAACTGATATAAACCCCACCCTCTAATGTGATGGAAACCGTTATCTTGAGTTGGATCGTAACCAAAAATCTGTTAGAACGAGTTTGTTGAGCTCGATGACCCCTCACCTTATTTTGATGAGAAAACACGACTTCTTAGGATGAGCTTTAACCCCTCACCTTAACGCAAGTGGATAGCGTGATGAGAAACTAAGAACTTTAGATTCAAACGCCACATCAAGAATGGTGATTAGTTTGGATTTGAGCACCACAAGATTAACCTTGAGAAGTTCAGAAAGTTCAATGAAGAACAAAGAAAACACATGTTTCTCACAAGTTTAAAATTCATTGGATGTTGAAAATAATAGTGTAGCATCCCTTATATAGGGAATAGACAAGAAACTCAAAGAACTAAATAATAAAGATAAGACCCACATAATGACATTGAAGATAGGAGCAACTCTTGAGTTTTCTTGCAGTCCAAAAGTCTTCTATACTTATCTTCTCACGTTGCTTTTATGAGATGATAAGATTTAATATCATTTGCTCCTTTTTGGCAGTCAGCCCGACTTTCTTGAATAAGCCCATGTAGAGCTTCATATAACTTCTTTGCTCTTTGTCTTGTTATTGGCCCACTAGGAATTGACAATGGATCATTATGCTTATAGCCTTTATCTGATTTGGCTCCCATAGTCGCATCAGTTACCGAAAAAAATCAGGCTCTTAGCAGGGATAAGAGCCTGCCCTGAAAGAGAACAAGATTTCTGTAAAATATCCAGCAAGGCTTGAATAGTTTCCATGTCGTCCCTTGTGAATATTAGAACATCGTTAACAAAGAGAAGATGATTCAACTTTAAAGCTTCTCTTTGGTTTTAAACGGCTTCATAATCCCATCCTCCACTCTCTTATTAATCTCCTTTGACAACCACTTCATAACAAGAACAAAAAGAGTGGGGGTAAGGGGGTATCTCCTTGACGAACTCCCCTCGCAGATTTGAAATACCCATAGGTTTCCCCATTCCAAGCCACAGAGTAAAAAAAAAAAAAATTTAAACCAGCAAATTTATTAAAAAGGTTCAAAAAAGCCTGGATCATGGCGAATACAAGAGAGAATAAGCTTGACCCTCAAGCGCTAGTTAAGGTTAATGGACCCTAACTTAATAATGCTGAACATGTTATATTTCCAGCTCATTCTAAAATACAACAAAAATAAGAAAAACTGATTGGGAATTTTCGCATCACAACTAGACCAAACTTGATTGGAATCACAACTTGAGAACAAAACATAAAAAACAAACACCAAGCACGTACTAGGAATCCGAGCATTCTGATGCATTATCTTGCAGACTCAAACTAGCAATCATCCAATGCACCTGCATATTCTCAAGAAGGAAAATGTTTCTGACTTCCCAAAGATCCCACCCGACCAGATCTTCAACAAGTCATCAACAATGCTCACTATAGCCTTAACAAACACATTGGAGACTAGCCAAAGATGTAACCATAAACAAAAGCAGCTTAGGAACATCAAAACATAAAGACAGAAAATAGCTAGCTAAGCTGATACCAACAGGACAAGAAGAAGGCTGGCAACCTGCATCAAAAGCCTGCATCGCTACTAGAGGTGGGTTAGTATATGTGCTGCTCTTGAAAAGAGCAAGGTTGGTAATTTACGTCATTCTGAAGAGCGTACAACACAGCTTGGGGGAGAGACTCCATCTGCCTAGCTTATAAGAACCTAGGAGGAGACCAACATAAGGCATCGGCTGGCCTATTCAAGGAGTGGCTGATAGAGCCTATTTATACGCACTATTTAGGTCCTAACACTGTGCTTGTTTGCATTATTTTGTGTACAAGATTACTGGTTTCCGGTGTTTTTGTATTCCAGGATAAAACAAGGGCCTAAGTCGGATGCACGCTAATAGGCGCGTTTAAGGAGCGCAACACACAGCCTGCGGAGCTAGCAGCGCAGACAGGATAGGAGGTGGCAGATTCAGACTGCGGTGCGCAAACCAACTGCGCGAACCAACGTACGTAGTGAGCCATGCGCAGAGTAGCGGTGTTTCCAAATCTTGAACACCATAGGATTTGAAAGTTGCCAAGACTGTCCTCGAGCCTCACAAGCAGTATATAAAGAGAGGAAGGCTAGGGTTTGAGATATATCAATGAGAGAGAGCCAGAACTGAAAAACACACGAGCTGCTGCGAGGACCTGCGCCAACCGACTGCGCGAACCGAGACACAGCAACCTGCACGCACCTGCTTGTTACTGTTTCCTTGGACACTTTAGCTTTTATTTACTATTTCTATGAGGTTTACCACTAGCATGTCTAGCTAAACACTTTGTATCGGTTAGGCATGATTCTATGAGTATTTCCTTTGAGACTTGTGCTTAATGCATAGTTTGTTTGCTTGTATTGATTCTATACACACAGTTGACAGCTAGTTGCATGAGTAGGGGAAGCCTTGAACCGCAATATTACTCTTACTACTTGTTGTTATATGTTAAACTAGTTGGTAGCTTGACGGTGACAACTAGGAGTAACGCGCTAGGATAATCAGTTGCTACTGTGACAGGATTCGTAGCTGCTTAGACTAGTTTCAAGAATTAATAGCTCATGGACTTTGATCGGAACATGTGCACATGTTACGAAGCCTTGACCAGATACTAACTTCAGTAAATCGAACTACAGAAGTTTAGAGTCGATAAGGAATACATTCATAGAGGATTGTCTTTACCGATACTTTTCATAGTCATAGCACTTAATCTCTATTGCCTGCGCACGTCTAGTGCAAAATCTGCTTTCACTACTGTTCATCCGCACATCTGCGCAACCCAATCACTCACAACCCAATTTTCGTAAGTTGTAGGTTGCTAGCTAGAATGAGTCTGCTTGCTCCTTGTGGGATCGACCCTGACTTAGCCGCTATACTAAGTGGAGAAGGAAGAATTAATTTGACGCGTACAACGACGCGCGATCAAATTTTAGCGTCGTTCCCGATGATTATAGTTGCGTTGTGCAGATTATAGTTGCGCACTGACAGACGCAACAGCTTAGTTGTCTTTTAAATTCGTTTTCTTTGAGATTTAGAACAGGTCATGGAGGATAACAGTGTCGTTGGAGATAACTTAGGGGACAGAACCCCAGAGGGACCTAACAATGCGAGGGCATATAATCGCGCAGTTCGATTCAGAGAGGAAGTGCAGCGCGAAGTTGAAGCGAGGGTGGCCACTGAAGTGTATAATGAGCCACTCGCGCGACAGGTCGCGCGACGCAGAATAGTGCGCGAGATGTCAGCTCCAATCACGGTTAACCAGCCATGGTGCATGGTGCTTCCACCAGACGGTCATTTTGAGCTAAGGAGCTCGCTCAGTCATCACATGCCAAAGTTTCACGAGATGAACAACGAGAACCCAGTCAAGCATGTGCGAGAATTCCTAGTTATCTGCGAGAACATGAAGGCCGAAGGGGAGAGCGACGAAGCGCTGAAAATGAAGGCGTTCCCTTTTTCATTGTGTGATACGGCCAGGCATTGGCTAAGGAGCTTACCAGCAGGATCTATTCACACATGGGAGCAGCTTCAGAAGAAGTTCTTGGACAAATTCTACCCTGCAGCCAAGATCGCGCTACTCAGGAGAGAGTTGGCCGCACCTAGGCAGGGCGCAGGAGAATCACTATCGGAGTATTAGGAGCGTTTCAGGGAGCTGGAGGCTAACCGCTACAATCACGGCCTGCCCCAGAATGTGCTGATAGAGAATTTCCAGAACGGATTGCTACCAATGGAGCTGAGATTATTGAATGCATGCGCAGGCGGCGACATTTGCAACATGTACCCAGAGGACGCATGGCAGCTGATAGAAGACTCTGTTGGACAGGTAAGACATCAGCTAACACTTGAGAATAATCGTGCTCGTTCTGTGCATCAGGTAGAAACAAGCGTTGAGATAAAGGAGATGAAGGCCATGCTGCAGAAGTTGATGAATGCGCAAGGGGCGCAACCAGCTGCGCCAAGGGTATGCGAATTCTGCACGTCCACTGAGCACAAAAACGATGCATGTCCCACACTTATTGAGGAATCAGGAGATGTCAATGCTCTAGGAGGATGGGATAATAGAGGGCCGCAAAGGCAGAATCAGCCGCGTTTTGGACTAGACGCAAATGGGTTCAGATGGAAGGAGGACAACAGTTTCCAGAGGCAGTCCGCGGAGCAGCGCACACCATAGTAGACGCAACAAGCTGCGCCCTACAATCCACCGCATCGCCGCCCTGACGCACCAGCATAAAATAACCAGCAGCCGCGGCGATCCTTAAAAGATATCGTGGGCCAGCTAGCAGACACAGTGCGCAAGAATGATGAGAAGTATGACAAGAGGTTTGAGTCCATTGAAAAGCAGCTGTCTCAGATAGCTACCACGGTATATGAGCTGAAAAAGAGCGATGGCAACTTGCCTTCGCAAGTGATTCAGAATCCCAAGGGAGGAGTCAACGCAGTGACACTGAGGACTGGGCGCACAGTAGGAACAGAGCAGACCGCAAAGGCGCCCGCGCAACCAGGTGCGCAAGCTCCAGAGCCAGCACAGCCAGATGCGCAACCAGCAGCGCAAGCCACAGACCAGCAGGGCAAGGCGCCAGGTATGGCGCAATCAACAGACAAAAGCATAAATCGTACTAACATACATGCACCTTTTTCTGTACAGGCACCATTGGCTAGGAAAGAGGCGCTTGATAAGGAGCTCTACGAGTTATTCAGTAAGGTGGAAATAAACATTCCCCTTATTGAAGCAGTTCGGCAGATCCCTAGGTACGCCAAGTTCTTAAAGGAGTTGTGCACCAACAAGAGGAGGAAAGGCGAGTGCGCGCAAGTAATGCTACATGCGCATGCCTCAGCAATCGTGCAACATAAGGTACCACCTAAATGCCGGGATCCAGGTACGTTCACCATCCCATGCACCTTAGGTAAGACCACAGTAAGTAACTGCATGATTGACCTAGGCGCATCCATAAATGTGCTTCCCTATTCCTTGTATGCGTCATTGCGCCTTGGTCCACTAAAGCCTGCAGGTCTCACCATTCAACTAGCAGATCGGTCGTGCAAACAACCGACGGGCATGATAGAGGACGTCCTCGTCCGAGTAGGAGAGCTGGTGTTCCCAGCAGATTTCTACGTCTTAGAGATGGAGGGTGAGTCGAGCAAAGGAAGTGCGCAGATCCTATTGGGCAGACCATTTCTGATGACAGCGCGCACAAAGATAGACGTATGGAGGGGTACGCTCTCGATGGAAGTTGACGGCGAGGAAATTCACTTTAACATATTTAAAGGGATGCAGCACTCTCATGAGGACGCCACAGTACACGCGTTGGACAGCATAGACGACTTGGTTGCGGATGCGCAGTGTACGAGCGCAACAGAAGGATCAGGGCCGCTGACACAGGCAGAAATGGAGGCGCATGAGGATGAGCTGCGCAGTGCGGAACTAGTATCCAGACAGGTACACGATATAGTTAATGTCTGCACTGCTAATAAAATCTTGCCCTCTATTGAACAGGCACCCGAGGTCGAGCTGAAGCAACTCCCCGAGCACCTCAAGTACATATTCTTGGGAAATGAGGACACCCGGCCAGTAATCATAAAGAAAGGATTAGAAGAGGAGCAGGAGGCGCGATTACAAGAGGTGCTACGCAAGAACCAGCGCGCTATAGGATGGACACTTGCTGATCTGCGCGGAGTGAGCCCGGACGTATGCATGCACAGGATTCTATTGGAAGATGGTGCCAAACCATCCAGGGAGCCTCAGCGCAGATTGAATCCGAATATGATGGAGGTGGTACAGAAGGAGATCCTGAAGCTGCTTGACGCAGGAGTCATCTACCCAATCTCGGACAGCAAATGGGTGAGTCCAGTGCACGTTGTGCCGAAGAAAGGAGGAATCACAGTAGAGGAGAATGCGCTGGGCGAGCTAGTTCCCAAGCGCATGCAAACTGGATGGCGCATGTGCATCGACTACAGAAAGCTAAACGCAGTCACGCGCAAGGATCATTTTCCGCTGCCCTTCATGGACCAGATGCTAGATCGATTAGCGGGGAAGCCATACTTTTGCTTCCTGGACGGGTACTCAGGGTACAATCAGATACCCATAGCTGCGGTGGATCAAGAAAAAACTACGTTTACCTGCACATTCGGTACGTTTGCGTTTCGGCGCATGTCGTTTGGGCTGTGTAACGCGCCAGGTACGTTCCAACGTCTAGTCATGAGCATCTTTTCTGATATGATTGGTACATGCATAGATGTGTTCATGGATGATTTTACTGTTTACGGAGGTACCTTTGACGCATGCTTAATTAATCTTGATAAGGTCTTAGCGTGCTGCATTTCAAAAAACCTAGTGCTCAATTATGAAAAATGTCATTTTATGGTATCACATGGAGTAGTACTAGGACACATTATCTCGTAGAAGAGGATCAAGGTCCATAAAGCCAAAATAGATATTATTTCAAATCTGCCTTATTCCACTAACGTGCGCGATGTGAAATCATTCCTTGGGCATGCAGGGTTTTACAGGCGTTTCATAAAAGATTTTTCTAAAATTTGTATACCCTTGTCTAACCTCTTGCAAAAGGATGTGTGTTTCGAATTCACTGATGAGTGCAGGGCTGCTTTTGATAAGCTGAAGGAGGCACTGACGAGTGCGCTAGTGATGCGCGCGCCAGACTAGAGCCTGCCGTTCGAACTAATGTGCGACGCAAGTGACTATGCAGTAGGTGTAGTCCTGGGACAGCGCGTGGACAATAAGCCGCATGTCATCTATTATGCATCGCGCACACTGGACGCTGCGCAGAGGAACTACACCACCACGGAAAAGGAACTTCCGGCAATCGTGTTTGCACTAGAGAAGTTCCGCGCATATGTTCTAGGCGCCAGAGTCATCGTCTACACAGACCACGCAGCAATCCGTTACCTGATGTCCAAGAAAGAGACTAAGCCGCGCCTGATGCACTGGGTGCTCCTACTTCAGGAGTTCGACTTGGAAATCAAGGATAAGAAGGGAACGGAGAACACAGTCGCTGACCACCTGAGCAGGATAGTGAAAGCAGAGGAGCCAGGGCAGATCACGGAGACATTCCCTGACGAGCACCTGATGGCGCTGACAGGTAAGGTACCATGGTATGCGCACATTGCGAATTACCTAGTCACAGGTACGTTTCCTCCTCATTTCACTAAAAGCCAATGCATGAGATTAAAGCATGAGTCCAGGTATTACATTTGGGATGATCCGTATATGCTCAGAATAGGACCTGATCAGATTTTGAGGCGATGCGTGCTTGACCATGAAATACACTCAGTTTTAATGTTTTGTCATGCGCACGCATGTGGAGGACACTTTGGTCCAAGGCGCACGAGCAGAAAGATCCTGGATTGCGGATTTTATTGGCCACACTTGTTTAGTGCTCATATAACCACTGCAGGAATTGTGACAGGTGTCAGCGCACAGGGGGAATATCAGTGCGCAATGAGATGCCGCAGACGCCCATACTAGTGGATGAAATATTCGATATTTGGGGGATTGACTTCATGGGGCCATTTCCTCCTTCTTCCGGATATGAGTATATATTGGTCGCAGTGGACTATGTCTCAAAATGGGTTGAGGCTAAGGCCACCCGAAAGGATGATGGTAAGACGGTCGCTGACTTTTTGAGAACTAACATCTTTTGCAGGTACGGGGTGCCTAAGGCAATCATAAGCGACTAGGGGACGCATTTTTGTAATACGATAGTGGCGCAGGTATTCAAGCATTATGGAGTGCGCCACAAGACGTCCACCGCCTATCATCCTCAGACGAATGGCCAGGCCGAGGTTTCCAACCGAGAGATCAAGCGCATCCTGGAGAAAACTGTGAGACCATCGCGCAAAGACTGGAGCCAGCGCCTTGACGATGCGCTATGGGCATACAGAACTGCACATAAGACACCGATTGGGACTTCACCGTTTCGGTTGGTTTATGGAAAAGCGTGCCACCTGCCAGTGGAGTTGGAACACAAGGCATACTGGGCATTCCGCGTTTGCAATCTGACCTAGACGAGGCTGGTAAGTAGCGTGCATTTGAGCTGAGCGAGTTAGAGGAGCTGCGCCTAGATGCATATGAGGGGCTACGCGATTACAAGGCACGCACAAAAGCATTTCACGACAAAAACATCCTAAGACGCACCTTTGAGCCAAGAGACCAGGTACTATTGTTCTCTTCGCGCCTAAAGCTGATGCCTGGGAAGCTGCGCAGCAAATGGACGGGACCATACACGGTTACCAAGGTTTTCCCTTACGGAACAATCGAGTTAGAAAACGAGCACCAGCATCGTTTTCAGGTCAATGGGCAGAGAGTCAAAAAGTATTTAGGAGAACCTTGGGATGATACAGCGCGCGAAGTTGACTTGGCAGAGCCAGAAATAGAAGATGCGCAAGTTGCTGCGCCAGAGTCGCCACCAGATGCACCTGAGGGAGAACTGGGAACTATTGCTCATATTTCTTCTCCCTCATTGACTAACCTCGTTACTTATGATTTATCGCATGATATTAACCACGCTGACCACCCTTCCGTTCCTTTGCACAGGACTAAGAAGAACGCAACGCGCACACGAGCGCGGGGTCACTCAGGAGCAAGAGTGGGGGGGTCACTGGTGCACTTTTAAGCAAGTAACGAGGTACGGTTGAGCCAACGACGTTAAACAAAGGCACTTGTCGGGAGGTAACCCAACACGTTTTACTTTTACACATTTTTTATATAGGTTTTTTTTGTGTTTTTAACTAGTTTAGGACTTGCAGTTATTTTTAGTCACGCAGCAGTACGCAGGTCAGTGCGCAAATTCAGTGCGCAGAACAGATGCGCCAGACAGGGGGTATAAAAGGCAAGGACTTAGACAAATTTCAGCATTTTCACATTCGACCGTTGAAAGAAAGCCCCTGCCCTCAGCCTCCGCTCACCGTCCGACAATCGATCAGGCTTCCGTCCAGCAAGATTTAAGGAGCTTACCGTCGCACATACACCAGGTAACCCTTCCCTCCCGTTTGCGCCGATTCAGTTAGGAGTTTCCCTAGGTTTGAAATCGCACCTAGTTCGTCCGCACCATTTGGAATTCTGGGTACTGGGTTTTGTTGGCGGAGGATAGGCGCTCTTTAGGTGACAGTTTGAGGGCGTAATTCGGAGTTTGTATTCTTGGACATTTGTTGAGCGTTGACCGTAGTTGACCCGAGGTAAGCCGCGCACCATGAGGCCTGCAGAGGATCAGGAGACCCCAGCGTCGTTCGCCAGCAAATACGACGCCTTCATGAGACTAGAGATGTACGGGACCCCGTACATCAGCAGGGACTTCCTGCGCGAAGTCGGGATGGAGGAGCTGATTGTGGAGAAGCTCGTGCTGGCGGGCTGGGAAGCGCTGTTGGAGGTCAACAGCGCCGCTGATAAGGAGGATACGTGCGAGTTCTTGGCGTCGCTGGAGACTGCCGACTTGGAAATCAGATACCGGCACCGAGGGGTGGGGTATATAGCCTCGGCCAAGAAGCTGAAGGGCACGCTGAGGTGCACCAAGGTGCATGAGGAGGATGTGGACACGCACCCAAATCAGGAGGCATGGCGTGAGATGGCGACCGGCCAAGTTTTTGCCGCGGGGCGCAGCCGAGGACGCGAGTTGCGCGACCCGTGGATGTTCTACCTCTGGCGCATGGTCGCCTATGCAATCATCGGGCGCTTTAATGGTGCGCCAAAGATCAGCCTGCTAGACATGGATATACTGAAGGGGTTCTACTACGGGAAGAAGGTGCTGTTTGTATCAATCATGGTGGTACATTGGAGTCGGGTCAGCACAAAAGGGCCGCTGAAGTGCGGAGGAATGATCACGCACCTGCTGCGTGCGCTGCATAGAGAACCGGAAGTGCCCGAGCACACGATAGTGCCAGCCGTCCCCCTTGATCGTGCCCATATGCTGCAGCTCCGAGCGGTGACTACGAGAGAGGACGGGTCCTTGGAATGGTGCTACCAGCTACAGCCGGCTAGAGCACCGAGGCACAGAGCAGAGAGCAGTGCGCAGCCAGAGGAGTCCGCTGAGGAGAGGGCGATCGAAGAGGCCCCAGAGCCAGTTGCGCCTCCAGTCAGGCGCATGAGGACTCGTGCGCAGACTGGAGTGCGCCGGAGGGTGCAGCAGGGGGAGCCAGTAACCATAGCCATTGATGATTCTCCCCCCGCGTGCACGTGGAAAGCGCCCCAGGACAGAGGCAGAGGAGGCACCTGAGGAGGTGTCAGAGGAGCAGCGCATGATGTTCAACGTCATGCGCGTGCTATAGTATTTAGCGCCAGAGGGGGCAAACCTGAGCGTAAGTCCACCATCAGGGTGGAAATTTGGAGATTCTATCCCCCCTCTCCTCAGTCTGCGTAGGCCGCCTCCAGGTTCCCCCAGCGCGCAACGCAAGCCAGCCAGCCCTCCTGGACAATCGCAGGTCCATTCAGCAGTGCCCACCCCAGTAGTAGACCCGGTACAAGCACCTGCAGAGCCCCCTGAGCAGCCCTATATACAGAGGTCCTCCTCTGAAGGCAATCCCATCATAGGTTCGAGCTCAGACTCAATATGGGACCCTATCTCGGAGGACGATCTCCTGACCCAGCCCGCAGCAGTTTCTGTCGTGCCGCCAGCCTCCAGTTCCGATTATGAGACAGATTTCACAGCTGAGGAGGCGCAAGGATCCGCGGCTGAGTCCAGCTCCGAGGATGTCTAGGGACGCAGGGAGGGCGCTCATTACTCTCGGGTGGTTTCTTATCTTTTTTTTGAAAACTATTGCTCGACGTTATTTTGCTATTTTGTGCTGAATATTTTGTAACCTCCTGACCCTATTTTTTTGCTGCGATGACTATATGTTTTTCTTATGTCCTTTGTTTTCTTTGCATGCATGTGTGCGCTCTCCGTTGCGTTTGAGCATGAGTCGTGGGGACACGTCTCTGTTTAAGTGTGTGTGTGTGTGTGTGGGGGGGGGGGGGGGGGGTTCCATTTACATTTCACGTTTTTTTTGAGTTTTGTAGTGTAGCTTAGTTTAGTTGAAGGGAATAGTAGCAGTGGTGCGCTTGTGTGCGGGTTGCGCACACTTTTCGACTTGTATTGCCCTATTCATCTTGCATGCGCTGCTATCAACTGTTTAGTATTTTTTTTTTGATTTTTTCTGCTCCTTTTAGTTGGGATATACAGGGGATGTGGAGTTGACAGAAAAGCTCTAAGAGAGGCGGTTAGTCATTTTTGCTTCGAAGGTAAGGTATATGGTTGAGAGCGCTAGTGGAGGCCGGTGCTTCGCGACCTTCGGAACAATAGAGCTCGCTCAGCCACGCAGATGCAGAAGGCGAATACCCAAAGCGTGGCGAGGTGGGAAAACAGACCACCTTTCCTCTGGAAGTCGAGTGAGGGAGGGCGGGCGTGGGTGTAAATGCGTGCGCTGACCTGGGCAAATAGATCAAGGAGGGAGAGCGGAGCGTTGTTCCATAGCTGCTATCCGAAGGCCGAGACTGGAACCGTTTTGAAAACATAGGAACCGTAGATAAAGCTGTACTAAAAGAAAAAAACACCAACAGATGATATGCGCTAAAGAAACCAGCATGCGCACAACTCCGTACCAGCATGCGCAAATTCACAAGAAATTCATCAAGAAAGCTCGAGTTCCCAGGAAGTGCGCGAAAGAATCACGCACCGGAAGAAGCTTGCGCAATTAACCATATACCCGTACTTGAAGTAAAGACTGACAACCCGGAGCCTATGAACAGCTATCTCCCAGCCATCCGAAATAATTTCCATCCCAACTGAGAGGTAACGAATTTCGGAATTATTATATTAAAACTGTTGAAGGCAGGTGCGCGCAGGTGACAGAGCAACGCAAGGTAAACGGTTGTGCAGATCGCGCCAGAGTGCAAGACTGTGCGCTAGACTCCAGAGAGGTAATTGTATCCGTGCTTGAGTACTTGTTCGAGACGAACAAGGGCAAGTGTGGGGGGTTTGATAGAGCCTATTTATACGCACTATTTAGGTTCTAACACTGTGCTTGTTTGCATTATTTTGTGTACAAGATTACTGGTTTCCGGTGTTTTTGTATTCCAGGATAAAACAAGGGCCTAAGTCGGATGCACGCTAATAGGCGCGTTTAAGGAGCGCAACACACAGCCTGCGGAGCTAGCAGCGTAGACAGGATAGGAGGTGGCAGATTCAGACTGCGCTGCACAAACCAACTGCGCGAACCAATGTGCGCAGTGAGCCATGCGCAGATTAGCGGTGTTTCCAAATCTTGAACACCATAGGATTTGGAAGTTGCCAAGACTGTCCTCGGGCCTCACAAGCAGTATATAAAGAGAGGAAGGCTAGGGTTTGAGAGATATCAAGGAGAGAGAGCCAGAACTGAAAAACACACGAGCTGCTGCGAGGACCTGCGCCAACCAACTGCGCGAACCGAGACACAGCTACCTGCACGAACCTGCTTGTTACTGTTTCCTTGCACACTTTAGCTTTTATTTACTATTTCTATGATGTTTACCACTAGCATGTCTAGCTAAACACTTTGTATCGGTTGGGCATGATTCTATGAGTATTTCCTTTGAGACTTGTGCTTAATGCATAATTTGTTTGCTTGTATTAATTCTGTGCACACGGTTGACAGCTAGTTGCATGAGTAGGGGAAGCCTTGAACCGCAATCTTACTCTTACTACTTGTTTGTTATATGTTAAACTAGTTGGTAGCTTGACGGTGACAACTAGGAGTAACGCGCTAGGATAATCAGTTGCTACTGTGACAGGATTCGTAGCTGCTTAGACTAGTTTCAAGAATTAATAGCTCATGGACTTTGATCGGAACATGCGCACATGTTAGGAAGCCTTGACCGGATACTAACTTCAGTAAATCGAACTATAGACGTTTAGAGTCGATGATAAGGAATACATTCATAGAGGATTGTCTTTACGATACTTTTCATAGTCATAGCACTTAATCTCTACTGCCTGCGCACGTCTAGTGCAAAATCTGCTTTCACTACTGTTCATCCGCGCATCTGCGCAACCCAATCACTCACAACCCAATTTTCGTAAGTTGTAGGTTGCTAGCTAGAACGAGTCTGCTTGCTCCTTGTGGGATCGACCCTGACTTAGCCGCTATACGAAGTGGAGAAGGAAGGATTAATTTGACGCGTTCGACGCGCGATCAGTGGCTGACTTTGTATATCTCAACGTTGTGCACCCTCTTAAGAAGGATCCTTTTGATCGAGAAGAGTTCCCAATCAACAATAAAGTTTCGGCCAAGAAGAGATACTTCCGGATGAGAAATCCGAAGGTTTTTAAAGCCCAACTTAAGGCTATACACTTCTTGCAGAAAATGGAAAACGGAGAACAGAAAATGCTTTCTCACAGAGACAAAAGCAACATTCCTATCTCAAATCACTGCAGCCATACGAGATAAATGATCATCTATGAAAATAGCCAAATTACAGGTATTACCTTTTGTTGAAGGTTGCCAAGGAAGCCACAGGATCTCCACATGATCCTTGACTGGAGGGCTGAGGTGCAGAGCTTTGGTAATATGGCAGTGGGAAAAATCCTGCTTGAGGGTAGAAGGAAGATTGAGGGAAATTGAACGCTGTGGTTATTGTGGTAGGAAAAATACTAGTCCAATCACGGTGTTCAAACAATATTTGTTATCCGAGTGACCTCGAGTCGAACCCCAAGAGAAAAAGCCTAGATTAGTCTAAAGCTAGCTAGTAATGCCTAATGCAAGTCTACTAAATAAAATGGAAGTTTTTCCTCTAAGTGAGGTATCTTTAGTGAATACTAAAGACAAGATGAAATATGGTCTAAGAAGTAAAGTAATAGAGAAAGCCTAGTCGGAATCCTATTTCACCCCTAGGTCATACGATTAGCAATATAAAACTTGTCTAAATCATGAGTAAATTCGAGTGATGGTTCTAGGCTAAGGTATCACACATTCTAAAATCAACTCTCGCTCCTTCTCTAGAATGGGAATAATACCTAAATAGTACGGTTCTCAAACTCTTGCTCTATTGAACCTTGTAAAACAAAAGTCTCCTAATCTCAACCTCTCGGTCTATTGATAGTTAACTAAAGTCGCTCAATACTTAGCCTAGTGGAATGCGTATGTCACTCTCACACACAAACGCAACCTAAAATTAACATTTTCAATCTTCTAAACAACCTAGGTTCAACTCTCATTCCGTCCCTAGGTGTTCTACCAATTCGTACTCATTCATGCGTTTCGTCAAACACCTGGTGTGCACAAAATTGATATGAAGAGAAAGCATGAGAATTTTCAACCAAACTTCATTCATATAGATAAAAAAGACAAGTCTTGCATTACAATCAAACCTAAGGGATCCATAAGAACCCAAACTAATAAACAACTACTCACTCATGCGTCACTCATGGTGAGTTTGAAACAAAACTTAATGAAATAGTTCAACAAGGGAAAGTAAAGAAGTAGAGAAAGTAGGGTTTAGAGAATGAGTAAAGGTTTGATGTAGAATCTTCAATTGGTGATGTCTTCTTCGAATTCTCCAAATTCTCCAATTAGGGTATCGCCCAAGAGAGGAACCCTAGGCACCCCAAGGCACACCTTGATTTTTCTCCTCTTCTTCTATTTATATTGTTTCTGAAAATTACCAAATCGCCCGCAGTGCGCGAATCAACTTTGCAGTGCTAGATTCTTGCCTTTTTGACCCTTTAAACATTCGAATTACGTCTTGATAGAAACTACAAAGTTGTAGCCCTTTGAATTATCTTTCCAACAAGCTATAGCACGCCCCAATCGGATAAGATCATGCGCTCGGAAAGACTTTGAAGGTGAATAGGTCACTCTGCAGGTGATTCAAAAGAATCATTATCTCAGTGCTGTTTCGGGCTGGGCAAATCACTTTTCCTTGACCAAATCACATTTTGATTCGGTCAACCCTTATTTGATTCAGTCAAACCTTGGTCCATGAGATGAAATCCTTCTCCTTGGCTGAATCACTTTTGATTCGCTCACTGCTTGGGTGAATCACTTCTGCAGCGTTAGAAAATCGCTTGTTTGACCCTTTAAACCTTCGAATCACGTCTTAACGTAAACCACAAAGTTGTAGAAATTTTAATTAGCTTTCCAAAAAGCTATTGAACGCCTCAAATGGATAATAATCGCGCGCTCGGCAAGCCTTTGATGATGAACAGGTCAGTCTGCCCAAATTTTATCTACAAGCGAAATCTCCCTGAATCAAGTGATTCGGGCAGCCCAATAATTTGATTCGGTGCAATCATAATGTCAGTGATGTAATCTTCTTGGGCAAATCACTTTTCTTTGGCCGAATCAAAAGTGATTCGGCCTAGCTTTAATTCCTCTTTGGGCGAATCAACTTTGCAGTGCTAGAATCTAGCCTGTTTTGACCCTTTAAACCTTCTAATTACGTCTTAATGTAAACTATGAAGTTGTAGCCCTTTGAGTTAGCTTTCCAACAAGATATGGCATGCCTCAATTGGATAAGAATCGTGTGCTCGGCAAGCCTTCGAAGAGGAATAGGTCAATCAGCCTAGACGAATCAAACTAGCCTGGGCGAATCAAATATGCCTTTTGCTTGAATTTGCTCTCTTTTGCTCTCGATCGACTAGAATTCATCCGAAACTTCTTCGGTCCACTTCATATCATGAAGTACTCATTTTCAACCTGAAATGGACAAAGAAAACATCAAATGACTTTATAATATAACGGAACAAATAAGAAGTAAAGTGAAAATACGGATAAACATAAGGTTATTTGTCCACTCATCAGAAATAAATGAAACCAATTTTAAGACAATACTTTTGTTGAAGCTGTCATCATGATCATCATAAAGAATCTGATTTCTAACTTTCCAAATATTTCAAAGACATCCACAGAGGATCCCAAAACCCAAACAATCCTTGTATTTACTGAAATCTGCCGTAACACCCCAGTCATAGAACAATAAATGAAAATTTGTAGGTTTGCATTTCTGAAACAGGGGGCAAAGAACATCTAGCACCAAAAGAGCATAATCACTATGCAGAAAGAGATGCTCCATGGATTCAGTTTTAGGAAACCTACAACACACACATTTGCTAGCAAGAGAAATACTAGTCTTGATGTCATTTTCATGTGTAGGAAGGCCACCATGGAGGAGCTTCCACAGAAAGCAGGAGATCTTGCAGGGGATCCATGGCTCAATATGGTAACAAACTTTTTGATAGTAGGCAGCGAGGGAACAAAACTACTCAGAAAAATAGACGTTGTTACCTGGCCTGTAGAATTCCTTTCCCACGCAAGTCTGTCTGGTTTATCATCTGTGAAACTTCCCTCTATAGATTTAAAGATTCTTTGATTCATATTATGAAGAAAAGTTCTTCGGAGATTCGGCTCATAGACAACTTCCTTGATAGGGAGATGTCTGAGTCTCTTAGGGCAAGTGATAGCAATATTTTGACAGAAAATAAGAGTGTTGGTCTTACCATTTCCCAAGTTCCAGCGACAATCCAAAGCAATACTCGAAATAAATGGAGCAATATTTTTCCATAGATGTGAACCCCTTCCTCCAATTTGAAATCGACTTCTAGCATGCTTTGCCCAAAGGGAGGAATTCATAAGGAAATTCCAAGCCATTTTCCCATGCAAGGTTGTCATGGCCTGATGTAGAGGTTTAACACCTAATCCCCCAGCATAGGTAGGTTTGCAAACGCAGCTTCATTGATTATCTGGCAAAAAGGGATGGCTATGTGCTCCTTGTGGGAGATTTGGAAATCCCGAAACGCCGTGATTCATGGTCAGCATCGTCCGTACTGGAGTGGGATCATGGTGAGCTGGGCTCATCGGATGGTACCTCTTATTCGAGCCCCTTACACACCCTCCTTTCATAATAATCTTATTCTTGCTGCCCTGAGGATCCCTAGGCCAAGAGGCCAGGCTCCGAGAGATTTTTGGTGTGCTTGACGTCCTCCTGAGGATGGCCTTGTCCTGGACATTGCTTTCCTCGCCCGCAATGGTCTTTGTTTGGCGGGTGCTATCATTCATGATGCCCAACGAACACTTCAGCGGGCTAGGATCATTTGTGTGCCTACGTCATACCCCTTAAAGGAGTTGGAAGATACTCTTGGTAGGATGTTGCCCAGGGAAGATTTTTTGAGCACTAGAGTTCACCTCATTCGCACATCACACCCTTGCATTCAACTTCTTACGAGCGACGAAAATTTGATCCCTTCAGATATGCTCCATACTCGGCGTCGTGTTCTAAATTCGATTCAGGCTGGTTTTCAACAGATTTATCCGCTCAAAATCATGCTGCAATTGCTTTAGTTTGCACTGCTGGTACGGGAATGTATGATATGTCTACTATGACCACTGTTTCTCGTCGTGCGATTATGGCAGACCGCCTCAGCCTCCCAAACCCTGCAACCCGTGTTGGCGCTTTCCCTCATACTATGGATGACTCAAGCACTGACCATCGTGTCCAACTGTCTTATATGTGGACTTGGGACGATGTTTCTATCTAGGACATTTACGTCTTCCTTTTCTTTAGGTCCCTCTAGACCATACTTCCCTCGGGGGTTTATCCCCCCTTTTATTCGGATAAGCGGGGTTTATTACCTGTTCAGCATATTTAAGTGGTGGGAGTTTCTATATCTCATCACTGGTGCTTGAGGGTCATGCTTATCCTCCATTGTATTTGCCTTGATTCGGGCTCTTCGAATCATTTCTTAATAAAGCATTAACTTCGTTAAAAAAAATCAAGTACCAAAAGGTTAGATAAAAAGGCACACTAAAACCATCCGGGCCTGGGGCCCCATTGATATTCATATCCAGGATGGCTCCAAAAATTTCAATTTGGGGAACGCTAATGAGCTTATTATTCATCTCAGCAGAGATGACACCGGTGAGAAGTTCCAAGTCAGACTGATTTAGTGGGGCTGTATAACCACTGAAAAGAGTATGGTAATATTGGATGGCAGCCGCCCCAATCTCATTGCAATTATTAGTTGTAGATCCATCATTGCGAAGAATAGATATGCAATCTTTATTACGCCTAGCTTTGATGGCTACGTGATAAAAGGCAGTATTTCTGTCCCCTTCTTTGAGCCAAGCAATTCTATACTTATCATTAGCCATAGCTTCCTTTAAACGCAAGACATCATCTAGCTGGGACTGCGCTTTCCTGAGCCTTCGACTGGAATCCTCACTCCATAGGCCCTGCAGCTCACCTAAAGCACTGTGGATATCATCAATAAGGGACTTTTCTTTTTTTCGTATATCGCCAAACACCTCCCAGTTCCATTTCTTGAGCATCTTTCTAAGTCTTTGGAGTTTAGAGGCAAAATTCCGAAGAGGGTTTTCATGTAGATCCCCTTGCCAATTATTCTCTACAACTGATTTGAAACTAGGATGTGATTCCCATATACGAGAGTAATGAAATCTAGCTTTAGGTCTCTTGTCTGCAATAGCCTCCAAGAACAGCGGGCAGTGATCAGAATGGGTTCTTGTAAGATATATCACCTTTGGGCATGAAAAATGGACAAAGTATTTACCATTAACAAGGAAACGATCAAGCCTTTCCCAAATGATTCCATCCCCTTGTCTGTTATTACTCAACGTGAAGGGATGCCCAGTGAAGCCCGCATTACTAAGGCCGGCACCATCAGGAGGATTGCCACCTTGTTTCTCACAATGTTGAGCAAAAACATTAAAGTCCCCTCCTATCATCCAAGGAAGGTCATTTGATCTGCAATATTAATCAATTCCTCCCAAAGAGGTAGTCTTTCCACCCGCCTACATAAAGCATAGACAAATGAATAAAGGACAGGCGTGATAGAACCGTTAATAGAAACCTTATAAAGGATATGCTGATTATGCCACTGGACAATCTCGACATCTATATGGCGTCTCCATAGTAACCAATTTTGTGATTAATAGTGCCATGAGTGGCATAGTCAAAATGAAGAGAATTCCGCAGCTGTTCAAGAAGATTCCCATCCACCATAGGTTCAATAAGAACTAACATGTCAATCTTGTATTGAGATTTAATATGATTCAGTTAGGATAAAGTACCTTTACTATGTATACCTCTTATATTCCAACAGACGATATTTATCATTGTTGGGGTTCAGGTTGGGAGTTAATTGCTATGGTCGCTTTTTCTGCAGCAGACCTGGAACAATTGGATCTTCCACCATCCTTGGCTATCGGTGCTTTATTTATAGCCACCAACGTATGAGTTCTCCCCTGGGAAGTATCCTCTGACTGATCAAGAGCTGGAACCAAATCACTTAAGCTGTTAGTGTGGGTTCTCCTAAGGATGGATTTGACTGGCTTCAGATTAGGATCAAAATGTTTAGCTGCATAACTCAAAGAATTAATACCAGTTACCTCCGAAGGAGTATTGACAGGGGCAGGGACAACCATGGTGCCTACTAACTCTGAGGAAGTAGATTGTTGTAAGTTTGGACAGTTCATCTGGACGCTTTGCTTCTGAACAAGAAACTGATTTTCCACATTTCCGGTCACCTAGATAGAAGTTGAGTCACAGTCTCCATTGTTGTTAGCAGCTGGAGATTTATGCTTATCAGCCTTGCCTTTACTAGATCTCTTCTTATTTTGCACCAAACCCACTCTTGATTTGGCACTGTGTTCATTTTTTGGATCGTGTTGCTTTGTTCTTGTGCAGATTGGGTTGACACCTGCAAAAGATTGCTCGGGCCACATCCGGAGTCAATTATCTTCTGTTTCCCAGCGAGCGAACTAGCTTTAGTCTTTTTGCAAATACTAAGTTCATGACCATGAATTTACACTTCGAGCAATAAGATAATTTCCTCTCAACCTGAATGTGTTGCCAATATCCACCGCCATTCCCCATTGTAACCCAGACCTCAGTCGGTATTGGTTGGGTAACATCAAGCTCCACACACGCCCTCGCAAACCTCAGTGAAGAGCAGGCTTTGGTTCAGTCATCCACATCAAGGAAGGAAGAGAACATATAAACAATAGCACCAATAAAGGCTTTATCAAAAAGTGGGAGTGGTAGTCCGGGAAGTCGAAGCCATACCGTAGTGAAGGTGGATTTCTTTTTAAGATTATAATATTCAGTCCATCGAAACAACCGGAACATAGCATGATTGACCTTTCGAAGCGGGCATGAAAGCGCTGCAACAACATCTTCTTCGGAGTCCAAGATAACGAGGACATGACGATTGTCCCAAATCTCATTGATGCTAGCACGACCTTGGATTCTCTAGGATGATTGGAACACCCTCTGTATCTCAACAATGGAGGGAAGCCCCATAGTGAATTTGGCAATCAGCGAGAAGCCGAATTGCCTAGCCCCAGCCTGAACTTCCCCGCTCGTGACGGAGACCGCCGGTTTCCCCTCACGCGATCCAGTCTGTGGGGGAGGGAGTTTGATTGGAGCAAAACGGGGTTGAGGGCACGGCCGCGATGCCGCAATCACCTCAAAGGATTTTGCTACCCCTACATTCTGATTACCCGATGGATTATCCACTGGATCTGAAGGTTTACGGTTAGCAGGCGCAGAATTAGAAGGGGAGGATTGGCCAAGACGGCCATCATGGAGCGATGTCGCTATCTTCGTAACGAGATATGGTAGTTCTCTAGAGAGGAGTTCAATTGGTCCTAATGTCAGGCGATCCTTTTCAGGGAGTCTTAGCCTGGGATTATCTTCAACAAGGGAGTCTGTCGGCTCGTCACGCTAAGATGCGATTTTGCGCATTTGGGCACTACCCCTCCAGGAGCTTCTGCAACTAACTTAATAGTATCTCCTCCACCCAAGTCTCCTTGGGAATTTTTGTCCACACTATCAAAAGTTCCCTCTTTTGGCCTTTGCCATTCTACTGGCTAGCTCATCAACCAATATAGATCTTTTCATTATAGTAACCAGAGGGCTGTCTTGAGATGATTGCTCTAACTAAGGGCTCTTGCTGCTCACTGGATGTAGCTGAGACGGTCAGCCCCTTCTCCTTGTCTCTAATTTCCATACACTCTCCTTCAAAATTTGAATTCTCAATAACTGCTTTAGGCAATTCAGTGCCTTAGACAGTGTTCTTCTTACGAAGATTAGGGAAGGATTCTATAGAAACCCGCTGATTACCCAATGTCTTTCTACCTTGCTTCCTACTCTGCACAACCTTCCACTCTTGTTGAGGTAAAATCTCCGTGGGAGGATTTGCTAAAAGCTCACTGGTGGTATCTCCTTCACCATTCGAGGCCCTCCAACTGAGTTCTCAAACACTTTCGAAACCTTCCTCTTGCGGCATTGCATCAGATCATGCCCATGAATCTTACGATGAGAGCAGTAAGTTAAATTACCTTCAAATTCAATTTTCTGTCAAAAACCTCTATTATCAGGCAACGAAATCCAGACCTCCGCTGGGATAGACACATCAACCTCAATACATGCCCTGACATATCTCATTGTGGAACAAGCTTTAGTCCTATCATCCACATCCTGGAAATGAGCAAAGGAATTCAAGATAGCCCCTACAAAAGAGCTATGACAAAGGGGTGGTGGTAATCCTAGCAATCTCACCCATTTGTGGTAATAGTGACTCCTTTCTAAGGTTTTAGTCATATGAATATCGGAATAGTCTGAAGGCAGCATGTTCTTCTTTCCTAATCTGGCTGGTGAGGGCGACGGTAACATCTTCCTCTGAATCTAGAATCAGGAGTAGATGCCTGCCGTCCCAGATTTCGCAGATAAAAGCCCTTCCCTGAATCGGCCAATTGGCTTGGAAAGTTTGCATAATGACATCAATCGAAGATCGCCCAACAGCAAACTTCAAAATCAAAGAGTGCCAAAAACACCGAATCCCAGCTTCATACTCTGTGTCCGTGAAAGGAATTGAAGGAAACCCCTCCATCGTACCAGGTAAATGGGTTGCCATGAAAGCCAATATCGAACAGACCAGCATTAATCGTAAACGAGTTGAAAGCAAAGATTGAATCAGGATCTGCTTCCGAACCGCCTTTTTTTTTCCTCCGGACAAGAAACTGAATTGAAATCTCCCGCCATCAAACAAGGCCCAACCACATTTCTTGAAGTTTCAGTAAGATCATCCCATAAATTACGCCTCCTTTGAAGTTCACAAAAAGCATAACAACAGTAAACGTAAAAAAACCATTGTTAGCGCCATACCCATATTTGAATGTGACAAAGCGCTCATGCCATTCCATGTCAGTCACTTGGACGTTATTTGACCACATCAGCCAAATATGGGAGTTAATCTGACCGCCATGACTATGATTCTCCATTCCCACCTGATTGCTAAAACAAAGCAATCTATCATTAGAAATTTTTGGTTCCAAAAGAGCAACAAAATCCAGTTTGTGAAGCACTATTAGATTTTTGAGATGAGTGGTGGTGCTTCGATTACCCACTCCCCTCGCGTTTCACACTATGGCCTTAACCATTGGGAAGGGGTTGCTTTTTTAACATCACCACTACCTTCCTTAAGGTGTTTATTTCCCAACTCCATGCTTCCCCTTTGATACGTGCGTTTGAGAATAGATTTCGGAACCTGATCTTTGTTAAGCAGGTAAACTAAAATTGCTGTAGTTGTCACCCTGTTCTGAGTATCAACTTGATTCACCTGGTCCAGCGTGTCATCCTCCTTTTCAGTGGAGATATGTTGCCTTTGAGGAAGATCCTCCGTATCAACAACAACAACTTGATTATTTACTGCACTGCATGTATCTCTTGAGCCTTGCCTTCTTTTGGAAACTGAGTATTATCTCCATTGATCATTGACTCATGACTGAATGGTTTGCGTTTCCCAGCCTTACGGGACCTGACCTTATCCATTTGCCATCCCCTTTTTTGTGATTTCTAGTTTGAGTAACCGGCTTATAATAGGAGCCTGAATTATTGTACAGTTCCTTTCAACTTTTTTTAGTATTTTTCCTGCATGTTGCTATGTCATGACCATGCAAACGACATTTAGAATAGTATGCCACAGAACCTTTAACTATAATGTTCTGTAAAAAACCTTTGTTATCTGGAAGGTTAATCCAAACTTGTGCAGGGACCGATTTCGTGACATCAAGCTCCACGCAGGCTCTTGCAAAGAAAAGAGCACTAAGCTCCTTTGTTCTATCATCGATGTCCAGAAAATCCACGAAGGATGATACAATGGCACGCACATAAGCTTTCTTGAAAAGTTGCATAGGTAAACCCGGTAGCCGAATCCATTTGGTGATTCTAGTTGCCTCTTTCCTCGGGTTATAATCATCAGACCAACGGAATAGTCGAAAACGACTATGACCAATACGACGAATAGGGAAAGTGAGAGCTGTTGTAACATCCTCCGACGAGTCCAAAATTATCACCACATGCCGGTCGTCCCAATTACTACTAATCGTAACTCGGCCCTTCAATTGCCAATTTTCCGTCATGAATTTTTTGATTTCTAATAAGGTTGGCCTCCCTGCCTGAAATTTTGCTACTAGCATGTTATCAAACCTTGAAGTTAAAGCTTGACATTCCGTGGTGGAGAAGTTAATCGATGGCGCTCCGTCTTTAATCTCGTAATTTCTGTTCGGCAATTGCGTTGAAGGAAACCGATCGACGGTCTTTGTCTTAGCCGCAATGGCTGCGAACGATAGTGTCTGGAAAAGAGTTTCCGTCTTGCTAGGTTCTGCACGCGAGAGATTCATGTTGTTCTGAGGAGGCTTGGTTGCGATGGATGACAGAGGGTCGTCCATGGCGGCCGTGAAAGCCGCCGCAGAAGGCGTTGACGACGCCACGAGGGAACCCTAGATACTCGCCCACAATCTTCCCCATTAAGGACATTGAATTGGGGCAAAATATGGAATATCGAAACAAACGCCGTCTGTGGGAATCGAACCCATATAAAAACGTGCAAAGGTAAGCTGGAAGCTCAGCTCCAAGTAAACTGGATGCAGAGATTGCGGATCAGTTAGAAACCTGCAAAGGTGATCTGATTGACATCCAAGGGTGTTCAGCGGATTTGTTAAAAGCCAAAGCCCGATTATCCTGGGTGTCAGATGGTGATCGTTATACTAAGCTTTTTCATGTGGCAATCAAAGCACATCAGAGGCAATGCAGAATTAATCTGACTCACCATGATAATTCAAGCACATTGGATAGCAATATTGTTGGCCATGCTGCCTGCAGTTAATTTTTTCACAGATTGCTTCAACGGCCATACTCCTCCACCAATGTCCAATATTAATATTCTAGATGCTCGTATTACTTTGCAAGATAATCAGCGTTTGTGTGAATCTCCTACGGAAATTGAGATCCATAATGCTTTCCTAACCATGAACTGCGATAGTGCGCCTGGTCCGGATGGCTTCATGGGGAACTTTTACAAAGATTATTGGAATACTATTAGGAGTGACCTTGTGAACGCGGTAAAAGGTTTCTTTCAAGGTATCCATCTGCCGACTTCTTTCATGTCTACTGAACTTTTTCTTCTCCCTAAAGTGACTATGGCGACTGATATTAGTCAGCTGCGCCCGATTAGTTTGTGTAATTTCTGTCATAAAATTATCTCTCACATTCTCATGAAGCGTCTTGCAGTCCACCTTCCTTCCTTAGTTAGTGAGCAGCAGGCTGGCTTTGTTCCTGGGAGATCGATGAATGAAAATATTGCCATGGTGCACGACTTAACCCATGATTTAAACTATGATGTTACAGGTGGAAATTTGGTAATTAAGCTTGACCTAGCCAAAGCTTATAATCGCCTTTCTTGGCCTTTTTTGATCCGAGTCATGCGAGGGCTGGGTTTCTTCGAGAAATGGTGCGATCTTATTTATAGATGTATTTACAATTGTGCTTATTCTGTGAAATGGGATGGCAATCTGTATGGTTTTTTCCGTTCTATTAGAGGGGTTCTACAAGGTGACCCGCTATCCCCTAGCTTATTCATCCTGGCTATGGAGTGCTTTAGCAAAAGGCTTAATAATGCAGTAACCAACAGCACTATTCAGCCTTATATTTGACAACGCGTCGTCGTGCGCCTCAAATTTGTATTTGTAACTCCTGTTAACACACTAGCAAGCGGTAAGCAGGGTCGAACCCAAAGAGAGCAGGTAAGATAGAGTTCTAATGAAAGTCACAGAAAAAGGAACAAACTGAGGATATCAATTCAGAGAAAATCAGTTCGGGGAATACAATGCAACTAGTTATCATAGACCAAACAACATGTAAAAACTAATGAATACTAACCCAGTCTAACATTCCCGCTAAAGATATGTCGACCATCAAATTCTACCTATTCTTAACCGCTAGGCTCTCGAACAAGTTCAATAGTTACTCGACTAATATCACAAATTGGTTCTACGCTAGGTTTTCCCAACAATGCAATCTAGTCAAGTGTAACACAATTGATATCAAATTAGCTCACCGCTAAGCTGCACTAAATTGACAATCAAAGCATTCGTTTCATTCATACAAGGGCAACACTTCAATAGCTCAAATCATGTTGTCATTGACCTCACACTAAATGTCGCAATGCAAACCCCAAACTAAAATATTGATTTAGCTACTCATCATATCCATGGTATACAATAGACACTAGGTTAAGTAGCTACAAACTGAAGTAGAACAAAACTGAGCTAAAATGAAAATTCGGTGAACAGTGTTTTCCCGCAGTGAATAGTAATTCCGGCCGGAACAGTAACAGTAGCGATGAACAGCAATTGTGAATAGTAAAAATGAACAGTAACCGGCCGTGAACAGTAACTTCCGGCGACTTTCCAGCAGCTTCTCTCTAGCTTCAGTCTTCTCCTCCCTCCGTCACTGTAGCTTGTGAATAGTGCGTGAATAGTGTCTTCCAAAGTGAAGCCAAGTGAAGAGAGATGATAATTTGTCCATCTTTTAGGTTTAGGGTTTTTGGGATTGAACCAAAATGAACCACATGTGCTTGAACCGAATCTGATTTCCAATTGAACCAGCAGAGTTGACTGCTGTTGACTTTTTGATCTTGGGTGAATGCTTCAAATATGCGATAAAATCCAATGCGATCTTGAACACACCTGTGATACGAAAACACTACAAAAGAGTAATCGATTCACGCAAAATGTAATAAAATTATGGGAATAAACAACTCAATGGAGCGTATAAAATTATATAATAATACGCTCCATCAATATCACTCGACAGAGGGCTATCCAGATTAATCATCTTTTGTATGCGGATGATATTTTGATATTTATTAATGGCTGTGAGGGTTTTATTAATAGCATGATGCAGTTTCGCCAAGTTTTGTTTCGTATCTGAGGAAAAGTTGACCCCTACCAAGAGTATAATCATACTTCCCCAACACTCAGATGAGGAGATGCGTGCTAACAGCCTGCGTTTGATGGGGCTTTGCTGAAGGTTCCTTGCCTTTAATGTACCTTGGAGTACATGGGAGGTCACTCATTGAGTACTTTTCATACCTTGAAGAAAGGGTCCAGCGCCAAATCCAAAGTTGGTTTCGCAACTTTCTTTCAATGGGGGGAAGGGTCACGCTGATGAATGCAATTCTCAATACAATGAGCATTCATGGTATGATGGTGTTACCTATCCCTTCTACGGTAATCTCTCGGTTGACCACTATGATGGCTAAATTTGTTTGGAACAATGGTGAGGAAGAGAGAAAACATTGGATTGCTTGGGATCGCCTATGCTATTCAAAAGAATCTGGTGGCCTTGGTTTCAGGGATCCTAAAGAAATCGTGACGTCGATGCATGGGAAGTTGACTTGGAACTTTCTGGTGAGAGACACTCTTTGAGCCCGTTTTGCCAGATCGCGGTTCAAAGAAGGGCAACGGGGCTCTCCTCTGTGGGACGCAATTTCTAAAATGCTTTCGGTTGTGAGAGCGTTGGGCTCGTGGAATATTGGGAGGGGTAACACTCTGACCAAGGAGATATGCTCCATGCTTGGAGCTGTTGCTCCTTCGTGCATTTGCCAGAGATTCTATCCGTAGTGTCCTTGAAAATCCTGGCCAGAATTTTCACTTAAGACAACTGGTCCCGCTCGAGAATCGATCCAGCTTTGAAAATTTAGTTTTTTCAGACAAGGCATATATGTTTATGCGCATCCATGCTGCGGATGGTCATTTCTATGCCAAATCCTTCTATAAATCCAATTTTCGACGATTTGGAGTAAGCTCATATTGGGGCACTTGATTTGGAAGCCTTAGACCCCTCCTAAGATCTCTTGTTTCATTTGGAAAATTTAACATTATATTGTGTCGACTGATGGGAGGATCCAAAAGCTTCAAATTCCCCTTGTCTCGAAATGTAAGTGTTGCAGCAAGCCTTCCATTGTCACGATGCTTCATCTGTTTTTCACGAGAGAACTGGCTCAGAAAGTTTGGCTTCGCCTAGGAACAATCTTCGATAAGCCTCCAATCAACATAAAAGGCTTTCTGGATGTGTGGTTGGGAGGAAATAAGTGTGACTTCAAAAGTACACAAGACGCGGTTTATAGAAATGTGGCAGAGTGATGATGTAGTATGGCAGTGTTTGACAAAACCTGCACAAGTGAACAAGGAGCTGTTACAGCACAAGTGAACAAGCAGCAGCTGCAGCAGTGGATGCTATAGCAGGAGCTTGTTCAAGTGGCTGCATCATCTGACCAAGAAGCAGCAGCGTCCTGGGCTTGTCTAGAAGGGCTGGGATCGCTACGGAGATCATCAGAAGAATTTCTAAAATGCTGTGGAGAATTTTCCAGTGAGGTTTCCTAGCCAGAGAAGGAGATTTGTATTGAAGATAAAGATCAAACCTAATCTCCTAGATTTTAGGAGATAATTGTTCTTTTTGGGACATTGCTTAAACCTGGTCTTGCTTAAAGCTGATGCTGCTATTTAAGTGAGAGGAGCTCAGAGCTGAGAGGTTGATCGAAGCTGAAGGATACACGAGTGCATACACAGAATTCAGAGAGAGCAATTTTGGTGTGTGACTGACGATTTCTTCGATCATCACCCGAGAGCAGAGCGTGATCGCAGAGCTGTGGTGACAGAAGCAGAAGGGAATCAGGACTTGCAGAGTCTGATTCGAGCTTGATCTGGAAGCAAATTCAGAGCAGGTGTGCTTGTTGGTTGATCAATGGCAGCCGCGGAAGAACTGACGGGTGTGTGGCTCGGTCGAGTGTCTAAGCGGTGGTTCTCGCTAGTGGCAGGTGGTCACTGAGTGAGGGGGAGTATTCCAGAGTGTGCAGCGCTCGTGGAATCGTTCGAACGGCTTGGCAGAAGGCTTTGGAGCGACGCGGACAATTGTGCTTCAGCTGTGTGTTACAGCAGTTGCTATAGCAACCCTGCTGAGTGAGTGTAGTTTAGAATAGGCTGAGTCTTGAGAAGTCTGTAGCTATTCTAGATTGACATTTGTAGAGGGTGTGCAGACACAAGTCAGAGCCTATTCTGATTGTGTCAAGTGATCCACACAAGGTTGAGTAGCATAGTTTGTTTGGAGTTGTAACCGAGTGTACTTGGAGACCTTCGTGTTTAGTGGATTGAGGACTGGAGAATAGTCCTCTCCAAACGTAGGCAGTTGGCTGAACTGGGTGAACAAACTTCTGTCTTGTTCATTGTTTGCTGAGACAATTTCCAAGTGAACAAGAGTGTTCACATATCTGCCTCACTGAGACGTTGTGAATTTCAATTGGTATCAGAGCGGGAGCTCGACACACAGAGTAAAAGATCCTACAGTGTCTCTGAAGTAGCCACCACAATGAAGGAAGGACAGAGCACAAGCAGACCACCATTGTTGGAAGAAAGCAACTATGGATATTGGAAGGCTAGGATGAAAGCCTTTCTCAAGGCCATTGATGAGAGGACCTGGAGAGCAATCATGGTCCAGTGGTCTCCCCCAATTACCATGGATGAACAAGTAGTCACACGGATAAAGCTTGAAGAACAATGGACTGCTGAAGAGGGAGCTGCAGCAACTGGTAATTCAAAGGCCCTGAATGCGATTTTTGCTGCAGTTGATGCTAACAATTTCAGGTTGATATCAAATTGTGACATGGCCAAAGAAGCGTGGGAAATTCTGCAAACTGCTCATGCAGGAACTGATAGAGTGAAGTGACGTTGGCGTTTTAGGCAAGCAAAATGAAGTGCTATTCTAGTCACGCAAATATCAAACAATATTTATAACCGAGTGACCTAGAGTCGAACCCAAGGGAAAAGCTTAGACTAATTGACAACTAATTAATGCTACTATTGTAAGTCTACTGTTTTTGGGGGGGTTTTGTCCTCCTATAGAGGTATCTCTAGTAAGCACTAAAGATAAATGATATTTTTGGATTTTGCTTAATGAATAAAAAGGGTGACTAGGGATTCAACTTCTCCCCTAAGATATGAGGAAAATGAAATAACTCACTAATACATGCATGAACTACATTTGGTTGATAAAAGCAAGGCTAATGCATCGTCCGCTCTAGGTTCAACTCTCGCTCCTTCCCTAGAATGGAGAGGATACACAAATGACATGGTTCTCAAACTCTCATTCTATTGAACCGTGTAGAACTTGAGTCCCATAACCGCACCCTCTCGGTCTATTGGCCGGTTACTCAAATCCACTTAAAACTTAGCCTAATGTCAAGAGTGGATGTCGCTCTCACGCACAAACACTCCATCTATGTTCATACAATAGCTATGAAACATCCTAAGTTCAACTTTCGTTCCTTCCTGATAATGTAGTATGGCAGTGTTTGACAAAACCAGCACAAGTGAACAAGGAGTTGCTACAGCACAAGTAAACAAGCAGTCCAGCAGAAGTGAACTAGCAGTAGCTGCAGCAGGGGATGCTACAGCAGGAGCTTGTTCAACTGGCTGCATCATCTGTGAGCCCTCCGTGCCAGAATTGTGAGCCATCTCAGATCTGAGCTGGTCATTCTTGAAGCCGAAGCCAAAAAGAGGGATGCTAGGCGTGGACAGATCAGAAGTCTCCCTTAGAGACCTGGAGTTCCCGGCAGATGAGGAGCAGGCCCCTTGAGCATCTGTGACAAAAAGGGGGAGAGAAGATTAATATGCTACTACTGCTACTGATGAACTGTTTTATTTGACCCTGCGTGGTCCTGCTACAGCCGAGTGTGGCCATCTCTTACTTTCTTACTCTTTTGTTGAATTTCTTTCATTTAGAGTATTTTCTGGTTCATGGAAGGGTGCATAAGTATTCTAGGGTTTTGTCAAAATGCCAAGGGGGAGATTGATAATGTAGTATGGCAGTGTTTGACAAAACCAGCACAAGTGAACAAGGAGTTGCTACAGCACAAGTAAACAAGCAGTCCAGCAGAAGTGAACTAGCAGCAGCTGCAGCAGGGGATGCTACAGCAGGAGCTTGTTCAACTGGCTAGCATCATCTATCCGAGAAGCAGCAGCAACCTGGGCGTGTCTTGAAGGGCTGGAAACTCTACGGAGAGCATCTGAAGAATTTCTAATATGCTGTGGAGTATATTCCAGTGAGGTTTACTAGCCAGGGAAGGAGATTTGCATTGAAGATAAATATCAAATCTAATCTCCTAGATTTTAGGAGATAATTGTTCCTTTTGGGACATTGCCTAAACCTTGACATTGCTTAAAGATGGTGCTGCTATTTAAGCGAGAGGTGTTCAGAGCTGAGAGGTTGATCGAAGCTGAGGGATACACGGGTGCATACACAGAATTCAGAGAGAGCAATTTTGGTGTGTGACGGACGTTTTTCTTCGATCATCACCCGAGAGCAGAGCGTGAGCGCAGAGCTGTGGTGACAGAAGCAGAAGGGAATCAGGACTTGCAGAGTCTGATTCGAGCTTGATCTGGAAGCCAATTCAGAGCAGGTGTGCTTGTTGGTTGATCAAGGGCAGCCGCGGAAGAACTGACAGGTGTGTGGCTCGGTCGAGTGTCTAAGCGGTGGTTCTCGCTAGTGGCAGGTGGTCACTGAGTGAAGGGGAGTATTCCAGAGTGTGCAGTGCTCGTGGAATCGTTCGAACGGCTCGGCAGAAGGCTTTGGAGCGACGCGGACAAATTGTGCTTCAGCTGTGTGTTATAGCAGTTGCTACAGCAACCCTGCTGAGTGAGTGTTGTTTAGAATAGGCTGAATTTTTTAGAAGACTAGAGCTATTCTAGATTGACATTTGTAGAGGGTGTGCAGACACAAGTCAGAGCTTGTTCTGATTGTGTTGAGTGGTCCACACAAGGTTGAGTAGCATAGGTTGCGTGAGTTGTAACCGAGTGTACTTGGAGACCTTTGTTTTGAGTGGATTGAGGACTGAGAAGAGTCCTCCCCAGACGTAGGCAATTGGCCGAACTGGGTGAACAAACTTCTGTCTTGTTCATTGTTTGCTGAGACAATTTCCGAGTGAACAAGAGTGTGCTGCAGCAACTGCTTGTTCACAAATCTGTCGAATTGAGACACTGTGAATTTCACTTCCTTAGGGGTTTTACCCAAGCATACTCACTTACGCATTTCGTCAAACACTTGGTGTGCATACAATGAATACATAGCTAGGGCACAAGTAATCAAACCAAACTTCATTCAATATAATAACATAGTGTTCTACATTATATCCAATCCTAGGGGATCCATTTAAAGCCCAACCACAAAAACAACTACTCACTCATAATGAGTGTGCACAAATACATGAAAACTAAATGAGACATGAATGTAAATACAAAGGGTAAAGGGTTTAAGAGAAGTTGATGTAGAATCTTCGACTCAAGCTTGGTTCTTCACCCAAGCTTGGTCTTCTCCGAGCTCCAGTCACCTAGGGTTGAGAAAATGTGGAAGCTCTCTTCTTAACTTGCATCTCATTCTATTTATACCTTTTCCAACATTTACACTCACTGCCCGAATCAAGTGATTCGGACAAGGCTTAGTAAGTTGATTCGGACAGGGTGTCCGAATCACGTCTGCTGTGTTCGAAACTCGCTTGTTTGACACTTTAAACCTTTTATTTACGTCTTGATGTAAACTAGGAAGTTGTAGATCTTTGAATTACCTTTCCAACAAGCTATAGAACGTCCCAATCGGATAAGAATCGCGCGCTCGGCAAGCCTTCGAAGATAAATAGGTCAGTCTGCCCAGATTTGATCTACAGGCGAATTCTCCCCGAATCAACTTTGATTCGGGCAAGCCTTGAGTTGATTCGTGCGAATCATCTGTTCAGTGCTGTAATGAAGTATCATGCTTGCCCGAATCACTTTTCTTTGGCCGAATCAAAAGTGATTCGGCCTATCCTGAATTCCTCTTTGGGAGAATCAACTTTGTAGCGCTGGAATTCTCGCCTGTTTTGACCTCTTAAACCTTCGAATTATGTCTTGATGTAACTATGAAGTTGTAGCCCTTTGAGTTATCTTTCCAACAAGACATGACACGCCTTAATCGGATAAGAAACGTGTGCTCGGCGAGCCTTCGAAGCTGAATAGGTCAATCATGGACGAATCAAACTAGCCTTTTGCTTGATTTTGCTCTCTTTTGCTCTCGATCGACTAGAATTCATCCAGATTTTCTTCACACCACTTCATATCATGTAATATACATTTTTAACCTGAAATGGGCAAAGAAAACATCAAGTGACTTTATAAAATAGGGAAACAAATAAGAAGTAAGGGGAAAATATGGACAAATATAAGGTTATTTGTCCGCTCATCATGAAGCTGTCAAGACTCCAGATCATTGCTACACAGTTTGAGAATCTGAGAATGTTGGAAGAAGAGACTATAACTGAGTTTAATGCTAAACTCTGTGATCTTGCAAATGAAGCTCATGCTCTTGGTGAACCCATCCCTGAAGAAAAGCTGATCAGAAAGGTTCTCAGATCGCTGCCCACAAGATTTGACATGAAAGTGACGGCCATTGAAGAAGCTCAAAATTTCAGATTTATGAGGCTGGAAGAGTTGATGGGGTCTCTCAATCAATTTGAGATGAAACTGGTTAAAGAAGACACCACTCCTAAGGACAAGAATGTTGGACTAAAAGCTGAAACAGAAGCCAAGAAGCCAGTTCCAGATGATCAGCTGAGTATGCTTGTCAAGAACCTTGGAAAGCTCCTGAAGAACATGGACTCAAGAACTGGGAAAAGCTCTTCCTCGCGAAAACAATTCAGAAGGGGTGGCGAAAATAAAAGGAAGGGGAAGGAACCGGCTTAGGATGAAGATGAGAAGAAAGAAATGAAAAAGGGAGTCCAATGCTGGAACTGTGAAGGATATGGACATATTGAGGCTGACTGTCCGAGCAAAACCTTCAAAAATTCAAAGAAAAAGAACAGCAAGTCCCTGACAGCAAAATGGAGTGACTCTGAGGAAAGTGATGAAGAAAACTGTGTTGTGCTAACCAGTGTGTCAGATTTCAACCTCAAACAACTAAAGATGGATGAATTGCACTATGGGATTGAAGTATCTGAAAGTGAAGATGAAGAGGGCTCATCTGACAGTCTGATTGACTATCTGGGGAAGATCCTCAAACAGTGTGAGGCAGCTCTTCAGACAAATCAAGCATTGACTGACAGAGTCAAGGTTCTGGAAGAAGAACGAAGAAAATTTCTCCTCACATCCAACAGTCAAGTAACCATTCTGAAAAGGGAAGACACAGGGAGACAAGTTATTGACATTGGTTCCTCACCAGCAACAGCCAAGGAAACTGACTCTCAGAAAAATATCTTGGATGAAATTTTGTCTTATCAAAGACTTGGAAAAGGGAGAACGGGGCTTGGGTATACTGGTGATGAAGTTCTAGAGGAACAGTTTTCATTAAAGCCTCAGATGCCATGATAGACGAAGAAATTAATACAGGTGAGCCTCCAAAACCTGCAGGGAAAGATGAAACTAGACAGGTGAACAAGAGGATGCTGCAGCACCTGGCACATCATCCTTCTAAAACAAAGCAAAAGGGTCAGAATAAAAGGAGTTCCTGCACAAGTATTGGGAATCAGAAGACTACCTTCAACCTGATGCAGCAGCACAGAACCACCTCAGTTGAAAAAGGGGGAGCAAAATCCAGAACCAACACATGCTGCATAGAGACTCCGTACCCAGTTGTTTCTGGAAAGGCTCGTTGCTGGATAGAATCACAGAGAAGGATCTCTAGGACTGCTGCACCAGGGCACTGGATTGCTAAAGACAGGAGGAAACCACAGGTTATACAGGTGTGGAAACCCAAACATGACAAACGAGGAGATAGGAGTCTTGAGGGTCGGAAGAGGAGAAACTCTAGACAAACCCAGGTATGGGTAAAGAAGTCACCATCAGAACCTCTCAAGGATCCGCCGAGCAAAGCTGTCTTCCGGAATGAATAGGTGAACTAGCTCGCGTCTGCTATAGCAACCTAGTCAAAATAAGCTTGTTCACATGTTTTGGTTGCTAAAGCTGGGAGAAGGCACATGTGGGGCACGTGATCCATAAGCTTCAAATTGAAAAAGAAGATAACGGGTAAATCAATTTCTAGGGCAAAGGCAAGTTGAAGGCGCTTCCCAAAATTCAGTGCTGATCATCCCCACTGTGCGTTCCTCAAACCTTCTCAACCCTGCAACAATGGTGAAGACTCGTGGTTTGAAGAAGAATCTGGCAGCAGACCGATAAGGCAGGTCTGAAAGGAGGACCAAGTCGCGCAATGAAGCCCCTGCTCAGCGTCTGGATGTGGTGGTATGGGAACCAGCTCCTCTCCCTGTGTCGCACAGTGAGCCTTCTCCACAAGAAGAAACTTCGCAGAAACGGAGGCGCCTGGTACGTGACGGGGAACCTGTTTCCAGTGCAGCTGTGCTAACTGAAGAGGCTGTGGCTGAAAAAGTCTCGGGAGAAGAACAAGCTACAGAGGATGCTGTAGCAGGTTCTGCAGAAGAGAGGTGCAGAACACTTGTTATGTCCCCGGGCATTGTGGGTGAAGGGGAGGAGATAGAAGCTGAGTCTCCTGAACAAGAACCTGCTGCAGCACATCCTCCTCCTCCCTCAGACAAAGGAAAAGCCCCTATTCTAATTCCAGTCTCCAGCAATGAAGAAGAGGAATCAAGTGAAGAAGATGAAGGTACTGCTGGTGCACCATCTGAGAGAAGATTCGCATTGGCAGACACAACTGCAATCACAGTGGGAGGTATTTGGTTCAGAAATAGGAGTGCTTCTTAATCCTGGAGTGCTGTTGAGAGGAAGCATATTGTGTCAGAAAAGAGGCTGGACCTGGACAAGTACAAATCAGCAGCAATTATCCAGCTTCTCACTGAGGTAAATCTTCTCAGGTCCTTAACTTATCCATTCAGATTCAATATTGGCTTGGTTAGGGAGTTTATTGTGAATATGGAAGAGAAGTTTGGTGAGGAAGGAGCGGATGAGTTTGGAAAGAGTTGGGTACGACAGTTCTTATTACCCCTAAAAAAATCGATGAATTTCTTAAGATCCATGAGAATGCCAGAGCACCCACTGATGTTCAGCCAGAGATGCTGGCTAAGGTTCTGACAGGGGGAGTGTGCCTGTCTTGGGGCGGTCCAAATCTGAGTGCTGCTGAACTAACCTCCAAGAATGCCCTGCTGTATCATCTGGGCATTAGAAACTGGATCCCCAGCTCTCACAGGGGGAAGGTTAGCAGAGCCTTTGCTAACCTTTTCTACTCCATTGGGAAGAGGAGGCGAATCAGCCTGGGCAGTGTGATGTTTCCCCAGCTGGCTACTCATGCAAGCAGCGCTTCCTCCAGCAAGCCCATTGTGCTTCCCTCCCTCATCTATGGGATGATGGTCTCACAGCATCCGGAGCTTGGTGAGATTTCTGAAGGTTTATCTGAGGAGCTGCAGGTCTTCACAGTTGATCACAAGTTGTTCAAAGGGAAACATGCAGTGGACATTGCATATGAGGATCCACTCTTGGTTGGTTCTTCAGTCCCAGCTCCTCTGGAGGAATCTCTTCCCCCTGCTGCCACAATTCAATCAGCCCTCCGTGCCAGAATTGTGAGCCATCTCAGATCTGAGCTGGTCATCCTTGAAGCCGAAGCCAAAAGGAGGGATGCTAGGCGTGGCCAGATCAGAAGTCTGCTCAGAGACCTGGAGTTCCCGGCGGATGAGGAGCAGGCCCCTTGAGCATCTGTGACAAAAAGGGGGAGTACAGATGTAGGCTGATGAACTGATTTTTTTTTGACTCTGCGTGGTCGTGCTACGGCCGAGTGTGGCCACCTCTTACCTTCTTACTTCTTTGTTGAATTTTGTTTTCATTTAGAGTATTTTCTAGTTCATGGAAGTGTGCATAAGTGTTCTAGGGTTTTGTCAAAATGCCAAGGGGGAGATTGATGATGTAGTATGGCAGTGTTTGACAAAACTAGCACAAGTGAACAAGGAGCTGTTACAGCACAAGTGAACAAGCCGCAGCTGCAGCAGTGGATGCTATAGGAGGAGCTTGTTCAAGTGGCTGCATCATCTGACCAAGAAGCAGCAGCGTCCTGGGCTTGTCTAGAAGGGCTGGGATCGCTACGGAGATCATCAGAAGAATTTCTAAAATGCTGTGGAGAATTTTCCAGTGAGGTTTCCTAGCCAGAGAAGGAGATTTGTATTGAAGATAAAGATCAAATCTAATCTCCTAGATTTTAGGAGATAATTGTTCTTTTTGGGACATTGCTTAAACCTGGTCTTGCTTAAAGCTGGTGCTGCTATTTAAGTGAGAGGAGTTCAGAGCTGAGAGGTTGATCGAAGCTGAGGGATACACGAGTGCATACACAGAATTCAGAGAGAGCAATTTTGGTGTGTGACGGACGATTTCTTCGATCATCACCCGAGAGCAGAGCGTGAGCGCAGAGCTGTGGTGACAGAAGCAGAAAGGAATCAGGACTTGCAGAGTCTGATTCGAGCTTGATCTGGAAGCCAATTCAGAGCAGGTGTGCTTGTTGGTTGTTCAAGGGCAGCCGCGGAAGAACTGACGGGTGTGTGGCTCGGTCGAGTGTCTAAGCGGTGGTTCTCGCTAGTGGCAGGTGGTCACTGAGTGAGGGGGAGTATTCCAGAGTGTGTAGTGCTCGTGGAATCTGAAATTCGTAGTGTCTTAATTCGACAGATTCTGTGAACAAGCAGTTGCTGCAGCACACTCTTGTTCACTTAAATATTGTCACAGCAAGCAATGAACAAGGCACAGGTTTGTTCACCCAGTTCGGCCAATCTGCCTACGTCTGGGGAGGACTAATCTCCAGTCCTCAATCCACTCAACCAAAGGTTCCAAGTACACTCGGTTACAACTCACGCAACCTATGCTACTCAACCTTGTGTGGACCACTCAACACAATCAGAACAAGCTCTGATTTGTGTCTGCACACCCTCTACAATATGTCAATCTAGAATAGCTACAATCCTCTCAAAGAACTCAGCCTATTCTAAATTACACTACTCAGCAGGGTTGCTGCAGCAACAGCTGTAACACACAGCTGAAGCACAATGTCCGCGTCGCTCCAAGGCCTTCTGCCGAGCCGATCGAACCTCTCCAAGAGCGCTGCACACTCTGGACAACTCCCCCTCACTCAGTGACCACCTGCCACTAGTGAGTACTCCCGCACGACACTCGACCGAGCCTTCCACCCGTCAGTTCTTCCGCGGCTGCACTTGATCAACCAACAAGCTCCCCAGCTCTGAATTGGCTTCCAGATCAAGCACAAATCAGACTCTGCAAGTCCTGATTCTCTTCTGCAATACTCACCACAGCTCTGCGCTCAATGCTCTGCTCACGGGTGATGATCGAAGAAAACTCCCGTCACACACCAAGGATCCTTACTCTGAAATCTGTGTGTGCTCTCGTGTATCCCTCAGCTTCGATTAACCTCTTCAGCCCTGAACACCTTCTGCTTAAATAGCCGCACCACTTTAAGCAATTTCCAGGTTTTTAGGCAATTGACCCACAAGATCAATTATCTCCTAAAATCTAGGAGATTAGATTTGATTATTCTCTCCAATGCAAATCTCCTTCTCTGACTTGTAAACCTAGCTGGAAAATACTCCATAGCATTTTAGAAATTCTCCAGATGCTCTGCATAAGGTTTCCAGCCATTCCGAACAAGCCCAGACAGCTGCTACTTTTTGGACAGTTGAAACAGCCTGTTGAACAAGCTCCTGCTGCAGCATCCCCTGCTGCAGCTGCTGCTAGTTCACTTCTGCTTGGCTTGCTTGTTCGTTTGAGCTGTAGCAGCTCCTTGTTCACTTATGCTGGTTTTGTCAAACACTGCCATACATGCATCATCAATCTCCCCCTTGGCATTTTGACAAAACCTTAGGGCATATGCACTCTCCCGTGAACCAGAAAAAAATACTCTAAATAAAAATAATAGAGAGTAACTAAGTGAGGCCACAGATGGCCATAGCATGACCACGCAGGGTGAGTAAAAAACAGTGTTCATCAGCAGCAGTTCAGCAAAACAAAAATAGTCAGCAAAACAAAAACATCTTCTCTCCCCTTTTTGTCATAGATGTTCAAGGGGCCTACTCCTCATCCTCCGGGAACTCCAAGTCTCTGATTAGACTCCTAATCTGGCCACGCCTGGCATCCCTCCGTTTGGCCTCAGCATCAAGCAAGAGCAGCTCAGACCTGAGATGGCCCACAATTCTGGCACTAAGAGCTGGCTGAATTGTTGCAGCAGGGGGAAGAGATTCCTCCAGGGGAGCTGAAGCTGAAGAACCAACCATTAGAAGATCCTCATAGGCAACATCCACTACATGTTTTCCCTTGAATAGCTTGTGATCTACTGTGAAGACCTGCAGCTCCTCAGATAAACCTTCAGAAATCTCACCAAACTCTGGGTGCTGAGAGACCATGATCCCATAGATGAGAGAGGGTAGCACAATAGGCTTGCTGGAGGAGGCACTCCCGGCATAAGTAGCCACCTGAGGGAACATAACACTGCCCAGGCTGATCTTCCTGTTCTTCCCAATAGAATAGAGAAGGTTAGCAAAGTCTTTGGTAACCTTCCCCCTGTGAGAGCTAGGGATCCAGTTTCGAATGCCCAGATGATACAGCAGGGCAAACTTGGAGGTAAGTTCAGCAGCATTGAGGTTAGAACCACCCCAAGACAGGCACACTCCCCCTGTCAGAATCTTCGCCACAAATTCTGGCTTAACATCAGTGGGAGCTCTTGCATTCTCATAAATTCCAAGAAATGCATCAATAATTTCAGGGGTAATAACCACTGACTTACCCCGTACCCAGCTTTTCCCATACTCATCCGCTCCTTCCTCTCCAAATTTCTCCTCCATGTTCACAATAAATTCTCTAACCAGGATAATATTGAATCGGTGAGGAAAGGTTAGGGACTTGAGAAGATTTACCTCTGTCAGAAGCTGAATCATAGCAGCTGATCTGTACTTGTCGTGGACCAGTCTCTTCTCATACACAATGTGTTTTCTCTCAACAGCACTCCAGGATTGAGAGGCGCTTCTATTTCTGAACCATGTACCTCCCACTGTGAGAGCAGACAAGTCTACCGCTGGAGGTCCTCTCTCAGAAGGTCCACCAAGAGAACCTTCTTCTTCTTCTTCACTGGCTGTTCCTTCACTGCTGGAGACTGGGATCGAGATAGGGGCTTTTCCCTTGTCTGAAGGAGGAGGAGGATGTGCTGCAGCAGGTTCTTGTTCAGGAGACTCAGCCCCTGTTTCCACCCCTTCACCCATAATGCCTGGGGACATGACAAGTGATCTGCACTCTTCTTCTGCAGAGGCTGCCACAGCAGCCTCTGCTGCTTGTTCTTCTCCAGAGACAACTTCAGCCACAGCCTCTTCTGGCAGTACAGCAGTACTGGAGACAGGTTCTCCGTCACGTACAAACCGCCTCCTCTTCTGGGGTGTTTCTTTGAGTGTAGAGGGCTCGCTGTGGGACACAGGAAGAGGTGCTGGTTCCCACACCACCACATCCAGGCGCTGAGCAGGGTTTTCGTTGCGAGACTTGGTCCTTCTTTCAGATCTCCCTTGACGGTCTGCAGCCAGATTCTTCTTCAAACCACGTGTCTTCACCATTGCTGCAGAGATGTAGAGGTTTTGAGGAACGCACAGAGGATGATCGGCAGAGATTTTTGAGAAGCCCTTTGCACTTGATCTTTGCCCTAGAAAAGATTTACCCGTTATTTTCTTTTCCATTTTGAAGTTGTTAGGTCACGTGCCTCCCATGTGCCTTCTCCCATAATTAGCGACCAAAACATGTGAACAAGCTTTATTCTTGGCCCGATTGCTATAGCACAAGTGAGCTGGTTCACCTATTCAATTCAGACTGCAGCTTTGTTCAGAGGATCCTTAAGAGGTTCTGGTGGAGATTTCTTCACCCATACTTGTGATAAACCAGAGTTTTTCTTCTTCTGATCTTCCATCCACCTATCTCTTCGTTTGTCATGTTTGGGTTTCCAAATCTGTAAAAGCTGTTGTTTACATTTGTTTTTAGCAATCCAGTGCCCTTGTGTAACAGTCTTAGCAATCCTTCTCTGTGATTCTTTCCAGGAACTGTTTTTCTGAGAAGCAGCGAGAAACGGAGTCTTTATGCTGTATGTGTTGTTCCTGGATTTTACTCTTTCTTTTTCAACTGAGCAGGTTCTGCGCTGCAGCTTCAGATTAGAGTTGATCTTCTGATTCCCAAAACTTGTACAAGTACCCTGTTTATTCTGAGTCTTTTGTTTTGTTTGAGAAGAATGTTGTGCCTGATGCTGCAGCATCCTCTTGTTCACATGTCTAGTTCCAACTTTCTCTGCAATTTTTGAAGAGTCATCTGAATTCTTTTTTTCATCTATCTCAACATCTGAGGCTTTAATGAAGACTGTCCCTCTAGAGCTTTCTTCACCAGTATATCCAAGCCCTGTTCTCCCTTTTCCAAGCCTTTGGTAAGACAGAATTTTGTCCAAGATATTTTTCTGGGGATTGGCAGTCTTGGCGGTTACTGGAGAAGATTCAACGTTGATCTGCCTTCCAGAGTCTTCCCTTTTCAGTATGGTAAATTGATTATTGGATGGGAATAGACATTTCCTTTGTTCTTCTTCCAAGAGCTTGACTCTGTCAGTCAGGGCCTGATTGGTCTGAAGAACTCCCTCACATTGTTTCAGTATCTTCCTCAGAAGATCAGCAAAACTGTCAGAGGAGTCCTCTTCATTTTCACTTTCAGAAACTTCAATCCCATAGTGAATTTCTACCTTCTTTAGCTCTTTGAGGTTGACATCTGAAACACTGGTCAGCACAACACAGTTTTCTTCATCACTTTCATCCGAATCACTCCATTTTGCTGTCATGGACTTATTGGTCTTTTTCTCTGGATTTTTGAGGGGTTTGCTTGGGCAGTCAGCCTCAATGTGTCCATACCCTTCACAGTTCCAGCATTGAACTCCCTTTTTCATCTCTTTCTTATCATCTTCATCCTGAGCTGGTTCTTTCCCTTTCTTCTTTCTTTCACTGCCCCTTCTGAATTGTCTTCGCGAGGAAGAGCTGCTCTCAGTTCTGGATTCCATGTTTTTCAGAAACTTCCCAAGGTTCTTAACAAGCATGCTCAACTGATCATCTGGAACTGTCTGCTTGGTTTCTGCTTCAGCTTTCAGTCCAACATTCTTGTCCTTGGACGTAGTGTCTTCTTTGACCAGTTTCATCTCAAATTGTTTGAGAGACCCCATCAGCTCTTCCAACCTCATGAATCTGACATTTTGAGCTTCTTCAATGGCTGTCACTTTCATGTCAAATTTTGTGGGCAGCGATCTGAGAACCTTTCTGATAAGCTTTTCTTCAGGGATAGGTTCACCAAGGGCATGAGCTTCATTTGCAAGATCACAGAGTTTAGCATTAAACTCAGTGACTGTTTCTTCATCCAGCATCCTCAGATTCTCAAATTGTGTGGCAATTATCTGGAGTCTTGACAGCTTCACTCTATCAGTTCCTTCATGGGCAGTTTGCAGAATTTCCCATGCTTGCTTGGCCAAATCACAGTTTGATATCAACCTGAATTTGTTAGCATCCACTGCAGCAAAAATTGCATTCAAAGCCTTTGAATTACCAGTTGCTGCAGCACCTTCTTCAGCAGTCCATTGCTCTTCAGGTTTTATTTTAGTCACTCCTTGCTCATCCATGGTGATTGGGGGAGACCACTGAACTACAACAGCTCTCCATGTCTTCTCGTCAATAGCCCTGAGAAAGGCTTTCATTCTAGCTTTCCAATATCCATAATTACTCTCTTCCAATAATGGAGGTCTGCTTGTGCTCTGTCCTTCCTTCATTGTCTTTGCTTTCAGAGACACTGTAGGATCTTTAACTCTGAGTGTCGAGCTCCCGCTCTGATACCAATTGAAATTCGTAGTGTCTTAATTCGACAGATTCTGTGAACAAGCAGTTGCTACAGCACACTCTTGTTCACTTAAATATTGTCACAGCAAGCAATGAACAAGGCACAGGTTTGTTCACCCAGTTCGGCCAATCTGCCTACGTCTGGGGAGGACTATTCTCCAGTCCTCAATCCACTCAACCAAAGGTTCCAAGTACACTCGGTTACAACTCACGCAACCTATGCTACTCAACCTTGTGTGGACCACTCAACACAATCAGAACAAGCTCTGATTTGTGTCTGCACACCCTCTACAATATGTCAATCTAGAATAGCTACAATCCTCTCAAAGAACTCAGCCTATTCTAAATTACACTACTCAGCAGGGTTGCTGCAGCAACAGCTGTAACACACAGCTGAAGCACAATGTCCGCGTCGCTCCAAGGCCTTCTGCCGAGCCGATCGAACCTCTCCAAGAGCGCTGCACACTCTGGAGAACTCCCCCTCACTCAGTGACCACCTGCCACTAGTGAGTACTCCCGCACGACACTCGACCGAGCCTTCCACCCGTCAGTTCTTCCGCGGCTGCACTTGATCAACCAACAAGCTCCCCAGCTCTGAATTGGCTTCCAGATCAAGCACAAATCAGACTCTGCAAGTCCTGATTCTCTTCTGCAATACTCACCACAGCTCTGCGCTCAATGCTCTGCTCACGGGTGATGATCGAAGAAAACTCCCGTCACACACCAAGGATCCTTACTCTGAAATCTGTGTGTGCTCTCGTGTATCCCTCAGCTTCGATCAACCTCTTCAGCCCTGAACACCTTCTGCTTAAATAGCCGCACCACTTTAAGCAATTTCCAGGTTTTTAGGCAATTGACCCACAAGATCAATTATCTCCTAAAATCTAGGAGATTAGATTTGATTATTCTCTCCAATGCAAATCTCCTTCTCTGACTTGTAAACCTAGCTGGAAAATACTCCATAGCATTTTAGAAATTCTCCAGATGCTCTGCATAAGGTTTCCAGCCATTCCGAACAAGCCCAGACAGCTGCTACTTTTTGGACAGTTGAAACAGCCTGTTGAACAAGCTCCTGCTGCAGCATCCCCTGCTGCAGCTGCTGCTAGTTCACTTCTGCTTGGCTTGCTTGTTCGTTTGAGCTGTAGCAGCTCCTTGTTCACTTATGCTGGTTTTGTCAAACACTGCCATACATGCATCATCAGAATCGTTCGAACGGCTCGGCAGAAGGCTTTGAAGCAACGCGGACAATTGTGCTTCAGCTGTGTGTTACAGCAGTTGCTACAGCAACCCTGCTGAGTGAGTGTAGTTTAGAATAGGCCGAGTCTTGAGAAGTCTGTAGCTATTCTAGATTGACATTTGTAGAGGGTGTGCAGACACAAGTCAGAGCCTGTTCTGATTGTGTCAAGTGATCCACACAAGGTTGAGTAGCATAGGTTGCGTGGAGTTGTAACCGAGTGTACTTGGAGACCTTCGTGTTTAGCGGATTGAGGACTGGAGAATTGTCCTCCCCAGACGTAGGCAGTTGGCCGAACTGGGTGAACAAACTTCTGTCTTGTTCATTGTTTGCTGAGACAATTTCCAAGTGAACAAGAGTGTGCTGCAGCAACTGCTTGTTCACATATCTGCCTGACTGAGACGCTGTGAATTTCACAGAGCTTCCCAATCCTGTGGTTCACTGTTTACATAATGATTGCTCTAGACTTCGAGCCTTTTGTAGCGTCATTTCAGGGCCCGTACTCAAGCTGAGATAATTTGTTCCCCTAATCCTTTCCATGATTTGTTTAATGGCTCTCGAGATGATATATTTCTATAGTTTTCTCCTGGCGATCATCTAAAACAAGTTGGCATGATTTGGCTTGTTGTCTTTGAGTGGTTGAGCAATTTTGTTTATTAATAGGCAATGGGTATGCCCGAGCCTTCGTTTTTCCTTCAATAGCTTGTGCCCGAGCCTCTTTATTTATCATTATTGCCTGTTCAGAGCTATTTGGTCGAGTTCTATAATCGACCGACACTTGAGGGCTTTTACTTTTATGTTTTTGGGTGGGTCTTGGCTATATCCAGGCCGGCCACCAGATTTGTGCATCAAATACTCTCGAGGAGCTTAGAGAGTTTATTGGAATCATGAAGGACCTGGCTGATTGTAACCAGTTTGGTATTTGTTCAATCTCGTGTTATATCTCGTGGTATAAGAAACTAAACTTGTGAGAAACATGTGTTTTCTTTGTTATTGATTGAACTCTTTGAACTTCTCAAGGTTAATCTTGTGGCGTTCAAATCCAAACTTATCACCGTTCTTGGTGTGGCGTTTGAATCAGAAGTTCTTAGTTTCTCATCACGCTATCCACTTGTGTTAAGGTGAGGGGTTAAGGCTCATCCTAAGAAGTCGTGGTTTCTCATCACAATAAGGTGAGGGGTCATCGAGCTCAACAAACTCGTTCTGACAGATTTTTTTGGTTATGATCCAACTCAAGATAACAGTTTCCATCACACTAGAGGGTGGGGTTCGTATCACTTGGTGTGGCGTTTGAATCTGAGTTTTTAGTTTCTTATCACGCTATCCATTTGCGTTAAGTGAGGCCTTAAGACTCATCCTATGAAGTCGTGGTTTCTCATCACAATAAGGTGAGGGGTCATCGAGCTCGACAACTTGTTGTGGCATTTTTTTTTTTTGTTACGATCCAACTTAAGATAGCGGTTTCCATCACACTCGAGGGTGGGGTTCGCATTAGTTTGGTAGCCTTGTTTCAACGCAGTTTGACTTATCATGTTTTTTCTGTCCCTTTCAGTTTTCCTTTCGTTCTTTTGTTATTCCTCATCGTAATAGTAAAAGCGAAACAAAAACAGCAAAGCCAAAAAAGAAAAAAACATACAAAAAAGCGAAAAAAGGCAGCATACAAAAAAAGAAGCAAAAAAAAAAAAGGTATTGTAGTTGCCCGGAATACTAAACAAAAAAAAAATATTTTGAATATCCATTACTTAGCATTTTTGTCTTTTGATTCTCTTATCCACAAAAACAAAAACAAAAATATGTTGGATATCCCTTCACTTTCTTGTATCCTACCTTTTGATTTTCTTCGTAGAAAAATTAAAAAAAAAAAAAAAAACATCACAACCAAATCTTTCTGATTTTTTTTACTTCTTTCCCTTTTGCCTTTCCTTTCAAACTTTGATAGGTTTGATTATCTACTCATTTTGATATCCACCTGATTCTTCTTTTGATTTCATTGAGTTTGAATCAGAAGATTCAGAACATAGATAAACACATTGAGTGGAAAAAGACAAGAGAGTGTGAGTTCATTTTGGAGTGCATACATGAGTGGGAAGTGCATCAATATTGAGTGAAATACGTGAGCGAGTGTTTTGTGAGGTCTTTACTTTGTTTCTGCAGATTTTTTTCTAAATGGAAAACGATCAAAGAGATGAAGCCACATCAACTTCCTAACCTGCAAATGCAAGCGTTGTTCGGTGAGATGAGGCGCATGTTGAGGGCCTGAAGTTGAGCCAATTCACAAAAGGTTGGATCAAATGGAGGCGAGAGGTCAAAATAGGCATCAAAACAACAATCACAATAGGCAGCGTGCTAGGCAAGTTGATGATGAGTTTGCGGCTGATGGAGATGTGCGAGAGAGAAGGCCCGGAGTGGACATTGATTTGGGAAGCATAAAGATCAAAATACCCTCTTTTCAAGGAACGAATGATCATGAAGCGTACTTGAAATGGGAGACAAAGATTGAGATGGTCTTTGAGTGTCACAACTATTCCGAGGTAAAAATGGTTAAGTTGGCAGCAATTGAATTTACTGATTATGCTATTATTTGGTGGGATCAGCTGCTGGTCAATAGGAGGCACAATAGAGAATCACCTATAGAGATGTGGGATGAGATGAAAGGGCTTATGCGAAAGCGTTTTGTGCCAAGTCACTACTATCGGAGTTTGTATCAAAAGTTGCAGCGATTAACTAAAGGGCAAAAGAGTGTAGATGAGTACACTCGGTTACAATCTCCACGCAACCTATGCTACTCAACCTCAAGCGGAACCAAGATCACAATCAGAACAAGCTCTGACTTGTGTCTGCCTAACCTACACTGATATCAATCTAGAATAGCTACTGTCTCTACAAACTCAGCCTATTCTAATTAATACTCAGTCACTGCAGGTTTGCTATAGCATCTGCTGTAGCACACAGCTGATGCACAATCTGTCGCGTCGCTTCTAAGCCTTCCGCTGAACCAATCGAACACTTCCTCGAGCGCTGCACACTCTGGAATACTCCCCCTCACTCAATGACCACCTGTCACTAGCGAGAACAGCTGACCAGAGACTTGACCGAGTCGCCCACTCGTCAGTTCTTCCGCGGCTTCCCTTGATCAACCAACAAGCACTTGCTGCTTTGAATTGGCTTCCAGATCAAGCAATGATCAGACTCTGCAAGTCTAGATCACCCTCAGTACAATCACACAGCTCCACGCGCCTGCGGTGCTCTCGGTGATGGTCGAAGCTCTTTGCACTTGAATTCTTTCCTCTCGGAATTCTGTGTATGCTCTCATGTTTTCTCTCTTAGCTTCGAACATCTTCAACTCTCTGAAGGACCTCCTTTAAATAGGAACATCTAGTTCCATCATTCACATTTTTAGCAATTTCTTCCAAACAACAATATCTCCTAATTTGTAGGAGATTTGATTTGATTTGCAAATCTAATCTTCTCCAATCAAATCTTTTCCGCCAACTGGGAATCTCCACTGAAATATTCTCTGTTGAATACTTAGAAACTCCTCTGATGCTCTTTGATGAACTGCCAATCCCTTTTTCCAAAGATCCAAGCTGCTGCTGACGGACAGATGCTACAGCTCCCTGAACTAGCTCCTACTACAGCAGCACCTTGTTCAGCTGCTTGTTTACTTGTGCTGGTTTTGTCAAACACTGCCATACTGCATCATCAATCTCCCTCTTGGCATTTTGACAAAACCCTTGGCCACAGATGAACACTTCCACGAACAAAAAAAAAAAGATTAAACTACTTAAACACAGTTTCAAAGTAAGAGTAAGCGGTGGCCACACTCGACCTTAGCATAGCTACGCAGGGCTTAAAAAAAACATCAGCAAGCAGCAGAGGTTAGAAGCTTTGTCTTCTTAGGCAATGTCGACTGCGTGCTTTCCTTTGTATAACTTGTGATCTACTATAAACACTTGTAGCTCTTTGGGACAGGCCTTCAGTAATCTCTCCTAACTCTGGATGCTGGGAGGTAATTAGCCCATATATGAGAGATGGTAGCACAATGGATTTTACTGGAGAAGGATTCCTAGCATGTGTCGCAATCTGAGGAAACATCACATTCCCCAAGCTCACTCTCCTCTTCTTCCCAATGGCATGCAATAGATTTGCAAAAGTTCTGCTGACCTTTCCCCTATGAGAGCTTGGGATCCAGTTCCTAATGCCCAAGTTGTACAACAGGGCATTTTTGGAGGTGAGTTCTGCCGCACTGAGATTTGGTCCACCCCAAGACATGCACAGTTCTCCTATGAGAATTCTGGCTAGGAGTTCCTTATTTACAATGGTCAGCTCCCTAGCATTACTATTTATCCCTAGATAGTCATTTATCTTTTCGGAGTAATAACTACCAGCTTGCCTCTCACCCAGCTTTTCCCATAGTCTTCAGCAAATTCATCGTCGAACTTATCGGCCATATTTGCTACAAATTCTCTAACTAACGAGATATTGAATCTCCGAGGAATTGTTAGGGAGCTCAGTAGATTTACCTCAGACAGGAGCTGAATGATCGCTGCCGACTTGTATCTGTCAAGGTCCAGTCTCTTCTCTGGAATAATGGTCTTCCTCTCCACAATACCCCATGATTGGAAGGTATGCTTGTTGCGAAACCATATGCCACCTACAGTGAACCCTTCCCCTTGCTTCTGAAGGGTGACTTGTATTTCAGGCTGCTTCTGAGAGGGTTCTCCAGCCTCATCACTTGATGAATCTTCATCACTGGAGTCTGAAATGATGATGGGGGCTTTTCCTTTGTCTTGTTTTGGTGGAGAAGATGCTTTAGCAGCTGCTGAATTAGAAGACTCCTTAGTCCAAGATGTTTTAGAGTCTTCATCTAAGCCTGGAGTACGCACTACTGCTTTGTTTGCCTCCTTTTTGTCCACCTGAGGTGCTGTTGCAACCTTTGGGGCTTGTTCCACAGTTGGATCAAGGTCTTCAGAAAGAGGGGAGGGTTCTATCAGTGATGCTGCAGCCAAACCAGAAGCATCAGGCTGCTCAACTCTCCTCCTTTTTGACGACGAACTATCTGAGAGAGATGATTTCCGAGACCTAGGATGCTGAGGGGGTTGCCAGACAACTATGTCCAGACACGGTTCACCCTCCCTGTGCTCTTCCATTGATGCAGCAACTTTGGATTTCCGGCCTCTTTTAGCCTGGCGAGAGACACCTAAGCTCTTCTTCAGCCCGCGAGTTTTCACCATTGTCGGGGATTTTCGGAGAGGTGTACGAACTGGAGAGGATCGATCTGCGAGCAATTTGTGAAACAAACGTCAAACAATTGTGCCCTAGAAATTTGATTTACTTGCTATTGTGCTCCCTTTTCCAAATGCACGTGTCCAGCATGTGACTTCCTTTATTTTAGCAACTAAGAGATTTGAACAAGCTTTTCAGGTCCAAGTTGCTATAGCAGCTAGGGGCTGGTTCCCCTATTTCCTGATGCTACCCCCATTGACTGGTGATACCTTGTTAGGGTCAGCTGGTTGTTTCTTCATCCATACGTGAGTCGGTCTCTGTTTCCACAACTTCAGATAGTCAACTTCTTTGTTTTTTTCAGTTTGTCACATTTGGGTGTCCACACCAACGTTTCCTGAGACACTCTTTTGTTTGCTCCATTCTAGTGCACTGGTTTCTTCATTCTGATTCTCCATTGCAGTTCTGATCGGTGACGAAGATTTACGGGATTAGCCGAGCTGAGAGACATCTGACAGTGATTGTTAAACTTTGATTTCCTCCCCCTGATATCATCTCTGGTAACCCTTCTGTGTATCTGAGGATTCTTCGGAGTAAAATGTTTTCTTGGAGCACATTTTCCTTTTCCACAGACCTGGGGATTTCTTCTTCTGTGAAGATTTGCATTTGATACATCGGGCAGATACAGCGGTTGGTGACACCTCCTGGTTCAGATTGACTGTTAATTCTTCCTCCATCAGTTTCTGGCAGAGATTACCTTTCTTTTCACTATCCGTGATATTCTCTATTTCGGTAGGTTTAACAAAGACTGTTATACCAGAGGTTTCCTCACCTGTATATCACAGGCCCATTCTTCCTCCTCCAAATCTTTGATAAGAAAGGATTTCATCCAGAATGTTTTCCTGAGGTTCGGTTGTCTTTGCTAACGCGGGGGGCACCAGTATCAGTCGCTTGGCTTCCTGAATCTCCGCTTCTCAGTATGGTGACTTGTCTGTTGGATGAAGATAGTTCATCAAGTAACTCTTCTCGTTCTTCTTCCAGTTGCTTAACTCTGTCAGTCAATGCTTAATTCATTTGCAAAGCTTCCTCACACTGTTTCAGAACTTCTCCCAGATAATCTATTAGGTTGCATGTTGAGTTATCCTCGTCTTCACTTTCTAACACATCAACCTCATAGTAGAATTCATTCTTTATTAACTCTTTGAGGTCATAATCAGACACATTAATTAACACACTACAAGTTTCTTCTTCGCTTTCCTCAGAGTCACTCCACTTAGCCGTTAGGGATTTGTTATCCTTCTTTTCAGAGTTTTTGAGAGGTTTGCTCGGACAGTCAGCCTCAAGGTGTCTATACCCTTCACAGTTCCAACACTGAACGCCTTTCCTTCTTTCTTTCTTTTCTTCTTCCTCTTTGGCTGGTTCTTTGGCTTTTCTCACTCCACCTCTTATGGATTGTCTTCGTGAGAATGAGCTTTGTCCAGATCTTGACTCCATGTTCTTTAAGAACTTCCCAAGATTTTTCACCAGTAAACTCATTGATCATCAGCTGAGGGCTTCTTCTCTTCTGTTTTAGCTTTCAATCCAACATTCTTGTCTTTATGAGAGGGGTCTTCTTTAACCAACTTCATCTCAAACTGTTTGAGGGATCCAATCAATTCTTCCAGCCTCATGTCTCGGACATTCTAAGCTTCTTCAATGGCTGTCACCTTCATGTCAAATCTAAATGGTAATGATCTGAGGACCTTCCTGATTAGCTTTTCTTCAGGGATAGGTTCTCCAAGAGCATGAGCTTCATTTGACAGGTCACACAGCTTGGCATTGAATTCTGTGATGGTTTCCTCCTCCTGCATTTTCAGACCTTCAAACTGTGAAGTAATCATCTGCATTCTGGATATCTTCCCTTTGTCAGTCCCCTCATGAGCAACTTCCAAGATCTCCCAAGCTTGCTTTGCAATGTCACAGTTGGAGATTAATCTGAAGTTGTTGGCATCCACAGCAGCAAAGATTGCATTCAATGCTTTTGAATTGCAATTTGCTGCAGCATCCTCTTCTATTGTTCACTTCTCTTCAGGTTTCTTCTGAGTGACTCCTTTATCATTAGTGGCTTTAGGACGATCCCATTCTGTCACCACAGCTTTCCACACTTTCTCATCAATGGCCTTGAGGAACGCCTTCATCCTAGCCTTCTAGTAGCCATAGTTGCTTTCATCTAGCAGTGGAGGGCGGCTTGTGCTTTGTCCTTCCTACATTATCTTGCTCTTCTCAGCTAGGTGCACAGGATCTTGACTCTGTATGTTGAGCTCCGGCTATGATACCAATTGAAATTCGCAGCACCTCTGAAATGTAGACTGTGAACAAGCAGTTGCTACAGCACACGCTTGTTCACCAGATTCTGAAGCAACAAGACACGTCAAGGATAATTTGTTCACCCAGTTCGGCCTACTACTAGTTTGGGGAGGGCTGTACTCCAGTCCTCAATCCACTAATCTCGAAGGTCTCAAAGTACACTCGGTTACAATCTCCACGCAACCTATGCTACTCAACCTCAAGTGGAACAAAGATCACAATGAGAACAAGCTCTGACTTGTGTCTGCCCAACCTACACTGATATCAATCTAGGATAGCTACTGTCTCTACAAACTCAGCCTATTCTAATTAATACTCAGTCACTGATGGTTTGCTATAGCATCTGCTATAGCACACAACTGATGCACAATCTATCCGCGTCGCTCCTAAGCCTTCCGCTGAGCCGATCGAACACTTCCTCGAGCGCTGCACACTCTGGAATACTCCCCCTCACTCAGTGACCACCTGTCACTAGCGAGAACAGCCGGCCAGACACTTGACCGGGTCACCCATTCATCAGTTCTTCCGTGGCTTCCCTTGATCAATCAACAAGCACTTGCTGCTCTGAATTGGCTTCTAGATCAAGCAATGATCAGACTCTGCAAGTCTCGATCACCCTCAGTACAATCACACAACTCCACGCGCTTGCGGTGCTCTCGGTGATGGTCGAAGCTCTTTGCACTTGAATTCATTCCTCTTGGAATTCTGTGTATGCTCTCGTGTTTTCTCTCTTAGTTTCGATCATTTCAACTCTCTGAAGGACCTCCTTTAAATAGAAACATCCAGTTCCATCGTTCACATTTTTAGCAATTTCTTCCAAACAACAATATCTCCTAATTTGTAGAAGATTTGATTAGATTTGCAAATCTAATCTTCTCCAATCAAATCTTTTCCACCAACTGGGAATCTCCACTGGAATATTCTCTGCTGAATACTTAGAAACTCCTCTGATGCCCTTTGATGAACTGCCAAGCCCTTTTTCCAAAAATCCAGGCTGCTGCTGACGGACAGATGCTACAGCTCGCTGAACTAGCTTCTGCTATAGCAGCACCTTGTTCAGTTGCTTGTTCACTTGTGCTAGTTTTGTCAAACACTGTCATACTGCATCATCTGATTAGAATTATAATCCTTAGAAGTCAATGATAACAGTCATTATTGAACTCCCTAGGCTGAATACCTCTCTTAATTGTTATTCACGTTTACTTACTCTCGTTCTTAATTAAACCTTCTAAAATCTCCCGTCCATTAAGTATTTATAGAAAATCACTTTACAGTCAGTTCTCTTGGGTTCGACCTTTTCTTGCCGCTACACTTGCTAGAGCTTGGAAATATAAATTACAAATTTGGCACACAGGACGATGCGTGTCAGCAGGGTCGAACCCAAAAAGCGCAACCAGTTTAGAGTTTCACTAACAATTGTCACACTAAAAGGCGATTTGTTTTCAAAGAGAATGTTTGTTTTCAAATTCGGGAAAGAATCAGTTCAGGGATATGCATTAAAACTTGTAATCGTCGATTGAAACATGCATCAATTAGTAAAAATTACTGTCCTAGTCTAACAATCCTACTAAGGTAATGTCGACTTCAAGTTCTATCTACTATTAACCGCTAATTTCTTAAGTAGATGTAATACTTATCCTCTTAGTTACTAGTACTAGTTCCACCGCTAGGCTGACGCTAATATTGGACTAATCGAATACCATTCACTGCTAGACTAACTAGATCACCGCTAAGTTCCTCCAATCAAACATACAAGCCTGCCATTAAGTTCAAGAATAAAAATTCACCAAATTGAATTATGAAAACATAAGTATCTCAAACCGTACCTTGCAACACAAATCCCCATACTGAATTAGGGTTTATCTAATCCATCTAGTAAACAATGAAAAATAAAGTAAATAAAATACTAAAACTTCCGCGATGTTGCTGCTCTTCCTGATCCTCGTCTCTGTGATCTTGTCTGGGCGGCTGGCTGTGATTAGGGTTTTTCAGTCCGAGAGAAGCTTCTTTTTAAACCTTTTTTTATTTTGAACTAGGCTGAACTTCTCTTTCACGAATCAAAAGTGATTCGTGCAAGCTTCAGAAAGTGATTCGTGCAAGCTTGCACAAGTCAAAGTGGCAGTGTCGTTCCCCTGCTGGGCGAATCAAGTTTGATTGAGTTCATTCGACGGAGATTGGAGCTAAGTTATCACTCAAGCACGAGGACTAGAAGTATTTGCTGGAGCAACACGTTTAAAAAATCCTGCTGCAAAACAAGACCTGTCCAGACATCTGCTAGGACGTTGAGTGGACAAGCAGCTGTTCGGTAGAACGAAGCTGCTGTGACAAACCATAGGGAGGGATCTGATAGAGGCTATTTGTACGCATTATTTAGATCATAACCCTATGCTTGTTTGCAATATTTTATGAGCAAGATTACTCGTTTCTAGTGTTTTTGTATTACAGGGCAAAACGAGTCTGTGAGTCGGATACGCGCTAACAGGCAGCGTTCTAGGAGTGAAAGATTCGCCTGCGGAGCTAGCAGCACAAACAGGAGAGAAGTTGGAGAGAGTCAGCAAAGGTGCGCTAGCCCATGCGCTAGCCGATGCCGTGCGCCAGGCGCAGAGTCCAGTACTGCCTGAACTTGACATGACCAGATTTGGAAGTTGCCAAGTGTGGACCTCTCGAGCAGTATATAAAGGGGAGAAGGACTAGGGCTTGAGGGCATCATATCATCATCAGAGCCTCACGAGAGAGCAAGTGAGCGGCAAAACGGGAAAACACACGGACTTCTTGAGAGGATTTGCGCCAGCCGAGAAGACAAGCTGCACGCACTGTTTGCTACTGTTTTCTCAGACACATTAGTCATTATTTACTATTCTGTGATGTTTATCACTAGCATGTCTAGCTAAACTCTTAAGTGTTGGTCGGGCATGAATCTATGATGTATTTTCTTTGAGACTTGAGCTTAATGCATAGTTTACTTACTTGTATTAATCCTGTGCATACGGAGACAGCCAGTTGCATGAGTAGGGGAAGCCTTGAACCGCAATCTTACTTGTGTTGCTTGCTTGTCATATGTTAAACTAGTTGATAGCTTTACGGTGACAACTAGGAGTAACGAGCTAGGGTGATCAGTTGCTACTGTGACAGGATTCGCAGCTGTTTTAGTCTATGTTCTAAGGATTAATAGCATATGAACTTTGAACGGAACATGCGCACGTGTTAGGAAGCCTTGACCGGACACTAACCCAAGTGAAATTAAGCTATAGACATATTAGAGTCAGTGATAAGGAATGCACTCATAGAGGATTGTCTGCCCAATACTTCTCATAGTCATAGTATCTAATCTCTACTGCTTGCGCACGTCTAGTGCAAATTTCCTGCGTTACACTAGTTACTGTTCATTTGCGCATCGCGCATTTCAATCACTCACACACCCCCCCCCCCCATTTTCGTAAGTGTAGGTTGCTAGCTAAAGACTTACTATTTGCTCCCTGTGGAGATCGACCCTTACTTAACCGCTGTACTGAGTGGAAGAGGAAGGATTATATTTGACGCGCACAACGACGCGCGATCAAATTTTGGCGCCGTTGCCGGGGATGCAACACAGCTAAGTTTTAGCTAGCTTACATTTTTTTTTTCATTTTTAGTAACTAGTTATTTCAGTTTGTTTTCTCGTTGTTGTTTCTGACAGCGCGCAATCACATCAGCCTGCGCAACCTTGAAACAGTTGCGCTGCGCAGATTCTAGTTGCGCTCTGACAGACGCAACAGCTTAGTTATCTTTTAATTCCGTTTTCTTTGATATATAGAACAGATCATGGAGGATAACAGTGTCGTAGGAGACAACTTGGGGGACAGAACCCCAGAGGAAGCAAGAGCACACAACCGCGCAGCCCTGTTCAGAGAGGAAGTGCAGCGCGAGGTTGAAGCAAGGAGGGCTGTTGAAGTGTATAATGCGCCACCCGTGCAACAAGCCGTGCGACGCAGAACAGTGCGCGAGATGTCAGCCCCTATCACTGTTAACCAGCCATGGTGCATCGTGCTTCCACCAGGCGGTCATTTTGAGCTAAGGAGCTCGCTCATCCATCACATACCCAAGTTCCACGGGATGAACAATGAAAATCCAGTCAAGCATGTGCGAGAGTTCCTGGTCATTTGCGAGAACATGAAGACCGAAGGGGAGAGTGATGAGGCGCTGAAAATGAAGGCATTCCCATTTTCATTGTGTGATACAGCCAGACATTGGTTGATGAATTTACCCGCAGGATCCATTCACACATGGGAGCAGCTGCAGAAGAAATTCCTAGATAAATTCTATCCAGCAGCAAAGATTGCGCTGCTCAGAAGGGAACTGGCCGCGCCAAGGCAGAGCGCAGGGGAGTCTCTGTCAGAATATTACGAGCGTTTCAGGGAGCTGGAGGCCAACTGCTACAATCACGGCCTGCCCCAGAATGTGCTGATAGAGAACTTTCTGAATGGACTGCTGCCCATGGAGTTGCGACTACTGAATGCATGCGCAGGCGGGGACATTTGCAACATGTACCCAGAGGATGCGTGGCAGCTAATAGAAGACTCTGCTGGGCAGGTAAGACATCAACTAACGCTTGAAAATAGTCGTGCTCGTTCTGTGCATCAGGTTGAAACAAGCGCTGAGATCAAGGAAATGAAGGCCATGCTGCAGAAATTGATGAGTGCGCAGAGCGCACAATCAGTTGCGCCAAAGGTATGTGAATTCTGCAGGTCCACCGAGCACAAGACAGATGAATGCCCAACACTTTTTGAAGAATCTGGAGATGTCAACGCTCTTGGAGGATGGGACAACAGAGGGCTGCAGAGGCAGAATCAGCCGCGCTTTGGGCTTGCTGCAAATGGATTCAGATGGAGGGAAGAGAACAATTTCCAGAGGCAGTCCACTGATCAGCGCGCACCACAGCAGACGCAACAAGCTGCGCCCTACAATCCACCGCATCGCCGCAATGACGCACCAGCACAGAACAACCAGCAACCGAGGCGATCCCTAGAAGATATCGTGGGGCAGCTAGCAAACACAGTGCGCAAAAATGACGAGAAATATGACAAAAGGTTCGAGTCCATCGAAAAGCAGTTATCACAGATCGCAACCACAGTATATGAGCTAAAAAAGAGCGACGGCAACCTGCCTTCGCAAGTGATTCAGAACCCTAAAGGAGGAGTCAATGCAGTGACACTGAGGACTGGGCGCACAGTAGGCACAGAGCAGACCGCGCAGGCGCCAGCGCAACCAGTTGCGCAAGTCCCGGATCCAGCAGATCAGAATGCGCAACCAGAGCAAGATGCGCGACCAGAAGCACCTGCCACAAACCACCAGGGCAACACGCCAGGTATGTCTCCGTCAAGAAATAAGGACATAAATTGTACTAACACACCTGCACCTTTCCCTGTGCAGGCACCATTGGCTAGAAAGGAAGCGCTGGACAAGGAGCTTTATGAGTTGTTCAGCAAGGTGGAAATCAATATTCCCCTCATTGAAGCTATTCGGCAGATTCCCAGGTATACAAAAATTTTAAAAGAGCTGTGCACAAACAAAAGGAGGAAGGGCGAATGCGCACAGGTAATGCTCAATGCGCAGGCCTCAGCAATCGTGCAACAAAAGGTACCACCTAAGTGCCGAGATCCAGGTACATTTACTATTCCATGCACGCTAGGTAAGACCACAGTGAGTAATTGCATGATCGATTTAGGCGCATCCATCAATTTGCTACCTTATTCTCTATATACAACATTGCGCCTTGGACCACTAAAGCCTGCAGGTCTCACCATTCAGCTAGCAGATAGATCATGCAAACAACCTGCAGGCATGATAGAAGATGTCCTAGTTCGAGTAGGAGAGCTGGTGTTCCCAGCAGATTTTTATGTGCTCGAAATGGAGGGAGAATCAAGCGCCAGCGGTGCGCAGATCCTCCTAGGCAGACCGTTTCTGATGACCGCGCGCACAAAGATAGACGTGTGGAGGGGCACGCTCTCCATGGAGGTAGATGGCGAAGAAATCCATTTCAACATATTCAAGGGGATGCAGCATCCACATGAGGACGCTACAGTGCACGAAATGGACAGCATTGATGATTTAGTCGCAGAAGCGCAATGTGCGAGCGCAACAGTAGGACCAGAGCTACTGACACAGGCAGAGCTGGAGGAGCAAGAGGAAAAGCTGAGCAGTGCGGAACCAGCACCCACACAGGTACGTGATATAGTTCATATTTGCACCGCTAACAAAATCTTGCCCTCTATTGAACAGGCACCCAAGATCGAACTGAAGCAACTCCCAGAGCACCTCAAATACATTTTCTTGGGAAGTGAGGACACCCTGCCAGTGATCATCAAGAAAGGATTAGCAGAAGAGCAGGAAGTGCGCCTACAGCAGGTACTGCGCAAGAACCAGCGCGCCATAGGATGGACACTTGCAGATCTGCGCGGAGTGAGTCCAAACGTATGCATGCATAGGATTCTACTGGAAGATGGTGCCAAACCATCCAGGGAGGCTCAGCGCAGGTTGAATCCAAACATGATGGAGGTAGTGCAAAAGGAAGTCCTGAAATTGCTTGGCGCAGGGGTCATCTACCCAATCTCGGACAGCAAATGGGTCAGTCCGGTGCATGTTGTGCCAAAGAAAGGAGGAATCACAGTGGAAGAAAATGCGCAGGGCGAGCTAGTTCCCAAGCGCATACAAACTGGCTGGCGCATGTGTATCGACTACAGGAAGCTTAACGCAGTAACGCGAAAGGACCACTTCCCGCTACCCTTCATGGACCAGATGCTGGATCGCCTAGCAGGTAGACCTTATTTTTGTTTCTTGGACGGATATTCAGGGTACAACCAGATACCCATAGCTGCGGAAGATCAAGAGAAGACCACATTCACATGCCCGTTTGGTACGTTTGCGTTTCGGCGCATGTCTTTTGGGCTGTGCAACGCGCCAGGTATGTTCCAACGCCTTGTCATGAGCATTTTCTTTGATATGATTGGTATATGCATAGAAGTGTTCATGGATGATTTTACCGTATATGGAAGTACCTTTGATGCATGCTTAACACATCTAGATAAAGTCTTAGCGCGCTGCATTTCTAAGAACTTAGTGCTAAATTACGAAAAATGTCATTTCATGGTAACGCACGGAGTAGTACTAGGTCATATCATTTCAGAGGAGGGGATCAAGGTAGACAAAGCTAAGATAGATCTTATTTCTAATCTACCTTATGCCACCAACGTGCGCGACGTGAAATCATTCTTAGGGCATGCTGGGTTCTACAGGCATTTTATCAAAGATTTCTCTAAAATTTGTATACCCCTGTCTAACCTTTTGCAAAAAGATGTGTGCTTCAACTTTACTGATGAGTGCAGGGCTGCGTTTGATAAGCTGAAGGAAGCGCTGACCAGTGCGCCAGTAATGCGCGCACCAGACTGGAACCTGCCATTTGAGCTGATGTGCGACGCAAGTGATTATGCAGTAGGTGCAGTCTTGGGGCAGCGCGTAGACAAGAAGCCGCATGCCATTTACTATGCATCGCGCACACTGGACTCTGCGCAGAGGAACTACACCACCACGGAGAAGGAGCTTCTGGCAATTGTATTTGCGCTGGAGAAGTTCCGAGCATATGTTCTAGGCGCAAGAGTCATCATCTACACAGACCACGCAGCTATCCGCTACCTTATGTCCAAGAAGGAAACCAAGCCGCGCCTGATGCGCTGGGTGCTCTTACTGCAGGAATTTGACTTGGAGATCAAAGACAAGAAGGGCACGGAGAATACAGTTGCTGATCACCTGAGCAGGATCGTGAAGGAAGAGGAACCAGGGCAGATCACGGAAACATTCCCTGACGAGCATCTGATGGCGCTGACAGGTAAGGTACCATGGTATGCGCACATCGCAAATTACCTGGTCACAGGTACGTTTCCTCCGCATTTCAATAAAACTCAGTGCATGCGATTAAAACATGAGTCCACGCATTACCTTTGGGATGATCCTTACATGCTTAGAATAGGACCAGATCAGATATTGAGGCGTTGCGTGCCTGACCACAAAATTAATTCTGTTTTGATGTTTTGTCATGCGCACGCATGCGGAGGGCACTTCGGTCCCAAGCGCACAAGCAGAAAGGTCCTGGACTGCGGATTCTATTGGCCGCACCTGTTTAGAGATGCCTATAATCACTGCAGGAATTGTGACAGGTGCCAGCGCATAGGAGGAATATCCGCGCGCAATGAGATGCCGCAGACCCCGATTCTGGTGGATGAAGTGTTCGATGTTTGGGGAATCGACTTCATGGGGCCATTTCCCCCATCTGCAGGTTACGAGTACATATTGGTGGCAGTAGACTATGTCTCCAAATGGGTTGAAGCTAAGGCTACGCGAAAGGATGATGGTAAGACTGTCGCTGATTTTCTCAGAACTAACATATTTTGCAGGTACGGAGTGCCTAAGGCAGTAATCAGCGACCAGGGGACACACTTTTGCAACAGGGTCGTGGCGCAACTTTTCAAGCACTATGGGGTGCGCCACAAGACGTCCACCGCTTACCATCCGCAGACGAATGGACAGGCCAAAGTTTCTAACAGGGAGATCAAGCGCATCTTAGAAAAGACTGTGAGACCATCGCGCAAAGATTGGAGCCAGCGCCTTGATGATGCGCTATGGGCATACCGCACTGCGCATAAGACGCCCATTGGGACCTCACCATTTCGGCTGGTCTATGGGAAAGCATGCCACCTGCCAGTAGAGCTCGAGCACAAGGCATATTGGGCCTTACGCATTTGCAACCTGAACTTGGATGAGGCAGGAAGGGAGCGCGCATTTGAGCTGAACGAACTAGAAGAGCTGCGCCTGGACGCCTATGAGGGACTGTGCGATTACAAGGAGCGCACCAAGGCCTTTCACGACAAGCATATCCTCCGACGCACTTTTGAACCAGAAGACCAGGTATTACTATTCTCATCACGCCTGAAGCTTATGCCTGGAAAGCTGCGTAGCAAATGGACGGGACCATACACGGTCGCCAAGGTTTTCCCCTACGGAACAATCGAGTTAGAAGACGGGCACCAGCATCATTTTCAGGTTAATGGGCAGAGAGTCAAACGGTACTTAGGAGAACCTTGGGACAGCACAGCACGCAACATTGACTTGGCCGAACCAGAGATAATAGATGCGCAAGCTGCTGCGCCAGACAAACCACCGGATGTACCAGAGGGAGAACTGGAACCTATTGCTCATATCTCTTCTTCCTCTGCATCTACCCTCGTTACGCATAATTTATCACATGCTGACTTCCCATCTTACCCTTTGCGCAGGACCAATGAGATCGCAGCACACACACTGGCGCAGGAACACTCAGGAGCAAGAGTGGGGGAGGTTGCAGACACACGTTTTGGCACGTAACGAGGTACAGTCGAGCCAACGACGTTAAACAAAGGCACTTGTCGGGAGGTAACCCGACACGTTTTATTTTCGCATATATTATTTTTCTGCTTGTTTTGTTTTTTTTGAGTTTTTTTTAGCTAGTTTCGGACTTAGTAGTCTTTTTCGTCACGCAGTAGTGCGCAGGACTGTGCGCCTAGCAATGCGCAGGTCAGGCGCCCAAGGACCCGAGCGCAGACTGGAGCGCACCAGAGGGCCCGTGCACCACAAGGGGAGCCAGTGACCATTTCCATCGAGGATTCTCCCCCTCGTGCACGTGCAAAGCGCCCAAGGACTGAGGCTGAGGAGGCGCCCGAGGAAGCAACCGCCATTTCTTTAGGGTGGTGTCTTTTATTTTGCTGCGTCTTATTGGATATTATGTGCTGAATAATTGTGCCGACTATTTTGTGACCCTTGTGCTATCGTTTATGTTGTGTGACTATTTGTTTGTGTTCTTATGTTCTTTATTCTTGCATTACATGCATGTGTGCGCTCTCCATGCGCTTGCGCTTGAGTCGTGGGGACACGTCTCTGTTCAAGTGTGGGGGGGGGGGGGGGGGGGGGGCGTTACATTCACTTTTCACGTTTTTGAGCATTTTAGAATAGCTTAGTTTAAGTTAAAGAGAATAGTAGCAGTAGTGCGCTAGAGTGCAGGATGCGCATGCGCTCCAGCTTGTTTTGCGCTATCCATATTGCGTGCGCTGCTTTCTACTGTTTTAGTATAATTTTTTTCATTTTTTTGCTCCTGTTAGTTGGGATATGCAGGGGATGTGGAGTTGACAGAAATGCTCCAGAGAGGCGGTTAGTCGCTTTTGCTTCGAAGGCAAGGTATATGGTCGAGAGCGTTGGTGGAGGCCGGTGCTTCGCAGCCTTCGGGACAAAAGAGCGCGCTCAGTCACGCAGATGCCAAAGGGGAAATACCCATAGCGTGGCGAGGTGGGAAAACAGACCACCTTCTCTCTGGAAATCGAGCTAAGGAAGGCAGGCGCGGATGTAAACGCGTGCGCTGACCTGCGCAGACAGACCAAAGGAGAGAGAGCGGGGCGAGTTCCATAGCTGCTATCCGAAGGCTGAGACTGGAACTGCTCTGGGAATGTAAGAATTTAAGGAGAAATCTGTACAAAAGAAAAATACCAGCAGATGATACGCGCTACAAAAGAATCAGCATGCGCACAAGCATCAATATGCGCAAAGACCATAAGGAAATCATCAGAAAGCTCAGGTTCCCAGGAAGTGCGCGGACAAATCACGCACTGGAAGAAGCTGCGTTATCCACCATATACCTATCTTCGGAGTAAGAGCTGGCAGCCTGGAGCCTAAAAAGAGCTATCTCCCAGCCATCCAAAAATCTTCATCCCGGCTGAGAGGTAATGAAGTTCGAAAATATTATATTAGAACTGTTGAGTGCAGTTGTGCGCAGGTGATAGAGCAGTGCGAGTTGAGCAATTGTGCATTCGCATCACAGTGCAAGACTGTGCGCTAGACTCCAGAAGAGGTAATTGTATCCGCGCTTCAGTGCTTGTTCGGGACGAACAAAGGGCAAGTGTGGGGGGTTTGATAGAGGCTATTTGTACGCATTATTTAGATCATAACCCTATGCTTGTTTGCAATATTTTATGAGCAAGATTACTCGTTTCTAGTGTTTTTGTATTACAGGGCAAAACGAGTCTGTGAGTCGGATACGCGCTAACAGGCAGCGTTCTAGGAGTGAAAGATCCGCCTGCGGAGCTAGCAGCACAAACAGGAGAGAAGTTGGCGAGAGTCAGCAGAGGTGCGCTAGCCGATGCCGTGCGCCAGGCGCAGAGTCTAGTACTGCCTGAACTTGACATGACCAGATTTGGAAGTTGCCAAGTGTGGACCTCTCGAGCAGTATATAAAGGGGAGAAGGACTAGGGCTTGAGGGCATCATATCATCATCAGAGCCTCACGAGAGAGCAAGTGAGCGGCAAAACGAGAAAACACACGGACTTCTTGAGAGGATTTGCGCCAGCCGAGAAGACAAGCTGCACGCACTGTTTGCTACTGTTTTCTCAGACACATTAGTCATTATTTACTATTATGTGATGTTTATCACTAGCATGTCTAGCTAAACTCTTAAGTGTTGGTCGGGCATGAATCTATGATGTATTTTCTTTGAGACTTGAGCTTAATGCATAGTTTACTTACTTGTATTAATCCTGTGCATACGGAGACAGCCAGTTGCATGAGTAGGGGAAGCCTTGAACCGCAATCTTACTTGTGTTGCTTGCTTGTCATATGTTAAACTAGTTGATAGCTTTACGGTGACAACTAGGAGTAACGAGCTAGGGTGATCAGTTGCTACTGTGACAGGATTCGCAGCTGTTTTAGTCTATGTTCTAAGAATTAATAGCATATGAACTTTGAACGGAACATGCGCACGTGTTAGGAAGCCTTGACCGGACACTAACCCAAGTGAAATTAAGCTATAGACATATTAGAGTCAGTGATAAGGAATGCACTCATAGAGGATTGTCTGCCCAATACTTCTCATAGTCATAGTATCTAATCTCTACTGCTTGCGCACGTCTAGTGCAAATTTCCTGCGTTACACTAGTTACTGTTCATTTGCGCATCGCGCATTTCAATCACTCACACACCCCCCCCCCCATTTTCGTAAGTGTAGGTTGCTAGCTAAAGACTTACTATTTGCTCCCTGTGGAGGTCGACCCTTACTTAACCGCTGTACTGAGTGGAAGAGGAAGGATTATATTTGACGCGCACAACGACGCGCGATCAGGATCCCTACATTGAGGGGAGCTTAGTGCGCATCCAGACTAGTCAGTGGTAGAAAGACTTGAAGAGGTAGTCTTGCAAGTTTGTACTTCTTGTTCTGATCGTAAAATAGTGGATTGCGGCTTGTCGGGGTTAGGAGAACCCTTCCCCCCACAGTAGGGACACATTGTCCTGAAGTGTGTTACCAAATCCCTACGTCTTGTCTTTACGATTACAGTATTCACTTTCCACTCGAAACAAATCCTACTATTCCTAACGCATTTCCTCAGCAGTTGTCACAACAACAGCTGGGAAAAGTTCTGTGAGCAGCACCAGAACTACAAGTGGTATCAGAGCAGACATCCGACACACAGAGTGAGATCGAAGGAAACCCATAATGAGTGGAAGAGACATGGGGAGACCTCTTAGTTTGGAGGAAGACGATTTTGGCTACTGGAACTCAAAAATGAAAGCATACATCATATCAGTAAATGAGTATGCTTGGAAGGCAGTTGTTGAAAGCTGGGTTGCACCATCAGGTGCAGCAGATGCTCTTGGAGTTAAAGCACCAAAACCAGAGAAAGACTTGACCGAAGATGAGAAGAAACTATTCCAAGGAAATAGTCATGCTCTATATGCTATTATCGCTGTAGTAGACAAATGGAACTATAAATTAATTGCTGGTGTTGAAATAGCAAAAGTAGCATGGACCATTCTGGAAACAAACTTGAAGGAGATGCCAAATTAAAGAAGACCGAAATGTAGATGCTGAGGCTTAGCTACGAACAACTGATGATGAAAGATGATGAGACCATAGCAGACTTCAACAACCGCCTGATGGATATAGTAAATGAAATGGGAATTCTTGGAAAGTATGTATGAGAAACTGAACAAGTTGAAAAAGTCCTCAGGTCACTTCCTCAGAAGTTTGATGTCAAGGTAACAGCCATTGAAGAAACGGCTTACTTGGAAAAAATTAAGTTGGATTCTCTCATGGGATCTCTCAGAGTCTATGAGATGAAGATAAACAGCAAGAAGTCAACAGAGAAGAAGACTACAGGGATTGCTTTAAAGGCTGCTGCAACAGATGCTGAAATAGAGTCTGACGGTGAAATGAATGATGATCAAATAGCCATGATGGCTAAACAGTTTGGACGGTTCAAGAAAACGATGGACAAGAAAAGAACCAATTACAAAGCTCGTGGTGAACAAGATATCAAGGGAAGAGGGAGGAACAGAGTGACCAAAGATACCCTGGAAGGAAAAATGTTAGATTTCAAAAAAGCAAAAGTAGAGAGAATGACCAAAATCCGAGTGAAGAGATTCAGTGCAAAGCCTGTGAAGGATACCGCCATATACAAAGGTATTGTGCCAACACTCTAATGAAAACGAAAGCCATGGTAGCGACTTACAGCGATGATGAGTCCGAGGGCAGTGATACTGGAGAAGATCGGAGTAATTTTATTGCACTGACAACTGTAACTGAAGATGTCATAGATCTTGTCACACTGATTGCTAAGGACGCAGCTGAGAAAACTGACCTTAACAGTGACTCTGACACTAGTGATGGAGAAGAAACTGATGAGGAAACTCTAAGGAGAAATCTGAGGAATATGTATGAAAGTGGAAGTTGGTTGCAGAGAGAAATGAAAAACTCAGAGTCAAAATCACACAATTGAAGGAACAGAAGAAAGGTCTGGATGAGACTCTTGCTGCAACAAAAACCAGACTCAGTAATGAAATTTGTGATCATGGTAAGACCAAGCAGGAGTTGGACAGTCTGAGAAAGAGAGTGAGAATGATGAACTCTGGAACGAAAAACTTGAATGAAATCCTTGGTGCTCAGAGGTGTGAAATAGGAAGGTTTGGTCTTGGAAACACATCTGGAACCAGCAAAGGCAAGACACAGTTCGTCAGAGAAAAGATGTTGAGTCAAAATTCCAGCTTTACCTACAACAATCACTGCAACATTCTCTGGACTAAAGATACAACGATCTGTCATTACTTCATTTTCGAAGACACATACAAAGGAAGTACAGAAAGTTCCTAGCTAAGTATGGGCATACTGAGACACGCATCACACAAGAATGAAGACCAAAAAGACATGCAAAGGAGGCATGTCTAGTTTCCTATAGTTCATCAATCAACTTGAACAAAGATATGTGGTACTTCGATAGCGGTTGTTCAGCTCATATGACAGATAATTCAGCATTTCTTAAGCACCTGACACCTCTGGATGGAAGATCAGTGACGTTAGGAGATGGTGGAAAAGGAAAAGTTATTGGAGCAAGTGTTCTGAAACTACCTAGATTGCCCAGTCTGACAAACATTCTTTACATTGAGGGACTGCGCGCAAATCTGATCAGTATTAGCCAGATAATGGATTATGGGTCTAACTGGACTGAAGCCATGGAAACTACGACTATCGAAAGAGGAACAAGCAAGGAGATGTATCCGATGGGGAGTTCAAAATCTTTATTGAAAAGACAATTAGTAGGTGGAGGAAACTTGGTATGATGCACTATGGACTTACCGGACTTTATTTAAGACTGGAGTTGTAACCATGCATGGCACGCTGACTGATTTTTGAGAAATGATGCCTTGTTCTAGCTGAGATCCATCTAACACAAGGTGATGTGGGTTGTGAAAAGCCTTAATTTTGAGTTGGAGGCAAGTATAGAAAAGAGAATTGTCAAGGAAGATGCGGGGAGATAAGAAGAGTAGCAGATGAGAATTTGGTAAAGGAGACTATGAACTGGTTCGTATGAAAGCTATATATATATATATACATTCTTATTCTTGAGAAAGAGATGATTAGATGTGTCATTGATTAAGGAAACTTTTTTTTAACTGTCCTATGGGAAACTTAAGTTTAAGAAATGCTCTATCTGAAAATAACATTTCAGATTTGCCTTATTTTTTAAGAGATTGGGCTTGATAAGTCCGGTCTGCTTAGAAAACCGTCGAGGTGGAACGAATCCGCCTAGTCACCACGCAGGTGACATACCGGTCTTACTAAGACCGGTATGCTTAAAAATACCGGTCTTGTTAATACCGGTCTCGTACAGATATCAGATCTGCTCGGCTTCTTCCTCCATTATTGCTCTCGGACTTTGGAGATCTGCACAGTTCTCTCACTTTCCCTCTCCAAACTTGCTAGCTCTGGGGATTTCAGGAGATTTGAGAGTTGTTGATGAGGTAAGAGAGGCTTTATGATGTTAGAGTTGTTATATGTGAGTTAGGGTTGTCTAGAAATCATTAAATTTGTTGAATTTTTTTGATATGGTTATGAAATGTGATAGGTTCGTTAGGTTTTCTTATATGATAGATTGATGATATGTTGGGTTCAGACTTGAATTGAAACCAATCTATTCTGATAGGCTATGTTGAAAAAAAAATGGGAGAACAAGTATTTAAAAATGTATTTAAAAGTTGTGAGAATGTTGTCATTTGATTGTAGGTTTGTATACTGGAATGGAAAACATAGAATCCGATCTAATGGTCATGTCGACCTTAGACACACATGGAGATGCACGTAATGGATGATTTTGACCGAGAGGAGCTAGAATTCTTGGACCAGATTGATATGGATGATGTAAACACGGTTCCAGAACCGAAGCATGTATGGGATATTCCAGGATTTGATGATGTATCGCCATGGGATGCGAATGAACCAGAGGACGAGTTCTTGGACAGAAATTATGGATAGTGGGGCACAATTGGGGTGGGTGCTACATTTAGCACAAAATTTGAAGCAATATACACTGTTCAGAAGTATTCTGTTCTTAATCGTGTAGAACTTTGGACGAGAGAGTCAGAACCTCTTTTCTTGGTCCATCAATGTCGGGATGGAGAGACTAATTGTCCATGGAGGATTCAAATAGCAAAGAAAAAAATTATCCATTTTAGGAAGTAACAAAGTATCGAGGGGATCATACTTGCAACACTGACTATATTATGAAGGACAATGTACACATGACGAGGCATTTCATAGCCAAGGAGATATGCGATGTAATTATTGAAAGATTGAGATTGTCACCCGGTGAAATAGAAGCAAAGATATTCAAGGATTTTGGTCTGGAAATACGCTACTTGAAAGCATGGCAGGCCAGGCAACTGATAGATGTGTTCGGAGAATGGAATGACACATTTAGAAAACTTTCTCATTTCATGCAGGCTTTTCTCATTTAGAAGACTCAAATCCTGGAACATTTGTGAGATGGCATCGCACTCGAGACGAAGACAATGTGTATATGATAATAAAAAGGATTTTCTGGGCATTTGGTTTAAGCATTGCCACATTCAAGCATTGTCGGCCTGTAATGTGCATTGACGGTACTCATCTGTACAGTACCACAGATGCGACCGACACAAAGGCATCATTAATGGAATGCAAGAATCAGAATGGGTTGCTCTCGCACCTACCACTGGGTTTGCATTAGCCACTTACAGAGCAAGTTCAACGTGAAGGTAAAGAATTTAACATCGAAAAAAAATTGGGTCACTTGGCGCACCAAAGGCAGCAAATAAAATTTGACAGAGAATATAAAGAGTTGATTGATCCACTGCGCGATAAACCACAGATTGTGAATTGGTTGGATAGTCTTCCTTGGTCACAGTGGTCATCGGCATACGACAAGGGAGGCAAACGATGGGGTTCGATGACCACTAATGCTAGCGAGTGTTTCAACAACATTTTGAAGGGTGGGAGGGACCTTCCTATTTGTGCTCTCGTCAAATTTACTTTCTTACAATGCAACTCATATTTTTGCAAACAACGAGATGCGTATTAGAGTTGTACTGGCTTGTTCACGCCAAAGATAGACCTGAAGATGAGGGAGATTAAGGAGAAAGCAAACTACCACTGTGTTCAGGTTTTTGACGCAGTAAGAGGGGTTAATCAAGTCACCACTTTCCGGAGGCATTATATTCATGAGGTGAAGTTATAAGAGGGGGCATATGCTCGTGCGGTAAATGGGAAGCATTTCACTACCCGTGCAGTCATGTCTTGGCTATATGTATACTCAATTTATAGATCAGCACTATACCCTCGAAGCGTACTTCGCTACCTGGAACTACACCATTAATGTCTTAAGAGATGATTAACATCGGAGACCGTATGATGGAATTGCACATATACCCAACTCAGCATTCAAGCGTACTTTGGTTGCACGAAATCCTTCGATGCGCAGACATAATGAGATGGATCAAGAAGGTTCAAGCAGTCAGGGTCCCGCAAGGATTATAAAATGCGGATTGTGCCACGCACCAGGTCACAATAGGCGAGCATGCCCAAACCGACAACCTAATTAGTCTTATTTAATTTCATGTAATATTGAACTGTTGTATGAAACCATCTTTTTTTAGTTCACAATAGATTAATATTGGTTGTTGATCGGTTAATTTCTTATCGATTATTCGCTTCATTCGATGATGAATTTTGCTATTCTCCCTAATTTTTCATTGTGTTTTTACCACTCTCCTCTCATTTCAGGTCAAATTATATTAAATTGAGGCTTTGTAGTCCGTTTAGAGCAAAATACAAAGATTCAGACGAATACAGACCAAATCTGGGCAGATTGACTTATTCGCCATCAAAGGCTTATCGAACGCATGATTCTTATCTGATTGAGGCGTACCATATCTTTTTTAAAAAGCTAACTCGAAGGACTACAACTTCTTAGTGTACATCAAGACCAGATATGAAGGTTTAAAGGATCAAAAATACAAGTAAAGTCAGAATCACAGTACTGAATGGTTAGTTCGTTGACCGAATTAAATGCAATATAATTTTGAGATAGGATATTTCTCAAAACGAAATTTGGGTATAGACGGTTCTAAAGAAAAATTCTTGATTGAAGTGAATCCCAAGGACCCCTCATTTCCCAATTATTAAACATCATGAGAAGAGATGGTGTATTTTCTTGGGTCTCCGGCCATGTCCAGACAGTAGATTCTTCCCACTGCTTTGAAAATATCAAAGCCTGTAACAAACTTGCCGCAGCCATAGACTCTTTATACGCTCGCGGTGCAGCAACCTACGATGCCTACACCAACCTCATCCTCCAATGCGTCCGATCCAGCGACCTCCTCCAAGCCCGCCGCCTACAGTCTCACATGGACCTTCACTTCTACGAACCCCCCAACACCTTCCTCCACAACCGCCTCCTCCACTTGTACGCCAAATGCGGTACTATTTCCGATGTCCGCAGCCTGTTCGACAAAATGCGTTACAGAGACGTCTTTTCTTGGAACGCTATGCTCTCGGCCTGTTCCAAATGGGGGGAGGAGAGTGATGTCTGGGACGTGTTCGGTCTGATGCCGATGAGGGATTCCGTTTCTTATAACACGCTGATGGCTTATTTGGCCGGGAACGGGAGCTGGGGGAAGGCGTTGAGGGTTTTGGTTGAGATGCAGAGGGAAGGGTTTGAGCCCACCGAGTACAGCTATGTGAGTGTTTTGCAGGCCTGTACCAAGATGGGGGACTTGAGGTGCGGGAAGCAGGTTCATGGAAGGATTGCTGTGGCAGGTTTGGTTCCTAATGTGTTTGTTGCTAATGGTTTGATTGATTTGTATTCCAAGTGTGAAGAGATCACTCCGGCGAGGTGGCTTTTTGATAGGATGGTGAGTAGGAGTGTTGTTTCGTGGAATTCAATGATTGCTGGGTGTTTGACGAATGGGAAACCTGAAGATGCTGTTGAATTGTTAGGGCGAATGAGGATTGCTGGCGTCCAACCTGACCAGATTACTGTTTCCAGTATGATTGGAGCTTATTTTCAATGTGGGTGTGTAGAGGAAGCAGTTAAGCTTTTCACTGAGATAAAGGAGAAAGATAAAATTTGTTGGACTGAAATGATTGTAGGTTATGGGCAGTGTGGAAGAGAAGAAGAGGCTTTATTAGTTTTCCATGAGATGTTGAAAGAAGGTGTCAGACCAGATAGATTTACACTTTCCCGTGTGATTAGTTCTTGCTCTAAACTGGCTTTATTGTCACGTGGCCAGATTGTCCACGGAAAGGCTGTTCATGTGGGTGTTGCCAGCGATGTGCTTGTGTCCAGTTCACTCATTGATATGTATTCTAGATGTGGGGAAATCAAATATGCATCATGTGTTTTTGAATTGATGGTGACTCGTAATGTGATCTCTTGGAACTCGATGATAGCTGGGTTTGCGCAAAATGGGCAAGATCTAAAAGCTTTGGACCTTTTTGAAAGAATGTTAAAGGAAAACTTGAAACCAGATAATGTTACTTTTGTCGGTGTTCTATCTGCTTGCGGACATGCTAGTTTGGTTGAAGATGGACAGGAATATTTCAACTCCATTAGCGAGCGACATGGATTGATACCCACTATAGATCATTACGCGTGTATGATCAACTTGTATGGCCGTTCAGGTCATGTTGCAAAGGCAATAGAGGTTGTCAACTTTATGCTGCACAAACCTAATTACCTCATTTGGTCTACCCTTCTGACTGTCTGTTCTTTGAATGGTGATGTTGCCAATGCAGAAATGGCAGCAAATCAACTTTTTGAACTAGACCCATACAATTCTGGTCCTTATATTATGCTCTCAAATGTTTACGCTGCTCATGGGCAATGGAAGGACATGGCTTCTCTAAGATCCACCATGAAAAGCAGAGAAATAAGGAAGTTTGCTGCTTACAGTTGGACTGAAGTAGATGATAAGGTTCACAAGTTTGTTGCTGAAGACAGATCCCATCCTGAAACAAAAAAAATATATAAAGAGTTGAAAAAGCTAATTACAAAACTGCAGGCAGCAGGTTTTACTCCTGATGCAAACTTGGTTTTACATGATGTAGGAGTAGATGAAAAATTAGAAAGCATCTGTTACCACAGTGAAAAACTTGCTCTGGCATTTGCCTTGTTAAAGAAATCAAAAGGTAAGACACCCATAAGGATCATGAAGAACATTCGTGTATGTGGTGACTGTCATGTTTTCATGAAATTTGTGTCTAAAATTACTGAACGGCCTATTGTGTTGAGAGACTCTACAAGGTTCCACCATTTTTCAGATGGTATATGCTCCTGCAAAGACAAGTGGTGACCTTGAAGGAAATTTATATTGAATCTGATACAGTTTGATTGTTCCATTATTAGCAGAGATGTCTCGTGGAAAATGCAAATAACTTATGCCGGACATTTTGGAGTTTTGCTTTGTTTGAAGTAAGGGCTTCTCCTTGAAAGCAGCAACAAACCGTGTGGTGTCGGTGTGCGTTAAAAGAGCAAGTAAACTATGATTATATTTATTTGTGTAATTCGTATATTTGAGAGGCCAGCAAACGCAGGGATGATCTAGCACGCACGTTGAATACTAGATAATTATGATTGTTAATTGTTTTGATCATTTTCGTTATAGGCTTTATGAATTTGATATTTATGTTGTCTTGTTTGTCAATGCAGGGAGTTCTGTCTTTTCCCATTAAAATATGTGCTCCTGAAGAATCCAGAAGTTCCGTATGTAAAGGTAAACTTGAGGTAAGAATCCTTAAGAAAGGACTAGTACACCTGACACAATCAGATTATATAAAGCTCGTCGATAAGAGTTCCTACGAGTTTCCTGGTGTCCATCTTTCTTAAGCACTTATTTGTGTGTGGGATATGTACTTCTTGCTCCATGTATTCCCCCTGCTTTTACCAAGAAAAATGGAATATTGGCTGCCTATACAGCGCCTGCCTCTCTTTATTTATTGGAGTTTTTGTAACAAACTCTGTGCCAGATAATCTTTTGAGCATATTAGCCAGCTATTACAAAATCTATGAATTTGTTAAGCAAACTTAATGTCCTTTTGCTCTGCCTCTTCTTCTCCAAATTCTCTACTATATTCTTATCCTTGCAGGTGATGCCTGGGGGAGCAGTGTGAGAATGCTGGTGCGGTTCTAGATGATGTGGCAACCCTTGTGATGAATGGCAGCCCGGATCAACACCCCCCTCTTACGGAAAAGCCTTGTCCTCAAGGTCAAAATGCGGGAAATCTGAACGAAAGGTGGCTAATGGCTCCCGTGTAGCATCTGAGGGGGAAAGGGGATCCCACATGATCAAAATTTGCGGAATGCTCTTACCATTAAGGCGTAGTGAGCGATATCCATGCAGAGCCAGTGGTTGAAGGATAGGCTGGGAACCTAAGAAGGGACACATGGAGGACATTGTGTAATTTAGCCCCAGCTGGAAGGTCCAAGCGATATGCGAAAAGGTTCGAAGAAACCTTTAGCCAATTTGATGGGCGACAGATGTCTGACGGTAGGGTTTTAACTTAACATAGACCCAATCGTCAACTTTAAACTGATGATCTTCATGCGATGTTGGGCGTGGGCCAATGCTGTTTTGAGAGCTTTGAGAAGGTATGTGCGCTGAGCGATGGTTGTGAGCTAACCCAGGAACATGGTCTGAGATGGAGACTGCTTCAAATGGAGTGCGCTGGAGGGAGGCGGTATAGATTGTCTGACCCCAAAGGGCCTTTAAGAGGTTGGTGAAGATTGGATAATGAAATGAGAACCCAGAAGATATGATCACAATTGTATGCTGACGATGCATGAAGCTTGGGAGCAAGTTGATTGCTGAAGTAGGCTATATGATGATTAACCTAGAGGAGCACGGCCCCTACGCCAGACTCGGAAGCATTTGTCTGTATTAAAAACGAGAAAGTGAAGTGCAGGAAGTGGAGTCTGTGTCAGAGCTTTGTTAAATGTTATAAGTGTTTTTTTAGACCAATTAAAGCGTCTTTACGCAGAAGGTTTGTGAGGGGGGACGCAATTAATTGAGCACAAGTTTTCTGTACCTAAGATGCCTCGAAACTGCCCAAGGGAAGAGGGTAACGGCCATTGTTTGACAACCATAATTTTGTCTTGGTCGACCGACACACCCTCACCCAAAAAGGCAAAGAAACGCTCAATCTGGAAGAGCCAGCCAGTAGCGTAATCACTAGAGAACAGCGAAATATCAAGTTTAGGAAGGCGGTTATTGAATGGTTCCAAGGCCGGAGGGGGCGGTGGGTTCGTGATGTAGTCGGATATCTGGAAGGAGCGATCATCTGTGAAGGTAATAAGGGTTATTTCTCCAGTTTGGCGATGGCAAGATGAAGGTCGTGGAGGGTTTTGTGAATGGCCGTAATCTCTGAGGTTTGTTTTTGGAGCTCAGTGGCCTGTTGGTGAACAGTGTGGTATTCATGGCGTCAAAGAGGATGGAAATGGTATCAGACTGCAAACTTGTTTCCGACATGACTCAATGAAAGCACTAATTTATACCAGCCGTAGCCCTATATCTATTCGGTGTGCGAGAGAGAAGAGTAGGAGAGGAAGGTTTGGATAATATTGGCTGCCTATGGCTATGCAGCACCTGCCTCTCTTTATTTATTGGAGTTTGTGTAACCAACTCTGTACCAGATAATCTTTTGAGCCAGCTATTACAAAATCTGTGAATTTGTTAGTCAAACTTACTGTCCTTTTTCTCCGCCTCTTCCTCTCCAAGCAGGTTGTTAGATCCAGATAATTTATGGATTCTTGAATGATATATTTTTGACAAATAGTGCGAAGAAATAAGGCTGTGACAGAAGATGTGATAAGGACAGCTCAGACAGGCGCATGCTAGATTGATTGAAATCAAAGAATATATTGCGTCTACAAAGAAATATTCTGGAGATATTCCGGCGACAATATGCTTTCGAATCTTGCGCTACAAAGATTTGATCCGAACCTGATTTAGGAAAGCATGATCAAATATTATCATGTTTCCTAAGATATGAAAAAGATAATCTAACCTTTATATGAAGGATTGGAAAAATGCAGATGTAGCTAACCTGAATAATCTGATCCAAGAACGAAGAAGAACGGAGTTTGGAGATCGACAATCAACTTCAGAGATAGGCTGAAAACTCACAAAGCAAGAGTTTGATCGCTATGAGCTCAAGAAAGTCGTTGAACAAACTGTGTTATAGTGCTGACATTTTTAGGAAGAGAATTACCGGTCTGTAGGAGACAGATCGAGGTGGGAAGAAAATGATTCATGGCGTTAAAAGTCACGAAAGAGGATGGAAACGGTATCAGACTGCGAACTTGTTTCCGACATGACTCAATGAAAGCACTAATTGATACCAGCCTTAGCAGGAATGTTGGACTGGGGCAGTATTTATTAGTTGATGCATGTTGTTCGATCAATGATAACTAGTTGCAGTTTATTCCCTGAACTGATTTCTTTCCAATCGATAGACACTCACTATAAACAATTGTTTTTCTGATTTCTCCGAACTATCATTAGAATTCTAGATCACTTGCTCTCTTTGGGTTCGACCCTGCTTACCGCTTGCTAAGTATTAACAGGTCACTATAAATATAAGTTTGAGGAGCACGACGACGCGCTGTCAGCTACACATCAATTTCAATTGGTATCAGAGCAAGTTACTCGATACATAAAGTGGAATCCGGACGTATTGTTGTCGGCTAAGATAAATATGATGGAAGGACAAAGCACAAGCACACCATTGTTGCTTAAAGGAGTAAACTATTGATATTGGACAGCTCGCATGAAAGAGTTCTTATTTGCTGGAGATAGACAATACTGGAGTAGCACTAAAGAGATCTGAAGATCGATGGACTATAGAAGACAAAGCTAAAGCACCGGAAACTTCAATGCTCTCAACCCCATATTTGCTACAATAGATGCCAACACTTTCAGGCTGATCTCAAACTGCGATGTTGCTAAACATGCATGAGACATTCTGGAGACAGCTCAAGAAAGCACAGACAAAGTTAGATTGTCAAGAATCCAGATGATTGTCACAAAATCTGAGAACCTGAAGATGCTTGAAGAGGAAATCATAACTGACTTCAATGCAAGGCTATGCGACCATTCGAATGAAGCCTATGCACTCGGGGAACCTATGAAAGAAGAAAAACTAGTCCGTAAGGTATTCAAGTCACTGCCACTAAGGTTTGCAATGAAGGTTACCACAATAGAAGAGGCTCGGGATGTCAAGAACGTAAGATTGGAAGCACCGATTAGTTATCTGAAACAATTTGAGATTAAGTTGCTAGAGAAGCTCCACCATCCCGTATAGAGGGCATTGGTCTGTGAGCTGAAACAAGGGTCAGACAAGGATCACCTAAGAAGATGTTCGTAGAAACTTGCACTGCTGGCCAAAAACTTTGGAAAGATTATGAAGGAACTTGACCAAAGACCCCCATTTACTAGACATCAGTCTGGCCCCCGAAATTGATTTAAAAGAGGAGGATTTTCCAAGGAAGAATAGGACTGCTGATCAAAACAATGAAGAACGAAAGGACATGCAGAAAGGAATTTGCTGCTAAGGATTTGAAGGTGTATGTCATATACAATCGCAATGTCCTAGCAACCAAAAGAAGAAGAACAACAAGTCCTATGTTGTTAAATGGAGCGATGTAGAAGAACAACAAGTCCTATGTTGTCAAACGGAGCGATGTAGACTCAGAAGACAGTGGGCAAGAAGCTGAACCCAGGAATAACATGGGTCTAGCATTTGTAGCAGACCACAACTGCGATAGCAAAGTCAAGAAAGACACAATGCACAATATTTTAGATTCAAAGAGCAATGATGATGGAGATCTCACAGAGGAATGCCTTGCTAAAATTTTGCCTTAATGCACCAAAAGTGGTTGAGAGTTATTGAAGTCAACAAGGACCTGTATACCAAGGTATCTCGTTTAGAAGATGACCAAGAAGACTTGTAGGAAACTCTGGATGCTCTAAAGTTTGAGAAGAATTACCTAAGCCAGACCATCGCCTTCTTGACGACTCAAGCAAAACAACATGAGGAAGACTAAGTTGTTGTGATGGAGAATTGAGTCACCACAAGATAATGGTGAAGATGTTAAATAGTGGACCTAGCAACCTCGATGATAAACTATCATGTCAAAGGTATGGTGGCGGATACACTATTCTTGGCTAAATATGAGAATTGGGTTCTGGAAAGACAGTTTGTTAAAGCTCAGGAGCCAGAACAACATGAACTCCAAAAGCAAAAAGTGGATAGGCCAGTGATAGAGCCTATTTATACGCACTATTTAGATCTTAACACTGTGCTTGTTTGCATTATTTTGTGTACAAGATTACTGGTTTTCGGTATTTTTGTATTCCAGGACAAAATAAGGGCCTAAGTCGGATACACGCTAATAGGCGCGTTTGAGGAGCGCAACACACAGTCTGCGGAGCTAGCAGCGCAAACAGGATAGGAGGTAGCAGATTCAGACTGCGGTGCGCAAACCAACTGCGCGAACCAACGTGCGCAGTGAGCCATGCGCAGGATAGCGGTATTTCCAAATCTTGAACACCATATCCCTACAAAATCTCCTAGGATTTGGAAGTTGCCAAGATTGTCACGGGCCTCACAAGCAGTATATAAAGAGAGGAAGGCTAGGGTTTGATACACACAAGATACAGGAGAGAGAGCCAGAACTGAAAAACACACGAGCTGCCGCCGAGGACCTGCGCCAACCGACTGCGCGAACCGAGACACAGCAACCTGCACGCACCTGCTTGTTACTGTTTCCTTGGACACTTTAGCTTTTATTTACTATTTCTATGATGTTTACCACTAGCATGTCTAGCTAAACACTTTGTATCGGTTGGGCATGATTCTATGAAGTATTTCCTTTGAGACTTGTACTTAATGCATAGTTTGTTTGCTTGTATTAATTCTGTGCACATGGTTGACAGCTAGTTGTATGAGTAGGGGAAGCCTTGAACCGCAATCTTACTCTTACTACTTGTTGTTATATGTTAAACTAGTTGGTAGCTTGACGGTGACAACTAGGAGTAACGCGCTAGGATAATCAGCTGCTACTGTGACAGGATTCGTAGCTGCTTAGACTAGTTTCAAGAATTAATAGCTCATGGACTTTGATCGGAACATGCGCACATGTTAGGAAGCCTTGATCGGACACTAACTTCAGTAAATCGAACTATAGACGTTAGAGTCGATGATAAGGAATACATTCATAGAGGATTGTCTTTACCGATACTTCTCATAGTCATAGTACTTAATCTCTACTTCCTGCGCACGTCTAGTGCACAATCTGCTTTCACTACTGTTCATTCGCGCACCTGCGCAACCCAATCACTCACAACCCAATTCTCGTAAGTTGTAGGTTGCTAGCTAGAACGAGTCTGCTTGCTCCTTGTGGGATCGACTCTGACTTAGCCGCTATACTAAGTGGAGAAGGAAGGATTAATTTGACGCGTACAACGATGCGCGGTCAAATTTTGGCGCCGTTGCCGGGGAGCAACACAGATAAGTTTTAATTAGTTTAAGTTTTCTTTTACAGTAGTTAGTTATTTCTGTTTGCTTTATTTTCCTCGTTGTTGTTTCTGACAGCGCGCGATCAACATCAGCCTGCGCAACGTTGAAACAGTTGCGCTGTGCAGATCATAGTTGCGCACTGACAGACGCGACAGCTTAGTTGTCTTTTAATTTCGTTTTCTTTGACATTTAGGACAGGACATGGAGGACAACAGTGTCATTGGCGATAACTTAGGGGACAAAACCCCAGAGGGACCTAACAATGCGAGGGCAGATAACCGCGCAGTTCGGTTCAGAGAGGAAGTGCAGCGCGAAGTTGAAGCAAGGATGGCCGCTGAAGTGTATAATGCGCCACCCGCGCGACGCAGTACAGTGCACGAGATGTCAGCTCCAGTCACGGTTAACCAGCCATGGTGCATAGTGCTTCCACCAGACGGTCATTTTGAGCTAAGGAGCTCGCTCATTCATCACAGGCCCAAGTTTCACGGGATGAACAACGAGAACCCAGTCAAGCATGTGCGAGAATTCCTAGTTATCTGTGAGAACATGAAGGCCGAAGCGGAGAGCGACGAAGCGCTGAAAATGAAGGCGTTCCCTTTTACATTGTGTGATGCGGCCAGGCATTGGCTGATGAGCTTACCAGCAGGATTTATTCACACATGGGAGCAGCTCCAGAAGAAGTTTTTGGACAAATTCTATCCTGCAGCCAAGATCGCGCTGCTCCTCAGGAGGGAGTTGGCCGCACCTAGGCAGGGCGTAGGAGAATCACTATCGGAGTATTATGAGCGTTTCAGGGAGCTGGAGGCTAACTGCTACAATCACGGCCTGCCCCAGAATGTACTGATAGAGAATTTCCTGAACGGATTGCTACCAATGGAGCTGAGATTATTGAATGCATGCGCAGGCGGCGACATTTGCAACATGTACCCGGAGGACGGGTGGCAGCTGATAGAAGGCTCTGCTGGACAGGTAAGACATCAGCTAACACTTGAGAATAGTCGTGCTCGTTCTGTGCATCAGGTAGAAACAAGCGCTGAGATAAAGGAGATGAAGGCCATGCTGCAGAAGTTGATGAATGCGCAAGGGGCGCAACCAGCTGCGCCAAAGGTATGCGAGTTCTGTACGTCCACTGAGCACAAAACCGATGCATGTCCCACACTTTTCGAGGAATCAGGAGATGTCAATGCTCTAGGAGGATGGGATAATAGAGGGCCGCAGAGGCAGAATCAGCCGCGTTTTGGACTAGTCGCAAATGGGTTCAGATGGAAGGAGGACAAAAATTTCCAGAGACAGTCCGCGGAGCAGCGCGCAAAACAGCAGACGCAACAAGCTGCGCCCTACAATCCACCGCATTGCCGCACTGACGCGCCAGCGCAAAATAACCAGCAGCTGCAGCGATCTTTAGAAGATATCGTGGGCCAGCTAGCAGACACAGTGCGCAAGAATGATGAGAAGAGGTTCGAGTCCATTGAAAAGCAGCTGTCACAGATAGCTACCATGGTGTATGAGCTGAAAAAGAGCGATGGCAACCTGCCTTCGCAAGTGATTCAGAATCCCAAGGGAGGAGTCAACGCAGTGACACTGAGGACTGGGCGCACGGTAGGAGCAGAGCAGACCGCAAAGGCGCCCGCGCAATCAGTTGCCCAAGCTCCAGAGCCAGCACAGCCGCATGCGCAGCCAGCAGCGCAAGCCACAAACCAGCAGGGCAAGGCGCCAGGTATGGCGCAATCGGAAGACAAAAGCATAAATCGTACTAACATACCTGCACCTTTTCCTGTACAGGCACCATTGGCTAGGAAAGAGGCGCTTGATAAGGAGCTCTACGAGTTATTCAGTAAGGTGGAAATAAACATTCCCCTTATTGAAGCAGTTTGGCAGATCCCTAGGTACGCCAAGTTCTTAAAGGAGCTATGCACAAACAAGAGGAGGAAAGGCGAGTGCGCGCAAGTAATGCTACACGCGCATGCCTCAGCAATCGTGCAACATAAGGTACCACCTAAATGTCGGGATCCAGGTACGTTCACCATTCCATGCACTTTAGGTAAGACCACAGTAAGTAACCGCATGATTGACCTAGGCGCATCTATAAATGTGCTTCCCTATTCCTTGTATGCGTCATTGCGCCTTGGTCCACTAAAGCCTGCAGGTCTCACCATTCAACTAGTAGATCGGTCGTGCAAACAACCGACGAGCATGATAGAGGACGTCCTCGTCCGAGTAGGAGAGCTGGTGTTCCCAGCAGATTTCTACGTCTTAGAGATGGAGGGTGAGTCGAGCAAGGGAAGTGCGCAGATCCTACTGGGCAGACCATTTCTAATGACAACGCGCACAAAGATAGACGTTTGGAGGGGTACGCTCTCAATGGAAGTTGACGGCGAGGAAATTCACTTTAACATATTTAAAGGGATGCAACACCCTCATGAGGACGCCACAGTACACGCGTTGGACAGCATAGATGACTTGGTTGCGGATGCGCAATGTGCGAGCGCAACAGAAGGATCTGGGCTGCTGACACAGGCAGAGATGGAGGCGCATGAGGATGAGCTGAGTAGTGCGGAACCAGTATCCAGACAGGTATACGATATAGTTAATGTCTGCACTGCTAATAAAATCTTGCCCTCTATTGAACAGGCACCCAAGGTCGAGCTGAAGCAACTCCCCGAGCACCTCAAGTACATATTCTTGGGGAATGAGGACACCCTGCCGGTAATCATAAAGAAAGGATTAGAAGAGGAGCAGGAGACACGATTACAAGAGGTGCTACGCAAGAACCAGCGCGCTATAGGATGGACACTTGCTGGCCTGCGCGGAGTGAGCCCGGACGTATGCATGCACAGGATTCTATTGAAAGATGGTGCCAAACCATCCAGGGAGCCTCAGCGCAGATTGAATCCGAATATGGTGGAGGTGGTACAGAAGGAGATCCTGAAGCTGCTTGACGCAGGAGTCATCTACCCAATCTCGGACAGCAAGTGGGTGAGTCCAGTGCACGTTGTACCGAAGAAAGGAGGAATCACAGTAGAGGAGAATGCGCAGGGCGGGTACTCAGGGTACAATCATATACCCATAGCTGCGGAGGATCAAGAAAAAACTACGTTTACCTGCCCATTCGGTACGTTTGCATTTCGGCGCATGTCGTTTGGGCTGTGTAACGCGCCAGGTACGTTCCAACGTCTAGTCATGAGCACCTTTTCTGATATGATTGGTACATGCATAGAGGTGTTCATGGATGATTTTACTGTGTACGGAGGTACCTTTGACGCATTCTTAATTAATCTTGATAAGGTCTTAGCACGCTGCATTTCAAAAAACCTAGTGCTCAATTATGAAAAATGTCATTTTATGGTATCACATGGAGTAGTACTAGGACACATTATCTCGCAGGAGGGGATCAAGGTCGATAAAGCCAAAATAGATCTTATTTCAAAAATTCCTTATTCCACTAACGTGCGCGATGTGAAATCATTCCTTGGGCATGCAGGGTTTTACAGGCGTTTCATAAAAGATTTTTCTAAGATTTGTATACCCCTGTCTAACCTCTTGCAAAAGGATGTGTGTTTCGAATTCACTGATGAGTGCAGGGCTGCTTTTGACAAGCTGAAGGAGGCGCTGACGAGTGCGCCAGTGATGCGCACGCCAGACTGGAGCCTGCCGTTCGAACTGATGTGCGACGCAAGTGACTATGCAGTGGGTGCAGTCCTGGGACAGCGCGTGGACAAGAAGCTGCATGTCATCTATTATGCATCGCGCACACTGGACGCTGCGCAGAGGAACTACACCACCACGGAAAAGGAACTTCTAGCAATCATGTTTGCACTGGAGAAGTTCCGCGCATATGTTATAGGCGCCAGAGTCATCATCTACACAGACCACGCAGCAATCCGTTACCTGATGTCCAAGAAAGAGACTAAGCCGTGCCTGATGCGCTGGGTGCTCCTACTTCAGGAGTTCGACTTGGAAATCAAGGATAAGAAGGGAACGGAGAACACAGTCGCTGACCATCTGAGCAGGATAGTGAAAGAAGAGGAGTCAGGGCAGATCACGGAGACATTCCCTGACGAGCACCTGATGGCGCTGACAGGTAAGGTACCATGGTATGCGCACATTGCGAATTACCTGGTCACAGGTACGTTTCCCCCTCATTTCACTAAAACCCAATGCATGAGATTAAAACATGAGTCCAGGTATTACATTTGGGATGATCCGTATATGCTCAGAATAGGACCTGATCAGATTTTGAGGCGATGCGTGCCTGACCATGAAATAAACTCGGTTTTAATGTTTTGTCATGCGCACGCATGTGGAGGACACTTTGGTCCAAGGCGCACGAGTAGAAAGATCCTGGATTACAGATTTTATTGGCCACACTTGTTTAGTGACTCATATAACCACTGCAGGAATAGTGACAGGTGTCAGCGCACAGGGGCATGAAGTATTCGATATTTGGGGGATTGACTTCATGGGGCCATTTCCTCCATCTTCCGGATATGAGTATATATTGGTCGCAGTGGACTATGTCTCAAAATGGGTTGAGGCTAAGGCCACCCGAAAGAATGATTGTAAGACGGTTGCTGACTTTTTGAGAACTAACATCTTTTGCAGGTACGGGGTGCCTAAGGCAATCATAAGCGACCAGGGGACGCATTTTTGTAATAGGATAGTGGCGCAGGTATTCAAGCATTATGGAGTGCGCCACAAGATGTCCACCGCCTACCATCCTCAGACGAATGGCCTGGCCGAGGTTTCCAACCGAGAGATCAACCGCATTCTGGAGAAAACTGTGAGACCATCACGCAAAGACTGGAGCCAGCGCCTTGATGATGCGCTATGGGCATACAGAACCGCACATAAGACACCGATTGGGACTTCACCGTTTTGGTTGGTTTATGGAAAAGCGTGCCACCTGCCAGTGGAGTTGGAACACAAGGCATACTGGGCATTGCGCGTTTGCAATCTGAATCTAGACGAGGCTGGTAAGGAGCGCGCATTTGAGCTAAGCGAGTTAGAGGAGCTGCGCCTAGATGCATTTGAGGGGCTGCGCGACTACAAGGTGCGCACAAAAGCATTTCACGACAAAAACATCCTCAGATGCACCTTTGAGCCAGGAGACCAGGTACTAAGCTGCGCAGCAAATGGACGGGACCATATACGGTTACCAAGGTTTTCCCTTACGGAACAATCGAGTTAGAAAATGAGCACCAGCATCGTTTTCAGATCAATGGGCAGAGAGTCAAAAAGTATTTAGGAGAACCTTGGGATGACACAGCGCGCGACGTTGACTTGGCAGAGCCAGAAATAGAAGATGCGCAAGTTGCTGCGCCAGAGTCGCAAACCAGATGCACCTGAGGGAGAACTGGGAACTATTGCTCATATTTCTTCCCCCTCATTAACTAACCTCGTTACTTATGATTTGTCACATGATATTAACCACGCAGACCACCCTTCCGATCCTTTGCGCAGGACTAAGAAGAACGCAACGCGCACACGAGCGGGGGGACACTCAGGAGCAAGAGTGGGGGGGGGGGGGGTCACTGGCGCACTTTTAAGTAAGTAACGAGGTACGGTCGAGCCAACGACGTTAAACAAAGGCACTTGTCGGGAGGTAACCCAACACGTTTTACTTCTACACGTTTTTTTTATAGTTTTTTAGTGTTTTTAGCTAGTTTAGGACTTGCAGTTTTTAGTCACGCAGCAGTACGCATGTCAGTGCGCAAATTCAGTGCGCAGACCAGATGCGCCAGACAGGGGGTATAAAAGGCAAGGACTTAGAAAAATTTCAGCATTTACGTATTTCGACCGTTGAAAGAAAGCCCCTACCCTCAGCCTCCGCTCGCCGTCCGACAATCAATCAGGCCTCCGTCAAGAAAGATTTGAGGAGCTTCCCATCGCACATACGCCAGGTAACCCTTCCCTTCAGTTTGAGCCGATTCAATTAGGGTTTTGTGCGACAGAGGAGTTGCCCTAGGTTTGAAATCGCACCTAGTTCGTGCGCACCATTTGGAGTTCTGGGTACTGGGTTTTGTTGGCGGAGGATAGGCGACCTTTAGGTAACAGTTTGAGGGCATAATTCGGAGTTTGGATTTTTGGACATTTGTTGAGCATTGACCGTAGTTGACCCAAGGTAAGCAGTGCACCATGAGGCCCGCAGAGGATCAGGAGAACCCAGCGTCGTTCGCCAGCAAATACGACGCCTTCATGAGACTAGAGATGTACAGGACCCCGTACATAAGCAGGGACTTCCTGCGCGAAGTCGGGATGGAGGAGCTGATTGTGAAGAAATTCGTGCTGGCGGGCTGGGAAGCGCTGTTGGAGGTCAACATAAAAGAGGTGAATAGTAAATAACTTTTTTGAAAAATAAACTAAATCATATTAAGAATTGGGAGATTAATTGGTCAAAATTTCGACCGGTCAACTGGCATAAGAGAAAATGGTTATCAGACATCTATAGTTAGAAGCCTTTTCGAAAATCTATAGTTAATTAATTGATCAAGAATGTGCATGCCAACTCGTCCCAAGTCTGGAAGGCGCCTCCTTCCTTAAATATAGAGCCATGCCCCGGTCTTTGTGAGAGAAAGGGCAAGTGTCCTATGGAGCTTTAGTCTGTGCCGGTCTCTAAAGTAAGACATCGCTTTCATGCCTATGAGTTGTTTGAGGGATAGCTGGGCAAAGCCGGCAGGTTTTAGGCCATGGAGTAGTATTTTCTGACCCTCATGGGTAAATTCGAACCATAACGACCCATAATGGAAGCTGACTGGGCTTACACCAGCTAACCACTGGACTCCCAAGACTAAGTCAGCCCCATAAATTGGCAGTAGATGAAAATCGATGGGAAATGAGTGATGATCCAACTTCACTGGAACCCTAGAACAAAAGCCCTCACAAGTAAGAGAATCACCATTGCCAACCGTTACTGCCAGGTGTTTTGAAGGCTCTACAGGAAGACGGAGGTGAGAAGCTATGCGACCCTGCATAAAATTATGTGTTCAGCCGCCATCGACCAAGACAACAACTCGTTTCCCACTAATGGACGCCTCCAGTCGTAAGGTAGCCGGAATAAAATGACCTTCCAGCGCATGTAAGGAAATATTTGGTGTGTATGATGTTGGGATTTCTGGAATAATTTCAGTAGTTAGGTGTAGATCTGGGTCAGACTCCGGAATGGGTTCCTGTTTAGGTTCCTCATCTTCTATCAGAAGACAATTAAATTTGGGAGGTTGGCATCTATGACCAGGAGAGTAGTGGTCATCACAATTGAAGCACAGCCCCCGTTCCTTTCGTGCGGCCATCTCTGAAAGGGTTAGTCGTTTGATCGGAAGACGGGTTTGTGTTGGGGTAGGGTTAGGCTGAGGCGTGGCGGAAGGTAAGGGAGGTCGGTAGGGTTGGGATCGGGGCGTGTAACGTTTGGAATCATCCAGTTTCTCCTCTACCAGTTTAGCCATTCCGATAGCCTCATGAAGAGAAAGTGGCCGGAGTAGTGAAAGTTCCCGACGAATGTCATCTTTGAGGCCAGATAGAAAACAGTTCAGCAAATTTGTCGCAGATAGGTCGGATACCTGTGTTGACAATGTCTCAAATTCCAAGAGGTAAGCGGCCACTGTGTAACGTTGCCGGAGTTTGTACAGAGCACTCTCTGGGTTATGGAAAGCTGATGGTCCGAAACGAGTTTCCAAGGCACTGACAAAGAGATCCCAATTTGATAGTTGTCTTGTTTTGTGCATCCACTGAAACCACTGTAACGCGGTGCCGGTCATGTAAAAAGAGGCTATGTGAAGCTTTTGGTCTTGAGGTGTATCATGATAGGCAAAGAACTGATCAAGTTGGAACAGCCAACTGGAAACATTAGCACCACTAAAAAAGGGGATTTCCAGTTTAGGGGTGCGATGGTTTTGAATTGATAAAGGCTCAGGTAATGAAATGGGAGTGGTAATGAGGGTTGGTTGACCTAAGTGGTTTTCCATTTGAGTGTGTGGGTACTGGGTGGGATCGACAGTGAGTGATTGGTGGTTGAGCTGGATGGGTAGTGGCAAGAGGGCAGGTTGTTTCTCCATCTTTGCAATAGAAATCTGAAGATCCTTCATAGATTTTTGTAAGGATTTCAGTATACCTGTATGCTTAGCAAAGGTATCCGTATGGTGGTGTACCTGGGCGGCTATAGCAGCAAGTGTATCAGTGTGGAGGTGGAGTTGGCCGGAAGGAAGGGTTTCATTACGTGGTTGGACATGGTCGGCGGCAAGGTTCTCAGCAGATGTCTGGGAGCGGGTGGTCATACCATGAGGCATGGCAATGGCTTGAGATCAGATCAAAATGAAGAAAGCACCAGATGATAAGAACAGGTGATGAGGACAGGTTGAGGAGGGGAAGGGATGGGAAAAGAGAAGAGCTAGTTGAGATGGGTAAGGTAAATTCTTTCTTATATTTTGCTTTTACGCAGTTCTCTGCTTACATAGGAAATTGCATACAATTCCCTAACAAACTACTTTGTCTCATTGCACACGTCAGCACTCATGGATTGTTAGCAAATCTTCTTCCTGTCGATCGGTTTGTTACAAAATCTTTGAGCCAGCCAGGTTTGTGGATCTCCCTGCCCATTTGTTTAGGTTGATTTGTGCTTAATTTAGTTTCAGCTGCTGCATCATCTTTCCAGCCTATAACAACTTTGTGTTGGAATCGTGGCTTTCTAAACTTCGCGTTTGTCCAATATTTGAATTGAATGGACAATCAATAGAATAGCAGAAAAGTAAAGAACACAAGTCTTTTAAAGTGGTTCGGTTATTACTGCAAATAACCTACTCCACTCCCCAAGTAACCACTTGAGGCTTTTCTTATTAACGATGGCTTTTCAATAGGATCTGCCAAAGAACCTGTACAATGGTTTTCAGTGGGCTAAACCAGAAACCCCTTTGTTTTCAGATCAACAAAAGAAACTCACAACTTTGCTTTTGCAGGCTAAGCAACAACCTTGACGGTGTAGATTCTTTGTTGTGGGAACACGTCTCTTTCTGCACAAGAGTTGGATTCAACTGATGAATCTGTGCAGAGTACTTCAAAGCTTCAGAGTATATGGCAGCGGGAAACTTTGCTTTGAAGGAGAAGGGAACTCTCGGGAAAGATTGAAAGTAGAGAATCTGCGAGAGTTGAGTTTGCTTTTTGTGCGCTTGTATAAATTTCAAAGAAAAGAAAAAGTAGTTTCTTCTCAAGATAGTAAGGTATAGATATAGGAAAAGAGATGAACGGTTGTGTCGGTTTGTAATTTGAATTCAACAACCGCTTGCACCTTTTAACTTCTAAAGGATAAGCTTTGATTCAAATAACAAGACTGTCCTGAACTGTCAAGAAACTGCTAAGTGTGGAAACTGTTTAACCGACATGTAGCCTACATATGATAGTTACATGTAGTCCACATGCAATACCAGACAACTGAATTTGTCCAAGTATATGAACTATCACTGTGATGTAGTCTACATACAGATTTCCATATGAAGTCTCCATTAGCACAAGCAGTTAACAATGTAACTTTATGTAGCCTACATCTGGATTCAGTATGTAGTCTACATTGCTAATGAGATTCCAGTTTCAACAAGATTACTTAATATCGTTTCAATATTGTTAATCATTGTTATCATCAAAACTAATGCAGGATAGAGATGAAACAATCTCCCCCTTTTTGATGATGACAACCATATAGCATGATTAATCAGTATTGAAATAATCTCCCCCTTTGTCAAAATCAAAAAGAATCAAACTCCCCCTGAATTAAAGCGGGGATATATGCTAAGTGACTTGACTATAGGAAGATTAAAAGTTCATGAGGGCGTGGAATGGAACATCACGACCAAGGGACAGACGCTTTTCTTGTGAAAACGAAAGAACAAAATGACAGAATTTTAGTAGAGTGAAAAAGAGTGACCTTAGTCCGAATCACTGATTTCCACATTGGAAGAGGAAGTACTACTGGGGGCACGCTTCGTGGAACGCTGACTGGAATGCTTACTAGAAGGCTTTCTCGGAGACATGGGCTCTTCTGTGAATCTACTTGCAGAGGCTCGGTGGGTTTTTGGATTGGAAGTTCTATCCATAGGTATACCACCAACAGACACAGGAGGAATCTTTTCTTTGCCTTGGGACTTAAGGATTTTAGTGATAAGGTCCTTACTGTGGTCCAAAAGGGCATAGATGGATAAAAAGTTGTTATTAACAGCTTTGTCCAACGTCTTAAGAGACCCTTGATATGTGTCCAGCTTCTGCATCAAGTCCTCCTCAAAGCCCTTGACCCTTCGCTTCTCCAAATCCATCTCATTCCTTAGAATTTGATGGAGCTCGGCGAAGTCATCATACTGCTTGAAGAGGATATTATAGAACTTATCCAGTTCTGCCTTTACCAAGGCCAGTATGGAGGCTGTGGAGGGAGATGATGAGGTAGAGCCACCAGCAGGAGAATTCTTCTGAGATTCCAAAAGGAGGGTCTTGAGTTCCTTGTTCTCAGCTTCGATCCTATCAAGCCTTTCCAACAAGGGTTGAAGATCTACTTGTGAAGATGACCTAGCAGTCTGAGGAGTTGGAGGAGGCCTGGAATCATTGCTGACTTGGAGTACCAGATCAGTATAAGATCTCTCCATGTCCCGGAGCATATCCATAACATGAGCAAGATCAACTGCATTAGACGAGTGTTGTAACCCTAAAGTCCCATAATCAGAGGACTTAGGCAACTGTCCAGAGGCAGCCTTGCTCTTGAAGATAGCTGAGCATGGGACCAGATCAATCACAGGGGCTGGTATGGGGACACCTTCCAGGTACTTGGATGTTTTGGCAGACTTGTCATTGAAGTAACAGTCCACTTCATCACAGAATTGCCATCCAGTGTTGATGAAGTTGTCATAGCCATACGCAGATGTAGGCACCATAGGCCGTTCTCCGGACAAGGGAACTCCAAACTTCTCAAAGAAGATAGTGAACACATTACCAAATGGTAGATCAGTGTTTCTCTGTTTCTGACCCATGACCTTGGGTTCCGCCCAAATTTTAATAATCAACCGATACATGACATACGGAAGATCGATTAACTGTTCATCCCCTTGAATGATCTTAGCCGCAACCAACAGATTATAGTATGGTTCAAACTGCAACCGACCACCTCGAGGAAGGAAATTGTACATTAATATGTGAAGTACTAACCTTCCTAGCATAGGGGGCCTGGATAGAGTAATCCGTTCGCCGCCAAGATCCAAGCCGTCCATGACAACCTTTAGTGCCTCAGATGGAGACATGGAGGTTTCAGGGTCCCATTCTGGGAAGCAGAAGTCACGACAGTCAGATCTGTCCAAGTCCAAGATCTCAGCAATAATCTGGGGATTCAATTTGATGGAGACCCCCTTTACCATTGACTGGATCATCCCCTGATCATTAACCCTCAAGTTTGCAAAGAAGATTCGAACCAAATCTTGGTAACAGTTGCGAGGATTAGCAACAACAGAGTTCCAAGAGCGAAACTTCCTTTTCAAATTGAGTGTTGGGAACGAGTCCAGGTCGTAGGCGTATCCATGTTGGACTTGACGATCTTTGAACTTGTGGTTGAAGAGCTGAAGGTGAGTAGTGCTGAGGAAGTTGTCAGGATGAATTGAAGATTCTTCCTCATCAACTCTCGCTTTCTTGGACCCAGTAGAAAAGATTTCCTTTCCAGGGCGCTTCTGAGCATGACGAGGAGGCTCAACCTCCACAGGTTCTTCAACTCTGCCGGTATGATCCTCCTGAGACATATACGTCGCCTTAGTCTGACGACTGGCGCCGCGAGTCTTTCCTGACCTAGATCCCTTTTGAGTCATTGTGTGATGAAGGGAGTAAGGGTGAGGAATGAAAGTCCTTTTAAAAGGAAGTAAAAGGAGGTTGCGGGGAGTTTAGAGGCGGTTTAGCAGAGAGTGGGCCAAGGAGGTTTGAGCAAGAAAGTAGTGGGAGGTTAAGATGTAACTTGATCTGATTTTATCCCACTAATTTCTAACCGTTTGACCACCCCATTTTTAACCGTTGGAGGCTGTCAGAGTGACAGTTGAATGCCAGTAACATTTCCAATCGTTGGACAGGTTGTGGGCTTCATCAAATATTCCGAATGAAGTCTACATTGTAACTATAGAGTATAAAAAATTGATCATAAGTTACCTTTAGACTTCTTCAAGATCAACCATTCCAAGTTCTCTTCGTAGGAATGAAAATCTGTCTTTATCAAGAGGCTTAGTAAAGATGTCAGCAAGTTGTTTTTCAGTACAAACAAACTTGACACATATATCTCCTTTCGCAACATGATCTCTAAGGAAATGATGCCTTAGATCAATGTGCTTAGTTCTTGAATGAAGAACAGGATTTTCTGAAATACTTATTGCACTTGTGTTATCACAAAATATAGGAATTTGTGAATAACATAGCCCGACATCTTTTAATGTCTGTTTCATCCAAAGGACTTGGGCGCACGCACTAGCTGCTGAAACATACTCAGCTTCAGCAGTTGACAAAGCAACTGAATTTTGTTTCTTGCTGTTCCATGATACTAAGGATGATCCTAAGAAAAAGCAGTTCCCACTTGTACTTTTTCTATCAACCTTGTATCCAGCAAAATCAGCATCTGAATATGCTATTAGATCAATAGTTGATCCTTTTGGATACCATATACCAAGAGATGGGGTATATCTTAGATATCCAAGTATTCTCTTTAGAGCACGCATGTGTGATTGCTTAGGATCAGATTGATATCTAGCACACAAGCATACGCTAAACATAATGTCTGGTCTAGATGAGGTAAGGTATAGTAGACTCCCGATAATACTTCGATAAAGTTTGATGTCTACTGATGCGCCTTCTTCATCTTTACAAAGACTTATGCTAGTGCTCATAGGAGTAGGGTATGTCTTTTGACTATCCTTGTCAAATTTTCTAAGTAACTCTTTAGTATACTTAGTTTGACTCAATAGAATGCCTTCTTCAATTTGTTTAACTTGAAGTCCTAGGAAGAAATTCAATTCTCCCATAGAAGACATCTCAAATTCCTCTTGCATGAGTTTCTCAAATTCAGCGCACAATTTCAAGATTGTAGCACCAAAAATGATGTCGTCCACATAAATTTGGACTATGATCATTTCTTTACCATCATGTTTGGTAAATAGAGTATGATCAATTGCTCCTCTTTTGTAACCTTTCTTAAGAAGAAAAGTTGTCAATCTTTCATACCATGCTCTAGGAGCTTGTTTTAGACCATAAAGAGCTTTCTTTAGTCTATAAACATATTCAGGATTACTAGGATCCTCAAATCCAGGAGGCTGTTTAACATAGACTTCTTCCTTAATGACTCCATTTAGGAAGGCACTTTTGACATCCATTTGATAGAGTTTCATATTCATATGACTTGCTAAGGCACATATCATACGAATAGATTCAAGTCTAGCAACAGGAGCATAAGTTTCATCATAGTCTATGCCTTCTTGTTGATTGTAGCCTTGTGCTACTAATCTAGCCTTATTTCTTATAACATCTCCATCTTCATTTAACTTGTTCCTAAATACCCACTTTGTACCCACAATAGGATAATTAATGGGAGGAGGAACAAGTTCCCATACATTATTTCGGACAAATTGATCCAATTCTTCTTGCATGGCCAATATCCAATCAGGATGTGGTTCTGCTTCTTTGAAGTTCTTTGGTTCAATATTTGAGATGAAGGCTGTCCATTGACATGTTTCATCAAGGACATTCCTTCTTGTCCTTACAGGAAGGTCTGCTGGACCAATGATCTGCTCCATAGGGTGATCACGGTGTTCCTTCCAAACTTTTGGGAGATTTATACCATCATCAACAACATGATTGTCATCAAGTGTTGAAGGTGTAGTGCAGGGTGTCAAACCTTCATCATTTCCATCTTTTGGAAGACCAATGATGGATTCATCAAAAGCGACATGCATAGATTGTTCCACTTTAAATGCTCTCAGGTTATAAACTCTATAAGCCTTAGAATTTGTGGAATAACCTATGAAGATACCTTCATCACTTTTAGAATCAAATTTTCCAAGATGATCCTTTTCATTTAAGATGAAGCATCTTGCTCCAAAAACTTTAAAATAGGAAATTCTAGGTTTCTTCCCATGATATAGTTCATATGGAGTCTTTTGTAGATGATTTCTAAGATGTACTCGGTTGATAATATAACATGAGGTGTTCACAGCCTCAGCCCATAAATATTTAGGCAAGTTATTTCTGAGAATCATACATCTTGTCATCTCTTGAAGAGTTCGATTTTTCCTTTCCACCACTCCATTTTGTTGTGGTGTTCTAGGATTAGAAAAGTGATGTTGAATTCCCTTTTCTTTACAGAATTCTTCAAACACTTCACTATTGAACTCTCCACCTTGGTCACTTCTTATTTTGATGATTTTATCATTCTTTTCATTGCATACAAGATTATAGAACTCCTTGAAACATTCCAAGGCTTCATTCTTATGTGCAAGAAAATATACCCCAAGTATATCTAGAATAATCATCAACAAGAACGAAAGCATAGGATTTTCCACTTATACTTTTGACATCCACTGGTCCAAACAGGTCCATGTGGATTAAGTCAAGTGGCTTAGACGTGGTTATGTCTTTCTTGCTTTTAAAGGAGGTTTTGTGTTGTTTACCCTTCTGGCATGGACCACACAATCCTTCCTTTTTGAAACTTGTCTCAGGAAGTCCTCTCACTAACTTATTCTTTTGGAGGAACTTCAGGAGATCATAGTTGACATGACCAAGACGCTTATGCCACAATTGACATGTGCTTTCGGTAGTGGCTGATAGGCATACATTGGATGAGGATATGTTCATATCTAATTTATAAACATTTCCTATCCGTAACCCTTCAATGGTTTGTCCTTTAACTGAATCATGAATAATACAGTTATTAGGAGAGAAGGTTACTTTGTATCCTTTGTCACATAGCTGGCTAACGCTAATGAGATTATGCTTTAGATGAGAGACTAACAGCACATCCTCAATTAGTAATGAATTTTCACCAGTTATGTTACCAATCCCAATGATCTTTCCTTTCTTATCATTACCAAAAGATACGGTCCCACCATTGTAGGACTTGAAAGATGAAAACATGGTTTTATCCCATGTCATATGGCGTGAACATCCACTGTCCAAATACCAACTTTTGGTATTGACATCCTGCAATAGGTGAGGAGATGCATTTAAGGAACCCTAACTAACATGGGTTCTCTTGACTTTATAAGAATGTCTGGTAGGTATTCTTTAGGAATCCATACCCTATGTATCCTAGGTATGATCTTAGAAACATGTCTAGAGTGTGACATCCTAGAGGAGTTTCTTATTTTATTGACAGGCTTCTGCCTTTTCCTAACATGTGGCCTACATAAGTTATTCTCATGTTGCCTACATGTATCAGTGATGCATGATTTGTGCAGACTTTGCTTTCGTCCATTCCTGACATGTAGCCTACATGAACGAGTGGCATGTTGCCTACATGCAGCATTGTTATGACGTTTATGCAAAGTTTGACTTGGCCTATCTATCACATGGAGGTTACATGCGTGATCATTTTGTTTCCTACATGTATTGTGAATCTCATGACAGGTATAATCTGATTGCCTACGTCTACGTGGGCTAATCTGATTGTACTTGGATCGATCATTTGTATGAGTCTTACTGATCCTTTGTCTAGTATCAATAGTTGTTGATACAGGGGTTTTCTCAACTTGATGACCTGATTCCTTAGCTATTTTAGGAATAGTATGGTGAACAGAGGTTTGTTCAGGAAGTTGTTCTCTTGTGTCAGTAGATCTTACAAACTTAATGGGAGTGATATTTCCACCCTTTTTGATGGAGTGATCATAACCAATCCCATGTTTGTTGTCGACAGATCGTTGGACATCCAAGAGATCATTTAAATCACAAGTACCTTTGTTAAGATTTGAAATTGTATCTTTCAATTTCGTATTTTCTTTAACAAGGATACTTTTCTCACTACGGAGTGATTTTACTTCCTCATACAATTCCTTGTATCTATAATATAAATTAAGATATGCATTGGATACTTCATCAAATGAGAAATTTGAGGGATCATTACTTACTTGATCGTCTTTATTTGCCATAAGACATAGGTTTACTTCATCCGTTGAAGTTGCTTCTTCATCTTCACTTGATTCATCCCAAGTGGTGACTTTGAAAGATTTTTCTCCCTTTTCAAAGTTCTTCTTCTTTAAAGTGCATGTACTTTTATAATGACCCTTTTTACCACAGTTGTGACATACAACTTGTGATGGATCAGTTTTCTTTCCTGATCTCTTTCTCAGGAATTGCTTGAATTGTTTAGTGATTAATGCGATATCATCATCATCATCACTGTCAAATTCTATCTTTTCGGATTTGAATGCTATTGTCTTTGGTTTGATAGGTTCTGGTTCAAAACCTTCCAAATCAATCTCATGAGTCAAAAGTGATCCAAGTAGATCCTGTAGACTTAACACATTCAGATCTTTACTCTCAACGATGGCAGTAACTTTTGGTTGCCATGTTCTAGGGAGACTTCGCAAAACCTTTCTGACTTTTTCATGGTTTGCGTAGGTCTTCCCGAGAGATTGAAGAGAGTTGGTGATGAATGTAAATCTTGTGAACATGCTTGTTATGTTCTCATCCTTTTCCATCTTGAAGAGTTCATATGCTCTTACAAGTCTATCAATTTTCTGCTGCTTAACTTGAGAGGTTCCTTCATGGATGACTTCTAAGTTTTCCCATATCTCCTTTGCGTTTTCACAAGTTAGAATACGCTGGAGTTCAACATCACAGAGTGCACAAAAGAGTATTGTCTTAGCCTTGGCATTCAAGGTAAGTTTTCTTTTGTCATCCTCAGTGAGTTCGGAATCTTTCTTAGGTCTCCAATTTGGTTCCTCCTTTGTACCAGCATCTTTGATGGGAGCAAAAGGACCTTGTTTTATTACTTTCCATAGATCTACGTCTATACTCTGGAAATACACTTCCATACGTGTTTTCCATAAGGAGTAATTGTCTCCATTAAAGAATGGAGGTCTGGATATTGAAAGTCCTTCTACTGGATTAGCGAAGTTTGCCATAGCGAGTGATTCACCGTTTTGAAGCAAAACCAAAGTGAATCAACCTGCTCTGATACCAATTGTTGGAATCGTGGCTTTCTAAACTTCGCGTTTGTCCAATATTTGAATTGAATGGACAATCAATAGAATAGCAGAAAAGTAAAGAACACAAGTCTTTTAAAGTGGTTCGGTTATTACTGCAAATAACCTACTCCACTCCCCAAGTAACCACTTGAGGCTTTTCTTATTAACGATGGCTTTTCAATAGGATCTGCCAAAGAACCTGTACAATGGTTTTCAGTGGGCTAAACCAGAAACCCCTTTGTTTTCAGATCAACAAAAGAAACTCACAACTTTGCTTTTGCAGGCTAAGCAACAACCTTGACGGTGTAGATTCTTTGTTGTGGGAACACGTCTCTTTCTGCACAAGAGTTGGATTCAACTGATGAATCTGTGCAGAGTACTTCAAAGCTTCAGAGTATATGGCAGCGGGAAACTTTGCTTTGAAGGAGAAGGGAACTCTCGGGAAAGATTGAAAGTAGAGAATCTGCGAGAGTTGAGTTTGCTTTTTGTGCGCTTGTATAAATTTCAAAGAAAAGAAAAAGTAGTTTCTTCTCAAGATAGTAAGGTATAGATATAGGAAAAGAGATGAACAGTTGTGTCGGTTTGTAATTTGAATTCAACAACCGCTTGCACCTTTTAACTTCTAAAGGATAAGCTTTGATTCAAATAACAAGACTGTCCTGAACTGTCAAGAAACTGCTAAGTGTGGAAACTGTTTAACCGACATGTAGCCTACATATGATAGTTACATGTAGTCCACATGCAATACCAGACAACTGAATTTGTCCAAGTATATGAACTATCACTGTGATGTAGTCTACATACAGATTTCCATATGAAGTCTCCATTAGCACAAGCAGTTAACAATGTAACTTTATGTAGCCTACATCTGGATTCAGTATGTAGTCTACATTGCTAATGAGATTCCAGTTTCAACAAGATTACTTAATATCGTTTCAATATTGTTAATCATTGTTATCATCAAAACTAATGCAGGATAGAGATGAAACACTTTGCACAAGCCCAGACTATGTGAACGACATATGGAGTGTATGGGAATGTTGCATTAGGTTGCATACGATCCATCCAAGCGACGTCCAAACTTTTGATGGCATGCTCCGCACTCGGCAACATCTGGCATCGGTATTTTTGGAGATAGAATGCAGTCACCATATTGAGAAATCACAATATGTTGGACGGAGGCCGGATGAGATAGTTCTTGGCTCGCCTTGTTTATAGCTAGAAATGAAAGTGCGTTGTATAATTCGCTGGCTGGCTCGATTTAGCCGGGCCTGTACACATCAATCTGACGGTCGAATATATTTTGGCTGGCGGGTTAGGTTGGGTCAAATTAAAAAATTTAGAATCAGTCGAGTTCGACCCGCCCTGACTCAGTTCGTTCGATCCACGGGATCGACCCACGAGTTGAAAATTCAAAAATACATGACCCACGGGCTTGACCCAGAGATCGATCTACGGGCTAAAATTTAAATATTTAGTCTTGAAGGTTCAAAAATACCAAAACATCATAAATTTAAACTCATTCCTAAATTCTATAAATACCTTATTCTCATTTTCTATTTTTAACACCGACAAATGTAATAGAACAAATTTGGTTTTCAAACTGGAGATAAATTAGAATTATAATTCATTGTCATTGTCATTTTTAGCATCTTTTATGGCCAATTGGCCCTATGCCATTATAAGGCTGAACTATTTATAAAGTTCTGGCTTAGAGTTTGTGTGAGGCTTTCGCAATTGGTGTGTAATTCTCCCGAGACAAGATGCTTGGGCTCTTATATAATAAATGAGTGGGTTTTAAATAAAATTAAAAGAACAATTGTTATTTGTGCTTAGATTAATTTTAATATTATTTTTAAATGTAATTTAGATAAATAAATTGTATTTACAAGTTCTCTCAACCCTAACGGTGAACCCTAAATGGTTTTATATCCAACTCGAAAACTAACCCGTGGGATCCACTGATGGCTTCAACCCACGGAACTAATCTGTTGCTCAACCCATGGGTCAACCCGGCCCAGCCCAACCCAACTTACTCATGGCTAGTTGATTTATAATCAGCTGGTCGGAATGGTTCCAATTTTTCCTACTTGACCTAGCCCGAGGTCTGGCTTATTTTTCTTTAAATTCAGCCCGATCCAGCCCTAACCCTCATGAGTTATGGCATTTCAGGAGAGGCCGACCTGTGGATCGATCTACTTATTCCATCTCTACTTACTGCTCAAATCAGCCCCAAAATGCTTGATAGAGCCTAGTTATACACATTATTTAGAGCATAACCCTATGCTTGTTTGCAATATTTTATGAGCAAGATTACTCGTTTCTAATGTTTTTGTGTATCAGGTCAAAACGAGTCCTTGAGTCGGATACGCGCTAACAGGCAGCGTTCTAGGAGTGAAAGATCAGCCTGCGGAGCTAGCGGCGCAAACAGAAGAAGAAATGGCGAAAGACAGCAGGGGTGCGCTACCCGATTGCGCCAATCAATGCCGTGCGCCAGGCGCAAAGTCCCAGTGACCAGATTTGGAAGTTGCCAAAAGATGAACTTCCTGGGCACTATTTAAACAAAGAAAGTCTAGGGTTTCAGGGGATCGGAACATCATCACTCAGTGGCATTCCAGAGGCACTGCGCGGCAGAACTGGAAAATACACGGACCTGTCAAGGAGAGTTGCGCCAGCCGACTGCGCCAGCCAAGAGAAGACACTGCACGCACTATTTGCTACCGTTTTCTCTGATACAGTAGTTGTTATTTACTATTTTATGATGTTTACCACTAGCATGTCTAGCTAAACACTTAGTGTTGGTCGGGCATGAACCTATGATGTATTACCTTTGAGACTTGAGCTTAATGCATAGTTTATTTACTTGTATTAATTCTGTGCGTACTGAGACAGTTAGTTGCATGAGTAGGGGAAGCCTTGAACCGCAATCTTACTTGTGTTGCTTGCTTGTGACCTGTTAAACTAGTTGCATGCGTAGGGGAAGCCTTGAACCGCAAACTTACCGTGACAATTAGGAGTAACGAGTTAGGGTAGGCAGTTGCTACTGTGACAGGATTCGCAGCTGTTTAGTCTAGTTCTAAGGATTAATAGCACATGAACTTTGAACGGAACATGCGCACGTGTTAGGAAGCCTTTACCGGACACTAACCCAAGTAAAACACAAGCTATAAATGTTTGGAGTCGATGATAAGGAATGCATTCATAGAGGATTGTCTGCCCAATACTTCTCATAAACATAGTATCTCATCTATACTGCTTGCGCACGTCTAGTGCAATTTCCTGTGTTACGATATTCACTGCTACTCGCGCATCACGCAAAACCCCCAATCACTCACGCAACCCCCGTTTTCTTAAGTGTAGGTTACTGGCTAAGACTCACTGCTTGCTCCCTGTGGAGATCGACCCTTACTTAACCGCTGTACTAGTGGGAGAGGAAGGAATTATATTTGACGCGCACAACGACGCGCGATCAAATTTTGGCGCCGTTGCCGGGGAAGCAACACAGCTAAGTTTTAGCTAGCTTACATTTCTCATTTTAGTAACTAGTTATTTCATTTTGTTTTGTTTTCTCGTTGTTGTTTCTGACAGCGCACAATCACATCAGCCTGCGCAACCTTGAAACAGTTGCGCTGCGCAGATTCTAGTTGCGCACTGACAGACGCAACAACTTCGTTGCCATTTAATTTCGTTTCTTGAGTTTGGATCAGGACATGGAGGATAACAGTGTGGTTGGAGATAACCTGGGAGACAGAACCCCAGAGGAAGCAAGGGCACATAACCGCGCAGCCCTATTCAGAGAGGAAGTGCAGCGTGAGGTCGACGCACGGACGGCCGCTGAACCATACATTGCGCCACCCGTTCGTCCAGTCGCGAGGCGCAGGACAGTGCGCGAAATGTCAGCCCCACTCACTGTTAACCAGCCATGGTGCATAGTGCTTCCACCCGACGGACAGTTCGAACTGAGGAGCTCACTCATCCATCACATGCCCAAGTTTCACGGAATGAACAACAAAAATCCAGTCAAGCATGTGCGGGAGTTCCTAATCATTTGCGAGAACATGAAGACCTTGGGGGAGAACGATGAAGCGCTGAAGATGAAGGCGTTCCCATTTTCATTGAGCGATGCAGCCAAACACTGGCTGATGAGCCTACCCGCAGGATCAATCCACACATGGGAGCAGCTGCAGAAGAAATTCTTAGACAAATTTTATCCAGCAGCGAAGATTGCGCTGCTCAGAAGGGAATTGGCCGCGCCAAGGCAAAGCGCAGGGGAGTCTCTGTCAGAATACTACGAGCGTTTCAGGGAGCTAGAAGCCAACTGCTACAATCACGGGCTTCCCCAGAATGTGCTGATAGAGAACTTTCTGAATGGACTGCTGCCCATGGAGCTGCGACTACTGAATGCATGCGCAGGAGGGGACATTTGCAACATGTACCCGGAGGATGCATGACAGCTGATAGAAGATTCTGCTGGGCAGGTAAGACATCAATTGACACTTGAAAGCAGTCGTAATCGTTCTGTGCATCAGGTAGAGGCAAGCGCTGAGATCAAAGAAATGAAGGCCATGCTACAGAAGCTGATGAGTGCGCAGAGCGCACAACCAGTTGCGCCAAAGGTATGTGAATTCTGCAGGTCCACTGAGCACAAGACAGACGATTGCCCAACACTTTTTGAAGAAACTGGAGATGTAAATGCCCTTGGAGGATGGGACAACAGAGGACCGCAGAGGCAGAATCAGCCGCGCTTTGGGCTTGCTGCAAATGGATTCAGATGGAGAGAAGAGAACAATTTCCAGAGGCAGCCCACTGATCAGCGCGCGCCACAGCAGACGCAACAAGCTGCACCCTACAATCCACCGCATCGCCGCACAGACGCACCAGCGCAGAACAATCAGCAACCAAAGCGATCCTTGGAAGATATCATGGGGCAGCTAGCAGACACAGTGCGCAAGAATGACGAAAAGTATGACAAGAGGTTCGAATCCATAGAAAAGCATCTATCACAAATTGCAACCACGGTGTATGAGCTGAAAAAGAGCGATGGCAACCTGCCTTCGCAAGTGATTCAGAACCCTAAGGGAGGAGTTAATGCAGTAACACTGAGGACTGGGCGCACAGTGGGAACAGAGCAGACCGCGCAGGCGCCCGCGCAACCAGTTGCGCAAGTCCCAGATCCAGCAGCTCAGAGTGCGCAACCAGAGCCAGAGGCGCAATCAGAAGCGCCAACCACGAACCAGCAGGGCAAAGCGCCAGGTATGTCTCACTCGACAAACAAGGACAAAAATTGTACTAACATACCTGCTCCTTTCCCTGTGCAGGCACCACTGGCGAGAAAAGAAGCACTGGACAAGGAACTATATGAGCTGTTCAGCAAGGTGGAAATCAACATACCTCTCATAGAAGCTATTCGACAGATTCCCAGGTATGCGAAGTTTTTAAAAGAGCTGTGCACAAATAAAAGGAGGACAGGCGAATGCGCACAGGTAATGCTAAATGCGCAGGCCTCAGCAATCGTGCAACAAAAGGTACCACCTAAGTGCCGAGATCCAGGTACATTCACTATCCCTTGCACCTTAGGTAAAACCACGGTAAGCAATTGCATGATCGATTTAGGCGCATCAATCAATTTATTACCATATTCTCTCTATGCGACCTTGCGCCTTGGACCACTAAAACCTGCAGGTCTCACAGTTCAGCTAGCAGATAGATCGTGCAAACAACCTGCAGGCATGATAGAAGATGTCCTAGTTCGAGTGGGAGAGCTGGTGTTCCCAGCAGACTTTTATGTGCTCGAAATGGAGGGTGAATCAAGCGCCAGCGGTGCGCAGATCCTCCTAGGCAGACCGTTTCTGATGACTGCGCGCACGAAGATAGACGTGTGGAGGGGCACGCTCTCCATGGAGGTAGATGGCGAAGAAATCCATTTCAACATCTTCGAAGGGATGCAGCACCCACATGAGGACGCTACCGTGCACGCAATGGACAGCTTTGACGATTTAGTCACAGAAGCGCAGTGTGCGAGCGCAACCATAGGACCAGAGCTACTGACACAGGCAGAGCTGGAGGAGCAAGAGGAGGAGCTAAGCAGTGCTGAACCAGCACCCACACAGGCACTAGATATAGTTCATATTTGCACCGCTAACAAAATCTTGCCCTCTATTGAACAGGCACCCAAGATCGAACTGAAGCAACTCCCGGAGCACCTCAAGTACATTTTCTTGGGAGATGAGGACACCCTGCCAGTGATCATCAAGAAGGGATTGGAAAAAGAGCAGGAGGCGCGCTTACAACAGGTGCTGCGCAGGAACCAGCGCGATATTGGATGGACTCTTGCTGATCTGCGCGGAGTGAGCCCAGACGTGTGCATGCACCGAATTCTGTTGGAAGATGGTGCCAAACCATCCAGAGAGGCTCAGCGCAGGTTAAACCCAAATATGATGGAGGTAGTGCAAAAGGAAGTCTTGAAGTTGCTTGACGCAGGGGTCATATACCCAATCTCAGACAGCAAATGGGTCAGCCCGGTGCACGTTGTGCCAAAGAAAGGAGGAATCACGGTGGAGGAGAATGCGCAGGGCGAGCTAGTTCCCAAGCGCATACAAACTGGCTGGCGCATGTGCATCGACTACAGGAAGCTGAACGCTGTAACGCGCAAGGACCACTTCCCGCTACCCTTCATGGACCAGATGCTGGATCGCTTGGCAGGTAAGTCTTACTTTTGTTTTTTTTTTGGACGGATATTCAGGTTACAATCAGATACCCATAGCTGCGGAGGATCAAGAGAAGACCACGTTCACATGCCCCTTCGGAACATTTGCGTTTCGGCGTATGTCTTTTGGGCTGTGCAACGCGCCAGGTACGTTCCAAAGCCTCGTCATGAGCATTTTCTCTGATATGATTGGTATATGCATAGAAGTGTTCATGGATGATTTCACTGTATATGGGAGTACCTTTGATGCATGCTTAACACATCTAGATAAAGTCTTAGCGCGCTGCATCTCTAAGAACTTAGTGCTAAATTACGAAAAATGTCATTTCATGGTAACGCACGGAGTAGTACTAGGTCATATCATTTCAGAGGAGGGTATTAAGGTAGACAAAGCTAAGATAGATATTATTTCTAATCTGCCTTATGCCACCAACGTGCGCGACGTGAAATCGTTCTTAGGGCATGCTGGGTTTTACAGGCGTTTTATTAAGGATTTCTCTAAAATTTGCATACCCCTGTCTAACCTGTTGCAAAAAGACGTGTGCTTCGATTTTACTGATGAGTGCAGGCGGCGTTCGATAAGCTGAAAGAAGCGCTGACCAGTGCGCCAGTGATGCGCGCACCAGACTGGAACCTGCCATTCGAGCTGATGTGTGACGCAAGTGACTACGCAGTAGGAGCAGTCTTGGGGCAGCGCGAGGACAAGAAGCCGCATGCCATCTACTATGCATCGCGCACACTGGACTCCGCGCAGAAGAACTACACCACCACGGAGAAGGAGCTTCTGGCAATTGTATTTGCGCTGGAGAAGTTCCGAGCATATGTTCTAGGCGCCAGAGTCATCATCTACACGGACCACGCAGCTATCCGCTACCTCATGTCCAAAAAAGAGACCAAGCCGCGCCTGATGCGCTGGGTACTTCTGCTTCAGGAATTCGACTTAGAGATCAAAGAGAAGAAGGGCACGGAAAATACCGTCGCTGATCACCTGAGCAGGATCGTAAAGGATGAGGAGCCAGGGCAGATCAAGGAGACATTCCCTGACGAGCATCTGATGGCGCTAACAGGTAAGGTACCATGGTATGCGCATATCGCAAATTACCTGGTCACAGGTGCGTTCCCTCCTCATTTCAATAAAACTCAGTGCATGCGATTGAAACATGAGTCCAAGCATTACCTTTGGGATGATCCTTACATGCTTAGAATAGGTCCAGATCGGATATTAAGACGTTGCGTGCCTGACCATGAGATTAACTCTGTGTTGATGTTTTGTCATGCGCACGCCTGTGGAGGACATTTCGGTCCCAAGCGCACGAGCAGGAAGATCTTGGACTGCGGATTCTACTGGCCGCACCTATTCAGAGATGCCTATGACCACTGTAGGAAGTGTGACAGGTGCCAGCGCACTGGAGGAATCTCCGCGCGCAACGAGATGCCGCAGACCCCGATTTTGGTGGATGAAGTGTTCGATGTTTGGGGAATCGACTTCATGGGTCCATTTCCCCCATCTGCCGGCTACGAGTACATACTGGTGGCCGTGGATTACGTATCCAAATGGGTCGAAGCTAAGGCCACGCGCAAGGATGATGGTAAGACTGTCGCTGATTTTCTCAGAACTAACATATTTTGCAGGTACGGAGTGCCTAAGGCAGTTATCAGCGACCAGGGGACGCACTTCTGCAACAGGATTGTGGCGCAAGTTTTCAAGCACTATGGGGTGCGCCACAAGACGTCCACCGCTTACCATCCGCAGACAAATGGACAGGTCGAAGTTTCTAACAGAGAGATCAAGCGCATCTTGGAAAAGACTGTGAGGCCGTCGCGCAAGGATTGGAGCCAGCGCCTGGATGATGCGCTATGGGCATACCGCACTGCACACAAAACGCTCATTGGAACCTCACCATTCCGGCTGGTCTATGGGAAGGCATGCCACCTGCCAGTAGAGCTCGAGCACAAGGCATATTGGGCCTTACGTATTTGCAACTTGAACTTGGATGAGGCAGGAAAAGAACGCGCATTTGAGCTGAGCGAACTAGAAGAACTGCGCCTGGACGCCTATGAGGGACTGCGCGATTACAAAGCGCGCACCAAGGCGTTTCACGACAAGCATATCCTCCGGCGCACATTTGAACCAGGCGTTCAGGTATTATTATTTTCATCACGCCTGAAGCTCATGCCTGGGAAGTTGCGCAGCAAGTGGACGGGACCATACACCGTCACCAAGGTTTTCCCCTACGGCACAATTGAATTAGAAGACGGGCACCAGCATCGTTTTCAGGTTAACGGGCAGAGAGTCAAACGGTACTTGGGCGAACCTTGGGATGGCGCAGCACGCAACATTGACTTGGCCGAGCCAGAGATTGTGGACGCGCAAGCTACTGCGCCAGACGCACCACCAGATGCTTCAGAGGGAGAACTAGCACCCATCGCCTATATCTCCTCTTCCTCTGCATCTACCCTCATTACGAATAATGTATCACATGCTGACCTTCCCTTTTATCCTTTGCGCAGGACCAATGAGATCGTAACACAAGCACTGGCGCAAGGACACTCAGGAGCAAGAGTGGGGGAGGCTGCAGACGCACTTCTTGGCACGTAACGAGGTACCGTCGAGCCAACGACGTTAAACAAAGGCACTTGTCGGGAGGTAACCCGACACATTTTATTTTGGCACATTTTATTCTGCTTGTTTTTTTTTTTTTTTTTTGAGTGTTTTTAGCTAGTTTAGGGTTTGGTAGTTTTTTTAGTCACACAAGTGCGCAGGACCGTGCGCCTATCAATGCGCAGGTCAGTTGCGCTAGCCAGAGGGGGGTATATAAGGCCAGACTTAGAAAAATTCCCAGCACTTTTCACTCGACCGTTGCACACGAGCTCCCGCCTTCAGACCTCTGCCGTCGATCAGCGCCCAACCCACCGTCCGTCTAGAGGGATTCAAGGACAACACGACCGCACAGCACCCAGGTAACCCCCCGATTCCGCTTTGAGCCGCTTCTGTTAGGGTTTGCGCGGAGGAGACAGTTTTTAGGGTTTTGAAATCGCACCAAGCTAGAGTGCGCGGCTTGGAGTGCTGTTTTGTGCGTTGAGTAGGCGACCAGTAGGCGCTCTTTCGGTGCAAGTTTCAGAGGATTCTGGGCAGTTTCGATTTTTAGGGTTTTGGGGAGCATTGACCGCGATTGACCGGAGCCCAGCGCAAGATGAGACCCGCCACAGACCACGAGACCCCAGCGGCTTTCGCTAACAAGTATGCAGCGTTCATCAGCCTGGACATGTACGGGACACCGTACATCTGCCGAGATTTCCTGCGCGAGGTAGGATTAGAGGACCTCGTGGCGCAGAGGCTAGCGACTGCCGGCTGGGAGGCGCTAATGGACCTCCGCAGCGCATCAGACCAGGAAGATACGTGTGAGTTCCTGGCGTCTCTGGAGGCAGGGGACAGGGAGATCAGATATAGACACAGGGGTGTCTGGTTCATAGCCTCGGAAAGGAGGCTGAGGCGCGCATTCGGGTGCGCCAAGGTGCGTGAGGAGGAGTTAGACACGCACAATAACCAGGAGGCTTGGCGGGACATGGCAACAGGGCCAGCATTCGCCGCGGGGCGCAGCAGGGGCCGAGAGCTGCGCGACCCATGGCTGTTCTACTTATGGCGCATCGTGGCCTACACAGTCATTGGCCGTTTCAACGGCGCACCAAAGATCAGCCTCCTAGATATGGAGATTTTGAAGGGGCTTTATTATGGGCGGAAGGTGCTGTTCATCCTGAACATGGTGCATCATTGGAGCCGCGTCAGCATGAGGGGGCCGCTGACGTGTGGAGGCCTTATCACGTACTTGCTGCGGGCCTTACATGGAGAGCCCGAGGTGCCAGAACACACCTTGGTGCAGGCTATACCTCTGGACCGCGCCTACATGCTGCAAATCAGGGCGGTAGCTGTTCGGGACGATGGCACACTAGAGTGGTGCTACCGTCTGCAGCCAGCCAGACCACCGCGGGCCAGAGCAGAGAGCAGTGCGCAGGGCGCAGCAGCAGCCGCAGCAGCAGCCACAGCAGCCGCCGCAGCAGATGAAGAGATGGAGGAGGCCCTAGAACCAGAGGTGCCTCTAGTCAGGCGCCCAAGGACCCGGGCGCAGACTGGAGCGCACCAGAGGGCCCGTGCACCACAGGGGGAGCCAGTGACCATTTCCATCGAGGATTCTCCCCCTCGTGCACGTGCCAAGCGCCCAAGGACTGAGGCTGAGGAGGCGCCCGAGGAAGCAACCGCCGAGCAGCGCATGTTGTTCAACGTCATGCGCGTGCTCGAATACTTAGCGCCAGAGGGGGCGGATTTAAGTATGAGTCCACCATCCGGGTGGAAATTTGGAGACGCAATTCCCCCTCTCCTCAGCCTGCACCATCCACCTCCTACCCGAACCCTAGAAACCCCAGCACCCCCAGCAGAGTCAGCACCTGCATCAGCCCCAGCAGCGCCAGCAGCAGAACCCACCCCTGAACCCGAACCAGTACAACCACCAGCAGCTTCCCCTGCCCGGCCTTCTGTTCCGGAGTCCCCCATTAACTTTCCCAGCGTAGACTCCGATTCCATATGGGAGTCACTTTCTGAGGATGACCTCGCAGCACAGCCTCCTGCCCTTTCAGTGGTACCGCCCTCCTCCAGCACTGAGTACGTGACAGATACTTCCGAGGAGGAGGCGCATGATTCAGAGGCTGATTCTAGCTCGGAGGACTTCTAAGGCCGAGGGCAGGCGCAGTGATTTTCTTTAGGGTGGTGTCTTTTATTTTGCTGCGTCTATTTGCCTATTATGTGTGCTGAATATTTGTGCCCTACATTCTGTGACTCCCTTGCTATATTTTGTGTGACTATTTGTGTTCACTCTTATGTTCTTTATTTTCGTTGCATTGCATGCATGTGCGCCGCCTCCGTGCGCTTGAGCTTGAGTCGTGGGGATACGTCTCTGTTCCAGTGTGGGGGGGGGGGGGGGGGGGGGGTTACTCTTACATTTCATGTTTTGAGCATTTTTAGTATAGCTTAGTTTAAGTTGAAGAGAATTAGTAGCAGTAGTGCGCTAAGGTGCAGGATGCGCATGCGCTCCAGCTTGTTTTGCGCTATCCGTATTGCGTGCGCCGTTCTCTACTGTTTTAGCATAATTTTTTCGTTTTTTTCTGCTCCTGTTAGTTGGGATATACAGGGGATGTGGAGTTGATAGAAATGCTCCAGAGAGGCGGTTAGTCGCTTGTGCTTCGAAGGCGAGGTATATGGTCGAGTGCGCTAGTGGAGGCCGGTGCTTCGCAACCTTCGGAACAAAAGAGCGCGCTCAGTCACGCAGATGCCAAAGGCGAAATACCCAAAGCGTGGCGAGGTGGGAAAACAGACCACCTTCTCTCTGGAAGCCGAGCTAAGGAAAGCGGGCGCGGTTGCAAACGCGTGCGCCGACCGGCGCAGACAGACCAAGGAGGGAGAGCGGAACGAGTTCCATAGCTGCTATCCGAAGGCTGAGATTGGAACTGTTCTGGGAATGAAACAAATTGGAAAGGAAGCTGTACAAAAGAAAAACTACCAGCAGAAGCAGATGATTTGCGTTAGAAAGAATCAGCATGCGCACTATTTAGTACCTTCGTGCGCAAGACCACAAGGATATCATCAAAGGCTCAGGTTCCCAGGAAGTGTGCGAACGAATCACGCACTGGAAGAAGCTCGCGCATGAAACCATATACCTATCTTCGGAGCGGGAGCTGACAACCAGGAACCTAAGAAGAGCTATCTCCCAGTCATCCAAAGATCTTCATCCCGGCTGAGAGGTAATGAAATTTCGGGATTATTATATTAGAACTATTGAGTGCAGTTGTGCACAGGTGATAGAGCAGCACAAGTTGAGCAGCTGTGCATTTTGCGCTAGAATGCAAGGTTGTGCGCTAGTCTCCAGAAAAGGTAATTGTATCCGCGTTTCAGTACTTGTTCGGGACGAACAAGGGGCAAGTGTGGGGGGTTTGATAGAGCCTAGTTATACACATTATTTAGAGCATAACCCTATGCTTGTTTGCAATATTTTATGAGCAAGATTACTCGTTTCCAATGTTTTTGTGTATCAGATCAAAACGAGTCCTTGAGTCGGATACGCGCTAACAGGCAGCGTTCTAGGAGTGAAAGATCAGCCTGCGGAGCTAGCGGCGCAAACAGAAGAAGAAATGGCGAAAGACAGCAGAGGTGCGCTACCCGATTGCGCCAATCAATGTCGTGCGCCAGGCGCAAAGTCCCAGTGACCAGATTGGGAAGTTGCCAAAAGATGAACTTCCTGGGCACTATTTAAACAAAGAAAGTCTAGGGTTTCAGGGGATCGGAACATCATCACTCAGTGGCATTCCAGAGGCACTGCGCGGCAGAACTGGAAAACACACGGACCTGTCAAGGAGAGTTGTGCCAGCCAACTGCGCCAGCCAAGAGAAGACACTGCACGCACTATTTGCTACCGTTTTCTCTGATACAGTAGTTGTTATTTACTATTTTATGATGTTTACCACTAGCATGTCTAGCTAAACACTTAGTGTTGGTCGGGCATGAACCTATGATGTATTACCTTTGAGACTTGAGCTTAATGCATAGTTTATTTACTTGTATTAATTCTGTGCGTACTGAGACAGTTAGTTGCATGAGTAGGGGAAGCCTTGAACCGCAATCTTACTTGTGTTGCTTGCTTGTCACCTGTTAAACTAGTTGCATGCGTAGGGGAAGCCTTGAACCGCAAACTTACCGTGACAATTAGGAGTAACGAGTTAGGGTAGGCAGTTGCTACTGTGACAGGATTCGCAGCTGTTTAGTCTAGTTCTAAGGATTAATAGCACATGAACTTTGAACGGAACATGCGCACGTGTTAGGAAGCCTTTACCGGACACTAACCCAAGTAAAACACAAGCTATAAATGTTTGGAGTCGATGATAAGGAATGCATTCATAGAGGATTGTCTGCCCAATACTTCTCATAAACATAGTATCTCATCTATACTGCTTGCGCACGTCTAGTGCAATTTCCTGTGTTACGATATTCACTGCTACTCGCGCATCGCGCAAAACCCCCAATCACTCACGCAACCCCCGTTTTCTTAAGTGTAGGTTACTGGCTAAGACTCACTGCTTGCTCCCTGTGGAGATCGACCCTTACTTAACCGCTGTACTAGTGGGAGAGGAAGGAATTATATTTGACGCGCACAACGACGCGCGATCAATGCTCCCTCTTATTTTGCTTCCATCCTCAAAGGATGCCCCCAACTATATCGGACCTGAGACATCAAGTAAGACGTCAATATGGCTAATTATGTTCAGTAAACAAGTCAAATTATAAAAAGTTATACAAATAATCATTGAAGATTGTGCCCGATCATAGTGCCTCGAATGAGAGGGGAGTCTTTAAAAACAGAACAAAAATTACAAAGGAAAGTTAAAATTTAGCCTTAACAAGAACTTAAATGGAAAGGAAGAGCGGCTAGTCCTACGCATATATAGACCAAAGGCTAAACAAACTGACCAATCATTTCCTTTTTATGTGTTTTTATTTGTAAAATTACATAGTCAAACTCTCTTTCATTTTGGGCTTAAGCTTAGACTTAAAGACTTGAAAATGCTCTCTATACGAAGAGCCGGTGGACCATCCATAAATAACATGGGTAAATAATGAGCATGTTTGGTGTACCTAGATCTAATTTTTGAAGGCTAGTAGCCTTAGTATTGAATATAATACCTTGTTTGAGCCTATATGAATGAGGGTAGTTTATTTTGGATACTAAGGGTCTGTTCTTTAGAGCTGAACTTATACTTAACTTAACCTAACAAATTTAACTGAATTTAACTTAACTTAACTCAACTTAAGTACTTAAGTTAAAAATACTATAATTTTGTGGGTGTTCACATAGATGAATTTGCAACACAAAGCATACAAGAATAAATTTAGGCACTGATTGAGAAGGATTATATTTTGGTTCGGTTCATTATTTTTGGTTCAATTGATTGAACAAGCTTGATCTGATTCGTTCCATTTCAAATGAATCATAAAACAATCTCACTTTCTTTCAGTTGGTGTAATGTGAGCCGTTGATCTGCATCAGGGCAGATCCAACGGTGGGTAGAGGGGCTGCGTTCTTGAGATTGGTTTTCGGCGAGAGCAAGAAGGAGTGTATCCCTTGTGTGTGACGAGTTTGGCTTGAGAGTTGAGGATACTGAAGGTTGCAGAGAAGGCTGCTGGTAGAGGGAGACTCCTGCTACGAGTGGCTGGCTGGTTGGTGCGGTGGTGTTGCTTCCTTGAAGATTAGGGAGCTGCGTAGGTTGGCCCGGTGAGGGCTGGATCTGGCCAAGCGATCTACGCGAGTCAGGTTTGTTGTTGGTAACTTTCTTGAGTATCACAGTGTATGGATTGCAGCTTAGTGATTTCTTGTAATTCGTAGGTTTGGTTGTAAACTTCACCCGGTATAGTGCATCATTCTGAGGATTTGGACAGATTTGTGGTTGCTTAGAATTGTGATTGTTAGAATTGCTTGTGTTCAGAATTGTATATAATTGTGGATGTTAGAATTGCTTGTAAACTTTACACCACTTTCTCATAAATCAAAAACATTTTATGGCACATTGTATTCAAAAACGAAAAGGGAAACAACTTTTTTAAAGCATGTTCGCAAATGTACTTAACTTAACTTAACTGAACTTAATTTAACTTAAGTGCTGAAAATTTAAGCTCTAAAGAAAAGAGCCTAAGTTGTAAGTTAGCACATAAGGTTGGAGATCATTGCAATACTTTTATGTAAATCATTTATCCATACTTTGGTTAGTTGCATTTGAAATTGGTATTCCCTTAACTAAAAACCTCACAAGATAAAAGTAGTTCACTAGGATAGTCTAAGGGTATGACCGCTTGATGTATATACCAAAAACATCGTTGACTTATATAAACGTGACCTAAGATTAGCTTGAGCTTTCATTCTTATTTGCATGCTAGAATAGCGACATACATGATTTATATAGGCGCCAAATTAGATTTTTATACTCAGCTACCCACTAGTATTAGCAGTAAGTCAAAGACAATTTTTCGAGGAATCGATTCCAATAGAATTATAGTAAAAAGAAGAAACAAATAATTAAAGAGGGCTTGAGTGTAACTGTGATGCAGAGCGACTAGCGCTGCAGTATACGGAGAGCGGTATCGTCCTAAGGTGCGCATTAGCAGGCGGTGCACGTTAACGAGAGAGAGCGCATCAGATTAGATAGGTTTAACTACCGTGGGCTTCTACGCCCATCCGGATTGTTTTACTATTTTATTTTTAATTTTTAATATTTTTAGATAGGTTTCCTTAATTTCGAAATTAGATTTGGTTGGTTAGATTTTCTGTTTCCTAATTAGTAGGTTCTGTTTACTATATAAACAGAGTCAGGGTAGTAGGGAAAATAGTTCTGGAATTAATAAAATTTCAGAGTTCTCTCTATACAGCTTGTGATTCGTGCCTAGGGCTTCGAGTTCAAACATTATCATCCCTTTACCCACACGCGCTGCATCAAACTTTAGACAAGAAATACACTTTCCATGGTCAAAAAACTGGTTTCGAAACTCATCTTTAAAAAATTATTTGTTATGTCACATTGAACTTTATAAATGGAATGAAGTTCTGTTATATGCACTTTCAACTTTTTAATGTACTTGTTTGAAACATATATCTTGATGCCCATCTAATTTTATCTTTACAATTTTGATATTATATGCAATTTCAATTTTTTGATGTACTTGATTGAAACATATATCTTGATGCACATTTAATTTTATCTTTTTAATTTCAATGCATTTTTTAGAAGTTTTGTAATATAATGTGTTTGTTAGTCAATGCACTTTGCACTTACTAATGTGCATTGTTTTATATATGGAAGGCATGACAAATATTTGACTACTTGGAAAGGTCAAGTTAGTTTTAAACTAGAAAAACATAAACATAATCATAAAGAAATACATAATTTATATATTTGAATACACAAATATTTGATTTGTAATTACGCTTCAATATATTCGATTGAGAAATACATTTGAATACCAATACTTCATCTGATGTAATTATAGATTGAATGACTTAATGAAACTATTCTTATATAAAGTAATTTCAGTAAATCTAATATTACTACTAGACATAAAATTAAATGGGAAGAAATAAATTTTCCTGAAAATTGGACTTTAGAACAGGCTATGCCTTCTCAATCTACTGTCCAGAAAGAATTAGTTAATGTTATACAGACACCTGAAGGATCTGTTACTCTTCAGTTTGCAAATGATCATACATCATCATCTCTAAGACATAATAGGTCTTGTTCACTGCATTCGTTCATATCACCTTTAGATGAACAAATTTATAATCCGTCTAGAGCATCAACATCATATATAAAAGATACTGATTTTAAAAAAATTGAAAGATTGATTATTGATAAAAACAATATTGTTAAAGGACTAAATACTAGTGCTTTCCAAAACAAAGACCCAGAAAAAACTGAGTCCGAAATGAACTTTTCTATTTAAACGAATACATACATTTATGATTTCAATCCTGGATCCCAGGAAAAAAAAATTATTAACACTGAATTTAATTCATCTGAATGGGAACCATTTAGAATATGGTTTTTTAATAACTTTAATACAAAATAACAAACATAATTTCAAGAAGAGTTTTATAAATTCTGTATTAAAACCAACAAAATAATATTTTTTTTGTTCCTTGGTTTATTTCCACATATCTAGAACAGTATGTCATAGCTCTTGAGAGGAGTTATAAACTCAATAATGGAAATATATTAAAACAAGTTTATCCTCCTCAAATTTTACAGCTTTCAATAAGTTATTGGAAAATGATACTCTTGCAGTAACCTGTAAACATATTAATCATGTGTATGAACAATGTAATTATACAAATCTGTATCTTAATGTTTTAGAAGAATAGATAACTGCTCTTTATAGCAGAGTGGAACAAATTGTTAATGTTATTAACAAAATCCAACATATAAATGGAATTACAAAAGATAAGGAAAAGGAAGTTGAAATTGCTACTCCGAATATTCAACCACCTCTTGAAATAACAGAATTTAAATTAAAATCGATGAAAGAATTAGAAAGCTTTCTAGACGAAAAGTTTAAAACTTTAAAATTAAATACTTTAAGTACTCTAGATAAAAAACTTAGAGAAGAATTAATAGAAAACTCTGATTATAAACAAGTTTATAAAAACCAGATTAATAAAATCACAAAGTGGGCAGATAAACTCATATCGGGAAAATACTATTATCCCAGACCAACAACTGTTGATGTTATGATTGAAGAAACAAATGAAGTTATATCAAATAGTTATAGCGGTAGTCATATCTATGAATGGAACATAGATGGATTTGCTTATCATCAAATCCATAATACCATCTATAGGATGCTTATGCATTCAAGTATCTGTAAGACTAATGGTAATACAGATAAAACTATTGCAATGTTAATAACATCAGGATTTACAGGACAGCTAAAAGGTTGGTGGGATAATTATTTAACCCCAGAAGAAAAATTAAATATTCTTAATACAGTCAAGCATGAAAATAATGATATTAAAGAAGACGCAGTTTATACACTAGCTATTAACATCATTGAACATTTCACGGGTAGACTGAGAACAGTGAGAATATTAGGACGCTGTTATAGAATCTTAGGTGTAAAACGCTTACAGATTTTTGGTGGTATAAAGACACTTTCCTTAGCAGGGTTATGAAACTCCCTGAGTGTAATAGTACTCATTGGAAATCTAAGTTTATTGATGGTCTTTCTAGCTTATTCGCTGATAGAGTTAGGAATGTTGTAAGACAGAATTATTATCAAATTCCCTATGAAAATTATACTTACGGGAAACTAATTGGTATCGTTACGCATGAAGGATTAGCCCTCTGTAGTCAGATTAAATTAGATAAGCAATTGAAGCGCTAAAATTTGGTTGAAAAACACCAATTAAGTAAATTCTGTGATCAGTTTGCTATGGACAAACCTTCAACTAGTAATACTAGAAGAAAACATAAAAAATCATATAAAGATGATAGTCTTTATAATAATAAGAAGAAAAAACGCTATTATAAAAAGAATATTACCGATAGAGATCAATGAAGGTTTTATAAACCCTATCATAAGAAAAACCATAATACTAATAAATCATTAACATGTAAAAAATGTGGTAGATATGGGCATAGCCAGGAAACTTGTTGGGTAAGAAAGAAGATTAATAATCTAGAAACTGATGATAAGATGAGTTATTCTTTCCAAAATTATGTTAGATTCAGATAAAGAAACAAGTTCAGATTCTAGAAAATCATCATCTAATATGAGGAAGAATTAAACATCCTTGATAATAAATCAGTAATATCTAGTTCAGAATCAGAATGTGAGCCTTGCATACTAGGCCGGCCTTGCATAAAAGATAAACTCCCTGATTTAGGAGAAAAAGAATTATTACACTTCTTTCCCAATTTCAAGATTTAAAAATTAATGTTATAATTAGAAGTTTTGAAGTTAATAAAGGACCCTGAAATAAGGTTTAAAATAATTGATCAGATTGATAATGCTCCTAACTCTTCTAGTAGCTAGGATTTTAGAAATCTAAGAAATTCTAAACCTTATATGATGTCTGAGGTTTATAAGAGAATTAGACAAAAGATGATATAAGAAAATCCTACTTCTAATAATGATCTGATAATTGAGATTAAAATTCTAAAAGATGAAATTCAAAATTTAAAATTGGATAATAGAAAATTAGATTATAGAATTTCAAAAATTGAGGAGAACATATTTGAAGAAGTAAAACCTCTTTCGGATAATATTGTTAACCATTTTGATACAAAAGAAGGTAACATTAACCAACAATTTTTATCTACCTTAGAGATGGTTATTAGCCAAAAATGGCATGTTAAAATTAAACTTCTTATTGACAATTATTATTCTCAAGAATTCATAGCTCTTATTGATAGTGGAGCTGACTTAAACGTTATACATGAAGGATTAATTCCGACTAGGTATTTTCATAAGACAACTAATACTTTGTCTCATGCAGGTGAAGATTATTTGAAGATTGATTTCAAATTACCTAAAGCAAAAATATGCGTAAGTAATAGATGCATTCAGACAAGCTTCTTGCTTGCTAAAAACATAACTAACCAAGTTATACTTGGGACACCATTTTTAGAAAAAATATATCCTTTGAAACAAGTTGATAATAAAGGTATTAATAGGAACCTTTGAAGCAAATGATATCTCATTGAAATTTATTTCTGAACCTTTAACTAAGGTTTTGCATAGCATCTATGATAATCTATCCTTAAAAGAAAATCAATTATATTTTCTTAAACAAGAATTGGGTCTTCTGACTATAGAAGAAAAAATTCAAAATCCTAAATTACAAAGTAAGATTAAAATGTTAATCAACCAATTCTCAATAGAAATTTGTAGTGATCATCCAAATGCTTTTTGGGATAGAGATCATCCAAATTTGTAGTGAGCAACCTTTAACTAATTTCACTTCCTTATGAAGATAATTTCAATGAAAATCAAATACCTACTAAGGCTAGACCGTGTCAAATGAACACTAAATATTTACAGTTATGTAAAAAAGAAATAGATTCTTTATTACAAAAAAGACTTATAAGTCCTTCACAATCTGCATGGTCTTGTACTGCTTTTTATGTTAATAAAAATGCAGAAAAGGAACGAGGTGTTCCTAGATTAGTTATTAATTATAAACCCATTAATAAGGTTTTAAAATGGATCAGGCATCCTATTCCTAATAAGAAAGACCTATTAGATAGGTTATATGATTCTATCATTGATCGCGCGTCGTTGTACGCGTCAAATTAATCCTTCCTCTTCCACTAGTACAGCGGTTAAGTCAGGGTCGATCTCCACAGGGAGCAAGCAGTTCAGTTTTAACCAGTGACCTACACTTATGAAAATGGGGGTGGTGAGTGATTGGGTTGCGCAATGCGCAAGTAAATAGTAGCTAATGCAGAACTTGCACCAGACGTGCGCATGCAGTAGAGATTAAATACTATGACTATGAGAAGTATTGGGCAGACAATCCTCTATGAGCGCATTCCTTATCATTGACTCTAAACGTCTATAGTTTGATTTCACTTAAGTTAGTGTCCGATCAAGGATTCCTAACATGTGCGCATGTTCCGATCAAAGTTCATGTGCTATTAATTCTTGAACTAGACTAAACAACTACGAATCCGATCAAGGTAGCAATTGCTTATCCTAGCGTGTTACTCCTAGTTGGCACCGTCAGGCTATTCAACTAGTTTAACATACAACAACAAGCAACAAGAGTAAGATTGCGGTTCAAGGCTTCCCCTACTCATGCAGCTAGCTGTCAACACTGTGCACAAAATTAATATAAGCAAACAAGCTATGCATTAAGCGCAAGTCTCAAAGGAAATACTCATAGATTCATGCCCAACCAATACTAAGCGTTTAGCTAGACATGCTAGTAGTAAACATCATAGAAACAGTAAATAATAACTAAAGTATCCAAGAAGACAATAGCAAACAGTGCGTGCAGGTTGCAGTCTTGGCTGGCGCAGTCGGCTAGCGCAGGTCCTCTCAGCAAGCTCGTGTGTTTTTGAATCTGGCTCTCTCTCGCTGATATCTTGTGTCTTTGAAGCTCTGGTCTCGCTTGTGATGTTTTCAAACCCTACACTTCCTCTTCTTTATATACTGCTCAAGAGGCCCATTCTTGGCAACTTCCAAATCTGGTGGTGTCAGGATTTGGAAACACCACCATCTGCGCATGGCGCACGGCATCTTGGTTAGCGCAAACGGTTAGCGCACCGTGGTCGACTCTGCCAATTCTTTTGTTTGCGCCGCTAGCTCCGCAGGCTTGTGTGATGCGCGTCCTAAACGCTGCCTGTTAGCGCGTATCCGACTTAGGCCCTCGTTTTGCCCTGAAATACAAAAACACTGGAAACCAGTAATCTTGTACATAAAATAATGCAAACAAGCATAGGGTTAGGATCTAAATAATGTGTATAAATAGGCTCTATCAATCATATTCTCAAAATTTGATTTAAAATCAGGATACTGGCAAATTCAGATTAATAAATCTGACAGATATAAAATTGCTTTTAATGTGCCTATAGGGCAATATGAATGGATTGTTATGCCATTTGGATTAAAAAATGCTCCTTCTGAATTCCAGTAGATTATGAATGATATTTTCAACCTAAAATTCGCAGCACCTCTGAAATGCAGACTGTGAACAAGCAGTTGCTACATCACACGCTTGTTCACCAGATTCTGAAGCAACAAGACATGTCAAGGAACACTAATTTGTTCACCCAGTTCGGCCAACTGCCTACGTCTAGGGAGCCAGTCCTCAATCCACTAATCTCGAAGGTCTCAAAGTACACTCGGTTACAATCTCCACGCAACCTATGCTACTCAACCTCAAGTGGACCCGAGATCATAATCAGAACAAGCTCTGACTTGTGTCTGCCCAACCTAAACTGATATCAATCTAGAATAGCTACTGTCTCCACAAACTCAGCCTATTTGAAAAAAATATACTAAAACAGTTGGTAGCAGCGCACGCAATATGGATAGCGCAAAACAAGCTGAACAGTATGCGCATCCCGCACACAAGCGCAGTGCTGCTACTGTTTTCTTCAATTAAACTAAGCTACACTATAAAGCTCAAAAATACGTGAAATGTAAATGTAACGCTCCCCTCCACACTTAAACAGAGACGTGTCCTCACGACTCAAGCTCAAGCGCATGGAGAACGCGCACATGCATGCAAGCAAAAAAAACGTGTAAAAGTAGAACGTGTCGGGTTACCTCCCGACAAGTGCCTTTATTTAACGTCGTTGGCTCGACTGTACCTCGTTATGTGCCCAAATGTGTGCCAGCGACCTCCCCCACTCTTGCTCCTGAGTGATCCCGCGCTTGTGCGTGTGTGGCGTCTTCCGTGGTCCTGCGCAAAGGATCTAAAGGGTAGTCAGCATGGTTAATAGTATGTGATAAATCATGAGTAACGAGGTGAGGTAAAGAGGAAGAAAAAATATGCGCAATAGTTCCCAGTTCTCCCTCTGGTGCATCTGGTGGCGACTCTGGCGCAGCAGCTAGCGCATCTGCTATCTCTGGCTCTGCCAACTCAATGTCGCGCGCTGTACCATCCCAAGGTTCTCCTAAGTATTTCTTGACTCTATGCCCATTCACCTGAAAACGATGCCGGTGCCCGTTTTCTAACTCGATTGTTCCGTAGGGGAAAACCTTGGTAACCGTGTACGGTCCTGTCCATTTGCTGCGCAGCTTCCCTGGCATGAGCTTTAGGCGTGAGGAGAACAACAGTACTTGGTCTCCTGGCTCAAAAGTGCGTCTAAGAATATTCTTGTCGTGAAATGCCTTGGTGCGTGCTTTGTAATCGCGCAGTCCCTCATAGGCATCCAGGCGCAGCTCTTCTAATTCGCTCAGCTCAAACGCACGCTCCTTGCCAGCCTCATCCAAGTTTAGGTTGCATATGCGCAGTGCCCAGTATGCTTTGTGCTCCAATTCTACTGGCAGATGGCACGCCTTTCCATAGACCAACCGAAACGGTGAAGTCCCGATTGGTGTCTTATGCGCGGTCCGGTATGCCCACAGCGCATCGTCTAGGCGCTGGCTCCAGTCCTTCCGCGATGGTCTTACGGTTTTTTCTAGGATGCGCTTGATCTCTCGGTTGGAAACCTCGGCCTGTCCATTCGTCTGAGGGTGGTAAGCGGTGGACGTCTATTGGCGCACTCCATAGTGCTTGAAAACTTGCGCCACAACTCTGTTGTAGAAATGCGTCTCCTGGTCACCGATGATTGCCTTAGGCACCCCGTACCTGCAAAAGATGTTAGTTTTTAGAAACTCAGCGACCGTCTTACCATCATCCTTCCCTGTGGCCTTAGCTCCGACCCATTTGGAGACATAATCCACTGCGACCAATATGTACTCGTATCCGGCAGATGGAGGGAATGGCCCCATGAAGTCAATACCCCAAATATCAAACACTTCATCCACTAGAATCGGCGTTTGCGGCATCTCGTTGCACATTGATATGCTCCCTGTGCGCTGACACCTGTCACAATTCCGACAGTGATCATATGCATCTCTAAACAGATGCGGCCAATAAATCCGCAATCCAGGATCTTCCTGCTCGTGCGCTTGGGACCAAAGTGTCCTCCACATGCGTGCGCATGACAAAACATCAAAACAGAGTTAATTTCATGGTCAGGCACGCAGCGCCTCAATATCTGATCTGGTCCTATTCTGAGCATATATGGATCATCCCAAATGTAATGCTTGGACTCGTGCTTTAATCTCATGCACTGGGTTTTATTGAAATGAGGAGGGAACGTACCTGTGACTAGGTAATTTGCAAGGTGCGCATACCATGGTACCTTACCTGTCAGCGCCATCAGATGCTCGTCAGGGAATGTCTCCGTGATCTGCCCTGGTTCCTCCTCTTTCACGATCCGGCTCAGATGGTCAGCAACTGTATTCTCCGTGTCCTTCTTATCCTTAATTTCCAAGTCAAATTCCTGAAGTAGGAGTACCCAGCGCATCAGGCGCGGCTTAGTCTCCTTCTTGGACAGTAAGTAGCGGATGGCTGCGTGGTTTGTGTAGATGACGACTCTGGCGCCTAGAACATATGCGCGGAACTTCTCTAGCGCAAAAACGATTGCCAGAAGCTCCTTCTCCGTGGTGGTGTAGTTCCTCTGCGCAGAGTCCAGTGTGCGCGATGCATAATAAATGGCGTGCGGTTTCTTGTCCACGCGCTGTCCCAGGACTGCTCCTACTGCGTAATCGCTTGCGTCGCACATTAGTTCGAATGGTAGGCTCCAGTCTGGCGCGTGCAACACTGGCGCACTTGTCAGCGCCTCCTTCAGCTTATTAAACGCGGCCCTGCACTCATCAGTAAAGTCGAAGCACACATCCTTTTGCAAGAGGTTAGACAGGGGTATACAAATTTTAGAGAAGTCTTTTATGAAACGCTTGTAAAATCCGGCATGCCCAAGGAATGACTTCACGTCGCGCACGTTAGTGGAATAAGGCAGATTAGAAATAAGATCTATCTTAGCTTTATCTACCTTGATCCCCTCCTCTGAGATTATATGTCCTAGTACTACACCATGCGATACCATGAAATGACATTTTTCATAATTGAGTACTAGGTTCTTTGAAATGCAGCGCGCTAAGACCTTATCAAGATGTGTTAAGCATGCATCAAAGGTACCTCCATATACAGTAAAATCGTCCATGAACACTTCTATGCATATACCAATCATATCAGAAAAAATGCTCATGACAAGGCGTTGGAACGTACCTGGCGCGTTACACAGCCCAAATGACATACATCGAAACGCAAACGTACCGAACGGGCAGGTAAACGTGGTCTTCTCTTGATCCTCCGTAGCTATGGGTATCTGGTTGTACCCTGAATATCCGTCCAAGAAACAAAAATAGGGCTTTCCTGCTAATCGGTCTAGCATCTGGTCCATAAAGGGTAGCGGGAAATGGTCCTTGCGCGTGACTGCGTTAAGCTTCCTGTAGTCGATGCACATGCGCCATCCAGTTTGTATGCGCTTGGGAACTAGCTCGCCCTGCGCATTTTCTTCTACTGTGATTCCTCCTTTCTTTGACACAACGTGCACTGGACTGACCCATTTGCTGTCTGAGATCGGGTAAATGACTCCTGCGTCGAGTAGCTTAAGGATCTCCTTCTGCACTACCTCCATCATATTCGGGTTTAATCTGCGCTGAGCCTCTCTGGATGGTTTGGCACCATCCTCCAATAGAATTCTATGCATGCATACGTCAGGGCTCACTCCGCGTAGGTAAGCAAGTGTCCATCCTATGGCGCGTTGGTTCTTGCGCAGCACTTGCTGTAAGCGCGCTTCCTATTCCTCTTCTAATCCTTTCTTTATGATCACTGGCAGGGTGTCTTCGTTTCCTAAGAAAATGTATTTGAGGTGCTCTGGAAGTTGCTTCAGCTCGATCTTGGGTGCCTGTTCAATAGAGGGCAAGATTTTATTAGCAGTGCAGATATGAACTATATCGTGTACCTGTTTGGATTCTGGTTCAGCACTGCTCAGCTCGTCTTCCTGCTCCTCCAACTCTGCCTGTGCTAGTGGCTCTGGTCCTACCGTGGCGCTCGCACATTGCGCATCTGTGACTAAATCATCAATGCTGTCCATTGCGTGCACTGTGGCGTCCTCATTTGGGTGCTGCATCCCTTTAAATATGTTGAAGTGGATTTCTTCGCCATCAACCTCCATAGAGAGTGTGCCCCTCCACACGTCTATCTTTGTGCGCGCGGTCGTCAGAAAAGGTCTGCCCAGTAAGATTTGCGCACTGCTGGTGCTCGATTCACCCTCCATTTCTAGCACATAGAAATCTGCTGGGAACACCAGCTCTCCTACTCGCACAAGAACATCCTCTATCATGCCCGCAGGTTGTTTGCACGACCGATCTGCTAGCTGAATGGTGAGACCTGCAGGCTTTAGTGGTCCAAGGCGCAATGTTGCATATAGGGAATAGGGTAGCAAATTTATGGATGCGCCTAAATCAATCATACAATTGCTCACTGTGGTCTTACCTAGAGTGCATGGGATAGTGAACGTACCTGGATCTCGGCACTTAGGTGGTACCTTATGTTGCACGATCGCTGAGGCCTGCGCATTTAGCATTACCTGTGCGCACTCGCCTTTCCTTCGCTTGTTTGTGCACAGCTCCTTCAAGAACTTGGCGTACCTAGGGATCTGCCGAACTGCTTCAATAAGGGGAATGTTTATTTCCACCTTACTGAATAACTCGTAGAGCTCCTTATCAAGCGCTTCCTTTCTAGCCAAGGGTGCCTGCACAGGGAAAGGTGCAGGTATGTTAGTACAATTCGTGCCCTTGTCTTTCAATTGTGTTATACCTGGCGCTTCGCCTTGCTGGCTTGTGGTTGGCACTTCTGGTTGCGCGTCTGGCTCTGGTTGCGCATTCTGCTCTGCTGGATCCGGGACTTGCGCAGCTGGTTGCGCGGGCGCCTTCGCGGTCTGCTCTGTTCCCATCGTGCGCCCAGTCCTCAGTGTCACAGCGTTGACTCCTCCTTTGGGGTTCTGAATCACTTGCGAAGGCAGGTTGCCATCGCTCTTCTTTAGCTCATACACCGTGGTAGCGATCTGTGATAGCTGCTTTTCAATGAACTCGAATCGCTTGTCATACTTCTCGTCATTTTTGCGCACTGTGTCTGCTAGCTGCCCCACGATATCTTCCAAAGATCGCCTCGGTTGCTGGTTGTTATGCGCGGGTGCGTCAGTGCGGCGATGCGGTGGATTGTAGGGCGCAGCTTGTTGCGTCTGCTGTGGCGCGCGCTGATCCGCGGACTGCCTCTGGAAATTATTTTCCTCCTTCCATCTAAACCCATTTGCAGCAAGTCCAAAGCGCGGCTGATTCTGCCTCTGTGGTCCCCTGTTATCCCATCCTCCAGCAGCATTGACATCTCCTGATTCCTCGAAAAGTGTGGGACATTCATCAGTTTTGTGCTCGTTGGACTTGCAGAATTCGCATGTCTTTGGCGCAGCTGGTTGTGCGTTTTGCGCACTCATCAACTTCTGCAGCATGGCCTTCATTTCCTTGATCTCAGTGCTTGTTTCTACCTGATGCACAGAACGAGCACGACTATTTTCAAGTGTTAGCTGATGTCTTACCTGCCCAGCAGAGTCTTCTATCAGCTGCCACGCGTCTTCTGGATAGATGTTGCAAATGTCGCCTCCTGCGCATGCGTTCAATAACGTCAGCTCCATGGGTAGCAATCCATTCAGAAAGTTCTCTATCAGCACATTTTGGGGCAGGCCGTGATTGTAACAGTTGGCCTCCAGCTCCCTGAAACGTTCGTAATACTCTGATAGTGATTTCCTGCGCCCTGCCTTGGCGCGGCCAGTTCTCTCCTGAGTAGCGCGATCTTTGCTGCGGGATAGAATTTGTCCAGGAACTTCTTCTGCAGCTGCTCCCATGTGTTAATTGATCCTGCGGGTAAGTTCATCAACCAATGTCTGGCTGTATCACACAGTGAAAATGGGAATGCCTTCATCTTCAGCGCCTCATCGCTCTCCCCTTCGGTCTTCATGTTCTTGCATATGACTAGGAACTCTCGCACATGCTTGACTGGATTTTCGTTGTTCATCCCGTGGAACTTGGGCATGTGATGGATGAGCGAGCTCCTTAGTTCAAAATGACCGTCTGGCGGAAGCACGATGCACCATGGCTGGTTATCAGTGAGTGGGGCTGACATCTCGCGCACTGTTCTGCGTCGTGCAGCTTGTCGCACGGGTGGCGTATTATACAATTCAGCGGCCATCCGTGCTTCAACCTCGCGCTGCACTTCCTCTCTGAATAGGGCTGCGCGGTTGTGTGCTCTTGCTTCTTCCGCGGTTCTGTCCCCTAAGTTATCCCCAACGACACTGTTATCCTCCATAACCTGTTCTAAATCTCAAAGAAAACGAAATTAAAAGATAACCAAGCTGTTGCGTCTGTCAGTGCGCAACTGTTTCAAGGTTGCGCAGGCTGATGTTGATTGCGCTCTGTCAGAAACAACAACGAGAAAACAAAACAAACTGAAATAACTAGTTACTAAAAAGGAAAAACGTAAACTAGCTAAAACTTAGCTGTGTTGCTCCCCCGCAACGGCGCCAAAATTTGATCGCGCGTCGTTGTACGCGTCAAATTAATCCTTCCTCTTCCACTAGTACAGCGGTTAAGTCAGGGTCGATCTCCACAGGGAGCAAGCAGTTCAGTTTTAACCAGTGACCTACACTTACGAAAATGGGGGTGGTGAGTGATTGGGTTGCGCAATGCGCAAGTAAATAGTAGCTAACGCAGAACTTGCACCAGACGTGCGCATGCAGTAGAGATTAAATACTATGACTATGAGAAGTATTGGGCAGACAATCCTCTATGAGCGCATTCCTTATCATTGACTCTAAACGTCTATAGTTTGATTTCACTTAAGTTAGTGTCCGATCAAGGCTTCCTGACATGTGCGCATGTTCCGATCAAAGTTCATGTGCTATTAATTCTTGAACTAGACTAAACAACTACGAATCCGATCAAGGTAGCAATTGCTTATCCTAGCGCGTTACTCCTAGTTGGCACCGTCAGGCTATTCAACTAGTTTAACATACAACAACAACCAACAAGAGTAAGATTGCGGTTCAAGGCTTCCCTTACTCATGCAGCTAGTTGTCAACACTGTGCACAGAATTAATATAAGCAAACAAGCTATGCATTAAGCGCAAGTCTCAAAGGAAATACTCATAGATTCATGCCCAACCAATACTAAACGTTTAGCTAGATATGCTAGTAGTAAACATCATAGAAACAGTAAATAATAACTAAAGTATCCAAGAAGACAATAGCAAACAGTGCGTGCAGGTTGCAGTCTTGGCTGGCGCAGTCGGCTAGCGCAGGTCCTCTCAGCAAGCTCGTGTGTTTTTGAATCTGGCTCTCTCTCGCTGATATCTTGTGTCTCTGAAGCTCTGGTCTCGCTTGTGATGTTTTCAAACCCTAGACTTCCTCTTCTTTATATACTGCTCAAGAGGCCCATTCTTGGCAACTTCCAAATCTGGTGGTATCAGGATTTGGAAACACCACCATCTGCGCATGGCGCACGGCATCTTGGTTAGCGCAAATGGTTAGCGCACCGTGGTCGACTCTGCCAATTCTTCTGTTTGCGCCGCTAGCTCCGCAGGCTTGTGTGATGCGTGTCCTAAACGCTGCCTGTTAGCGCGTATCCGACTTAGGCCCTCGTTTTGCCCTGAAATACAAAAACACTGGAAACCAGTAATCTTGTACATAAAATAATGCAAACAAGCATAGGGTTAGGATCTAAATAATGTGTATAAATAGGCTCTATCAATCATATTCTCAAAATTTGATTTAAAATCAGGATACTGGCAAATTCAGATTAATAAATCTGACAGATATAAAATTGCTTTTAATGTGCCTATAGGGCAATATGAATGGATTGTTATGCCATTTGGATTAAAAAATGCTCCTTCTGAATTCCAGAAGATTATGAATGATATTTTCAACCTAAAATTCGCAGCACCTCTGAAATGCAGACTGTGAACAAGCAGTTGCTACATCACACGCTTGTTCACCAGATTCTGAAGCAACAAGACATGTCAAGGAACACTAATTTGTTCACCCAGTTCGGCCAACTGCCTACGTCTGGGGAGCCAGTCCTCAATCCACTAATCTCGAAGGTCTCAAAGTACACTCGGTTACAATCTCCACGCAACCTATGCTACTCAACCTCAAGTGGACCCGAGATCATAATCAGAACAAGCTCTGACTTGTGTCTGCCCAACCTAAACTGATATCAATCTAGAATAGCTACTGTCTCCACAAACTCAGCCTATTTGAAATAATACTCAATCACTGCAGGTTTGCTATAGCATCTGCTGTAGCACACAGCTGATGCACAATCTGTCCGCGTTGCTCCTAAGCCTTCCGCTGAGCCGATCGAACACTTCCTCGAGCGCTGCACACTCTGGAAACCCCCCCCCCACTCAGTGACCACCTCTCACTAGCGAGAACAGTCGACCAGACACTTGACTTAGTCGCCCATTCGTCAGTTCTTCCGTGGCTTCCCTTGATCAACCAACAAGCACTCGCTGCTCTGAATTGGCTTCCAGATCAAGCAGTGATCAGACTCTGCAAGTCTCGATCACCCTCAGTACAATCACACAGCTCCACGCGCCTGCGGTGCTCTCGGTGATGGTCGAAGCTCTTTGCACTTGAATTCTTTCCTCTCGGAATTCTGTATATGCTCTCGTGTTTTCTCTCTTAGCTTCGATCATCTTCAACTCTCTGAAGGACCTCCTTTAAATAGGAACATTCAGTTCCATCATTCAATCAACTAAGAATATCTCCTAATTTGTAGAAGATTTGATTTGATTTGCAAATCTAATCTTCTCCAATCAAATCTTTTCCACCAACTGAGAATCTCCACTGGAATATTCTCTGCTGAATACTTAGAAACTCCTCTGATGCTCTTTGATGAACTGCCAAGCCCTTTTTCCAAAGATCCAAGCTGCTGCTGACGGACAGATGCTACAGCTCCCTAAACTAGCTTCTGCTATAGCAACACCTTTGTTCAGCTGCTTGTTCACTTGTGCTGGTTTTGTCAAACACTGCCATACTGCATCAACAATCTCCCCCTTGGCATTTTGACAAAACCCTTGGCCACAGATGAACACTTCCACGGACACAAAAAAATTAAACTACTTAAAAATAGTTTCACAGAAAGAGTAAGTGGTGGCCACACTCGGCCTTAGCACAGCCACGTAGGACCAGAAAAAAAAAAGTTGAAAGTTCATCAGTGGCTTTGGCTTGCTTCTTGCTCTCCCCCTTTTTGGCACAGATGCTGAAGGGGCCTGGCCTTCTTCCTCCGGAAATTCCAAGTCTTTGAGCAGACTTCTGATTTGGCCGCGTCTAGCATCCCTTCTCTTCGCTTCTGCTTCCAATACGAGCAGTTCAGATCTTAGGTTGCTCACAATTCTGGCACGGAGGGCTGCTCGGATAGTTGCGACAGGGGGAAGCAGTTCCTCCAGAGAGGATGGGTCTGAAGAGCCAACCAAGAGAGGATCCTCATGGGCTATATCCACTACATGTTTCCCTTTGAAGAGTTTGTGGTCTACTGTAAATACCTGTAGCTCCTCGGACAAACCTTTAGTAATCTCACCGAGCTCTGGATGCTGAGAGACCATCATTCCATAAATGAGAGATGGTAGCACAATGGGTTTGCTGGAGGAAGCACTGCCAGCATGAGCAGCCAGCTGGGGAAACATCACACTACCCAGGCTGATTCTTCTCCTTTTCCCAATCGAGTGTAAAAGGTTAGCAAAGGATCTGCTAACCTTTCCCCAATGAGAGCTGGGGATCCAGTTGCTAATGCCCAAGTTGTACAACAGGGTATTTTTGGAGGTGAGTTCCGCAGCACTGAGATTTGGACCACCCCAAGACAAGCACACTCCTCCCGTGAGAACCCTGGCCAACACCTCTTACTTGACATTTGTGGGCTCTCTGGCATCACTGTCTATCTCAAAAAATTCATCTATCTTCTCAGGGGTGATTACTACTTTCTTACCCCGCGCCCAGCTCTCTCCAAAAACATCTCCTTCTTCCTCATCAAATTTTTCTTCCATGTTGACTTTGAATTCCCTAATTAGTGATATATTGAATCTATACGGGTAAGTCAGGGACTTGAGTAGGTTTACCTCAATGAGAAGCTGGATAATGGCTGCCGATTTGTATTTGTCCAGGTCCAGTCTCTTCTCTGTCACAATGTGCTTCCTCTCAACAGAGCTCAATGATTGAGAGGCATTCCTGTTTCTGAACCATATTCCCTTTACAGTGACTGTAGCAGTGTTAGTCAAAATAGGTCTTCTCTCGGAAGGTTCACCTGCAGCATCTTCATCTTCTTCACTGCTGGAATCAGGGATGATGATTGGAGCTTTTCCTTTGTCCGAAAGTGGACGAGGATGTGCTGCAGCAGTTTCTTGTTCAGGCAGTTCAGCTTTCATCTCCTCCCCTTCTCCTTCTATGCCAGGGGACGTGACAAGAGTTCTGCAGCTCTCTTTAGTATGGCCTGCTACATCATTGTCTGCAGCTTGCACTTCTCTTGAGTCTTCTTCTAGCACTGCCTCTTCAGTCATCACTGCTGCACTGGTTGTAGGCTCCCCCTCATGGACTAGACGTCTCCTTTTCTGCGGAGTTCCTCCTTGTGGAGAAGGATCGCTGTGTGACACAGGGAGGGGTGCGGGCTCCCAGACCACCAAGTCTAGGCTGAGTAGGCGCTTCATTACGGGACTTAGACCTCCTTTCAGTTCTGCCTTGTCGTGCTGCTGCCAGGTTCTTCTTCAGTCCGCGAGTCTTCACCATTGTCAGTTGATTGCAGGAAGAGTCCGAGCAGGGGAGGATTTGATTTGTGAGTGATTTGGGAAAAACATCACCCAATTGAGCCCTAGAAATTTGATTTTACCCGCTGATTTTCTTTCTTTTCCAAAAGCACGTGCTCTGCATGAGACTCTTCTGTCTTTAGCAACCAAATGTTTTGAACAAGCTTCTTCAGACTCTGGTTGCTATAGCATCACAGGACTAGATCACTTACTTGCTGACGCTACCTCCATTGTCTGGATCAACTAGTTGTTTCTTCATCCATACTTGAGTCGGTCTCTGTTTCTACAACTTCTGATAGTCAGCTTCCTTGTTTTTCAGTTTGTCACATTTGGGTCTCCACACCTGCATTTCCTGAAACACTCTTTTGCTTCCTACATCCCAGAGCACTGGTTTCTTCATTCTGTCTCTCCATTGCTGTTCTGATCGATGACAAAGATTTACGGGATTAGCCTAGCTGAGAGACATCTGACAGTGATTGTTAAACTTTGATTTCCTCCCCCTGAAATCATCTCTGGTAATCCTTCTGTGTATCTGAGGATTCTTCGGAGTAAAATGTTTTCTTGGAGCACATTTTCCTTTTCCACAGACCTGGGGATTTCTTCTTCTTTTGTGAAGATTTGCATTTGATACAGGGGGGCATATACAGCGGTTGCTGAAGCATCTCTTGGTTCAGATTGACTGTTAATTCTTCCTCCATCAGTTTCTGGAAGAGATTACCTTTGTCTTCACTATCCGTGATATTCTCTGTTTTGGTAGGTTAACAAAGACTGTTATACTAGAGGTTTCCTCACCTGTATATCCCAGGCCCATTCTTCCTCCTTCAAATCTTTGATAAGAAGGGATTTCATCCAGTATATTTTTCTGAGAGTCAGTTGTGAAAGGGGTGCTAACATCAGTGTTTTTGATAGCAGCATCTTCTTTCTTCTATAAGATGACAGGTCTATTGAGTGATGACAGTTTCTCAAGCAGCTCCTCCCGCTCTTCTTCTAGTTGATTGACTCTGTCCTTTAAAGCTTGATTTATCTTCAGAGCATCCTCACATTGTTGAAGAATGTCTTCCAGATTTTCTAAAATATTGTGTGTAGAGTCATCCTCCTCTTCGCTGTCTGACACATCAATCTCATAATTGAACTCATTCTTTCGTGCTTCTTCAGAATCATAAGAGGATACACTAGCTAACACAATAAAATTTTCTTCATCACTTTCCTCATAGTCACTCCATTTTGCAGTTAGTGACTTGTTGTCTTTCTTGTCAGATCCCTCGATCTGCTTGCTGGGACACTCTACTTCTCTGTGTCCATATCCCTCACAGTTCCAGCACTGAATGCCTTTCCTTCTTTCATTATCTTGCTCTTCTCAGCTAGGTGCACAAGATCTGGCCTTTTATGTTGAGCTCCGGCTCTGATACCAACTGAAATTTGCAGCACCTCTGAAATACAGACTGTGAACAAGCAGTTGCTACAGCACACGCTTGTTCACCAGATTCTGAAGCCACAAGACATGTCAAGGAACACTAATTTGTTCATCCAGTTCGGCCAACTGCCTACGTCTGGGGAGTACTGTACTCCAGTCCTCAATCCACTAATTTCGAAGGTCTCAAAGTACACTCGGTTACAATCTCCACGCAACCTATGCTACTCAACCTCAAGTGGAACCGAGATCATAATCAGAACAAGCTCTGACTTGTGTCTGCTCAACCTACACTGATATCAATCTAGAATAGCTACTATCTCCACAAACTCAGCATATTCTAAATAATACTCAGTCACTGCAGGTTTGCTATAGTATCTGTTGTAGCACACAGCTGATGCACAATCTGTCCGTGTCGCTCCTAAGCCTTCCGTTGAGCCGATCGAACACTTCCTCGAGCGTTGCACACTCTGAAAAACTCCACCTCACTCAGTGACCACCTGTCACTAGCGAGAACAGCCGACCACACACTTGACTTAGTCGCCCACTCGTCAGTTCTTCCGCGGCTTCTCTTGATCAACCAACAAGCACTCGCTGCTCTGAATTGGCTTCCAGATCAACCAGTGATCAGACTCTGCAAATCTCGATCACTCTCATTACAATCACACAGCTCCACGCGCCTGCGGTGCTCTCAGTGATGGTCGAAGCTCTTTGCACTTGAATTCTTTCCTCTCGGAATTCTGTGTATGCTCTTTTGTTTTCTCTCTTAGCTTTGATCATCTTCAACTCTCTGAAGAACCTCCTTTAAATAGGAACATCCAGTTCCATCATTCACATTTTTAGCAATTTCCTCTAAACAACAATATCTTCTAATTTGTAGGAGATTAGATCTAATCTTCTTCAATCAAATCTTTTCCACCAACTGGGAATCTCCACCGGAATATTCTCTGTTGAATACTTAGAAACTCCTCTGATGGTCTTTGATGAACTGCCAAGCCCTTTTTCCAACGATCCAGGCTGCTGCTGACGGACAGATGCTACAGCTCCCTGAACTAGCTCCGCTATAGCAGCACTTTGTTCAACTGCTTGTTCACTTGTGGTGGCTTTGTCAAACATTGTCATACTGCATCATCACAACCCTTATAGTGAATTCATAATAGTTTTGAATTCAAGCATTTCAAGCACATTTCAAGCATTCTAAAGATATAGAAACACATTTCAAGCATTTAAATCTATTCAAAAATATTGTTAAACCCAACTCCAAAGATTTTTTGGGAGTCTCAGTTATGTTTCAGCATATTATGAAAATCTTGCTCAAGATACATCCATATTATATGAAAGATTAAAAAAGACACCAAAATCTTGGACTGATCAGCATACTAGGGCTATTAGAAAGATTAAAGAAAAAGTGAAGGTTTTGCCTTTGCTTAATGTTGACTAACCCAAATTGGGATAAAATCATTGAAACAGACGCATCCGAATTAGGATACGGAGGAATTCTTAAACAAATCAATCCACAGATAACAAACAAGAATATCTTGTAAGATTTTATTCTGGAAATGGAATAATGCCCAGAAAAATTATGCGATTGTGGCTAAAGAAATTCTTGCCATTGTTAAATGTGTTTTAAAATTCCAAGATGATTTATATAATCAGAAATTTATAATAAAGACAGATTGCCAAGCTGCCAAATTTATGTTTCAAAAAGATTTTAGACATGATGTTTCCAAACAAATGTTTGCTAGATGGCAGGCGCATCTTGCTCCTTTTGATTTTGATATATTATATAAGAAAGGGGAAGAAAATAGTCTTCCTGATTTTATAACCCGAGAATACATTCGCTAATTTTGCAGGTATGCATTCTCCGAGTGATGGCTCTTCCTCTTATAAAGGAAGAGGAAGAGAATCTTTCTCTTATAGAGGAAGAGGTAGAGGCACAGATAATATTCTGGCCCAACATGGAAATCGAAGGCTTATAGCCGCAAATCTGTCAAATGACAGAGAATACCAAGAATATCTGGCTTTCAGAAGGTCAAAGGAAGGTAATACCTTCCTAAGTAATAATCCTCAGTTAAGGGAAGGTAATACCTCTCTAGGTAATATTCCTCATATTCCATCTTATTCCTCAGTAATTGGAAACGAGGATGATGATTATACTCATCAAGATTATATTATGAATAATAAACAAGAAGTTATACTTCTGCTTGAGGAAATAGATTCCAAATGGAAGAATGATCCATATCATTTAATGACCAGATATCTGGGAAAGGAATATTTTCCTTCAAGGGCTTATAAAGTCCGTCAATATTATGAGAATATACTCTCAGAAAATGGCTGTGATATTCAGCATTTCTCCATCGGAGGACAGATGAAGTTTCTAATTTCAGCAAAATTGTTATTAAAAGGGTTATACCAGTTGAAGATTGGGGAATTTCACCCCTCTCTACAAAGGAGTTTTGTTATCCACAAAATTCCAATCATATTAAATATAATTTTTGGGATTATATGGATGCTTTTAAAGGTTCTCTTATATGAGAATTCAAGGAAAAGGCATTCGTGGTTTATTAAAATATGCTCAGAAGTTTATAACTTCGAAATTCCATTATGGTTCATCAGATGGTGGCAATATTTTGGCACGTCTGAGAAGATACTTCCAGATGAATTGAAGAAAATTTTTTATAAATGGGTGAATATTTCACCAAAAGTCATTGATAATGAAAACAAAGAATGCTTTTTTGAAGGAGTATCCTTCTTTCTATTCTTTGTGGAATTTTCTATTCCTTAGATTTGGGCATGGGCTCTAAATTTCGGTTATGCCGAAGAATTAATTCCCTGTATCAATAGAATGTCATTTTCAAAGTTCTGGGACAAAATGATGAAAACTGACCCATAGACCAAATTGATATATGGTTATGATACCTTAAATCTTATTAATAATAAGATCATTTCAAGCATTTAAATCTATTCAAAAATATTGTTTCAGACCAAACACATTTCAAGCATTTAAATCTATTCAAAAATATTGTTTTGAAGAATGGCTTAGTAATATCTAAACCAAAAATAGCTTTGTTTCAAACGAATATTAGATTTCCTTATCTTAGGACATTTCTAGGACAAAAATGGCTTAGATTTCAGCAAAATATTGAATATGGGAAAGAATCATCATTGATATAGAATATTGCCATTATTTAAGTCAAATCAATTTTAAATATATATATAATTAAAATGTATTAAAAAATAAATTATAATGTATTTAAATTGCTGCACATTATATTATGTGTCACGAGAGCTATACAAAACAACTTATTTTGCACGTCCATTCACCTTATGCATAAATGCACTTTAAGTGTAAATACATCATTCATAACGCTTTTATTGGTACATATTTTGTAATGACCTATTTAAAATTTAGTGAGAAATATTTAAACTAGTGCATTCGTCCCAAAAGTGCACTTTGTCATTAGTGTTATGGAATCTATACAAAATAAAAAACAATTATTTCTGCCCTATGCGCATGATAGAACATTAATCATATAAGGTGGAGCAACATTTCAATGAAAATCATAAAGTGCGTAAACATCCATCATTGTCTCTCCATCTTTCAAAACAAAAAGGTATTATGAAAAAACTTCACGTCTCTTCAAAACTTCACGTCTCAGACGATTATTTAATGCATTAGTTAATTATTAACTAGAAAATGATCACAATCATTGATTGATAGATATTTTTGCAACTGTCTGACTTAATTCAGCCTCTTATTAACCGTATCATTTAATTTTCAATTGGTGCCAAATTCAACGTCTCTATATTTTACTTATCAACTCCCCACCGCTGTCACACTTCTCTTCAATACTAATTGGCTTTCTTCTCGTAATTTCACGTATCAGCTTTAGAAAAAATGAACCTTTTAATGAGAAAACATACTATTAAGAACAGTACTAAGAAAGAATATGATCTTCCTCAGAACCTTGATGGACTTAACTGATGGACCATTCCTAAAGTAGAACCCAGCCTGATTTATAAATTGGAAACATTTGAGAAAATAGGATTGAAAGAAGTAGTAAAAACTACGGAGGAAACTATTCCTTAAAACTCCTCAGAATTGATGATTAAATTATTAGACGAAATTGGCATCCTAATAGGAATGATTATAAATATATCCATATTGAATTAGTACAAATTGTCTTTAAACCCTTGACTCTTGAAGGACTTCCCGAGAGCTTTATAGCAGCCCTTAAAGATGGAAGAAACCTAAATTGGAAACAATCCCTAGTGGGAATTATCCAGACTAGCCTTGCCCATGGCCCGATGTATTTTGATGTTTACCCCAACTTGCAGTTATCGCTTACGGATTCAAACATATTAAATGTCCTAACGTTAAACGTTAAGACTCATGGTTATAATTCTAAACCAGGATCTGAGGTTATAGCAATATGCTATAGGATTTATTATAAACCTCTATATACTTTAAAGCCTATGTGCAGAATGGTTGAAAAACCCCTTAATGAGACAATTTTATTGAGACTAACTTCAACAGATCAAACATAGCGATCAGAAGAAATCAAGTGGGAGGAAATAGGGACTCTGTAACAATCTGTTCCACCACAGGAGATTCCTCATTATAACTTGATGGAAGTCACCGAAGATAAAGAAGGGATAATAAACCTAAAATTTGATGATAATACCAAAAAGGATACTGCTAGCCACCACCCTAGATATTCTAGGACTAAGTCTGTTAGATCCTATATTTCACCTTTTGATGTTCCTATTGAACCTTTTAGAGCATTAACTTCTCAGATAAGAGAACAAGGAAAAATAGACCGGATTATAATTGATCAACATAATATTGCCAGAGGAATAGGACCAGAAATAACTGAGTCAGAAATGGATTTTTCTATTTAAATGAGCTATAAATTAGATTTTAGCCCAAGATCATTAATTAGAAAGATTATATCTATGGAGTTTGAATCAAAACAATGGGAACCATTTAAAAAATGGCTATATAATAACCTTACTCAATCTGAGTTAAAAGATATTAGTGATGAATACTATAAGGAATGTACTGATAAAAACGAAATTATATATTTTGTTCAATGGTTTATAACAACTTATGTAGAACAATATGTCACGGTTCTTGAGAGAAATTATAAGCTGTCTACAGGAAGGGTAATAACACAGGTTTTACCTCCCCAACAACCTTTTCAAATAGAAAAGAACGACAGGATTCATAATTTCCTTTCCTTCTCTAACCTCTTAGAAGATGAAACCTTAAAGATTACTGCAGAACAAATTAACAAACTAATAGAACAGAATAATTATTCTAACCTCTACCTGAATGTTATAGGAGAACAACTTGTTTCCCTGCAAGATAGAATTGAAAAGATACAGAATGTCTTAATACAGAGACAACCAAATATATCTATTCCTAACTTTGGAGTTAATAACGCCCAACCTTTAGGTATAGCTATAGCTACTCGTAGTACGGTTATAGCCGCGCCTAGCATTCAACCTCCTCTTGAAATAATAGAATTTAAGTTAAGATCAATTAAAGAGTTAGAAGATTTGCTAACTGAACATTTTAAGAATCTTAAGCTTAATACCTTAAATAATAAGCTAAGAGATGAACTTATCAAGAATCCTGACCATAGACAGGTTTATATTGACCATATTAACAAGATTCATAAATGGGCAGATAACCCATAACTGGTAAATATTATTACCCTAGGCCAACACCTGTTGATGTCCTATTAAAAGAATCAAATGAAGTTATAACAAATAGTTATAGTGGAAGGCATATTTATGAATGGAATATTGATGGTTTCGCACATCAACAAATTCATAACACTATTCTTAGGATGTTAATGTACTTCACTATATGTAGAAACAACGATAATACTGATAAGAATGTTGCTCATATGATCATATCTGGATTCACGGGACAACTCAAAGGTTGGTGGGATAATTATTTAACCCAAGAAGACAAACGGATTATTCTTAGTACTACTAAGAGGGAAAGTGATGAGATTAGGGAAAACACCATTTATACTTTGGTGGTCAACATTATTGAACATTTTCTGGGTAAATATACCGAAAACAGTGAGAATACTAGAACACTATTACAAAATTTAAGGTGTAAAACACTACCTGATTTTAGATGGTATAAGGATACCTTTTTAAGCAGAGTTATGGAACTTCCTGAGTGTAATAGCACCCATTGGAAGTCTAAATTTATTGATGGATTGCCCAGCCTTTTCGTTGAAAGGATTAGAAGAGTCCTCAGGCAGAATTTGGACTATATTCCTTACGAATCTTACACCTATTGTAAGCTAATAGCAGCCTGTATGCAGGAAGGAATAGCCATCTATAATGAGATTAAGCTGAATCAGCAAATGAAGAGACCGAACCATATAGAGCGACGACAATTAGGTCAATCCTGTGACCAGTTTGCCATTGACAGACCTACTACTAGTAGGTTTAAGTATACTAATAAGCGTCATATGACTGATAATAAACCAGCTTATAGGAAGAAGAAGAGAAAATATTATGGGAAAAAATTAGAAGATAGAAAGCAACGCAAAAATGCGAAGGATAAGAACAAAACCATTGTTTGAATAAGTGTGGCAAATTAGGTCATTTTGCCCGATCTTGTTTGTTAAAGAAAAAGATTAATAATCTTGAAGAAGATGAAAAGATTAAATCCATTCTTGCTAAGGTTTTGCTTAATAGTTTTGAATTAGACAATAGTACTGACAGTGATACTGAAGAAGAATCTTCTACAAGCAGAGACTTAAGAATTCTGGAGGGTGAGGACATTTCCTAAGAAACACTGTCAGTGAGCCCTGTATCTTAGGACAACCTTGCCCCAAGAAAGATACAGATAGGAATTCCGATGATGAACAGCTCTATAGGATCCAATCACAGTTCCAAGATCTTGGAATAAATCTCTTAGATGTTAGGACCGCCCTTGACCTTTTAAAGGTTATTAAGGACCCGATGATAAGATCAAAGATCATTGATCAGATTGATGATATTGCAGAGCCTGCTAGGCAACAACAAGTTGATAGAGCACCTGACTTTACAAAACCTTCAGAACCCTATTTGATGTTTGAAGTTTATAGAAGACTTAGAGACAAGAGGATTATTGAAAGTCCTACTATGAGTTATGACCTAACCGTTGAAATTGACAATCTTAAGAATGAAATTCTTGACCTTGAAATTGAGAATAGAAAACTTGACCAGAGAACTTCCAGGATGGAAAAAGGCAAAGAGATTATGATTTATAGTCAAGAATTAGATAATATTGAATCTAGGAAGAATTTTCAGACTACCCTAGAAATGTTTATAATGCAGAAGTGGCATGTGAAGATTACACTTTTTATTGAGAACTATTATTCAAAGGAATTTATTGCTCTTATTGACAGTGGCGCAGACCTTAACGTTATTCAAGGACTTATACCTACTACAGCTGCTGCTAGTTCCCTTCTGCTGGCCTGCTTGATTGTTTGAGCTGCAGCAACTCCTAGTTCACTTATGCTGGTTTTGTCAAACACTGCCATACTTGCATCATCAATCTCCCCCTTGGCATTTTGACAAAACCTTTAGAGCATATGCACTCTCCCATGAACCAGAAAAAAAAATACTCTAAATAAAATCATAGAGAGTAAGTAGGTAGAGGCCACACTTGGTCATAGCATGACCACGCAGGGTCAGTAAAAAATAGTGTTCATCAGTAGCTGTTTCAGTAAAACAAAAACATCTTCTCTCCGCCTTTTTGTCATAGATGCTCAAGGGGCCTGCTCCTCATCTGCAGGAAACTCCAGGTCTCGGAGGAGACTTCTGATCTGGCCACGCCTAGCATCCCTCCTCTTGGCTTCAGCTTCAAGTATGAGCAGCTCAGACCTGAGGTGGCTCACAATTCTTGCACGTAGAGCTGACTGAATTGTAGCAGCAGGGGGAAGAGATTCCTCCAGGGGAGCTGGAGCTGAAGAGCCAACCAGGAGAGGATCCTCATAGGCGACATCCACTGCGTGCTTTCCTTTAAACAACTTGTGATCTACTGTGAAGACCTGCAGCTCCTCAGATAAGCCTTCAGAAATCTCACCAAGCTCCGGGTGCTGAGAGACCATGATCCCATAGATGATGGAGGGTAGCACAATAGCCTTGCTGGAGACAGCACTCCCGGCATGAGTAGCCAGCTGAGGAAACATAACACTACCCAGGCTGATCTTCCTTTTCTTTCCAATAGAGTAGAGAAGGTTAGCAAAGTCTTTGTTGACCTTCCCTCTGTGAGAACTAGGGATCCAGTTTCTTATGCCAAGATGATATAGCAGAGCATACTTGGAGGTTAGCTCAGCAGCACTGAGGTTAGGACCACCCCAAGACAGGCACACTCCCCCTGTCAGAACCTTAGCCAACAGTTCTGGCTTAACATCAGTGGGAGCTCTGGCATTTTCATGAATTCCAAGAAACTCATCTATAATTTCAGGGGTAATAACCACTGCCTTACCCCTAACCCAGCTTTTCCCAAACTCATTCGCTCCTTCCTCACCAAATTTCTCTTCCATATTAACAATAAACTCCCTAACCAGAGTAGAGTTGAATCTGTGTGGAAAGGTTAGGGACTTGAGAAGGTTTACCTCTGTAAGGAGCTGGATCATGGCAACTGATTTGTACTTGTCCTGGACCAGCCTCTTTTCAGCCACAATATGCTTCCTCTCGACAGCATTCCAGGATTGGGAAGCACTCCTGTTCCTGAACCATGTACCTCCCACTGTGAGAGCTGGCAAGTCTGCCACTGGAGGTCTTCTTTCAGAAGGTCCACCACGAGAATCTTCTTCTTCTTCACTGGATGTATCTTCACTGCTGGAGACTGGGATGAGGATAGGAGCTTTTCCTTTGTCTGAAGGAGGAAGAGGATGTGCTGCAGCAGGTTCTTGTTCAGGGGACTCAGCAACTCTTTCCTCCCCTTCACCCACAATGCCTGGGGACATAACCAGTGATCTGCACCTTTCTTCTGTAGAACCTGCTACATCACCCTCTGTAGCATGTTCTTCTTCAGCGACTTCCTCAGCCACAACTTCTTCAGATAGCACAGGGTTACTGGATACAGGTTCTCCGTCACGAACCAGACGCCTCCTTTTCTGCGAAGTTCCTTCAGAAGGTGAGGGCTCGCTGTGCGACACAGGGAGAGGTGCTGGTTCCCACACCACCACATCCAGGCGCTGAGCAGGACCTTCATTGCGTGCCTTGGTCCTTCTTTCAGACCTGCCCTGCCTGTCTGCTGCCAGATTTTTCTTCAAACCACGGGTCTTCACCATTGTTGCAGGGTTGTAGAAGGATTGAGAAACGCACAGTGAATGATCGGGAACAATTTCGAGAAGCGCCTTTCACCTTGAGTTTGCCCTAGAAATTGATTTACCCGTTATTTCCTGAATTTGATATATCTGTTATTTTCCTTTCCAATTGAAGCTTGTTAACACACGTGCCTCACATGTGCCTTCTCCCATCTTTAGCGACCAAAGCATGTGAACAAGCTTTATTCTTGACCCGGTTGCTATAGCACGTGTGAGCTGGTTCACCTATGCAATTCAGACTGCAGCTTTGCTCAGAGGATCCTTAAGAGGTTCTGGTGGAGATTTCTTCACCCATACTTGAAATAAACCAGAGTTTTTCTTCTTCTGATCTTCCATCCACCTATCTCTTCGCTTGTCATGTTTGGGTTTCCATATCTGTGAAACCTGCTGTTTACATGTGTTTTTAGCAATCCAGTGCCCTTGTGTAACAGTCTTAGCAATCCTTCTATGTGATTCTTTCCAGGAACTGTTTTTCTGTGAAGCAGCATGAAACGGAGTCTTTATGCAGTATGTGTTGTTCCTGGATTTTACTCTTTCTTTTTCAACTGAGCAGGTTCTGCGCTGCTGCTTCAGATTAGAGTTGATCTTCTGGTTCCCAATACTTGTACAGGTACCCTGTTTATTCTGAGTCTTTCGTTTTGTTTGAGAAGAATGTTGTCCCCGATGCTGCAGCATCCTCTTGTTCACATGTCTAGTTCCAACTTTCTCTGCAATTTTTGAAGAGTCATCTGAATTCTTCTTCTCATCTATCTCAACATCTGAGGCTTTAATGAAGACTGTCCCTCTAGAGCTTTCTTCACCAATATATCCAAGCCCTGTTTTCCCTTTTCCAAGTCTTTGGTAAGACAGAATTTCGTCCAGGATATTACTCTGCGGATCAGCTGTCTTGACTGTTGCTGGAGAGGACCCAGCAGAGATCTGTCTTCCTGAGTCTTCTCTTTTCAGAATAGTAACTTGATTATCGAATGGGAGTAGACATTTCCTTCGTTCTTCTTCCAAGAGATTGACGCTGTCAGTCAAAGCCTGATTAGTCTGAAGAACTGCCTCACATTGTTTCAGTATCTTCCTCAGAAGATCAGCAAGACTGTCAGATGAGTCCTCTTCATCTTCACTTTCAGAAACTTCAATCCCATAGTGAATATCTACCTTCTTTAGCTCTTTGAGATTGACATCTGAAAACTCAATTGCAGATATTCTTCGGTAGCTTGAATTATATTTCAGCATATTATAAAAATTTAGCAGAAGATGATGCACCCTTATATGATAGGCTTAAAAAGAATCCTACGCCCTAGACTGATGATCATACTAATGCTATTAGAAAAATTAAGGATAAAGTTAAAACTTTGCCTTGCCTAATGCTTTCTAACCCGAATTGGGAAAAATGGTTGAGACTGATGCCTCAGATATAGGTTATGGAGGACTTTTAAAACAGGCATGTCCTGACACGAAACAAGAATATCTTGTTAGATTTCACTCAGGTAAGTGGAATAATGCACAACATAACTATGCTACAGTTGCGAAAGAAATTCTTTCCCTTGTTAAATGTGTTCTGAAATTTCAGAATAACCTTTACAATCAAAATTTTATTATTAAAACTGACTGCAGTGCAACTAAATTTATGTTCCAGAAGGATTTCATACATGATGTGTCAAAGCAAATGTTTGCTCGATGGCAGGCTCATTTAGCTCCTTTCGATTTTGAATTTGTTTATAAAAAAGGAGAAGAAAATTGTCTTCCAGATTTCCTTTCTAGGGAATTTTTTCAAGACTAATATGGTCTTCTTTATTTCTGCACGAATGTCCTGGCAGACTGTCCCTTCCTCTTATAGAGATAGTAGATATTCTTCCGCTTATAAAGAAAGTCGAGGCCGCGGAAGGCAGCCGAATATTCTGGCCCAACATGGAAAGATGGAGCTTATAGCTTCTGATTTGTCACGTGACAAAGAGTACCAAGAATTCTTGGCTTTCAAAAAGCAACGACAGGAAGCACTTCCTCTTCAGCCAATGCCTAAGGAGCATATAGCTTCCAGTTTTGCAGCTATTGCAGGCAACGAGGAAGCTGAATCCAGTAATACTGAATTTGTCATGTGTAATACACAGAGAATTATAATTCTCCTGGAAGAAAGAGATTACTTATGGCTCGATGAGCCTTGGTGGATTATATCCAAATAGCTCGAGGAAGAATCTTTCCCGAGTAGGACTTATAAGTCCCGAAGATTTTATGAGAATATTCTCGTTAACAACGGCTATGATATCCAGCAATTCTCTACTGGTCAGACTGAAGTTTATAACTTCAGCAAAATTATCATCAAGAGAGTCATATCTCTCAGCGATTGGGGATTTTCTCCTCAAAGGATCAAAGAATTTTCCTTTGGACCTGATAAGCCGCCCATTAAATATAATTATTGGGATCATATCGATGCGTTTGATAACGCTCTATTATATGAGAACCCAAAGCACAAGCATTTCTAGTTCATCAAGATTTGTGCTGAGGTCTCGTAGACAGATATACCTGTCTAGTTCATTCATTAGTGGCAATTTTATGGCACCAGGGAAAAAATTTTTCCTAAGGATTATCTTGAGCAATATGCTCTGTGGGAAAATATTTCTCCCAAGACCAAAGAGCTGGAGGACAGGATCTTTCTGCCCTAAGGAATTATATTCCCTATTATTCTTTCTTGAATTTTCCATCCCATGGATATGGAAATGCGAGCCAATATTTGGCTACTCGCTGGATTCTTTACCATGTCTCAAGCGGATCACTTATTCTATGTTTTGGGACAAGATGATCAGAGTCGACCCTGAAATGAAGAAGCCTTATGGCGACAGCACAATATGTCAGATCAAGGACCAAATCAAGGCCTATCAAGAGTGTACAAAGGCTAAAAAGGAGAAGGCTTATAGTAGTCTTGGTCTGAAAGCCCATAGCAAGCCCCAAAGCCTCTCTAGAGGAGTTTATTGAAGCTTATCTTGCCTCCTTACAAAAGGATATCTTCAACATCGAAGACTACAAATTTGACGAGTCTATGAAAACCGTAAAGCTGGGAGATGACCACGGTTCCCAGACAAGTGGCAACAAAGAGGATCTTGATTCCTTTGAAGATATTCGCATTACCATTTTGGATCGCTTTCTGGAAGAAGGCAAATGGGCAGATGATGCCAGTAAATGATTAAAATCAGAAGGGACCACCACGTCTTCGGAGGGGATCACTTCCATCATATGGATGCTTTTCTCTTTGCAAGTGCAATAAGCAGGTTCTAGAAGCATTTAATGCTTAGGCAATCATATTGCCATACGAATGTTTGTAAATAGTGTTAAGATGTGGGTCCGAATAAGTCGGTCTAAGTATTGTAGATAGAGTTGGAATGTGGGTCTAAAAATTCATGCCGATTTTCGAGTAAATTGGGTGATGAGCGCTGATGAAATAATTGTAACGGAGGCTAGGTCCCAAATTGCGCTTTCATCTCGGTTTGGAAAGCTAAAGAAAAATTTGATTTTGGTGGGGGCTTGTATTGCCTACGCAAGGAGAAATCCGGAATCGGGTGCTAATATACAAGATGAGGTATATAAATTATATTAAATTATTTCATATTTTTTATTTATATTTATTTATTTGAAATTGATTTGTTCAAATTATTAATTTACAGATGCGCAAAGCTCAAACTATGTATGTTGCGCAAAGAAAAGAGACTTTCATGCATTTTGAATGTTGGGAACATGTCAAGACACATCAAACATTTGCACCTCCCCCACCCATTGTTCCACCATCCAACACATACGATAATAGTCCCGCGAGTGAGGAAGTGCATGCAAGTAACGTCCCTATTAATTCCTCTTTTGAAAATGCAGCATTTTGCACACCCGATAGTTATCCGAGAGGTTCATTGAGTCCGGTAAGATCTCAGGAAATAAAGGCGGCAAAAGAAGCAAGAAGGAAAGGTAAGAATGTAGCCACTTCATATAACATAGCCCGAGATGAAGCTTTACAATCGATTGCGGAAACTCAAAAAAGTCAATTATCCTTTCAAGAAAAGCAACAGGCTGTTTCAACTGTCCAAGAAGTAGCAGCTGTCTGGACTTGTTCGGAAGGGCTGGAAACCTTATGCAGAGCATCTGGAGATTTTCTAAAATGCTAGGTTTAATAGTCAGAGAAGGAGATTTGCATTGGAGAGAATAATCAAATCTAATCTCCTAGATTTTAGGAGATAATTGATCTTGTGGGTCAATTGCCTAAACCTGGAAATTGCTTAAAGTGGTGCGGCTATTTAAGCAGAAGGGGTTCAGGGCTGAAGAGGTTGATCGAAGCTGAGGGATACACGAGAGCACACACAGATTTCAGAGTGAGGATCCTTGGTGTGTGACGGGAGTTTTCTTCGATCATCACCCGTGAGCAGAGCGTTGAGCGCAGAGCTGTGGTGAGTATTGCAGAAGAGAATCAGGACTTGCAGAGTCTGATTCGTGCTTGATCTGGAAGCCAATTCAGAGCTGGGGAGCTTGTTGGTTGATCAAGGGCAGCCGCGGAAGAACTGACGGGTGGAAGGCTCGGTCAAGTGTCGTGCGGGAGTACTCACTAGTGGCAGGTGGTCACTGAGTGAGGGGGAGTTGTCCAGAGTGTGCAGCACTCTTGGAGAGGTTCGATCGGCTCGGCAGAAGGCCTTGGAGCGACGCGGACATTGTGCTTCAGCTGTGTGTTACAGCTGTTGCTGCAGCAACCGTGCTGAGTAGTGTAATTTAGAATAGGCTGAGTTCTTTGAGAGGATTGTAGCTATTCTAGATTGACATATTGTAGAGGGTGTGCAGACACAAATCAGAGCTTGTTCTGATAGTGTTGAGTGGTCCACACGAGGTTGAGTAGCATAGGTTGCGTGAGTTGTAACCGTGTGTACTTGGAACCTTTGGTTGAGTGGATTGAGGACTGGAGAATAGTCCTCCCCAGACGTAGGCAGATTGGCCGAACTGGGTGAACAAACCTGTGCCTTGTTCATTGTTTGCTGTGACAATATTTAAGTGAACAAGAGTGTGCTGCAGCAACTGCTTGTTCACAAAATCTGTCGAACTAAGACACTACGAATTTCAATTGGTATCAGAGCGGGAGCTCGACACACAGAGTTAAAGATCCTACAGTGTCTCTGGAAGCAAAGACAATGAAGGAAGGACAAAGCACAAGCAGACCTCCATTATTGGAAGAGAGCAATTATGGATATTGGAAAGCTAGAATGAAAGCCTTTCTCAGGGCTATTGACGAGAAGACTTGGAGAGCTGTTGTGGTTCAGTGGTCTCCCCCAATCACCATGGATGAGCAAGGAGTGACGAGAATAAAACCTGAAGAGCAATGGACTGCTGAAGAAGGTGCTGCAGCAACTGGTAATTCAAAGGCTTTGAATGCAATTTTTGCTGCAGTGGATGCTAACAATTTCAGGTTGATATCAAATTGTGACATGGCCAAGCAAGCATGGGAAATTCTACAAACTGCCCATGAAGGAACTGATAGAGTGAAGCTATCAAGACTCCAGATAATTGCCACACAATTTGAGAATCTGAGGATGCTGGATGAGGAAACAGTCACTGAGTTTAATGCTAAACTTTGTGATCTTGCAAATGAAGCTCATGCCCTTGGTGAACCCATTCCTGAAGAAAAGCTTATCAGAAAGGTTCTCAGATCATTGCCCACAAAATTTGACATGAAAGTGACAGCCATTGAAGAAGCTCAAAATGTCAGATTCATGAAGTTGGAAGAGCTGATGGGGTCTCTCAAACAATTCGAGATGAAGCTGGTTAAAGGAGACACCACTCCTAAAGATAAGGATGTTGGATTGAAAGCTGAAACAGAAATCAAGCAGACAGTTCCAGACGATCAGATAAGTATGCTTGTTAAGAATCTTGGGAAGTTTCTGAAAAACATGGAATCCAGAACTGATAGAAGCTCTTCTTCGCGAAGACAATTCAGAAGGGGCGATGAAAGTAAAAGGAAAGGAAAGGAACCTGCTCAGAGTAAAGACAGAAAGAAAGAAATGAAGAAGGGAGTCCAATGCTGGAATTGTGCAGGCTACGGACATCGACAAATTAACTGCACCAGCAAACGGATGAAAAAGAAAGCTCTCTCCGCTAGTGGAAGTGAAGATGAGAAAGAGCTAAGTGAAGATGAATGCAACATGGCCAGATACAGGTCTGCAAGAAGAGGCATAAAATCACAAAATCGTTTGAACCAGGACTTGCTGCAGCAATCTCTATATCACCGTAACAAGAGAGCTTTAAAATATAAAAAATGTTACAGCTGTGGTCGCAAAGGTCATGTTCAAAGAAACTGTTTCTCAGCTCGTGCCATAATTGCATCACCCAGGAAATCTGTCAGGCAGAATCATGCGCAGACTCAGCTCCTTGCTCTTGTCAGCACAGCTAGCACCTCGGACAAGATAAGCTGGTACTTTGATAGTGGTTGTTCAGGGCATATGACAGGAGAAAGATCCTTTCTGAAAAACATTACTCCCTGTTTGGAACAACGTGTGAAGTTTGGAAATGGTCTGAAAGGAAGAGTTCTGGGAAGAGGAACTTTGGCTGTGGAAGGAATGCCGAGTCTGAGCAATGTTCTGCTAGTGGAAGGGTTAAAGGCTAATCTCATTAGCATCAGCCAGCTGTGTGATGGGACTAAACAGGTAAAGTTCACAAAAGACTCATGCATAGTCCTGGATAAATCTGGAAAGTGTATAATGGAAGGAGCCAGATCAAAGAGCAACTGTTATCTTCTCTATGTGAGACCAAACTCACGGATTCAGAATTGTATGCTGACAAAGGCCGAGGAAATGACTTTATGGCACAAAAGGATGGGACATGTCAACCTGAGAACTCTGAAGAGAATTGCCACAGAAGGTCTAGTCCGAGGATTACCATTGCTGAAAGGAGAGACAGACTCCATCTGTGGAGACTGTCAGATTGGGAAACAGAAGAAGGCCTCACATCCAAGAGTCAAAGATATTGGTACCACCAGGCCTTTACAGCTGATTCACATGGATCTGATAGGACCAATGGAAGTCGAGAGCCTAGGCAAGAAAAGGTATGCATTTGTTTGTGTTGATGACTATTCCAGATTCACATGGATTGACTTTATCAGGGAAAAATCAGATACTGTAAGTGTCATTGTGTCACTGGTGTCTCGGTTAGAGCAAGAGAAGAATCTCAGAATCAGCAGCATTCGCAGTGATCATGGCAGAGAATTTGAAAACAAAGACATGGATGAATTCTGTCAACAAAGGGGAATAACACATCAGTACTCCTCTCCCATTACCCCTCAGCAGAATGGTGTGGTGGAACGGAAGAACCGAACAATCCAAGAAATGGCCAGAGTGATGATCCATGCTAAGAGGATTCCACTGAAATTCTGGGCAGAGGCCATGAATACCGCATGCTATATCATCAATAGAGTCACCTTGCGAAGAGGAACCCAGCAGACCTGCTATGAGCTCTGGAATCAGAAAAAGCCCACGGTTAAATACTTTCATATCTTTGGAAGTGACTGTTTCATTCTGAGAGACCGGGAGTATAGAAAGAAACTCGACCCTAAGAGTGATCCGGGAGTGTTCTTGGGATATTCAACAAATAGCAGGGCCTATCGAGTTTTCAACCAGCGAACAAAGACTGTCATGGAGTCCATAAATGTTGTTGTCAATGATGCAGAAGAAGCCTCTACACCAGATTCTGACTCTGGTGAAGAAGACTCTGATCTTGAAGAAGTGCCTGATGGACATACCAGAAGTGAACAAGCTGCGACTCCAGAAGATGCTACAGCAAGTGCTGAAGCAGAAATTCCAGATGATCAATTGGAAAGCTTATCTGATGATCTTCACACTGAGGCTCCTGATCCACCTTCAAGGCAGCCCCCAAAGAAGATTCAGAAGAATCATCCCTTGACAAATGTGAAATTTCACAGCGTCTCACTTAGACAGATTTGTGAACTAGCAGTTGCTGCAGCACACTCTTGTTCACAAGAAATAATCTCAGCAAGCAATGAACAAAGGGCACAGGTTTGTTCACCCAGTTCAGCCAAACAGCCTACGTCTGGGGAGGACTATTCTCCAGTCCTTAATCCATTCAACCAAAGGTCCCAAGCACGATCGGTTACAACGCACGCAACCTATGCTACTTTAACCCCGTGTGGATCACACAACACAATCAGAAAAAGCTCTGATTTGTGCCAGCACACCCTCTACAATATGTCAGTCTAGAATAGCTACAATCCTCTCAAAGAACTCAGCCTATTCTATCCTACACTACTCAGCAGAGTTGCTGCAGCAACAGCTGAAGCACAATGTCCGCGTCGCTCCAAGGCCTTCTGCCGAGCCGATCGAACCTCTCCAAGAGCGCTGCACACTCTGAGTAACTCCCCCTCACTCAGTGACCACCTGCCACTAGTGAGTTCTTCCGCACGAACCTCGAACGAGCCTTCCACCCGTCAGTTCTTCCGCGGCTGCCTTTGATAAACCAACAAGCTTCAAAGCTCTGAATTGGCTTCCAGATCAATGCACAAATCAGTCTCTGCAAGACCTGATTCTCTTCTGCAATGCACACCACAGCTCTGCGCTCAACGCTCTGCCCGTGTGTGTTTGATCGAAGAACAACGTCCGTAGTCACCCAGAAAGTCCTCTCTCTGAAATCTGTGTCTACACTCGTGTATCACTCAGCTTCGATCACCCTCTTCAGCCCTAACACCTTCTGCTTAAATACCCACACCACTTTAAGCAGTTTCCAGGTTTAGGCCATTGATCCACAAGATCAATTATCTCCTAAAATCTAGGAGATTAGATTTGATAAATAACTCTAATGCAAATCTCCTTCTCTGACAAGAAAACCATGCTGGACTATGCTCAACAGTATTTTAGAAATACTTCTAAGAACTCTCACAAAGCTGCCATACCTTCAAAACGCTCCCAGCACAAAACTGCTACTCGAACAGTTGATACAGCACTTGAACCAGCACCTGCTGCAGCATCCCCTGCTGTATCTGCTGCTGGTTCACTTCTGCTGGCCTGCTTGATTGTTGAAGCTGCAGCAACTCCTTGTTCACTTATATTGGTTTTGTCAAACCTGCCATACTTGCATCATCAATCTCCCCCTTGGCATTTTGACAAAACCAAAGCACGCTCCGATGAACCAAAAAAACAATCACTAATTGCTAAAAAAAATCATTTGAGAGTAAGTAGAAGAGGCCACACTCGGCCATAGCAGAATGACCACGCAGGGTCAGAAAAACAATGTTCATCAACGGTAGCAGTTTCAAGCAACAAAATCTTCTTCTCCCCCTTTTTGTCATAGATGCTCAAGGGGCCTGCTCATCATCTGCCGGAAACTCCAGGTCTCTGAGGAGACTTCTAATCTGACCACGCCTAGCATCCCTCTTCTTGGCTTCAGCTTCAAGTATAGCCAGCTCAGACCGGAGGTGACTCACAATCCTGGCACGGAGAGCAGACTGAATTGTAGCAGCAGGGGGAAGAGATTCCTCCAGGGGAGCTGGAGCTGAAGAACCACCCATGAGAAGATCCTCATAGGCAACATCCACTGCATGTTTTCCCTTGAATAGTTTGTGATCAACAGTGAAGACCTGCAGCTCCTCAGATAAGCCTTCAGTAATCGCTCCAAACTCTGGGTGCTGAGAAACCATGATCCCATGGATGAGGGAGGGCAGCACAATAGGCTTGCTGGAGGAGGCACTCCCGGCATGAGTAGCAAGCTGAGGGAACATAACACTTCCCAGGCTGATCTGCCTCCTCTTTCCAATAGAATAGAGAAGGTTAGCAAAATCTTTGTTGACCTTCCCTCTGTGAGAACTAGGAATCCAGTTCCTTACGCCAAGATGATATAGCAGAGCATACTTGGAGGTTAGCTCAGCAGCACTGAGGTTAGGGCCACCCCAGGACAGGCACACTCCCCCTGTGAGGATCTTTGCCAAAAATTTTGGCTTAACATCAGTGGGAGCCCTTGCATTCTCACGAATCCCAAGGAAAGCATCAATAATTTCAGGAGTAATCACCACTGACTTACCCCGTACCCAGCTTTTCCCATACTCATCAGCACCTTCCTCGCCAAATTTTTCCTCCATATTCACAATAAACTCTCTAACCAGGGTAATATTGAAACGGTGAGGAAAAGTTAGGGACTTGAGAAGATTTACCTCAGTCAGAAGCTGGATTATAGCAGCTGATCTGTACTTGTCTTGGACCAATCTCTTCTCATGCACAATGTGTTTCCTCTCAACAGCACTCCAGGTTTGAGAGACGCTTTTATTTTTGAACCATGTTCCTCCCACTGTGAGAGCGGACACATCTTCTGCTGGAAGTCCTCTCTCAGAGGGTCCGCCAAGAGAGCCTTCTTCTTCTTCTCCACTGACTGTACCTTCACTGCTGGAAAGTGGGATCAGGATAGGGGCTTTTCCTTTGTCTGAAGGAAGAGGAGGATTTGCTGCAGCAGGTTCTTGTTCAGGAGACTCAGCCCCTGTTTCCACCCCTTCACCAATAATGCCTGGGGTCATGACAAGAGATCTATACTCCTCTTCTGCAGAGGCTGCTACAGCAACCTCTGCTGCTTGTTCTTCTTCAGAGGCAACTTCAGTCACAGCCTCTTCTGACAGCACAGCAGTACTGGAGACAGGTTCTCCATCACGTACCAGCCATCTCCTCTTCTGGGGTGTTTCTGTGAGAGAAACGGGCTCGCTATGCGACACAGGAAGAGGGGCTGGTTCCCACACCACTACATCCATCCGCTGAGCAGGGTCTTCGTTGCGTGCCTTGGTCCTTCTCTCAGACCTGCCCTGTCTGTCTGCTGCCAGATTCTTCTTCAACCCGCGTGTCTTCACCATTTTTGCAGAGATGTGGAGGGTTTGAGGAGCGCTCAGAGGATGATCGGCAGAGATTTTTGAGAAGCCCTTTTGCTCTTGATCTTTGCCCTAGAAAATATATACCCGTTATTTCCTTTTTTCCTTTTGAAATTTTTAAGACACGTGCCTCCCATGTGCAAATATTTCTCTTTCCATCCTTAGCAACCAACACATGTGAACAAGCTTATTCTTGACCCGGTTGCTATAGCACATGCGAGCTGGTTCACCTACTCAGTTCAGACTGCAGCTTTGCTAGGAGGATCCTTCAAAAGTTCTGGTGGAGCTTTCTTCACCCACACTTGGGATACACCAGAGCTTTTCTTCTTCTGATCTTCCAGCCTCCTAACTCTTTGTTTGTCATGTTTGGGTTTCCATATTTGTACCATCTGTGATTTACCCTTGATTTTAGCAATCCAGTGCCCTTGTGCAACTGTCTTAGCAATCCTCCTCTGCGATTCTTTCAAACAAGGAGCCTTTTGTGAAGCAACATGAAATGGGGTCTCTATGCAACATGTCCTGATTCTGGACTTTGCTCCCCCTTTTTCAGCAGAGCAAGTTCTGTGCTGCTGCTTCAGATTGGAGTTTATCTTCTGATTCCCAACACTAGTACCAGTACTCCACTTGTTCTGAGTCTTTTGTTTTGTTTGAGAAGAATGTTGTCCCCGACGCTGCAGCATCCTCTGGTTCACATGTCTAGTTCCAATTTTTTCTACAATTTTTGAAGAGACATCTGAATTCTTCTTCTCATCTTTCTCAACAGCTGAGGCTTTAATGAAGACTGTCCCTCTAGAGCATACTTCACCAGTAAATCCAAGCCCTGTTTTTTCTTTTCCAAGTCTTTGGTAAGACAATATTTCGTCCAGAATATTGCTCTGCGCATCAACTGGCTTGGCTGCTGCTGGAGGGGACTCAATAGAGATCTGTCTTTCTGAATCTTCTCTTTTCAGAATAGTAACTTGATTATCAAATGAGGGTAGACATTTCCTTCGTTCTTCTTCCAAGAGATTTACTCTGTCAGTCAAGGTCTGATTAGTCTGAAGAACTGCCTCACATTGTTTGAGTATCTTCCTCAGAAGATCAGCAAAACTGTCAGATGAGTCTTCTTCATCTTCACTCTCAGAAACCTCAATCCCATAGTGAATTTCTACCTTCTTTAGCTCATTGAGGTGGACATCTGAAATACTTGTCAGCACAACACAGTTTTCTTCATCACTTTCATTCGAATCACTCCATTTTGCTGTCATGGACTTGCTGTTCTTTTTCTCTGAATTCTTGAGGGGTTTGCTTGGACAATCAGCCTCAATGTGTCCATACCCTTCACAGTTCCAGCATTGAACTCCCTTTTTCATCTCTTTCTTATCATCTTCATCCAGAGCTGGTTCTTTCCCTTTCTTCTTTCTTTCACTGCCCCTTCTGAATTGTCTTCGCGAGGAAGAGCTTCTCTCAGTTCTGGGTTCCATGTTTTTCAGAAACTTCCCAAGATTCTTAACAAGCATGCTCAACTGATCATCTGGAACTGTCTGCTTGGTTTCTGCTTCAGCCTTCAAACCAACATTCTTGTCCTTGAAAGTGGTGTCTTCTTTGACCAGTTTCATCTCAAATTGTTTGAGGGACCCCATCAGCTCTTCCAACCTCATTAATCTGACATTTTGAGCTTCTTCAATGGCAGTCACCTTCATGTCAAACTTTGTGGGCAGCGATCTGAGAACCTTTCTGATAAGCTTTTCTTCTGGGATGGGTTCACCAAGGGCATGAGCTTCATTTGCAAGATCGCAGAGTTTAGCATTAAACTCAGTGACTGTTTCTTCATCCAGCATCCTCAGATTCTCAAATTGTGTGGCAATTATCTGGAGTCTTGACAGCTTCACTCTATCAGTTCCTTCATGGGCAGTTTGCAGAATCTCCCATGCTTGCTTGGCCATATCACAGTTTGATATCAACCTGAAATTGTTAGCATCTACTGCAGCAAAAATTGCATTCAAGGCTTTTGAATTACCAGTTGCTGCAGCACCTTCTTCAGCAGTCCACTGCTCTTCAGGTTTTATTCTTGTCACTCCTTGCTCATCCATGGTGATTGGAGGAGACCACTGAACCACAACAGCTCTCCATGTCTTCTCATCGATAGCCCTGAGAAAGGCTTTCATTCTAGCTTTCCAATATCCATAATTGCTCTCTTCCAATAATGGAGGTCTACTTGTGCTCTGTCCTTCTTTCATTGTCTTGGCTACTTCGGAGACACTGTAGGATCTTTTAACTCTGTGTGTCGAGTTCCCGCTCTGATACCAATTGAAATTTCACAGCGTCTCACTTAGACAGATTTGTGAACTAGCAGTTGCTGCAGCACACTCTTGTTCACAAGAAATAATCTCAGCAAGCAATGAACAAAGGGCACAGGTTTTTTCACCCAGTTCGGCCAAACAGCCTACGTCTGGGGAGGACTATTCTCCAGTCCTCAATCCACTCAACCAAAGGTCCCAAGCACGCTCGGTTACAACGCACGCAACCTATGCTACTTTAACCCCGTGTGGATCACACAACACAATCAGAACAAGCTCTGATTTGTGCCAGCACACCCTCTACAATATGCCAGTCTAGAATAGCTACAATCCTCTCAAAGAACTCAGCCTATTCTATCCTACACTGCTCAGCAGAGTTGCTGCAGCAACAGCTGAAGCACAATGTCCGCGTCGCTCCAAGGCCTTCTGCCGAGCCGATCGAACCTCTCCAAGAGCGCTGCACACTCTGAGTAACTCCCCCTCACTCAGTGACCACCTGCCACTAGTGAGTTCTTCCGCACGAACCTCGAACGAGCCTTCCACCCGTCAGTTCTTCCGCGGCTGCCTTTGATAAACCAACAAGCTTCAAAGCTCTGAATTGGCTTCCAGATCAATGCACAAATCAGTCTCTGCAAGACCTGATTCTCTTCTGCAATGCACACCACAGCTCTGCGCTCAACGCTCTGCCCGTGTGTGTTTGATCGAAGAACAACGTCCGTAGTCACCCAGAAAGTCCTCTCTCTGAAATCTGTGTCTACACTCGTGTATCACTCAGCTTCGATCACCCTCTTCAGCCCTAACACCTTCTGCTTAAATACCCACACCACTTTAAGCAGTTTCCAGGTTTAGGCCATTGATCCACAAGATCAATTATCTCCTAAAATCTAGGAGATTAGATTTGATAAATAACTCTAATGCAAATCTCCTTCTCTGACAAGAAAACCATGCTGGACTATGCTCAACAGTATTTTAGAAATACTTCTAAGAACTCTCACAAAGCTGCCATACCTTCAAAACGCTCCCAGCACAAAACTGCTACTCGAACAGTTGATACAGCACTTGAACCAGCACCTGCTGCAGCATCCCCTGCTGTATCTGCTGCTGGTTCACTTCTGCTGGCCTGCTTGATTGTTGAAGCTGCAGCAACTCCTTGTTCACTTATATTGGTTTTGTCAAACCTGCCATACTTGCATCATCAAAATGTGATTGGGGATCCCTCAGACAGAAGAAGAACCAGAAGTCATGCCTACCTCAATACATGTTTTATGTCCAGCATTGAACCAAAGAATTTCAAGGAGGCCATGAGTGATGAATTCTGGATAATGGCTATGCAGGAGGAATTGGCAGAGTTTGAAAGACATGATGTTTGGGATCTTGTTGACAGACCACATGGGGTAAACATTATAGGCACAAAATGGGTGTTTAAAAACAAAACTGATGAAAAGGGCAACATTACACGAAATAAAGCCAGACTGGTTGCCCAGGGATATTCTCAGATTGAAGGTCTAGACTTTGATGAGACATTTGCTCCAGTGGCTCGTCTGGAGGCCATCAGACTTCTTCTAGCAATGTCATGCTTTCTGGGGTTCAAATTATATCAAATGGATGTTAAAAGTGCGTTCTTGAATGGAGATCTCTCTGAGGAAGTCTATGTCTCTCAACCAAAAGGTTTTGAAGATCCTCATCATCCAGAACATGTGTATAAATTGAAGAAAGCTTTATATGGACTGAAACAGGCTCCTTGAGCTTGGTATGAACGGTTGACAGTTTTTCTGGAAAAACATGGCTACAACCGAGGGGGAGTTGACAAAACCTTGTTTGTCAAAAGAACTCAGTCAGATGTGATCATTGCTCAAATATATGTGGATGATATTGTCTTCGGATCAAAGTCCCAGCACCTGGCGAAGCAATTTGTGAATCACATGCAGCAAGAATTTCAAATGAGCATGGTAGGAGAACTTTCATACTTTCTTGGTTTGGAGATTACTCAGAAAAAGGATGGTATCTTTATTGCTCAAAGTAAATACAGCAAGTCTCTTGTGAAGAAATTCCAGCTAGATTCAGCAAGTCACAAGCGAACCCCTGCTGCCACTCATGTGAAAGCCATCAAAGATGAGCACGGTATGGAAGTATGTCAGACTGTCTACAGAAGCATGATTGGGAGCTTACTTTACCTAACTGCCAGCCGCCCTGACATTTCCTATGCAGTCGGAGTCTGTGCCAGATTTCAAGCTTGTCCCAGAGACAGTCATTTGCAGTTGGTCAAGCGGATCATTGGGTATGTCGGAGGAACTGTGGACTATGACTTATGGTACACTAGAGACACAAATGCCAATCTGGTCGGATACAGTGATGCAGACTGGGCAGGTTGCTCAGAGGACAGGAAGAGCACTTCGGGAGGATGTTTCTTCTTAGAGAATAACCTGATCTCTTGGTTCAGCAGAAAACAGAACAGCATTTCTCTATCCACTGCCGAGGCTGAATATATCGCTGCTGGGAGCTGCTGTGCACAAATGTTGTGGATGAAGCAAATGCTGAGTGAGTATGGGATTGCTCAAGATGAAATGACTGTTTACTGTGACAATATGAGTGCCATCAGCATCTCTAAGAATCCGGTTCAGCACAGCAGAACCAAGCACATTGACATTCGTCACCACGTCATCCGTGATCTTGTTGAAAAGAAAGTCATTTCGCTCCGGCATGTGGTGTCTGCCAAACAACTCGCTGATATCTTCACCAAAGCTCTGGATGCAGCCCGGTTTGAAGACCTGAGAGCCTCTCTAGGGCTCTGTGTGGTGTCTCCATAGGTTCTCCCAGACCCACCCCCTTGTCATTTATTCCAAAAAGGGGGAGGAGAAGAGCAGGCTAAGGCTAAGAAGTGGAGGAGAATTTCTCAAGAAAATTCTCTGGTGGGTTTTGTCAAAATGCCAAGGGGGAGATTGATGATGCAAGTATGGCAGTGTTTGACAAAACCAGCATAAGTGATCAAGGAGCTGCTACAGCTCAAACGAACAAGCAAGTCAAGCAGAAGTGAACTAGCAGCAGCTGCAGCAGGAGCTTGTTCAACAGGCTGTTTCAACTGTCCAAGAAGTAGCAGCTGTCTGGACTTGTTCGGAAGGGCTGGAAACCTTATGCAGAGCATCTGGAGATTTTCTAAAATGCTAGGTTTAATAGTCAGAGAAGGAGATTTGCATTGGAGAGAATAATCAAATCAAATCTCCTAGATTTTAGGAGATAATTGATCTTGTGGGTCAATTGCCTAAACCTGGAAATTGCTTAAAGTGGTGCGGCTATTTAAGCAGAAGGGGTTCAGGGCTGAAGAGGTTGATCGAAGCTGAGGGATACACGAGAGCACACACAGATTTCAGAGTGAGGATCCTTGGTGTGTGACGGGAGTTTTCTTCGATCATCACCCGTGAGCAGAGCGTTGAGCGCAGAGCTGTGGTGAGTATTGCAGAAGAGAATCAGGACTTGCAGAGTCTGATTCGTGCTTGATCTGGAAGCCAATTCAGAGCTGGGGAGCTTGTTGGTTGATCAAGGGCAGCCGCGGAAGCACTGACGGGTGGAAGGCTCGGTCAAGTGTCATGCGGGAGTACTCACTAGTGGCAGGTGGTCACTGAGTGAGGGGGAGTTGTCCAGAGTGTGCAGCACTCTTGGAGAGGTTCGATCGGCTCGGCAGAAGGCCTTGGAGCGACGCGGACATTGTGCTTCAGCTGTGTGTTACAGCTGTTGCTGCAGCAACCGTGCTGAGTAGTGTAATTTAGAATAGGCTGAGTTCTTTGAGAGGATTGTAGCTATTCTAGATTGACATATTGTAGAGGGTGTGCAGACACAAATCAGAGCTTGTTCTGATAGTGTTGAGTGGTCCACACGAGGTTGAGTAGCATAGGTTGCGTGAGTTGTAACCGTGTGTACTTGGAACCTTTGGTTGAGTGGATTGAGGACTGGAGAATAGTCCTCCCCAGACGTAGGCAGATTGGCCGAACTGGGTGAACAAACCTGTGCCTTGTTCATTGTTTGCTGTGACAATATTTAAGTGAACAAGAGTGTGCTGCAGCAACTGCTTGTTCACAAAATCTGTCGAACTAAGACACTACGAATTTCAAAATGAATACCGACATAATGACACCAAAGTCTAAGAGGTACTTCTCAAAGAGTAAAGCTGCTATTTTGCGTCGATATGAGGAAGAGGAAGGTAATAATGATGGTGGCAACAATTTGGAGGATTATTCAGATTATTACCGTCCATCGCACTACGATGGGTAGTATCTTTAGTATATTTAATTTTGTTTGTTGTTATTTAATCTTTATGTAATTTTAATTTTACATGATTCATGTTGTTCAAATATAAAACTTAATTTTTCTCATAGAAATAAATTTCAACCAACAGAAAATTCATTGAAATAAAACTCGCAAGGGAATTACAACACAACTTAAAAATCTTTACAAAACATATTTTTTTTAATCGTGAATAGTAATAGAAGCTTCTCCTGGAGATTGCATTGGTGCAGAAAATGTTCAAAATGCTATTATTGTTTGGTGAATAGTAATAGAAGTTGCTGATTGAAGAGTTCCTCAGCGAGATTGGGAAGCTCCAACGGGTGTGGATGCCCTTATAGGCTAGAGCCTTTGGTATGTGAAAATCCTGAGCTATAACCATGGCATGTCTGTATGCTGTTGATGACATGATCCTGTAGCGAACTCGTAATTTCTCGTTTGTTGTACAAAGATGCATAAGGTTAAGAAAACGTCGAAAATTAAATTTTTTGAATGCAGATAAGATGGCACGTTTTCTATATTTCACTTATCAACTCCCCACATCTGTATGCAGATAAAATGCATAACTTATCTGGTAAGTTAAATTTATTTAAATTAAATTTGAATGATATAAACCACAGTAAAATTCCCTTATTTTATAAAGCGAGTCCACCAGCACTGACTACGCAACTCCACTCGTCACACAAAAATCTGTACAACATAAAGCTCACGCGCACACTTCGCTCCTGCCTCCTGTCAACGACCTGTCAGCTTTTCCCATCATGGCTCACGGGGAGGCCATAGCTGCTGTGGACGATCAGAATCGTCCCACTTCTACTGCTCATGCTGCTCCTACTGATGCCAAACCCTACTCCACGGTGATGATACATTCACCTGCTTCAATCTCCGCCTTACCAGGGAAGGATTACCAAGCTACCCCCCACACTGAAAAAGACCCCAGAAAAATCGCTAGGAGGTACTTGCTTTTCACTGTCTTTTGATTGTTTTAGTTTGTCCCGAGCTGTTTTTTTTTTTTTTTTTTTTTTTTTTTTTTTAAGTTTTCTTGGTCAGGGATACTCTTGTTATAGCTTTTGGATACCCCAGTTAAAATATTCACGATGACCTGTACTCACTTTTTTGGTACTTGAACTATAACTGTTGTGATGTGTGATTAATTGAAGATCTGTGGAGTCACTCATGTGGTAACTTGAAAGTTATCAAATACTGCATCAAGTATCTAAGGAAAAAGAAAGATAAGGAAACACCAGATTCGTTACCTAGAATGGTGATGGACAAGCTGAATATGAATTTCGAATGACTTTCTACAGATCTTATTTTGTTCGGCCAAGTACTGATGAACTACAATTAATGTGATTGATTATATTAAACTTTGTTCAGGTACCAAATAGAGCTCTGCAATAAGGCCTTGAACGAAAACGTCATTGTTTACCTAGGAACAGGCTGCGGGAAGACTCACATTGCCGTGCTACTTATTTACGAGATGGGTCATCTGATTCGTAAGCCCCAAAAAAAGATATGCGTCTTTCTTGCGACTACCGTGGCTTTGGTAGAACAGGTGGGTGTTTAGTATCAACGGTATATAGTTTCTGATTATATCAGTAACCTATGCAAGATGAGTCAAAAACGCATCCTGTCTGATTAATGAGGATCCTCGTTCTATTTCAGCAAGCCAAGGCAATCAAAGACTCTATTGACTTCAAAGTTGGGATGTTTTGTGGTGGTTCTAAAGGGTTGAGCACCCATCATGACTGGGAAAAAGAAATTCAACAGTATGAGGTTATCGTTGTTTATTTCTATATATAAATCTCAAAATATAACCTCTGTTGGTAAGTAATTTACTGCACTAGTGTTAATGATATTGCAACCATCATCATTTATGGTGCTGCAGCCTCAATGGTTGCGATCATATTGATATGCCATGGGAAATAGATTTGCTTTTCCTAGCTAAGCCGCTAAAGAGAGTATTAGGTTTCTATCTCCTTATTTGCAATTTTGGTAACCTGTAAAACAATGTAGAGTTGATTGATATCCCAGGTAAATAGAAGGGTGGCTTCAGTTTTTACTGAGGCAAGTGGTTACCATTCAACTGCCTTATCATTTTTTTTACTTTTCAATAATCCTAAAAAAGAGCTTTTTTACACCTTACAAGGTAACGCACCCACAATATCCATATCATTTTGTGAGATATTTCATAACTAGTGTTTCTTTTCAGAAAAAATTGAACTGAGTTTATCCAAATGGAAATGAATTTAAATGGGAAAGAATTGAGCTAAATTGAAATGAAGTTTTGAATAGTAGTTAATTGCCAAATAATCCCATAGAACACACCCTTAGTTTTGTGCAAGGGCATCACACGCCGCAATTTCGCTATCATGTCATTTGATGACGAAGTCAGGCTCTTAACTTTTACGTTACTAATACATGACACGTGCCCTATCTCTTTTCTCTCAGCAAAGCTGCTATTTGCCACTATTTTATTATCATATATTGTAGTTGTGAGTCAATTAACATTTCAAAATCTTGTACTGTGAGGTTTCCAATGCTCATACGTGAAGTCAAGTTCCACTTGAAATGCTCACTCATATGCATCTGCATATACATCGTGGCAAGTTTCAATTTTTCTGTTTAGAAGCTCAGAAACCTGCATGCATTAGACATTCATAAAATGAGAAATTTGCTTCGATTGTACTTGGTGCATTAGTTTATTCGAGGATTTATAATGTTCTACTGTCGTTATAAAATGCCTGTTCCCTTTCTCATTTTTGATATCCTATTCCTTTGTTTTTCAAATCAGGTTTTTGTTATGACCCCACAAATTCTACTTCGTAACTTGAACCACTGCTTCATCAAAATGGAGCTGATTGCACTTCTAATATTTGATGAGTGTCATCATGCACAAGCTCAAAGCAATCATCCTTATGCAGAAATCATGAAAGTAATACCCTATGTTTTATTATTTATTTAACTGTTTAGTTTATCCTGGCATCCATTTCTTTATTGTTATTTTTATCATTAATATTACACATGATACTGTTAATACCTCGTTCTAGGTTTTTTATGACACTAATGTTCAGAATCGACCACGTATATTCGGAATGACCGCATCACCAATTGTGGGTAAAGGTATGATTGTTCCTATGGTGTTAAATTTGTCAGTTGTTTGTGTAACTATTTGTGACTAAACATGCATATTTAGCCATCTTTAGGTGGCTACGTTTAGAAACACAATAATATGCGCTTTTCTTATTTATCAGAATCTGATATCTAGTTTGAATGTGAGTTAAATAGCGGGTCACAGCAGTACATACTAATAATAAGTATTATAAATGCAAGCAAAAGTGTAATAACTCGCACCACTTTATTAGAAAGACGGTCAGTTCAGTAGTGTTGTAAGGTAGTTAGAGTGCATCTGGAAACTATATCAAGCAATTTAACATACTAGCATGATGGTGGACACCAGAGTTTAGAAACCTTAGTCTCTGCATCTCGTCGGGACTGTGATTATGCAGGGTGCATACTGTTATGAATGCACATACATTGATATGAGCCAATAGTCCATTATATACAATGTAAGTATCCCATGTATGATAATACACTATACTACGAATGTGCACAATGCTATGTAATATTCCTTTTAAATATCCTGTATATTCAGGTTATTCCTCTAGCACATACATTATGTTTGTTGACCATGTTCTTTTCATGAATCATTGCGTACTTAGGCCCTTTCTTTTGGAACTTAAATTTTCAGCACTTAAGGTAAGTTCAGTTAAGTTAAATTCAGTTAAATTCAGTACTGAAAATGAACATGTTTTTAAAAAGTAAACCCACCACCACCACCACCTCAACCACACCACTACCACTACAACCCCAACCACACCACCACCACCACCCCAACAACACCATCACCCCAGCCCACCACCACCACCACCACCACCACCACCACCACCACCACCACCACCACCACCACCCCAACCCCCAACCACCACCCTAACCACATCACTACCACCGCTCCAACCACCATACACTTGTTTAATTCCCAGATACTTAAGGTTAAAAATATGTTTGTACAAGTACTTAAGTTAAGTTAAGTTAAACTCAGTTAAGTTAAGTTAAGTTCAGTTAAGTTTAATATAAGTTCAGCTTTAAAGAACAGACCCTTACTCTCGCGCGGTGTTTATAAGGCACCTCTGGAATAGTCTCTCTTTTATTGGACAATTTTTTATATGCCCGAATTCTGTAATGATCTATAAATTAATAATTTAGTACAATCTCTGCCTCTCATTTACTTCACAAACTTCCACTGCTTGGCAGTATTTGTGTGCAAACTCCCATATAATAGTTCAGAACTAATCGACCTAAAAGTGTGTTCTTTTAATTTATAGTTGTTAATAATTAATTTAAGATAATTATTGTTTACTTCAATAAATGACTTTTCTGTATTAAAGTCACATTGCTGTCATATTACATAGGGCCTGTTCTTTTGAGCTGAAACTTAGCTTAATTTAACTTTACTTTATTTATTTAAGTACCTAACTTAAGTACTTAAATTACTATTCATCACCACAACAATATCATCACCGCAACACATTCACACCACTCCACTACCTTAACATCACAATCACAATAGCACCACCATAAAAACATTACCACCACCACACAACAACAACAACCACCACCACCACCACCACTCCACCATCGTTCCACTACCTTATCATCACAACCATATTATCACCATCACCGCAACAACACTACCACCACCCCAACAACAACACATTCACACCACCACCACAAAAACACTACCACCACCACAACACCACCACTCCACTATTACTATCACTACCACTACAACACCACCACTCCACTTTCACTACCACTACAACACCACCACTCCACTACCACTACCACTACAACACCACCACTCCACTACCACTACCACTACAACACCACCACTCCACTACCACTACCACCACCACTCCACTATCTTAACGTCACAATCACATTATCACCACTCCCACAACAACAACCACACCACCACCACAAAAACACTACCACCACCACAACACCACCACTCCACTAACCACCTCACCACCACCCACAACCTTAACATCACAACCATCACACAACCACATTATCACCACCCCCACCTTCACAACAATACATCCACACCACCACCACGAAAACACTACGACCACCACAACAACCCACCACCATCACAACACCACCATTATCATAACACTTCCAAAACCACAACAACCCACCACCACAAAAACAACACACCACCAATAAAAATAATAAATGTATTTAACTTAACTTATTGACTGAAAATTTAAGTGCAAAAAAACAGAGCCTTAGTACTAGATTCAACCTTGAAAGCACAGTCTCTGTCACGCCACGAAAACCCTAAGGCATGAGCAAGGACATTTTGTTTTCTTCTTTTTATTGCTTGCACAAACTTACATTATTACGATGGTGTTTAACCTCCCCATTAACATTCATAAAAAGAGGTCACATAAGTAATCACAAATCATTAACACCCATAGGTAAGCATCATATTATAAACTCAAAAGAATGATGTCTTATCTATTCAAGTTATAAGCAAACATCTTTCTGTTGCCTCAACTCACTTGTCGGAATTCTCGGTAAATAATTAGGGGTGGATTTTTCCACGAAAGTATGCACATGCAATGCGCATGAAATGCAAATGCATGATGCTTTTTATAAACAATGTTACTAAGTAAATGATTGCATTTTCACTCTGGAAAGCTACCGGCCACTTCTCTCACCGGCTGGGATCCATCAACTGATAGCATTTCTGACTTGGAAAGCTATCGGCCACGTTTCCCACCGGCCTGGGCCCAACCATCGTCCCGTCCGTGGGGATCTTCCTCGAAGGTTTATGGACTTGAACTCAAGGATAACTCGTATCCCAATTTAATAATTGACATTTTCCCTTTATACCTTTCTATTCAAGTATGTGAATGCCATTACAATGATCGTGTCATATGATGCAATGCATAATAACATAGTATGAATAATGAGATAAGAAGTATGACTCTTGGACCAAGATCTCACAAAATGATAACAAAGTTAAAATCGTACTTGATTAAATGATGAAGTTTTCTCACATTAAACCACACAACAAGAAACCTTAAATCACAAGATAAATTTTATCCTTAAATTGATGATTATCATTCAACTATCACTTTATGTTTTCCTTATTTCACTTGTTTATGTTGAAATGTTTACTATTAGAAGCTATGTTATACAAGAAAGAATCATCAAAAGAACAGTAGTAATTTTAAGGATAAGTTTTCAACTAAAGAATGTCTTAGCTCCATGGCTATATAAGGTTGTGAAAGTAAACTTATTCCACCATTAAGTCTATAAAATCATAAGACAGGAGGTGAAATACTTGTAGGTAATTCTAGACGAGCTCATGATTTATGCTTAGAATATAAAACTTAAATTTCAGGCTCATTACTACACAACTCAGCAGCTATAACACAATTTATATTTCTAGTAAATACATTTCTAACTTGCTATTTCCTTCTAGAATTTGAATATGAGATTAAAGGACATGAATTTCCACCATTGATGCATTTCTAGTCTATTACTTAAGTAAAGACGTGAACAGAATGATATCTTCCCAAGCTCAAAACAATGTTTTCATATTATACAGTTCAATAAACTTAGCATTCTCTATAATGAAAGCATATCAAACAAAGCATCAAAACTATGATTTTAATGTTTTAGAGTCATATAAATTTAGTGCTCCATGGGGATAGCATATAAACCATAATCAACTCTTGAAACATAACCTTTAACTATCCAAATACCCACAAAGAAACAACCAACAATTGTTCCTGACACATATGAACATAAAACATCAAAATTATAAGAATCCCTACATTAATTCTCTTGATAAAACTTGGCTGTCCAGATTTTTGTAGAAAACTTTCCTTAGCACTTTCATGTTTCTTTCTAGAGATGAAGATACAAATGACTTTCTAGAAAAGTCATCTAACTTAGCCTCTCATTTACATGCTTGTAACATGGTTCATAAATAAAATTAAACTAGAATAATTTAGTGAAGGTTAGTGGCAAGCTAGGTACTTCTTAGACAAGCTTAAATCCCTTTTATCCTCATCCATCTTAAAATATTTTTAAGCTGGGCAGAATTTAACTAGTCTATTTAAGTCTATTTGATTTTTTATCATCAACTAATCAATGATTATATTAGTCTAATTTAAATTTAATCTAAAAAAATCAGGATCTTACAGTCTAATTGTGTATGGAGTTTTTTTTATTACATAAAGACTCCTATAAATCTTGATCTTGATTTCCTGACTTCTACACCTGTTACATAATAATAAAATTACTAAAGTAATATCAATGCTCTGTCTCACTCCCTGTAAAATGTTATTTATTGGACACTATTTATGAACATATCTATTCTCCCATCCTTTTACTCTCTAGTCTGCCGCCTCATCCTTTAGGTGAACCTCCTTAGGCAATTTGAATACCCAAACACCTTTTGGATTGTTTAATTATGGATTCCCCTTTTTCTGATTTTTTTTTCATTGTCGTCTTTCATCTGGTTATGAAGTTGACCCTCACTTCTTCTAAACATGTTAAAGTTGTTGAGATTGAGTATGTATTTCTTGAGTTTCTTAATTTGATCCACCCAGCCATCTTGATTTTATTAGCTCCCCTAGCTCTTCTATTGATCTTTTCTTAATTTTTAATATCTTTTATTTCTTTCTTCTCACACACACCAAATTGTGACATATCATAATGTTTTTCAAAACCTTTTATAGATTTTTGAGCATTTCCTAGTTTTCCGACGCTTCCTTTATCTAGACTTGGAAAAGACTCAAACTCTCCCTGCCATTTTAAACTTTTGACCATAGTTTCCACAACCATTTACAATGCACCATAAGATGATCGGTAGACTCCTGTTCTTTTTCACCTAAGTGACATATCAGACTTGTTCCTTCTTTCAGCAATCCTTCTTGGTTCCAACTTATAGGGCATGTTATTTTGACAGATTTGTCGAATTAGTAATTCCACTTTAGAAGGAGCTAGAACTTCCCACATCCGAAGAGGTTCTTTTTGGCAGTTTGATCTTTTGATTTTTAATTTACAATGTTTATTTAATTAATGAACTTGTCTTCAATTCTCTGTTTGTACTGGATGCCCGAATAATTTTATCCTCGTCGTTTTTGGCTGATTATGATCTATGCCTTTTATTTTGGTTTCCTTTTTGTCTTCGTTTTCTCAGAAACACCATTTTCTTCTAAATTTCAGCTCCCACCTCCAATTGTGATCTATCCGAACTCCTATTTCCTATGCATTACTGTCAAGCTATTGAGTGTAATTTCTGAAACTTATCCTTAACTTTATTTTCTCCCATCCATGGATTTCTTTCAGAATTTTATCTTGTCTCCCTTGCCCAGGATTAGTTTTATCCTTTTCTGAAAGCTAAACCTGCTTCTTTGTTGCTTCCGATCACTCCTAAAATATCTCTAGCTTTTTGACATTTCACTACTTGGGATATTCAGATTACCTTCGTCAAAAACATCATTAAATCTTGCCAATTATTCCACGAGCCATTTTTTTTTTATGTCAACCACCACCACCGTAGGAAAGTTGCCAATTATTCCTTGGACTCCGACTCCAAATTTCTTTAGTCTTTTTGTTTTGTCCCGATATACATAGTGAATTCTTCTTGCATTCTTTGTTTTACCTTAAAGGAAGTCACTTTGAATTTTTTCTGTCTATCAAGATAATCTTATAGGCCCTTTCGAAAATTGAGTCATAATAAACATGGTTGCCTGAATAAAGGTTACTTTACCCGCCATTAAGAGATTTTTACTTTTTTCAGAATGATACCATCTTCTTTAGTTTGTCTAATATGGGGTCTCAAGTTGAAAGCTTTCTTGAATTTACTCCCAAGGGTACTCAAGTATCTGATATCTACTTGGTTATTCCAATATTCTTTTATAGATTAAGATGCAAATCCAACGGGATTCACATCATCTTTCCTTATATAACCTTATAACTTGCATCAACGGCACTCATGATGAGAGGAAACAGCTAACACTGATGTATGACAATTCCTAGGTATTAGACATTAGCCAATAACTATGAACAAATATACTGGAACTGGCCATGCATATAAATAACAAATAATATGAGTGTCCATGATGGTGGCTGAAAACTTGGCCATTTACTCCCATGTATGACATATTGTTGCAGGTGCATCTAATCAAGCTGATGTACCCAAATGCATCAACAGTCTTGAAAACATGCTTGATGCTAAGGTATGTTTGACGCTCGATATTGATGGTCTAGTTTTCATTTACATCTGGTACTAATAGTTTGCTCTTACTACCTTTTTTGAGCTTCTATTTTTTCTCATCGTAGTGCATTTTACTATTTGGATTCTACTCTAAGATCTTCAATGTATAAACCCAATAACTTAAAATTGTATATCAATTATCTACACTGATAACCTTGAGGTGTTTCCAGTTGAAAATGTATCTGGAACTGACAATTGGAACAAGTGTAGTAGAGATATGCTGCCTATGATTGACTGGTGCATAGTTATTTAATATTCTGATAACTTACTTTTTTTTTTTTTTTGATAGAGTAAAATTGATTGAAGTAAACACAAAGTTCACTTAAGGCAGGGAATTGATATTCCTTGCCTTGTTACACCTATTAAAACATTTAAGATTTGAACTAAGCATTTCACCACTGATTTTGCTGCCTATTTGAAGTTCTTTACATGGACTGGATCCCCTTTTTCCTTTACTTTTTTTTCTTTGATGAGGAAGTGATCCTTACTTCTTCAATGCATCTCGTGATGGTCGAGATCGAATATGAGCTCCCTAAATTCCTATATTTGATCCACCAAGCCATCCTTGTCTTTATTAATTCCTTTAGTTCCTCCCTAGATCTTTTTTGGCTTTTAAAACATCTTCTATTCCTCTCTTCCCAGATTGTCCAGATTATGGAATAGCATAATGTTTTCCAAAATCTTTTGTACACTCTTGAGCACTTCCTTATTGACCAACTTTGTATTAGCTCTGATGACTTACTTATTCAAATGTCCGTAACATATGCTGCGTTAAACTGTAACAAAAGAGTTCTGTTGCATTCTACTGTAAGCACATGTTCGATTGGTCCTCCAACTAGAAAATATAGACAACAATATGTTTGAAGTCCCATTTAGTTAAATGGTTGTGCTAATAATGCAGTAATGAGCTTTAAAGCACTCCAAATATGTTTTTTTTTTCAAGATCAAAAACTGAGAGAGCTCTTTTTGTAATTATTGAATTTCCAATTAAACTGAGACTCGCATTTCCTTTCCGAAATGGATTTAGTAATTGAATACTCACAAACACATTATTTTAGTAAACATATCTAGGATTGCTAGACCCGATTGACTGGCGACTGTTGCAGTTCTTTTCCTCTTTTCGGACAATATCTGTTTTGTATAACTTTTGCTGATATTAATCAGTATTATATAAATATTAGGTCTTAAAATAGATACAAAATAGATCTATTTTATTTTGCCTTGTAAAAATATTCCAGACCATCTACCCTCCAAGACTCATTTCAATTCGAATACTGGGATCGTGAGTGTTCCATTGTATAATAATTACTATCTGTTTCATCTTCATCGTAACCTTATGCTTGAACTGTAAAAATTAGATGGTGAATCGTACATGTTAATGTATCCATATGTACATTTTCAAATAGATATGTACTGGAACTGGCCATGCATATAAATATGTATGATTCACCATAATTGTACACGTACATATGGATACATTGTGTTGCTTAAATCCATATGAACTTAGACTCATAATCGTACACGTGCAAGTAAAATTTTGTACTTGATCAAATCCGAATGGTACATATGTACTACAACTGTAGTTAAATGTTCGAAACGCTGCATGCAATGGTTAAACAACTCATTAAAAGATATTTTATCATTGTGTTGCTCTTAAGTTTGATATATTCTATCCTGCTTCCGTTGTTCTAGACATGTCTAGGCAGTTGTCTCGATATTTATAAAATCCATTATTTATTTCTTATGAATGTATATCTAATAGATCTATACTGTTGAGGAGAAAGAAGAGCTGAAGAATTTTTTTACATCACCAAAAGTGAAAATTTATCATTATGGTCCTGTGGTAAATACCACACCTAGAATTCATCTGACTTATCGTTCCAGACTTGAGGAGATAAAAAGCCAGGTATTATGATGGTGGTCCTCAAATATATAAATTTTATTCAAACCTGCTGACTTTCCAATTGTGAATAGTGTCTGTCAATGCTTAGCCAAAAGCAAGCCGCTAGCTTTGATCTCAAAAGCCTTCAGTTGATAAAGAAATCAGTCGTGCGAGTGCATGATAATTTGATATTCTGTTTGGAAAACCTTGGCCTCTGGGGAGCATTGCAAGTATGTTTAATCATTATGATAATTTCCTTTGATGCAAACCATTTGGTCCAAGATCATCAAAACTTTTTTCTAGTAGACAGTGATGTTCAAGGCATACTCAATTTTCAAATGTCTAACAATAGTTGCAATGCCTTTGGTGGTGGTGTTTTCTGCTCTTAAGGCTTGCCAAATCTTTTTGAGCGGTGACTCGTCAGAACGCAATGAATTGATGGAAACAGAAGTGAACATCGAGGGAAACTTGTTACCCAATAGATACTTATCCCGGGTGGCATCTATTTTATCTGCTGATTGCATGAAAGGTGACTTTTATTTACTTCCCTTTCTGTTTTTTCTTTTTACTTCTGTATCCTACAAGAAGTATTTGTGACTACTTTTTGTATCTTCCATCATAGATGGTTTGCCATCTGATCTATCTTGCACAGAGGTTTTGAAGGAGCCATTTTTCTCTGGAAAGATCTTAAGACTTCTTGGAATCCTCTCCAATTTTCGGTTGGTACATTATGACAGCATTTCATGATTTATATGTGGATCATAAATTGCTCACTGGTTCTTTCTTTCTTTCTCTTCTTCTGTGAGTTTTGGTGATGTGAGCATTTTGCACACACATGGTATACGGTAAACACGATTTCAGTGCATTCTTTGATGCCAGTGATGTACCTCCCTCCCTCATTTTTAATGTACAAGTGATTTATCCAATAAATATAGCTTCTGCACGATATTCTCGCAAGTAGACAATATTTTGCTTATATTATGACCGACTTAGTGCCACTTCAGTTTATTTATTGCGGATTCCTATAGTTCATATATTTTCTTTATTCTAAATTATATGTTCGCCTTTACTTTTCACATTAAGAAAGTTAATGATTGGACTATTATATATCCTTTAACTAAACTTAAGTAAAATAACATAGAACTCGTATACAAGCATTAAAAGTATGAAAATATATATAATTAATGAAGGGTAAGATAGACAAATTTATAGTCAAATCTTACTTTCATAAGAAATGGGCATATAATTTGAGACATCCCAAATCAGAAAGTGAACATTTAATAAGGAACAAGAGTCACACTTCAATTTGAAGACCTCTGCCTGTTTTGTTACTTGATGCAATTGTTTGGCATGATTTTCTTTTGCAGGTTACAGAAAAACATGAAGTGCATAATATTTGTAAATAGGATTATCATTGCTAGATCCTTGTGTTATATACTTCAGAATCTTAAATTTCTGGCATCCTGGAGGTGCAGTTTTCTCGTCGGGGTCCATTCTGGACTTAAGAATGTATCCAGGAAAACTATGAATAAGACTGTTGATATGTTTCGATCAGACCAGGTAACCATTTCACATGCAGAAGTGTGAACTCATCCGTAATTTTAAATGCTAATGCATTTATTCATGTGCACCATTTTGCATACAAGTGAGATATCTAGTAATAATGTTGAACTTCAGAACGATAATGTAGCGTTTATTCTAAAACAGTGTTTTATATATTTTGCTAAGAAATTTAGCAAGTCATCTCCAAGAAAACATGCAAGTTGTGGCAAGCTATCAGTCTTTAGTCATCGAGTGTAATATCCAAGAAAAAGATAAAAAACCACAAATATATGCGGACTCTGTGAAATAGACTTCCGGTTTCAAATTATGGTGAAATAGGACGCCATGCAGTAACTCTTATAAATAGACTTGAGGTTTCTCATCACTATCTTTGAAGTTTAAAGTGGTATAGTAATCACTCATTGAAGTTATCAGCATGGACTTAAGGCAGACAAATAATTTCTTTCTGAAGCTTTTACTGCCTGATGGCTATAAGAAATGCGTGTACGGAACCCTCCTTTGTTGCTGATCTGAAAAATATCCTCGTTGACTTTCTTAAACGGAATTTTTGAGTAATGTGGTGCTTGGTCATTTAATATGTTGAAGCTTCTCATAGAATCCTACATAGGTAATGAGTGGGTGAATACTTACAGATAGTTAGGCTTCCCAGTCAATGCCATTTGGTTATGAGTTTGGATCCGACTATACTAAATGCTAGTTCCATTTAGAGCAAGGTTTTTATAGCATTTTAGTGAATCGCAATAGGGCATGTCCAACCTTATATAAACATCTTTTTGGGTTTAAGTACAACCTTCCTCTAATAAAGGAAAGAAGGGAATGCCTAGTTTGGTTGAGCTTTGTGATGTTAATCCTACTAACCAGGGATTTCCTGTTAATAATCATTACCTGTTGACTGACAGTAAAACTATCATCTTCGAATTTTTTCTATTTAGGCGAGCAAAAGAAGATTCAATGTAATCTTAACTTGCTAATCCTCATTGTTTTGATGTATCATGGCTCATTTACCTATCAGCCTTTGGTTATATTGGCTCCAGTTCCCTCTTTCCTTGCTTCAAATGCAAGCTAGTTTTATCAAATTAATCCCCAATATTGTTCTAGCCGAAAAGAGTGGCCATTCAGTCAATCATAAGTAAGGCCAATCAATTACTGCATTGGTACAAAATAAAGATTGGTACACTAAAACCCTTATGTACCTCAATGTGGAGGGTGGTTCATGCAAGAGCACATATTCATGCACTGAGATTATGTTTCACACGTATTGGCATCCTCTATGTAGGTCTAAAATGTTTTGTTAGCCCAATTGCCTCCTGAGTCCTCATTCCTCAAGTGACAACCGATATGGAATTGTATTTAGTTACTTTGTGCATAGCGTCCCTGATGTTTTGATGTGATCATTTTGATTTTCTATGTAGTTTTTTCTCCTTATCATATACCAGAATGCGAGTGTTCACCACCATGATATTTCATTTGACAGCTGAATTTGTTGGTTGCGACAAAGGTGGGTGAGGAAGGACTAGATATTCAGACATGTTGTCTAGTTATAAGATTTGATGTTCCAGAAACCGTCGCTAGTTTCATACAATCTCGTGGTCGAGCCCGCATGCCTCACTCCGAATATGCATTTTTAGTTGACAGGTTTCACTTGAATTTATAAGTTATGTTTTTTATGTTCATAGATTCTTTCTGATACTCACTTATGAGAATTTATTGTTTCTATATATGTTTTAGTGGCAACCAAAGAGAATTAGACTTGGTGGAGAACTTCACGGAGGATGAATACAGAATGAACAATGAAATTGTGGCTAGATCATCCAGGGAATCATATGCTGAGCCGTTAGAGAACTTATATAGAGTAGATTCTTCTGGTGCGTGCATCACAGCTGGGTATAGTGTCTCGTTGCTGCATCGTTACTGTTCGAAACTCCCACATGATGAGTAAGTTTAGCCTTTGCGTGTATTATTCATCCATAGGAACTCATTTATCAAGTCAATCATTTTTTTAGATTGCTTTACAAAAACTGTTTTTCTACTTTGTTTTCCAGATATTTTATCCCCAAGCCTGAGTTCTATTTCTTTGATGATATAGAAGGCACCATATGCCATTTACTTTTCCCTGCTAATGCTCCAATAAATCAAATTGTTAGCTCACCTCAACCATCCATTGAAGCGGCAAAGAAGGATGCTTCCTTGAGAGCATGCAAAGAACTACACAAGTTGGGCATCTTCAATGACTATCTTCTACCAAGTAAAGAAGATGAAGTTAAGGTGGACATTCTCTCAGTCAAAGATGGCCCCAACTTCTCTAATGGTTGCTTTTGATTTCAAGAATTATGGATATATTGCAATATCTGATACCGTTTTATTTCCTATTACTTACACCATTATCATTTGCAGATGAAGATTCTAGAGCAGAATTACATGAGATGCAAGTTCCTTCTGCACTTGCAGAGCCTTTCAATAATTTGTCTCAACATGTTAGCCTGTACTCTTATTTTGTGAACTTCATACCCGCGCAAAATGATAGAATGTACAAAGCATTTGGTTTGTTTATTAAAAAACCTCTCTCAGTGGATGCTCAGAGCTTGAAAATCGACCTCCATTTGTCTCATGGAAGATCAGTGATAACAGAGTTTATTCCCTCCGGAGTCATTGAATTTGATAAAGAAAAGGTTTGTCTGTATCACATATGCATTATTGTCCAAATACTGTGCGAAATGAACTTCTTAACAGTTAAGGTTTACCTCTGCAGATTTTGCGGGCACAAAATTTCCAAGAAATGTATCTGAAAGTCATCCTAGAGAGATCACAATTTTTCTCTGAGTATGTCTGCTTAGGAATGAGCTATAAAACTCATTCGCGCGTTTTGACCTCCTATTTGCTGCTTCCTCTTATTAACCAGGGAGGGAATCATATGTTAACAATAGACTGGCCTATTATAACCAGGTGTCTCTCGTCACCAATATTTAAGACCAATGTAGACAAAAATGGTGTCATTGCTCCAGGCACCTATTTAAAACTTGTTGACAGTGTCGCTGCTGTACATGATATTAAAGATAGTCTGGTATATGTGCCATACAAGAACGCGTTTTTCTTTGTTTCTGGAATTTTACACGATAAGAATGGGTGGAGTCTATATAAAGGGCCAATCAACGTCGTTGAACACTTTTTGCAAGAGTGAGTGACATGGCAAACTAATCCCTTACTTTTTTTTATCTCATAATAAGTTCTTAGTAGGATTAAGACTATATCATTACATGGATAGTTTCACATAACCAAAACAAGCTACTTTATTTCCTCTGCATTTGCTTAATATGTTTGATTTTTGTTGTCATCGAGTCATTCGCTATGTTAGCCTCATTGCCCAAATCTTGAATAGCCATTGTGAGCTTTATACTCTATGCGATCTGATGTGAAAGAATGTTTCGATAAGTTTTCCATTAGTTCCTTGGATAGACACGGTAATATGTAGGATTATCCTGCCACGATATAATGTACAGATATATGGTATAGTCATGTGGGTATTGAGATCGTTCTGTGGAGCAGTTTGAGAAGTTGTGCAGCCTCTGATCTTAACCTAAGTATCTTGATGAAGAAATTAGTTTTTTATCCATATTTGGAGATATTCTCTCATAAAATTCTTGCTTACCAAGTTTCACAATTTCTCATATTTGTAGCTTATCATAATGGCTATCAACAAATTGGCACAATAATAGTATATAATTTCTTTTTAACTATTATGTATGTCAGTAAATATAAACAGAGCTTATTGTTTTCATTATTTTGCGAATCAGGTGTGGCATTAAGCTTTTGCACCCTGAACAACCTCTTCTCAAAGCTAAACAACTATTTAGTTTGCACAATTTGCTTTGTGATCGTGGGCAAGGAAGTAAAGGTATCGACTCTGATTGAAACTTCTTGAATAGTAGCTTAAGTTCTGAGCATCGAAATATCATGTCTGTGTCAGTATTGGATGCAAAAGGATTGATTAATTGTTATGCACCTCTTTTTACATTGTATACGACAGAGTCGTTGTTTTAGCTTGATGTAGAAATTTGACGCGGTATATCGAGTCCTTGCAGGGTTTAAACATTGGCACTGAAGTTAATTTTATGAATTCTTAATTCAAACTTATTGTTATAAAACATTGGCACTGATTCAAACTGTTTACTGTCTTTGTTTGAGAGGTCATTTTCTGTAATCTCTTTAGTAAAATAATCCTGGTTGAGTTGAAGTCGCTCTTCACTGACACCCAATATGGAAACACCTTGATTTCTTATATATAACTGAACTAGTTTACTTTGGGGACTTTCAGAAAAAGTAACCATCTTATTACTCAAAAATAGTTTTTTGTTTGTACTAGAATTGAATAATCTTACTACAATAAATTTGTTTGGTGAACTCTCTATGTTTAGCAAGCTTCTTATTTGCTTAATAATCAGAGGCACAACATTTAGAGGAGCACTTCTTTGAGATACCTCCAGAGCTTTGCCAATTGAAGATAGTAGGATTTTCAAAAGATCTTGGAAGCTCACTTTCGTTGTTACCATCAGTAATGCATCGGCTAGAAAGTGTGCTCGTAGCTACTGAACTTAAACACGTATTATCTTCTTCTTTTGTGGAGGGCTCTGAAGTTACTGTTCCCAGGGTATGGTTTTTACCTAAACATCTTGTATAATTGGGATCCTCGTGATAATTTTATATGTTGCATGGTGCATTTAATATCCTCAGCATACCTAATGGATAACCTGATCCCTCTATGTTACAGATTTTAGAAGCACTCACAACAGAGAAATGTAATGAACGATTATCCCTTGAAAGGCTTGAAGTGCTAGGCGATGCTTTCCTCAAGTTTGCAGTTGGAAGACATCTATTCTTGAAACATGATGCTCTAGATGAAGGGGAACTAACAAGGATGCGCTCTAATGCAGTTTGCAATTCCAACCTGTACAAGCTTGCAATCAAGAAAAATTTACAGGTAAATCAGATTTCATAATATTTAATTTTAAACGTTACTTTTCATTCTGTAAGTAGTACAACTTTGAATGATCTGCATCTTTTGATTTCAAGGATGTGACCAAGATTTTGAACCGCTGTAGCCTCAAAGGGGTTCGTGGTGGTTTGAAATAGCTACAGTAACCTTATTGGTGAAATATTCTGGAGTAAGGGATGTGGATGCGATATAATAAAATCTCCATGGAGTTTGTTTATAGTGGAAATAATTAGTAGGAACTAAAATTAATCACCAGCTGATCTTGTAATGAACTTAGAAAAATTAAGCTCTCAAGTAAATTATGTGCCTTGAGAAATAAGCAAAGGTACGAGTCCCGCACTGATCAGGTGTAAGAGCAGAAGTCCCCTTTTATGTGAAAGGACATTATCACTCATTGACATAATTGGTTTTGAGTGTGAATGCAACTATATTTGAGATGGAACCCACCATATATTATATTTACGTATTAATAAATTGAAGCTCCTTGGATGCCTTTTAAACGCATAAAATTTTAAATCCCTCCCTCAGACGGGTAAGCATTTATTGCAGTGCTTCTTAGGATTTGTTTTTTGTCTCATAGGTCAAAGCAGATAACTTCTCCAAGTTTCTTGTATAATTTGGTGTTTTTTTTTTTTAATAATTTTGATTGTTTGTTTGTTACCTTTCTATGTCTCAAGTGCTGACCCGTAGTCAGTTTTTGTTATGTTGATAGATATATATACGTGATCAGCCCTTCGATCCCTCTCAGTTTTATGCACCTGGACATCCATGTTCCGTAGTATGTAGCGAGGAAACAAAAGATAAAATTCACTCTCGACCTAAGAGTGACCAACCAGATAGCATAGGAGAGAAAGTTGATGTTAGATGCAGTAGAGGTCACCACTGGTTATTCAAAAAAACAATTGCCGATGTAGTTGAGGCTCTAGTTGGTGCCTTTGTCATTGATAGTGGTTTTAAAGCTGCCATTTCATTTCTCAAATGGATTGGGATAGAAGCAGATTATGAAGTTTCACAAGTCGCTAACTATTGCATTCAAAGCAAAAGATATTTGCAACTCAGTGATATGATTGATGTTGCTGTCCTTGAGAAAAATTTGGGCTACAAATTTGTCCACAAAGGTCTGTTAGTGCAGGCATTCTTACATCCTTCGTACAACAGGCATGGAGGAGGGTGCTATCAGGTATTTGCAGTTTCTAATTCTCTATTTATAGGATTATGTATAGCGATAGTTTGTTTATATATTAACTGTGATTAATTCAGAGGCTGGAATTTCTCGGGGATTCAGTTTTGGATTACTTGATAACGTCCTATTTATATTCTGCGTATCCAACCATGAAGCCTGGTCAAATGACCGATCTAAGGTCATTATATGTAAATAATAAAGCCTTTGCAGATGTTTCCGTAAGTCTTTCATTCCACAAATCTATCATCAGTGATTCTAGCAGTCTTAACAAGGCTATAGAAAAATATACGAGGTTCAGTGAAATCATTGACCCAGAAGAATGCATGCTGGATGAACCAAAATTTCCAAAGGTAATGTACCTTTTAATTTCATATTGCTTCATTTTCTCTCTGTTTGCTTCAACAATGATGTATATATTTCCATGCAACACCAAGCTAGGCTTGTATAGAAAGTTGCTCGATCACCCAAATTTATGTATCTAAATCTGTTCAAACAGAAGGTAAAGCTTATGGTGAATCTCGTTTTGATTGTCAAATCATCTTTATTTATTTTTTATTTTTTCCCATTTTGGTAAAAGAAATGCTGCTTATTTTTATTTGATCAGTATCAGATGGCATTTCACCAATCATTCATCTGTTACGGTTTTTTGGTTCGACTTTGGACCGTGGACAATGTAACCTCCTTTGCATGGAATTCTGGTGCTTAAATTTGAAGTTCTCTGAGATATGATGCTGCTAAAAAAGAAAAGGAATTTTGTATGTGGGAGAGTAGAGGTAAATAACATTTTTGGTGAATCTTAGTGTGGTTTTTGTTAATAAAACAGGTTCTTGGTGATTTGATGGAGTCGTGCATAGGGGCTGTACTTCTTGACACTGGTTTGGATTTGGCATATGTTTGGAGAACAATGATTTCATTGCTGGAACCTGTCATGAGGTTTTCATCTTTTCAGATTAGTCCTGTCAGGGAACTACAAGAGCTTTGCCAGTGTCATAATTGGAAGCTGGAATTCCCTACTACAAAGGTGGGAAATATTTTTTCAGTGGAAGCTGTTGTAACAGGAGAAAATATATCTGCAACCACTTGTGTGGCAAACCGAAGTCGAAAAGATGGTATCAGAAATGCTGCACAACAAGTGTGCATGAGGCTAAAGGTGCGTAGTTTATATCTCACTTCTCAAAAACTAGAAATAAGTGTAGCATTCACAAGGCTGAACCTTTATCTTTTCTTATACTGTAAGATCTTTTATCTTGAAGAGCCATGATTTGTAGAATCTATTCTAGAATGACATGTATTTCAACCACCAGGAAGAAAGTTGACATTTTAAAGAATGAGAGTATTTGTATAAATGAATTTGGGTTTCTGTCATTTTTGTAGGGGTTGAACAAATCAATTAAGTAGTTTTAGTTATAATCATGAAAACATAGACTCCATATGTTCACGACGGACTGACAAACTATATTTTGATAAGTAGTACCAAAGAATACCATTTGTGTAAGACAAACATAGACTCTATGTATAGGACGAAGCAAAACTTTGAGAAGAGGGAGAATAGGAGAAGATCAGCCCAAAAAGAGTGTCCTCGTAAAGGACAGTTAGGGATCAAGAAAGGGGTTTAATGTTTAAACCTTGAAAAGCTACAGAAGTATGTAATAGGAATAGAAACCAGGGCAAGAGCAAAAGTGCAATATATGTAACCTTTGAATTTAGTTTATCAAAAAGAAATACCACAAAGAATACCATTTATAGGTGCAGATTTGTTATCATAAAAAAGTCTGAGAGGCAAGTCTGATGAGTTTTACGTGAAGTGAGTTCTTATAGACGTATGAGGCGGCTGTCTTCATTGGGGTTTAACTCTCTATTTTATCGAACTTTAGGTCAGTGCATGACTGAAGTCCCTTTTTATCTAGATATTATCTTTAGCTGCATAAATGTGTCCTTAAAGAGCTTATCTGAAGGTAAAATACAAAACAGCAGCAGGCTCTTAAGACTACTTAGGGCATGTTCTATTGAACTAAAAATGAACTTATCTTAAGTAGGAGAATTGAACTGAGGAACTTAACGTTAGTATATAAAGTTCAAAAGATCGGACACTTGACTTAAATTAAGTGCTTAACTTAAATACTTAAATGTAGCGTTGAACTGTACACATGAAATTTTAAGTGAACCTGAACAGACACTATAAAGAATGCTCTAATCGAATTTCGTAGGGTATGGAGCCATTCTGAATTTGCCGATTGGGTATTATGCTTCTAGTACTGGTGTTGCTCAGTAAATCTATTACCAGGCTGAGTTTATTTTAATGTTTCAAGGTAGATCTTTTCATTCTGTTAAAAGGTTTTCAGTCTATTATCATTCATCTCTTTCTTTTGAGGGAACATAATCATTACTATTCGGTTCCCATGCAAGTCTTCACTAAACACGGTGTCTAACACCAAACAAAGTTAGTTCTGAATTTCGATGGAAGTATCAATCCTCATGCATTCTTTAGCTCTTGTTCATCTGTATTTGATTGCATTTTATATTATATTTATAGTAAAATGAGAACCTCAAAGTAGCACATGAAATGACTGGTAATTACTTAACAATTATATCAGATAGGGCGCTGCTCTCTTCCCAGCAGCAGTTACTTGTCATCTTGAAGAGGAAATGCGTTTTCTATCACTAACATAAAGTTAAAGCCTAAGCAAGTGTGTTACAGATACTTCAGTGGATATATATAGTTCATCCCGATAGAACATTGTTCTCTTTGATTTCTCTAATTTGAACTAATGTCACCATTAACCATATTTTCCAAACACCCATGTACAACCATACTCACTGCAGCTGTTGTCCTGAAGTACAGGATTGGGGGTTTGCTTCCAAGTGCAAGTCATTGGAAGAAGTCATTAAAACTAGCTGCAAGATGGAAGCTAAGCTAATTGGATATGATGAGGCATCATTGAATATTATTGCTGCTGATACAGAGTGTAGAGTGGAAAGTCCTGGGCCTTCTGATATTGACAGTGAACTATCCATAGAAAAAGGACCAAGCAAGCTCGACTCAAAAAGTAGTCTGTTCATCAGAAGACTTAATCAAGGACTCTCGTCACTTGCTGAAGCCGCTCGTGAACCACTTGCCGAGTCTTCTGTTGACCGTTGTTGTGATGCAGACTTGGAAACATCAGGTACCACTTTATGGAAATTCACTCATTGAGCCTTAAAACCATTCACAGTTATTAATTATTGAAGTCTTGTAGGTTCTTTGAACAAACGAACTTCAAAGTCACGGCTTTATGAAATATGTGCCACAAATGGTTGGAGTGCCCCCTTATTTGAATGCTGCAAAGAGGAAGGGCTAAGTCACTTAAAGCTGTGAGTTTTATATCTCACTTACTTTTTGTTCCTTTTTAGTTATGATATCATGTAACATAATAACTGACCACAAGTCTACGTCCACAACCATCATAATTTGTCCACTTATATTCGTTTTTGGAAACTATTAAAGTTTCAACATAGACAATGGTCTAAGAATTATAGATCCACTGTGTTCTATAAACTCTTAATGTTTTGAAACTGGCGACCGTCAAAGAATCTTGGGAGCTTCTCTGAAGATTTTTTCTTCCAGTGTATGTTCATGAATACTTCTCACTTCTCAGGAAGCAAAAATCAATTTCCTTTCCTGAAAAACTTCCGATAATACATCCAAATGAGTTCTCACATTTTCTTCATATACCGTAACCATTGCCTGCATTAATGTGTTGAAACTGGCAATGGTCTAAGAAACATGGGAGCGTCTCTGAAGATTTTTTCTTGCAGTGTGTGGTTCATGAATACTTCAGTAACTGATCAATCTTTTTTTTCTCTAAACCTTCAGATACACATTTAAGGTGACTCTTGAAATTATGGAGGCCCGTGATACGATTATCAAATGCTTTGGCTCCCCTTGTTTGAAGAAAAAGGCTGCTGCGGACTGTGCCGCTGAAGGCGCAATATGGTACTTGAAACAAGAGAAGTACCTCCCATAGGGCACCGAGCTTTACATCAAATCTTGTCTTTGCTTTGTGTGGTTATGAAGGGTGTACATGTCACAGTGCGGCACGGCCTTGTAATATTTTAAGCTACTCAGCAAACTAAACGGCGCTCGCTTGACCACTGTGATTCCCCTCTCAGGTCTCTGGAGTCGGCAGTTTTGATAGACTGGGGATACAAATTGATATTTGGGTGCAAGAAATCTTCAAACATGACCAACATTATCAATTTTGCGAGTCGTCATAGCTATGCTTCCATTTACATATCACCACACGACAAGTGGGAACTATATTTGACAAGTAAATTTAGTAATATATTTCTGTTTTTCCTAGTCCTGTAATTGTTCCAACTCTTATTGATGAAGCTTCTAGGATGAAAAGCCTTCACTAGTTTTTTGTGTTGGAAAACTGTGCTTCAGGAAAACAATGTCAAATACATTTGCCCAAAAGAGTAAGTGATTGGATAATTGTCTTGTCAAGTTGGTGTTGGTCTACGCTAACTTGTATTCAATTTGTAGTCATTGGACTGCTTCTGATATGGTGGACTGGTAATTTATAAAAGATACTTCCGAGTCATGCGCTTAAAAAGAAGAAGCATTTTGGTCTTATTAATTCATGGAGTTGGAGATTTTTTTCTTATGCACGAAGATTATTATTGTTAAGCATGTTGGTGGCTTCTATTTCTCCAAGGGTATTTTGAAGGAATAATTTTCAAACTTGCCATGTTTTGGGAAGTTTGTTTCAAAACTGTCAAAGTTTTGAACTTACTTTCCAAAATGTCCCTTTTTGAACTTACGAGTAGCGGTTGTGTATTTTAAAAAATTAAGTACTGACTGGGTGTTTAAAATGTTGATTGGATGCTGAGGTGTAATACAATTTGTTGTGTATCTGCAAACTAAATACACAACAAACTGCTACTGGTAGTAGCGATTTGTGTAATTGTATACCTCTCAATGCCAAATCATCACTTTAGGCACCCATTCAGCATTTTTTAATTTTTAAAAATACACAAACCGCTACTTCCATTAGCGATTTGTTCAAAAGTGGCATTTTAGGAAGTAAAATCAAAACTGTGGCAATTTAGGAACAAACTTTCCAAAACATGGCAAGTTTGAAAATTTTTCATTTTGAAGACTCATTGGTATTTGTAGAAATGTTTTGGCAAAAGAAATCTGGTAGGTTGGAATTTTGTTTTCCACCCTCACGAGAATAGGCATCAAAGATATTGGAGTTTTTCTCTTCTCTCAGCTTTGGGATAAGAAAGAATCTATTTTGGTTAAATGGCTCTACAGTAGCTCTTATTTCCATAGTTTGCCTTTTAAGAGATGCAAGAAAAGAACCATTAACCTTGGCCTCTGTAGAAGCTGCGTAAAGAAGCAATGAAGTGTGTGGATGTTTATCCTAACATCTTTCTTGTTTGGAAAGATAGTTGGTCTCCTTTTCAAGTTACCGGATCTTACAATTTACTGGCTCCACCCAGAACTCACCGTGAGGTCGAGGGCAGGGACGATCGCCTCCAGAAGGCGATGTGAATGGATGAAATCTCCTTCGAGGATCAACCGAATCAAACAGATGGACGAGTACGGATTTGGGGGAAGAAGGAATAAAATCTATTGATTGATTCTCTTTTGCGTTGGTGAACGCCTACAAGACTCAAGACTTGACCCGTTTTGAACCGGGTGATCCAAATGCGAAACGAAATACAATTCAAAATGCGACACAAATGAAATTCATAAGTTCCTATAACATTACTCCCCTGTTGAGAACATCCTTGGCCTCAAGGATGGAATGTAGGATATCTGCTGATAAAATCTGAATAGAACTCCCATGTAGCTTGATCAGGGGACTCACCCTTCCATTGCACCAGTACCTTAGTTACAGCCTTGTTCTGTCTCTTGGTCATCTTTCTGTTTAGGATAGCCTCAGGTTCCTTTGTCTTTCCAATATCCATCATTTACTGTGGAACATTAGGATCACCTGTGGGAGGATTGGGGCACAATTTGAGCTGGCTTACATGGAAGACATTATGTACAGATGCATCGGAAGGGAGCTCCAGCTTATATGCGACAAGTCCCACACGATCAACAATGCGAAATGGACCATAGAAGCGCGGTGAAAGCTTGTGGCAGGAGTGGGATTTCAAAGAGTTCTGCCTATAAGGCTGGAGCTTCAAATACACGAAATCCCCGATGTTAAAGTTTCTGTCCGATCTGTGAGAATCTGCCTGCTGTTTCATCCTATTTTGAGCTCGCAACAGATGGAACTTGAGCATTTTAATGAGTTCTTCTCGCTTACGAAGACTGCGATCAACAAGCTTGGATGAACTCTCTCCCGACAGATATGGCAGATGCAAGGGAGGGGGCTGGCCGTACATTATCTCAAAGGGAGTACTCTGAATTGCAGAATGATAAGTGGTATTATACCACCATTCGGCCATGGCCAACCATTTGCTCCATGTGTGAGGAGCTTCAGAACATATGCAACGAAGATATGTCTCGAGTGTTTTATTGGTAGCCTCGGTCTGTCCATCCGTTTCCGGGTGGTATGCCGTTGAGAACTTTAGATCAACACCAAAGACACGAAATAACTCCTGCCACACTTCACTCAAGAAAATAGGATCTCTATCACTTATGACTGATTCTGGCATTCCATGAAGACGGAAGATATGATCCATATAAACTTGCGCAATATCAATAGCAGTGTATGGATGGGATAAAGCAATAAAATGCGCATATTTGCTGAGTCTGTCAATTACCACTAGAATGCAGTGACGACGTGAAGAAGGAGGCAATCCTTCAATGAAGTCCATGCTGATTGACTGCCATACACCAGCAGGTATCGAAAGTGGCTGTAATAGGCCAGGCTTTGCAGCGAGATCGTACTTGTTTCTTTGGCAGGTATTGCAATTTCTAACATAATTTTGTATTTCCGCATTCATCCTTGGCCAGTAAAATAAAGACTTGATTCTGCGAAGAGTAGCGTCTCTACCAAAGTGGCCTCCTATGACTGAGTCATGAAGCCACTTGAATATAAGTAACTTGAGTGCAGGATCGGAACTGACGACAAGCTTACCCTTATAACGCAGCTCGTTATTCAGAAATGTGTAATGAGTGTGTGAAGAACTATTTGTCTCCAAATCTTGAATTATCTTTGAAAGAGTAGGGTCAGCACGCCAAGATTGTTTCAAAGTATCATAGAAATTATTTTCTGCTTGAGATAATGTCATAGCCAGAATTTCAGAACAAGAAACCCTTGATAACGCATCAGCAGCATAATTCTCCTTACCTTGCTTATACTCAATGTCAAATGAATAACCCATTAATTTAGAGAGCCACATATGCTGGAAAGGAGTTGTTACCTTCTGCTCTAACAGGTATTTCAGGCTTCTTTGGTCTGTCTTGATTATAAAAGGACGGTGCGCAAGGTAAGAACTCCATGTTTGGACAGCATGAACCACAGCCATCAACTCCTTTTCATACACAAATAAAGACTGGTGGCGAGGTCCCAAAGTTCTACTGATAAATGAAATAGGATGATGGTTTTGCATCAATACAGCTCCTATACCTTTGTTCGATGCATCAGTTTCAACGACGAAGGGTTTCTCGAAATCTGGTAAAGCAAGGACTGGTGCCGAAGATAAGGCAGTCTTTAAGGCAATAAAAGCTTCATCAGCAGCAGCATTCCAAGAGAAATTGTCCTTCTTCAACAAATCAGTTAATGGTCTAGCAATTAAACTGTAATGATGAATGAAACGGTGATAATAATTTGCAAGTCCAAGAAAGCTTCGCAGTTGCTTCTGGTTAGCAGGAACAGGCCAATGATGAATGACTTTAATCTTGTTCGGGTCTGTACTAACACCTTGATCAGAAATAATATGGCCCAAGCATGCCACAGATGTCGCACCGAAAACACATTTGGATAATTTCAGAAAGAGTCGCTGTTTTCGCAATATAGAGAATACCTCTTGAAGGTGTAGTATATGAGATTCCCAGCATGGACTATAAACAAGATATCGTCGAAGAATACCAATAGAAACTTTCGTGAAATATCTTTAAAAACATGGTTCATCAATCCCTGAAAAGTACAAGGGGCGTTAGTAAGACCGAATGGCATTACTAAAAATTCAAAGTGACCTGAGTGTGTTTTAAATGCTGTCTTGTAAATGTCAGGTGGAAACATTCGCAGCTGGTGGAATCCCGCACGAAGGTCCAGCTTGGAAAAGAATTTGGAACCGCATAATTCATCGAGCAAGTCTTCCAGCAAAGGGATGGGATACTTGTCCTTCACTGTTTGTTGATTTAATCCACGGTAATCAACACAAAGTCTCCAAGAACCATCCTTCTTTTTTACTAATACCACTGGTGATGCATAAGGGCTTGAGCTATACTGAATAATTCCTTGTTGAAGCATTTCTTGTACCAACTTATCGATCACATTCTTCTGCAAAGTTGAGTATCTATAAGGTCTTTGATTTACTGGGTCAGAACCCTCCAGTAGTGGAATTTTATGGTCAAAACCTTCTCGAAAAGGGGGCAGCTCCAATGGATCTTCAAACAGATCAGAATAGGTTGATAGTAAGTCCTTCAACAAAGTATCATCCTGCTGATCAATACCAGAGACAGTAATATGAGATAATGAGGCTTCAACAGAGATATGCGGATGTTCTTCAGATGAAGAGGGCAACTCAGAGATGTGAAGCAAGGCTATCTGAGGGCCTTTAATCATTAGCTTATTTAAATTGCTCCCTTTGATCAACTTACAGGAAGCCTTTGTACTCCCTCGTAGAACGTGCTTTTGTCCATTCAACTGGAACTCCATACGAAGATTAGAGAAGTCCCACCAAATTGGCCCCAATGTGGTGAGCCATTGGACTCCCAAGACTAGGTCACAACAATCCAATGGAAGGGTCCGGATTTCGGTTGTAAATGAATATCCCTGAAGTTTCCAAGTGAATTGAGAGCATTTAAAAGCAGAAATCATTTGATTTCCATTAGCTGCAGTGACAGGTAAGGGGCTGACAGGTTCCAAGTGGCAGCCAAGTTCCTTGGCTATTTTCAGGTCAAGGAAGTTGTGGGTGCTTCCTGGATCAACAAGGATATACAAACGATGTTTTCCGTATTGTCCAACAAGTCTCATACAATTGAAGGTAGTTGAGCCATCCAAGGCATTAACTGAAATAACCGGTGCAAGGTCGGAGGAATTACCAGGACTGTCATCAAGTTGTTCTATCTCGTCGCATTCATAATCAGTGATATCCTCGCAGTCCATAACATATATTTGGGCTCTTTTGTGTTTTAAATGATGGCCTACAGTGAATGGTTCCTCACAAAACATACAGAGTCCTTTAGCACGCCTGTCTTGCATTTCTTGGTATGTATACCTCTTAGTTTGTCTTTCAACAGGTGTGGCAGGGGAAGGGTTGGGTAAAGTGTGTGTGCGATATGGGGAAGGCTTAGGGATATTAGGTGTAGGGAGGAGTGGAGGGTTAGGCTTGGATATGTTGGGTGATTGTGGTTTGGAAAATGGATTGAAGGGTGCTCTATAATATTTTTGGGGGGTGGCCTGAAGTGCGGATTCATGGAGTTTAGCTATTCGGGCAGATTCACTAACACTGGTGGGTTTAAACTGGCGGACGTGGAGGGATAGGTGAGGGTTAAGATTGGTGAGGAATATGCTTAAGGCATGAGGTTCAGAAAGTGATAGTCTGGTAAGGCTACACTCAAACTTTTCCAGGAAATCTTCAACACAGTCACCACCTTGTTTCAGGCTAACAAGATCAGCTAATGGATCATCAAACAGCTTCCCGAAACGAGTAGATAAGGACACTATATATTCAGGCCAAGAGGGATATTGGTCATACCGGGAACTCATGTAGTTGTGGTGCCACTGCAGCGCCTTACCTTCAAGGTGAAGGCTAGCTAGACGCACTTTCAACTCTGGTGGTGTACTATCTAGTAGGAAAAATTGCTCGCATCGGCAGATCCACTCTCTGAGTAGGGTTCCGTCGAACTTAGGAAATTCGATTTTAGATAACCTACCCGCAAGGCCGCCTGGGAGAAGAGGAGGGCGTTGGTCAGGGGGCTTTCAGATGGTTGATAATAGGCCTGGGTCATCTAGGTCGGGTTGGTTGGGTGGTGGAGTGTTGGATGAGGAAGGGTTGGCTGAGGGTTGTTGCTGTGAGAGGAAGGTTTGGAGTAGGTCTTTCAGGCTGGTAAGCTCAACACGGAGCGATTGAGTTTGCTCCTCCGATTGACGGCGGACATCGTCTAACTGGGCTTTGAGTTCCGCCGTCGCCATGGACCTTGTAGATACCGTGTTTGTAGATTAAAGGATCGAAACAACTGATACCAGTGTGACAGCTCCACCCAGAACTCACCGTGAGGTCGAGGGCAGGGACGATCGGCTCCAGAAGGCGATGTGAATGGATGAAATCTCCTTCGAGGATTAACCGAATCAAACAGATGGACGAGTACGGATTTGGGGGAAGAAGGAATAAAATCTATTGATTGATTCTCTTTTGCGTTGGTGAACGCCTACAAGACTCAAGACTTGACCCGTTTTGAACCGGGTGATCCAAATGCGAAACGAAATACAATTCAAAATGCGACACAAATGAAATTCATAAGTTCCTATAACAGAAGTGTGTGGATGTTTATCCTAACATCTTTCTTGTTTGGAAAGATAGTTGGTCCCCTTTTCAAGTTACCGGATCTTACAATTTACTGGCTAGGCATATTGTGAAGTGATCTGTCTCCTCCTAAATATAACTTTTGATGATGGCTGGCGGTGCAAAACTGTCTCCCAACTGTGGATCGACCTTGACATTTTGTTCCGGTGCAAGGAGGTCCCTCACATTTTCTTTTGCAGGGAAATGAGCATCTTGGGCCCTATGCTGGAAAAAATTTGAATTTATGTGGCGTGGCTAAGCTGGAATGATGTGTTGTAGTGGACAAATGATATGAGATGGATAAGCAAAGAAGAAAAGGAATTTATGTACTTTATTATTAAAGCATCAATGTTTGAACCCTGGAAAAATAAAAAATGACAGCATCTTCAGAGACAAATCTAGTGCTCCTCATTTTGTTCGAGCAAAGATTTGGAGCATTATGGTGCACGGTTACAAATTTGCAGAAGAAGAACAAGTTAAATGCTTTGATCTACGCCTCATGAGTATAACTATTTTTGTGTGCGGATCTATTGATCTTGAATCTTTGTAGTTTGATGCCTGTTTGTTTGGTGGTCAGGGGTTTTATTTTCGTCGCTTGTAGTGTGTGCGCACGTTGCCATGGTCTTTTTTTTTTGTCCTTCTGGATCTGGTCCTTGTTTGTTGTTGGAGGCGTGTGTTGGTTTTGTGTCGGTCCCCTTTTGAACAGTATCACTTCAAACAAAAAAGACTAAAAAAAATAAGAAGTTGGGATATGAAGAAGCTATAGGTTTGGGAAGGGGAAAAAGAACAGTCTTCTTCTTATAAATCTTTCAAAGTTTACATTGGTTATTTGGTAGTTCTTGTTACCCTGAGTTCTACTCTTGTTACACGATTTAAAGTAAGATATCACAATTCCTACCCACTGAAAGTGTCCTTAGCGTGGACACACATCCGATAAAGAATATTTCCTAAGTTCCTCTACTTTAGGCCTCCCCTTCATCTGATTTTGTCCTACAACTAGTTTTTGAATTATTCCACACTTCCGATATGCATCTTACATTTGTTGAGACAGATATTGTGAATTTCTGAACTTGATCTACCACGCCAACCTTGATTTTATAAGTTCTGCCAAGTTCTTGAAGGGCTCTTTTCTGATTTTTAAGAAGCTAGTGTGTGCGAGAGACCACCTTGCATCCAGCAGACTAGGATCATGATGACTATGCTCAAGTCATGCAATTGGCATTGGTGCCCACTAGTTTAAAATCCTAATATAAAGCCATTTCAAGCTCTCTATTCAAACTCAAGCACGTTAAGATAGATACCAGATTACCTATAAAGCACGAGAAATATAACAATATAACTGTAATGCCCCAAGAATTGTAAGTCTCCAAAGTGGCGTCAAATCAGTCACACGTCCCCCGTCTACTAATGAAGCGTTTGAAGCCTCGAGCATATTTCTATGTAACTTTAAGATTCAATCTAAAAATATAAATTTATTTTTTGAAAATGAAATATTCAAATAATATATTACGTATCATCTAAGATTTATAAATACTTAAAGTATTCTATTCTCCAAATGTGATTATTATTGTGATCTCATTCACCAACGCACCTCTCACTCAACCTCAATAGCTATGTTTTTAACATCTGAAAAAATAAAAATGAAAAATGAGTCCACAGTCTGTATAAGTACAAATTTTGGAAATATTGAGTAAATGTATAGAAAATGGTCGTGCGATCCCATTTTGTGAGCCTAAATTTTGAGTGGAGAGAAGCATTTGATTTATTAGTCATTAGCCAAATTTGAGGCGACACTTCAACTTAGAGGTGATGCCCGAAGGTCTAGGCGTTGCCTGAGATAGTGACTGAAGTGAGGCAACACCTGAGGAGCCATTAAGGACACTTAAAGACATTTAAGATCCTAAGCATCGATTGAGGCGATGCTTGAGAAGAGACGTCTGGCTCAGAGTTGGGGCGACGCAAGAGTTGATTAGAGGGCTAATAAAAGCTATTGACGAGCACTCAGGTGACGCCTCGCTTGAGTGGATTAAATGGCTGTTAAGAGCTATTAACGAGCAGTCTGGTGACTCTTGACAACAAGTGAGGCAAACCCTGACGCCTAACCGTTACTGTTAGGGTGCCTATATAAATAGAAGCTTTCTCTTCATTTAAAACAAATAAGAACAACTTAAGAACAAAAGAACAACTTAAAAGCACAATATGCTCTCTAGCAATCCTCTCTTTAAGGTTTTAACGTTGGCCATTCTCGTTTTTGAGTTCGAATAATCTTCTTTTGAGTTCAATTATGGTGATAGTGGAAGATGCAAGAAAGTCCGAGAAATAAGTTCTTTTGTGCAAGAAGAGTTGCTCCTGAGTTATTGTATCCTATGACACCATTAACCAATTATCTCAGCACCAAAGGAAGGCCAATAACGCTTAAAGGAGATCATAGTACCAGCCTCAACTTCTTCTTACTCTAGTTTTTTCAAACTTCAATAAACAATCTATTTGTTTATTTATTTATATTATTTAAATTTCAATATTTGCACGCACCACTGATGCATGCTTTAGTTATACTTTTAGGCTCTATTTCTTTGTGATTTGAAATTTGCAGCACCTCTGAGTTGCAGATTGTGTACAAGTAGTTGCTACAACACACTTTTGAACACCCAAATCTGATGCAGCAAGATAGAACAAGGAACAATGGTTTGTTCACCCAGTTCGGCCAATCAGCCTACGTCTGGAAAGGGCCGAACACCAACCCTTAATTCACTAGCTTCTCAGGTCCACAGTACAATACGGTTCGACGCACAACACCTATGCTACCTGACCTAAACTAGGCACACAATTAGAACAAGCTATGACTTGTGTGTTGCACATCTACAGACTTAAAATAATTCAGAATAGCTACATCTCTGATTCCACAGACTCAGCCTATTCTGATTAATTTAATGTTATCTGCAGGTTGCTATAGCATCTGCTGTAGCACACAACTGGTACCAAAACTGTCCGTGTCACTCCAAGCCTTCTGCTGAGCCGATCGAACCTCTCCACGAGCGCTGCACACTCTAGAGCACTCCCTCTCACTCAGTGACCACCTGTCACTAGTGAGTTTAGCCGACCAGTCACTTGATCGAGTTCGTCCACTCGTTAATACCTCCGCGGCCTCCCTTGATCAACCAACAAGCAACCACTGCTCTGAATTGGCTTCCTGATCAAGCTATGATCAGACTCTGCAAGCTCTGATCACACTCTACTTCAATCACCTCAGATCTGCGCTCACGCCATGCTCTCAGTGATGATCGAAGATTCTTTCGCACTAGAATTCCACTCTCACGGTATGCTGTGTGCGCTCTGGTGTTTTCTCTCTATCTTCCATGCCCTTGACGCTTTGCCCGGTCTCTTTAAATAGGAACCCCCATTTCCATCATTAACAGTTTTAGCAATTTCCTCCAATCAACAATATCTCCTAATTTGTAGGAGATTAGATTTGATTTGCAAATCTAATCTTCTACAAACAAATCTTCTCCGCCATCTGTGAATCTCCACTGGAATATTTTCTCTGAGTATTTAGGAACTCCCTTGATGCTTACGGATGCACTGCCAAGCTCCTTCCACGAAGATCCGAGCTGCTGCTGACGAACAGATGCTACAGCTTCTTGAACCAGCTCCTGCTATAGCAGCAGCTTGTTCAGCCGCTTGTTCACTTGTGCTGGTTTTGTCAAAGTCTGCCATACTGCATCATCAATCTCCCCCTTTGCATTTTGACAAAACCCTTGGCCACAAAAAGAGTCTTCCACGGAAAACAAATTAAACAAGTTTAAAAGACTACCTATCATCAGTTCAAAAAGTGTTGTGGCCACACTCGGCCTTTGGATCAGCATAGCCACGCAGGGCTTCAAAACAAATTTGAAAGTTCATCAATGGAGATCAGTGGGCCTTGACTTTCTCTCCTCCTTTTTGGCAGAAATGGACAAGGGGGAAATGCTTCAGAGCTCAGGAGGACATGACACAGAGACCCAATGAGGATCTCAGAGCTTCGAATCTAGCTGTATCCAGAGGTTTGGTGAAGATGTCTGTACAAATATGCTGTAGAGCAATCGTTTTCTTCTCCACCAGATCACGAATGAAGTGGTGTCTGATATCAATATGCTTCGTCCTCGAATGTTGTACTGGGTTCTTGGAAATACTGATAGCACTCAGATTGTCACAGTACAAGACCATTTCATTTTGAGGCATCCCTGAGCATCTGCTTCATCCAGAGCAGTTGAGCACAGCAACTCCCTGCAACAATGTATTTTGCCTCAGCTGTGGAGAGGGAAATACTGTTCTGCTTTCGACTGAACCAGGATACAAGGTTATTACCCAAGAAGAAACACCCTCCAGAAGTGCTCTTTCGATCTTCAATACATCCATCCCAATCTGCATCATTGTATCCCACCAGATTTGCATTTGTATCCTTCGAGTACCACAGACCATAATTCACCGTTCCTGATACATACCGAATGATCCTCTTTACTAGTTGGAAGTGGCTTTCCTTCGGGCTAGCTTGGAAATGAGCACACACTCCAACTGAGAAATATATGTCTGGACGGCTAGTAGTTAGGTACAGAAGACTTTCAATCATACAGAAGACTTTGCCAACCTTGATGTGAGTTGCTGCAGGAGTGCGTTTGTGGCTGGCTTTATCAAACTGAAACTTCTTCACCAGATTTCTGCTATATTTGGTCTATGATATGAATATCCCTTCATCTTTCTGAGCTACTTCTAGACCCAGAATATAAGACAGCTCACCCACCATGCTCATTTTGAATTCTTGTTTCATCTGCTCCACATGCTGCTTCACCAACCGCTGTGACTTGGAGCCAAACACAATGTCATCCACATAAATTTGAGCAATGACGAGATCTGACTTGGTTCTTTTTACGAAGAGAGTTTTGTCGGTTCCTCCTCGTTCATAGCCATGTTTCTCCAGGTAGATGGTTAATCGCTCATACCAGGCTCTTGGTGCTTGCTTAAGCTCGTACATGGCTTTTTTCAGCTTGTAAACATGATGGGGATAATGAGGGTCTTCAAATCCCTTTGGTTGAGCCACATATACTTCTTCTGATAGATCCCCATTCAAGAAGGCACTCTTGACATCCATTTGGGATTCTGAAGCCAAGATGACACGATAAAGCCAGGAGAAGTCTGATGGCTTTCAATCGAGCAACATGTGCGAATATTTCTTCAAAATCACTCCCTCAATCTGAGTATACCCTTGTGCAACGAGTCTGGCCTTATTCCTTGTAATGTTTCCTTTTTCATCTGACTTATTTTTGAAGATCCACTTAGTCCCTGTGATGTTTGTCCCTTCAGGTCTGGGCACAAGGTCCCAGCCAACTCTTCCTGCATAGCCAGCGGCCAATATTCATCACTCATTACTTCTTTGATGTTCCTTGGCTCTGTGAGGGATATGAAACAAGAATTGCAGATCGAGTCGCAGGAGATGAAGAGAGACGAGCTTCTGGTTCTTCTCCCTTCCGTAGGATTTCCAATTACATTGTCCAGTGGATGATTTCTCTGTATCTTCTATGGAGGTTGTCTCGATGATGGGAGAGGTTCTTTGTCAGCTTGCCCAGTGACTGAGTTGTCTGTTTGTTGATCAGGACTTTCTGCTTCAATATCTGCTGTAGCATCTCCTTGCCCCACTTTCTGTCATGATTACTTGTGCCTCCTTCTGAGTCAGAGTCTTCATCTTTTGGACTTGTGGGGATTTCTTCTTCCATGTCATTGATGACAACGTTGATGGATTCCATCACTGTTCCAGTTCTTTCATTGTAAACACGATGGGCACGGCTGTTGACTAAATAACCCAAGAATATTCCTCGGTTATTCTTGGGATCGAGCTTTCTTCGGTATTTCACCGTAGGCTTCTTCTGATTCCAGAGCTCATAACATGTATGCTTGGTCCCTTTTCGAATGGTGACTCGTTTGATGATGTAGCAAGCAGTATTCATTGCTTTGGCCCAAAAATGCAGAGGAATTTTCTTGGCATGAATCATAACTCGAGCCATTTCTTGGATGATTCGATTCTTGCGCTCCACAACACCATTTTGTTGGGGGGTGATCGGTGAGGAGTATTGATGGGTAATCCCCCGATCATTGCAGAATTTGTCAACAGATTCATTCTCAAACTCTCTTCCATGATCACTCCTTATAGTTGAGGTTCTGAGATTCTTCTGCTGCTCAAGACTAAAGATCAGAGTTGCTATAGCTCCCCCTGTGTCTGATTTTTCCCTGATAAAATCAATCCAGGTAAATCTTGTATAATCATCCACGCACACAAAAGCATACCTCTTCCTTCTAAGACTTTCTACCTCCATTGGTCCCATTAGGTCCATGTGTAGCAGCTGCAGAGGTCTGACAGTGTTGATGGTGGTCATTTTGGGGTGAGAAGCTTTTTTTCTGCTTTCCTATCTGGCACTCTCCACAAATAGTGCTGACTTCACATTTGATTTCTGGAACGCCCCTGACCAACCCTTCTACTGCAATCTTTTTCAGGGTTCTTAGGTTGATGTGACCCATCTGCCTATGCCACATGAAATTTCACAGTGTCCTAGTTCAACAGATTTCGTGAACAAGCAGTTGCTGCAGCACACTCTTGTTCACTTAAATATTGTCACAGCAAGCAATGAACAAGGCACAGGTTTGTTCACCCAGTTCGGCCAATCTGCCTACGTCTGGGGAGGACTATTCTCCAGTCCTCAATCCACTCAACCAAAGGTTCCAAGTACACACGGTTACAACTCACGCAACCTATGCTACTCAACCTCGTGTGGACCACTCAACACAATCAGAACAAGCTCTGATTTGTGTCTGCACACCCTTTACAATATGTCAATCTAGAATAGCTACAATCCTCTCAAAGAACTCAGCCTATTCTAAACTACACTACTCAGCAGGGTTGCTGCAGCAACAGCTGTAACACACAGCTGAAGCACAATGTCCGCGTCGCTCTAAGGCCTTCTGCCGAGCCGATCGAACCTCTCCAAGAGCGCTGCACACTCTGGACAACTCCCCCTCACTCAGTGACCACCTGCCACTAGTGAGTACTGCCGCACGACACTCGACCAAGCCTTCCACCCGTCAGTTCTTCCACGGCTGCCCTTGATCAACCAACAAGCTCCCCAGCTCTGAATTGGCTTCCAGATCAAGCACGAATCAGACTCTGCAAGTCCTGATTCTCTTCTGCAATACTCACCACAGCTCTGCGCTCAACGCTCTGCTCTTGGGTGATGATCGAAGTAAACTCCCGTCGCACACCACAAATTGCTCTCCGCGAATTCTGTGTATGCACTCGTGTATCCCTCAGCTTCGATCAATCTCTTCAGCCCTGAACGCTTCTGCTTAAATAGCAGCACCACTTTAAGCAATTTCCAGGTTTAGGCAATTGACCCAACAAGATCAATTATCTCCTAAAATCTAGGAGATTAGATTTGATCAATATCTCCAATGCAAATCTCCTTCTCTGACTAGTAAACCGTGCTGGAATAAGCTCTTCAGCAATTTAGAAATTCTTCAGATGCTCTGCGTAAGGTTTCCAGCCCTTCCGAACAAGCCCAGGAAGCTGCTGCTCCTTGGACAGTTGAACCAGCCTGTTGAACAAGCTCCTGCTGTAGCATCCCCTGCTGCAGCTGCTGCTAGTTCACTTCTACTTGGCTTGCTTGTTTATCTGAGCTTTAGCAGCTCCTTGTTCACTTATGCTGGTTTTGTCAAACACTGCCATACTTGCATCATCACCACAGATTCATTTCTTCTGTGCTGGTCATCAAGCATGCTGATAAGGAGTGGGCACCAACTTTGAGAAGATAGCAGTTGTTCTTTGATCTGGAACCATGCAGTATGCACTCCCCCTGATTGTTGTAGACTTGACAGGAATTTTGAGAGAATTTTACTAGGTGAGTCCCGTCACAGAGCTGGCTGATGCTTATAAGGTTTGCCTTTAATCCTTCCACTAGCATGACATTTTCCAGAGGAGGCAGTCCTGTGACAGCCAGGGTCCCCTTTCCCAGAATTCTACCTTTCAGCCCATTTTCGAACTTAACTTGTTGCTCTGAATAGGGTTTAACATTCTTGAGTAACGTTCTCTCTCCAATCATGTGCCATGAGCATCCACTGTCAAAATACCAGCTTTCTTTATGAGTTGCTCTAGCTGTGCTAACCAAGCAATGTGTATCATCATGGATCTTCTCTGCTGACGAGAGACCTTAGGGAGATTCTGACGAGTCGAGGTGGAAGGACAGTTTCTCTTAATGTGTCCACTATGACCACATTTGTAACATCTTTGATATCTGCGAAAGGTCTCTCTTCCAGTAGTGTGGAGATGATGCAGAGATTGCTGTAGCAGATCCTTGTTCACATTTCTGTACCTTTTTCTTACCACTTTTCGAGTGGATCTCGATCTGGTCATGTGACATTCATCTCCATTGAGATCAGTATCCTCTTCACTCCAGTTTGCTGACAGAGAGTTGTTGTTTTTTCTGATCTGAGTTTGACAGTGGTTTGCTGGTACAATCAGCCTTTCGATGACCATATCCCTCACAATTCCAGCACTGGATGCCTTTCCTTCTTTCTTTCTTTTCTTCTTCCTCTTGGGCTGGTTCTTTGGCTCTTCTCTGATTTCCTCCACCTCTTCTGGATTGTCTTCGAGAGGTTGAGGTCTGACCAGACCTTATTTCCATGTTTTTCAAGAACTTCCCCAGATTTTTTACGAGTAAACTTAATTGATCATCAGCTGAGGGCGTCTTCTCTTCTGTTTCAGCTTTCAATCCAACATTTTTGCTTTTGAGGGGAGCATCTTCTTTGACGAGCTTCATCTCAAACTACTTGAGAGAACCAATTAATTCTTCCAGCCTCATGTGCCTAACATTCTGAGCTTCTTCAATGGCTGTCACCTTCATGTCAAATTTGGATGGCAATGATCTGAGGACCTTCCTAATTGGCTTTTCTTCAGGGATAGGTTCTCCAAGAGCATGAGTTTCATTTGACATGTCACACAGTTTGGCATTGAATTCTGTGATGGTTTTCTCCTCCTTCATTTTCAGACTTTCAAACTGTGAAGTAATCATCTGCATTCTTGATATCTTCACTTTGTCAGTCCCCTCATGAGCGACTTCCAAGATCTCCCAAGCTTGCTTTGCAATGTCACAATTGGAGATTAATCTGAAGTTATTGGCATCAACAGCAGCAAAGATTGCATTCAAGGCTTTTGAATTGCCAGTTGCTGCGGCATCCTCTTTAGCAGTCCACTGCTCATCAGGTTTCTTTTGAGTGACTCCTTTTTCATCAGTGGTTCTGGGAGGAGCCGACTCTGTCACCATAGCTTTCTTACACTTTCTCATCAATAGCCTTGAGAAAAGCCTTCATCCTAGCCTTCCAGTAGCCATAATTGCTTTCTTCTAGTAGTGGAGGGCGGCTTGTGCTTTGTCCTTCCTTCATTTTCTTGCTCTTCTCAGCTAGGTGCATAGGATCTTGACTCTGTATGTTGAGCTCCGGCTCTGATACCAATTAAAATTTACAGCACCTCTGAGTTGCAGATTATGTACAAGCAGTTGCTACAATACACTCTTGAACACCCAAATCTGATAGAGCAAGACAGAACAAGGAACAATGGTTTGTTCACTCAGTTCGGCCAATCAGTCTACGTCTGGAAAGGGCTGAACACCAATCCTTAATTCACTAGCTTCTCAGGTCCACAGTACAACACGGTTCGACGCACAACACCTATGCTACCTGACCTAAACTAGGCACACAGTCAGAACAAGCTATGACTTGTGTGTTGCACATCTACAGACTTGAAATAATTCAGAATAGCTACACCTCTGATTCCACAGACTCAGCCTATTCTGATTAATTCAATGTTATCTGCAGGTTGCTATAGCATCTGCTATAGCACACAGCTGGTACCAAAACTGTTCGCGTCGCTCCAAGCCTTCTGCTGAGCCGATCAAACCTCTCCACGAGCGCTGCACACTCTAGAGCACTCCCCCTCACTTAGTGACTACCTATCACTTGTGAGTTTAGCCGACCAGTCACTTGACCGGGTTCGTCCACTCGTTAATACCTCTGCGGCGTTTAGTTAACTATCAATAGACCGAAAGGTTGAGATTATGAGACTTTTGTTCTACACGGTTCATTAGAGCGAGAGTTTGAGAAATGTATCACTTAGGTATCATTCCCATTCTTGAGAAGGAGCGAAAGTTGAATTTAGAATGTGTGATACTTTAGCCTAGAATAGTCAATCAAACTAACTCATGCATATATTACTGTTTTGTGTTGCTAATCGATGACCTAAGGGTGAAGTAGGATTCCGACTACGTTTTCTTTATTACTTTACTTCAACCCAATTTAGAACTTGTCTTTAGTCTTTACTAGAGATACCTCACCTAGAGGAAAAACTCAAGTTTTTTTTTAGTAGACTCGCATTAAGCATTACTAGCTAGCTTTAGACTAATCTAGGCTTGTCTCTTGGGTTCGACTCGAGGTCACTCGGATTATAAATATTGTTTGCGTACCGTGATTGGACTAGTATTTTTACTACCATAATTTCAACAACGTTCAAAATGGCGCCGTTGTCGGGGATTAGCCATTAGACTAGTTTGCTATTTAGTATTGCTTTAAGTTAGGCTACTTTTTTTTAATTTTTTTGTTGATTGTGATTGCGTGTTTGCGTGCTATTCTTGCGTACTTTAATTTAAGTTCACACTTATTGATGCTTTCTTTGATTGCTTGGTAGGTGTTTGAAAACAAACTAGAGCGCGCACGAAGAAGGCACAAGAACAAGCTTCCACATCAACACCAGATTTTGATACTCCTACTCCTCAAATTCAAGTTGATCAACAAATAATAGAGAATATGGATCAACCACTAGCAAGGATTGTGGATCAACCAAACCTGAGGAGGTGAGGAAATGCTATTCCTCCGCAAGAGGATGACGAAAGACCGGTTGAGGAATACATTGCCCCATCCATCGGACATTTTGGATCACCCATATACTTGGAAGAGGGTGATGATAAAGAACTCGAGATAAAGTCGGCCCTTTTCCACATGGTAGCCGCTAATCAATTCCAAGGGTATGGAAATGCATCTGGCGCAGTTCAAGGAATTATGCCGCACCTACAAAGTGCAGGGGGTCAAACCGGAGGCTATTTATATGAAAGTGTTTCCATTTTCGCTAAGCGAAAAAGCCAAGGATTGGCTAATGAGTCATGAACCTAATACTTTCCACACTTGGGAAGAACTCGCCCAAGCGTTTCTTATTCAATTCTTCCCGCCGGCAATGACTAAAAAAATCCGGGACAAAATATGCCAGTTTACGCAGCAAGATGATGAGAATTGTTACGAGGCATATGAGCGCTTCAAAGAGCTACAAAGAGATTTTCCGCATCACGGGGTTCAGCAAATGGTAGCTCATGCAAAGTTTTTATGATGGAATGGATCAAGATGTAAGAAACTATATGGACCAAGCGAGCGGAGGGGCAATGATGGATTTGAGAGCCTTCGATGTTTCAAAATTATAAATAAGATAGCGCGGAACTCGCATCAGTGGGGTGGAGAAAGAAATCACCTAAATAAGAAAGGGAAGGAGCATTCATCAAAAGGCGTGACAAAAGAAGATTTCAATTCCCAGTAAAGACGGTAAATTCTTTGGCAGCATCAATTGGAAACTTAAATCTTAACAAAAAGAGAGACCACCAGCAAGTTTGCAGTATTTGTTCTAGCTAAGTGCATGATGATGACTCATGCACCGCAAAGCACGCGGACGAGTATGAGGATGTTAATTACTTGGTGAGAAATCAAGGGAGAGAATATGCACCACCACAAGCTAGCGGTTATCAGCCAAGGAACCCTCCAACCCATGTGAGGTTCCATGAGGATCCAAACTTTCCGAAAAGAGCGTCGCTGATTATAGAGCCAAACCAGCACCGCCACGATTTGTGCCAGAAATCAGAATCAAGGAGCCTCCTCCAAAACATATCAACCGAGGAGCAACTATCAAAGCAGAAATTATCAAAGAGTGAACAATTTTAGCCACCAAAATCAGGGAACGCACCAAAGGCACGAGGAGAAACAAAGCAATGAAGAACCATCCTTGATTTCTATTGTTGCGCAACTAGTCGCGACTCATGCACAGCAGCAAAAAGACAATCAGCTCATTCTTCAAAGGCTAGATCAATTGCAAGCGCACAACAAGATGCTTGAAACGCAGATTGCGGAACAAGCTGGTTCGGCTTCGAAATATCAAGAGAAGCTACCCAACCCGACGTGAACTCCTCCGAGACAATCAATGCAATTACACTCAAAAGCGGGAGAGTTCTAGAGGAGCCGCAGCCAAAAGCCAAGGTGGGAAAGACAATAGAGGAGTTGTCGAAGAAGGGTCTTTGCCGCAGATTTAATTGATAAACGGGAGAAGGAAAAGCTGCAGGAGCCAGCAGCTTATGTGCCGCCAATTCCCTTCCCTCAAAGGCTGAAAAAAAAGGAGGATTAGCATTTCAAGCGCTTCACAGAGATGCTAAAGAAACCCCAAGTGACTCTCCCCTTCATGGAGGTATTAACTCAAATGCCTACTTATGCAAAATTTCTTAAACATATTATATCGCATAGGAGAGAAATGCATGAAATTGTAGTGCTATTATTAAACATAACATGTCTAGGAAGCTAAATGATCATGGCTCATTCTCTATACCCATTGCTATTGATGATTTTTGCATAGATAGCACATCATGTGATTTGGAAGCTAGTATCTCTTTAATTTCGTTTTCTTTGAGATTTAGAACAGGTCATGGAGGATAACAGTGTCATAGGGGATAACTTAGGGGAAAGAACCCTAGAGGGACCTAACAATGCGAGGGCAGATAACCGCGCAGTTCGATTCAGAGAGGAAGTGCAGCGCGAAGTGGAAGCGAGGATGGCCGCTGAAGTGTATAATGCGCCACCCACGCGACAGGTCGCGCGATGCAGAACAGTGCGCGAGATGTCAGCTCCAATCATGGTTAACCAGCCACGGTGCATAGTGCTTCCACCAGACGGTCATTTTGAGCTAAGGAGCTCGCTCATTCATCACATGCCCAAGTTTCACGGGATGAACAACGAGAACCCAGTCAAGCATGTGCGAGAATTCCTAGTTATCTGCGAGAACATGAAGGCCGAAGGGGAGAGCGACGAAGCGCTGAAGATGAAGGCGTTCCCTTTTTCATTGTGTGATACGGCCAGGCATTGGCTGATGAGCTTACCAGCAGGATCTATTCACACATGGGAGCAGCTCCAGAAGAAGTTCTTGGACAAATTCTATCCTGCAGCCAAGATCGCGCTACTCAGGAGGGAGTTGGCCGCACCTAGGCAGGGCGCAGGAGAATCACTATCGGAGTATTATGAGCGTTTCAGGGAGTTGGAGGCTAACTGCTACAATCATGGCCTGCCCCAGAATGTACTGATAGAGAATTTCTTGAACGGATTGCTACCAATGGAGCTGAGATTATTGAATGCATGCGCAGGCGGCGACATTTGCAACATGTACCCGGAGGACGCGTGGCAGCTGATAGAAGACTCTGCTGGACAGGTAAGACATCAGCTAACACTTGAGAATAGTCGTGCTCGTTCTGTGCATAAGGTAGAAACAAGCGCTGAGATAAAGAAGATGAAGGCCATGCTGCAGAAGTTGATGAATGCGCAAGGGGCGCAACCAGCTGCGCCAAAGGCATGCGAATGTTGCACGTCCACCAAGCATAAAACGGATGCATGTCTTACACTTTTCGAAGAATCAGGAGATGTCAATGCTCTAGGAAGATGGGATAATAAAGGGCCACAGAGGCAGAATCAGCCGTGTTTTGGACTAGCCGCAAATGGGTTCAGATGGAAGGAGGACAACAATTTCTAGAGGCAGTCCGCGGAGCAGCGGGCACCACAGCAGACGCAACAAGCTGTGCCCTACAATCCACCGCATCGCCGCCCTGACGCACCAACGCAAAATAACCAGCAACCGGGGCGATCCTTAGAAGATATCGTGGGCCAGCTAGCAGACACAGTGCGCAAGAATGATGAGAAGTATGACAAGAGGTTCGAGTCCATTGAAAAGCAGCTGTCACAGATAGCTACCACGGTGTATGAGCTAAAAAAGAGCGATGGCAACTTGCCTTCGCAAGTGATTCAGAATCCCAAGGGAGGAGTCGACGCAGTGACACTGAGGACTGGGAGAACGATAGGAACAGAGCAGACCGCAGAGGCGCCCGCGCAACCAGTTGCGCAAGCTCCAGAGCCAGCACAGCCGGATGCGCAACCAGCAGCGCAAGCCACAGACCAGCAGGGCAAGGCGCCAGGTATGGCGCAATCAAAAGACAAAAGCATAAATCGTACTAACATACCTGCACCTTTTCTTATACAAGCACCATTGGCTAGGAAAGATGCGCTTGATAAGGAGCTCTACGAGTTATTCAGTAAGGTAGAAATAAACATTCCCCTTATTGAAGCAGTTCGGCAGATCCCTAGGTACGCCAAGTTCTTAAAGGAGCTGTGCACAAACAAGAGGAGGAAAGGCGAGTGCGCGCAAGTAATGCTACATGCGCATGCCTCAGCAATCGTGCAACATAAGGTACCACCTAAATGCCGGGATCCAGGTACGTTCACCATTCCATGCACCTTAGGTAAGACCACAATATGTAACTGCATGATTGACCTAGGCGCATCCATAAATGTGCTTCCCTATTCCTTGTATGCGTCATTGCGCCTTGGTCCACTAAAGCCTGCAGGTCTCACCATTCAACTAGCAGATCGGTCGTGCAAACAACCGACGGGCGTGATAGAGGACGTCCTCGTCCGAGTAAGAGAGCTGGTGTTCCCAGCAGATTTCTACGTCTTAGAGATGGAGGGTGAGTCGAGCAAGGGAAGTGCGCAGATCCTATTGGGCAGACCATTTCTGATGACAGCGCGCACAAAAATAGACGTGTGGAGGGGTACGCTCTCAATGGAAGTTGACGGCGAGGAAATTCACTTTAACATATTTAAAGGCATGCAGCACCCTCGTGAGGACGCCACAGTACACGTGTTGGACAGCATAGACGACTTTGTTGCGGATGCGCAGTGTGCGAGCGCAATAGAAGGACCACAGCCGCTGACACAGGCAGAGATGGATGCGCATGAGGATGAGCTGCGTAGTGCGGAACCAGTATCCAGACAGGTACACGATATAGTTAATATCTGCACTGCTAATAAAATCTTGCCCTCTATTGAAAAGGCACCCAAGGTCGAGCTGAATCAACTCCCCGAGCACCTCAAGTACATATTCTTGGGAAATGAGGACACCCTGCCAGTAATCATAAAGAAAGGATTAGAAGAGGAGCAGGAGGCGCGATTACAAGAGGTGCTGCACAAGAACCAGCGTGCTGTAGGATGGACACTTGCTGACCTGCGCGGAGTGAGCCCGGACGTATGCATGCACAGGATTCTATTGGAAGATGGTGCCAAACCATCCAGGGAGCCTCAGCGCAGATTGAATCCGAATATGATGGAGGTGGTACAGAAGGAGATCCTGAAGCTGCTTGACGCAGGAGTCATCTACCCAATCTCGGACAGCAAATGGGTGAGTCCAGTGCACGTTGTGCCGAAGAAAGGAGGAATCACAGTAGAGGAGAATGCGCAGGGCGAGCTAGTTCCCAAGTGCATGCAAACTGGATGGCGCATGTGCATCGACTACAGAAAGCTTAACGCAGTCACGCGCAAGGATCATTTTCCGCTACCCTTCATGGACCAGATGCTAGATCAATTAGCGGGGAAGCCATACTTTTGCTTCCTGGACGGGTACTCAGGGTACAATCAGATACCCATAGCTGCGGAGGATCAAGAAAAAACTACGTTTACCTACCCATGCGGTACGTTTGCATTTCGGCGCATGTCGTTTGGGCTGTGCAACGCACCAGGTACGTTCCAACGTCTAGTCATGAGCATCTTTTCTGATATGATTTGTACATGCATAGAGGTGTTCATGGATGATTTTACTGTGTACGAAGGTACCTTTGACGCATGCTTAATTAATCTTGATAAGGTCTTAGCGCGCTGCATCTCAAAAAACCTAGTGCTCAATTTTGAAAAATGTCATTTATGGTATCACATGGAGTAGTACTAGGACACATTATCTCGCAGGAGGGGATCAAGGTCGATAAAGCCAAAATAGATATTATTTCAAATCTGCCTTATTCCACTAACGTGCGCGATGTGAAATCATTCCTTGGGCATGCAGGGTTTTACAGGCGTTTCATAAAAGATTTTTCTAAGATTTGTATACCCCTGTCTAACCTCTTGCAAAAGGATGTGTGTTTCGAATTCACTGATGAGTGCAGGGCTGCTTTTGACAAGCTGAAGGAGGCGCTGACGAGTGCGCCAGTGATGCGCGCGCCAGAATGGAGCCTGCCGTTCGAACTGATGTGCGACGCAAGTGACTATGCAGTAGGTGCAGTCCTGGGACAGCGCGTGGACAAGAAACCGCATGTCATCTATTATGCATCGCGCACACTGGACGCTGCGCAGAGGAACTACACCACCACGGAAAAGGAACTTCTGGCAATCGTGTTTGCACTGGAGAAGTTCCGCGCATATGTTCTAGGCGCCATAGTCATCGTCTACACAGACCACGCAGCAATCTGTTACCTGATGTCCAAGAAAGAGACTAAGCCACGTCTGATGCGCTGGGTGCTCCTACTTCAGGAGTTCGACTTGGAAATCAAGGATAAGAAGGGAACGGATAATACAGTCGCTGACCACCTGAGCAGGATAGTGAAAGAAGAGGAGCCAGGGCAGATCACGGAGACATTCCCTGACGAGCATCTGATGGCGCTGACAGGTAAGGTACCATGGTATGCGCACATTGCGAATTACCTGGTCACAGGTACGTTTCCTCCTCATTTCACTAAAACCCAATGCATGAGATTAAAGCATGAGTCCAGGCATTACATTTGGGATGATCCGTATATGCTCAGAATAGGACCTGATCAGATTTTGAGGCGAAGCGTGCCTGACCAGGAAATTAACTCGGTTTTAATGTTTTCTCATGCGCACGCATGTGGAGGACACTTTGGTCCAAGGCGCACGAGCAGAAAGATCCTGGATTGCAGATTTTATTGGCCACACTTGTTTAGTGACTCATATAACCACTGCAGGAATTGTGACAGGTGTCAGCGCACAGGGGGAATATCAGCGCGCAATGAGATGCCGCAGACGCCAATACTAGTGGAGAGGATGTTGTTGGATGCAGCAGCTGGAGGCACGGTCTTGAACTTGACACCTGCTGAGGTGCGAGAGATGATCAATGAGAATGCCGAGAGTGCCAGATTCAGAGATGATACCGGTAGAAGAGATGATACTAACCGAGCAAGGAATGTCTCACAAATGGATTCCAATTCAAATCACATGGCAAATGAAATCAAGGAGCTTAAGCAAATGGTGCAGAAGCTTATGGTTGGGCAAGTCAGTGGAGTTAGAGCTTGTGAAGCCATAAAACCGATAAATGTCCTAGCCTATAAGAAGAAGAGGCAGTTGATGTTAATGCCATGGGAGGAGTCCAACATTTCAACAATAGACCAGGACCTAGACAGTTTGGACTTGCGGCACATGGTTTCAGCTGGAGAAATGAAGGAGGATTCAACCAAGGGTAGAATCAGAACAAAGGACAAGGGGAAGCCTACCGCCCACCATTTCACCAACAAGAGAGATACAATGGAAATGGTAATTCTTATGGGTAGTGATAAGCGGACAAATAACCTTATATTTGTCCGTATTTTTCCCCTTACTTCTTGTTTGTTCCCTTAATTTATGAAGTCGTTTGATGTTTTTTTTTTGCGCATTTCAGCTTAAAAATGCGTATTACACGATATGAAGTGGCCGGAAGAAAATCTGGATGATTTCCAGTCGATCGAGATCGAAAAAAGCAAGATTGGGGAAGCTGCAAAAGTGATTCGCCCACCAGCTTGGCCGAATCACCTTCAGCTACACGAATCAACTTGACTCGGGGAGAACTTTATTATTTTGACCGAATCAAAAAGTGATTCGGCCACGGAAGAAGCAACCTGCCCGAATCAGTGTAGCTCTACAAGGATCTTGACTGAATCAAATGGAGTTTGACCGAATTAGAAAGTAATTTGGCCAAAAGAAATCGATTCGCCCAAGCAGAAACCCCACTGAGTTTATGATTCAGCCGAATCAGAAAGTGATTCGCCCAGGAGGTGCCCGAATCATCTTAGCTCCATAAGGATGTTTGACCGAATCAACTAAGGGTTGACCGAATCAGAAAGTGATTCGACCAAGGAAAAGTGATTCGGCCAGTTCGAAATGATTAGGACACTCTGTCCGAATAAGTTCATTAAGGATTGACCAAATCAAGTGATTCGGGCACTGCGGGTAAATTTTGAAAATCTTTAAAAGGGTATAAATAGAATGAGATGGAAAATTAGAAGGGTTTCTTTCCAGAACGAAAACCCTAGACGAATTCTAAGGGAGAACTTGAAGAATTGTCAAGGATTGGAGGAAGACTTACGCAATTGAAGAATCTACATCAACCCTATACTCAACCACTACTTCCTTGCATCCAATTGGTGAACAATTTCAATTAAATATCATGTTTTGTTTCAAACTCACCATGAGTGAGTAGTTGTTCAATAGTTGGGATCCTTATGGATCCCTTAGGTTTGATTGTAATGCAAGATTTGTCTTTTTATGCTTGTTCTTCATATCAATTTTGTGCACACCAAGTGTTTGACGAAATACCTAAGTGAGTATGAATTGATAAAACACCTAGGGATGGAATGAGAGTTGAACTTAGGTTGCTTAAGAGATCAAGCATACTTAATTTTAGGTTGCGTGTGTGCGCGAGAGTGACATACGCATTCCACTAGGCTAAGTATCGAGCAACTTTAGTTAACTATCAATAGACCGAGAGGTTGAGATTAGGCATGACTTTATGCCTATTCCGCAAATTCTTTCGCATGTGTGTGAGTATGGCATTTGCATTTCGCTTTTAGGAAGTGTCTAAGGTATGACCCTCGTAAATTATTACTTAAGCATCAAGATTAGTACGATGAATTTTAAAAAATTTCACTGTCGAAACTCCTCTTCTCTTACGGATTATGAAGTATAGTCTAAAACTTGAGAATGAGTTTGTTGTCTTGAGCTTATGGACTTGCCCTTAGCAAGCATATGTGATTGACTCGACAAAATTTTTGTGTAAGCGATGCTTTTCTTCATACTACTTGCTTAGGAAATTGAGCGATAATTTGAATTTGACGAATGCTGGTCTTGATATCGATTCTATGAATATTTGTTGTCACAATGAAGTGATGATTTGAACAACTCTATTATTATGAGGGCTGATAAAGAACTACTTGTTTAGCAAACTATATTTGGATTTTGAACTCTTATGGATGATTGCAAATGGGATTTGTGAGTATTTCTATTCTGAAAACTCTCACGAGACTATAACTCGTCCACTAGGATAGCCTAGGGGTTTAAAAGGCTTGATGCATACGCTAAATGCATTCGTGATTCCTACGACAGTGAGTTAGGAGTAGACTAGTTTTCTTTGTTTAGTTATTTTTATGTTATGTTACTAAAGTAGGGGTTGGATGTGTTTTATGTGCATAAGATTTGCTACGTGCTTTGATACTATCATATATGATCTAGCATCTTGCTCTCCGCTTGACTTATGCATATACTTGTTCGGGACGAACAAGACTTAAGTGTGGGGTGTTTTGATAAGCAGACAAATAACCTTATATTTGTCCGTATTTTTCCCCTTACTTCTTGTTTGTTCCCTTAATTTATGAAGTCGTTTGATGTTTTTTTTTGCCCATTTTAGCTTAAAAATGCGTATTACACCATATGAAGTGGCCCGAAGAAAATCTGGATGATTTCCGTTCGATAGAGATCAAAAACAGCAAGATTAGGGAAGCTGCAAAAGTGATTCGCCCACCAGCTTGGCCGAATCACCCTCAGCTACACGAATCAACTTGACTCGGGGAGAACTTGACTAGTTTGACCGCATCACATATGAGGTTGACCGAATCAAAAATTGACTCGACCACGGAAGAAGCAAGCTGCCCGAATCAGTGTAGCTCTACAAGGATCTTGGCCGAATCAAATGGAGTTTGACATTCGGCCAGAGAAATCGATTCGCCCAAGCAGAAACCCCATTGAGTATATGATTCGGCCGAATCAGAAAGTGATTCGCCCAGGAGGTGCCCGAATCATCTTAGCTCCATAAGGATGTTTGACCGAATCAACTAAAAGTTGACTAAATCAGAAAGTGGTTCGGCCAAGGAAGAGTGATTCAGCCAATTCGAAACAACTCTGAGTAAATGATTCGGACACTCTTCCCGAATAAGTTCATTAAGGTTTGACCGAATCAAGTGATTAGGGCACTGCGGGTAAATTTTGAAAATCTTCAAAAGGGTATAAACAGAATGAGATGGAAACTTAAAAGGGTTTCTTCCCAGAACGAAAACCCTAGACGAATTTTCCGGGAGAACTTGAAGAATTGTCAAGGATTTAAGGAAGACTTATGCAATTGAAGAATCTACATCAACCCCCTACTCGACCACTACTTCCTAGCATCCAATTGGTGAACAATTTCAATTAAATATCATGTTTTGTTTCAAACTCACCATGAGAGTAGTTGTACAGTAGTTGGGATCCTTCTGGATCCCTTAGGTTTGATTGAAATGCAAGACTTGTCTTTTTATCTATATGAGTGAAGTTTGGTTGCAAAATTCTTATGCTTGTTCTTCATATCAATTTTGTGCACACCAAGTGTTTGACGAAATACCTAAGTGAGTATGAATTGATAAAACACCTAGGGATGGATTGAGAGTTGAACTTAGGTTGTTTAGGAGATCAAGCATGATTAATTTTAGGTTGCGTGTGTGCACGAGAGTGACATACCCATTCCACTAGGCTAAGTATTGAGCGACTTTAGTTAACTATCAATAGACCGAGAGGTTGAGATTAGGGGACTTTAGTTCTATGGGGTTCAGTAGAGCGAGAGTTTGAGAACCGTACTATTTAGGTATTATTCCCATTCTAGAGAAGGAGCGAGAGTTGAATTTAGAATGTGTGATACCTTAGCCTAGAACCATCACTCGAATTTACTCATGATTTAGACAAGTTTTGTGTTGCTAATTGCATGACCTATGGGTGAAGTAGGATTCCGACTACGCTTTCTCTCTTACTTTACTTCTTCATAAATTTGAACTTCTCTTTAGTATTCACTAGAGATACCTCACTTAGAGAAAAAATCCTCTTTTTATTTAGTACACTTGCATTAGCCATTACTAGCTAGCTTTAGACTAATCTAGGCTTTTCTCTTGGGTTCGACTCGAGGTCACTCAGATTATAAATATTATTTGAACACCGTGATTGGACTAATGTTTATACTACCACAACGTTCAGGCAGCAGGAAAGGCGCAACTACAATCAACGTGGCTCAACCAATGTCAATCACAACCAAGCTGGCCCGAGCAATGTGAATCAAGGGAAGTCATTGGAAGAAGTGGTTAAGGACTTGGCGATTAGTGTGCAAAAGAATGATAGCACCCTAGCTGAGTTATTGAAGAAAATGTCCCAATTGGCAGCCACCATGTCCGAGCTGAAGAATGATAAAGATAAGGGCAATCTGCCATCGCGAACAATTCGCAACCCAAAGGGAAATGTCTGTTCGGTGACTTTGATAAGTGAGAAAAAGCTTCAAGGGGAGGAGACCAGCAGCCCAGCCAGCACCGAAGATGGAGACAAGCGAGAGATATCCAAATCAAATGATAATCCAGCAGCGGTGGATCAAGAGCTGTTGCAGCTATTCAGCAAGACTCCTCGATGCAATCAAGCACATTTCTAAATATGCCAAGTTCCTTAAGGATTTGTGCACCACTCGACGAGGAGGACCTGAGCAAGTGAAATTGAGGCCCAACGTCTCGGCCATTCTTCCGTCCAAGGTAGCACATAGCACCAAAATGTAAGGATCTACGTACCTTTACAATCTCCTGCATGATTAATAGCATTCAAGCAAATGATTGTATGTTGGATTTGGGTGCCTCAATTAATATCTTGCCTTATTCCTTATATGAAACATTGCGTATCGGTCCTCTTAGACCCACTGATTTTACAATTCGAATGGCTGATAGATCATGCACAAAGCCAGAGGGTCTCTTTTTTGAGTGCTAGTGCAGGTAGAAACACTTTCATTGCTTGCAGATTTTTATGTCATCAAAATGGAAGATGAGAGAGGCTCTTCACCAATTCTGCTAGGGAGACCATTTATGGCAACCACAAAGATGAAAATTGATATACATACAGGTGATCTCTCCATGGAGGTAGAAGGGAAAGTGATCAACTTTAACATTCATAAGTCTATGCAATTCCTACATGACCTTGCAGGAATACAAGCCTTTGACACCATTGAAGATGCAACACTCACATAATGTGGGGAGGACTTATCGAAGCTAGACACCAAGGAAGAAAGAGTTGCTGGGCAGTTAATCCATGACATCCCAAGATATGATATCAATGCTATTAAATTGTGCAATAAAACTAAACTCGCCCCATTTGTTGTGTAGCCTCCGGAGATACAATTAAAACCCTTACCGGAGCACATGAAGCCTGACATTCCGCCTGGCACCCTGTCAATGAAAGTCGAGGGCGAGATCATTCATTTCAACCTTAACGACCCGATTGAAGAGACCATGCAGATAAAAGTTGTGAAATTTAATGACGAGAACTCCTGTGAGGAGCCAGAGGAGCTGTTATGGTCTGATATTAGTGAAGATGAGGAGACCCTCACTGACGGGGATAGTGAGGAAGAAGATCCAGAGATGGTCGAGGAATTTCCAGTCAAACAAAGTGACCCTGGCCATTTCACGTTAAATATCGGCATTAGTATGACCAAGCTCGAGGACTACTTGATTGATTCCGGAGCTTCCATGAATATTATGCCAGAGACCACTTACCAAGTCCCTAAAGCACAAGTTACCTGAGCTGCAACCAATCCATCTTATACTTAAGGGATTGAAGTGTAAGACAGTCAAGATGAAAAGTCACTAAAGAAAACCTGGCATGAGAAATCAACTATTATTGGGCTCTTGCCTTTCATGGCAGCCATCGGAGGACTTGGTACCTCTTCTCCTTCTTCTCTGTCTTCACTACTATCTTCTGACCCATATTCTTCACTTGATGATTTAGGGACTTCCTTCCCTTTTGTAGCTATTACCTCAGCGGCCTTCTTAGACTGAACCTCACGGGAAGCTTTAGCATCTTCTTCCTCTAGCTTGCTTTCTCTTTCATGAGTGGTGTCTTCCTCATCAACTTCAGCTTAGATTTATTCGTCGATGGGGACAATCTGCTACTGCTTTGACGAGCCTTCGCGGCCCGTCGTTAGTTTTTCAGTTGGACCGGCTGATCTCCAAGGAAACATTGCCAACGCCATTGGTTCCGTGACTTGGACATTGGTGGGCTGCTGCTGAACTGGTTCTGAGGACTCCTTCCTCACCCTCGTGAAGTGCTTCCTCTTCTTAGAGCATTCACTGGTGTCTGAGCTTGACCTTTTCGTCCTCTTGTGAGCACCATAGCTTTTCATTGGGGGCGGATTAACAGGATCGATAGCAACAAAGACTAGGCAAACCCTAAGTCCTCTTTGAAAAAATTCTTTTTAACCGTACAGGGACACGTGTCCTCCTGATAGATCGAGATTTGCCGCCAAAACTATTTTCACGAAATCAGCAGCATGCTGCTGGAGGTTGCTATAGCAACCTCTACTGACATTTTTTACACCTTTACTGCTGATTTCACAATTCCGAATCTTGATTCCATCCAGCAACTCAAAGAGAATGGCAGTAGGCTTTTTCTAGAAGTCTGGTTCATTAGTGTTATTATCCTCCCTCTGGATCTCAGTCGAGATAAGGACTGAACTCTATGTCGTCTTTCTTCGCTGCTTCCGACTTAATTTTTTTTTCTTATATTACGATAGTTCCAGCAGATATCAACACCAATGCCTTATTTTACGGCCTTTTCACATCACTGATCCCTTCTTCTTAAGTAGTAAACTCAACTTTTCTGTCTTGGTCGTTGGTCATGTGGATGCAGGGGTTGCTGCAACATCCTCTACTAGGTAGCATTCGATTACAGGTCTCGTACCTTTCATTATGGATCTCCCATCTGTGCCCAATACTTAACAACTCTTTTGAGCCAAACTTACGAGGTGCGTACCATTGCATAGCTGGCTGATGTCGATGAGGTTTGCTTCTCATCCATCCATAGGTATCGTTTTTTGTAGTTTGTATAGAATGTGCCCATCTAGAGGTCTTTTGTTGAGACCTCTCACTAAATCTTCGAAGGTTATATAGGACAGTTACGTTGTAGATGCCCAACTTGATCACAGAAATAGCACTTGCGCTATTTCTTTGAGATTCTACCTGAGTGCTGCAGAGGTTGTTGTAGCATTTCTTGTCCCTTTCCTCTGGTGGCTTTCTTCTGAGTCAGTTCTTGCTGTTTGGCAAGCTCTTCCTCCCTCTGCTCTACACAATCAGATTCTTCTTGCTCTTGGGCTTTAACAAACGTTGTGACTCTAGTTCTTCTTCGCCAATGTAGCCAAGCCCTGAGTTTCCACCTCCGTATCTTTGGTAGGACAAGAGATCATCAAGGCTGTTTGTTCCTCAATTGAGCATCTTGGCAGTCTTTCTGAGCAGACTTACTTCCTCCATTAAAATAGCATATTCTGACTTGCGTTGGACTGCCAAGTTTGGATTTTTGGATCTTTATCTTCTTTGTTGTACTGGCTCTTTCTGAGCTCTTGATGACGTCTGTATAACTCTCTGAGCTTTCCAGATGCGATCTGTATAATGCCGGAGCCCCACCGTGCAACGCCTGGTTGATTTGGCATTCGAGTGTAGCTATGGATCATTACAAAATGATGAAGCAGACTCTGTCTCTTCATAGCTGTTTCTCGCCCATTCTTCAGATAGTGTCTCAGCTTCAAATCTTCATAGATTGCTGAAGTAGACTCTGTGCACAGAAGTTGGTCAACCAAGGCTATCGTATTACTATGCAGGAAACTTGTAGGAGTTATGAAAGAAACGAAGCAAATGTCACTCTTCAATAGCCGCAAAAATCAGAAGTATATTTGAGAAGAATAAGTGTCAAATGCGCTGGGTGGAGGTGAAAAAGAACGAGGGTCAAAAGTGCTGGGTTGAGAAACAGCCAGTCAATGTCCCCACTGAAACAGGAATTGAGGAAGTGAAGATTACAGCAGAAGTCATTTTATATCCAAAAAAAGACCGCTGAACAGAGTGTTTAAGCACTCTCTTGTTACTCGGAGCTAAAAAAATTTTAGCGTTGAAAAGAATGGCCTTTCACAATGGTTTTTACAGCCTGGTTGGTAGCACAGTTATAGGGACTGAAATTCACAGCGCCTCTGATAAACAGATTTGTGAACAAGCAGTTGCTACTACACACTCTTGTTCACCAGTAAACTGCTTCAGCAAGAATGAACAAGGACAAATGTTTGTTCACCCAGTTCGGCCAATTGCCTACGTCTGGGGAGGACTATTCTCAGTCCTCAATCCACTAATCTCAAAGGTCTCAAGTACACACGGTTACAACTCCACGCAACCTATGCTACTCAACCTTAGGTGGATCCTCGAACACAATCAGAACAGGCTCTGACTTGTGTCTCCACACCCTCTACTGATATCTATCTAGAATAGCTACAGTTATCTCGAACTTAGCCTATTCTAAACAATACTCAGATTCTGCAAGGTTGCTATAGCATCTGCTGTAGCACACAGCTGATGCACAAACTATCCGCGTCGCTCTGAAGCCTTCTACTGAGCCGTTCGAATGATTCCACGAGCGCTGCACACTCTGAAATACTCCTCCTCACTCAGTGACCTCCTGTCACTAGCGAGCCCTACCGTCCAGACACTCGACCGAGTCACTCACCCGTCAGTTCTTCCGCGGCTGCCCTTGATTAACCAACAAGCACTCTCTGCTCTGAATTGGCTTCTAGATCAAGCTTGGATCATACTACACAAGTCCTGATCACCTTCTGCTTCTGTCACCACAGCTCTGCACTCACGCTCTGCTCTCGGTGATAATCGAAGATCTCGTTGGCACACCAAAAGTACTCTCTCGGAATTCTGTGTGTGTTCTTGCTCTCTGCACTCTTCTTCGATCAGCCTTTTCTCTAACCACTCAGCTCTGCGCTCACGCTCTGCTCTCGGTGGTGATCCAATCTCTCCGCTCTAGCACTCTGAATATATCTCTCGGTATATTACTCTGCACTCTTTGTGCTTGGATTCTATCTTGGATGGATACTTTGCTGCTCTGCTCAACCTCCTTTAAATAGGAAATCCATGCTCCATCAATATCAAATTTAGGAAGCCTTCCAAAAAGCTCTCCTAGATTCTTTAAAGATCTTAACAAGATCTTATCTCCTAATTTGTAGGAGATTAGATTTGATTTGTAAATCTAATCTTCTCCAAACAAATCTTCACTGGATACGGAATCTCCACTGGAAATATTCTCTGAGAATATTTAGAAGCTCCTCCAAGATCTCAACAAGATCATATCTTCTAATTTGTAGAAGATTTGATTTCCCAATCAAATCTTCAAGCTAATCAAATCTTCAAGCTTTGGTACCGAATCTTTACTGGAGATATTCTGAGAATATATGGAAGCCTCCCGTTGCACTACTAAATCATATCTGGGCAGATTGTTCTTCGCGCCAATACTTCTGCTACAGCTCCCTGCTACAGCTCCTGCTGTAGCAACTGCTTGTTCACTGAGCTTGTTCACTCTGGCTGGATTTGCACAAGCTGCTATCTTCACACGGCGGCTGCATCATCTTGCTTTCTATCTTCACGATACTCTACCAACCTGTTGCGATGCTGGCAGCAACCCTCCGTACGTTCTTTGGGCTACTCCAAGTTAATCAGCATGCTATTGACTCTGGGAATTGCATTTAGAAAGCTTCCGTTTCTCTTCTCTTCAATTCTGGGCAGCTTGTACTTCACACAGAAATCTGCTATTTAGGATGCTCCAGCTCTCTGCTACACAGGTTGCTGCAACAACGCCTTGTGCACTCTGGTTGGTCATTCTGGAACGCTCTGAACCAGCTGCTGTCTTCACACGTTTGCTGTAGCAGACTCTTTTGCACCTTGTAGGAGTTTGTCAATGATGTCACATACCTTAACAGGGACTATTGCAACAATGTATGAGACAAAGGCTGATAAGACAACTTTATGGCACTTGAGATTGGATCATGTCAGTGAACTTGGGCTGAATAAGCTGAAAGAGATGGGGTGTTTGGTAGAGATGATGTTGGAAAGCTTATGTTCTGTGAAAATTGTGTTTTGGGAAAATCTCACAAGGTGAAATTTGGGAAAGTCGTCCATAGAACTTCTGAGATTCTTGAGTATGTTCACTCTGATTTGTGGGGTCCTTCGAGAACAAAATCAAATGGTGGAAAGCGTTACTTCATGACATTTGTTGATGATTTCTCAAGGAGAGTGTGGATTTATTTCCTGGCACATAAGAGTGAGGCATTTCAGGTGTTCAAGAATTGGAAACAGTTGGTTGAGAATCAGACAAGTAAGAAAATGAAGACGTTGAGAACTGATAATGGTTTGAAGTACCTGAACAAGGATTTTCTGAAACTATGTGCAGAAGCAGGGATGTCAAACATCATACAGTGGCACGAAACCCCCAACAGAATGATTTGGCAGAGAGGTTCAACCGGACTCTCTTGGAAAGAGTGAGATGCATGTTACCACAGGCAGGGCTGGCTAAGAGCTTCTAGGCGGAAGCAGCAAACACCGCTGTCATCTCATTAACAGATGTCCTTCACTTACCTTCGGCTTCAAAACGCCAATGCAGATGTGGTCTTCTCACCCTGAGGATTATTCAAGACTGAAAGTCTTTGGATGTGCGGGCCTATGCACATGTTAAGCAACATAAGTTGGAACCGAGAGCTCTGAAGTGTGTATTCTCCCTGATGGAGTGAAGGGATATAAGTTGTGGTGTGTAAAACCAGGGCACAAGGGAAATATCATCAGTAGAGACGTGGTTTTCAACGAATTAGAATTTCCATCTAATGCAAGAGTGTCGGATGGTGTTGGAACAAGTTCTGATGGGGTGAGGGTGAAGCTAGAGCTGGAGAAGTAGCAGAGCCTTAAACCTTTAGAACATGTTGAAACTGATGTTCCAGCACATGTCGAAGAAGAAGTTGAACCAATGCTTGATGTAGGTAACCTGGACAATTATTTGCTAGCTAGAGATAGAGCAAGGAGAAATACTAAGCCAAGTGCTAGACTTCGTTTTGAAGATCTGGCAGCATTTGCATTTAGCATGATAAGTAACGAGGGAGACTTGGAACCCTGTAACATATGCTGAGGCAATATCCTCCAACGATAGGAAGCTGTGATTAAAGGCAATGCAAGAAGAGATGAATTCTTTAGTAAAGAATGAAGTCCGGGAAATTGTTGATAGACCTGTGAATAAGAGGTTGGTTAGTTGCAAATCGGTGTTCAAGAGAAAGCAAGGAATACCCGGGGTAGAGGAACCAAGACATAAAGCCAGACTCGTTGCCAAAGGCTTTACACAGAAGGAGGGAGTGGATTTCAATGAGATTTACTCACCTATTGTGAAACATAGGTCGATCAGAATTATTCTTGCTGTGGTTGCTCACTTTGGTCTAGAACTTGAGCAACTTGATGTTAAAACAGCCTTTCTTCACGGAGATTTGGAAGAAGAGATCTTCATGCAGCAGCCTGAAGGTTTTATTAAAGGGGATGCTGGAACAAAAGTCTGTCTACTGAAATAATCTTTGTATGGATTGAAGCAGTCACCTCGGCAGTGGTATAGAAAATTTGATCAATTCATGTGCAAATTTGGATACCAAAGGTGCAAGTATGATTGATGCATCTACTATAAAACGTTGGGAAGCGATTGGGTTTACTTGCTACTGTATGTCGACGATATGCTCATTGCTTGCAAGGATAAAACTAAGCTGGTCAAGTTGAAAGCTCAACTAAATTCTGTATTTGAGATAAAGGACTTATGACCCGCTCGAAAGATCCTTGGGATGCAGATCGTTAGAGATAGGAATAACAAGGTGTTGTTCTTGAGTCGGCGAGATTACCTTGAAAAGGTTATCAATAATTTTGGAATGGCAGATGCTAAATCAGTGCTCACACCTTTAGCTCAACATTTCAAGTTGAGCAATGAGCAGTTTCCCTCAGATGATGCAATGGTGTGCACTAGACCAGACTTAGCGTATGCAGTGAGTCAAGTGAGCAGATTCATGGCCAAACCAGGGAAGTATCATTGGCAGGCTATGAAGTGGGTGCTAAGATACATTAAGGGAAGCTTGGGAAGTTGTTTGAAATTTGGTGGAGCAACTGGTGATGATGACTTGATTATGGGGTATGTCGATTCAGATTATGCAGGATGTGTTGATACAAGGAGATCCCAAACTGGTATGGTGTTCACAGTGTTTGGAACAGCTGTGAGTTGGAAAGCCGGTTTACAACATGTTGTAGCGCTATCTACAACAGAGGATGAGTATATGGCTATAAAAGAAGCTGTTAAGGAAGCACTGTGGTTGAAAGGAATTTTGACTGAATTGGGATTTGCATAGTTCTGCGTGAAAATTTGGAGTGACAGTCAAGGAGCTATACATTTGTCCAAGCATCATTCCATGAAAGATCGAAGCACATTGATGTGAGACTACAATTTGTCAGAGATGTTGTTGAGATAGGAGATGTGAAAGTGCTGAAGATTAGCACTCATGAAAACCCATCTAACATGATGACAAAATCTATTCCTGGCGAGAAGTTCAACTTGTGTCAGGAGAAGATTGGCATGGTCAAGCAGTAATCATAGGGAAAGAAGAGATGGCTGAAATGAGTTGGTGGATCAAGGTGAAGATTGTGAAGTCTTGTGATCTCAACAATTCATTGTGGCAGTTATTATTTTGGAGTCCAAGAGGCATATCGTTTACTTGCACATTAACCTAGACTATTAAAGGAAAAAAGGCAGCAAAACTTGAAAGTTCTTTTGGTTGTTGTTTTTAACCGTGCAGCCAAAAAGAAAATGTGTAGAGGAGACGAAAGCTTGGAAGATATGGTATGATCGGAAGCTTGTATGTCTCAAAGAGTTCTTGTACTTCATTGTGACCAATAATAATCTCTCCTTGTTGATGGATTAGTCCAACTCTTCTGTGAGTTGGGAAACCAGGATAAATCGATTGTGTCTTGTTCCGATATCGTTTTATTTCACTAGTTGTGTCATCGTTTGTTGCTTAGAGAAAATGGTTTGTTTATTCAAGGGATAGAGCATTTTACTTTTGTTTTAAATTATTTAGTGTTGGTCATACTACATGTAAGCTAGCTAGAGAAGGTAGCAATGATTGGATCTAATAATAAAAGAAAACATCAAGGAGTTCAAAAAAGATTTCTAGACTTTAATTATTTGTGGTTAGGCTAATGCTTGTAATAAAGCAAAATCTTTTTCTGGAGTTTTAAAACATGTGTATTCATTATTTTCTATTTCTACTAAGTGGTAGAAAATTTTACAAGATCATATACCTAGTTTAACTATTATGTCATTATCACAAACACGTTGGAAAAATAGAATTAAGAATGTTAAAGCAATGAGATATCAAGTTCCAAAAATACGAGATGCTTTGTTGAATTTAAGTGATGTTAGTGAAGACCCTAAAACTAAAAGTGAAGCAGAATGTTTAACTACTTATGAACATGAAAATTTTGAATTTTTATTAGGGTATGTGTATTTTGTATGATATATTATTTGTTGTTAACTCAATTACTAAAAATTTGCAATCTAAAGATATGTGTATAGATGTTGCTCTAATTCAATTAAAATGCCTTTTTTCTAACTACACAGAAAATGAATTTGAAGAAGCTATGATTTATGATAAAGAAATAGCTATAGATATGAATATAGAACCTAAGTTTAGGGAAAACGGTAATATTCATAGGAATAAAAGTTTTGATTTGATAATGAAACTTGTAAGTCTCCACAAGAATCATTTGGAATTGATTGATTTTTATACATAGTAGATCATGGCATTCAATCATTTCAAGTAAATTTGAACAATATATATTTTATGATAAAATCTTTGGTTTTCGTTTTAATGTGGAGAAATTAAAATTGTAAGATAATGAGAAATTCAAAGAAACTGTTTTGAAAACTCTCTAAATATAATAATAAGTTAGACATAGATGGATTAGATTTGTTTATGGAATTGAATATTTTGAATGAAATTATACAGGTAGAGAATGACATTCCAATATGTACTCTTAATCAAATAAAGATATTAGATTTTTTTTCCAAATGCTTTTGTTACATATACAATAATATTAAGGGTTCCCGAAAAGGTTGCTTTGGCAGAAAGAAGTTTTTTAAAATTAAAATTAATAAAATCTCATTTAAAATCGACAGCGACTCATCAAAGATTAAATGGATTGACTATTCCATCAATTGAAACACATGCTTCAAGAAATTGATTATGAAGATATAATAAATGATTTTGCTTCTCAAAAAAATAAGTTTTAAATAAGAGATATAAGGGGAAAGTATAAATAATAAATATAATTTGTTAAACTCTTCTTATATTATACTTAATTTACTAAAATAAGGCCTCTCTTTTTTGTCTTGCTTGAGACCCAAAATTGATCACACGTATTTGTCAAAGTTAAATTTATGAAGAAAAGTGTACATTTTCTACACGGTATGTTCGAGGATAAGATATTTGTATTGAATATGAGATATTACTTAAATGTTGAATTACATCCCTATAAATTTGATGATACTGTATAAATAGTACATTCTAAATATAGATGGTAAAGTGTTGACCTCTCAAACTTAAGGAAATTACAAAAATTCAGTCAAGTTAAATTTAAAAACATAATTTAAGTAGTTGAGTTAAATATTTAACTTACAGAAATAGTTAAACTTAATTTGTCTGAATGTGAGCTTAGCTTGTAGCATTATTTTTAGTTTTTTTGGAAACATTGAAAGATTAAAACGGTGTCGTTAGAAGTCCGAAGCTTCTTCATCCCTGCTCCAATGCACACACACAGCTGCTTCACTCGATAATATCGCATATGCAGAATTTCTCAATCACATCCCGGACGGAGTTTAAACGGTGATGGCGCCGCCGTCTTCGTCAACATCGTCGCCGAAGGGAGTCGTCATCACAGTGCCAGTTCTGGTCCTCTCCCTCTCCGCCTCCGCAATCTTTCTCTTCTTCCTCCTCTCCTCTCTATCCTCCTGCAATTGCCCTTACTCTGGAGGGTTAGCCAGTGGAAGCGGGTACGACAAGAATCAGATAGCTGAGCCCAGAGTTGCAGATCGGTTATCGATCACCGAGGACATCGAGTGGGTTAAGCAACAGATCCGGGTTAACCGACTCTCGATGCAGGAGAATGTGCTTCGTAAAGGGATCAATCCGCGGACTAGGGCTCAGCAACTCGAAGATCTTGGACAGTAAGTATCGTCTTTTGGATCGGATTCCTCTATATCTCGGACTTTTAGCAGGCCTTGTTGTGTGTGCTATTCAAGTTAGGTAAGGACTTTCTCTATTCTCTGGATCACCAAAATTTCCAGGGAAAGAGGATTTTTTTTTTTCCTCTAGTATTTTTAGTTTTGTGTTACAGATGCTAGCTGAACAATGAATGCAGATGAACAAGTTGTCAATGCCAGCTTTTGAATGTAGACTATGACATGCTGAAATCTTCCTAGCTTATGGATTGGCTTTGTTCACTATTTTGTCTCAATTTTACTTTTGCGCCTACTGTCCTTCATTTCCAGTAAACCCGTTTATTATTAATTTATAATAAGATGAGTTTTCATTTCCAGATATAAGGGCATATCCCACTATGAAGGTGACGAAGCTCAGAACCACACGGCTCTCCCATGCCCAGGGGAGCTCCTTGTTGAAGAGCACCACAGCAATTATGGCGAGCCATGGGCAGGTGGGCGTGATATTTTTGAGTTTCTTGCAGAGGCCTCGCGCCTCAAACCTGATTCACGAGTTCTTGAAATTGGGTGTGGGACGCTGCGGGTTGGCTTACATTTTATTCGTTACTTAAATCCCGAGAACTATCATTGTCTAGAGAGAGATGAGCTTTCTCTTATGGCTGCATTCAGGTACGAGCTACCGGCACATGGTTTGCTGCACAAGCGGCCTTTGATTGTAAGAGGTGAAGATATGGACTTCAGTAACTTTGGCTCTGATGTTCAGTATGATTTGATTTATGCCAGTGCTGTGTTTCTTCACATGCCTGATAAACTTGTCTGGGTTGGACTAGAAAAGCTTGTCAGTAAGTTGATACCGAATGAGGGCAGGATATTTGTGTCGCATAACATGAAATTTTGTTTACGTTTGGGAGGAGAAGAATGCACAAAGAGACTGGGGGCATTAGGTCTTGAATATGTCGGGAAGCAGATGCATGATAGCTTACTTTTCAATCACTACGAGATCTGGTTTGAATTCAAGAGGAACAAAGTTTAGATGGGAGAACCAGTATCCAGAATGTCTTACTTTAAATCAGAAGACTGTGTCTGAACATTGAATATGGGGTGTAATTTGATGGTTATAACCTATGATTGACGAGCATGCAGCAGTGAAAGATGTCCAGTAGCTTGATTTAGGACTGATCTATATCAGGGATGTAAGATTGTATCATGTGTAATTGTTCCAAGTTTCTTTATGTCAGGAAAGGTGTACTGGTTGCTTGTATTTTTAGTTTACTGGAAAGATTATTTGAATGGGGCTAAACTAATTTCTTCTGAATGTGTTTTTACTTTGGGAGCCATCCTTGTCGTGCCCCCTGTGGAACATAGTCTATCTGTATTCTCATGTGGTCTGGAGTTGGCTTATAAAGTCTATAATCTCTTTTATTCGGTTTTTGTATAACTTAACTTGAATGAGTCCTCAAAAATATTACAATCGCAGACGTTTTGGAGGGAGGTTATGATGTTGTCTTGGAACTCCATCGAGAGAGTGGAGGCGATGGGTGCCGGAAAATGAGATAGGCGAAGGAGGAGAGGAGAAGTAGATGGGAAAGTTCTTGCATTTATTCGCATACTCTATTGGTCCTCATTCTTACGCAAAATAGAATTGAGGTGCTAGTTGGCGCACTAAAGTTTAATCGTTCAGTATTGTGTCATGTTTGCTCCTTCAGTTTGAGTACGATAACTGCTTCAACCGCTTGTTCAGTTCGCATGTGTTAAACATTTTGTTGCTACATTAGTATGTCATGTCGATAAAATATATAACAGATTGTCCAAGATTGTGTCCAAGCAACCTGTCCAGTAATGGAAAGTGATTCTCAAGTATTCAAAGGAATAAATTTTTACAAACTGGCTGGATTAATGGGGTACATCTCAGTATAAATACAAGTAACAATGCAGCCTATGAGGGTATGCTTGGAGGAGAGAACCGTGAGCTGATCTTGAAAGATTACCCAAGCATCAAAGCCAATTTGGAAAGCATATGATCTTGAGCTATCAACGGACATCACAAGGCTGAAGAAAGTCACTTCGGGAGAAGAACTTGGACAGTGGGTAGAGACAGGAGGTCTCACATTCAGGGGGAGCCTGAGTGCCAGTCACTATTAGATGAGTACAGGTTAGAATAGAGAGAGAGTCTGCTATTCTGTAACGTTCTTATATTCGATCGTGATATAGTGAATTGGTTCCCACGGGCTTGGGATAAGCCCTCCAAACGTAGGCTAGTTTATAACCGAACAGGGTAATCACTCTTATGCGCTTAGCAAGTAGGATCGATTACTATCTGTCTTCTCATCATACTGCGTAGCTTGTTCAACAAGTTGTACTACCAACAAGTTGGACAAGTTCATGCCATCCAACATTCAGCATTTTCACATTTGTTGCACAACTCTATTCATTGCCCGCTACTGTATAGTGGAAAGTGATTCTCAAGTATTCCTAGCACTACGGGGAGGACAATAACATTTTAAGGGAATCATCTAATGACCCTCAATTCCTATAATTTTGGTTTGCTTGTTTTATTTGTTAATTTCTAATTATTTGACGCATCATTGTCTACTAATTTACTACACACATTTTGCATACTTAATACGCATGCACTGTTTATTCGTTGTACTCATTATCACAAACTACCTACTCAGATTTTCTCAATTATCACAATACTTAAAGCGTTATTTTTGTGGTATTATAGACGGCTTGTGTGAACTACACCAAACGAAGATAATAATTATAAAGTTACTAATTCTTTTATCTTCTTATAGACATAGAGAACACGAACACATGTCGATGACGGCTATAGATGTGATGAACATGCAAGTCAAGTTCAAAGTGGGTTAATGGCACGAGTGTTTAGCAAAATAATGTTGGTCGAAAGGCACGAGAAGTTCACTAGATTTATAGAAGTTGCTCCTCGACTTGATGACTACCGGTTTAGCTTGATCAACAGAAGATGCAATAGAAGAAGAGTTTTGAATACCTTGTACACCATCTTCGTATTGAAGAAGATAATCAGGGATCCGTCAAAAAGTTTAAGAAACAATCATAGAGGGTCACCATTATTGAGTATGCTGAAACCTAAAAGGAAAAAAAAAGAGAAAAAAAACTTCAAACAAGTTTGAGCTAAAAGGTACATTCGAGAAGTAATTACTAAAGTTCCTTGGTTAACGCTTTAACTATCGCAAAGAGTGTTGCAGAGCAGCACGCTGTAAAAAGAAGAAAGACAATGCTTCTGAGGTGAATAAAGACATACTGGTAGCTGTGATCAACAATGTTCTCTATCTGTCCGACAGACGTAAAAAGTTTGATTTCAAAAACTCTCGCTTGATAACCTTAAGTTTCAAATGGTATTTGAGTTCCCTAAAATTGTACTCATTAATAATGACATGTATGTGTATAAAGGTTATGTAAAAATGATATGTGAAAAATGAATGTAGTTACTATAAAAATAGGGAAAGTATCAATAAATTTAATACTTCTATTTATATGCTTGAGTCATCTAATTTACATATAAATTATAACACCTTATATTGATTTGAAGCACAAGCATAAATTTTGTGTTGATTCAATGTATTTAAAGATACATAATCTTTTGAGTAAATCCCTATTTGTAATGTGATTTAAAATTCGTACAAAGTGGAGGAGAATAGTATTTTTTGTCTTTCATTGGTGACAGTATAAAATATTGACTATTCTAAATACAAAGATAAAGAATTTGAATAAATTGTCATGTATAAAAATTGGAGGTTGAATATGAAATTTATAAAAATATTAAAATGTTGCAAAAGTAACCACAAAGATGAATATGTCCAATACAAAATTATTCACGAAGTCATTCCAGCTTACTATCCTCAGCCAAATAATATCATTGAATGAAAGATTCACACTCTCATAGAAATAAATGAATGCCATGTTGCTCATTCTAGGCCTCGCCAATGGCCCAACTCGAGCCGAGGTTGGTTAAGCCTAGCCTGAGCACGGGTTATGCCTGCTAAAAACTTTCCGGCCAAAGAGTCGCCCATAGGCTGGGCTTTTTTCGAGCCCGCCAAGTTGGGCTGAACCAAGCCTATATTAATTTCAATTTTAATTTTTAATAATTAACAAATATTACAACCGTTTTGTCAAACTATTATACATTTTTGTTAAAAGTTAAGCCATCTATAATGACTATTTACAAAAAAAGGTAAATTTTATATGTTGAACGTAACCAAGTCAATTAAAAAGCAAAAAAGGTCGAGCATTTAAAACAATTTCGGGCATAAGTTTTATGTTAGGCATGTATACAACAAAGCCAAGACTTCTCTGAATGGCATTCGATGATGAAGATGACTAACAATCACAACATTTCTTTGGAACGGTATACTTTTGGTGGGCACTTTGTTGCATATATCTTAGTTGGTGGAATGATTTTCAAGTTTAATTTTTTATATAATGCTACACTATTGTATTGAAGAAAGAAACATCTGGTGCTTTTGTAAAGGATAAATATGGGTGTCGGCTAAAGAAAAATTCAAAAGGGAATATGATTATTTGTAAGACCAGGTCGAGGAACATACTGATGCAACCAATGTCGAATTGAAAAATTGAAGAAAGGAATGAATTTTGACAAAAATTCATCAATAAACATTAGTAGCATTCCGATTAATATTAGCGTTGTTCATTATAGAAATATGATATTGTTCATTGAATTTCCTATCATATCATCAGTTTAAAATGATTCATCTGTTCATCATATTTTACATTAGTTTAAAATGATTCATAAAATAAGTGAACATTAGCCTTGCATCGATGCACATATACAATGCTCATCTATTTTTTTGTACATGTTCATCAACATAGTTTGTGTTCATTAAAAAATAAATTAAATAGTTGAAAACTTTTAACAAATTTGACCGAGACATTATTTACTTGAGAGAAAGGCAAATTCATGGGAAGAAAACGAAACACAATTTATATATTATGTATTTACAATGTTAGCCTCATATCGAATCACACAAAATAACTTATTTAGCCTAATATCGATGCGCTAAAATCACATTCAACCCCCCTAACTTTATATTTCTTTTCCTTATACTTCACTTGAATCAGTTCCTCGCGGGATCGATCTCTTACTTGACGCTACAAATGTATTGAGTTAGATATATTAAATTGGCGACGTAAGACGACGCATGACACTTGGCCAAATTAATGGCTTGTAATTCTACGAAACAAAGATAGGACCAAAAACCATTAATTTCATCTTCATTAGGTATGCAGGTTGAAATTACGAGCACTGCTGGTGACTTGTTCAACAGGTTGCTATAGCAACCTCTGGGTCACTTGAAGAATTTTCTTGCTAAGAAGTTCGTCAATTGCCTACGTCTGGGGAGGACCTCTCCTGAGTCCTCAAGATTCCACTAAGAACGGTTTCTAGTACAAGAATATTATAACTCAGCCTACGCTAGTCTTTACTTCTAACCTAGCTCGAATCTATGTTCAGTCCGATCACACAGACTAGCTTACACTATCTACACACTCCAGTAATAGATAGCTACAGATCTGATCACACAAACTCAACCGATGCTAATACAATGTGTAACAAATTTGATCATACAATGAAGCTCATGCCCTCGGAGAACCAATTCTTGAAGAGAAGCTGATAAGGAAAGTTCTCAGATCATTACCCACCATGATAATGCAAGTATGGCAGTGTTTGACAAAACCAGCATGAGTGAACAAGGAGATGCTGCAGCTCAATCAATCAAGGAGGCCAGCAGAAGTATACAGCAGAAGTAAACCAGCAACAGATGCAGCAGGGGATGCTGCAGCAGGTGCTGGTTCAAGAGCTAGTTCATCTGTCCGAATAACAGTTTTGTGCTGGGTGAGTTTTGAAGGTTTGGCAGCTTTGTGAAAGTGCTTAGAAGAATTTCTAAAATGCTGCTGAGCATATTTCAGCAAGGATTATCAGTCAGAGAAGGAGATATGCTTCAAGATATTAATCAAATCTAATCTCCTAGATTTTAGGAGATAATTGATCTTGTGGGTCAATGGCCTAAACCTGGAAATTGCTTAAAGTGGTGAGGGTATTTAAGCAGAAGGTTTGAGGGCTGAAGAGGGTGATCGAAGCTGAGTGATACACGAGGGTAGACACGAAATTCAGAGAGAGGACTTTCTGGGTGTGCTACGGAAGTTGTTCTTCGATCAACACACACGGGCAGAGCGTTGAGCGCAGAGCTGTGGTGCGTATTGCAGAAGAGAGTCAGGTCTTGCAGAGACTGATTCGTGCTTTGATCTGGGAGCCAATTTAGAGCTGTGGAGCTTGTTGGTTGATCAAAGGCAGCCGCGGAAGAGCTGACGGGTGGAAGGCTCGGTCGAGGTTCGTGCGGAAGAACTCACTAGTGGCAGGTGGTCACTGAGTGAGGGGGAGTTACTCAGAGTGTGCAGCGCTCTTGGAGTGGTTCGATCGGCTCGGCAGAAGGCCTTGGAGCGACGCGGACAGAGTGCTTCAGCTGGTGTTACAGCTGTTGCTGCAGCAACCCTGCTGAGTAGTGTAGGCTAGAATAGGCTGAGTTCTTGAAGAGGATTGTAGCTATTCTAGGCTGACATATTGTAGAGGGTGTGCTGACACAAATCAGAGCTTGTTCTGATTGTGTTGAGTAGTCCACACGGGGTTAAAGTAGCATAGGTTGCGTGCGTTGTAACCTAGTGTGATCTGAACCTTTGGTTGAGTGGATTGAGGACTGGAGAATAGTCCTCCCCAGACGTAGGCAGATTGGCCGAACTGGGTGAACAAATCTGTGTCCTATTCATTGTCTGCTGTGCCTACATTTAAGTGAACAAGAGTGTGCTGCAGCAACTGCTAGTTCACAAATCTGCATAAGTAGAGACACTTGAAATTTCACACCAGATCAGAGCGGGAACTCGACACACAGAGTTTAAAAGGTCCTACAGTGTCTCCGAAGTTGCCAAGACAAATGAAGGAAGGACAGAGCACGAGTAGACCTCCTCTCCTGGAAGAGAGCAACTATGGTTATTGGAAAGCTAGAATGAAAGCTTTTCTCAAAGCTATTGATGAGAAGACATGGAGAGCTGTTGTGGTTCAGTGGTCTCCCCCAATCACCATGGATCAGCAAGGAGTGACAAGAATTAAACCTGAAGAGGAATGGACTGCTGAAGAAGGTGCTGCAGCAACTGGTAATTCAAAGGCTCTGAATGCAATTTTTGCTGCAGTTGATGCTAATAACTTCAGGTTGATCTCAAACTGTGACATGGCCAAGCAAGCATGGGAGATTCTACAAACTGCCCATGAGGGAACTGATAGAGTAAAGCTGTCAAGACTCCAGATTATTGCCACACAATTTGAGAATCTGAGGATGCTTGATGAAGAAACTATCACTGAGTTTAATGCTAAACTCTGTGATCTTGCAAATGAAGCTCATGCCCTTGGTGAGCCCATTCCAGAAGAAAAGCTTATCAGAAAGGTTCTCAGATCGCTGCCCACAAAATTTGACATGAAGGTGACAGCCATTGAAGAAGCTCAGAATGTCAGATTCATGAGGTTGGAAGAGCTGATGGGGTCTCTCAAACAATTTGAGATGAAACTGGTCAAAGAAGACACCACTTCCAAGGACAAGAATGTTGGTTTGAAGGCTGAAGCAGAAATCAAGCAGACAGTTCCAGACGATCAGTTGAGCATGCTGGTTAAAAATCTAGGAAAGGTTCTGAAAAACATGGAATCCAGAACCGAGAGAAGCTCTTCCTAGCGAAGACAATTCAGACGGGGCAGTGAAAGAAAGAAGAAAGGGAAAGAACCAGCACTGGACGATGATGACAAGAAAGAGATAAAAAAGGGAGTTCAATGCTGGAACTGTGAAGGGTACGGACACATTGAGGCTGATTGTCCAAGCAAACCCTTCAAGAATTCTGAGAAAAAGAACAGCAAATCCATGACAGCAAAATGGAGTGATTCAGATGAGAGTGATGAAGAAAACTGTGTTGTGCTGACAAGTGTTTCAGATGTCCACCTCAATGAGCTAAAGAAGGTAGAAATTCGCTATGGGATTGAAGTCTCTGAGAGTGAAGATGACGATGACTCATCTGACAGTTTTGCTGATCTTCTGAGGAAGATTCTCAAACAGTGTGAGGCAGTTCTTCAGACCAATCAGACCTTGACTGACAGAGTAAATCTCTTGGAAGAAGAACGAAGGAGATGTCTACCCTCAGTTGATAATCAAGTTACTATTCTGAAAAGAGAAGATTCAGAAAGACAGACCTCTGTTGAATCCACTCCAGCAGCAGCCAAGACAGCTGACCCGCAGAGCAATATTCTGGATGAAATATTATCTTACCAAAGACTTGGAAAAGGAAAAACAGGGCTTGGATATACAGGTGAAGAAAGCTCTAAAGGGACAGTGTTCATTAAAGCCTCAGATGGTGAGACAGACGAGAAGAAGAATTCAGATGCCTTCTCAAAAATGGCAGAGAAAATTGGATCTAGACATGTGTACAAGAGGATGCTGCAGCATCATGGACAACATTTTTCTCAAACAAAACAAAAGTCTCAGAACAAGTGGAGTACTGGTACAAGTGTTGGGAAGCAGAAGATCAACTTCAATCTGAAGCAGCAACACAGAACTTGCTCAGCTGAAAAAGGGGGAGCAAAGTCCAGAATCAGCACATGTTGCACAAAGACTCCATTTCATGTTGCTGCACAAGGGCACTGGATTACTAAAAACAAGGGTAAATCAAAGATGGTACAAATATGGAAACCCAAACAAAGGGTTAGGAGGCTGGAAGATCAGAAGAAGAAAAGCTCTGGTGTATTCCAAGTATGGGTGAAGAAGGCTCCACCAGAATCTCTCAAGGATCCTCTGAGCAAAAATTGCAGCCTGAAGTGAATAGGTGAACAAGCTCACATGTGCTGCAGCAACCTGGTCCGAATTAGCTTGTTCACATGTGGTGGGTGCTAAAGATGGAAAGGAAAATATTTGCACATGAGAGGCACGTGACTTACACTTCAAAAGGGAAAAGAAAATAACGGGTAAATATTTTCTAGGGCACAGATCAAGAGCAAAGGGCGTCTCAGAAATCTCTGCCGATCATCCTCTGTGCGCTCCTCCCTCCTTCCACATCTCTGCAGAAATGGTGAAGACACGCGGACTGAAGAAGAATCTGGCAGCTGACAGGCAAAGCAGGTCTGAGAGAAGGACCAAGGCACGCAACGAAGACCCTGCTCAGCCGCTGGAGGTGGTTGTGTGGGAACCAAACCCTCTCCCTGTGTCGCACAGTGAGCCCTCTCCCTCTGAAGAAGCTTCGCAGAAGAGGAGGCGGCTGGTACGTGATGGAGAACCTGTCTCCGGTTCTGCTGTGTTGCCAGAAGCGGATATGACTGAAGCTGCTTCAGAGGAAGAACAAGCAGCAGAGACTGCTGCAGCAGTTCCTGCAGGAGAAGAATGCAGATCACTGGTCATGTCTCCAGGTATTATTGGTGAAGGGGTTGAAACAGCTGCTGAGTCCCCTGAACAAGAACCTGCTGCAGCACATCCCCCTTCTTCAGACAAGGGCAAAGCTCCTATCCTGATCCCAGGCTCCAGTAGTGAAAGCTCATCTAGTGAAGAAGAATCTCTTGGTGGACCCTCTGAGAAAGGTCCTGCAGCTGAAGATTTCTCTGCTCTCACTGTCGGAGGCACATGGTTCAGGAACAAAAGCGTCTCTCAATCCTGGAGTGCTGTTGAGAGGAAACACATTGTGCATGAGAAGCGTCTGGTGCAAGACAAGTATAGATCAGCTACTATGATTGAGCTCCTGACTGAGGTACAACTGCTCAAGTCCCTAACCTTTCCTCACCGTTTCAATATTATTCTGGTTAGAGAATTTATAGTGAATATGGAAGAAAAATTTGGAGAAGAAGGAGCTGATGAGTATGGGAGAAGCTGGGTAAGGGGTAAACAAGTGGTTATTACTCCGGAAATTATTGATGCATTCCTTGGGATTTCTGAGAATGCAAGGGCTCCCACTGATGTGAAGCCGGAATTATTGGCGAAGACCCTTACAGCGGGAGTGTGCCTGTCTTGGGGCGGCCCGAATCTCAGTGCAGCTGAGCTAACCTCCAAGTATGCTCTGCTGTATCATCTTGGTGCAAGGAACTGGATTCCTAGTTCTCACAGAGGGAAGGTCAACAAAGACTTTGCTAACCTTCTTTATTCTATTGGAAAGAGAAGGAAGATCAGCCTGGGAAGTGTGATGTTCCCTCAGCTTGCTACACATGCCGGGAGTGGCTCCTCCAGCAAGCCTATTGTGCTGCCCTCCCTCATCCATGGGATCATGGTATCTCAGCACCCAGAGTTCGGAGCGATTACTGAAGGCTTATCTGAGGAGCTGCAGGTCTTTACTGTTGATCACAAATTATTCAAGGGAAAACATGCAGTGGATGTTGCCTATGAGGATCTGCTCATGGGTGGTTCTTCAGCTCCAGCTCCCTTGGAGGAATCTCTTCCCCCTGCTGCCACAATCCAGTCTGCTCTTCGTGCCAGGATTGTGTGTCACCTCCGGTCTGAGCTGGCTATTCTTGATGCTGAAGCCAAGAGGAGAGATGCCAGGCGGGGACAGATCAGGAGCCTCATCAGAGACTTGGAGTTCCTGGAGGATGAGGAGCAGGCCCCTTGAGCATCTATGACAAAAAGGGGGAGAGAAGTTTTATATGCTGCTGAATATTGATACATTTTTTTGACCCTGTGTGGTCAGTATGCTATGGCCGAGTGTGGCCTCATCTACTTACTCTCTATTAATTTTATTTAGAGTATTTTGTTTCTAGTTTTTCGGAAGAGTGCATTGGCCTTAAGGTTTTGTCAAAATGCCAAGGGGGAGATTGATAATGCAAGTATGGCAGTGTTTGACAAAACCAGCATGAGTGAACAAGGAGATGCTGCAGCTCAATCAATCAAGGAGGCCAGCAGAAGTATACAGCAGAAGTAAACCAGCAACAGATGCAGCAGGGGATGCTGCAGCAGGTGCTGGTTCAAGAGCTAGTTCATCTGTCCGAATAACAGTTTTGTGCTGGGTGAGTTTTGAAGGTTTGGCAGCTTTGTGAAAGTGCTTAGAAGAATTTCTAAAATGCTGCTGAGCATATTTCAGCAAGGATTATCAGTCAGAGAAGGAGATATGCTTCAAGATATTAATCAAATCTAATCTCCTAGATTTTAGGAGATAATTGATCTTGTGGGTCAATGGCCTAAACCTGGAAATTGCTTAAAGTGGTGAGGGTATTTAAGCAGAAGGTTTGAGGGCTGAAGAGGGTGATCGAAGCTGAGTGATACACGAGGGTAGACACGAAATTCAGAGAGAGGACTTTCTGGGTGTGCTACGGAAGTTGTTCTTCGATCAACACACACGGGCAGAGCGTTGAGCGCAGAGCTGTGGTGCGTATTGCAGAAGAGAGTCAGGTCTTGCAGAGACTGATTCGTGCTTTGATCTGGGAGCCAATTTAGAGCTGTGGAGCTTGTTGGTTGATCAAAGGCAGCCGCGGAAGAGCTGACGGGTGGAAGGCTCGGTCGAGGTTCGTGCGGAAGAACTCACTAGTGGCAGGTGGTCACTGAGTGAGGGGGAGTTACTCAGAGTGTGCAGCGCTCTTGGAGTGGTTCGATCGGCTCGGCAGAAGGCCTTGGAGCGACGCGGACAGAGTGCTTCAGCTGGTGTTACAGCTGTTGCTGCAGCAACCCTGCTGAGTAGTGTAGGCTAGAATAGGCTGAGTTCTTGAAGAGGATTGTAGCTATTCTAGGCTGACATATTGTAGAGGGTGTGCTGACACAAATCAGAGCTTGTTCTGATTGTGTTGAGTAGTCCACACGGGGTTAAAGTAGCATAGGTTGCGTGCGTTGTAACCTAGTGTGATCTGAACCTTTGGTTGAGTGGATTGAGGACTGGAGAATAGTCCTCCCCAGACGTAGGCAGATTGGCCGAACTGGGTGAACAAATCTGTGTCCTATTCATTGTCTGCTGTGCCTACATTTAAGTGAACAAGAGTGTGCTGCAGCAACTGCTAGTTCACAAATCTGCATAAGTAGAGACACTTGAAATTTCACACCAGATCAGAGCGGGAACTCGACACACAGAGTTTAAAAGGTCCTACAGTGTCTCCGAAGTTGCCAAGACAAATGAAGGAAGGACAGAGCACGAGTAGACCTCCTCTCCTGGAAGAGAGCAACTATGGTTATTGGAAAGCTAGAATGAAAGCTTTTCTCAAAGCTATTGATGAGAAGACATGGAGAGCTGTTGTGGTTCAGTGGTCTCCCCCAATCACCATGGATCAGCAAGGAGTGACAAGAATTAAACCTGAAGAGGAATGGACTGCTGAAGAAGGTGCTGCAGCAACTGGTAATTCAAAGGCTCTGAATGCAATTTTTGCTGCAGTTGATGCTAATAACTTCAGGTTGATCTCAAACTGTGACATGGCCAAGCAAGCATGGGAGATTCTACAAACTGCCCATGAGGGAACTGATAGAGTAAAGCTGTCAAGACTCCAGATTATTGCCACACAATTTGAGAATCTGAGGATGCTTGATGAAGAAACTATCACTGAGTTTAATGCTAAACTCTGTGATCTTGCAAATGAAGCTCATGCCCTTGGTGAGCCCATTCCAGAAGAAAAGCTTATCAGAAAGGTTCTCAGATCGCTGCCCACAAAATTTGACATGAAGGTGACAGCCATTGAAGAAGCTCAGAATGTCAGATTCATGAGGTTGGAAGAGCTGATGGGGTCTCTCAAACAATTTGAGATGAAACTGGTCAAAGAAGACACCACTTCCAAGGACAAGAATGTTGGTTTGAAGGCTGAAGCAGAAATCAAGCAGACAGTTCCAGACGATCAGTTGAGCATGCTGGTTAAAAATCTAGGAAAGGTTCTGAAAAACATGGAATCCAGAACCGAGAGAAGCTCTTCCTCGCGAAGACAATTCAGACGGGGCAGTGAAAGAAAGAAGAAAGGGAAAGAACCAGCACTGGACGATGATGACAAGAAAGAGATAAAAAAGGGAGTTCAATGCTGGAACTGTGAAGGGTACGGACACATTGAGGCTGATTGTCCAAGCAAACCCTTCAAGAATTCTGAGAAAAAGAACAGCAAATCCATGACAGCAAAATGGAGTGATTCAGATGAGAGTGATGAAGAAAACTGTGTTGTGCTGACAAGTGTTTCAGATGTCCACCTCAATGAGCTAAAGAAGGTAGAAATTCGCTATGGGATTGAAGTCTCTGAGAGTGAAGATGACGATGACTCATCTGACAGTTTTGCTGATCTTCTGAGGAAGATTCTCAAACAGTGTGAGGCAGTTCTTCAGACCAATCAGACCTTGACTGACAGAGTAAATCTCTTGGAAGAAGAACGAAGGAGATGTCTACCCTCAGTTGATAATCAAGTTACTATTCTGAAAAGAGAAGATTCAGAAAGACAGACCTCTGTTGAATCCACTCCAGCAGCAGCCAAGACAGCTGACCCGCAGAGCAATATTCTGGATGAAATATTATCTTACCAAAGACTTGGAAAAGGAAAAACAGGGCTTGGATATACAGGTGAAGAAAGCTCTAAAGGGACAGTGTTCATTAAAGCCTCAGATGGTGAGACAGACGAGAAGAAGAATTCAGATGCCTTCTCAAAAATGGCAGAGAAAATTGGATCTAGACATGTGTACAAGAGGATGCTGCAGCATCATGGACAACATTTTTCTCAAACAAAACAAAAGTCTCAGAACAAGTGGAGTACTGGTACAAGTGTTGGGAAGCAGAAGATCAACTTCAATCTGAAGCAGCAACACAGAACTTGCTCAGCTGAAAAAGGGGGAGCAAAGTCCAGAATCAGCACATGTTGCACAAAGACTCCATTTCATGTTGCTGCACAAGGGCACTGGATTACTAAAAACAAGGGTAAATCAAAGATGGTACAAATATGGAAACCCAAACAAAGGGTTAGGAGGCTGGAAGATCAGAAGAAGAAAAGCTCTGGTGTATTCCAAGTATGGGTGAAGAAGGCTCCACCAGAATCTCTCAAGGATCCTCTGAGCAAAAATTGCAGCCTGAAGTGAATAGGTGAACAAGCTCACATGTGCTGCAGCAACCTGGTCCGAATTAGCTTGTTCACATGTGGTGGGTGCTAAAGATGGAAAGGAAAATATTTGCACATGAGAGGCACGTGACTTACACTTCAAAAGGGAAAAGAAAATAACGGGTAAATATTTTCTAGGGCACAGATCAAGAGCAAAGGGCGTCTCAGAAATCTCTGCCGATCATCCTCTGTGCGCTCCTCCCTCCTTCCACATCTCTGCAGAAATGGTGAAGACACGCGGACTGAAGAAGAATCTGGCAGCTGACAGGCAAAGCAGGTCTGAGAGAAGGACCAAGGCACGCAACGAAGACCCTGCTCAGCCGCTGGAGGTGGTTGTGTGGGAACCAAACCCTCTCCCTGTGTCGCACAGTGAGCCCTCTCCCTCTGAAGAAGCTTCGCAGAAGAGGAGGCGGCTGGTACGTGATGGAGAACCTGTCTCCGGTTCTGCTGTGTTGCCAGAAGCGGATATGACTGAAGCTGCTTCAGAGGAAGAACAAGCAGCAGAGACTGCTGCAGCAGTTCCTGCAGGAGAAGAATGCAGATCACTGGTCATGTCTCCAGGTATTATTGGTGAAGGGGTTGAAACAGCTGCTGAGTCCCCTGAACAAGAACCTGCTGCAGCACATCCCCCTTCTTCAGACAAGGGCAAAGCTCCTATCCTGATCCCAGGCTCCAGTAGTGAAAGCTCATCTAGTGAAGAAGAATCTCTTGGTGGACCCTCTGAGAAAGGTCCTGCAGCTGAAGATTTCTCTGCTCTCACTGTCGGAGGCACATGGTTCAGGAACAAAAGCGTCTCTCAATCCTGGAGTGCTGTTGAGAGGAAACACATTGTGCATGAGAAGCGTCTGGTGCAAGACAAGTATAGATCAGCTACTATGATTGAGCTCCTGACTGAGGTACAACTGCTCAAGTCCCTAACCTTTCCTCACCGTTTCAATATTATTCTGGTTAGAGAATTTATAGTGAATATGGAAGAAAAATTTGGAGAAGAAGGAGCTGATGAGTATGGGAGAAGCTGGGTAAGGGGTAAACAAGTGGTTATTACTCCGGAAATTATTGATGCATTCCTTGGGATTTCTGAGAATGCAAGGGCTCCCACTGATGTGAAGCCGGAATTATTGGCGAAGACCCTTACAGCGGGAGTGTGCCTGTCTTGGGGCGGCCCGAATCTCAGTGCAGCTGAGCTAACCTCCAAGTATGCTCTGCTGTATCATCTTGGTGCAAGGAACTGGATTCCTAGTTCTCACAGAGGGAAGGTCAACAAAGACTTTGCTAACCTTCTTTATTCTATTGGAAAGAGAAGGAAGATCAGCCTGGGAAGTGTGATGTTCCCTCAGCTTGCTACACATGCCGGGAGTGGCTCCTCCAGCAAGCCTATTGTGCTGCCCTCCCTCATCCATGGGATCATGGTATCTCAGCACCCAGAGTTCGGAGCGATTACTGAAGGCTTATCTGAGGAGCTGCAGGTCTTTACTGTTGATCACAAATTATTCAAGGGAAAACATGCAGTGGATGTTGCCTATGAGGATCTGCTCATGGGTGGTTCTTCAGCTCCAGCTCCCTTGGAGGAATCTCTTCCCCCTGCTGCCACAATCCAGTCTGCTCTTCGTGCCAGGATTGTGTGTCACCTCCGGTCTGAGCTGGCTATTCTTGATGCTGAAGCCAAGAGGAGAGATGCCAGGCGGGGACAGATCAGGAGCCTCATCAGAGACTTGGAGTTCCTGGAGGATGAGGAGCAGGCCCCTTGAGCATCTATGACAAAAAGGGGGAGAGAAGTTTTATATGCTGCTGAATATTGATACATTTTTTTGACCCTGTGTGGTCAGTATGCTATGGCCGAGTGTGGCCTCATCTACTTACTCTCTATTAATTTTATTTAGAGTATTTTGTTTCTAGTTTTTCGGAAGAGTGCATTGGCCTTAAGGTTTTGTCAAAATGCCAAGGGGGAGATTGATAATGCAAGTATGGCAGTGTTTGACAAAACCAGCATGAGTGAACAAGGAGATGCTGCAGCTCAATCAATCAAGGAGGCCAGCAGAAGTATACAGCAGAAGTAAACCAGCAACAGATGCAGCAGGGGATGCTGCAGCAGGTGCTGGTTCAAGAGCTAGTTCATCTGTCCGAATAACAGTTTTGTGCTGGGTGAGTTTTGAAGGTTTGGCAGCTTTGTGAAAGTGCTTAGAAGAATTTCTAAAATGCTGCTGAGCATATTTCAGCAAGGATTATCAGTCAGAGAAGGAGATATGCTTCAAGATATTAATCAAATCTAATCTCCTAGATTTTAGGAGATAATTGATCTTGTGGGTCAATGGCCTAAACCTGGAAATTGCTTAAAGTGGTGAGGGTATTTAAGCAGAAGGTTTGAGGGCTGAAGAGGGTGATCGAAGCTGAGTGATACACGAGGGTAGACACGAAATTCAGAGAGAGGACTTTCTGGGTGTGCTACGGAAGTTGTTCTTCGATCAACACACACGGGCAGAGCGTTGAGCGCAGAGCTGTGGTGCGTATTGCAGAAGAGAGTCAGGTCTTGCAGAGACTGATTCGTGCTTTGATCTGGGAGCCAATTTAGAGCTGTGGAGCTTGTTGGTTGATCAAAGGCAGCCGCGGAAGAGCTGACGGGTGGAAGGCTCGGTCGAGGTTCGTGCGGAAGAACTCACTAGTGGCAGGTGGTCACTGAGTGAGGGGGAGTTACTCAGAGTGTGCAGCGCTCTTGGAGTGGTTCGATCGGCTCGGCAGAAGGCCTTGGAGCGACGCGGACAGAGTGCTTCAGCTGGTGTTACAGCTGTTGCTGCAGCAACCCTGCTGAGTAGTGTAGGCTAGAATAGGCTGAGTTCTTGAAGAGGATTGTAGCTATTCTAGGCTGACATATTGTAGAGGGTGTGCTGACACAAATCAGAGCTTGTTCTGATTGTGTTGAGTAGTCCACACGGGGTTAAAGTAGCATAGGTTGCGTGCGTTGTAACCTAGTGTGATCTGAACCTTTGGTTGAGTGGATTGAGGACTGGAGAATAGTCCTCCCCAGACGTAGGCAGATTGGCCGAACTGGGTGAACAAATCTGTGTCCTATTCATTGTCTGCTGTGCCTACATTTAAGTGAACAAGAGTGTGCTGCAGCAACTGCTAGTTCACAAATCTGCATAAGTAGAGACACTTGAAATTTCACACCAGATTTGACATGAAGTTGACAGCCATTGAAGAAGCTCAGAATGTCAAGCATATGCGGCTGGAGGAACTGATAGGATCCCTCAAACCGTTTGAGATGAAGCTGATCAAGGATGATACGTTAGACAAAAGTAAGAGTGTTGGTCTAAAAGCTGAAAAAGAAAAGAAGAAGCCTTCAACTCATGATCAACTAGGTCTGCTGGTAAAAAACTTTGGGAGATCTTGAAGAACATGGAATCAAGATCTGGCTAGAGCTTAAATCCTCGAAGACAAACCAAGAAGGGTGGTGAAAAGCAGAGAAAAGGGAAGGAACAAGCCTAGGATGAGGATGAGAAGAAAGAGAAAAAGAAAGGTATCCAATGCTGGATCTGTGAAGGTTATGGACATCGAGAAGTTGACTGCCCTAGCAAACAAATGAAGGATTCTGAGAAAAAGAGCGGCAACTCTCTGACAGCCAAGTGGAGTGATGACCATTCTAAGGAAAGTGAGGAGGAGAAATATATTGTGTTATCTACTGTTTTCGATTCTGATTCTAAAAATTAAATGACGAAAGAGTTCAATTATGGGATTGAAGTGTCAAATAGTGAAGATGAGGAAGTCTCAGAAGAAAACCTGGTAGAAAATCTGGGAATCATCTTTCAGAAGTGTGAAGAAGTCTTACACATAAACAGAGGATTGACTGACAGAGTGACCACTCTAGAAGAAGAGCGTGAAGAGCTACTTGATAAAATTTCATCACTCATTAAGCTAGTCTCTCAGCCAAAGAAAGAAGAACCCACAGCCAAGAAGTGTGATCCCAGCATCCTTCAATAAACAGAAAAGATTCCTGAAGCTTAGAACAATATACTGGATGAAATTCTTTCCTATCAGAGATATGGAGGAAGAAGGTCGGGTCTTGGGTACACTGGTGAAGGTAGCACTGGAATAACTGTGTTTGTCAAAGCTACTGAAGCAGAGAACATTAGGGATCTGGAAACAGAAAGACCAAAGGGGAATGAAAAATTCAGAAACCTGAACACGGGGTTGCTACAACAACCGCTGTATCAATCTATAGTAGCAGAAAGAAAACTCAGCAGGCGAAGGTGCAAATGCTATTTCTGTGGTCAAGAGGGTCATGTTCAGAATAGATGTCAAAATTTTACGAAGTATTAGAGACCTCAAAAATTAATCGGAAGGAGAAAGCAAAGACCAAACCACACATTCATATGTCGTTTAGTTCTGCAAGACCAGTAAGGGACTACCGATTTTCAGATGATCAAAGGATAGTCAGAAACACTGATCGATCAACCCACTGTAGAAGGATGACTACCAAAGGCAATTGGGACAATCAGGTGAGGGAACCTGAATAAGTGAGAAGAAGAGAAAGTATGTTTGAACACAACAATAGTCAGAAGCAGTGGAGATGCAGACCAACTCAAGTATAGGTAAGGAAACAATCATGTGGAGTTCACGAGAATTCGCCTGATGAAGTGGATGGTGTGAATCACTAAGTGGTACAAGCTCAAGTAGCTATAGCAACCTGGCACAGAAAAGGAGCTTGTACAAGAAGAGTTGGTTGCTAAAGAAAGAAAGGACACATGCAAGGCACGTGCTGCTATTGAAAAGAAAAAGTGGGTAAATTAATTTTTTTTTTCTAGGGCACAATTAGTGAGCAACGTCCATCGACTCCTTCCAGAAGAACACCAGCGATCTCCGTTCACAGCACAAAACTGACAATGGTGCGCACCCGTGGGTTGAAGAAAAGCTTGGCAGCCGCCCCCAAGCCAGTGGTAGAAGGGAGACTGAGGCTCAGTGCAAAACTGGGGAACCGTGTCGTGGTATGGTAGTCTGGAAACTAGCGGTTCAACCATCGCCACAGAGAACTACACCTTCAGGGGAACCCTCAGACAAAAAGAGGAGGCTTGTGCGAGATGGAGTACCAGTGGCCGATGCAACAACACTTGAAGAAGAGGTAGCTGCTGAAATAGAAGAGGACTTCCCTAGTGGTGAACAAGCTACAGAGGTTGCTGTAGAAACCCAAAGAATAGAAGAGCCCAGCAGAGTCGTAGCCACAACTCCTGGCTCAGATGAAGACTCTGAGGATTCTTGGACTAAGAAGCAGTCTGAACAAGAAACTGCTGAAGCAACTTATCCATCACAAACAGACAAAGGGAAGTCCCCCATCATCATTCCAGACTCAAGTAGTGAAGAAGTAGAGGTTTCTGGTGACACTGAAGGTACTAAGGTGGAGAGCCATCACTTAGACCGTCTGAGATGCAGCCCTCTCTGTCTGAGAAAGGAGTCACCGTAAGAGGCATCTAGTTCAGGAGCATGGCTGCATCAGACTCATGGGGAACTGTGGAAAGGAAGACGGTTGTACCTGAGAAGAGGATGGTCCCTGGAAGATACAAATCGACTACAATCATCCAGCTTCTAACTGAGATAAATCTTCTGAGGACTCTAACCATTCCTAAGAAGTTCAATATATCATTGGTTAGGAAGTTTGTGGCAAATATGGAGGAAGAGTTTGTTACTGAGAAGGGTGTCAATTATGGAAGAAGTTGCGTAAGAGGGAAATGGTTGTGATCACTCCAGAGAAGATAAATGAATACATGAGGATAAGCAATGAGTAAAGGGGGTCAGCTATTGTCGATCCAGGGGTCCTTGCTAGTATTCTTACAGCTGGATTGTGTAGGACCTGGGTAGCACCAAACTTGTATGCTTCGGAGCTGTCATCAAAGTATGCATTGCTTTACAATCTTGGCATCAGAAACTAGATTCCTAGCTCCCATAAAGGAAAGGTCAACAGAGACTTTGGAGATCTTCTGTACACCTTGGGAACGAAGAAGAGTGAATATGGGTCAGGTGATGTTTCCCCAGATTGCAGCACATACTGGCTGCACCAAGTCTACTCAGGCCATTGTTCTTGCCTCCCTCATTTATGAATTGATCATTGGACAACATCTGGAGTTAAAATCTACTTCAGAACGGCAGAAGAACTGCAAGTGTTTGTGGTAGATCAAAACTTTTTAAGGGAAAGCATGTGGTGGACATAGCATAAGAAGATCCCCCTACTGGTTGCACCACCACCTGTCCCAGCTCTTGGAGTAGTTGAAGATGCCCCTGGTTCATCTATACTAGCTGCCCTCAAAGCCAGAATTGTGAGCCATCTCAAGACTGAGCTGAACCTGATTACAGCAGAAGTGAAGAAATTCACTGCTAGAAGGGCTCAGATCAGAAGTCTTCTAATAGACATGGAGTACCCAGAAGAGGTTGCTGCCCCTGCTGATGATGAGGATGCTGACTGAAGCCCCCCTTTGTCATTTATGACAAAAAGGGGGAGAAAAAGCCACAGATGCTTAAGATGAAAACTGTGTTATTGTAATAGGGAGATACTTGTTTCTGTCTGTCGTTTGCAGCCCTGCGTGGCTAAGCTAACCTTAAGACCAAATGTGGTCATATTTGTCTGAGACAAATATTGGTTTGTAAGCAAAAAAAATCTTTAGGTTTAAGACAGGGATTTAAGTAGCTCAGAATAAGTTAGCTACTGTGGAAAGAGGTCGGCAGTGCCCAACCAATAAGCTGTAGATACGGGGAGGCCATGGCAAAAAATTTTGTTTGAAGTCTGCCACCTCGAGAGGACCAGCTGAAGGCATCAGTGGACATTAGGTTTTATCAGAAATGCCAGCGGGGATATTGATAATGCAAATGATATTCAATTGACAAAACCTAGGAGAGTGTACAAGCTCAGTAAACAAGCAATTGCTACAGCAGGAGCTGTAGCAGCAGAATAGCAGTGTTGATGTGAAGAGAAATCTGTCTAGATATGAAGCAGCTATGCAACGGGAGGCTTCCAAATATTCTCAGAATATCCTAGTGAAGATTCCTTACCAGAGTTTGAAGATTTGTTTGGGAAATCAAATCTCCTAAAAAGAAGGAGATAAGATCTTGTTGAGATCTTTGAGGAACTTCCTAAGATGATATGGATGGAGCACGGAGTTTCTATTTAGAGATCGACTGGGCAGAGCAGCAAAAAGCAATCCAATACAGACACTAAGCACAAAGATATCGAGAAAACACCGAGAGAGGTTCAGAGTGCCGTGCGGAGAATTGGATCACCACCGTGAGCAGAGCGTGAGCGCAGAGCAGAGTGGTTGGAGTAAAGGCTGATCGAAGACTTGTAAAGTCTGGTTAGTGCTTGATCGGAGAAGGCCAATTCAGGTGCTTGTTGGTTGATCAAGGTAGGCGACATGAGAGTTGTCGAGTGGAGGAACTCGGACAATCTGCAGAAGGCCTGTTCATTCTATTGACAGGTGGTCACTGAGTGAGGGGGAGTATCCTGGAGTGAGGATCACAAACAAAGTTTGAATAAGCTCAGCAGAAGGCTTTAGAGCGACTCGGACAGATTCTACAGAAGCTAGTTGCACAAGCGTGTGCTATAGCAAACCTACGGAGACATTGTGTTAATTAGAATAGGCCGAGTCTGTAAGATCAGAGGGGTAGCTATTCTAAATTAATTCGAGTGTGTAGGTGTGTGAGACACAAATCAGAGGGTGTTCTGATTGTGTGTGAAATACTAGTTGAGGGCGGGTAGCATAGATTGTCGCGGAGTCGAGTCTGTGCTGTACAGAGTACCTTGGAGACTAGTGGATTGAGGACTCGAGTATAGTCCTCCCAAGATGTAGGCAGTTGGCCAAACTGGGTGAACAAATCACTGTGCATTATTTTTCTGTGCTGCACAAGAATAGCGTGTACAAGAGATTGCTATAGCAACTGCTTGTACATAACCAGTAACTCAGAGGCGCTGCAAATTTCACTTCGCAAATGGACCAACGATTGGTCGATTTATCGACTTAGTATTTACTCATTTATAATGTATTTTTGTTCGTTTCCCAGGTTTTCTATTGTGATTTGACCACTTTACTCTTGTTTTAGGTCAAATTCTACTAAATTGAAGCTTTCTAGTTTATTTGGATCAAAACACATATATTTAGGTGAAAACATACCAAATCTTGATAGATTGACCTATTCGCCTTCGAACGCTTACCGAGCTCACATGCATTGTCGAATTGAGACATGTCATAGCTTGTTAAAAAGCTAACTGAAAGGGGTATAACATTTTAGTTTAAATCAAGACCAAAGTCAAAGGTTTTATGGGTAAAATTAGTAAGGTTTTGAAAACCAAAATGAGAGAAACCAATCTGAGCCACCCCACCCTGATCTAGAAACAAAGCGTTAGCAAGAAAAACGGCACCTCCAGAACCAAAATGGCGCCTTGCTTTTGCAAAGCACCATTTTTGAGTCAAAATGACTCAACAAAAGAATTTAGTGACGATCTGAGCTAGCCCACCTTGCTAAACAAAATAGCGATTTCAGAACCGAAACAACCCATTTTAGTATTCAAACAACCCGATGGCTTAATCGATTTCAATAATAACAAAGACCTAAAACCCAGAGTTCAACATTCTAATATTGAGAGAGATTATGACCTGGACTTAAAGAACAACTCAATAGGACAAAGATTGAAGATTCAACTTCGTAGTGAAGAACCCTTCTCCACCCCTTTGTTTCTTCTTCTTGATTTCTCTCTTACTCTTGTATTCTAGTTGTCTTATGATTGATCATGAGTAGTCGTATTTTTCTAGGATCATACGGATCCCGTGTTGTATGAACTCTTTTCATGCGATTTAATATAGACTTTATTTCATATTATATGTATGTTTTGATCCTACATCGCTGAGTGCTACGTTCTATTCAAGGTTTTCGTAAGCACAATTAGGTTGCCAATATCACCATAGTTGAGGTAATTAACCAAAATTATGTACGACTGATATGTAATCATAGTAACTATGTTGGTAGTATATGATTTGTTAGGAGAGTTAGCATCACTTATTTGAAAAACATATTTTTATTTTGTTCCTAACGTAAGTAGTAGTCACCGATGTTGATTGGATATTCATGGTTAGGAACAATCGAGTTTATGTCTCTCTGGAGGGACACAAAGTACAAGATGTGTAGAGAAAGACAATGATCCAGAAGTGTCTGACTTACTTTGAGCATATATAGATTATTACCATTCATCGTATAATTTGAATAATTATATGTTTTGTTGCATGAAATGAATGAATGCACATGGGTGAAGTATGATTCTGGAATACTTTCATCATTGATACAAATCTCTTTTGTCATTAGGATACTTTTGAAATAAATTTACATCATTTCTCGGTAGAATAGCTAAGTAGAAATACTTTCTTGTTTGGTACACGTACATGCTTGCTCCTTGGATCGACCCTTGGATTTACCAAAGCTATAATTTATGTTTGATTGTAACTCGACCCCGAAACATAAGCTCATAACATATATGGTTAAAAATATGCATGTCATCCAACAAATCACCTGATGAATCACTAAAATTTAGTCAAATTAATTTGTAGCCCAATTTTGACACCAAAGTCTATATTTATAAGTCTTAATACAAGAATTTAATGTAAGTTTATATCTTTTTTCAATTCCTAACAATTTAGAACAATTCAGGTGATTATCTCTCAAACAAAATACCCTTTATTAGAGGGTAAAAAATGGGAACAAAAAAAGGATTTGTCTAAAGTTCTAATACAAATGGGAATTGGACCTTAGAAGGGTTAGGTATTATAGAGCTCGACTCAGGCCTCAACAGTTATTTATATCTATCAGAGATTTTCCTTAGTTTTGTTTATCTAGTAGACATAGTGCCTGTTCTTTTGAACTTAAGTTATTACATAAGTACTTAACTTAAGTACTTAAATTACTATTCATCACCACAACAACACCATCACCACAACATTACACCACCACCATCACAACACATTCACACCACACCAACAACACTACCATTCCACTACCACCACCACCCCACTACCTTAACATCACAATCACAATATCAACATAGCATCCTAGAGCTCAGCGTGGAGTAAACCCTTCGGGGATATAACCACGGGATAAATAAGGTGTCATTGTTCCTTTATTATGTTCAAAGCTGTTTGAATAGATTAAGAAGAAATCTGATTTGGTCTGGATGCAGAGAAGTGGTTTTAGGTTTATCTGCATTCACATATTAATTCTGTAATGTGAGATAAGTAGTCAAGAATCACAACAGTTGTATCAGTAGCTTGTTGTCGATTCCTGGTAGAAGAATTGAAAAAATCCGACTCAATAGTCCAAGATGTGATTGAATATGTATTTTTTTCTCTTACTCAAGATTAAAGATAGCTAGGATTAAATTCTTAGCTATCTGTTTAATAAAGGAACTATTCTCAACACTGATTTCCTTGTGAAATATTTTTTGCGAGGAAAAATATCGTGAAGTCTACTCCAATGATGGAAAGAATGATTTCCTAGTGTGGAGTATTAAGATAAGAGTTCTTTTGTCCTGCCATAAGGTGTTGATGACTGTGGAGGAAAAGGAGGATAAGTGGTCAGAGGAACAAAAGAAAAGAAAGGTGGAAATAATGGAGGCCTTCAACTTGTTGGTCCTGAACCTGACTGACCAAGTGCTACAGAAAGTGAGTACTGACAAATACGCACTTGGTGTCTGGAAAAGGTTAGTCTCCCTATTTTGTAATCAGCAAGCTCCAATTTTAGCATATCTTAAGGCTGCTGCGTTTGCTTTTAGGATGGATAGTACCAAGAGTGTAGATGCTAATCTAGATGTTTTTCTGAAAATGGCATTGCAACTCGTTGATACTGAGCATGCCCTAGATGATAATAGTATTTTCATGATTTTGATGAATGCAATGCCAGACTCTTATCGGCCTGTGAGAAATGTTTTTCAATACACTGGTACTTTTCCATCACATGATATTTGTGCACTGCAAGAAGGATTAGGAAAATTGAGTTGAAAAACCAGAGGAATAAAAAATAATTCTGGTCTCTTTGTGAAAAATAAAATAAAAAACCAAAAAAACAAAAACAAATCCTCTGGTAATAACAATAATGTAGCTAAGAGTAAAGATGACCAATACAAGGATAATAAAGGACAAAAAGAAAACAAGAAATGTTATTTTTGTGGGAAAACTGGTCACCTTAAGAAAAATTATTTTAAGTGGCAAAATAAGAGTAAAGAAGCTAATAACGAAAACAATTTAGCTACTACTGAGATTTCTGAGGTACTTGTTGTATCTGATATGTATGTCTCTGATCAATGGGTGCTTAATTCTGGCTGTTCGTATCACACGAGTCTTAATAGGGCATGGTTTTCTGACATGTCTGATGTTAATAATGAGAAAGTGTATATGGGAAATGACAATGTCTGTTTTGTCTTAGGAATAGGCTCAGTTAATATGAGATTATGTGACAAGAAGCTTGTCACCCTGACCAAGGTCAGTTATATTCCTGGTTTGAAGAGAAATTTAATTTCTCTTGGTGCTTTAGATGATGCTGGTTGTGTCTGTATTGCTGAGAATGGATCTATGAATGTTTATAATAATAAGAAGCTTCTCATATCTGGTTCAAAAATATTTGGCTTGTATGTTTTGAATGGTGCATGCTGTAATGTTACTACTAATGATTCTGATGAGACAGATAAGTGACATTTGAGGTTAGACACATGAGTCGTAATGGTTTAATTGAACTAAACAAACAAGGGCTGTTTGGTAAGACTTGTGTCACTAATTTTCCATTTTGTAAATGATGTGTGTTAGTCAAGCAATATAGGTTGAGTTTTTCACCTGGAAAGCATGTTTCTAACACTGTGCTTGAGTATGTGCATGCTGATTTATGGAGGCCAGAAAATTATGAATTACATGGGGGTGGGAAATATCCCTTGAGTATTGTTGATGATTATTCTCGCATGGTATGGACATTTCTGCTTAAGACTAGGATGAGGCATTTGATAAATTTAAGGACTGGAGACTATTAGAAGAAAATCAGGCTAGCATGAAACTTAAAGTATTTAGAACTGATAATGGCTTGGAATTTTGTAATGCTGATTTTGATAATTTCTGTGCTGTTTGTGGTATCCTTAGGCATAAGTCTGTAAGATTCACCCCTCAGCAAAATGGAGTTACTGAAAGGATGAATAGAACCTTGTTAGAAAAGGTAAGAGCTTTGCTCTTCACCTCAAGTTTGCCTAAGGCCTTCTAGGGAGAAGCATTATCCACAACCATCTATTTGATTAATAGAAGTCCCAATAGGAACCTTGACTTTAGTTTCCCTTTAGAGAAATGGACCGGTAAGAAACCAGACCTGTCCCACCTTTGTATATTTGGTTGCTCAGCCTATGCTTGTATAAGAGAAGGGAAATTAGACCCAAGGTCCATTAGATGTAATAAAATTGATTCTCAGCCTAGTTCCCCATTAGGTGACACTATGAGTACCTCAATTGAGGTGGAGCCTGTGAGAGATGGAGATCACCATAGTGAGCAGATTCAGGTGGAGGAAATCCCACCTGATCAAGGTCAGCCTGTAGGGAATCCTGATGATCAGGGCATGGATCCTGATGAAGATCATGATCATGGCAGCCAAACTAAGCATTAGAGCCTTCCTAACTGAGCAGTTAGAAAACTATCAGTTGGTAAGGGATAGAGTTAAGCGAATATTTAAACCTAATCCTAAATACCCAAAGCTGACCTTGTCATATGCTGACCTTGTCTTCACTGCCTTAGTGGCTGCTCATGAAGTTAAGTCCACAGAGCCAGAAAATTATTATCAAGTTATAAGTTCCAAGGATAAAACTAAGTGGGTAGAGGCTAAGGAGGAGGAGATGAATCCCCTTAAGGTAAATAATATCTGGATATTAGTTAAAAAGCCCAAAAGGCATAGGCTTATAGAATGTAAATGGTTATATAAAATAAAGGAAGGCCTAACTGAGCAAGACCGTCCAAGGTACAAGGCTAGGCTTGTAGCTAAGGGTTACACGCAGAAAGAAGGCATTGATTACAAGGAGATCTTCTCTCCTGTAGTCAAGTTTAAGACAATAAGAATAATGCTTGCTTTGGTTGCTAGTTATGATCTGGAACTTGAGGAGTCAGATGTAAAAACTACATTTGTTCATGGTGAAATTGAGGAGGAAATTTAATACGCCAGCCTGAGGGTTTTATTGATTCTAAATTACTAATCATGTATGTCTATTGAAAAAAATGTTGAAAAAAATCCTTGTATGGTCTTAAGCAGTCTCCTAGGCAATGTGTTAGCACAGGAATACGCACTCACATAAATAATGAATCAAAACGAACAAGACACAAGACGTTGTTTACGTAGTTCGGTAACGATGTGTCACCTACTCTGCAGCTATAGAGTAGCTATAGCTCCCTTTATTGCTTTTCCTTTTGTGTTGTGTTGTTAGGGTTACATAATCAACAACATATATATACAGTATATGTCGAAAACCTTAAACCGTATCGCGGTGGGCTTTGCCCCCTGCACCCCCAGCCCAGCCCACATGAGCCACACTCAACAATCTCTACCTTGGTGAATATCTGATTCCCGTGAAGTGTCTCTTGCAGTAGCCTCATATCCTGGCGCTGGGGGATCCACAATTTCCTCAATGACGAGAGATGTGTAACAAGTCCAGACAGTGCTGGAAGTGTCTCTGCTGTGTGCACCTTCTCAAGTACTATCTGTCCGGACATAAGTAGTTCTCTGATCTTGTGAAAGCTCACATCAATGTGCTTCGTCCTGGCATGATAAACCTGATTGTTCACCAAATAAATGGCACTCTGGCTGTCACAATGCAACCGAACTCCACCTTGCTCAACACCCAACTCTCTCACTAACCCTGTCAACCATAAGGCTTATTGGCAGCTTCAGCCACCGCCATATACTCTGCTTCAGTCGTAGACATCGCCACTATAGACTGAACCGATGATCTCCAACAAATAGGTCCTCCTGCTAGAGTAAATACATACCCAGTAGTAGACCTTCTGTCATCCGCATCACTGGCATAGTCAGAATCGACATATCCCATAACCGAAGGCTTACTCTGACTGCCGCTGAACAAAATACCATGTCCAGTTGTACCCTTCAGGTACCTGAAAATCCATTTGATTGCTTCCCAATGACGCTTCCCCGGTTTAGACATGAACTTGCACCCTTGACTCACAGCCTGCCTAAGTCTAGTCTAGTACAGACCATTGCATACATCAAGCAGCCAACAACACTGGCATAAGGGATCTTTGACATGGACTCCACCTCAGCATCTGACTGTGGGCACTGATCCAATGGCAACTTAAAGTGACTGGCCAATGGAGTACTCACATCAATCGAACTGCTCATGCTGAATCTGTCCAAGACCTTCTCAACATAGCTTTTCTGACAAAGCCACAATTTTCTGGCACTCCTGTCTCTGTAAATCTCCCTGCCAAGAATCTTTCTCGCAACACCCAAATCCTTCATGTCAAACTCCTTGCCCAAACTGGATTTCATCTCAACATCACGCAGATGATTAGCAGCAATCAACATATCATCCACGTATAATAACAGAAAAATAAAGGAACCATCATCAAGGCTTCTAACATAAACACAACAATCATACTCACACCTCTTGTAGCCAATCTGAAGCATGTATGAGTCAAAGCACTTGTACCACTGTCTCGATGACTGCTTTAATCCATATAATGACTTCTTCAACCTGCAAACCAGTTTGCCCTGACCACTGTCACTGAACCCCTCTGGCTGCTCCATGTATATCTGCTCATCTAGATAGCCATGAAGAAAAGCAGTCTTCACGTCCATCTGCTCTAAGTACATATCATGGCTGGCTACTAGGTCCAACACTGCCCTAATAGAAGTGTGACGCACCACCAGAGAAAAAATCTGATCATAATCAATCCCCTTCCGCTGTGAATACCCGTTCGCAACTAGGCGAGCCTTGGACTTCTCCCCTTCTTTTTCTGTTATTCCAGGCTTTCTTTTGAACACCCACTTGCAGCGGATGCCCCTTAGGCAACTCCACAAGCTCCCAAGTCTGGTTTTTATTTAGAGACTCCATCTCCTCCATCATAGCACCCAACCACTGTTCTCGCTCTTGGCTAGCCAAAGCCTCACGATGAGTAGCAGGGTCCCCATAACTGGTAATGAGCGCATAACTAGCCAAATCCTCAAACCCATATCTGGTTGGCTATCTAGTCGCCCGGTGCTCTCTATCACGAACGAGACTATAATCCTGCAAGTCACTTGAATCATCAGGTCTCTGGTCATCATCAGACCCGGGAGCACCATCAGGTATCGGTGTCGGCTGCTGAATAAGCACCACCTGTACGCTGTCCACTACTGGTGGAGCTGCCTCCACCTCAATCATTTGGCCACTAGAAGTCTCCCCTACAGACTCAGAATCAACTGCCTCAACTGACTGCCGTAACATGTTCTGCTCATCAAAGACAATATCTCCACTGATCACCATCTTTCTGCGCACTGGATCCCACAACCTATACCCCTTCACACCTTTGGCATAGCCGATAAAGAGACACTTCTTGGATTTCTCGTCACTGGAAACATGCACATAGGCAGGACACCCAAAAATTCGTAAATGATCAAGACTAATGGGAGTACCTGTCCAAACCTCCTCTGCAACTCTCCCCTCCAAGGACGCCCTCGATGATCTGTTGATGAGGTAGCACGCCATATGAATAACCTCCGCGCAGAAAAGCTTCGGCAAATCAGCATTCAGTAGAAGACATCTGGCTCTCTCAGTCAACTACCTATTGAGTCTTTCAGCCATGCCATTCTGCTGTGACGTCTTCGGCACTGAAAAATGCCACTGTATACCCTGCTCCTCACAGAACCTCATAAAACTGGAGTCGGTGTATTCAGTCCCATTATCTGACCATAAGTACTTTTTTCTGCCTGTCTGGTTCTCCACCTCTGCCTTTCACAGCTTGAACTTGGCAAAGACATCTGATTTCTGCTTTAGAAAAAACACCCAAACTATGCGAGAAAAATCATCAGTAAATGTAACAAAGTATCTTGCACCACCCAAAGATACCTCTCTGGTCGGACCCCATACATTAGAGTGCACATAGTCAAGAATCCCCTCTATTTTGTGCTTCCCGGTCTGGAATCGAGCACGACTCTGCTTCCCGAGAATGCAAAACTGGCAAAGGTCCAGCTTATAACTCCGAACTCCCTTCAAAAGATTTCTTTTATGAAGCTCTGCCATTCCACACTCAGGTGACCCAAACGCATGTGCCACAACCTGGTTGCATCAGAAGTAGACTCCACCAGTGCAGCATTGCCTACAGCGGTGCACCCCGACAACAAATACAAGTTGCATTGTCCTCATCATAAATCTTCACTCCCAGCCGCGCCAGGTCCGTGAGGTAAGTATTGAACGAATTGACATGCTGTTGCAGATCAGCTCCCTCCTGCATCTTCAGACTGTAGAGACGCTGCTTCGTGAACCTCTTTGACATGTACTGACCCTCCAGTTTGTCCCATACAGCCTTCGGCATCGATAGGTCCAGGATGTGATACATCACCTCGTCTGAAACAAATAATCGGATCAATCTTGCTGCCTTCTCTTGCATCTCCCCCCAATTGGCGTCCTCCACGCAATGCCTTCTGCAAGCCCTGCTGAGCCAACATGTCCTTAACCCTCCTCTGCCACAGTCCAAAATTACCAGAACTATCAAACCGCGTAATCTCCAACTTTGCTCCAGGATTAAGCACCATCGTCTGACACCAATTGTTAGCACAGGCACACGCACTCACAGAAATAATGAATCAAAATGAACAAGACACAAGACGTTATTTACGCAGTTCGGTAACGATGTGTCACCTACTCTGCAGCTATAGAGTAGCTATAGCTCCGTTTATTGCTTTTCCTTTTGTGTTGTGTTGTTAGGGTTACAGAAGCAACAACATATATATACAATATATGTGGAAAACCCTAAACCGTACCGCAGTGGGCTTCGCCCCCCGCACCCCCAGCCCAGCCCCTTTTCAGCGGGCCTACGCTTAACCGCAGCCCAGCCCACATGAGCCACACTCAACACAATGATATAAATGGTTTGATGCTTTTGTGCTAAGTATTAGGTTTGATAGGAGTAATTATGATGCCTACTTATATTTTTCTTATGTAAATGATAACCCTGTGTATATTCTGCTAAATGTGGATGACATGTTGATTATTAGCAAAAGTATGCATATGATTATTGAGTTGAAAAAGAAATTAAGCTCTCAGTTTGATATGAAAGACTTAGGACATGCTAAAAAGATTATGGGTGTGATCATCGAAAGAAATAGGAACAAGAATGCTTTAAGGATGCATCAGAAACCAAATCTTGAAAAACTTGTTTCTAAGTATGGTGATTTGAATAGTAAAATTGTTTCTCTACCTGCTGCTCCGTATTTTGTTTTAAGTAAGGCTCATTGTCCACAAACTGAGTCTGAAATGGACAATGTATCTTATGCTAGTATCATTGGTTCCTTGATGTATGCTATGATAAGTACTCGCCCTGATTTATGTTATGTTATCTCCTTACTTAGTCGTTATATGTCTAATCCCGGTAGAGAGCACTGGTATGCACTAAAATGGGTGATATCTTATGTTTGCGGAACTTTGAATGTTGGCTTAAGTTCTGGTAAGAGAATGTCTGTAGCTGAATTGATTGGCTATGTTGATGCAGACTTTGCTAGTGATAGGGATACTAGAAAGTCTAACACTGCATATTTCTTTACATTAGAAGATAATTGTATCTCTTGGAAATCATAGTTACAACCTCTTGTTGCATTATCTACTACATAATCTGAGTATATTGCGATAAATGATGCATGTAAAGAGGCTGTATGGTCAAGGTCTGTTAAAAGAAGCTTGTTTGATAACTAAGAATGCTGTAATATTTTCCGATAGCCAATCTGCCATTCATTTGAGTAAAAATATGTGTATCATGAAAGAACTAAACATGTAGGAATTAAGTTTCATAAGATTAGGGAACTTATTTCTACTGGTGAAGTATTTTTACTCAAAGTTCCCACTGCTGATAAACCAGCAGATATGGGGACAAAAGTGGTCACTAACAGTTAAGTTCAAGCATTTCTTGAGTGGGTTGAGTAATTTTGCAGTTAAAAGGGTGATGAAAAGATAATGGTTGATGTTCTATAGTGCGTTGGAAGGGAGTACAGTAGCTGAAGATTGGCGGGAAAATTTCCAGTTGGATTTCCCGTAAATCAGGTGGAGGTTTGTGGGATTTAAGGGCTTTGAGAAGGCTAGCTCAGCAGCCAGCTAGAGGAGATCTGACCATTGATGGGATCCAAGATGAATGGCTGAGATTAATTGAAAAAGAAGTATAAAAGCCTCTAAGAGAGAGGGGAGAGAAGATCTTCTTCTTCGACAAAAATTTCAGATTTAGGGTTTGATCCAACAAAAGCTTCGATCGAGCTCATCTCATTCTTGCTTGCGTCCTCTGTGATTCTTTAGGTTTACTGCACTGTATTGTTCATGGTTCAGCCCTGGATTGAGTTTGGTTGTAACAGGATAGCACACGGTTGGTTAGCGAGTGAGGTTTGGAGAGATTGAGTGAGTTTTGGTGCCGTTCTTGCACTATTGTGTACTGCAACAACTCTCTTCAGTTTCGGCCAGCGTATTCTAGCATTATAGAACCGAGCATCCTAGAGGTCAACGTGGAGTAAACCTTTCGGGGATTAACCACAGGATAAATCAGATGTCATTGTTCCTTTATTATGTTCAAAGCTGTTTGAATAGATTAGGAAGAAATCTGATTTGGTCTGCATGCATAAAAGTGGTTTTAGGCTTATCTGCATTCACATTTTAATTCTGTATTGTGAGATAAGTAGTCAAGAATCACGACATCTTCATTGCCAAATGGTTGGGAAGCCGTGAGAAGTTGTTCTTTCAGTTCATCTAATTAAAATTGAATGATATTCGTGGTTTGTTTTTTGCTGAGGAAGCATGCTGGAAAGTGAAATTTGCAGCGCCTCTGAGTTACTAATTGTGTGCAAGCAGTTGCTATAGCAATCTCTTGTACAGTCGGATCTTGTGCAACAAGGTAAAACAATGAACAGTGATTTGTTCACCCAGTTCGGCCAACTGCCTACGTCTGGAGAGGACTATACTCCAATTCTCAATCCACTAGTCTCCAACGTGCTCCGTACAACACAGATTCGACACATGGCCAACCTATGCTACCGAACCTCAACTAGTAGTTCACACACAATCAGAACACCCTCTGATTTGTGTCTCACACACCTACACAATTGATTTAACTCAGAATAGTTGCAACTTTGCTCTCCGGACTTAGCCTATTCTAATTAAACAATGTTACATTAGTTTGCTATAGCACACGCTTGAGCAACTAGCTTGTGCATGCTTTGTCCGCGTCGCTCCAAGGCCTTCCCACCGATTCGTTCAAACTCTATCGTGAGTGATCCTCACTCCTGGATGCTCCCCCTCACTCAGTGACCACCTGTCACTGGCGAGAACAGGCCTTCTACAGATTGTTCGAGTTCCTCCACTCGACAACTCTCCTGCCGCCTTCCCTGATCAGCCAACAAGCACGACCTACTCTGAATTGGCCTTCTCCGATCATGCTCTGATTAGACTCTACAAGTCTTCGATCAACCTTTGCTACAACCACTCTGCTCTGCGCTCACGCTCTGCTCACGGTGGTGATCCAATTCTCCGCACGACTCTCTAATCTCTCTCTGCAATCTCAGGTACATGGATTCTCTCTCTCTTTGCTTGATCGATTACCGCTGCTCTCTCTCGGCTTCCTTTAAATAAAAACTCCGTGCTCCAGCAATATCAACTTTAAGAAGTTCCTAGAAGATTTCAACAAGAACCTTATGTCCTACTTCTTACGAGATTTGATTTCCTAATCAAATCTTCAAGCTGTGGCACGAAATCTTCTCTGGGGATATCTAAGAATATTTGGAAGCCTCCCGTTGCACTGCTACTTCATATATGGGTAGATTTCTTTTCGGGCCAAAACTGCTGCTCTGCTGTTACAGCTTCCTGCTACAGCTCCTGCTGTAGGAACTGCTTGTTCACTAAGCTTGTACACTGGCAGGTTTTGTAGACTCTGGATAATCTTTACTAGTTGATGCATGTTTGATCGATGATTACTAGTTGTAATGTGAAATTCTGTTGCGTTGCTGATGTGGAGTTATAGCTTCTGCTTACGCACTCTCTGTATCTTTCTACGGAATAACTCTACTGAAGAATAAGAAAGACACGGTGCATTTGTTAACTTAGTTCAGCAACTTGCCGGCGTCTGGGGAGGATGCTGCGATCCTCAAGATTTAACTATCTCACTTCGAAGTACAAGGACTCACATCTCTACTTCTCACCTAGCCAAAATCTAACGCTCAGTCTAAACTCCTAGACTAGCTAGCAATCTGAGCTCACAGATTCTCTTCGTGCAGCCTACACACTCTCAGTAAGAAATAGCTACAGTACTGCCTCTTAGACTTAGCCTATTCTATTACAATGTGTAACTCACGGAATGCTTAAGCACACTCTTCAATAGAGTTGATGTATCTTCAGTAGACGACCCTCCAAGATTTCCTACCAAGTAGTCGGACACTCTGAGTTCTTCAAACTCAGGCTCCGCTCCCCCTCAATCAATGACCACTCAGTCACTATTGGGTAGCCTCAATCACTGCTCCGCAACTCGCGACACTGCTTGTCCGCGGCTGATTACCAAGCTCCTGACTGTTCCTTCAACGAGTAGCGCTCTAGTTGAACTCCTAACCAGTCCAGAATCAAACTCTTCCCTCAACACCACACGCCTCTTCAAATCAGTATATAGAAGCCTGCTACCGTAAGTTGATCTCTGTGTGTGCTCGAGTTGCTCTCTGTGATCGTGTGTTCTGTGCTACTGCCCCGCCTTCTTTTAAAGCTCTTCAGTACGCCAAAAATGCCAAGGATCATTATCAGAATCTTCTCCTAGATTCTAGCAAGTTTTTTGAAGCTTCCGTTGCCAAATTTAAATTTGTGGATCCTTATTTTTCAAACCACGTGCTGGCATTTGCTGAGTTCTTGATGACGTTTGCATAACTCTCTGAGCTTCCCCGATGCCAGCCGTATCACACCGGAGCCTTAACGTGCAACACCAGGATTTTGCTCTAGCTTTGGATCATCACGGAGTGCTGAAGCAGACTCTATCTCTTTAAAGCTGTCTCTCGCCCAGTCTTCAAATTGTGTCTCAGCTTCAGATCTTCAGGGATTGCTGAAGGAGACTCTGGCTCTTGGTTGTGTTGTTTTGTCAATCTTCAGATTTGTGCTCCAGCCCCCGATCTTCAGGGAGTGCTTCAGTAGTTTCTTGAGCAGTTTTTTCAAGGATGCAATATCCTCAACAATCTCCCCCTTGTCATTTTGACAAAACTAGAAAAAACACAAATACAGCTATAAATTATCCCTAACACAATTCTACCTATACTAGATAAATGTTCTACCTATTACATTCCTCTCCCCCTTTTTGTCACAAATGACAAGGGCTGCTGTCAGCTCATTCAGGAACTACGCACAAATCCATGGCTGCTCTGAGTTCCTCAAACCTAGCCCCATCAAGGGCTTTGTGGAAATATCAGCTAGCTGCTTCTCTATAGCTACATGCTTGAGGACAACAGTCTGAGTCTCTACCAGGTCTCTTATGAAATGGTGTCTGATGTCAATGTGTTTAGTGCGAGAGTGTTGCACCGGATTCTTGCTGATGATAATAGCACTCATATTGTGACAATAAATAGTCATGGTACCCTATTGAATCCCATATTCACTCAGCATTTGTTTCATCCATAGCAATTATGCACAACAGCTTCCAGTAGCAATATACTCAGCTTCAGTAGTAGATAGAGAAACAATGTTCTGCTTCTTGCTGAACTAGGATACCAGATTGTTACCAAGGAAGAAACATCCACAAGAGGTACTCTTCCTGTCTTCTGCACAACCTGCCCAGTCAGCATCGCAGTACCCCACAAGTTCTGCACTTGTGTCCCTCCTTTGTATACAATAGCCCTTAGTTGGTAGTCCCTCCAACATATTTGATGATTCATTTAACAAGCTGCATATGGCTCACCTTTGGGCAGGACGGATATCTGCCACAAACTCCTACTGCAAAGGATATATTAGGCCGGCTAGTAGTAAGATACAAAAGAATTCCAATCATGCTTCGCTATAAAGTCTAATCCACTGCAAGTCGTGCTTCATCTTTGATGGCTTTAGTGTAACTTGCAATAAGAGAACGTTTGTGACTAGTCGTGTCCATTCTAAACTTCTTTATCAAATTTTTCCCATACTTGCTTTGTGAGATAAAAATTCCATCTTCTTTTTGTCAGACCAAGAAAGTAGGTTAATTCTCCAACTATGCTCATTTGAAACTTCGCTTGCATTTGTTCCACAAACTGCTTCACCATTCTCCGCGAGCTTGACCCAAAAACAATATCATCCACATATATTTGTGTAATAATAAAATCTGACCTTGTTTTGAGCACAAAGAGAGTCTTGTGCACCCCTCCTCGATCATATCCGTGCTTGATTAGGAACTCAGTCAATCTTTCATACCAGACTCTGGGTGCTTGCTTCAACCCGTAAAGAGCCTTCTTTAGCTTGTAGACGTGGTTTGGATGATGAGGATACTCGAATCCCTTGGGTTGAGCAACATAGACTACTTCTATCAAAAACCCATTTAAGAATCGACTTTTGACATCCATTTGGTACAGCTTAAACTTCAGGTGACAAGCCATTGCAAGCAGAAGTCTGATTGCTTCCCTGCGAGCAACAGGGGCAAAGGTTTCATCAAAATCTACTCCCTCAATCTATGTGTACCCTTGAGCTACTAGCCTGTCCTTGTTTCTTGTAATATTTCCCTTCTCATCAGACTTGTTTTTATATATCCCTTTTGTGCCAATAACATTCACATTTTCTGGCTGTCTAACCAGATCCCATACTTGTTTCTTTCAAACTCACCAAACTCTTCCTGCATGGCAGCTATCCACTTTTCATCTTCTAGAGCCTCTTTGATCTTCTTAGGCTCAGTGCTGGATAGAAAACCCAAGTTATTAATCATATCATAGAGATTAATGTTGGATGTACTTCGAGTTCGTCTTCCATCAGTCAAGCTGCCAATGATGTTTGTGGTTGGATGGTCCTTCTGGATCTTTCTAGGGGGAAGTCTAGCAGTGCTTGGTGTAGTTGGTGGGTTCTTAACTGGTGCATCGACATCTGTTCTAGACTCCTCATCTGAAATCTGGGAATTGTCAGGATTCGCTAAAGCATTCTCTGATGCTTCCTATTTAGCTGTTCTTCTGTTTTGAGAGTGATATTGATCTTCAGTGTCAGAGTCTTCTCTATCCTTGGAGTGTTTGCACTCCTCTGATATGGATTTAATCACAGTTCCAGTTCTGCTGTTGAAGACCCGATATGCTCTGCTGTATAATGAGTAGCCTAGAAATATCCCCGAATCACTTTTTGGATCAAAATTTGTCCTGTATTCTCGATCTCTAAGAACATGGCATTCACTTCTAAAAATATGGAAGTACTTCACGGTGGGTTTCTTTTCCTTCCATAATTCATAACAGGTTTTATCCGTCCCTCTCTTGATTGACATCTGATTAATGATATAGCAAGAAGTGTTCATAGCTTCTGTTCAGAACTTCAGAGGAACTTTTTTTTGCATGGATCATAACTTGGGACATCTCTTGTATAGTTATGTTCTTTCGTTCAACTATCCCATTTTGCCGAGGGGTAATGGTTGAAGAGTACTGATGGGTGATCCGTCGGTTTTTGCAGAATTTAGTCATGGCTTCGTTCTCGAATTCTTTCCCATCATCACTCCTCATGGCCGCTACTTTCAACCCTTTTTTTCTTGCTCTAGCCGTGTTAATAAAGCCACTATCGCTTTTGCAGTTTCTACTTTTTCACGTAAAAATTTGATCCATGAGTAACGAGAGTAATCATCCACACACACAAATGCATACATTTTTCTTCCATAGCTTTCTACCTCCATTGGCCCCATAAGATCTATATGTAATAACTGAAGAGCTCTGGTTAAGCTCACTGTAGTGACTTTTGGATGAGGAACCCTTGTCTGTTTTCCAATCAGGCATTCTCCACACACTAAGTTCATCTCTCCCTTGATCTCAGGTATACCACGTACTAATTGATCAGTTGCAAGTCTTTTTAAGGTCCTCAGATTCTGATGTCCTAGCCTTTTATGCCACAAGTTTATTTCTTCAGTTTTAGTCAGCGGGCAGGATGATGAAAAGATTGCTTGAGCATTCTCTAGTAAATAGCGATTGTTGGCTGACCTTGCACCCTTCAGCATCTTCCCACTGTATCAAACAGTTGACATAATTTTATTAAGAAATTTACAAAATGAGTACTGTTAGTCCCATGATTATGTATGGCATGTTTTTGAGCAAAGAGTTGTTCAAGTAAGGTAGAGATATGCGTAGAATAGTAAGATGTTAAAACTGAAAAACTGAAGTCAGGAGATGCAACGCAACATGTTATAGCAAGTCCTGAAGTTCGTGCTGGCTGTGAATTGCAAAACTGAAGTCAGGAGATGCTACACAAGATGTAAGATCAAGTGCTGAAGTTCGTGCTAGCTGTGAACTGCAAAACTTAAGTCAGGAGATGCTACACAAGATGTTAGAGCAAGTGCTGAAGTTCGTGCTGGCCGTGAATTGAAGGAGTATATCTACAAATTATGAGAATCAAGAATCTGTAAAAATCCGAGAATCGAGAGGTGTGAAGCATATCCGCAAGATTGCAGAATTCTTGGCTACACAAAATATCCTCAACGACATCTTTGATACGCAATCGCTTGGAATGGCAACAAAAATTCTAATTGAATATTTGGTTGAGGTCTTTAAGGAGATTGATGGGCGGCCAAATAACCTTATGTTTGTCCGTATTTTCACTTTACTTCTTGTTTGTTCTGTTATTTTATAAAGTCATTTGATTTTTTCTTTGTCCATTTCAGGTTGAAAATGCGTACTACATGATATGAAATGGTCCGAAGAAGTTTCTGGTGAATTATAGTCGATCGAGAGCAAAAGAGAGCAAAATCAAGCAAAAGGCAGAGTTGATTCGCCCAAAGAGGAATTCAGGCTAGGCCGAATCACTTTTGATTCGACCAAAGAAAAGTGATTCACCCAAGAAGATTAAAGAACTGACATTATGATTTGGCCGAATCAATTTATGGGGCTGCCTGAATCACTTGATTCGGGGAGAATTTGCTTGTAGATCAACGAACCCAGTCAAGAAGAAGCGCGAATTCCTAGTTATCTGCGAGAACATGAAGACCGACGGGGAGAGTGAAGAAGCGCTGAAGCTGAAGGCGTTCCCTTTTTCATTGTGTGATACAGCCTGGCATTGGCTGATGAGCTTACCAGCAGGATCTATTCGCACATGGGAGCAGCTCCAGAAGAAGTTCTTGGATAAGTTCTACCCCACAGCAAAGATTGCGCTTCTCAGAAGGGAATTGGCCGAACCTAGATAGGGCGTAGGAGAGTCACTATCAGAGTACTATGAGCGTTTCAGGGAGCTGGAAGCCAACTGCTACAATCATGGCCTGCCCCAACATGTGCTGATAGAGAATTTCCTAAACGGGCTACAACCAATGGAACTTAGACTGCTGAACGCATGTGCAGGTGGTGATATATGCAACATGTACCCGGAGGATGTATGGCAGATGATCGAGGACTCTACTGGACAGGTAAGGCATCAATTGACGCTCGAGAACAGTCGTGCGCGCGCCGTGCACCAGGTGGATTCCAGCGCTGAAATTAAGGAAATGAAAGCCATGCTGCAGAAACTGATGAGTGCGCAAGGCGCGCAACCAGTTGCGCCGAAGGTATGCGAGTTCTGTACGTCCACTGAGCACAAAACCGACGCATGTCCCACACTTTTCGAGGAATCAGGAGATGTCAATGCTCTAGGAGGATGGGACAATAGAGGACCGCAGAGGCAGAATCAACCGCGCTTTGGACTAGCCGCAAATGGATTCAGATGGAGGGAGGACAGCAATCCCCAAAGGCAGCCAGCAGAATATCGTGCACCTCAGCAGGCGCAGCAAGCATACAACCCACCGCACCGCCGCAATGACGCACCAGCACAGAATAACCAGCAACCGCGGCGCTCCTTAGAAGACATAGTGGGTCAGTTGGCAGACACCGTGCGCAAGAACGATGAAAAATATGACAAGAGGTTCGAGTCAATTGAGAAGCAGTTTTCGCAGATTGCTACCACGGTCTACGAGCTGAAAAAGAGCGATGGCAACTTGCCTTCGCAAGTGATCCAAAACCCTAAGGGAGGAGTTAACGCTGTAACGCTGAGGACTGGGCGCACAGTGGGGACAGCTCCAACCGCAAAGGAGCCCGCGCAGCCAGTTGCGCAACCTCCAGAGCCAGAACAGCTGGATGCGCAACCAGCCGCACCAACTACAAACCAACAGGGAGTGGTGCCAGGTATGATACAATCAGGACAAAAGAGTACTAATGCACCTGCACCTTTTCCTGTGCAGGCACCCTTAGCAAGAAAGGAGGCGCTGGACAAAGAGTTATACGAGTTATTCAGCAAGGTGGAAATAAACATTCCCCTGATTGAGGCAGTTCGGCAGATTCCTAGATATGCCAAGTTCTTGAAGGAGCTGTGCACAAACAAGAGGAGGAAGGGCGAGTGCGCGCAAGTAATGCTCAACGCACATGCATCAGCAATTGTGCAACACAAGGTACCACCTAAATGCCGGGATCCAGGTACGTTCACCATACCGTGCACCTTAGGTAAAACCACGGTAAGCAACTGCATGATTGATCTCGGTGCATCTATAAATGTGCTTCCTTACTCCTTGTATGTGTCATTGCACCTTGGTCCACTAAAGCCTGCAGGTCTCACCATCCAATTAGCAAATCGGTTGTGCAAAAAACCAACGGGCATGATAGAGGACGTTCTTGTCCGAGTAGGAGAGCTGATGTTCCCAGCAGATTTCTACGTCTTGGAAATGGAGGGTGAGCCGAGCAAGGGAAGTGCGCAAATCCTACTAGGCAGACCATTTCTGATGACAGCGCGCACAAAGATAGACGTATGGAAAGGCATGCTCTCAATGGAGGTAGATGGCGAGGAGATTCACTTTAACATTTTCAAGGGGATGCAGCACCCTCATGAGGACGCCACAGTGCACCCATTAGATAGTATGGACGACTTGGTTGCGCATGCGCAGTGTGCGAGCGCAATAGGGGAGCCTGTGCCATTGACACAGACAGAGTTGGAGGAACAAGATGATAAGCTGAGCAGCACAGAATCAGTGTCCAGACAGGTATGTGATCTGGTTAATGTTTGCGCTACTAACAGAATCTTGCCTTCTATTGAACAGGCACCCAAGGTTGAGCTGAAGCAATTGCCCGAGCACTTAAAGTACATCATCCTAGGCAATGAGGACACCCTGTCTGCCATTATAAAGAAAGGATTAGAGGAGGAGCAGGAGGCGCGATTATAGGAGGTGCTGTGCAAGAACCAGCACGCCATAGGATGGACATTGGCTGACTTGCGCGGAGTAAGCCCTGATGTGTGCATGCACAGAATTCTGCTGGAAAATGATGCCAAACCATCCAGGGAACCTCAGCGCAGACTGTCCGATTATGATGGAGGTAGTACAGAAGGAGATCCTGAAGCTGCTTGACGCAGGGTGCAATATACCCGATTTCAGATAGCAAGTGGGTGAGTCCAGTGCACGTTGTGCCAAAGAAAGGAGGCATCACAGTAGAGGAGAATGCGCAAGGCGAGCTAGTTCCCAAGCGCATACAGACTAGATGGCGCATGTGCATTGATTACAGGAAGCTAAACGCAGTCACGTGCAAGGATCATTTCCCGCTACCATTCATGGACCAGATGCTCGACCGGTTGGCGGGAAAGCCACATTTTTGCTTCTTGGAGGGTTACTCAAGGTACAATCAGATCCCTATTGCCGCGGAGGATCAGGAGAAGACAACCTTTACGTGTCCATTCGGTACCTTTGCGTTCCGGCGCATGTCGTTTGGGCTGTGTAATGCGCCAGGTACGTTCCAACGCTTAGTCATGAGCATTTTCTCTGATATGATTGGTTTATGTATTGAGGTATTCATGGATGACTTCACTGTGCATGGTGAGACGTTTGATGCATGCTTGGATAATCTTGATAAGGTCTTAGCGCGCTGCATTACCAATTAGTTCTCAATTATGAAAAATGTCACTTTATGGTGTCACATGGAGTAGTCTTAGGACATATCGTCTCGCAGGAAAGAATTGAGGTCGATAAAGCATAAATTGATCTTATCTCAAATCTGCCTTATTCCACTAATGTGCGCGACGTTAAGTCGTTTCTTGGGCATGCAGGGTTCTATAGGCGCTTTATTAAAGATTTTTCTAAAATATGTATCCCATTGTCTAACCTCCTTCAAAAGGATGTGCGCTTTAAGTTAACTCATGAGTGCAGGAATGCTTTTGATAAGTTAAAGGATGCGCTGACCAGTGCGCCAGTGATGCGCGCACCAGACTGGAACCTACCATTTGAGCTGATGTGCGATACCAGTGACTACGCTGTAGGCGCCGTACTTGGCCAGCGCGTGGATAAGAGGCCGCATGCTATCTATTATGCATCGCGCACACTAGACACTGCGCAGAGGAACTACACCACGACCGAGAAGGAACTTCTGGCAATCGTGTTTGCGCTGGAGAAGTTCCACGCATATGTTCTGGGCGCTAAAGTCACTGTCACTGACCACGCTGCTATCCGCTACCTGATGAGCAAGAAAGAGACTAAGCCGCGCCTGATGCGCTGGTTGCTGCTGCTCCAAGAGTTCGATTTAGAGATGAAAGATAAGAAGGGAACGAAAAACACTGTTGCTGATCACCTAAGTAGGATAGTGAAGGAAGAGGAGCCAGGGCAGATCACGGAGACATTCCCTGACGAGCACCTGATGGCGCTGAACGGTAAGGTACCATGGTATGCGCATATTGCAAATTACCTGGTCACAGGTGCGTTTCCTCCTCATTTCACTAAAAGTCAATGCATGAGGTTAAAACATGAGTCTAAATATTACGTTTGGGATGATCCATACATGCTTAGAATAGGCCCTGATCAGATCTTGAGGCGATGTGTTCCTGAGCATGAGATGAGCTCTGTTTTGAGATTTTGTCATGCGCACGCGTGCGGAGGACACTTTTGGTCCAAAGCGCACGAGTAGGAAAATCCTAGATTGTGGTTTTTATTAGCCCGCACTTATTTCGTGACTCATATAACCACTGCAGGGCTTGTGACAGGTGTCAGCGCACAGGAAATATCTCAGCGCGCAATGAGATGCCACAGACACCTATACTGGTAGACGAAGTGTTCGATTTGTGGGGAATTGACTTCATGGGGCCGTTTCCGCCATCTTGACTTCATGGGGCCGTTTCCGCCATCTTGTGGATACTAGTTGCGGTAGACTATGTCTCGAAGTGGGTCGAAGCTAAGGCCACACGCAAGGATGATGGCAAGACGGTCGTTGAGTTTTTAAGAACTAACATTTTCTGCAAGTACGGAGTACCTAAGGCAATAATCAGCGACCAGGGGACGCACTTCTGCAACAGAATAGTGGCGTAAGTACTAAAGCATTATGGGGTGCGCCACAAGACGTCCACTGCCTACCATCCTCAAACGAATGGCCAGGCCGAGGTTTCCAACAGAGAAATCAAGCTCATTCTTGAGAAAACCGAGAGACCTTCGCGCAAAGACTGGAGCCAGTGGCTGGACGATGCACTCGGGGCATATAGGACTGCGCACAAGACACCGATTGGGACTTCACCATTTCGGTTGGTGTATGAAAAAGCGTGCCACCTGCCAGTGGAGTTGGAACACAAGGCATACTGGGCATTGCGCGTTTGCAATCTGAACCTCGATGAGGCTGGTAAGGAGCGCGCATTTGAGTTAAGCGAGCTAGAGGAGCTGCGCTTGGATGCATATGAGGGGTTGCGCGACTACAAAGCACGCACGAAAGCATTTCACGATAAGTACATCCTCAGACGCACCTTCGAGCTAGGAGACCGAGTGCTGTTGTTCTCCTCACGCCTAAAACTGATGCCTGGGAAGCTGCGTAGCAAGTGGATGGGACCTTACACGGTCACAAAGGTTTTCCCGTATGGAACTATCGAGTTAGAGAACGAGAGCAAGCATCGCTTTCAGGTTAATGGGCAAAGAGTCAAGAAATACTTGGGAGAACGGTGGGATGAGGGCACACGCGAAGTTGATTTGGCGGAACCAGAAATAGAAGATGCGCAAGCTGCTGCGCCAGGAATACAACCTGCTGCACCGGAGGGAGAACTAGGAGCTACTGATTATATATCTTCTCCCTCACTGATTAACCTCGTTACTTATGATGTGCCACACGATTTTGGCCACACTGACCACCTATTTGTTCCTTTGCGCAGGACTAAAGAAGACATATCACACAAAGACGCACCAGAGCGCGCAGGAGCAAGTGTGGGGGTGGTCCGAAGCACGAACTTGAGCAAGTAACGAGGTACTGTCGAGCCAGAACGTTAAACAAAGGCACTTGTCGGGAGGTAACCCGACACGTTTTCCACATTTTAGTTTTACACGTTTTTAGGATTTGCATTTTAGCTAGTTCAGCACTTGCATTTTTTTTCTTTTCCTTGAGTCACGTAGCAATGCGCGAGTCAGTGCGCAGGACAGATGATCAGGTCAGGGGGTATATAAGGGCAGGTACTTAGAAAAATCCGGACATTCTGCAATTTCGACCGTTAAACACTCTGCACTGCTGCCAGCCAATCTTTGCCGTCCGCCCACCGTTTCCAGCATTCTCTAGAGAGATTTGAGGAGCACAACAACACCAGCACACTAGGTAACCTCTCATTCCTTGTTTCAGTCATTTTAGTGAGGGTTTGGTGAAGAAACCCGACTGAGAACGTAACCCTATGATCAAAACCGCACCTAGGTAGCTCGCTCCGTTTGGTGATTTCTTTGCTGGGTTTTATTGACGCGAGTGAGGCGCCCATCTGGTAGGAATTTGAGGGTTTGATTTGAAGTTCTATTTTTGGGATTCTTAGTAGAACGTTGACTACAGTTGACCGCTGCAAATATGAGGCCAGCCGAGGACCAGGACACCCCAGCATCTTTCGCCCGGAAGTACGATGCCTTTTGGAGGCTGGACATGTATGGCACACCGTGCATCAGCAGGGACTTCCTGCGCGAGATGGGCTTAGAGGAATTGGTCACGGAAAAGCTCGCGCAGGCTGGCTGAGAAGCGCTAATGGACTTAGAAAGCGCAGCCGACAAAGAGGACACCTGTGAGTTCCTAGCGTCCCTGCGGATCCAAGACTTAGAGATCCGGTATCGAGACCGAGGGGTGTGGTACATTGCATCGGCCAAGAGGTTGAAGCGCACCCTGCGGTGTGACAAGGTGCGCGAGCACGAGGTGGATACGCACACCAATCAGAAGGCATGGGGCGAGATGGTGACGGGCAAACCGTTTGCCGTTGGGCGCAGCCGAGGGCGTGAGCTGCGCGACCCCTATATGTATTACATGTGGCGCATGGTCGCGTACGCAGTCATTGAACGCTATAACGGTGCGGCGAAGGTCAGCCTGCTTGATATGGATGTACTGAAGGGGTTGTATTATGGGAAGAAGGTGAGGTTCGTGTCGGACATGGTAGTGCACTGGGAGCGGCTCAGCACCAAGGGCCCGCTCACTATTTGAGGTGTGGTTACGCATTTGCTGCGTGGGCTGAGCACACAGTTGTTCCAGCCGTTCCTCTTGACCGTGCTCAGATGCTGCAGTACCGGGCGGTCACTGCTAAGGGAGACGGGTCCTTGGAATGGTGTTACCGGCTGCAGGCTGCTAGGGCACCGAGGCACGCGGCAATCAGAGGAGCGCCCGCAGAGAGTAGTGCGCGGCAAGAGGAAGCTGCTGCCGAGGAGAAAATGGAGAATGTAGAGGCACCGGTCGTGCCGTCAGCTAGGCGCATGAGGACGCGCGCTCAGACTGGAGCGCGCGCGCGGGCGAGTGGACCGCCAGGGGAAGTTGTCACCATTGACATCAGAGATTCTCCCCCGCGCGCGCCAGCAAAGCGGCGCAGACAGGATTCTGAGGAGGCGCCAGCAGAGCAGCGCATGTTGTTCAACGTCATGCGCGTGCTGGAGTACTTGGCGCCAGAGGAGGCAGATTTAAGCATCAATCCACCAGCAGGGTGGCAATTTGGAGTCCCCATTCCCCCTCTCCTCAGTCTGCGCAAGCCACCTCCAGGGTCACCTTCAGAGCAGCGCCAGCCAACCAGTTCTCCCGCGCAGTCACTAGCCCAATCCGCAATGCGCACCCCAGTCATGGACCCACAGCCACTGCCATCAGAGCCCCCTCAGCAACCCTCTGCCCAGATAATCCGATCGCCCTCTGAGGTCACCCCCGTCAAAGAATTAAGTTCAGATTCAATATGGGAGACCGACTCGGACGAGGCGCCCGTAGCCCAGGCCGCAGCAGTATCAGTTGCGCCGCCATCCTCCAGCTCAGAATATGAGACAGAGACAGAGTCCATGGACGAGGAGGCACAAGGGTCTGCCCAGGACTCCAGCTCAGAGGAAGCACTGACATTTTGATTTGGCCGAATCAATTTATGGGGCTGCCCGAATCACTTGATTCGGGGAGAATTCGCTTGTAGATCAAATCTGGGCAGACTGACCTCATCATCATCAAAGGCTTGCCGAGCGCGCGATTCTTATCCGTTTGAGGCGTTCCATAGCTTGTTGGAAATCTAATTCAAACATCTACAACTACCTAGTTTACGTCAAGACGTGATTCGAAGGTTTAAAGTATCAAACAAGCGAGTTTCTAACGCTACACGTGGGCGAATCAAAAGTGATTCGGCCAAGGAGAAGGATTTCATCTCATGGACCAAGGTTTCACCGAAACAAATAAGGGTTGATCGAATCAAAAAGTGATTCGGCCAAGAGAAAGTGATTCGCCCAGCTTAAAAGAGCACTGAGATAGTGATTCGCCCGAATCACCTGCAGAGTGACCTATTCACCTTGGAAGGCTTGCTGAGTACATGATTCTTATCCGATTGGGGCGTGCTATAGCTTGTTGGAAAGATAATTCAAAAGGCTACAACTTTGGAATCAAGACGTAATTCGAATGTTTAAAGGGTAAAAAAGGCAAGAATCTAGCACTGCAAAGTTGATTCGGGCACCGCGGGTGATTTGGTAATTTCCAGAAACAGTATAAATAGAAGAAGAGGAGAAAAATCAAGGGTGCCTTGGGGTGCCTAGGGTTCCTCTCACGGGACGAAACCCTAATTGGAGAACATGAAGAATTGTCAAGAATTCGGAGAAGACATCATCAATCGAAGACTCTATATCAACCCCTTACTCATTCTCTAAACCCTAGTTCTCTACTTCTTTACTTTCCCTTATTGAACTATTTCATTAAGTTTTGTTTCAAACTCACCATGAGTGACACATGAGTGAGTAGTTGTTTAGTAGTTGGGATTCTTATGGATCCCTTAGGTTTGATTGTAATGCAAGACTTGTCTTTTTATCTATATGAGTGAAGTTTGGTTGAAAATTGTTATGCTTGTTCTTCATATCAATTTTGTGCACACCAAGTGTTTGACGAAATACCTAAGTGAGTATGAATTGATAAAACACCCAGGGATGGAATGAGAGTTGAACTTAGGTTCTTTAGGAGATCAAGCATGATTATTTTAGGTTGCGTGTGTGCGCGAGAGTGACATACGCATTTGATCGTGCGTCGTTGTACGCGTCAAATTAATCCTTCCTTCTCCACTTAGTATAGCAGCTAAGTCAGGGTCGATCCCACAAGGAGCGTGCAGACTCGTCTTAGCTAGCAACCTACAACTTACGAAATTGGGGTTGTGAGTGATTGAGTTGCGCAGGTGCGCGAATGAACAGTAGTGAAGGCAGAATTGCACGATACGTGCGCAGGCAGTAGATTTTAAGTACTATGACTATGAAGAGTATCGGTACGGACAATCCTCTATGAATGTAACCCTTATCATCGACTCTAAACATCTATAGTGCAGTTCTACTTAAGTTAGTGACCGATCAAGGCTTCCTAACGTGCGCGCATGTTCCAATCAAAGTCCATGAAGCTATTAATTCCTGAAACTAGTCTAAGCAGCCACGAATCCTATCACAGTAGCAGCTGATTATCCTAGTGCGTCACTCCTAGTTGTCACCGTCAAGCTATCAACTAGTTTAACATACAATAACAAGCAGTTAGAATAAGATTGCGGTTCAAGGCTTCTCCTATTCGCACAACTAATTATCACCCATAAGCATAGAATTAATATAAGTAGACGAACTAAGCATTAAGCTCAAGTCTCAAAGGGAATACTTCATAGAATCATGCCCAACCGATACAAAGTGTTTAGCTAGACATGCTAGAAACAAACATCATAGAAATAATAATTAAAACTAAAGCAGCAAGAGAAAACGTAGCAGGTTGGCACAATTGCGCGTTGCTGTTCTCTGTTGGTGCAGGTGGTTCGCGCAGATTCTGGTTGAAGTAGCTCGTGTGTTTTGCTACTGTGTGTCCTTCTCTCTATCTGCTCTCTCTCTCTCTCAAACCCTAGCTTCCCTCCTCTTATATAGTGGTCTTGAAGCCCATGGAATGCTTAGATTTGGCCCGAGAGACTTTTAGCAACTTCCCAAATCTAGGAGATCAATATTTAGAAACTCTGCCATTCTGCGCATGCTGATTGCGCTAGTTGCTTCGCGCAGTCGGTTTGCGCACTGTAGTCGGAATCAGCTATCTCCTTTTGCGCTACTAGCCCCGCAGGTCGTGCATTGCGCTCTAAAAACGTCCGTTAGCGCACATCTGACTTATGCTCCTGTTTTATCCTGAAATACAAAAATACCGAAAACCAGTAATCTCGTACACAAAATAATGCAAACAAGCATAGTGTAAAGATCTAAATAGCGCATATAACTAGGTTCAATCAAATCCCCCACACTTGCCCTTGTTCGTCCTGAACAAGTACTGAAGCACAGATACTTTTACCACTCTGAAGTCTAGCGCACAGCCTTATACTCATGCGCGATCCGCACAGTGATTCACCCTGCGCTGCTCTATCACCTACGCGCACAAACCCTTAACAATTCTAATATAGTAATTTCGAAATTTGTTACCTCTCAGCCAGGATGCAATTTAATTCGGATGATTCGGAGATAGCTCTTCATAGGCTCCTGGTTGTCGGTCCCTACTCCGATTTCTGGTACGTGGATAATCGCGCAGGTTTCTTCAGGTGCGTGATTCATTCGCGCGCTTCTTGGGAACTCAAGCCTTTCGTCCTTGACGATTTTTACTTTTGGACTTGTGCATGCGCTGATATGGAGTTGTGTGCGCACGCTAATTCTTTTTCCTTGCATATATCGTCAACTGATTTCTTATTTTTATACGGCTTCGTCCACTCTTCTTATATTCCCAGAACGTTTCCAGTCTCGGCCTTCGGATAGCAGCTATGGAACAACGTCCCACTCTCCCTCCTTGGTCTACTTGCGCAGGTCAGCGCACGCGTTTACACCCGCGCCCACTTTCCTACACTCAATTTCCAGAGGAAAGGTAGTCTGTTTTCCCACCTCGCCACGCTTTGGGTATTCGCCTTTGGCATCTGCGTGGCTAAGTGCGCTCTATTGTTCCGAAGGTTGCGAAGCACCGACCTCCACTAGCGCTTTTAGCCATGTACCTTACTCTCGAAGCAAAAACGACTAACCGCCTCTCTAGAGCGCACTTAGCCACGCGTGTCAACTCCACATCCCTGAATATCCCAACTAAAAAGACAAAAATCGAAAAAATTATACTAAATCGGTTAATGGCAGTGCATGTAGGATGAATAAGGCAAAACAAGTCGAAAGGTGTGCGCAATCCGCACACAAGCGCACAACCACTGGTATTTCCTATACTGCACTAACTAAGCTAAACTACAATGATAAATATGAAATGTAAATGTAACGCCCCCCCCCCCCCCCCCCACACTTAAACAGAGACGTGTCCCCATGACTCAAGCTCAAGCGCAACGGGGAGCGCACACATGCAAGCTACTAGGACAACTAAGAACTAAAAATGAAATGCATCATGAAAATGAAAAACAAAGTCAATGCAGCAAATGAAACTCGGTCAGGGGTTCACAAAATATCCACACAAAATAGGAACAGAATATCCAATGATAGTTTTCAAAAGCAACAACGACAACCCGAAATGATTTGTGCCTAGCCCTCTGCTGCGCTCTAAAGGTCCTCTGAGCTGGAGTCCTGCGCAGACCCTTGTGCCTCCTCGTCCATGGACTCTGTCTCTGTCTCATACTCAGAGCTGGAGGATGGCTGTGTGATAGAGCCTATTTATACGCACTATTTAGATCCTAACACTGTGCCTGTTTGCATTAATTTGTGTACAAGATTACTGGTTTCCGGTGTTTTTGTATTCCAGGGCAAAACAAGGGCCTAAGTCGGATACGCGCTAATAGGCGCGTTTAAGGAGCACAACACACAGCCTGCGGAGCTAGCGGCGCAAACAGGATAGGAAGTGGCTGATTCAGACTGCGGTGCGCAGACCGACTGCGCGAACCAATGTGCGCAGTGAGCCATGCGCAGGATGTTGGTGTTTCCAAATCTTGAACACCATAGGATTTGGAAGTTGCCAGGATTGTCCTCATGAGCAGTATATAAAGAGAGGAAGGCTAGGGTTTGAAAAAGAACACAACAACACACGAGAGAGAGCCAGAACTGAAAAACACACGAGCTGCTGCGAGGACCTGCGATAGCCGACTGCGCAAACCGAGACACAGCAACCTGCACGCACCTGCTTGTTACTGTTTTCTTGGACACTTTAGCTTTGTATCTATTGCGCTAACCGAGACACAACAACCTGCACGTACCTATTACTATGATGTTTACTACTAGCATGTCTAGCTAAACGCTTTGTATCGGTTGGGCATGATTCTATGAGTATTTCCTTTGAGACTTATGCTTAATGCATAGTTTGTTTGCTTGTATTAATTCTGTGCACACGGTTGACAGCTAGTTGCATGAGTAGGGGAAGCCTTGAACCGCAATCTTACTCTTACTACTTGTTGTTATATGTTAAACTAGTTGGTAGCTTGACGGTGACAACTAGGAGTAACGCGCTAGGATAATCAACTGCTACTGTGACAAGATTCGTAGCTGCTTAGACTAGTTTCAAGAATTAATAGCTCATGAACATTGATCGGAACATGCGCACATGTTAGGAAGCCTTGATCGGACACTAACTTCAGTAAATTGAGCTATAGACGTTTAGAATCGATGATAACGAATACATTCATAGAGGATTGTCTGCACCGATACTTTTCATAGTCATCGTACTTAATCTCTTCTGCCTGCGCACGTCTAGTGCAATTCTGCTTTCAACTACTGTTCATTCGCGCACCTGCGCAACCCAATCACTCACAACCCCAATTTTCGTAAGTTGTAGGTTGCTAGCTATAATGAGTCTGCTTGCTCCTTGTGGGATCGACCCTGACTTAGCCGCTATACTAAGTGGAGAAGGAAGGATTAATTTGACGCGTACAACGACGCGCGATCAAATTTTGGCGCCGTTGCCGGGGAGCAACACAGATAAGTTTTAACTAGTTTAAGTTTTCTTTTACAGTAGTTAGTTATTTAGGTTTGCTTTATTTTCTTCGTTGTTGCTTCTGACAGCGCAATCAACATCAGCCTGCGCAACCTTGAAACAGTTGCGCTGCGCAGGTTATAGTTGCGCACTGACAGACGCGACAGCTTAGTTGTCTTTTAATTTTGTTTTCTTTGAGATTTAGAACAGGTCATGGAGGATAACAATGTCATTGGAGATAACTTAGGGGACAGAACCCCAGACAATGCAGGAGCAGATAACCGCGCAGTTCGGTTCAGAGAGGAAGTGCAGCGCGTAGTTGAAGCAAGGATGGCCGCTGAAGATGGCAGCTCCAATCACGGTTAACCAGCCATGGTGCATAGTGCTTCCACCAGACGGTCATTTTGAGCTAAGGAGCTCACTCATTCATCACATGCCCAAGTTTCACGGGATGAACAACGAGAACCCAGTCAAGCATGTGCGAGAATTCCTAGTTATTTGCGAGCACATGAAGGCCGAAGGGGAGAGCGACGAAGCGCTGAAGATGAAGGCATTCCCTTTTTCATTGTGTGATACGGCCAGGCATTGGCTGATGAGCTTACCAACAGGATCTATTCACACATGGGAGCAGCTGCAGAAGAAGTTCTTGGACAAATTCTATCCTGCAGCCAAGATCGCGCTACTCAGGAGGGAGTTGGCCGCACCTAGGCAGGGCGCAGAAGAATCACTATCGGAGCATTATGAGCGTTTCAGGGAGCTGGAGGCTAACTGCTACAATCACGGCCTGCCCCAGAATGTGCTGATAAAGAATTTCCTAAACGGATTGCTACCCATGGAGCTGAGATTATTGAATGCATGCGCAGGAGACGACATTTGCAACATGTACCCAGAGGACGCGTGGCAGCTGATAGAAGACTCTGCTGGACAGGTAAGACATCAGCTAACACTTGAGAATAGTCGTGCTCGTTCTGTGCATCGGGTAGAAACAAGCGCTGAGATAAAGGAGATGAAGGCCATGCTGCAGAAGTTGATGAATGCGCAGGGGGCGCAACCAGCTGCGCCAAAGGCATGTGAGTTCTGTACGTCCACTGAGCACAAAACCGATGCACGTCCCACACTTTTTGAGGAATCAGGAGACGTCAATGCTCTAGGAGGATGGGACAAGAGAGGGCCGCAGAGGCAGAATCAGCGCGTTTCGGACTAGCCGCAAATGGGTTCAGATGGAAGGCGGACAACAATTTCCAGAGGCAGTCCGCGGAGCAGGCGCACCACAGCAGACGCAACAAGCTGCGCCCTACGATCCACCGCATCGCTGCACTGACGCGCCAGCGCAAAATAACCAGCAGCCGCGGCGATCCTTAGAAGATATCGTGGGGCAGCTAGCAGCTAGCAGACACAGTGCACAAGAATGATGAGAAGTATGACAAGAGGTTCGAGTCCATTGAAAAGCAGCTGTCACAGATCGCTACCACGGTGTATGAGCTGAAAAAGAGCGATGGCAACCTGCCTTCACAAGTGATTCAGAATCCCAAGGGAGGAGTCAACGCAGTGACACTGAGGACTGGGCGCACAGTAGGAACAGAGCGGACCGCAAAGGCGCCCGCGCAACCAGTTGCGCAAGCTCCAGAACCAGCAGAGCCGGATGCGAACCAGCAGCGCAAGCCACAAACCAGCAAGGCGAGGCGCCAGGTATGGCGCAATCGAAAGACAAAGACATGAATCATACTAACATACCTGCAACTTTTCCTGTACAGGCACCATTGGCTAGGAAGGAGGCGCTTGATAAAGAGCTCTACGAGTTATTCAGTAAGGTGGAAATAAACATTCCCCTTATTGAAGCAGTTCGGCAGATCCCTAGGTACGCCTAGTTCTTAAAGGAGTTGTGCACAAACAAGAGGAGGAAAGGCGAGTGCGCACAAGTAATGCTAAATGCGCAGGCCTCAGCAATCGTGCAACATAAGGTACCACCTAAATGCCGGGATCCAGGTACGTTCACCATTCCATGCACTTTAGGTAAGACCACGGTAAGTAACTGCATGATTGATTTAGGCGCATCTATAAATGTGCTTCCCTATTCCTTGTATGCGTCACTGCGCCTTGGTCCACTAAAGCCTGCAGGTCTCACCATTCAACTAGCAGATCGGTCGTACAAGCAACCGACGGACATGATAGAGGACGTCGTCGTCCGAGTAGGAGAGCTGGTGCTTCCAGCAAATTTCTATGTCCTAGGGATGGAGGGTGAGTCGAGCAAAGGAAGTGCGCAGATCCTATTGGGCAGACCATTTCTGATGACAACTCGCACAAAGATTGACGTGTGGAGGGGTACGCTCTCAATGGAGGTCGATGACGAAGAGATTCACTTTAACATATTTAAAGGGATGCAGCACCCTCATGAGGACGCCACAGTGCACGCGTTGGACAGCATAGATGACTTGGTTGCAGATGCGCAATGTGCGAGCACAGCAGAAGGACATGAGCCGCTGCACAGGCAGAAATGGAGGCGCAAGAGGCTGAGCTGAGCAGTGCTGAACCAGTATCCAGACAGGTACACAATATCGTTAATGTCTGCACTGCTAATAAAATCTTGCCCTCTATTGAACAGGAACCCAAGGTCGAGCTGAAGCAACTCCCCGAGCACCTCAAATACATATTCTTGGGAAGTGAGGACACCCTGCCGGTAATCATAAAGAAAGGATTAGAAGAGGAGCAGGAGACACGGTTACAGGAGGTGCTGCGTAAGAACCAGCGCGCTATAGGATGGACACTTGCTGACCTGCGCGGAGTGAGCCCGAACGTATGCATGCACAGGATTCTATTGGAAGATGGTGCCAAACCATCCAGGGAGCCACAGCGCAGATTGAATTCGAATATGATGGAGGTGGTACAGAAGGAGATCCTGAAGCTGCTTGACGCAGGAGTCATTTGCCCAATCTCGGACAGCAAATGGGTGAGTCCAGTGCACGTTGTGCCGAAGAAAGGAGGAATCACAGTAGAGGAGAATGCGCAGAGCGAGCTAGTTCCCAAGCGCATGCAAACTGGATGGCGCATGTGCATCGACTACAGAAAGCTTAACGCAGTCACGCGCAAGGATCATTTTCCGTTGCCCTTCATGGACCAGATGCTAGATCGATTAGCGGGGAAGCCATACTTTTGCTTCCTGGACGGGTACTCAGGGTACAATCAGATACCCATTGCTGCGGAGGATCAAGAGAAAACTACGTTTACCTGCCCATTCGGTACGTTTGCGTTTCGGCGCATGTCATTTGGGTTGTGTAACGCGCCAGGTACGTTCCAACGTCTAGTCATGAGCATCTTTTCTGATATGATTGGTATATGCATAGAGGTGTTCATGGATGAATTTACTGTGTACGGAGGTACCTTTGACGCATGCTTAATTAATCTTGATAAGGTCTTAGCGCGCTGCATTACAAAAAACCTAGTGCTCAATTATGAAAAATGTCATTTTATGGTATCACATGGAGTAGTACTAGGACATATTATCTCGCAGGAGGGGATCAAGGTAGATAAGGCCAAAATAGATCTTATTTCTAACCTGCCTTATTCCACTAACGTGCGCGATGTCAAATCATTCCTTGGGCATGCAGGGTTTTACAGGCGTTTCATAAAAGATTTTTCTAAGATTTGTATACCCCTATCTAACCTCTTGCAAAAGGATGAGTGTTTCGAATTCACTGATGAGTGCAGGGCTGCTTTTGACAAGCTGAAGGAGGCACTGACGAGTGCGTCAGTGTTGCGCACTCCAGACTGGAGCCTGCCGTTCGAACTGATGTGCGACGCGAGTGACTATGCAGTAGGTGCAGTTCTGGGACAGCGCATGGACAAGAAGCCACATGCCATCTATTATGCATCGCGCACACTGGACGCTGCGCAGAGGAACTACACCACCACGGAGAAGGAACTTCTGGCAATCGTGTTTGCACTGGAGAAGTTCCACCCATATGTTCTAGGCGCCAGAGTCATCGTCTACATAGACCACGCAGCAATCCGTTACCTGAAGTCCAAGAAGGAGACTAAGCCGCGCCTGATGCGCTGGGTGCTCCTACTTCAGGAATTCGACTTGGAAATCAAGGATAAGAAGGGAACGGAGAACACAGTCGCTGACCACCTGAGCAGGATCGTGAAAGAGGAGGAGCCAGGGCGGATCACGGAGACATTCCCTGACGAGCATCTGATGGCGCTGACAGGTAAGGTACCATGGTATGCGCACATTGCGAATTACCTGGTCACAGGTACGTTTCCTCCTTATTTCACTAAAACCCAATGCATGAGATTAAAGCATGAGTCCAGGTATTACATTTGGGATGATCCGTATATGCTCAAAATAGGACCTGATCAGATTTTGAGGCGATGCGTACCTGACCATGAAATAAACTCGGTTTTAATGTTTTGTCATGCACACGCATGTGGAGGACACTTTGGTCCAAAGCGCACGAGCAGAAAGATCCTGGATTGCGGATTTTATTGGCCACACTTGTTTAGCGACTCGTATAACCACTGTAGGAATTGTGACAGGTGCCAGCGCACAGGGGGAATATCAGCGCGCAATGAGATGCCGCAGTCGCCAATACTAGTGGATGAAGTATTCGATATTTGGGGGATTGACTTCATGGGGCCATTTCCTCCATCTTCCGGATATGAGTATATATTGGTCGCGGTGGATTATGTCTCCAAATGGGTTGAGGCTAACGCCACCCGGATGGATGATGGTAAGACGGTCGCTGACTTTTTGAGAACTAACATCTTTTGCAGGTACGGGGTGCCTAAGGCAATCATAAGCGACCAGGGGACGCATTTTGCAATAGGATAGTGGCGCAGGTATTCAAGCATTATGGAGTGCGCCACGAGACGTCCACCGCTTACCATCCTCAGACGAATGGCCAGGCCGAGGTTTCCAACTGAGAGATCAAGCGCATCCTGGAGAAAACTGTGAGACCGTCGCGCAAAGACTGAAGCCAGCGCCTTGACGATGTGCTATGGGCATAAAGAACTGCACATAAGACACCGATTGGGACTTCACCGTTTCGGTTGGTGTATGAAAAAGCGTGCCACCTGCCAGTGGAGTTGGAACACAAGGCATACTGAGCATTGCGCGTTTGCAATCTGAACCTCGATGAGGCTGGTAAGGAGCGCGCATTTGTGCTAAGCGAGTTGGAGGAACTGCGCCTAGGCTGGTAAGGCGCGCACAAAGGTTCTGTGTTTAACCAGATCACATACCTGTCTGGACACTGGTTCTGTGCTGCTCAGCTCATCATCTTATGCCTCCAACTCTGTCTATGCGAGTGGCGCAGGCTCCCCTGTTGCGCACGCACAACCAAGTCGTCCATACTGTCTAATGTGTGCACTGTGGCGTCCTCATGAGGGTGCTGCATCCCCTTAAAAATGTTAAAGTGAATCTCCTCGCCATCTACCTCCATTGAGAGCGTGCCTTTCCACACGTCTGTCTTTGTGCTCGCTGTCATCAGAAATGGTCTGCCCAGTAGGATTTGCGCGCTTCCCTTGCTCGGCTCACCCTCCATTTCCAAGACGTAGAAATCTGCTGGGAACACCAGCTGTCCCACTCGGACAAGAACGTCCTCTATCATGCCCGTCGGTTGTTTGCACGACTGATCTGCTAATTGGATGGTGACACCTGCAGGCTTTAGTGGACCAAGGTGCAATGACACATACAAGGAGTAAGGAAGCACATTTATAGATGCACCGAGATCAATCATGTAGTTGCTTACCGTGGTCTTACCTAAGGTGCATGGTATGGTGAACGTACCTGGATCCCGGCATTTAGGTGGTACCTTGTGTTGCACAATTGCTGATGCATGTGCGTTAAGCATTACTTGTGCGCACTCGCCTTTCCTTCTCTTGTTTGTGCACAATTCCTTCAAGAACTTGGCATATTTGGGAATCTGCCGAACTGCCTCAATCAGGGGGATGTTTACTTCCACCTTACTGAATAATTCGTATAACTCCTTGTCCAGCGCCTCCTTCCTTGCTAAAGGTGCCTGCACAGGAAAAGGTGCAGCTGCATTAGTATGACTGGTACTCTTTTCTCCTGATTGTATCATACCTGGAGCCACCCACTGTTGGTTCGTAGCTGGCGCGGCTGGTTGCGCATCTGGCTGTTCTGGCTCTGGAGGTTGCGCAACTGGCTGCGCGGGCTCCTTCGCAGGCGGAGCTATCCGAACTGTGCGCCCAGTCCTCAGTGTTACGGCGTTAACTCCTCCCTTAGGGTTTTGAATCACTTGCGAAGGCAGGTTGCCATCGCTCTTCTTCAACTCATAGACCATGGTAGCAATCTGTGACAACTGCTTCTCAATTGACTCGAACCTCTTGTCATACTTTTCATCGTTCTTGCGCACGGTGTCTGCTAACTGACCCACTATGGCTTCTAAGGAGCGCCGCGGTTGCTGGTTACTCTGTGCTGGTGCGTCATTGCGGCGGTGCGGTGGGTTGTATGCTTGCTGCGCCTCCTGAGGTGCGTGATATTCTGCTGGCTGCCTTTGGAGATTGCTGTCCTCCCTCCATTTGAATCCATTTGCGGCCAGTCCAAAGCGCGGCTGATTCTGCCTCTGCGGTCCTCTATTGCCCCATCCTCCTAGAGCATTTACATCTCCTGATTCCTCGAAAAGTGTGGGACATGCATCGGTTTTGTGCTCAGTGGACGTACAGAACTCGCATGCCTTCGGTGCAACTGGTTGCGTGCCTTGCGCACTCATCAGCTTCTGCAGCATGGCTTTCATTTCCTTTATTTCAGCACTGGAATCCACCTAATGCACAGCGCGCGCACGGCTGTTCTCGAGCGTCAATTGATGCCTCACCTGTCCAGCAGAGTCCTCGATCATCTGCCATACATCCTCCGGGTACATGTTGCATATGTCACCACCTGCGCATGCATTCAACAATCTAAGTTCCATCGGTTGTAGCCCGTTCAGGAAGTTCTCTATCAGCACATGTTGGAGCAGGCCATGATCATAGCAGTTGGCTTCCAGCTCCCTGAAATGCTCATAGTACTCTGATAGTGACTCTCCTACGCCCTGTCTAGGTGCGGCCAATTGCCTCCTAAGTAGCGCAATCTTTGCTGCGGGGTAGAACTTATCCAAGAACTTCTTCTGGAGCTGCTCCCATGTGCGAATAGATCCTGCTAGTAAGCTCATCAGCCAATGCCTGGCTGTATCACACAATGAAAAAGGGAACGCCTTCAGCTTCAGCGCTTCTTCACTCTCCCCGTCGGTTTTCATGTTCTCGCAGATAACTAGGAATTCGCGCACATGCTTGACTGGGTTCTCGTTGTTCATTCCATGAAACTTAGGCATATGATGAATGAATGAGCTCCGTAGTTCAAAATGCCCATCGGGTGGAAGCACTATGCACCACGGTTGGTTGTCTGTGATTGGAGCCGACATCTCGCGCACTGTTCTACGTCGCACAATCCTTGCGCGGGTTGCGCATTATATACTACCTCAGCGGCCATCCGAGCCTCAACTTCGCGCTGCACTTCCTCTCTGAACCGAGCTGCGCGGTTATCTGCCCTTGCGTTGTTAGGTCCCTCTGGGGTTCTGTCCCCTAAGTTATCGCCGATGACACTATTATTCTCCATGTCATGTTCTAAACTTCAAGTAAACGGAATTAAAAGAAACTAGGTTGTTGCCCCTGTCGGCGCGCAACTATGATCTGCCCAGCGCAACTGTTTCAAGGTTGCGCAGGCTGATGTTGATTGCGTACTGGCAGAAACACCAACGAAAAATAAAAAGAAATAACTAACTACTGTAAAAGAAAACTTGACCTAGTTAAACTTATCTGTGTTGCTCCCCGGCAACGGCGCCAAAATTTGATCGCGCGTCATTGTACGCGTCAAATTAATGCTTCCTTCTCCACTTAGTATAGCGGTTAAGTCAGGGTCGATCCCACAAGGAGCGTGCAGACTCGTCTTAGCTAGTAACCTACAACTTACAAAATTGGGGTTGTGAGTGATTGGATTGCGCAGGTGCGCGAATGAACAGTAGTGAAGGCAGAATTGCACGATACGTGCGCAGGCAGTAGATTTTAAGTACTATGACTATGAAGAGTATCGGTACGGACAATCCTCTATGAATGTAACCCTTATCATCGACTCTAAACATCTATAGTGCAGTTCTACTTAAGTTAGTGTCCGATCAAGGCTTCCTAACGTGCGCGCATGTTCCGATCAAATTCCATGAGCTATTAATTCCTGAAACTAGTCTAAGCAGCCACGAATCCTATCACCGTAGCAGCTGATTATCCTAGTGCGTTACTTCTAGTTGTCACCGTTAAGTTATCAACTAGTTTAACATACAATAACAAGCAGTTAGAATAAGATTGCGGTTCAAGGCTTCTCTTATTCGCACAACTAATTATCACCCATATGCATAGAATTAATATAAGTAGACGAACTAAGCATTAACTCAAGTCTCAAAGGAAATACTTCATAGAATCATGCCCAACCGATACAAAATGTTTAGCTAGACATGCTAGAAACAAACATCATAGAAATAATAACTAAAACTAAAGCAGCAAGAGAAAACATACCAGGTTGGCACAATTGCGCGTTGCTGTTCTCGGCTGGCACAGGTGGTTCGCGCAGATTCTGGCTGAAGTAGCTCGTGTGTTTTGCTGCTGTGTGTCCTTCTCTCTATCTGCTCTCTCTCTCTCTCTCAAACCCTAGCTTCCCTCCTCTTATATAGTGGTCTTGAAGCCCATGGAATGCTTAGATTTGGCCCGAGAGACTTTTAGCAACTTCCTAAATCTAGGAGATCAATATTTAGAAACTCTGCCATTCTGCGCACGCGGATTGCACTACTTGCTTCGCGCAGTCGGTTTGCGCACTGTAGTCCGAATCAGCTATCTCCTTTTGCGCTGCTAGCCCCACAGGTCGTGCATTGCGCTCTAAAAACGTCCGTTAGCGCACATCTGACATATGCTCCTGTTTTATTTTGAAATACAAAAATACCGAAAACCAGTAATCTTGTACACAAAATAATGCAAACAAGCACAGTGTTAAGATCTAAATAGCGCATATAACTAGGCTCTATCAAATCCCCCACACAGGCTCTATCAGCATTCCACTAGGCTAAGTATTGAGCGACTCTAGTTAACTACCAATAGACCGAGAGGTTGAGATTAGAAGACTTTAGTTGTACGCAGTTCAATAGAGCGAGAGTTTGAGAATCGTACTATTTAGGTATTATTCCTATTCTAAAGAAGGAGCGAGAGTTGAATTTAGAATGTGTGATACCTTAGCCTAGAACCATCACTCGAATTTAGTCATGATTTAGACAAGTTTTGTGTTGCTAATCGCATGAACTAGGGGTGAAATAGGATTCCGACTACGCTTTCTCTATTATTCTCTCTTGAACCGAATTCCACATTGTCATTAGTATTTGCTAGAGATACCTCGCTTAGAGGACAAACCCCCTTTTATTTAGTAGACTTGCATTAGGCATTACTAGCTAGCTTTAGACTAATCTAGGCTTTTCTCTTGGGTTCGATTCGAGGTCACTAGGATTATAAATATTGTCACCGTGATTGGACTAGTATTTTTACTACCACAAAAACCACAGCGTTTGAAAATGAGCCGCCAAAAGGTAAAGACTTCGGTGAGGGGTTGAAACCTTTTCCACCGAATCTAAGGTATGAATTCTTGGGACCAAACGAATCTTTACCCGTCATCGTAGAAGCTTCTTTGAATGATGTTGAAATTTCTAAATTGATGAATGTGTTGCATGAATATGAAGGTGCCATTGGGCACTCCATTGATGATTTGAAGGGGATTAACCCCGATGTGTGCATGCATAGATTTCGTTTGGAAGATAATGCGAAGCCTAGTCGTGAGTTCCTTAGGCGTCTAAATCCTAAGCTAGGAGAAGTTGTATTGAAGGAAGTCACAAAATTGCGAAATGCAGGGATTATTTATGATGTCCCAGATTCTGATTGGGTGAGCCCAATTCATGTGGTGCCTAAAAAGGGTGGTCTCACCGTGGTTAGAAATGAGAAGAATGAGGTGATACCTATGCGTACGGTCACGGGGTGGAGAATGTGCGTAGACTATAGGAAGTTAAATTCAGCCACTAAGAAAGATCACTTTCCTATTCCCTTTATAGATCAAATGTTAGAACGTCTAGCGGGACATGAATATTTCTATTTTCTTGATGGGTATAGTGGCTTCTTTCAAATTCCTATCCACCCCGATGACCAAGAAAAGACCAGATGTACTTGCCCCTACGACACATTTGCATATAGGAGGATGCCCTTTGGTCTTTGTAATGCTTCGGGAACTTTTCAACGTTGTATGATGTCCATTTTTGCTGAGTTTTTAGAGACATATATGGAAGTATTTATGGACGATTTTTCTGTGCATGGTTACTCATTTGATGATTGTCTCAGAAATTTGTCTAGTGTGTTGGCTAGGTGTATTGAGATGGACCTAGTACTAAATTGGGAGAAATGTCATTTTATGGTCAAAGAAGACATTGTGTTGGGACACCTTATGTCAAAAAGAGGAATTGAGGTCGATAGGGCTAAAATTGATGTTATTGAGAAGCTGCCACCGCTGAGAGATGCGAAAGGAATACGGAGTTTCCTTGGGCACACTGGATTTTATAGAAGGTTCATCAAGGACTTCTCGAAAATTGCTAAACCTCTTACAAATCTGCTATGTAATGAGGTAGAATTTAATTTCGATGAACCGTGCCATCAGGCATTTCAAACGCTAAAGACAGCTTTGATGTCCGCCTCGATAATTCAACTGCCGAATTGGGAGATTCTATTTGAACTGATGTGTGACGCTAACGATAGCGCTATTGGAGCGGTATTGGGTCAAAGGGTCGACAAGCGCTTGCACGTGATTTATTATGTGAGTAAAGCCCTTGACTCTACACAAGAAAATTATTCGACCATATAAAAAGAGATGCTTGCTATTGTTTATGCCTTCGAGAAATTCAGACAATACTCGGGTCCAAAACAATTGTCTACTTGGACCATGCAGCGATTAAATATCTTATGGCAAAGAAGGAGGCAAAGCCGAGACTAATCCGCTGGATTCTCCTTCTACAAGAGTTCGATGTTGAAATTAAAGATAAGAAAGGAGTGGAAAATGTCGTCGCGGATCACCTATCGAGGCTTGAGCAAATCAGTGGTGATGATGCTAAGAGTGTGCCGATTGAAGACTCTTTTATTGGCGAATATTAAGCAATGAGATGACGCAAGCCCCTTGGTATGCTGATTTCGTAAATTTTCTTGCTTGTGGTATTCTACCGGAAGGGGCAAATCACAATCAAAGGAAGAAATTTCTCCATGACGTGAACCGTTATTATTGGGATGAGCCATTTCTTTATAGGCTATGCACTGATGAGTTATACCGGTCATGCATCGCGGAGGATGATCAAAAGGGTATTTTGCGAAGCTGCCACTCTTCCCCATTTGGTGGACATGGCTCTAGCTCCAAAACAGCCGCAAAGGTTCTACAATGCGGTTTTTATTGGCCTACGTTGTCAAAGACGCGTATGAATTTGTAAAATCTTGTGACGCATGCCAACGTGCGTGACGAGATGCCGTAGAAGGGAATCCTTGAGGTAGAAATATTTGATGTTTGGGGGATAGACTTCATGGGATCATTCCCATCATCAAATGGGAACAAAAATATTTTGGTTGCCGTCAATTATGTCTCCAAATGGGTGGAAGCCGTCGCTGCTCCTTCTTGTGATGCTAATGTGGTAAAGAGACTTTTCACCAAAATAATATTTCCAAGGTTCGATGCGCCAAGGACAGTGATTAGCGATAATGGATCGCACTTTAAAGAAAAACAGTACGAGGCATTACTCCGAAAATATCACCCTCAAACCCGCGGGCAAGTTGAAGTCTCTAATGGCGAGATCAAGGCAATATTGGAGAAAATAATTAGTAGTTCTCGCAAGGATTGGTCCTCAAAGCTTGATGAAGCATTATGGGCTTACCGAACGGCGTTTAAGACACCAATCGGTATGTCCCCTTATAGATTCGTGTATGGGAAACCTTGCCATCTCCCCGTGGAGCTTGAATATAAAGCCATGTGGGCCGTAAAGAAGCTGAATTTCGACTTGAAATCAGCAGGGGAGAAGAGACTACTCCAGCTTCATGAGCTAGATGAAATCAGACTTGACTCGTATGAAAATGCCAGAATTTATAAGGAAAAAACCAAGCTATGGAACGACAAGAAAATTCAAAGAAGAACTTTCTCAAAGGGGGACAGCGTCTTACTTTTCAATTCCAGACTTCGACTATTCCCGGGAAAGCTAAAATCAAGGTGCTCGGGGCCTTTCAAGGTCGAAAAAGTGTACGAAGATGGCCACTTCGAATTGATGAACAAAGAAGGCAAAACTTTCAAAGTGAATGGCCATCGAATTAAAGCGTACCATGGAGACGAGCAAAGCTTGGAGCTTGGAGACTTCAAGCTTGATGATTCTACCAAATTTTCAAATTATTGCACGCCATTTGAGAGGGGATCCTCGCAGAGGACTTCTCAAGTGTGTTTCTTATGAAGAAGGGAATCGGCTACGTCATAGCTAAGACTTTAAACTAGGCTGGTGAGTATTGGTGCCTTTGCTTTTACTTGTTGGTAGTGTAGAATTATTTTTTGCCATTGTGTTGCGTCGTGCCAATATTAAGTTAGAGGTTTTAGGGATTTTGTGTTTGAGTGCACTCGAATTACCCCTTTGGTTTAATCATCTATGTGAAAAAGTATTTAAGTGTGGGTGTTTTGAGTGAGTATTAGGGATATTTAAGTGATTGTGGAATCTGGTGCATTTCTGTGAAATTTTTTATGCAGAATGGCTGTTAACACACATCAGTTGATTCGCCCGAATTAGTTTTATGGCTTGCCCGAATCGGTTGATTCGTGCAGCTTGAAGCTTTTCAAGACAGCACCGAGTAAATGATTCGGGCGAATCACTTTTAGCCACCCCGAATCACTTTCAATTTCGGCGAAGTCTGCGAACCACTTTTGATTCGGACAGGGGGTCCGCGAATCAGTTGATCCGTTCAGCCTTAAAGGAGTACTGAGTAAATGATTCGGCCGAATCATGTCTGATTCGGGAAACAACCCTTCACTCACCCGTGCCCGAATCAAATTTTATTCGGGCTTATATCCCGAATCAGCCTTTGTTTCCTTTCGTTTTTCTCCTGAACCGCGAACCCTAAAATCTCTCCCACTCCGTCCGACCCCGTCCGTAGCCAGTCTCCTTCCCTCCGACCTAGCCTTCCGTCGCCAGCATTCCCTCTCGAGCGAACCCTAAAACGCAGCCTCCGTCCGACCTAGCCGCACGCGTCCCGCTTCCCCTGAAACACTCGCTCCAGCCGCTTCGCCCGTGCACGACTCAGCTCTAATCCGGCCGAATCACTCTCCACTGGCCCTGCTTCCATGGCTTGCACCAATACGAACACAGCTGGGAAACCAACACAGCCGCCCACCAAGAAACTATCCGCAGTTTAGAAAGGGAAGGGACTGGCTAAACCTAAAGCCCCAGCCAAAACCAAGCCAAAGCCGAGGTGAGCTGCTGGCGGCATTGTCTTCCGCTCCTCCCCCCGCCATCTCCAGTCAGTGCCTCCTCCTCATCATCCTCCAAGGAATACAGACCCGTGGGAGAATCATCCCGTGCACGAACCAGCTTAGCCATCATCCCACATTCAAGAGCAGAAAGGGAAAGGACGCCCTTTCCTTTTAGTGGAGAAATTCTGGCTGCCGATGCTCAGATGAAGGCCCTGTTGGCGCAGCACAACATCTATGAGGTACTAGCTCCCACTTACCCACATCGTCCCACACTACATGAGCTTAAAATCTTGTATGAAATTTGTGATTATCTACGTGTTAGTAATCTTCACTATACCTTGATGAGTGATCCGGGTACTTACCCGAGGCTGGTTAAGGAATTTATGGCCTCGAAGTGATTTGGGTAGATAGTCGAGCTGACTCAAAGTACAAGGGCAAGAGGGAGCGCTTTGTGCAGTTTTGGAATTTCCGGTTGGGCGGACAGGCTTTTAGCTTAGACACCAATGACGTCGCGACTATATTTGGGTGCACTGAGTATGGGGACGACATGACATTCAGAGAAAGCGAACAGTACAAGTTCTGGAAAGAAATTACCGAGCAGGACATTTTCTTCACCCCACCTCAGCCAGCTTCGATGATTCAGTCCCCAGTTTGGCAGCTGATCCATCGTTTTATTGCGACATCTATTCACATCTGCAAAGATGATGGCCGGTATGTGAACAACGCATATATAGACCTCCTGCTTCAAATTCGTTCTGGCAAGAAGGTTTGCATTGTCCACGCTTTAACTCTCCAGTTCTAGTCTTATCAGAATCCCCAATACAAGGGGCGTGCCTTAGGTGGGGGACCATTTATTACGCTTCTCGCGAAGAACTTAGGCTTCAGTTTGGACTAAGGCACGCCTCTGCCCAAGAAGGTGCTTGACATGGAAGGGCTTCGCAAGATGCACATGATAGACATAAAGATGAAAGAATGGATTGTTCGTAAGGATGTCCCGAAACAATTAGAGAAACGGATAGCGAAGAAGAGAAAAGAACATGGGGCTCCTCGACTTCCAACACCACCTCCTGTGCCAGAATCTGCCCCTGCCCATATCTCCAAGACCATTCCAAAATTCAGGCCATCTTCCACTGCCCCTCCTCCCACTGAGACCGAGCCACTTGCACATGAGGACCTAAGATTGATGAGTGGACGTTTGGACTCACTTTCAGATTCTCACACGTCGCTCATTCGCTCCCACGAGGTGTTATCCACACTTGTCCATGATTTCGTCGCATGGCGACGAGGTGTCATGGCGCGTATGGCAGCACACATGGTGATGATGCAAGTATGGCAGTGTTTGACAAAACCAGCATAAGTGAACAAGGAGCTGCTACAGCTCAAATTATCAAGCAAGCCAAGCAGAAGTGAATTAGCAGCAGCTGCAGCAGGGGATGCTGCAGCAGGAGCTTGTTCAACAGGCTGGTTCAACTGACCAAGCATAGCAGCTGCCTGGGCTTGTCCGGAATGGCTGGAAACTCTATGCAGAGCCTCTGAAGAATTTCTAAATTGCTGAAGAGTTTATTCCAGAGAGGTTTACTAGTCAGAGGAGGAGTTTTGCATTGGAGATAATCATCAAATCTAATCTCTTAGATTTTAGGAGATAATTGATCTTGTTGGGTTAATTGCCTAAACCTGGAAATTGCTTAAAGTGGTGCAGCTATTTAAGCAGAAGGTGTTCAGGGATGAAGAGGTTGATCGAAGCTGAGGGATACACGAGTGCATACACAGAATTCACGGAGAGCAATTTGTTGTGTGCGACGGGAGTTTACTTCGATCATCACCCAAGAGCAGAGCGTTGAGCGCGGCGCTGAGGTGAGAGTTGCAGAAGAGAATCAGGACTTGCAGAGTCTGATTCGTGCTTGATCTGGAAGCCAATTCAGAGCTGGGGAGCTTGTTGGTTGATCAAGGGCAGCCGCGGAAGAACTGACGGGTGGAAGGCTCGGTCGAGTGTCGTGCGGCAGTACTCACTAGTGGCAGGTGGTCACTGAGTGAGGGGGAGTTACTCAGAGTGTGCAACGCTCTTGGAGAGGTTCGATCGGCTCGGCAGAAGGCCTTGGAGCGACGCGGACATTGTGCTTTAGCTGTGTGTTACAGCTGTTGCTGCAGCAACCCTGCTGAGTAGTGTAATTTAGAATAGGCTGAGTTCTTTGAGAGGATTGTAGCTATTCTAGATTGACATATTGTAGAGGGTGTGCAGACACAAATTAGAGCTTGTTCTGATTGTGTTGAGTGGTCCATACAAGGTTGAGTAGCATAGGTTGCGTGAGTTATAACCTAGTGTACTTGGAACCTTTGATTGAGTGGATTGAGGACTGGAGAATAGTCCTCCCCAGACGTAGGCAGATTGGCCGAACTGGGTGAACAAACCTGTGCCTTGTTCATTGCTTGCTGTGACAATATTTAAGTGAATAAGAGTGTGCTGCAGCAACTGCTTGTTCACAGAATCTGTCGAACTAAGACACTACGAATTTCACATGGGTATTGCAGACATTCCACCACCGACAGCACCATTTTCTCAGCCACCACCTCAGCCGACTATGCAGCCTGCAGCCGTGAGCGATGACACCATTTCAGCCATGGTTGAAGGCAGAGTTGATGGAGGAATTAGTGAGGGAGCTACCAGGGCAGGCAGCCATGGCACCAGTGGGAATCATCATCTAACCGAGGGGACAGCCACTGAAGAAAGTGAAGACTCTGGTCTCGAGAGGCGCACGAAGCGTAGGAATGATGTTTAGATTGCTTTTATGTTTGTCATGACTTGTGGTGCTATTATTGCTATGTGATTTGCTTAACTAGTCCATTTGTACTTTGACGCGCTTCGTCGCGATATTTTTTGCCTGACAGATGGTCTTCGTACTTGTATGTTTCTTTCATTTGGCAGATTTTTCCTTAGAACAACCTTCTGAACTGCCCTGGTAATTGATTCGGACACACTGGCCGAATCACCCTTTTTGGCCTTGTCCGAATCACTCTGATTCAGGGAACCATGCTATCCAAGCTCATTTGATTCGGACACCTTGGCCGAATCACATTGTTTTGCCTTGTCCGAATCACATTTTGAGTCGGGCAAGCACATATTATCCGAACTGAACTGATTCGCCCAGGGTGTGGCCGAATCACTTAGTTTGCCTTCTCCGAATCAGAAAGTGATTCGGTCAATCTTGAGCAACACTTTTTTCAGTTCACTTTGGAAATTTCTGCCTCTTATTTGCCTTTGTTCGAAACCTTTTTTTGAAGCACTATGATACAGTAATTCATGGTTTTTGATGCACATGGGCATATCTAAATGAACTCACCATTCGAATTGTCGCGCACTTGTTTTCCAATCTTTTGCGTAGCTATATGTTTCACATTGTTATATATCTTTCATAGCTAGCTGTTTAAACCTGGGAATTCAGGTGTTGCGTTAACCTTTTCCTTGCGTTTCAGATTTATTGCCACTACCTAGAGCATCATTCACAGACACGGGCGGATGTGCATTTGGCTACCTCCACACGAGAGAAGTGTGGGGAGTTTTGCGCTTCCGCTTTTATTTTCTTAACGACATGATTCTATGCTGCGCATTTACTTTGAGCACATTATACTCACATGATTGCTTTCATCCTAGCTTTAATTATTGATCACACGGAGTAATGTTTGCTAAGCAATTAAGTAGTATCAAAAACAAAAACAAAAAAAAAAATTTGGGAAAAGTTGTGCTTTGAATTCATGAATCATATCTTTAAGTCGATTGACATTCTTTGTGATGATTTTATCCGCATGATTCGGTATCTTGACTAGCTTAGCTTGATTCATTTCTCTTCCGTGCATGAAAAATGTAGTGAAGTTTAGAAAGCACAAGAATAAAATAAAAACAGTTTTCATACAAAAACCTTGTACTTGCTTTGTTTGCTTTTAGGTGACTTTAGCGTTCCTATTTAGCCTTTGCATTTGTTTTGGCTCACACTGCATGCTCCATTATTTATCACTTAGGCACATTGTCAAGTATTAAGTGTGGAGTGTTTTGAAGTGTTTGCGAAAAAAGCGCAAGAAAGAAAAAATTATATTTTTAAGGTTTTACAAATGCCGAGGGTTAGGAAGGTAAGTTCCCCCTTGAAAGCTTTTGTATAAATACAAAATATTATTTGTTTGTTTTTTTGGTCAAGGAAAAGTTTTACAAATGCGAGGGTTAGGAAGGTAAGTTCCCCCTTGAAAACATTTGTATAAACGCCAAAAAAATAATAAACACACTTAATTCTTGACTTTGTGCGTATTCCGCATATTCTTTCGCATTTGTGTGAGTAAGGCATTTGCATTTCTCTTTTAGGAAGCGTCTAAGGTATGACCATCGTAATTTATTACTTAAGCATCAAGATTCGTACGAGTGAATTTTAAAATTTTTCAATGTCGAAACTCCACTTCTCTTACGAATTATGACATATAGTCTAAAACTTGAGAATGAGTTTGTTGTCTTGAGCCTATGGACTTGCCCTTAGCAAGCATAGGTGATTGACTCGAGAAAATTTTTGTGTAAGCGACGCTTTTCTTCATACTACTTGCATAGGAAATTGAGCGATAATTTGAATTTGACGAATGCTAGTCTTGATATCGATTCTATGAATATTTGTTGTCACAATGAAGGGAATGATCCTTAGAGTTTGCATGAAGTGAATGATTTGCACTACTCTATTATTATGAGGGATGATAAAGAACTACTTGCTTAGCAAACTATATTTGGATTTTGAACTCTTATGGATGATTGCGAGTAGGATTTGTGAGTACTCCTATTTTGAAAACTCTCACGAGACTATAACTCGTCCACTAGGGTAGCCTAGGGGTTTAAAGGCTTGATGCATACGCTAAATGCATCCGTGATTCCTACGATAGTGAGTTAGGAGTAGATTAATTTTCTTTCTTTAGTTTTTTTTTTGATATGTTACATGAGTAGCAGTTGGATGTGTTTTATGTGCGTAAGTTTTGCTACATGCTTTGATATTGTCATATATGATTTAGCATCTTACTCTCCGCTTGACTTGTGCATATACTTGTTCGGGACGAACAAGACTTAAGTGTGGGGTGTTTTGATGAACGGACAAATAACCTTATGTTTGCCCGTATTTTCAGTTTACTTCTTGTTTGTTCTGTTATTTTATAAAGTCATATGATGTTTTCTTTGTCCATTTCAGGTTGAAAATGCGTACTACATGATATGAAGTGGTCCGAAGAGAGCAAAAGAGAGCAAAAGGCAGATTTGATTCGCCCAGGCAAGTTTGATTCGTCAAGGCTGATTGACTTATTCATCATCGAAGGCTTGCCGAGCGCGCGATTCTTATCCGTTTGAGATGTTCCATAGCTTTTTCGAAAGCTAATTCAAAGATCTACAACATTACATCAAGAAGTGCTTCGAAGGCTTAAAGGGTCAAACGAGCGAGTTTCTAACGCTGCAAAAGTGATTCGCCCAAGCAGTGGGCGAATCAAAAGTGATTCGGCCAAGGAGAAGGATTTCATCTCATGGACCAAGGTTTGACCAAATCAAATAAGGGTTGACCGAATCAAAATGTGACTCGGGCAAGGAAAAGTGATTCGCCCAACTCAAAACAGCACTGAGATAGTGATTCGCCCGAATCACCTACAAAGTGACCTGTTCACCTTTGAAGGCTTGCCAAGCGCATGATTCTTTTTTGATTGGGGCGTGCTATAGCTTGTTGGAAAGATAATTCAAAGGGCTACAACTTTGTAGTTTTTATCAAGACATAATTTGAATGTTTAAAGGGTGAAAAAGGTAAAAATCAAGCACTGCAAATTTGATTCGGGCACTGCGGGTGATTTGATAATTTCCAGAAACAGTATAAATAGAAGAAGAGGAGAAAAATCATGGGTGCCTTGGGGTTGCTAGGGTTCCTCTCATGGGACAAAACTCTAATTGGAGAACATGAAAAATTGTCAAGAATTCGGAGAAGACATCATCAATTGAAGACTCTACATCAACCCTTTACTCATTCTCTAAACCCTACTTCTCTACTTCTTTACTTTCCCTTGTTGAACTATTTAATTAAGTTTTGTTTCAAACTTAACATGAGTGACACATGAGTGAGTAGTTGTTTAGTAGTTGGGATTCTTATGGATCCCTTAGGTTTGATTGTAATGCAAGACTTGTCTTTTTATCTATATGAGTGAAGTTTGGTTGAAAATTGTTATGCTTGTTCTTCATATCAATTTTGTGCACACCAAGTATTTGACGAAATACCTAAGTGAGTATGAATTGATAAAACACCTAGGGATGGAATGAGAGTTGAACTTAGGTTGTTTAGGAGATCAAGCATGATTATTTTAGGTTGCGTGTGTGCGCGAGAGTGACATACGCATTCCACTAGGCTAAGTATTGAGCGACTCTAGTTAACTATCAATAGACCAAGAGGTTGAGATTAGAAGACTTTAGTTCTACGCGGTTCAATAGAGCGAGAGTTTGAGAACCGTACTATTTAGTTATTATTCCCATTCTAGAGGAGGGACGAGAGTTAAATTTAGAATGTGTGATACCTTAGCCTAGAACCATCACTCTAATTTACTCATGATTTAGACAAGTTTTGTGTTGCTAATTGCATGACCTACGGGTGAAATAAGATTCCGACTATGCTTTCTCTATTATTTTCTCTTAGACCATATTTCATCTTGTCTTTAGTATTCACTAGTGATACCTCACTTAGAGGAAAAACCTTTTTTTATTTAAGTAGATTTACCTTAAGCATTACTAGCTAGCTGTAGACTAATCTAGGCTTTTCTCTTGGGTTCGACTCGAGGTCACTCGTATTATAAATATTGTTTGAACACCGTGACTGGACTAGTATTTTTCCTACCACAAAAACCACAGCGTTTCAAAATGGCGCCCTTGCCGGGGATACCTTAGACGTTTCATAAAAGCGAAATGCAAATGCCTTACTCACACACATGCGAAAGAAAATGCGGAATAGGTACAAAGTCAAGAATTAAGGGTGTTTAATATTTTTCTTGCGTTTATACAAATGCTTTCAAGGGGAAACTTTCCTTCCTAACCCTCGGCATTTGTAAAACTTTTCCTTGACCCAAAAAATAAACAAATAATATTTTTGTGTTTATACAAAAGCTTTTAAGGGGGAACTTACCTTCCTAATCCTCGCCATTTGTAAAACCTTAAAAATATAATTTTTTTCTTTCTTGCGCCTTTTTCGCAAACAATTTATTTGACCCCACACTTAATACTTGACAATGGGCCTAAGTGAGATATAATGGAGCATGAAGTGTGAGCTAAACAAATGCAAAGGCTAAATAGGAATGCTAAAGTCACCTAAAAGCAAACAAGAGCAAGTATGAGGTTTTTATATGAAAACTAGTTTTATTTTATTTTTGTGCTCTCTAGACTTAACTTCATTCTTCATGCACAGAAAGAGCTCAAAAATAAATCGAACTAAGCTAGTCAAAAACACCGAATCATGTGAAATAAAATCATCAGAAAGAATGTGAATCCACTTAAAAATACGATTCATGAATTCAAAGCACAACTCATTCCAAAGAATTTTAAATGATACTACTTAATTGCTTAACAAACATTACTTCATGTGATCAATACTTAAAGCTCGGATGATAGCAATCATGTGAGTATAATGCGCGCAAGGTAAATATGTAGCATAGAATCATGTTGTTAAGAAAATAAAAGCGAATGCGTAGAGATTGGCGTGGGCTTTAAAAGGAGTGAAAACGAAGTTGAAGACGGACATCCAGAAAATTATTCAAGCAGCTCTCTTGCTTTATAGCAATATACAAGAGAGAGAGGTCAAGTGATTGAGTGCATTCAATGGAGATCGAAGCTAAGTTATCACTCAAGCACGAGGACCAAAAGTATTTGCTGCATCAACACGCCTAACAAACCCCGTTGCAAAACAGACCTGAAATTCTCAGCACCTCTGAGTTGCATATTGTGAACAAGCAGTTGTTACAACACACTCTTGAACACCCAAATCTAATGTAGCAAGATAGAACAAGGAACAAAGGTTTGTTCACCAAGTTCGGCCAATCTGCCTACGTATGGGAAGGGCTGAACTCCAACCCTTAATCCACTAGTTTCTCAGGTCCACAGTACAACACGGTTCGATGCACGACACCTATGCTACCTGACCTAAACTAGTCACACAATTAGAACAAGCTCTGACTTGTGTAATGCACACCTACAGACTTGAAATAATTCAGAATAGCTACAACTCTGATCTCACGACAACTCTGAATAACCCAAGAATATTCCACGGTCACTCTTGAGATCGAGCTTTCTTCGGTATTCCCGATCTCTCAAAATGTAGCAGTCGCTTCCAAATATGTGAAAGTATTTCATCGTAGGCTTCTTCTGATTCCAGAGCTCATAACATGTTTGTTTGGTCCCTTTTCGAATGGTGACTCAGTTGATGATGTAGCAAGTAGTATTCATTGCTTCAGCCCAAAAACGCAGAGGAATTTGCTTGGCATTAATCATAACTCGGGCCATTTCTTGGATGGTTCGATTTTTGCGCTACACAACACCATTTTGCTGAGGGGTGATCGGTGAGGAGTATTGATGGGTAATCCCCCGGTCATTGCAGAATTTGTCAACAGATTCATTCTCAAACTCTCTTCCATGATCAATTCTTATAGCTGAGATTCTGAGATTCTTCTGTTGCTCGAGACGAGAGATCAGGGTTGCTATAGCTCTCCCTGTGTCTGATTTTTCCTTGATAAAATTAATCTAGGTAAATCTTGTATAATCATCCACGCACACAAAAGCATACCTCTTCCTTCCAAGACTCTCTACCTCCATTGGTCCCATTAGGTCCATCTGTAGCAGCTCCAGAGGTCTGACAGTGTTGATGGTGGTCGTTTTGGGGTGAGATGCTTTTTTCTGCTTTCCTATCTGGCACTCTCCACAAATAGTGCTGACTTCACCTTTGATTTCTGGAACGCCAGTGACCAACCCTTCCGCTGCAATCTTTTTCAGGGTTCTTAGGTTGATGTGACCCATCTTCCTGTGCCACAGATTCATTTCTTCTGTGCTGGTCATCAAGCATGCTGATAAGGAGTGGGCTTCACCAACTTTGAGAAGATAGCAGCTGTTCTTTGATCTGGAACCATGCAGTATGCACTCCCCCAGATTATTGTAGACTTGATAGGAATTTTGAGTGAATTTTACCTGGTGAGTCTCGTCATAAAGCTAGCTGATGCTTATGAGGTTTGCCTTCAATCCTTCCACTAGCATGACATTTTCCAGATGAGGCAGTCCTGTGACAGCCAGGGTCCCCTTTCCCAAAATTCTACCTTTCAGCCCATTTCCGAACTTAACATACTGCTCTGAACAGGGTTTAACATTATTGAGGAAGGTTCTCTCTCCAGTCATGTGCCCTGAGCATCCATTGTCAAAGTACCAGCTTTCTTTATGAGTTGCTCTGGCTGTGCTAACCAAGGCAATGTGTATCGTCTTGGATCTTCTCTGCTGACGAGAGATCTTAGGAGATTCTGACGAGTCAAGGTGGAAGGACAGTTTCTCTTAATCTGTCCACTATGACCGCATTTGTAACACCTTTAATATGTGCGGAAGGTCTCTCTTCCAGTAGTGTGGAGATGATGCAGAGATTGCTGTAGCAGATCCTTGTTCACATTCCTGTACCTCTTTCGTACCACTTTTCGAGTGGATCTGAATCTGCTGATAGATCCTAGTTATATGCGCTATTTAGATCTTAACACTGTGCTTGTTTGCATTATTTTATGTACAAGATTACTGGTTTTCGGTATTTTTGTATTTCAGGATAAAACAGGAGCATAAGTCAGATGTGCGCTAACGGGCGTTTTTAAAGAGCGCAATGCACGACCTGCAGTGCGCGAACCAACTGCGCAGAGCGAGTAGCGCAATCGACGTGCGCAGCGAGCCATGCGCAAGATAGCAGAGTTTTCAAATTTTGATCATCATTATCTCCTAGATTTGGGAAGTAGCTAAGATTCTCTCAGGCCAAATCTAAGCATTTCTTGGGCTTCAAGACCAGTATATAAGAAGAGGGAAGCTAGGGTTTGAAAGATATAGAGGACATAGAGAGAGAGAGACACATAGCAGCAAAAACACAGGAGCTCCAGCCAAGATTCTGCGCGAACCACCTGCGCCAGCCGAAAATAGCAACCTGCGCCAGCCGAAAACAGCAAACAGCCGAAAACAGCAACCTGCTACTTTTCCTTGGCTGCTTTAGTTTTATTTATTATTTCTATGATGTTTGTTTCTAGCATGTCTAGCTAAACACCTTGTATCGGTTGGGCATGATTTTCTGAAGTATTTCCTTTGAGACTTGTGTATAATGCTTAGTTCGTCTACTTATATTAATTCTATGCACATGGATGATAATTAGTTGTGCGAATAAGAGAAGCCTTGAACCGCAATCTTATTCTAACTGCTCGTTATTGTATGTTAAACTGGTTGGTAACTTGACGGTGACAACTAGGAGTAACACACTAGGATAATCAGCTACTACTGTAATAGGAATCGTAGTTGCTTAGGCTAGTTTCAGGAATTAATAGCTCATGAACTTTGATCGGAACATGCGCGCACATTAGGAAGCCTTGATCGGACACTAGCGTAAGTAGAACTGCACTATAGATGTTTAGAGTCGATGATAAGGGATACATTCATAGAGGATTGTCTGTACCGATACTTTTCATAGTCATAGTACTTAATATCTATTGCCCGCGCACGTATCGTGCAATTCTGCTTTCACTACTGTTCATTCGCGCACCTGCGCAACCCAATCACTCACAACCCCCAATTTCGTAAGTTGTAGGTTGTTAGCTAAGACGAGTCTACACGCTCGTTGTGGGATCGACCCTGACTTAGCCGTTGTACTAAGTGGAGAAGGAAGGATTAATTTGACGCGTACAACGACGCGCGATCAAATTTTGGCGCCGTTGCCGGGGAGCAACACAGATAAGTAATAACTAGTTCAAGTTTTCTTATACAGTAGTTAGTTATTTCTTCTTTATTTTTTCGTTGGTGTTTCTACCAGTACGCAATCAACATCAGCCTGCGCAACCTTGAAACAGTTGCGCTGCGCAGATTGTAGTTGCGCACCGACAGGGGCAACAACCTAGTTATCTTTTAATTTGGTTGTCTTCAAGTTTAGAACAGGGCTTGGAGAATAATAGTGTGATCGGCGATAACTTAGGGGACAGAACCCTAGAGGGACCTAACAATGCAAGGGCAGATAATCACGCAGCTCGGTTCAGAGAGGAAGTACAGCGCGAAGTTGAAGCTCGGATGGCCGCTGAAGCAGTGTATAATGCACAACCCGCGCAACAGATCGTGCGACGCAGAACAGTGCGCGAAATGTCGGCTCCAATCACAGTCAACCAACCTTGGTGCATAGTACTTCCACCCGATGGGCATTTTGAACTACGGAGCTCATTCATTCATCATATGCCTAAGTTTCATGGGATGAACAAAACGAGAACCCGGTCAAGCATGTGCGTGAATTCCTATTCATTTGCGAGAACATGAAGACCGTTGGGGAGAATGAAGAAGCGCTGAAGCTGAAGGTGTTTCCCTTTTCATTGTGTGATCCAGCCAGGCATTGACTGATGAGCTTACCAGCAGGATCTATTCTCACATGGGAGCAGCTCCAGAAGAAGTTCTTGGACAAGTTCTACCACGCAGCAAAGATCGCGCTACTCAGGAGGGAATTGGGCGCCCCTAGGCAGGGCGTAGGAGAGTCACTATCAGGGAGCTAGAAGCCAACTGCTATAATCATGGCTTGCCCCAAAATGTGCTGATAGAGAATTTCCTGAACGGGCTACAAGCGATGGAACTTAGATTATTGAATGCATGCGCAGACGGTGACATATGCAACATGTACCCGGAGGATGTATGGCAGATGATAGAGGATTCTGCTGGACAGGTGAGGCATCAATTGACGCTCAAGAATAGTCGTGCGCGTGCTGTGCATCAGGTGGATTCCAGTGCTGAAATAAAGGAGATGAAAGCCATGCTACAGAAGCTGATGAGTGCGCAAGGCATGCAACCGTTTGCGCCGAAGGCATGCGAGTTTTGTACGTCCACTGAGCACAAAACCAATGCATGTCCCACACTTTTCGAGGAATCAGGAGATGTAAATGCTCTAGGAGGATGGGACAATAGAGGACCGCGGAGGCAGAATCAGCCGCGCTTTGGACTAGCCGCAAATGGATTCAGATGGAGGGAAGACAACAATCTCCAAAGGCAGCCCGCGGAATATCGCACACCACAGCAGGCACAGCAAGTATACAACCCACCGCACCGCCGCAGTGACGCACCAGCACAAAATAACAAGCAACCGCAGCGCTCCTTAGAAGACATAGTGGGTCAGTTAGCAGACACTGTGCGCAAGAATGATGAAAAGTATGACAAGAGGTTCGAGTCAATTGAGAAGCAGTTGTCGAAGATCGCTACCACGGTTTATGAGCTAAAAAAGAGCGATGGCAACCTACCTTCACAAGTGATTCAGAACCCTAAGGGAGGAGTTAACGCCGTAATACTGAGGACTGGGCGCACAGTTGGGACAGCTCCGACCGCGAAGTTGCCCGCACAGCCAATTGCACAACCTCCAGAGCCACCATAGCCGGATGCGCAACCAGCCGCGCAAGCTACAAACCAACAGGGGGTGGCGCCAGGTATGATACAATCAGGTGAAAAGAGTATAAATCGTACTAACGCACCTGCACCTTTTCCTGTGCAGGCACCTTTAGCAAGGAAGGAGGCGCTAGACAAGGAGCTGTATGAATTATTCAGTAAGGTGGAAATAAACATTCTCCTAATTGAGGCAGTTCGACAGATCCCTAGATACGCCAAGTTCTTGAAGGAGCTGTGCACAAACAAGAGGAGGAAAGGCGAGTGCGCACAAGTAATGCTTAACGCGCATGCATCACCAATTGTGCAACACAAGGTACCACCTAAATGCCGGGATCCAGGTACGTTCATCATATCGTGCACCTTAGGTAAGACTACGGTAAGCAACTGCATGATTGATCTCGGTGCATCTATAAATGTGCTCCCTTACTCCTTGTATGTGTCATTGCACCTTGGTCCACTAAAGCCTGCAGGTCTCACCATCCAATTAGCAGATCGGTCGTGCAAACAACCGACGGGCATGATAGAGGACGTTCTCGTCCAAGTGGGAGAGCTGGTGTTTCCAACAGATTTCTACGTCTTGGAGATGGAGGGTGAGCCAAGCAAGGGAAGCGGGCAAATCTTATAGGGCAGACCATTTCTGATGACAACGCGCACAAAGATAGACGTGTGGAAAGGAACGCTCTCAATGGAGGTAGATGGCGAGGAGATTCACTTTAACATTTTTAAGGGGATGCAGCATCCTCATGAGGACGCCACAGGGGATGGAGGCACATGATGATGAGCTGAGCAGCACAGAACCAGTGTCAAGGCAGGTATATGATCTGGTTAATGTTTGCGCTACTGATAAAATCATACCTTCTATTGAACAGGCACAGTTGAGCTGAAACAATTGCCCGAGCACTTAAAGTACATCTTCCTAGGCAATGAGGACACCCTGCCTGTCATTATAAAGAAAGGATTAGAGGAGGAGCAGGAGGCACGATTACAGGAGGTGTTGTGCAAGAACCAGCGCGCTATAGGGTGGACATTAGCTAACCTGCGCGGAGTAAGCCCTGATGTGTGTATGCACAGAATTCTGCTGGAAAATGATTCCAAACCATCCAGGGAACCTCAGCGCAGACTGAATCCGATTATGATGGAGGTAGTGCAGAAGGAGATCCTGAAGCTGCTTGACGCAGGAGTAATATACCCGATCTCAGACAGTAAGTGGGTAAGTCCAGTGCACGTTGTGCCCAAGAAAGGAGGCATCACAGTAGAGGAAAATGCATAGGGCGAGCTAGTTCCCAAGCGCATACAGACTTAATGGCGCATGTGTATTGACTACGGGAAGCAAAACGCAGTCACGCGCAAGGATCACTTCCCGCTACCGTTCATGGACCAGATGCTCGACCGGTTTGCAGGGAAACCACACTTGTGCTTCCTGGACGGTTACTCAGGGTACAATCAGATACCTATAGCTACGGAGGATCAGGAGAAGACAACCTTTACATGCCCATTCGGTACCTTTGCTTTCTGGCGCATGTCGTTTGGGCTGTGTAATGCGCCAGGTACGTTCCAACGCTTAGTCATGAGCATTTTCTCTGATATGATTGGTTTATGTATAGAGGTATTCATGGATGACTTTACTGTGCATGGTGAGACTTTTGATGCATGTTTGGATAATCTTGATAGGGTCTTAGCACGCTGCATTACCAAGAACCTAGTTCTCAATTATGAAAAATGTCACTTTATGGTGTCACATGGAGTAGTACTAAGACATATTATCTCACAGGAAGGAATTAAAGTCGATAAAGCAAAAATAGATCTTATCTCAAGTCTGCCTTATTCCACTAATGTGCGCGACGTTAAGTCGTTTCTTGGGCATGCAGGGTTCTACAGGCGCTTTATAAAAGATTTTTCTAAAATATGTATTCCATTGTCTAAGTTCACTGATGAGTGCATGAATGCTTTTGATAAGTTGAAGGATGCGCTGACCAGTGTGCCAGTGATACGCGCACCAGACTGGAACTTACCCTTTGAGCTGATGTGTGATGCAAGTGACTACGCTTTAGGCGCAGTATTGGGTCAGCGCGTGGATAAGAGGCCGCACGCTATCTATTATGCGTCGCGCACACTGGACACTGCGCAGAGGAACTACACCACGACTGAGAAGGAACTTTTGGCAATCGTATTTGCGCTGGAGAAGTTCCGCGCATATGTTCTGGGCGCTAGAATCATTGTCTACACTGACCATGCTGCTATCCGTTACCTGATGTTCAAGAAAGAGACTAAGCCGCGCTTGATGCGGTGGTTGCTTCTGCTCCAAGAGTTCGATTTAGAGATCAAGGATAAGAAGGGAACGGAAAACACTGTTGCTGATCACCTAAGCAGGATAGTGAAAGAAGAGGAGCCAGGGCAGATAACGGAGACATTCCCTAACGAGCACCTGATGGCGCTGAACGGTAAGGTACCATGGTATGCGCATATTGCAAATTACCTGGTCACAAGTGCGTTTCCCCCTCAATTCACTAAAGCTCAATGCATGAGGTTAAAGCATGAGTCTAAATATTACGTTTGGGATGATCCGTATATGCTTAAAATAGGCCCTGATCAGATCTTGAGGCGATGTGTGCCTGATCATGAGATGAGCTCTATTTTGAGATTTTGTCATGCGCACGCGTGCGGAGGACACTTTGGTCCAAAGCGCACGAGCAGTAAAATCCTAGATTGCGGTTTTTAGTGGCCGCACTTATTTCGTGACTCATATAACCAATGCAGGACTTGTGACAGGTGTCAGCGCAAAGGAAATATATCAGCGCGCAACGAGATGCCACAAACGCCAATACTGGTAGACGAAGTGTTCGACTTGTGGGGGATTGACTTCATGGGACCGTTTCCTCCATCCTGTGGATACGAGTACATACTAGTTGTGTGGATTATGTCTCGAAGTGGGTCGAAGCTAAGGCCACGCGCAAGGATGATGGTAAACGGTTGTTGAGTTTTTAAGGACTAACATTCTCTGCAGGTACGGAGTGCCCAAGGCAATAATCAGCGACCAGGGGACACACTTGTGCAACAGAATAGTGGCGCAGGTACTAAAGCATTATGGAGTGCGCCACAAGACGTCCACTGCATACCATCCTCAAACGAATGGCCATGCCGAGGTTTCCAACAGAGAGATTAAGCGCATTCTGGAGAAAACCGTGAGACCTACGCGCAAAGACTGGAGCCAGCGGCTGGATGATGCACTTTGGGCATACAGGACTGCGCACAAGACACCAATTGGGACTTCACAATTTCGGTTGGTGTATGGAAAGGCGTGCCACCTACCGGTTGAGTTGGAACACAAGGCATACTGGGCATTGCGCACTTGCAATTTGAACCTCGACGAGGCTGGTAAGGAGCGCACATTTGAATTGAGCGAACTAAAGGAGCTGCGCCTGGATGCATATGAGGGGCTGCGCCTGTCCACCTCGCCTCGAAAGCATTTCACGATAAGTACATCCTCAGAGGCACCTTCGAGCCAGGAGACCGGGTGCTTTTGTTCTCCTCGCGCTTAAAGCTGATGCCTGGAAAGCTGCGCAACAAGTGGATGGGACCATACACAGTCACGAAGGTTTTCCCATATGGAACAATCGAGTTAGAGAACGAGCGCAAGCATCGCTTTCAGGTTAATGGGAAAAGAATAAAGAAATACTTGGGAGAACCTTGGGATGAGGTCACGCGCGAAATTGATTTGGCGGAACCAGAAATAGAGGATGCGCAGGCTGCTGCGCCAGAGGTACAACCTGATGCACCGGAGGGAGAACTGGGAGCTACTGATTATATATCTTCTCCCTCACTGATTAACCTCGTTACTTCTGATGTGTCACATGATTTTGGCCACACTGACCACCTATCTGTTCCTTTGCGCAGGACTAAGGAAGGCATAGCATGCACAGATGATCAGATCGCCCTCTGAGGTCACCCCCATCAAAGAGTTAAGTTTAGATTCGATATGGGAAACTGACTCGAAGGAGGAACTTGCAAACCAGCCCGCTGCAGTTTCAGTTGCGCCACCATCCTCTAGCTCTGAGTATGAGACAGAGTCCGTGGACGAAGAGGCACTAGGGTCTGCGCAGGACTCCAGCTCAGAGGATTTCTAGGGATGCGTAGATGGCTAGGCGCAAATAATTTCGGGTTGTCCTTTTGCTTTTGAAAACTATCACTGGATGTTATTTTCCTATATTGTGTTGGATATTTTGTGAACTCCTGATCTTGTTTCTTTTGCTGCGTTGACTATGTTTTTCATTTACATGATGCATTTTCCTTTTAGTTTTTAGTTGTCCTAGTAGCATGCATAAGTGCGCTCTCCGTTGCATTTGAGCATGAGTCGTGGGGACACGTCTCTATTTAAGTGTGTGGGGGGGGGGGGGGGCGTTACATTTACATTTAATATTTAGCATTGTAGTTTAGCTTAGTTTTGTAGTTAAAGGAAATAGTAGCGGTTGTGCGCTTGTGTGCGGATTGCGCACACCTTTCGACTTGTTTTGTCTTATTCATCTTACATGCGCTGCTATTAAACGTTTTAGTATAATTTTTTTCGATTTTTATCTTTTTAGTTGGGATATACAGGGGATGTGGAGTTGACAGAAAAAGCTCTAGAGAGGCGGTTAGTCGTTTTTACTTCGAGATTAAGGTACATGGTTAAAAGCGCTAGTGGAGGCCGGTGCTTCGCAACCTTCGGAACAATAGAGCGCGCTCAGCCACGCAGATGCCAAAGGCGGAATACCCAAAGCATGGCGAGGTGGGAAAACAGACCACTTTTCCTCTGGAAGTTGAGTGTAGGAAAGTGGGCGCGGGTGTAAACGCATGTGCTGACCTGCGCAAGTAGACCAAGGAGGGAGAGCGGGGCGTTGTTCCATAGCTGCTATCCGAAGGCCGAGACTGGAGCCGTTCTGGGACTATAAGAAAAATTCACAAAGCTGTATAAAAGGAAAAAAACCGGCGTGCGCACACAACTCCAAATGAGCGCATGCGCAAGTCCAAAAGTAAAAATCGTCAAGGACAAAAGGCTTGAGTTCCCAAGAAGCACGCGAATGAATCACGCACCTGAAGAAGCTTGCGCGATTAACCATGTACCAGAAATCGGAGTAGAGACCGACAACCAGGAGCCTATGGAGAGCTATCTCCAAAATTATCCGAATTAAATTGCATCCTGGCTGAGAGATAACAAATTTCGAAGTTATTATATTAAAATTGTTGAGGGTATGTGCGCGTAGGTAATAGAAAAACACAGGGTGAACCGCTATGCAGATCGCGCATGAGTGTAAGGCTGTGCGCTAGACTTCAGAGAGGTAATTGTGTCTGTGCTTTAGTACTTGTTCGGGACGAACAAGGGCAAGTGTGGGGGATTTGATAGAGCCTAGTAATATGCGCTATTTAGATCTTAACACTGTGCTTGTTTGCATTTCGGTATTTTTGTTTTTCAGGATAAACAGGAGCATAAGTTAGATGTGCGCTAACGTGCATTTTTAAAGAGCGCAATGCATGACCTGCGGAGCTAGCAGCGCAAAAGGAGAGGAGATAGCTGATTCGGACTGCAGAGCGGGAACCAACTGCGCAGAGCGAGTAGCGCAATCAACGTGCGCAGCGAGCCATGCGCATGATAGCAGAGTTTCTGATCATCATTATCTCCTAGATTTGGGAAGTAGCTAAGATTCTCTCAGGCCAAATCTAAGCATTCCTTGGGCTTCAAAACCAGTATATAAGAAGAGGGAAGCTAGGGTTTGAAAGATATAGAGGTCATATAGAGAGAGAGACACATAGCAGCAAAAACACACGATCTCCAGCCAAGATTCTACGCGAACCACCTGCGCCAGCCGAAAACAGCAACCTGCAATTGCGCCGTCCTGCTACTTTTCCTTGGCTGCTTTAGTTTTATTTATTATTTCTATGATGTTTGTTCCTAGCATGTCTAGCTAAACACCTTGTATCGGTTGGGCATGATTTTATTAAGTATTTCCTTTGAGACTTGTTTTTAATGCTTAGTTCGTCTACTTATATTAATTCTATGCACATGGGTGATAATTAGTTGTGCGAATAAGAGAAGCCTTGTACCGCAATCTTATTCTAACTGCTCGTTATTGTATGTTAAACTGGTTGGTAACTTGACGGTGACAACTAGGAGTAACACACTAGGATAATCAGCTACTACTGTAATAGGATTCGTAGTTGCTTCGACTAGTTTCAGGAATTAATAGCTCATAAACTTTGATCTGAACATGCGCGCACGTTAGGAAGCCTTGATCGGACACTAGCGTAAGTAGAACTACACTATAGATGTTTAGAGTCGATGATAAGGGATACATTCATAGAGGATTGTCTGTACCGATACTTTTCATAGTCATAGTACTTAATATCTACTGCCCGCGCACGTATCGTGCAATTTTGCTTTCACTACTGTTCATTCGCGCACGTGCGCAACCCAATCACTCACAACCCTCAATTTCGTAAGTTGTAGGTTGCTAGCTAAGACGAGTCTGCACGCTCCTTGTGGGATCGACCCTAACTTAGCCGCTGTACTAAGTGGAGAAGGAAGGATTAATTTGACGCGTACAACGACGCGCGATCACCTGGCCATGTGACATTCATCTCCACTGAGATCAGTATCCTCTTCACTCCAGTTTGCTGACATAGAGTTGTTGTTTTTCTGATCTGAGTTTGACAGTGGTTTGCTGGTACAGTTAGCCTTTCGATGACCATATCCCTCACAATTCCAGCACTGGATGCCTTTCCTTCTTTCTTTCTTTTCTTCTTCCTTTTGGGCTGGTTCTTTTGCTCTTCTCTGATTTCCTCCACCTCTTCTGGATTGTCTTCGAGAGGTTGAGGTCTGACCAGACCTTATTTCCATGTTTTTCAAGAACTTCCCTAGATTTTTACCAGTAAACTTAGTTGATCATCAGCTGAGGGCTTCTACTCTTCTGTTTCAGCTTGCAATCCAACATTTTTGCTTTTGGGAAGAGCATCTTCTTTGACTAGCTTCATCTCAAACTGCTTGAGAGACCCAATTAATTCTTCCAGCCTCATGTGTCTAACATTCTGAGCTTCTTCAATGGCTGTCACCTTCATGTCAAATATGGATGGCAATGATCTGAGGACCTTCCTAATTAGCTTTTCTTCAGCAATAGGTTCTCCAAGAGCATGAGCTTCATTTGATAGGTCACACAGCTTGGCATTGAATTCTATGATGGTTTCCTCCTCCTGCATTTTCAGACCTTCAAACTGGGAAGTAATCATCTGCATTCTGGATATCTTCACTTTGTCAGTCCCCTCATGAGCAACTTCCAAGATCTCCCAAGCTTGCTTTGCAATGTCACAGTTAGAGATTAATCTGAAATTGTAGGCATCCACAGCAGCAAAGATTGCATTCAAGGCTTTTGAATTCCCAGTTGCTGCAGCATCCTCTTCAGCTGTCCACTGCTCTTCAGGTTTCTTCCGAATGACTCCTTTTTCATCAGTGGTTCTGGGAGGAGCCCACTCGGTCACCATAACTTTCCACACTTTCTCATCAATAGCCTTGAGAAATGCCTTCATCCTAGCCTTCGAGTAGCCATAGTTGCTTTCTTTTAGCAGTGGAGGGCGGCTTGTGCTTTGTCCTTCATTCATTGTCTTGCTCTTCTCAGCTAGGTGCATAGGATCTTGACTCTGTATGTTGAGCTACCGCTCTGATACCAATTGAAATTCGCAGCACCTCTGAGTTGCAGATTGTGAACAAGCAGTTGCTACAGCACACTCTTGAATACCCAAATCTGATGCAGCAAGATAGAACAAGGAACAAAGGTTTGTTCACCCAGTTTGGCCAATCTGTCTACGTCTGGGAAGGGCTGAACTCCAACCCTTATCCACTAGTTTCTCAGGTCCACAGTACAACACGGTTCGACGCACGACACCTATGCTACCTGACCTAAACTAGTCACACAATCAGAACAAGCTCTAACTTGTGTAATGTACACTACAGACTTAAAATAATTAAGACTAGCTACAACTCTGATCTCACAGACTCAGCCAATTCTAATTAATTCAATGTTACCTGCATGTTGCTATAGCACCTATTGTACCACACAACAGGTACCAAAACTGTCCGCGTCGGTCCAAGCCTTCTGCTGAGCCGATCGAACCTCTCCACGAGCGCCGCACACTCTGAGCACTCCCCTTCACTCAGTGACCACCTATCACTAGTGAGTTTAGCCGACCAGTCACTTGACCGAGTTCATCCACTCGTCAATACCTCTGCGGCCTCCCTTGATCAACCAAGAAGCAACCACTGCTCTGAATTGGCTTCCAGATCAAGCTATGATCAGACTCTGTAAGCTCTGATCACACTCTGCTTCAATCACCTCAGCTCTGTGCTCACGCTCTGCTCTCGGTGATGATCGAAGATTATTTCGCACTTGAATTCCACTCTCACGTTATGCTGTGTATGCTCTGGTGTTTTCTCTCATGTCTTCGATGCCCTTGACGCTCTGAGCAACCTCCTTTAAATAGGAACACCCAGTCCCATCATTCACAGATTTAGCAATTTCCTCCAAACAAGATTATCTCCTAAGTTGTAGGAGATTAGATTTGATTTGCAAATCTTCTACAAACAAATCTTCTCTGCCATCTGGGAATCTCCACTGAAATATTCTCTCTGAGTATTTAGGAACTTCCCTGATGCTAATGGATGCACTGCCAAGCTCCTTCTGCGAAGATTCGAGCTGCTGCTAACGAACAGATACTACAGCTTCCTGAACCAGCTCATATTATAACAGCAGCTTGTTCAGCCGCTTGTTCACTTGTGCTGGTTTTGTCAAAGCCTGTCATACAGCATCATCAAGAGCTGTTCAAATATCCGGGAGGACGTTGAGTGGACAAGCAGCTGTTAGGGAGAACGAAGCTGTTGTGACAAGCCATAGAGAGGGATCTCTACACTGAGGGGAGCTCAGTGCGCATCCAGATGAGTCGGTGGTAGAAGGACTTGAAGAGGGAGTCTTGCAAGTTTGTACTTCGTTGTCTGATCGTTACTAGTGTATTGCGTTGTTGGGGTAAGGGAACCACCCCCCCCCCCCCCGCTCCCCTCCCCACATTACGGACACATTGTAATGACGTGGGGTACCAAATATCTGTGTCTCGTATTTACTTTTGAGTATTTACTTTCACTCGAAAAGTTGAAACATTCCTAACGAGTTTCCTCAAGAGTTGTCATGACAATAGCTAGAACAAGTTCTACCTTCCGCACTAGAACAACAAGTACCATCACATAGTTGACTGATGCTGATGAGATACGCCTTTAGTCCTTCTACTAGCAACATGTTTTTGAGATTTGGCAGCCCGTGAACTTTTAGTGTTCCCTTCTCAAGGACTCTTCCTTTCAACCCATTTCCAAATGTTACGTCTTGGTTTCTGCAGGGTTGGATATTTCCTGTGATTTGTGTCGCGAAGATCCGCTGTCGAAATACCAGTTTCCTTTCTTCGAAGACTTCGTTGAGTTGAAGCACATTTGACTATTATGATCCATTCCTAATTTCCACTCTTTGCTATGTGCGGGACAGTGCCTTTGGATATGGCCATACTGATTGCAATTTGTTAGTCCCATATTTTTGTATGGCATGTTTTTGAGCAAAGAAGTTGTTCAAGTATGCTAGACAATATGCGTAGAATAGCCGGAAGTTATTGAAGTCAGAAGATGCAACACAAGATGTTGTAGCAATTGCTGAAGTTTGCGCTGGCGGCGAATCAAAGGAACATATTCTCGGGATTTTGCAGATTCCGAGAATCAAGAAGTGTGCAGCATATCCATGAAGATCTCTGGTGTCTCGGCTTCACAGAATATCTTCAACGACAGATTTGATTTAGTATTTGCTTGGCATGGCAACAAGATAAGATCAACAAATATTCCAATTGAATATTTCGTTGGGATCTTTAAAGAGATTTCCAAGAGCTTTGAAAGAATTAGAATGGAGTTGAAGTGCAACATTCAAGCAGCTCTCTTTTATTGCAGCAATATACAAGAGAGGTTGAGATCAAGTGATTGAGTGAACTGGACGGAGATTGGAGCTACGGTATCAGCAACACGTTAGACAATCCCTGTTGCAAAACTGATCTATCCACACATGCGGGAGGACATTGAGTGGACATGCAGCTGTTCGGGAGAACGAAGCTGCTAGGACAAACCATAGAGAGGGATCTCTACACTAAGGGGAGCTCAGTGCGCATCCAGACGAGTCGGCGGTAGACGGACTTGAAGAGGGAGTCTTGCAAGTTTGTACTTCGTTTCCCGATCGTTACTAGTGGATTGCTGCTTGTTGGGGTTAGGAGAACCCCCCACATTACGGACACATTGTCCCAAAGTGGGTTACCAAATCCCTGCATCTGATTTTTACTTTACAATATTTTTCCTTCCACTTGAAACAAGTCGAACTATTCCTAACGCGTTTCCTCAGCAATTGTCACAACAACAGCTGGGACAAGTTCTATCTCCAATGCTAGAACCACAAGTGGTATTAGAGTAGGCATCCGACATACATGGTCAGATCGAAGGAAACTCAGAATGAGTAGAAGAGACATGGGGAGACCTCCCATTCTGGAGGAAGATGAGTTTGGCTACTTGAAATCGAAGATGAAAGCTTACATCAGATCAATAAACGAGTACACATGGAAGGCAGTTGTTGAAGGTTGGGTTGTACCATCAGGCACAGCAGATGCTCTTGGAGTAAAAGCGCCAAAGCTAGAAAAAGACTGAATTGAAGATGAGAAGAAGTTATTCCAAGGAAATAGTCAGCCGTTGTATGCTATTATCGCTGCAGTTGGTAGACGAAATTACAAGTTGATTGCTGGAGTTGAAATAGCTAAAGTTGCATGGACCATTTTGGAAACAACTTTTGAAGGAGATGCTAAAGTAAAGAAGACCAGAATGCAGATGCTGAGGCTTAACTATGAGCAACTGATGATGAAAGATGATGAGACCATAGGTCCGATGGACATAGTAAATGAAATGGGGATACTCGGAAAGCATGTGTCAGAAACTGAGCAAGTTGGAAAGGTTCTCAGATCACTTCCTCAGAAGTTTGATGTCAAGGTAACTGCTATTGAGGAAACGATAAACTTGGAAAACATGAAGTTGGACTCCTTCATGGGATCTCTCAGAGTCTATGAGATGAAGATAAATAGCAAAAATTCAGCAGAGAAGAAGACAAGAGGAATTGCACTAAAAGCTGCTGCAACAGACGCTGAAACGGAGTCTGACGATGAGATGAATGATCATCAAATAGCCCTAATGGCCAAACAGTTTGGAAGGTTCATGAAAAGGATTGACAAAAGGAGTCTAATTACAAAGCTCGTGGTGATCAGGGATACCAAGCGAAGAAGGAGGAACGTAGTGACTAGAGATATCCAGTTAGGAAAGATGACAAATCTCAAAAGGGAAAACGTAGGGAGACTGATCAAAATCCAAATGAAGAGATTCAGTGCAGAGCCTATCAGGGATATGATCACATATAAAGGTACTGTGCCAACACCTTAATGAAAAAGAAAGCCATGGTTGCACATATGAACCCAAGAATAGTGATACCGGAGAACATCAGAGTAACTTTGTCGCAGTGACAACTGTAACTGAGAATGTCATAGATCTTGTCACACTAATTGCCAAGGAAGAAGCCGAGGAGACAGATCTTGACAGTGGATTTTGAATCTAGTGATTGTGAGGAAATCAATGAGGAAACTCTGAGGAGAAACCTGACAAATACGTACGACAAATGGAAGCTGGTGGCAAAGACAAATGAAAAACTCAGTATCAATATCACGCAATTGAAGGACGAGAAGAAAGGTATGGATGAAGCACTTGTTGCAATAAAGACTAGACTCAGTAAGGAAACCTGTGATCATGGTAAGACAAAGCAGGAGCTGGACGATTTGAAAAAAAGAGTAAGGATAATGAATTCTGGAACGAATAATTTGAATGAGATCCTTGGTGCTCAGAGGTATGGAACAGGACGGCCGGGTCTTGGAAACACATCTGAAGACAGCAAGGGCAAGACACAATTGGTCAAAGGAAAAATGGTAAAGGAAAGTTTCAGCCTCATCTACAAAAACCGCTATACCACACCCTAGACCAAAGATACCAGGATCTGCCATTACTTTCATACTCGAGGACACATACAAAGAAAGTGCAGAAAGTTCATTGCTAAGAAAGTTCATTGCTGAGACTCACATGATGCGATAATTAGCTTTTAACTTGAACAAAGATATGTGGTACTTTGATAGCAGGTGTTCAGCACATATGACAGGTAATTCAGCCTTTCTTAAGCATATAATTCCACTGAAGGAAGATCAGTAACTTTTGGAGATGTTGGAAAAGGAAAAGTTGTTGGAGTAGGTTTTTTGGAACTACCTGGATTACCCAGTCTGACAAATGTTCTTTACGTTGAGGGGTCTGCATGCCAATCTCATTAGCATCAGCCTGATATGCCAATCTCACGCTGTAAAGTTTACTAGAAATTCGTGCAGAGTTCTCAATGCTGATGGAGACTGTGTTATGCGTGGCAGTCGTTCTACTAACATCTGCTATTTGCTAGGTATTGCAGGAACTGCTCCTGATGCACATTGCCTTCTTACTAAAACACATGAGATGAACCTGTGGCACAGGAAGTCGGAGCATCTGAATCCGAAAGCTCTGAAAAAACTATCAAGCAAGAAGCTGGTGGGAGGGCTTCCTGCTATCAAAGGAGAAGAGAACACAATTTGCAAAGGATGTCAGATTGGTAAGTAGACTAGAGCAGTCACGCAGCAACCACTCAAATACATAGAACGCGTATCCTTGAGCTACTCCATGTGGATCTTATTGGACCATTCCAAGTAGAGGGGATTGATCGAAAAAGGTATGCTCTGGTAAGTGTTGATGATTTTTCCAGATATGCTTGGGTTGAATTTCTTAGAGAAAAATCAGAGACTGCTTAGTAGCTTGTTGAGCTAATTATCAGATTACAGCGTGAGAAAGAATTACCCCTTGTGTTCATCCGAAGCGATCACGGCAGAGAATTTCCAAATCAGTCATTTAAAGAGTTCTGCAAAAAGAAAGGCATTGCACATCAGTTTTCCTCACCACTGACCCCGCAATAGAATGGAGTTGTTGAACAAAAGAATAGATCAGTTGTGGAAATGGGAAGGACGATGTTACGGGCCAAGGATGTAGCGCTACACTTCTGGCCAGAGGCTCTTAGCACGGCTTGTCATACTGAATCATGTAACACGGCGGGGGAGTACTGACAAACGTGCTACGAGATCTGGAACGGTAAGAAGGCCACTGTGAAATATTTTCATTTATTTGGTACCACGTGCTATATTTTAGATGACAGAGAGTATAAGCAAAAGTTGGATGCTAGAAGTGATGAAGGGATTTTCCTAGGATACTCCCATAACAGTCGTGCCTACAAGGGGTACAGTCGAAGGACAAAGACTATTATGGAGTCATCAAATGTTGTTATAGATGATGGAAAGGTTAACATCACAGATGGTGCAGAAGGTTGGATTCCACATGCTGCTAATGAAGATTCAGTAAGTGATGTTGAGAATCCAGTAGAAGAAGCTGTAAACAGAGGCTGATTCACAGACACTTGGTGTTGAGGAACATGCTAAGGAACGTGCTGATGCAGAAGAGGAGATCGAGATGATTCCTTCACGCCATGTTCAGAAACACCAACCTTTAACCAATGTCATTGGCGGTCCTAAGGGGAGTATGGTCACTCGAGGGATTAAGAAGAATTACAGAGAGATGGTTCGCTTCGCTTGCTTTGTATCTACCATCGTACCCAAACAAGTACAGGATGCCATAGCAGATGAATATTGGGTTGTGGCTATGCAGGAGGAACTTGGAGAGTTTGTCAGAAATGATGTATGGGAACTGGTTCCACGGCCAGCTGATGTGAACGTAATTGGCACAAAGTGGGTGTTAAAAAATAAGACTGATGAAAAAGGGAACATCTCCAGGAACAAAGCTAGATTGGTGGCACAAGGTTACTCACAAATTTATGGGGTTGACTTCAAGGAAACATTCGCACTGGTGGCTTGAGTAGAAGTTGTCAGAAGCTTAATGGCCTTAGCTTGTTTCTTTGATTTCACATTGCATCAGATGAATGTGAAGTGTGCCTTTCTAAACGGAGTGTTACAGGAAGAGGTGTATATAAGACAGCCTATAGGCTTTGTTGACACGCATCAGCTAGACCATGTGTACCGTTTGAAGAAAGCTTTGTTTGGTCTTAAGCAGGTGCCCAGAGCCTGGTATGAGAGATTGACACAGTTTCTGCTGCAACAAGGCTATGCGGGAGGGGGAGTTGACACAACGCTGTTCATCAAACGGACAAGCTCAGACTTTATAGCGGCTCAGATATATGTCAATGACATAGTGTTTGGGTCCACATTCACCAAGTTGGTGAAGCAGTTCGTGGAGCAGATGCAGAGCGAGTTGCAAATGAGCCTAGTTGGAGAACCAACCTATTTTTTGGGTTTTCAGGTATATCAAAAGAAAGATGGCATATTTATCACACAAAGCAAGTACGCAAGGAATCTGGTGAAAAAATTTAATATGGAGAAGACGAGTCACAAGCGTACCTCTGCTGCCAAAAATCAGAAAGTGACTAGAGATGATGCTGGAGCAAATACTGACCAGACGCTATACAGAAGTATGATTGGGAGTCTTCTCTACCTGACTGCCACCAGACCAGACATTGCCTATGTGGTGGGCGTCTGTGCTAATCCCAAGAGAGCCATGTATCTCAGGTGAAGAAAATTAATCGATATGTTGCAGGTACTGCTGAACTGGGACTCTGGTACACTAAAGACACAACATCCAGCATAGTAGGATACTGTGATGCAGATTGGGCAGGGAATGCAGATGATAGGAAAAGCACTTCTGGAGGATGCTTTTACGTTAGAAATAATCTTGTCTCTTGGTTCAGTAAAAAACAAAATAAGCGCCATCAGATGGTGTGGATGAAGCACATGCTGGAGAAATATGGTGTTGAACAGGATGCCATGACATTGTCCTGCTACAACATGAGCGCCATCAGCATATCGGAGAATCCAGTCCAGCACACAAGGACAAAGCATATGGAGATCAAACACCACTATATTTGTGAGCTTGTGGAGAAGAAGGAGCTAGTTCTGATGCATGTTCGCTCGGATAGCCAGAAAGCTGACATCTTTACAAAAGCCTTGAGCACTCGATAATTTTCGAGTCCCTGAGGTCCGAGCTGGGACTATGTGTGATCAAAAACTAATCACAGCATGACTATTGGTAGCTCTTGTATTAGGAAGAGGGCCAAAGTTTGGGCTACGAGAAAGCTAAGAGGCATTATAACACCCATATTTCATCTAATGTGATAACATTGCCTTTTGAGTGTTGTTTTAGATATGTGACAAACTTCTGAAGGAATCATAATTGGGACGAATCTGACCCAAATATTTGAAGCGGGAAAGATGGGAAATACGGGAGTGTTCTTTTGGAAACCGCCTTAATTTTGGGAAATCAGGCAAATCCTAGAAGTTGAAATTTGAAACTTACTCCACTGACGCTCACCTATCAGACGATCAAACCAGATTAGTATGGCGAACTCTCGTGAAGCTACCCCAACAACAGATTCCAGCGCATCCCATGCCGCTGGAGCCTCCACAGAGCGTGACCCTTTTGTACCCCTAATAGTGGTGCCACCACCAAAAATCGACAAGACGGAGCGTCGCCCAAAAGTGGCACACAAAGCTCTGCCGTCCAAGAAAACAGTAAGAAAGACCACTTTCAAGAAAGATATGCCTGCGGAGAAGTCTGTGCAGAAAGAAGGGGAAGGGTCCGAACCTCAAGAGCCGGCCAAAAGAGTAGCACCAGCGCCTAAACCTAGAAGAACAGGCTCAAAAAAGGTCGTCGATGAGGGCGAAAAGAAGATAAAAGCTGAGAAAAAGGTAAAGAAGAAAATGAAGGCTGAAAGTGAGGCTGAGACCCAGCGAAAAATTGAAGAAGAAAAGAGGACAGAAGCCGAGTTGATAGCAAAGGAGAAAGCTGACAAACTAGCTGCAGAGATGGCCAGAGCTGAGACAGAGAAAAAAGTCCTATGAAGAAAGGATTCGAACTGCCAAGCAAAGGGCAGAACAACTGATGTGCGAAGCAGCTGAACCTGAACTGCTGTTTAAGTGTAAGAGGAGGCTGAACCAGTTGCAGAGAATGCGCAGCGTGTTGAGGTAGTAGCTATTCCTGTTAATATTGAGAAAAGTGTTGAAGGGATTGGTGCTCCTGATGTTGAGGAAACCGTTGTAACGGTCGCTGGACCGTCTGAGGATGTTGTTGAAGAAATTGTCAAGGCAGTTGTTGATGAAGTGACTGAAGATAGCCCTGTAAGGGGGGCAGATCCTATTGAAACAATTATAGCTCATCATGAATCAGAGTCCGAGGAGGAAAGTGCTAAGAGCTCAGCTAGCAGTAAAGTCACTACACAGACCGTTGTTGAGGGAATATCGAAAGGGAAGGAACCAGCTGAAGCAATTGATGAAGAAACAGATCCATCTGAGGAAAGCCCGTCCCTATCAAAAGAAGAAGTCTCAGTCGGGAACGCTCTTCATGTTGAGTAGCCAGTGTCTGTGGAAGCAGTGGTTCTAGCAAGAACCGACCAAGCTGAGGCCAGCAGGCCGAGAAGTCAGTAAAACCAGTTGGGGTTATGAGAAACCAGGTGTGGTTTATGGATAATCGAAGAGCTGATCGTTGGAAAATGTTCAGAAAAGGTGTTTGGTTTCGGAAACGGTGCTAAATGAAGAAAGATGCTCTTCAAAGCACAAGGTGGAACTATTTAAAAGAACAGGTTTGTATCATTCGCTGAAGAGAGCAAAGAGATTCGATGAAATTGTGGTGAGGGAAGTGATAGCCAATCTGAGCGAAGAGTCTGGTGATGCGACTAGTCCTGAGCATGGACAGGTGTGGGTCAGGGGGAGCCTAATAAAAATCACTCCGGGGTTATTAATAAATTCTATGACATTGATGTTGAGGCAGTCGTTGAAGTCCAAATTTGAGGAGTCTACTGAATGGGATGCAGTGGCCATGAAGCTAACTGGTGGATCACTATTTGAAAGGTCTGACCTAAACAACAATCCAGTACCCCCTCCCCCAGTGATGCCCCCTTTCTATGATGAACCGGAGAGAGTCTTCCTTCAAAGACAAAGGGCTGCACGTTGTCATAGAGGTGAAAGGATGGATGAACAATATGAGTATGAGTATAGACATGCACCTCAGCCTCAACCTCAGTACCATGCTCGTGGAAGGAATAGGCCACTTACACTTATAGAGCTCTCAGCTCCAACATTCAACAATGAACCATGGTGTATTAACACTGATCAGGATGAGGATGACTTCGAAGTGAAGACAGCAGTAGTCCATCATCTTCCCAAATTTGGGGGACTTCCAGGAGAAGTGGCATCTAGGCATCTACAGGAGTTCAATGGGCTATGTCGGACTCTGAGACCATATGTTGCCCCTGAAGAGAGGTTTAAGTCAAAAGTATTTCCCTTCAGTTTAACTGACCTTGCAAAAACTTGGCTTTTATCTTTGCCTTCAGGAAGTATCAGATCTTGGGAGAAAATGCAAAGGAAGTTTCTAGACAAATATTATTCCCCTGCCAAGGCTGCCCAAGTAAGGAGAGAGCTATCCAACATAAAACAAGGGCCAAGTGAGTCAATGTATGATTATTTGGAGAGATTCGGTGCCTTGGAGCTGAGCTGCTGTAATCTGAGTATGAAAGAGGAGATGCTTGTAGAATACTTATTGGATGGAATGAGGCCTTTGGAGAGGATGCTGTTGGATGCTGCTGCTGGAGGCACAGTATTGAATTTAACGCCTGCTGAAGTGCGAGAGCTGATCAATGACAATGCCGAGAGTGCTAGATTCAGAGATGATACTGGCAGAGCAAGGAATGTCTCGCAAATGGATTCCAATACAAATCAAATGGCCACTGAAATTAAGGAGCTCAAGGAATGGTGCAAAAACATATGGTTGGGCAAGTCAGTGGAGTTAAGGCTTGTGTCCTAGCCTACATGAAGAAGAGGCAGTTGATGTTAATGCTATGGGAGGAGTCCAACATTTCAACAATAGACAAGGACCTAGACAATTTGGACTTGCGGCAAATGGTTTCAGTTGGAGAAATGAGGGAGGATTCCCAAACCAACAAGGGAATAACCGGAATCAAAACCAGCAAGGGCAAAACCAAGGGCAAGACCAAGCCCAACCTTACCGCCCTCCATATCATCAGCAGCAAGAGAGATTTAATGCTAATGGGTAGTTTCAGCAAAGGCGCCACTTCAATCAACCTGGCCCCACTAATGTCAACCCCAACCAAGCTGGTCCGAGCAATGTCAATCATGGGAAGTCATTGGAAGAAGTGGTTAAGGAGTTGGCGATTAGTGCGCAGAAAGATGAGAGCACATTAGCTGAGTTATTGAAGCATATGTCCCAACTGGCAGCCACCGTGTCCGAGCTTAAGAATGAAAAAGATAAAGGAAAGTTGCCCTCACTAACAATTCCCAATCCAAGAGGGAATGTTAGTGTGATAACGCTGAGAAGTGGGAAGAAGATTACAGAAAATCCGAAGAAAGGAACTGGACCACCCTAAACCCTAAACCCCATCTCCCCTAAACTTCCCCCGGTCTTCGGCCCGAGCTGTATGAGGCAGAAACTCATCCCACGTACGGTTCGGGGGCCGAGCCCCACCCCAGCAGTAATGGTGCGGCTTAGGTCAACTAACACAAAGAAGATACAGTTCACTCAACGATTGCCTTTGGGTTCCGAACTCCATATGGGGAAGGAGCGTTGTTGTTTGCGAGGTATCGATCATTTACATGGACCCACTTCTCATTCCATTTGTGGTAATTTTTTGATCTATAAACCATCCCTAACGAATGATCGGCTCATTTTTTTTCATGATGAATCACTTCGTGCCGACCTTTTGAAAATAAGCTTTCCGGCCTTATATGAGAATGGAAAACTGGAGCATTTTCTACATCGGTGGATGAAAAATAGGGAACATAATAATTTCTGCTTGACCATGTTCCCAGAAAAAAGATACTTTCGAGAAACGACGAGCACGACTGAAGTGGCTATACATATAAATTCTTTTACAGATCTATATGCTTCGATTGGAACTGGAGAATACCGCACCCGAGGAGAACATTAACATGAGGTGCGCGAACTTAATATCTTCTCCTGACGAGCCTTTAATGTCTTCATCCTGCTCCGATCAGCCTGTTTCAAATTTTGAACTTCACCGAACTAACCCTCCACTTCCATTTCCTATTCAAATATCCAAGGCTAAGAGGAATCTACCAATGGATCAAGAGCTACTAGAGTTATTCAGCAAAGTGGAGATCACGATCCCCCTCCTCGACGCAATCAAGCAGATTCCAAAATATGCAAAGTTCCTTAAGGATTTGTGCATCACTGGAAGAGGAGGATCCCGACCTGAGCAAGTAAGTTTCAAGCCCAACATCTCAGCAATTCTTGAGTGCAAGGTTGCACAAAAATGCAAGGATCTAGGTATCTTTACAATCTCTTGCATAATTAATAAGGTTCAAGTGGATAATTGCATGTTGGATTTGGGTGCTTCCATTAACGTCTTGCCTTACTCTTTATATCAGGTGCTGCAAATCGGTCCTCTTAGACCTACTGATTTAATCATTCAGCTGGCCGATAGATCATGTACGAGGCCTGAGGGTATGGTAGTTGATGTGTTAGTGCATGTAGGCAAACTTGTATTCCTTGCAGATTTCAATGTGATGAAGATGGAAGGTGAGGTAGGCACTTCCCAGGTCCTGTTAGGAAGACCCTTCATGGTGACCGCAAGAACCAAGATTGATACACATACGGGTGATCTTTTTATGGATATAGAAGGGGAAGTTATAAAATTAAATATCTATGAGTCTATGCGATTCCCACCTGACTTTGCAGGAATACATGCCTTGGATACCAATGAAGATGCGGAGCTAATACAAGGTGAAGAAGACATACCGAAGCCATTAATCGAAGAAGTTGCTGCTGGGCAGTTGCTCCATGATGCAGCCAGGTATGATGTCAATGCAATTGAATTATGCAGTTAAACAAAACTTGTCCCATCTGTTGTGCAGGCCCCTGAAATTCAATTGAAGCCTCTACCAGACCACTTGAAGTACATTTACCTTGGAGACGGTGAGACGCTACCAGTGATCATTAAGAGTTGACTCGAACCAGATCAGGAGATCAGATTGGCGCGTGTGCTACAGGAGAGCAAACAGCAATAGGTTGGACATTGGCTGACATTCGAGGAATTGATCCAGCAATCTGCATGCATCGGATCCTATTAGAGGAAGGAGCAAAACCAGTGAGACAACCTCAGAGGTATTTGAATCCGATAATGATGGAGGTAGTCCAGAAAGAGGTGCAGAAGCTCCTAGATGCCGGTGTGATTTACCCAATTTCGGATAGCCAATTGGTAAGCCGTGTCCATGTGGTGCCCAAGAAGACCGGGATGACGGTAGTGATGAATGACAAAGGAGAGCTGGTGCCCAAGAGAGTGCAGAATGGCTGGCAGATGTGCATTGATTATAGACAACTTAATGCAGCCACACGCAAAAACCATTTCCCCCTGCCATTCATCGATCAAATGCTGGAAAGACTTGCAGGTAAACCATCCTTTTGTTTTCTTGATGGTTTTTCAGGTTACAACCAGATTCCCATTGCTGCTGAGGATCAAGAGAAGACGACATTTACCTGCCCCTTCGGTACATTTGCATTTAGGCGCATGTCCTTCGGATTATGCAATGCGCCAGGTACCTTCCAACGTGTGGTTATGAGCATATTTTCAGATTTGTTGAGTGATTGTGTTGAAGTATTCATGGATGATTTTACTGTTTATGGAAATACTTTTCATGAATCCTTGCACAACCTAGATAGAGTGCTCACGCGTTTCATTGAGATGAATTTGGTGTTGAACTATGAGAAGTGTCATTTTATGGTCACACATGGCATTATCCTAGGACATATTGTTTCCAAGGAGGGCATACAAGTAGATAGGGCCAAGATTGATATTATTAGTGGATTTCCTTTTCCTACTGACCAGCGTGCTATCAAGTCTTTCCTAGGACATTGATCGCGCGTCGTTGTGCGCGTTAAATATAATCCTTCCTCTTCCACCAGTACAGCGGTTAAGTAAGGGTCGATATCCACAGGGAGCAAGTAGTTCAGTCTTCAATCCTGTCGTCTACACTAAAAATGGGGGTTGTGTGAGATTGGGGTGCGCGATGCGCAAATGAACAGTAGCTAGCGTAACGCAGGAAATTGCACTAGACGTGCGCAAGCAGTAGAGATTAGATACTATGACTATGAGAAGTATTGGGCAGACAATCCTCTATGCGTGCATTCCTTATCATCGACTCTAAACGTCTATAGTTTGTGTTTTACTCGGGTTAGTGTCCGGTAAAGGCTTCCTAACACGTGCGCATGTTCCGTTCAAAGTTCATGTGCTATTAATCCTAGAACTAGACTAAACAGCTGCGAATCCTGTCACAGTAGCAACTGCTTACCCTAGCTCGTTACTCCTAGTTGTCACCGTAAAGCTATCAACTAGTTTAACATATGACGAGCAAGCAACATAAGTAAGATTGCGGTTCAAGGCTTCCCCTACTCATGCAACTAGTTTAACATATGACAAGCAAGCAACGCAAGTAAGTTTGCGGTTCAAGGCTTCCCCTACTCATGCAACTAACTGTCTCAGTGCGCACAGAATTAATACAAGTAAATAAACTATGCATTAAGCTCAAGTCTCAAAGGTAATACTTCATAGATTCATGCCCGACCAACACTAAGAGTTTAGCTAGACATGCTAGTAATAAACATCATAGAATAGTAAATAAGGTCTAATATGTCTGAGAACACAGTAGCAACAGTGCGTGCAGATTGTCTTCTCGGCTGGCGCAGTCGGCTGGCGCAAATCCTCTCAACAAGTCCGTGTGTTTTCCAGTGTTGCCGCTCTCTCTGATGTTCGTTGTCCAATGACGGCTGTGATATCTCTCTCCTGAAACCCTAGACTTACTTTGTTTATATATTGCCCAGGAAGTTCTCCTTTGGCAACTTCCAAATCTGGTCACTGGATTTTGCGCCTGGCGCACGGCATTCGGCTAGCGCATCGGCTAGCGCACCGCTACTGACTCTCGCCAACTTCTCCTCTGCTTGTGCTGCTAGCTCCGCAGGCGGATCTCTCACTCCTAGAACGCTGCCTGTCAGCGCGTATCCGACTCAAGGACTCGTTTTGCCCTGTAGCACAAAAACACTAGAAACGAGTAATCTTGCTCATAAAATATTGCAAACAAGCATAGGGTTATGATCTAAATAATGCGTACAAATAGCCTCTATCAAACCCCCCACACTTGCCCCTTGTTCGTCCTCGAACAAGCACTGAAGCGCGGATACAATTACCTCTTCTGGAGTCTAGCGCACAGTCTTGCACTCTGATGCGAATGCGCAATTTGCTCAACTCGCACTGCTCTATCACCTGCGCACAACTACTGTCAACAGTTCTAATATAATAATTTCGAAATTCATTACCTCTCAGTCGAGATGAAGATTTTTGGATGGCTGGGAGATAGCTCTTCTTAGGCTCCTGGCTGCCAGCTCCTACTCCGAAGATAGGTATATGGTGGATAACGCAGCTTCTTCCAGTGCGTGATTTGCCCGCGCACTTCCTGGGAACCTGAGCTCTCTGATGATTTCCTTATGGTCTTTGCGCATTTTGATGTTTGTGCGCATGCTGATTCTTTTGTAGCGTGTATCATCTGCTGGTATTTTTCTTTTGTGCAGCTTCATCTTTAATTTCTTATATTCCCAGAGCAGTTCCAGTCTCAGCCTTCGGATAGCAGCTATGGAACTCGCCCCGCTCTCTCTCCTTTGGTCTACGCCGGTCAGCGCACGCGTTTACACCCGCGCCCGCCTTCCTTAGCTCGATTTCCAGAGAGAAGGTGGTCTGTCTTCCCACCTCGCCACGCATTGGGTGTTTCGCCTTTGGCATCTGCGTGACTGAGTGCGCTCTTTTGTCCCGAAGGCTGCGAGGCACCGGCCTCCACTAACGCTCTCGACCATATACCTTGCCTTCGAAGCAAAAGCGACTAACCGCCTCTCTGGAGCATTTCTGTCAACTCCACATCCCCTGCATATCCCAACTAACAGGAGCAAAAAAACGCAAAAATTATACTAAAACAGTAGATAGCAGCGCACGCAGTATGGATAGCGCAAAACAAGCTGGAGCGCATGCGCATCCTGCACTCTAGCGCACTGCAGCTACTATTCTCTTCAGTTTAAACTAAGGTCTACTAAAAATGCTCAAAAACGTGAAATGTAAGTGTAACGCCCCCCCCCCCCCACACTTGAACAGAGACGTGTCCCCACGACTCAAGCGCAAGCGCACGGAGAGCGCACACATGCAGAAAAATGGAAAAACTACCAAGTCCTAAACTAGCTAAAAAAAAAAAACTCAAAAAAAAACACAAAACAAACAGAAAAATAAAATAGGCGGAAATAAAACGTGTCGGGTTACCTCCCGACAAGTGCCTTTGTTTAACGTCGTTGGCTCGACTGTACCTCGTTACGTGCCAAAACGTGTGTCTGCAACCTCCCCCACTCTTGCTCCTGAGTGTTCCTGCGCCAGCGTGTGTGTCGCGAACTCATTGGTCCTGCGCAAAGGGTAAAATGGAAGGTCAGTATGTGATAAATTATGCGTAACGAAGGTAGATGAAGAGGGAGAAGAAATGTGAGCTATGATCTTTGGTTCTCCCTCTGGTGCATCTGGTGGTGCCTCTGGCGCGTCAGCTGGCGCATCGATTATCTCTGGTTCTGCCAGCTCAATGTCGCGCGCTGTGTTATCCCAAGGTTCTCCTAAGTACCGTTTGACTCTCTGCCCATTAACCTGAAAACGATGCCGGTGCCCGTCTTCTAACTCGATTGTTCCGTAGGGGAAAACCTTGGTGACGGTGTATGGTCCGTCCACTTGCTGCGCAACTTTCCAGGCATGAGCTTCAGGCGCGATGAAAATAACAGTACCTGGTCTCCTGGTTCAAATGTGCGCCGGAGGATATGCTTGTCATGATACGCTTTGGTGCGCTCCTTGTAATCGCGCAGTCCCGCATACGCGTCCAGGCGCAGCTCTTCTAGTTCGCTCAGCTCAAATGCGCGTTCTTTTCCTGCCTCATCCAAGTTCAGGTTGCAAATACGCAAGGCCCAATATGCCTTGTGCTCGAGCTCTACTGGCAGGTGGCATGCCTTCCCATAGACCAGCCGAAATGGTGAAGTCCCAATGGGCGTCTTATGCGCAGTGCGGTATGCCCATAGCGCATCATCCAGGCACTGGCTCCAATCTTTGCGCGATGGCCTCACAGTCTTTTCCAAGATGCGCTTGATTTCTCTGTTAGACACTTCGGCCTGTCCATTCGTTTGTGGATGGTAAGCGGTGGACGTCTTGTGGCGCACCCCATAGTGCTTGAAAACTTGCGCCACAATCCTGTTGCAGAAGTGCGTCCCCTGGTCGCTGATGACTGCCTTAGGTACACCATACCTGCAAAATATGTTAGTACGGAGAAAGTCAGCGATAGTCTTACCATCATCCTTGCGCGTGGCCTTAGCTTCGACCCATTTGGATACGTAATCCACGGCCACCAGTATGTACTCGTAGCCGGCAGATGGGGGAAATGGACCCATGAAGTCGATTCCCCAAACATCGAACACTTCATCCACCAGAATCGGGGTCTGCGGCATCTCGTTGCGCGCGGATATTCCTCCTGTGCGCTGGCACCTGTCGCAATTTCTGCAATGGTCATATGCGTCTCTGAATAGGTGCGGCCAGTAGAATCCGCAGTCCAAGATTTTCCTGCTCGTGCGCTTGGGACCAAAGTGCCCTCCACAAGCGTGCGCATGACAAAACATCAAGACAGAGTTAATCTCATGGTCAGGAACGCAACGCCTTAATATCTGATCTGGACCTATTCTAAGCATGTAAGGATCATCCCAAAGGTAATGCTTGGACTCATGTTTCAATCGCATGCACTGAGTTTTATTGAAATGCGGAGGAAACGCACCTGTGACCAGGTAATTTGCGATATGCGCATACCATGGTACCTTACCTGTCAGCGCCATCAGGTGCTCGTCAGGGAATGTCTCCTTGATCTGCCCTGGCTCCTCCTCCTTGACGATCCTGCTCAGGTGATCAGCGACTGTATTTTCCGTGCCCTTCTTATCTTTGATCTCCAAGTCGAATTCCTGAAGCAGGAGCACCCAGCGCATCAGGCGCGGCTTGGTCTCCTTCTTGGACATGAGGTAGCGGATAGCTGCGTGGTCAGTGTAGATGATGACTCTTGCGCCTAGGACATAAGCTCGGAACTTCTCCAGCGCAAATACAATTGCCAGAAGCTCCTTTTCCGTGGTGGTGTAGTTCCTCTGCGCAGAGTTCAGCGTGCGCGATGCATAGTAAATGGCGTGCGGCTTCTTGTCCACGCGCTGCCCCAAGACTGCACCCACTGCGTAATCACTTGCGTCACACATCAGCTCAAATGGCAGGTTCCAGTCTGGTGCGCGCATCACTGGCGCACTGGTCAGCGCGTCCTTCAGCTTATCGAACGCCGCCCTGCACTCATCAGTAAAATCGAAACACACATCTTTTTGCAACAGGTTAGACAGGGGTATACAAATTTTAGAGAAATCCTTAATAAAATGCCTGTAAAACCCAGCATGCCCTAAGAATGATTTCACGTCGCGCATGTTGGTGGCATAAGGCAGATTAGAAATGAGATCTATTTTAGCCTTGTCTACCTTAATACCCTCCTCTGAAATGATATGTCCTAGTACTACTCCGTGCGTGACCATGAAATGACATTTTTCGTAATTGAGCACTAAATTCTTAGAGATGCAGCGCGCTAAAACTTTATCTAGATGAGTTAAACATGCATCAAAGGTACTCCCATATACAGTGAAATCATCCATGAACACTTCTATGCATATACCAATCATATCAGAAAAAATGCTCATGACTAAGCGTTGGAATGTACCTGGCGCGTTGCACAGCCCAAAAGACATGCGCCAAAACGCAAACGTACCGAACGGGCATGTGAATGTGGTCTTCTCTTGATCCTCCGCAGCTATGGGTATCTGGTTGTACCCTGAATATCCATCCAGAAAACAAAAATAAGGCTTACCTGCTAAGCGATCCAGCATCTGGTCCATAAAGGGTAACGGGAAGTGGTCCTTGCGCGTGACAGCGTTCAGCTTCCTGTAGTCGATGCACATGCGCCAGCCAGTTTGAATGCGCTTGGGAACTAGTTCGCCCTGCACATTCTCTTCCACTGTGATTCCTCCTTTCTTTGGCACAACATGCACCGGGCTGACCCATTTGCTGTCCGAAATTGGGTAGATGACCCCTGCGCTAAGCAATTTCAGGACTTCCTTTTGCACTACCTCCATCATGTTTGGATTCAACCTGCGCTAAGCCTCCCTGGATGGTTTGGCACCATCTTCCAACAGAATTCTGTGCATGCACACGTCTGGGCTCACTCCGCGCAGATCAGCAAGAGTCCATCCTATAGCGCGCTGGTTCCTGCGCAGTACCTGTTGTAAGCGCGCCTCCTGCTCTTCTTCTAATCCCTTCTTGATGATCACTGGCAGGGTGTCCTCATCTCCCAAGAAAATGTACTTGAGGTGCTCTGGGAGTTGCTTCAGTTCGATATTGGGTGCATGTTCAATAGAGGGCAAGATTTTGGTAGCGGTGCAAATATGAACTGTATCAAGTACCTGTGTGGGTGCTGGTTCAGCACTGCTTAGCTCCTCCTCTTGCTCCTCCAGCTCTGCCTGTGTCAGTAGCTCTGGTCCTATGGTTGCGCTCGCACACTGCGCTTCTGTGACTAAATCGTCAATGCTGTCCATCGCGTGCACGGTAGCGTCCTCATGTGGGTGCTGCATCCCCTTGAATATGTTGAAATGGATTTCTTCGCCATCTACCTCCTTGAATATGTTGAAATGGATTTCTTCGTCTATCTTCGTGCGCGCGGTCATCAGAAACGGTCTGCCTAGGAGGATTTGCGCACTGCTGGCGCTTGATTCACCCTCCATTTCGAGCACATAAAAATCTGCTGGGAAGACCAGCTCTCCTACGCGAACTAGGACATCTTCTATCATGCCTGCAGGTTGTTTGCACGTTCTGTCTGCTAGCTGAATGGTGAGACCTGCAGGCTTAAGTGGTCCAAGGCGCAATGTCGTATATAGAGAATAAGGTAGCAAATTGATGGATGCGCCTAAATCGATCATGCAATTACTCACTGTGGTCTTACCTAGCGTGCATGGGATAGTAAATGTACCTGGATCTCGGCACTTAGGTGGTACCTTTTGTCGCACGATCGCTGAGGCCTGCGCATTTAGCATTACCTGTGCGCATTCACCTTTCCTTCGCTTGTTTGTGCACAGCTCTTTTAAAAACTTTGCATACCTGGGGATCTGTCGAATAGCTTCTATGAGAGGTATGTTGATTTCTACCTTGCTGAATAGCTCATATAATTCCTTGTCCAGCGCTTCTTTTCTCGCCAGTGGTGCCTGCACAGGGAACGGAGCAGGTATGTTAGTACAATTTTTGTCCCTGTTTTTCGAGTGAGACATACCTTGCGCTTTGCCCAGCTGGTCTGTGGCTGGCGCTTCCGGTTGCGCATCTTGCTCTGGTTGCGCATTCTGATCTGCTGGATCCGGGATTTGGGCAACTGGTTGCGCCGGCGCCGGTGCGGTCTGCTCTGTTCCTACTGTGCGCCCAGTCCTCAGTGTCACTGCATTGACTCCTCCTTTAGGGTTCTGAATCACTTGCAAAGGCAGGTTGCCATCGCTCTTTTTCAGCTCAGACACCGTGGTTGCTATTTGTGATAGCTGCTTTTCTATGGACTCGAACCTTTTGTCATATTTCTCGTCATTTTTGCGCACTGTATCTGCTAGCTGCCCCATGATGTCTTCCAAGGAACGCCGCGGCTGTTGGTTGCTCTGCGCTGGTGCGTCATTTCGGCGGTGCGGCGGATTGTAGGGCGCAGCTTGTTGCGTCTGCTGTGGTGCGCGCTGATCTGTGGGTTGCCTCTGGAAATTGTTCTCCTCCTTCCATCTGAATCCATTTGCGGCAAGCCCAAAGCGCGGCTGATTCTGCCTCTGCGGTCCTCTGTTGTCCCATCCTCCAAGGGCATTTACATCTCCAGTTTCTTCAAAAAGTGTTGGGCATTCGTCTGTCTTGTGCTCAGTGGACCTGCAGAATTCACATACCTTTGGTGCAACTGGTTGTGCGCTCTGCGCACTCATCAGCTTCTGTAGCATGGCCTTCATTTCCTTGATCTCAGCGCTTGTTTCTACCTGATGCACAGAACGATTACGGCTACTTTCAAGCGTCAATTGATGTGTTACCTGCCCAGCAGAATCTTCTATCAGCTGCCACGCATCCTCTGGGTACATGTTCCAAATGTCCCCTCCTGCGCATGCATTCAGTAGTCGCAGCTCCATGGGCAGCAGTCCATTTAGAAAGTTCTCTATCAGCACATTCTGGGGAAGCCCGTGATTGTAGCAGTTGGCTTCTAGCTCCCTGAAACGTTCATAGTATTCTGACAGAGACTCCCCTGCGCTCTGCCTTGGCGCGGCCAGTTCCCTTCTGAGCAGCGCAATCTTTGCTGCTGGATAGAATTTATCTAGGAATTTCTTCTGCAGCTGCTCCCATGTGTGAATAGATCCTGCAGGTAAATTCATTAGCCAGTGTTTAGCTGTATCACATAATGAAAATGGGAATGCCTTCATTTTCAGCGCCTCATCACTCTCCCCTTCGGTCTTCATGTTCTCGCAAATGACTAGGAACTCTCGCACATGCTTGACTGGATTTTCATTGTTCATCCCGTGGAACTTGGGCATGTGATGGATGAGCGAGCTCCTTAGCTCAAAATGACCGCCTGGTGGAAGCACGATGCACCATGGCTGGTTAACAGTGATAGGGGCCGACATCTCGCGCACTGTTCTGCGTCGCGCGGCTTGTTGCACAGGTGGCGCATGATACACTTCAGCGGCCCTCCTTGCTTCAACCTCGCGCTGCACTTCCTCTCTGAACAGGGCTGCGCGGGTATGTGCCCTTGCTTCCTCTGGGGTTCTGTCCCCCAAGTTGTCTCCTACGACACTGTTATCCTCCATAACCTGTTCCGAATCTCAAGAAAAATGAAATTAAAAGATAACTAATGTTGTTGCGGCTGTCAGTGCGCAACTAGAATCTGCGCAGCGCAACTGTTTCAAGGTTGCGCAGGCTGATGCGAATGCGCGCTGTCAGAAACAATAACGAAAACAAAACAAACTGAAAGAATTACTATAATAAAAACTCAGACTAAAGACTTAGCTGTGTTGCTCCCCGGCAACGGCGCCAAAATTTGATCGCGCGTCGTTGTGCGCGTCAAATATAATCCTTCCTCTTCCACCAGTACAGCGGTTAAGTAAGGGTCGATCTCCACAGGGAGCAAGTAGTTCAGTCTTCAATCCTGTCGTCTACACTAAAAATGGGGGTTGTGTGAGATTGGGGTGCGCGATGCGCAAATGAACAGTAGCTAGTGTAACGCAGGAAATTGCACTAGACGTGCGCAAGCAGTAGAGATTAGATACTATGACTATGAGAAGTATTGGGCAGACAATCCTCTATGCGTGCATTCCTTATCATCGACTCTAAACGTCTATAGTTTGTGTTTTACTCGGGTTAGTGTCCGGTAAAGGCTTCCTAACACGTGCGCATGTTCCGTTCAAAGTTCATGTGCTATTAATCCTAGAACTAGACTAAACAGCTGCGAATCCTGTCACAGTAGCAACTGCTTACCCTAGCTCGTTACTCCTAGTTGTCACCGTAAAGCTATCAACTAGTTTAACATATGACGAGCAAGCAACATAAGTAAGATTGCGGTTCAAGGCTTCCCCTACTCATGCAACTAACTGTCTCAGTGTGCACAGAATTAATACAAGTAAATAAACTATGCATTAAGCTCAAGTCTCAAAGGTAATACTTCATAGATTCATGCCCGACCAACACTAAGAGTTTAGCTAGACATGCTAGTAATAAACATCATAGAATAGTAAATAAGGTCTAATATGTCTGAGAACACAGTAGCAACAGTGCGTGCAGATTATCTTCTCGGCTGGCGCAAATCCTCTCAACAAGTCCGTGTGTTTTCCAGTGTTGCCGCTCTCTCTGATGTTCGTTGTCCAATGACGGCTGTGATATCTCTCTCCTGAAACCCTAGACTTACTTTGTTTATATATTGCCCAGGAAGTTCTCCTTTGGCAACTTCCAAATCTGGTCACTGGATTTTGCGCCTGGCGCACGGCATTCGGCTAGCGCATCGGCTAGCGCACCGCTACTGACTCTCGCCAACTTCTCCTCTGCTTGTGCTGCTAGCTCCGTAGGCGGATCTCTCACTCCTAGAACGCTGCCTGTTAGCGCGTATCCGACTCAAGGACTCGTTTTGCCCTGTAGCACAAAAACACTAGAAACGAGTAATCTTGCTCATAAAATATTGCAAACAAGCATAGGGTTATGATCTAAATAATGCGTACAAATAGCCTCTATCAGACATGCAGGCTTTTATCGCAGGTTCGTCAAAGACTTCTCGAAGATTGCTTTGCCTTTGTCTTGGCTGCTGCAAAAGGATGTCTCATTTGAGTTTAATGATCAATGCAAGAGAGCTTTTGAAGAGCTCCGGGCAACCTTGACTAGCGCCCCAATTATGCAAGCACCAGATTGGACGATGATGATGCAGTATGGCAGTGTTTGACAAAACCAGCTCACAAGTGAATAAGATGCTGCTATAGCAAAAGTCCAGCATATGTGAACAAGACTAGTGAACAAGGAGCAGCTATAGCAGGAGAGCTATAACAGGAGCTTGTTTGAGTAGCAGCAACCTGGGTCTTTGGAAAGAAGGCGTAGCAGTCCTTCGAAGAGCATCAAAGGAGGTTCAGAGTTGCTGCAGAGAATATTCCACTAGTGATTCCCAGCTGGAGAAGAAGATTTGATTGTAGAAGATTAGATTTGCCAACTGAATCTAATCTCCTACAAATTAGGGGTTTTTGCTTTTGGAGCTATAATCTGATAATGATGGAAGTGGGTGCTCCTATATAAAGAATACCATTCAGAGCAATGTTGATTGATCGAAGAAGAGAGCTGAAAGCGAGAACACACAGAATTCCGAGAAAGTAATTTTGGTGTGCGGACGAGGCCTTCGATTATCACCAAGAGCAGAGCGTGAGCGCAAGCTGTGGTGACAGAAGCAGAAGGTGATCAGGACTTGCGTAGTCTGATCCAAGCTTGATCTGGAAGCCAATTTAGAGCAGAGAGTGCTTGTTGGTTGATCAAGGGCAGCAGCGGAAGAACTGACTAGTGAGTGACTCGGTCGAGTGTCTGGACGCCAGTGCTTGCTAGTGATAGGAGGTCAGTGAGTGAGGGGGAGTATTCCAGAGTGTGCAGCGCTTGTGGAATCGTTTGAACGGCTTAGCGGAAGGCTTCGGAGCGACGCGGATAGATTGTGCATCAGTTGTGTGTTACAACAGATGCTATAGCAACCCTGCAGAATCTGAGTATTGTTAGAATAGGCAGGGTTTCGAGGAGACAGTAGCTATTCTAGATAGATATCAGTAGAGGGTGTGCAGACACAAGTTAGAGCCTGTTCTGATTATGTACGAGGATCCACCTAAGGTTGAGTAGCATAGGTTGAGTGGGTTGTAACCGTGTGTACTTAAAAACCTTGAGTTTAGTGGATTGAGGACTGAGAAGAGTCCTCCCCAGACGTAGGCAATTGGCTTAACTGGGTGAACAAACCTTTGTCCTTGTTCATTCTTGCTGAAACAGTTTCTGGGTGAACAAGAGTGTTGATGCGCGCGTCGTTGTGCGCGTCAAATTAATCCTTCCTTCTCCACTTAGTATAGCGGCTAAGTCAGGGTCGATCCCACAAGGAGCAAGCAGACTAGCTTTAACTAGTAACCTACACTTACGAAAATTGGGGTGTGAGTGATTGGGTTGCGCAGGTGCGCGAATGACAATAGTTAACGTAGGATTTGCACTAGACGTGCGCAGGCAGTAGAGATTAAGTACTATGACTATGAAAAGTATCGGCGCAGACAATCCTCTATGAATGTATTCCTTATCATCGACTCTGATCGCGCATCGTTGTACGCGTCAAATATAATCTTTCCTCTTCCACTAGTACAGCGGTTAAGTAAGGGTCGATCTCCACAGGGAGCAAGTAGTTCAGTTTTAGCCAGTAACCTACACTTATGAAATTGGGGGTGAGTGATTGGTTTGCGCGAGTAAACAGTGGTATCGTAACGCAGTAAATTGCACTAGACGTGCGCAAGCAATAGAGATTAAGTACTATGACCTTGGAATGGACGGCTGGGCAGGGGAAGGTGCAGGTGCGGGTACTTGTTCTTGTTCGGGGGTGGGTTCTGCTGGTGCTGGTGCTGCTGGTGCTGGGAAGGGCTCTGCTGGATGCACTGGGGGCTGAGTAAGAGGGCTGGCTGGTTGGTGTGGACTGCCGGGAGAACCTGGAGGTGGTCAGTGCAGGCTGAGGAGAGGGGGAATTGCGTCTCCAAATCTCCACCCTGATGGTGGGCTCATGCTTAAGTCCGCCCCCTCTGGCGCTAAATATTCGAGCACGCGCATGACGTTGAACATCATGCGCTGCTGTGCGGACGCTTCCTCAGGCGCCGCCTCAGCTTCAGTCCTTGGGCGCTTCCCTGGGGCACGCGGGGGAGAATCCTCGATGGAAATGGTGACTGGCTCCCCCTGCGGTGCGCGGGCCCTGCGGTGCGCTCCAGTCTGCGCGCGGGTCCTTGCGCGCCTGATTGGAGGCACAACTTGTTCTGGGACTTCATCCTCCTCCATCTCCTGCGCGGCCTCTGCTGCTTGTGCACTGCTTTCTGCTCTTGGCAGCGGCACTCTGGCCGGCTGCTGGCCGTAGCACCACTCCAATGTGCCATCTTCCTTCACGGCTACCGCCCTGATCTGCAGCATGTGGGCGCGGTCCAGAGGGACGGCCGGCACCAATGTGTGCTCTGGCACCTCGGGCTCTCCATGTAGCGCCCGCAGCAGGTGCGTAATAATACCTCCGCAAGTCAGCGGCCCCTTGGTGCTGACTCGGCTCCAGTGGGGCACCATGTTCAGAACAAAGAGCACCCTCTTCCCATAATAAAACCCCTTTAAGATCTCCATATCCAGCAAACTGATCTTCGGCGCACCATTAAAGCGCCCAATGATGGCATAGGCGAAGTAGAACATCCACGGGTCACGCAGCTCTCGTCCCCTGCTGCGCCCCGCGGCAAACACTGGCCCGGTTGCCATCTCGCGCCACGCTTCTTGGTTGGTCTGCGCGTCTATGTCAGCTTCTCGCACCCTAGCGCACCTCAATGTGCGCTTCAGCCTCTTGGCCGAGGCGATGTACCACACCCCTCGGTGACGGTACCTTATCTCCATCTCTCTTGGCTCTAATGATGCCAGGAACTCGCAGGTGTCCTCCCTGTGTGCGGCGCTGTTGAGTTCCAAACCGAAATGAAGTCCTCCAAACCGACTTCCCGCAGGAACTCCCGACTGATGCACGGAGTTCCGTACATCTCGAGCCTCAGGAAGGCTGCGTACATGCTGGCGAAGCGAGCTGGGGTAGCTTGGTCCTCGGCAGGCTGCATGTTTCTGGTCAACTCTGGTCAACACTCCACAAACACTCCAAAAATCCAAACTCCTCTAAATGCCCTGAAACTCTCACCAATGGAGCGCCTACTGCTCGCCTACAAAACCCTCTAAACAGTACTCCAATTGGCGCACTCTAGCCTGGTGCGATTTCAAAACCCTAGAACACTCCTCCACCGCACAAACCCTACTAATCGTGCTCAAATCTGGGGGAAAGGTTCCTAAGGGGAGTGCGGCTGTGTGCTCTGCAAATCTCTCTAAACTGGAGCTAGGTTGGGCGCCGGACAGCGGGCGGAGGTGTGAAGGCGGGAGCTGCTGGTAACGGTCGAGTGTGAAAAGTGCTGAAATTTTCTAAGTCCTGCCCTTATATACCCCCCTGACTGGCGCAGCGGTCCTGCGCACTGCTGCTCGACTAAATACTACAAGACCTAAACTAACTGAAAGACACTAGAAAGACTAAAAGAAAGACACATAAAAGTAAAACGAGTCGGGTTACCTCCCGACAAGTGCCTTTGTTTAACGTCGTTGGCTCGACTGTACCTCGTTACGTGCCCAAATGTGTGCCAGCGACCTCCCCCACTCTTGCTCCTGAGTGACCCTGCGCTTGTGCATGTGGTGTGTTCTGCTTGGTCCTGCGCAAAGGGTGAGAAGGGTAGTCAACATGGATAATATGTGAGAAGTCTGTAGTAACGAGGGTAGATGAAGAGGAAGAAGAAATGTGAGCAATAGTTTCCAGTTCTCCCTCTGGTGCATCTGGTGGTGCCTCTGGCGCAGCAGCTGGTGCATCTGTTATCTCAGGTTCTGCCAACTCAATGTCGCGCACTGTGTCGTCCCAAGGTTCTCCTAGATACCGTTTGACTTTCTGCCCATTGACCTGAAAACGATGCCGGTGCTCGTTTTCTAACTCGATTGTTCCATAGGGGAAAACCTTGATGACTGTGTACGGTCCAGTCCATTTTCTGTGCAGCTTTCCAGGCATGAGCTTCAGGCGTGATGAGAATAATAATACCTGGTCTCCTGGCTCAAAAGTGCGTCTGAGGATATGCTTGTCATGAAACGCCTTTGTCCGCTCCTTGTAATCGCGCAATCCCTCATAGGCATCCAGGCGCAGCTCTTCTAATTCGCTCAGCTCAAACGCGCGCTCCTTTCCAACCTCGTCTAGGTTCAGGTTGCAAATGCGTAGGGCCCAATATGCTTTGTGTTCTAGCTCTACTGGCAGGTGGCCTGCTTTTCCGTAGACCAACCGAAACGGTGAAGTCCCGATGGGTGTCTTATGCGCAGTGCGGTATGCCCACAGCGCATCGTCCAGGCGCTGGCTCCAATCCTTGCGCGATGGTCTCACAGTCTTCTCCAGGATGCGCTTGATTTCTCTGTTAGAGACCTCGGCCTGCCCATTTGTCTGAGGATGATAAGCAGTGGACGTCTTGTGGCGCACCCCATAATGCTTGAAAACTTGCGCCACGATCCTGTTGCAAAAGTGCGTCCCCTGGTCGCTGATGATTGCCTTAGGCACCCCGTACCTGCAAAAGATGTTAGTTTTCAGAAATTCAGCGACCGTCTTACCATCATCCTTCCGTGTGGCCTTCGCTTCGACCCATTTGGAGACATAGTCCACCGCGACCAATATGTACTCGTATCCTGCAGACGGAGGAAATGGCCCCATGAAGTCAATTCCCCATATATCAAACACTTCATCCACTAGAATTGGCGTGTGCGGCATCTCGCTGATATGCCTCCTGTGCGCTGGCACCTGTCACAATTCCTGCAATAGTTATATGCGTCTCTAAACAGGTGCGGCCAATAAAATCCGCAGTCCAGGACCTTCCTGCTGGTGCGCTTGGGACCAAAGTGTCCTCCACATGCGTGCGCATGACAAAACATCAAAACAGAGTTAAATTCATGGTCAGGCACGCATCGCCTCAATATTTGATCTGGTCCTATTCTAAGCATATAAGGATCATCCCAAATATAATGCTTGGACTCATGTTTCAATCTCATGCACTGGGTTTTATTGAAAGGCGGAGGAAACGTACCTGTGACCAGGTAATTCGCAATGTGCGCATACCATGGTACATTACCTGTCAGCGCCATCAGATGCTCGTCAGGAAAAGTCTCAGTGATCTGCCCTGGCTCCTCCTCCTTCACGATCCTGCTCAGGTGGTCCGCAACTGTGTTCTCTGTGCCCTTCTTATCCTTGATCTCCAGGTCGAATTCCTGCAGTAGGAGCACCCAGCGCATCAGGCGCGGCTTAGTTTCTTTCTTGGACATTAGGTAGCGGATGGCTGCATGGTCTGTATATATGATGACCCTGGCGCCTAGAAATATATGCACGGAACTTCTCTAGCGCAAACACAATGGCCAGAAGCTCCTTCTCCGTGGTGGTGTAGTTCCTCTGCGCAGCGTCCAGTGTGCGCGATGCATAATAGATGGCGTGCGGTTTCTTGTCCACTCGCTGCCCCAGGACTGCACCTACTGCATAATCGCTTGCGTCGCACATCAGTTCAAATGGCAGGTTCCACTCGTGTGGGTGCTGCATCCCCTTGAATATATTGAAATGGATTTCTTCGCCGTCAACCTCCATGGAGAGTGTGCCCCTCCACACGTCTATCTTCGTGCGCGCGGTCATCAGGAAAGGTCTGTCCAGTAGGATCTGCGCACTGCTGGTGCTTGATTCACCCTCCATTTCTAGCACATAAAAATCTGCTGGGAACACCAGCTCGCCTACTCGCACAAGAACATCCTCTATCATGCCTGCAGGTTGTTTGCAAGACCGATCTGCTAGCTGAATAGTGAGACCTGCAGGCTTTAGTGGTCCAAGGCGTAATGTCGCATATAGGGAATAAGGTAACAAATTGATGGATGCGCCTAAATCAATCATGCAGTTGCTCACTATGGTCTTACCTAAAGTGCACGGGATAGTGAACGTACCTGGGTCTCGGCACTTAGGTGGTACCTTATGTTGCACGATCGCTGAGGCCTGCGCATTGAGCATTACCTGTGCGCATTCGCCTTTCCTCCTCTTGTTTGTGCACAGCTCCTTTAAAAACTTGGCGTACCTGGGAATCTGCCGAACTGCTTCGATAAGGGGAATGTTGATTTCCACCTTGCTGAATAACTCGTATAGCTCTTTGTCCAGCGCTTCCTTTCTAGCCGATGGTGCCTGCACAGGAAAAGGTGCAGGTATATTAGTACGATTCGTGCCCTTGTCGTTTATTTGTGTTATACCTGGCGCCTCGCCCTGCTGGCTTGTGACTGGTACTTCTGGTTGCGCGTCTTGCTCTGGTTGCGCATTCTGTTCTGCTGGATCCGGGACTTGCGCACCTGGTTGCGCGGGCGCCTTCGAGGTCTGCTCTGCTCCTATTGTGCGCCCTGTCCTCAGTGTCACTGCATTGACTCCTCCTTTGGGGTTCTGAATCACTTGCGAAGGCAGGTTGCCATCGCTCTTCTTTAGCTCATATACCGTGGTAGCGATCTGTGATAGCTGCTTTTCAATGGACTCGAACCTCTTGTCATACTTCTCATCATTCTTGCGCACTGTGTCTGCTAGCTGCCCCACGATATCTTCCAAAGATCGCCTCGGTTGCTGGTTGTTATGCGCTGGTGCGTCAGTGCGGCGATGCGGTGGATTGTAGGGCGCAGCTTGTTGCGTCTGCTGTGGTGCGCGCTGATCTGTGGATTGCCTCTGGAAATTGTTTTCCTCCTTCCATCTGAATCCATTTGCTGCCAGTCCAAAGCGCGGCTGATTCTGCCTGTGTGGTCCTCTGTTATCCCATCCTCCAAGAGCATTGACATCTCTAGATTCCTCGAAAAGTGTGGGACATTCATCAGTTTTGTGCTCGGTTGACCTGCAGAATTCACATACCTTTGGCGCAACTAGTTGTGCGCTTTGCGCACTCATCAACTTCTGTAGCATGGCCTTCATTTCCTTGATCTCAGCGCTTGTTTCTACCTGATGCACAGAACGAATACGACTATTTTCAAGTGTTAGCTGATGTCTTACCTGACCAGCAGAGTCTTCTATCAGCTGCCACGCGTCTTCTGGATACATGTTGCAAATGTCGCCTCCTGCGCATGCGTTCAATAACCTCAGCTCCATGGGTAGCAGTCCATTCAGGAAGTTCTCTATCAACACATTTTGGGGCAGGCCATGATTGTAGCAGTTGGCCTCTAGCTCCCTGAAACGCTCGTAATACTCTGACAGTGACTCTTCTGCGCTCTGCCTCGGAGCGGCCAGTTCTCTCCTGAGTAGCGCGATCTTTGCTGCTGGATAGAATTTGTCCAGGAACTTTTTCTGCAGCTGCTCCCATGTGTGAGTTGATCCTGCGGGTAAGTTCATCAACCAATGTCTGGCTGTATCACATAGTGAAAATGGGAATGCCTTCATCTTCAGCGCCTCATCGCTCTCCCCTTCAGTCTTCATGTTCTCGCAAATGACTTGGAACTCTCGCACATGCTTGACTGGATTTCCATTGTTCATCCCGTGGAACTTGGGCATGTGATGAATGAGCGAGCTTCTTAGTTCAAAATGACAGCCTGGCGGAAGCACGATGCACCATGGCTGGTTAACTGTGAGTGGGGCTGACATCTCTCGCACTGTTCTGCGTCGCGCGGCTTGTTGCACGGGTGGCGCATGATACACTTCAGCGGCCCTCCTTGCTTCAACCTCGCGCTGCACTTCCTCTCTGAAAAGGGCTGCGCGGTTATGTGCTCTTGCTTCCTCTGGGGTTCTGTCCCCTAAGTTGTCCCCAACGACACTGTTATCCTCCATGACCTGTTCTAAATCTCAAAGAAAACGAAATTAAAAGATAACTAATGCTGCTGCGTCTGTCAGTGCGCAACTAGAATCTGTGCAGCGCAACTGTTTCAAGGTTGCGCAGGCTGATGGTGATTGCGCGCTGTCAGAAACAACAACGAGAAAACAAAACAAATTGAAAATAACTAATTACTAAAAAGGCAAAAAACGTAAGCTTAGCTAAAACTTAGCTGTGTTGCTCCCCGGCAACGACACCAAAATTTGATCGCGCGTCGTTGTACGCGTCAAATATAATCCTTCCTCTTCCACTAGTACAGCGGTTAAGTAAGGGTCGATCTCCACAGGGAGCAAGTAGTTCAGTTTTAGCCAGTAACCTACACTTATGAAATTGGGGGTGAGTGATTGTTTTGCGCGATGCGCGAGTAAACAGTGGTATCGTAACGCAGGAAATTGCACTAGACGTGCGCAAGCAATAGAGATTAAGTACTATGACTATGAGAAGTATCGGTGCAGACAATCCTCTATGAGTGTATTCCTTATCATCGACTCTAAATGTCTATAGTTTGGTTTGCTAATGTTAGTGTCCGATCAAGGCTTCCTAACATGTGCGCATGTTCCGATCAAAGTTCATGTGCTATTAATTCGTACACTAGACTAAACAACTACGAATCCGATCAAGGTAGTAATTGCCTATCCTAGCGCGTTACTCCTAGTTGGCACCGTCAGGCTATTCAACTAGTTTAACAAACAACAACAAGCAACAAGAGTAAGATTGCGGTTCAAGGCTTCCCTTACTCATGTAACAAGCTGCCAGCAATGTGCACAGAATTAATATAGGCAAGCAAACTATGCACTAAGCGCAAGTCTCAAAGGGAAATACTCATAGATTCATGTCCAACCGATACTAAGCGTTTAGCTAGACATGCTAGTGATAAACATCATAGAAACAGTAAATAATAACTAAAGTGTCCAAGAAAACAATAGCAAACAGTGCGTGCAGGTTGCTGTCTTGGCTGGCGCAGTCGGCTGGCGCAGATCCTCTCAACAAGCTCGTGTGTTTTCCAGTCCTGCTGCGCAGTGCCTCCTGGGTGTACGGATTGTGAATCCTGAGAATCGTCTCTCAACCCTAGCCTCCCTCTCTTCTTTATATACTGCTCAGGGGCTCATCCTTGGCAACTTCCAAATCTGGTCGTGTCAGCATTTGGAAATACATACCATCATCTGCGCCTGCGCACGGCATCTGCTTAGCGCAATTGGTTAGCGCACCGTTGTCGACTCGGCCAATTCTTCTGTTTGTGCCGCTAGCTCCGCAGGCTGTGTGATGCGGGTCCTAAACGCTGTCTGTTAGCGCGTATCCCACTTAGGCCCTCGTTTTGCCCTGAAATACAAAAACACTGGAAACCAGTAATCTTGTACATAAAATAATGCAAACAAGCATAGGGTTATGATCTAAATAATGCGTATAAATAGGCTCTATCAGACTCTAAACGTCTATAGTTCGGTTTACTGAAGTTAGTGTCCGATCAAGGCTTCCTAACATGTGCGCATGTTCCGATCAAAGTTCATGAGCTATTAATTCTTGAGACTAGTCTAAGCAGCTACGAATCCTGTCACAGTAGCAGCTGATTATCCTAGCGCGTTACTCCTAGTTGTCACCGTCAAGCTACGAACTAGTTTAACATATAACAAACAAGTAGCAAGAGTAAGATTGCGGTTCAAGGCTTCCCCTACTCATGCAACTAGCTGTCAACCGTATGCACAGAATTAATACAAGCAAACAAACTATGCATTAAGCACAAGTCTCAAAGGAAATACTCATAGAATCATGCCCAACCGATACAAAGCGTTTAGCTAGACATGCTAGTAGTAAACATCATAGAAATAGTAAATAACATCTAAAGTATCCAAGAAAACAGTAACAAGCAGGTGCGTGCAGGTTGCAGTGTCTCGGCTGGCGCAGTCGGCTAGCGCGGGTCCTCTCAGCAGCTCGTGTGTTTTTCAGTTCTGCCTCTCTCTCGTGTGTGTCTTGATGCCTTTTCGATCCTCCTCAAACCCTAGCCTTCCTCTCTTTATATACTACTCATGAGGCCCAAGGACGGCCTTGGCAACTTCCAAATCTGATGGTGTCAAGATTTGGAAACACCAATATCTTGCGGATGGCGCACTGCACACATTGGTTAGCGCAATCAGTCTGAATCTATCCTGTTTGCGCTGCTAGCTCCGCAGGCTGTGTGTTGCGCTCCTTAAACGCTGCCTGTTAGCGCGTATCCGACTTAGGCCCTCGTTTCACCCTGGAATATAAAAACATCGGAAACCAGTAATCTTGTACACAAAATGATGCAAACAAGCATAGTGTTAGGATCTAAATAGCGCGTATAAATAGGCTCTATCAAGTGTGCTGTAGCAACTGCTTGTTCACAAATCTGTTTAACAGAGGCGCTGCGATATTCAGATACAACCGTTTGAGATCATGTGTGATGCGAGTGACTATGTTGTGGGTGCGGTGCTTGGGCAACAGAGTGAGAAGAAACCAGTGGTCATCCATTATGCGTCTAGGACTCTAGACATCGCCTAGAAAAATTATTCCACCACTGAGAAGGAGCTTTTATCTGTTGTCTTTGCACTTGAAAAATTTCGGTCTTACATACTTGGCTCTAATTATTGTTTTTTCTGATCATGCAGCCATTAGGTATTTAATGACCAAGAAGGAATGCAAGCCACGGCTGATTAGATGGATTCTCCTTCTTCAGGAGTTTGATGTGGAGATCAAAGACAAGAAGGGGATCGAAAATACGGTGGCTGACCACTTGAGCAGAATAGCCCATGAGGAAGAGGCGCTGCCCATAGTTGAGACCTTCCCCAATGAGCACTTGTTCGCTATCAATGAGAAGGCATCATGGGGTGCCAACATTGTTATTTATTTGGCGGGAGGTAAATTCCCTCCATCCTTCACTGGAGCTCAGCGATTTAAACTCAAGCATGATTCTAAGTATTACATTTGGGATGATCCTTGTTTGTGGAAGATAGGGACTGATCAGATTGTTAGACGTTGTGTACCCGATAGTGAGATCCCATCTGTTCTTTATTTTTGTCATGAACATGCTTGTGGTGGACATTTTGGTCCTAAGAGAATTGCTAGGAAATTGCTTGACAATGGATTCTTTTGGCCCCATTTATTTAGAGATGCTCATAACCATTGTAAGAATTGTAATAGGTGCCAAAGAGTAGGGAATATTTCAGCTAGGAACCAAATGCCCCAAACTCCGATAGTTGTTGATGAGGTGTTTGATATTTGGGGCATAGACTTTATGGGACCATTTCCTTCATCTTTTGGATATCTATATATATTGGTTGCGGTTGATTATGTTTCAAAGTGGGTAGAGGCCAAGGCCACTAGAGTTGATGATGGAAAGACTGTGGTGGACTTTTTGCGTACTAACATTTTTTGCAGATACGGAGTACCAAAGGCTGTGATTAGTGATCAAGGATCTCACTTTTGCAATAGATAGGTCGCTGCAACCTTTAAGCATTTTGGAGTTCACCATCGAGTCTCCACAGCCTACCATCCACAAAAAAATGGCCAAGCTGAGATATCAAACAGGGAGATTAAGTCCATTCTCGAGAAAATGGTTAAGCCTTCAAGGACTGGTCCACACGGTTGGATGAGGCATTGTGGGCGTATCGAACCGCCTACAAGACACCTATTGGGACCTCTCCTTTCAGACTTGTTTACGGCAAAGCCTGCCACTTGCCGGTTGAGGTAGAGCATAAGGCCTATTGGGCAATTAAATCTTGTAACTTTGACTTGGCTAGTGCAGGTAGTGAGAGGAGGCTGCAACTGAATGAGTTGGAGGAGATGCGTTTAGAGGCATATGAGAGCCAATCAGACTACAAAAAGCGCACCAAGATTTATCATGACAAGTTTATTCTTAGATGCTCATTCGACACTGGCCAGAAGGTATTATTATTTTCATCTAGACTTAAACTAATGCCTGGCAAGTTGCGTTCCTGTTGGACAGGTCCCTACACCGTTGTGAAGCTTTTCAACTATGGAGCTCTAGAGATTGAGAAACCAAGTACCGGCGAGAAGTTTGTGGTGAATGGGCAGCACGTCAACACTACCATGGGGAAGAAATCCCAGCTAATGAGGAGTTTCAATTGGCCGAACCGGCATGTGCTTGTGACAGCGCGTCGTCGTGCGCCTCAAATTTGTATTTATAACTCCTATTAACACACTAGCAAGCGGTAAGCAGGGTCGAATCCAAAGAGAGCAAGTAGGATAGAGTTCTAATGAGAGTCAAAGAAAAAAGAACAAAACTGAGGATATCAATTCAGAGAAAATCAGTTTGGGGAATACAATGCAACTAGTAATCATCGACCTAACAACATGTATAAACTAATGAATACTGCCCCAGTCTAACATTCCCGCTAAAGATATGTCGACCACCATATTCTACCTATTCTTAACCGCTAGGCTCTCGAACAAGTTCAATAGTTACTCGACTAATACCACAAATTGGTTCTACCGCTAGGTTTTCTCCAGCAACGCAATTCAGTCAAGTATAACACATTTGACATCAATCTAGCTCACCGCTAAGTGATAGAGCCTAGTTATACACATTATTTAGATCATAACCCTATGCTTGTTTGCAATATTTCATGGGCAAGATTACTCGTTTCTAGTGTTTTTGTGTTACAGGGTAAAACGAGTCCTTAAGTCGGATACGCGCTAACAGGCAGCGTTCTAGGAGTGAAAGATCAGCCTGTGGAGCTAGCGGCGCAAACAAAAGAAGAAATGGCGAAAGACAGCAGAGGTGCGCTACCCGAGTGCGCTAGCCAAATGCCGTGCGCCAGGCGCAAAGTCCCAGTGACCAGATTTGGAAGTTGCCAAAAGATGAACTTCCTGGGCACTATTTAAACAAAGAAAGTCTAGGGTTTCACAACAACACGGAGAGGCAGCACCACGGCCTTAGAGGAGGCACTGTGCGGCAGAACTGAAAAACACACGGACCTGTCAAGGAGAGTTGCGCCAGCCGACTGCGCCAGCCAAGAGAAGACACTGCACGCACTGTTTGCTACCGTTTTCTTGGATTCAGTAGTTGTTATTTACTATTTTATGATGTTTACCACTAGCATGTCTAGCTAAACACTTAGTGTTGGTCGGGCATGAACCTATGATGTATTACCTTTGAGACTTGAGCTTAATGCATAGTTTATTTACTTGTATTAATTCTGTGCGTACTGAGACAGTTAGTTGCATGAGTAGGGGAAGCCTTGAACCGCAATCTTACTTGTGTTGCTTGCTTGTCACCTGTTAAACTAGTTGCATGCGTAGGGGAAGCCTTGAACCGCAAACTTACCGTGACAATTAGGAGTAACGAGTTAGGGTAGGCAGTTGCTACTGTGACAGGATTCGCAGCTGTTTAGTCTAGTTCTAGGATTAATAGCACATGAACTTTGAACGGAACATGCGCACGTGTTAGGAAGCCTTTACCGGACACTAACCCAAGTAAACCACAAGCTATAGATGTTTAGAGTCGATGATAAGGAATGCATTCATAGAGGATTGTCTGCCCAACACTTCTCATAAATATAGTACTTCATCTCTACTGCTTGCGCACGTCTAGTGCAATTCCCTGAGTTACGATATTCGCTGTTATTCGCGCATCGCGCAAAACCCCCAATCACTCACGCAACCCCCGTTTTCTTAAGTGTAGGTTACTGGCTAAGACTCACTGCTTGCTCCCTGTGGAGATCGACCCTTACTTAACCGCTGTACTAGTGGGAGAGGAAGGAATTATATTTGACGCGCACAACGACGCGCGATCAAATTTTGGCGCCGTTGCCGGGGAGCAACACAGCTAAGTTTTAGCTAGCTTACATTTCTCATTTTAGTAACTAGCTATTTCATTTTGTTTTGTTTTCTCGTTGTTGTTTCTGACAGCGCACAATCACATCAGCCTGCGCAACCTTGAAACAGTTGCGCTGCGCAGATTCTAGTTGCGCACTGACAGACGCAACAACTTCATTGCCATTTAATTTCGTTTCTTGAGTTTGGATCAGGACATGGAGGATAACAGTGTGGTTGGAGATAACCTGGGAGACAGAACCCCAGAGGAAGCAAGGGCACATAACCGCGCAGCCCTATTCAGAGAGGAAGTGCAGCGTGAGGACGACGCACGGATGGCCGCTGAACCATACATTGCGCCACCCGTTCGTCCAGTCGCGAGGCGCAGGACAGTGCGCGAAATGTCAGCCCCACTCACTGTTAACCAGCCATGGTGCATAGTGCTTCCGCCCGACGGACAGTTCGAACTAAGGAGCTCACTCATCCATCACATGCCCAAGTTTCACGGAATGAACAACGAAAATCCAGTCAAGCATGTGCGGGAGTTCCTAATCATTTGCGAGAACATGAAGGCTTTGGGGGAAAACGATGAAGCGCTGAAGATGAAAGCGTTCCCTTTTTCATTGAGCGATGCAGCCAAACACTGGCTGATGAGCCTACCCGCAGGATCTATTCACACATGGGAGCAGCTGCAGAAGAAGTTCTTAGACAAATTTTATCCAGCAGCGAAGATTGCGCTGCTCAGAAGGGAATTGGCCGCGCCAAGGCAGAGCGCAGGGGAGTCTCTGTCAGAATACTACGAGCGTTTCAGGGAGCTGGAAGCCAACTGCTACAATCACGGGCTTCCTCAGAATGTGCTGATAGAGAACTTTCTGAATGGACTGCTGCCCATGGAGCTGCGACTACTGAATGCATGCGCAGGAGGGGACATTTGCAACATGTACCCGGAGGATGCATGGGAGCTGATAGAAGATTCTGCTGGGCAGGTAAGACATCAATTGACACTTGAAAGTAATCGTAATCGTTCTGTGCATCAGGTAGAGGCAAGCGCTGAGATCCAAGAAATGAAGGCCATGCTACAGAAGCTGATGAGTGCGCAGAGCGCACAACCAGTTGCGCCAAAGGTATGTGAATTCTGCAGGTCCACTGAGCACAAGACAGACGAATGCCCAACACTTTTTGAAGAAACTGGAGATGTAAATGCCCTTGGAGGATGGGACAACAGAGGACCGCAGAGGCAGAATCAGCCGCGCTTTGGGCTTGCTGCAAATGGATTCAGATGGAGAGAAGAGAACAATTTCCAGAGGCAGCCCACTGATCAGCGCGCGCCACAGCAGACGCAACAAGCTGCACCCTACAATCCACCGCATCGCCGCACAGACGCACCAGCGCAGAACAATCAGCAACCAAAGCGATCCTTGGAAGATATCATGGGGCAGCTAGCAGACACAGTGCGCAAGAATGACGAAAAGTATGACAAGAGGTTCGAATCCATCGAAAAGCAGTTATCACAGATCGCAACCATGGTGGATGAGATAAAAAAGAGCGATGGCAACCTGCCTTCGCAAGTGGTTCAGAACCCTAAAGGAGGAGTCAATGCAGTGACACTGAGGACTGGGCGCACAGTAGGAACGGAGCAGACCGCGCAGGCGCCCGCGCAACCAGTTGCGCAAGTCCCAGACCCAGCAGAACAGAGTGCGCAACCAGAGCAAAACGCGCAACCAGAAATGCCAGCCACAAACAAGCAAGGCGAATGCGCACAGGAAATGCTAAATGCGCAGGCCTCAGCGATCGTGCAACAAAAGGTACCACCTAAGTGCCGAGATCCAGGTACATTCACTATCCCTTGCACCTTAGGTAAAACCACGGTAAGCAACTGCATGATCGATTTAGGCGCATCAATCAATTTACTACCATATTCTCTCTATGCGACATTGCGCCTTGGACCACTAAAACCTGCAGGTCTCACAATTCAGCTAGCAGATCAATCGTGCAAACAACCTGCAGGCATGATAGAAGATGTCCTAGTTCGAGTAGGAGAGCTGGTGTTCCCAGCAGACTTTTATGTGCTCGAAATGGAGGGTGAATCAAGCGCCATCAGTGCGCAGATCCTCCTAGGCAGACCGTTTCTGATGACCGCGCGCACGAAGATAGACGTATGGAGGGGCACGCTGTCCATGGAGGTTGATAGGAAAGAGATCTACTTCGACATATTCAAAGGAATGCAGCACCCTCATGAAGACGCCACAGTGCACGCGATGGGCAGCATAGACGACTTGGTTGCAGATGCGCAGGGCGAGCTAGTTCCCAAGCGCATTCAGGCTGGATGGCGCATGAGCATTGCGCCAGAGTCTCCGCCAGACGCACCACCGGATGCACCAGAGGGAGAACTGGAACCTATTGCTTATATCTCTTCTTCCTCTGCATCTATCCTCGTTACGCATGATTTATCACATACTGACTACCCTTTTCACCCGTTGCGCAGGACCCAGGAAAACGCAATACACGCACTGGCGCAGGGACACTCAGGAGCAAGAGTGGGGGAGGTCGCAGACGCACGTTTTGGAACGTAACGAGGTACAGTCGAGCCAACGACGTTAAACAAAGGCACTTGTCGGGAGGTAACCCGACTTGTTTTTATTTTTACATATTTTTCTTTTTAGTTTTTAGTGTTTCTTTTAGGCAGTTTAGGACTTGTCATTTTGCATGTGCGCAGCCTCCGTGCGCTTGAGCTTGAGTCGTGGGGACACGTCTCTGTTCAAGTGTGGGGGGGAGCGTTACTCTTACATTTCATGTTTTGAGCATTTTTAGTATAGCTTAGTTTAAGTTGAAAAGAATTAGTAGCAGTAGTGCGCTAAGGTGCAGGATGCGCATGCGCTCCAGCTTGTTTTGCGCTATCCGTATTGCGTGCGCCGTTCTCTACTGTTTTAGCATAATTTTTTCGTTTTTCTGCTCCTGTTAGTTGGGATATACAGGGGATGTGGAGTTGATAGAAATGCTCCAGAGAGGCGGTTAGTCGCTTGTGCTTCGAAGGCGAGGTATATGGTCGAGTGCGCTAGTGGAGGCCGGTGCTTCGCAACCTTCGGAACAAAAGAGCGCGCTCAGTCACGCAGATACCAAAGGCGAAATACCCAAAGCGTGGCGAGGTGGGAAAACAGACCACCTTCCCTCTGGAAGCCGAGCTAAGGAAAGCGGGCGCGGTTGCAAACGCGTGCGCTGACCGGCGCAGACAACCCAAGGAGGGAGAGCGGAACGAGTTCCATAGCTGCTATCCGAAGGCTGAGATTGGAACTGTTCTGGGAATGAAACAAATTGGAAAGGAAGCTGTACAAAAGAAAAAATACCAGCAGAAGCAGATGATTTGCGTTACAAAGAATCAGCACGCGCACTACTTAGTACCTGCGTGCGCAAGACCAAAAGGATATCATCAAAGGCTCAGGTTCCCAGGAAGTGTGCGAACGAATCACGCACTGGAAGAAGCTCGCGCAAGAAACCATATACCTATCTTCGGAGCGGGAGCTGACAACCAGGAGCCTAAGAAGAGCTATCTCCCAGTCATCCAAAGATCTTCATCCCGGCTGAGAGGTAATGAAATTTCGGGATTATTATACAAGAACTGTTGAGTGCAGTTGTGCGCAGGTGATAGAGCAGCACAAGTTGAGCAACTGTGCATTTTGCGCTAGAATGCAAGGCTGTGCGCTAGTCTCCAGAAAAGGTAATTGTATCCGCGTTTCAGTACTTGTTCGGGACGAACAAGGGGCAAGTGTGGGGGGTTTGATAGAGCCTAGTTATACACATTATTTAGATCATAACCCTATGCTTGTTTGCAATATTTCATGGGCAAGATTACTCGTTTCTAGTGTTTTTGTGTTACAGGGTAAAACGAGTCCTTAAGTCGGATACGCGCTAACAGGCAGCGTTCTAGGAGTGAAAGATCAGCCTGTGGAGCTAGCGGCGCAAACAAAAGAAGAAATGGCGAAAGACAGCAGAGGTGCGCTACCCGAGTGCGCTAGCCAAATGCCGTGCGCCAGGCGCAAAGTCCCAGTGACCAGATTTGGAAGTTGCCAAAAGATGAACTTCCTGGGCACTATTTAAACAAAGAAAGTCTAGGGTTTCACAACAACACGGAGAGGCAGCACCACGGCCTCAGAGGAGGCACTGTGCGGCAGAACTGAAAAACACACGGACCTGTCAAGGAGAGTTGCGCCAGCCGACTGCGCCAGCCAAGAGAAGACACTGCACGCACTGTTTGCTACCGTTTTCTTGGATTCAGTAGTTGTTATTTACTATTTTATGATGTTTACCACTAGCATGTCTAGCTAAACACTTAGTGTTGGTCGGGCATGAACCTATGATGTATTACCTTTGAGACTTGAGCTTAATGCATAGTTTATTTACTTGTATTAATTCTGTGCGTACTGAGACAGTTAGTTGCATGAGTAGGGGAAGCCTTGAACCGCAATCTTACTTGTGTTGCTTGCTTGTCACCTGTTAAACTAGTTGCATGCGTAGGGGAAGCCTTGAACCGCAAACTTACCGTGACAATTAGGAGTAACGAGTTAGGGTAGGCAGTTGCTACTGTGACAGGATTCGCAGCTGTTTAGTCTAGTTCTAGGATTAATAGCACATGAACTTTGAACGGAACATGCGCACGTGTTAGGAAGCCTTTACCGGACACTAACCCAAGTAAACCACAAGCTATAGATGTTTAGAGTCGATGATAAGGAATGCATTCATAGAGGATTGTCTGCCCAGCACTTCTCATAAATATAGTACTTCATCTCTACTGCTTGCGCACGTCTAGTGCAATTCCCTGAGTTACGATATTCGCTGTTATTCGCGCATCGCGCAAAACCCCCAATCACTCACGCAACCCCCGTTTTCTTAAGTGTAGGTTACTGGCTAAGACTCACTGCTTGCTCCCTGTGGAGATCGACCCTTACTTAACCGCTGTACTAGTGGGAGAGGAAGGAATTATATTTGACGCGCACAACGACGCGCGATCACTAAGCTGCACTAAATTGCTCATCAAAGCATTCGTTTCATTCATACAAGGGCAGCAAATCAATAGCTCGAATCATGTTGTCATTGACCTCAAACCAATTTGATGATGCAGTATGGCAGTGTTTGACAAAACCAGCACAAGTGAACAAGCAGCTGAACAAGATGCTGCTATAGCCAGAGTCCAGCTTATGTGAACAAGATCAGTGAACAAGGAGCTCCTATAGCTGGACGCTGCTATAGCAGGAGCTTGTTTAGAAGAGCTGTAAAGTCTGTCCGAGCAGCAGCAACCTGGGTCTTTGAAAAGAGGGCGTGGCAGTCCTTCTAAGAGCATCAGAGGAGTTTCTAAGTTGCTGAAGAGAATATTCCAGTGGAGATTCCTAGCTGAAGAAGGAGATTTGATTGTGGGAGATTTGAATCTCAAATCAAATCTAATCTCCTAAAAATTAGGAGATATTGATATTACTAGGGAAATTGCTAAATCCTGATAATGATGCAACGGGGTGCTCTTATATAAAGAAGACCCTTCAGAGCAAGGAAGGTTGATCGAAGAAGAGGGCAGAGAGCGAGAACACACACAGAATTCCGAGAGAGTATTTTTGGTGTGCGAAGAGAACTTTGATCTTCACCGAGAGCAGAGCATGAGCGCAGAGTTGTGGTGAAAGAAGCAGAAGGTGATCAGGACTTGTGTAGTCTGATCCAAGCTTGATCTGGAAGCCAATTCAGAGCAGAGAGTGCTTGTTGATTGATCAATGGCAGCGGCGGAAGAACTGATGGGTGAGTGACTCGGTCGATTGTCTGGACAGCAGTGCTAGCTAGTGACAGGTCACTGAGTGAGGGGGAGTATTCCAGAGTGTGCAGCACTCGTGGAATCGTTCGAACGGCTCAGCGGAAGGCTTCGGAGCGACGCAGACAGTTTGTGCATCAGCTGTGTGCTACAGCAGATGCTATAGCAACTCTGCAGAATCTGAGTGTTGTTTAGAATAGGCTAAGTTCGAGATAACTGTAGCTATTCTAGATAGATATCAGTAGAGGGTGTGTAGACACAAGTCAGAGCCTGTTCTGATTATGTTCGAGGATCCACCTAAGGTTGAGTAGCATAGGTTGCATGGAGTTGTAACCGTGTGTACTTGGAGACCTTTGAGATTAGTGGATTGAGGACTGAGAATAGTTCTCCCCAGACATAAACAATTGGCCGAACTGGGTGAACAAACACCTGTCCTTGTTCATTCTTGCTGAAACAGTTTACTGATGAAGAAGAGTGTGCTGTAGCAACTGCTTGTTCACAAATCTGTTTATCAAAGGCGCTGCGAATTTCAATTGGTATCAGAGCGGGAGCTCGACACACTTCGCACATCGCCTCTGAAGAAGAGAAGGAAAGATGAAGGAAGGACAGAGCATGAGCAGACCTCCATTGTTGGAAGAAAGCAACTATGGATATTGGAAGGCTAAGAAGAACAATGGACTGCTGAAGAGGGAGCTGCAGCAACTGGTAATTCAAAGGCTCTGAATGCTATTTTTGCTGCAGTTGATGCTAACAATTTCAGGCTGATATCAAATTGTGATATGGCCAAGCAAGGTTGGGAAATTCTGCAAACTGCCCATGAAGAAACTGATAAAGTAAAGTTGTGAAGATTACAGATCATTGCTACGCAGTTTGAGAATCTGAGAATGCTAGAAGAGGAGACGATCACTGAGTTCAATGCAAAACTATGTGACCTGTCAAATGAAGCCCATGCTGTTGGAGAACCTATCCCTGAAGAGAAGCTGATTAGGAAGGTCCTCAGATCGTTGCCCACAAGATTTGACATGAAAGTGACGGCCATTGAAGAAGCTCAAAATGTCAAACACATGAGGCTGGAAGAATTGGTTGGATCCCTCAAACAATTTGAGATGAAGCTGGTTAAAGAAGAGCCCACCCCTAAGGATAAGAATATAGGACTGAAGGCAGAAACAGAAGTGAAGAAGACAGCTCCAGATGATCAGCTGAGTATGCTAGTAAAAAACCTTGGGAAACTCCTGAAGAGCATGGACTCAAGAACTGGGCAAAGCTCATCCTCACGAAAACACTAGAAGAGGTGGAGAAAATAAAAGGAGAGGGAAGGAACCTGCTCAGAATGAAGATGAGAAGAAAGAAATGAGAAAGGGTGTTCAATGTTGGAATTGTGAAGGGTATGGACATATTGAGGCTAACTGTCCGAGCAAACCCCTCAAAAACTCGGAGAAGACGGATAACAAGTCCATGACAGCTAAGTGGAGCGACTTTGAGGAAAGTGAAGAAGAAAATTGTGTTGTGTTAGCTAGTGTGTTAGATTTCAACCACGAAGAGTTAATAAAGAATGAATTATATTATGGGGTTGTCGTGTCTAAAAGTGAAGACGAGGAGGACTCAACTGTCAGCTTAATTGACTATCTGGGAGAGATACTTAAACAATGCGAGGAAGCTCTGTAGACGAATCAAGCTTTGACTGATACATTCAAGTTACTGGAAGAAGAACGAGGACAATTTCTCTCCTCATCTAACAGACAAGTCACCATACTAAAAAAGGAAGACCCAGGAAGCCAAGCCACTGACATTGGTGCCTCTCTAGCAACAGCAAAGGCAGCTGAACCTTAGAAAAATATCCTGGATGAAATTCTTTCATATCAAAGACTTGGAAAAGGAAGAACGGGACTCGAATACACTGGTGAAGAAAGCTCTAGAGGAACGATTTTTATAAAAGCCTCGGATGCCATGATATATGACAATAAAAAATCAGATGTTTGCCCAAAACCTGCAGAGGAAGACGGAACCAGACACTTGAACAAGAGGATGCTACAGCACCTTCTTCATCATCCATCTATACCAAAGCCAAAGCCTCAGAATAAAAGGAGTTCATGCACAAATAATTATGTTCAAAAGAAAGGGAATCAGAAGATACCCCCGAACCTGAAACGGCAGCAGAGAACCCAAAGAACTTTCATAGCTGAAAAAAGGGGAACAAAACCCAGGGCCAACACATGCTGTATAAAATCTCCTTGCCTAGTAGATCCGGGAAATGCTCAGTATTGGAAAGAACCACGATGGAGAGTTGCAAGGACTGCTGAGCCAGCCCACTGGAATGAAAAAAATAGGAGAAAATCACAGAAGTTACAGGTGTGGAGACCCAAATACGAAAAACAAAAAGACAGGAGTCTTGAGGGTCAGAGGAAACCAAGACAAACCCCCAAGTATGGGTGAAGAAACAATCATCAGAGCCTCACGAGGATCCTTCCTACAAAGAAGTCATCCAGGATGTGTAGGAGAACCAGCTCCTGTCTGCTGTAGCAACCTGGCCGGTAAAAGCTTGTTCAAATGCCTTGGTTGCTAAAGACAGAAGAGGTCACATGCAGAGCACGTGCTTCTGAAAAAGAAAGAAAAGCAGCGGGTAAATCAAATTCTAGGGCAAAATCAGTTGAAGGCGCTTCCCCCAAATCATTGCTGATCGACACTCCCGTGTGCTCCTCTCACTCTCAGCAAACCCGCAACCATGGTGAAAACTCGAGGCCTGAAGAAGAACCTGGCAGCAGCACGGCAAGATAGAACCGAAAGGAGGTCCAAGTTCCGCAATGAAGCTCCTCCTCAGTGTTTAGACTTGGTGGTATGGGAGCCCGCACCTCTTCCTGTGTCACACAACACTTCTTCTCCTCAAAGAGGAACCTCGCAGAAAAGGAGACGTCTAGTTCATGACAGGGAGCCTGCTACCAGCGCTGCAGTTGTGGCTGAAGAGGAAGTACTTGAAGAACCCTCAAGGGAAGGACAAGTTTCAGAGAATGCTGAGGTGGGCCATACTGTAGAGAGCTGCAGAACACTTGTCACATCCCCAGGCATAGAAGGAGAAGGGGAGGAGATGGAAGCTGATCTGCCTGAACAAGAATCTGCTGCAGCACATGCTCCTCCACCTTTGGACAAAGGAAAAGCACCAATCATCATTACTGATACCAGTAGTGGAGAAGAGGAGTCCAGTGAAGAAGAGGAGTCCAGTGAGGATGCTACAGGTGAACCTTCGGAGAGAAGACCTGTGAGTCAGAAGTCCAGCGAAGGAGATGTCACAACAGCAGTCACTGTCGGGGGAATATGATTCAGAAACAGGAATGCCTCTCAATCCTGGAGCTCAGCAGAGAGGAAGCACATTGTTCCTGAAAAGAGGCTGGATTTAGAGAAATACAAGTCTTCAGCAATCATCCAAATTCTAACTGAGGTAAATCTTCTGAAATCCCTAACCTATCCTTACAGATACAATAGCCGATTAGTTAGGGAGTTTACAGTAAACATGGAAGAGAAGTTTGGACAAGAGGGTGGAGATGAGTATGGGAAAAGCTGGGTCAGGGGTAAGCTGGTACTGGTTACCCCAGAAAGAATAGATGAATTCTTTGCGATTGATAGTGATGCCAGAGAGCCCACAAATGTCAAACGGGAGGTATTGGCCAAGGTTCTCACAGGAGGTGTGTGTCAATCCTGGGAAGGACCAAACCTCAGTGCATCTGAACTCACCTCTATGTATGCTCTGCTGTACAATCTGGGGATTAGGAACTGGATCCCCAGCTCTCACAGGGGGAAAGGTAAGCAAACCCTTTGCTGACCTCTTGCACTCGATCGGAAAAAGGAGAAGAATCAGCCTGGGGAGTGTGATGTTTCCTCAGATTGCTGCACATGCTGGCAGCTCTTTCGCCATCAAATCCATTGTACTGCCCTCCCTTATCTATGGTATGATGGTCTCTCAGCATCCAGAGCTCGGAGAGATCTCTGAAGTGATGCCTGAGGAGCTGCATGTGTTTACGGTTGATCACAAGTTGTTCAAGGGAAAACATGCAGTTGACATTGCTCAAGAGGATTCTCTTCTGACAGTCTCGACTGATCCAATTCTTCTCAGGGAAACCTTGCTTACTGCCTCTTCCATTGATACAGCCCTCCGAGCCAGAATTATGAGCCTCCTGAAGTCAAAACTAATCAGTTTGGAGGCTGAAGCCAAACGAAGGGACATCAGGCGTGCTCAACTCAGAAGTGTACTTAAAGACTTGGAGTATCCGGAGGATGGAGGACAGGCCTCTTGAGCATCTGTGCGAGAACACACACAGAATTCCGAGAGAGTATTTTTGGTGTGCGAAGAGAACTTCGATCTTCACCAAGCGCAGAGCGTGAGCGTAGAGCTGTGGTGACAGAAGCAGAAGGTGATCAGGACTTATGTAGTCTGATCCAAGCTTGATTTGGAAGTTAATTCGGAGCAGAGAGTGCTTGTTGGTTGATCAAGGGCAGCCGCGGAAGAACTGACGGGTGAGTGACTCGGTCGAGTGTCTGGACGGTAGTGCTCGCAACTGACAGGAAGTCACTAAGTGAGGGGGAGTATTCCAGAGTGTGCAGCGGTCGTGGAATCGTTCAAACGGCTCAGCGGAAGGCTTCGGAGCGACGCGGACAGTTTGTGCATCAGCTGTGTGCTACAGCAGATGCTATAGCAACCCTGCAGAATCTGAGTATTGTTTAGAATAAGCTAAGTTCAAGATAACTGTAGTTATTCTAGATAGATATCAGTAGAGGGTGTGCAGACACAAGTCAGAGCCTGTTCTGATTGTGTTCGAGGATTCACCTAAGGTTGAGTAGCATAGGTTGTGTGGAGTTGTAACCGTGTGTACTTGGAGACCTTTGAGATTAGTGGATTGAGGACTGAGAAAAGTTCTCCCCAGACGTAGGCAATTGGCCGAACTGGGTGAACAAACATCTGTCCTTGTTCATTCTTGCTGAAATAGTTTACTGGTGAACAAGAGTGTGCTGTAGCAACTGCTTGTTCACAAATCTGTTTATTAGAGGCGCTGCGAATTTCACAATTATTGCAATGCAAACCCCAAACTGAAATATTGATTTAGCTACTGATATTATCCATGGAATACAATAAAACTGAGTTCATTACACTACAATAAGTTAAAGAACACGAACTGAGCTAAAATGAAACTCGTAGTGAATAGTATTTTCCGGACGTGAATAGTAGCAGTAACATTGGTGAACAGTAAATGAACAGTAAAATGAACATTAACCGGTGTGAACAGTACTTTCCGGCAGCTCTCCTCTCTCTAGCTTTAGTCTTCTCCCTCACTGCCGTCACTGTAGCTCGTGAATAGTAGTCGTCCTTCTTTTTCTCTTTTGTCCATCTTTTAGGTTTAGGGTTTTGGGGTTGAACCAAAATGAACCACATCTGCTTGAACTGGTTCTGATTTCTGATTGAACCAGCAGGTCTTCAGTTGACTGCTGTTGACTTCTTGATCTTGGATGAATGCTTCGAATATGCGATAAAATCCAATGCGATCTTGAACACACCTGCGATACGAAAATACTACAAAAGAGTAATCGATTCATGCAAAATGTAATAACACTATGGGAATAAACAACTCAATGGAGCGTATAAATACGCTCCATCAAACTACCCCACACTTATTCTTGTTCGTCCCCGAACAACAACAAGATACGTAAGCACTCAAATCATTCCTATCATGCCAAGAGATAAACACTGAAATTACTCGAGATATCCTCCCCAATCAGTTTATCAATACGTGCTCATATTCATTCTCTAATAGTGATCAACAAGAACTAGAATGATACATGTTACCTTTAAGCTCGAGACGGGATTTAATGGATGACTAGGAGTTAGTCCTTTTTAGACTCCTAACTCCATTCTTGGTTCAACTTAATAGCCACGCGCATACACTTGAATTTGCTTTCTTTGGCACGTGATGAATTCGAGTTATGAGAGGATCAACCTTTTCTTCTTTTCTTGTTTTTGGACTTAGCTCGTTTTCCTATTGCTTTTCTTTCACATCTTTTAAAATCTGAATTTTTTCTTTTTCGAGCTTTCAATGTGACATGTTTGCTTGTCCTTTTTGAGCTTTGCTCTTCAAATTGAACCGTTCCAATCATAGCCTTCGAATGGCAGCATAAGGAACGCGTCCCGCTCTTTCTCATCATTTCCCTTTCAGCGCGAGGCAGGATAGGGGTTACCCACCCATTCCTGGTTACTTGGACTAGAGATAGGACGGTTTGTTTTCCCGTCCCGCCACTGCATAACACTGCAATGATGGAGTCAATATCACCCCTCATAACTCGAAGTGTCAACCTCCACAAATTCAGCGCGCTACGCTTGAACCTCCGAATGAATGCCAAGTCCCTCTAGGACATTTCTATCAACTCCACATCCTGAAATATCTCAGCTTAAAAGAACATATAATATTAAAGCGCAAGCATCACAATATTCCCGAATCAATGCAAAGCATACATGTCAAAATTACATAGACTAGACATCATCTCATAAAATCAGCATTTACATCGCAACATAATGTCTCGTCTCATTAATCCAGCAAACTCAGCAGCATAATCATCATAAACATGGCAACAAATGTTCACAAACTCAGTAGCTCATAAAAAAAACTAACATGCTCTACTACTAACTAATGCAAACTAACAGAGGCAAACATGATGAGGGTAGCGCGCATACTAACTTCCCACCCCACACTTGAAGCAAACCGTGTCCTCATGGTATAATCTAGGGCAAGGAAGCTCATGCAAGATTCACAAAAAAATTAAGCAACTAACATGGCTAAAAAAAATCACAAAAGTCAGAAAGAATCGCGCCCCAAGAAGACATTAGGTTGCGCGCCCCATGCATACATTAAGTCGCTAAAGTGTGAAGCTGGCGCGGAATGTAATGTTGCCTTGGAGCGCCAAACTCACTGAGATGGAAAACTCAAAGGGATGCTATTCAAACAACTAAGACTCTAATGACTTCTAACATGCATGAATCTCTTATACACTAAATAGACTCACACTAAAACTCTAAAATTAAGCACCGGGTTGCCTCCCGCAAGCGCCTTTGTTTAACGTCTTTGGCTCGACGATACCTCCCATTTCAAGCACATGCCGGTTCGGCCAATTGAAACTCTTCATCAGCTGGGATTTCTTCTCCATGATAATGCTTGACACGCTGCCCATTCACGACAAACCTCTCGCCGGTACTTGGCTTCTCAAGCTCAAGAGCTCCATGATTGAAAACTTTGACAATAGTGTAGGGACCTGTCCAACGAGAACGCAACTTCCCAGGCATAAGTTTAAGTCTAGATGAAAATAATAATACCTTCTGCCCAATGTCGAATGAACGTCTCAGAATAAACTTGTCATGGTAAAGCTTGGTGCGCGCTTTATAATCTGACTGGCTCTCATAAGCCTCCAAATGCAGCTCCTCTAACTCATTCGGTTGTAGCCTCCGTTCAGTACCTGCACTAGCCAAGTAAAAATTGCATGATTTATTTGCTTAATAGGCCTTATGCTCTACCTCTACCGGCAAGTGGCAAGCCTTGCCATAAACGAGTCTGAAAGGAGAGGTCCCAATAGGTGTTTTGTAGGCTATCCTGTACGCCCACAATGCCTCATCTAATCGCGTGGACAAATCCTTCCTTGCAGGCTTAACCATTTTGTCGAGAATGGACTTAATCTCCCTGTTTGATACCTCAGCTTGGTCTTTTGTCTGTGGATGGTAGGCTGTGGACACTCGATGGTGAACTCCAAAATGCTTAAAGGCTGCAGCGACGCATCTATTGCAAAAGTGAGATCCTTGATCACTAATCACCGCCTTTGGTACTCCGTATCTGCAAAAAGTGTTAGTACGCAAAAAGTCCACCACAGTCTTTCCATCATCCACTCTAGTGGCCTTAGCCTCTACCCACTTTGAAACATAATCAACCGCAACCAATATATATAGATATCCAAAAGATGAAGGAAATGGTCCCATAAAGTTTATGCCCCAAATGTCAAACACCCATCAACAACTATCGGGGTTTGGGGCATTTGATTCCTAGCTGAAATGTTCCAACTCTTTAGAACCTATCACAATTCTTACAATGGTTATGCGCATCTCTAAATAAATGGGGCCAAAAGAATCCACTATCAACCAATTTCCTAGCAGTTCTCTTAGGACCAAAATGTCCACCGCAAGCATGTTCATGACAAAAATAAAGAACAGATGGGATCTCAACATCAGGCACACAACGTCTAACAATCTGATCAGCCCCTATCTTACACAAACAAGGATCATCCCAAATGTAATACTTAGAATCATGCTTGAGTTTTAATCTTTGAGCTCTACTGAAGGATTTGGTGTTTTCTAACTGATAGCGAATAAGTGCTCATCTGGAAATGTCTCAACTATGGGCAGCGCCTCTTCATCTCGCACCAATCTGCTCAAGTGGTCAGCCGTGGTGTTTTCGATCCCCTTCTTGTCCTTGATCTCCACGTCAAACTCTTGAATAAGAAGGATCCATCTAATCAGCCGCGGTTTGCACTCTTTCTTTGTCATTAAGTACCGAATGGTTGCATGATCAGAAAACATGATAACTTTAGAGCCAAGTATATAAGAGCAAAATTTTTCAAGTGCAAAGACAACTGCTAAAAGCTCCTTTTCAGTGGTGGAATAATTTCTCTGAGCAACGTCTAAAGTCCTAAACGCATAATGGATGACCACTGGTTTCTTCTCACTCCGTTGTCCAAGCACCGCACCCACAGCATAGTCGCTGGCATCACACATGAACTCAAAAGGTTGTGTCCAATCTGGAGCTTGCAGAATTGGCGCGCTGGTCAAGGCTGCCCTGAGCTCTTCAAAAGCTCTCTTGCACTGATCATTAAAATCAAATCGAACATCTTTTTGCAGTAGCCGAGACAATGGCAACACAATCTTCAAAACGTCTTTGACGAACCTGTTATAAAAACCTGCATGTCCTAGGAAAGACTTGATAGCACGCTGGTCAGTCGGGAAAGGCAATCCACCAATAATATCAATTTTTGCTCTATCCACTTGAATGCCTTTCTCAGAAATAATATGTCCTAGAACAATGCCATGTGTGACCATGACATGACATTTCTCAAAATTAAGTACCAAGTTCATGTCAATGCAACGTGTGAGCACTATATCTAAATTGTGCAAGCATTCATCAAAAGTATTTCCATAAATAGTAAAGTCATCCATGAATACTTCAACACAATCAGTCAACAAATCTGAAAATATGGTCATAACTACACGCTGGAAGGTACCTGGGCATTGCACAATCCAAAGGACATGCGCCAGAAAGCAAACGTACCGAAAGGGCAGGTAAAAGTTGTCTTTTCTTGATCCTCTGCCGCAATAGGAATCTGGTTATAACCTGAAAATCCATCAAGAAAACAAAAGGATGATTTACCCGCAAGTCTGTCTAGCATTTGATCGATGAAGGGCAGCGGGAAACGATCCTTGCGCGTGGCTGCATTAAGTTGTCTGTAATCAATGCACATCCGCCAGCCATTTTGTACCCTTTTCGGCACTGCCTCTCTTTTGGCATTTAACTCCACAGTTATCCCAGTCTTCTTCGGCACTACATGCACCGGGCTCACCCATTGACTGTCCGAAATTGGGTAGATGACACCGGCATCAAGGAGCTTCTGCACTTCTTTTTGGACAAGCTCCATCATGATCGGATTCAAACGGCGCTGAGGTTGTCTCACTTGTCTCTCTCCTTCCTCCAACAGAATCCGATGCATACAGATAGCTGGATTGATTCCCTGAATGTCAGCCAATGTCCAACCGATTGCTGTTTTATGCTTTTTTAGTACGCGCGCCAATCTGACTTCTTGATCTTCTTCTAGTCCACTCTGAATAATGACTGGCATAGTCTCATTGTCTCCTAGGAAGATGTACTTCAAGTGCTCCGGAAGAGGTTTCAATTAATTTCAGGGGCCTGCACAATAGATGGGACAAGTTTAGCTTTATTGCATAATTCAATTGCTTGTATCTCAAACCTAGCAGCGTCACAGGTTGGTTGAGCGGCTCCAAATTCTTCGATGTTCAACTCCGGAATGTTCTCTCCATATTTTATTAACGCTGCATCTTCAATCGTATCCAAAGCATGTGCTCCTGCAAGGTCAGGCAGTTCGCCCTATTCAGATATTCACGACCAAGAAGTACTGTACGGAGAGGCCTTGAAAGAAGAAGGAAGGCTGGAATGCCAACAGGTGGATGGTATGAACTGCCTAAACAAGAATTCTTGAACAGCGAACAACCGGAGCCTATTACTCACTACATCAAAAAATTTCATTAATGAAAGATGTAAATCCATTGGAAATCAAAAATACGCATGTCTGATGAAATGGTTGTTGCTATCTGCTCTAATAACAAATCGTTGGTTTAACTGAATAACTAAATAAAATAGATCGACCTTAGACGAAGATAAAGGTCGATGGATCTTCTCAATTGGAAGATCCCCGAGATGGATAATACACATTCCATTGGAATGTGCTCTTATCTATTAATAGGTTTTTGGTTCACACGACCCCTTGCCGCAAATGGTTGCCAAAAAGCATTTGTGACTAATCGTGTCGGGGATTTTTATTTATTATTAGGAATTTTAGGTCTTTATTGGATAACAGGTAGTTTTGAATTTAGAGATTTGTTATTGGAGAGCATTTGCCAATTTATATAACAGATCGTATGGTCGGACATAAATTGGGAGGAATTGCACTGACTCTAAATTTTAGGGGATATGCAAAAAATGATACGAGATCTCGTCGTTAAGAAATATTTAGATTAGTAGGATGTGAACCTTATGATAATAAAGAAAAAAAAATACTCAAGTATATGCTTTAGGTCAGCATATATCTATGTCTGCTAACAAAGCACGAAAAGTGATTAATCAGATTCGTGGTCGTTCTTACGAGGAAACACTTATGATACTAGAACTCATGCCTTATCGAGCATGTTATCCTATTTTTAAATTGGTTTATTCTGCTGCAGCATGGGAATCGCATAGACTGATAGATATTAAATTTGATTACTTCCCCATCTACCTCCATAAAAAGATCACCCGTATGTGTATCAATTTTTGTTCGTGCAGTCACCATAAAGAGTCTCCTTAGTAGGACTTGAGAGGTATCTACCTCACCTTCCATCTTCATGACATAGAAATCTGCAAGGAATACAAGTTTGCCTAGATGCACTAACACATCGACTACTATACCTTCAGGCTTGGTACATGATCTGTCAGCCAACTGAATGATTAAGTTAGTGGGTCGAAGAGAACCAATTTCCAACACTTGATACAATGAATAAGGCAAAACATTGATGGAAGCACTCTAACATGCAATTATCCACCCGAACCTTATTGATAATGCAAGATATTGTAAAGTTACCTGGGTCCTTGTACTTTTGTGCAACCTTGCTGATCGCGCGTCGTTGTACGCGTCAAATTAATCCTTCCTTCTCCACTTAGTATAGCTGCTAAGTCAGGGTCGATCCCACAAGGAGCAAGCAGGCTCATTCTAGCTAGTAGCCTACAACTTACAAAAATTGGGTTGTGAGTGATTGGGTTGCGCAGGTGCGCGAATGAACAGTAGTGAAACCAGAATTTGCACTAGACGTGCGCAGGCAGTAGAGATTAAGTAATCTGACTATGAAAAGTATCGGTGCAGACAATCCTCTATGAATGTATTCCTTAGCATTGACTCTAAGCGTCTATAGTTCGATTTACTGAAGTTAGTGTCCGATCAAGGCTTCCTAACATGTGCGCATGTTCCGATCAAAGTTCATGGGCTATTAATTCTTGAAACTAGTCTAAGCAGCTACGAATCCTGTCACAGTAGCAGCTGATTATCCTAGCGCGTTACTCCTAGTTGTCACTGTCAACCTACCAACTAGTTTAACATATGACAAACAAGTAGCAAGGGTAAGATTGCGGTTCAAGGCTTCCCCTACTCATGCAACTAGCTGTCAACCGTGTGCACATAATTAATACAAGCAAACAAACTATGCATTAAGCACAAGTCTCAAAGGAAATACTCATAGAATCATGCCTAACCGATACAAAGCGTTTAGCTAGACATGCTAGTAGTAAACATCATAGAAATAGTAAATAACATCTAAAGTATCCAAGAAAACAGTAACAAGTAGGTGCGTGCAGGTTGCTGTGTCTCGGCTCGCGCAGTTGGCTAGCGCAAGTCCTCGCAGCAGCTCGTGTGTTTTTCAGTTCTGGCTCTCTCCCCTCCTTTGTTGTGTGTCTCTTCAAACCCTAGCCTTCCTCTCTTTATGTACTGCTCATGAGGCCCAAGGAAAGTCTTGGCAACTTCCAAATCCTATGGTGTCAAGATTTGGAAACACCACTATCCTGCGCATGGCTTACTGCGCACATTGGTTCGCGCAGTCGGTCTGCGCACCGCAGTCTGAATCTATCTTGTTTGCGCTGCTAGCTCCGCAGGCTGTGTGGAGCACTCCTTAAACGCGCCTATTAGCACGTATCCGACTTAGGCCCTTGTTTTGTTCTGGAATACAAAAACACCGAAAACCAGTAATCTTGTACACAAAATAATGCAAACAAGCACAGTGTTAAGATCTAAATAGCGCGTATAAATAGGCTCTATCACTTGCCTTAAAGAATGGCTGATATGTTTGGCTTGAAACTCACTTGTTCTGGTCTGACTCCTCCTCTACGAGTTGTGCACAAATCTTTGAGGAACTTTGCATACATTGGAATTTGCTTGATTGCGTCAAGGAAAAGGATCGTGATCTCCACCTTGCTGAATAGCTCTAATAGCTCCTGTTCCATCGCTGGGTTCTTCTTTGCCTTGGAAATCTGCATAGGAAAGTGGGGGATTATGAAATTTCACAGTGTCTTAGTTCGACAGATTTGTGAACAAGCAGCTGCTGCAGCACACTCTTGTTCACTAGAAAATTGTCTCAGCAAACAATGAACAAGGCACAGGTTTGTTCACCCAGTTCGGCCAATCAGCCTACGTCTGGGGAGGACTATTCTCCAGTCCTCAATCCACTCAAACCAAAGGTCTCCACGTGCACACGGTTACAACTCACGCAACCTATGCTACTCAACCTTGTGTGGATCACTTGACACAATCAGAACAAGCTCTGACTTGTGTCTGCACACCCTCTGCAATATGTCAATCTAGAATAGCTACAGACTTCTCAAGACTCAGCCTATTCTAAACTACAACTACTCGAGCAGGGTTGCTGTAGCAACTGCTGTAACACACAGCTGAAACACAAATGTCCGTGTCGCTCCAAGGCCTTCTGCCGAGCCGTTCGAACAGTTCCACGAGCGCTGCACACTCTGGAATACTCCCCCTCACTCAGTGACCACCTGCCACTAGCGAGTACTGCCGCACGACACTCGATCGAGCCTTCCACCCGTCAGTTCTTCCGCTGCTGCCCTTGATCAACCAACAAGCTCCACAGCTCTGAATTGGCTTCCAGATCAAGCTCGAATCAGACTCTGCAAGTCCTGATTCCCTTCTGCTATAATCACCACAGCTCTGCGCTCACGCTCTGCTCTCGGGTGATGATCGAAGAATTCGTCCGTCGCACACCAAAGATTGCTCTCTCTGAAATCTGTGTATGCACTCGTGTATCCCTCAGCTTCGATCAACCTCTCAGCTCTGAACACCTCTCGCTTAAATAGCAGCCCCAGCTTTAAGCAATGTCCAGGTTTAGACAATATCCCAAAAAGAACAATTATCTCCTAAAATCTAGGAGATTAGATTTGATCTTTAACTCCAATGCCAAACTCCTTCTCTGACTAGTAAACCGCACTGGAATATACTCCCCAAAATATTAGAAATTCTTTAGATGCTCTGCATAGGGTTTCCAGCCCTTCTGGACAAGCCCAGGTTGCTGCTGCTACTTGGACGGTTGAAATAGCCTGTTGAACAAGCTCCTGCTACAGCATCCCCTGCTGCAGCTGCTGCTAGTTCACTTCTGCTGGCCTGCTCGATAATTGGAGCTGCAGCAACTCTTTGTTCACTTAAGCTAGTTTTGTCAAACACTGCCATACTTGCATCATCAGATTAGTTCTGCGAAGTTCATAATTTGAGGCAGGGGGTTCCGCGCCAGTAGGTGACATTAGGGGCGCGCCAGTAGAAGACGTTAGTGGTCCGCGCGCCAAGCTAAAGTTCTCTTGGGGCGCGGTACTTTCTGTTTTGGTTTCTTATCTCGCCTCTTCTGCAATTCTCTTCCCACTTCGTAACGTCACTGCACTAACATTATCTCTTGAGTTGGGAATTGTTTGCGAGGGCAGCGTTCCCTTATCCTTTTCATTCTTCAACTCGGAGGCGGTGGCAGCCAACTGGGACATTTGCTTCGACAACTCAGCTAGGGTGCTAGCGGTCTTGGCTTGATTATTTTGCATAGTCATCGCCATCTCCTTAACGACTTCTTCTATTGACTTCCCTTGAGTTAAATTGCTCGGGCCAGCTTGGTTGTAGTTGCGCCTTTTTTTCTGCCCATAAGAATTACCATTTCCACTTCCATTGTATCTCACTTGTTGGTGAAATGGTGAGCGGTAGGCTTGTCCTTGTCCTTGGTTCTGATTCTGATTCTGCCCTTGATTGAATCCGCCTTCATTTCTCCAACTGAAACCGTTAGCTGCAGGTCCAAATTGCCTTGGTGCTTGCCTGTTGTTGAATTGCTGGAATCCTCCAATAGCATTGACATCAACCGACTCTTCCTCATGAGGCTAGGACATTCATTAGTTTTGTGGCTTGCAGCGTCACAAAGTCAACACGCTTTAACTCCACTGACCTACCCAACCATAAGCTTCTGCACCATCTGCTTAAGCTCCTTAATTTCAGTGGCCATGTGATTTGCATTGGAATCCATTTGTGAGACATTCCTTGCTATCCTGGTATCATCTCTCCTACCGGTATCATCTCTGAATCTAGCACTCTCGGCGTTTTCATTGATCAATTCTCGCACCTCAGCAGGTGTCAAGTTTAAGACTGTGCCTCCAGCTGCTGCATCCAACAACATCCTCTCCAAAGGCCTCAATCCATTCAACAAGTATTTTACAAGCATCTCCTCCTTCATACTGAGATTACACCAGCTGTGTTCCAAGGCACTGAATCTCTCCAAATAATCATACATTGACTCACTTGGGTTTTATGTTGGACAGCTCTCTCCTCACTTGGGCAGCCTTGGCAGGGGGATAATACTTATCGAGAAACTTCCTTTGCATTTGCTCGCAAGTTCTGATACTTCCTGAAGGCAAAGAGAGAAACCAAGTTTTTGCAAGGTCAGTCAAACTTAATGGAAATACTTTTAATTTAAACCTCTCTTCGGGAGCAGCATATGGCCTCAAAGTTCCACATATTCCGTTGAATTCTTGCAAGTGCCTCGATGCAACTTCTCCTGGCAGCCCTCCAAATTTGGGAAGATGATGGACTACTGCGGTCTTCACTTCAAAATCATCTTCATCCGGATCAGTATTTATGCACCATGGTTGATTGTTGAATGTTCGAGCTGAGAGCTCTCTAAGTGTAGGTGGCCTGTTCCTTCTTTGTTGAGGATGAGGTGCATATTGTTGTTGCTAAGGAGCTGCATATTGTTGTTGTTGTTGAGGAGGAGGTGCATAGGCATAATCATCTCATTCCTCCCTCCTATCTCCTCTATTGTAACGAGCTGCTCTCTGATAGAGCCTAGTTATATGCGCTATTTAGATCTTAACACTGTGCTTGTTTGCATTATTTTGTGTACAAGATTACTGGTTTTCGATATTTTTGTATTTCAGGATAAAATAGGAGCATAAGTCAGATGTGCGTTAACGGACGTTTTTATAGCGCAATGCACGACCTGAGGGGGCTAGCAGCGCAAAAGGAGATAGCTGATTCGGACTACAGTGCGCAAACCGACTGCGCGAAGCAAATAGCGCAATCAGCGTGCGTAGAATAGCAGAGTTTCTAAATATTGATCTCCTAGATTTGGGAAGTTGCTAAAAGTCTCTCGGGCCAAATCGAAGCATTCCATGGGCTTCAAGACCACTATATAAGAGGAGGGAAGCTAGGGTTTGAGAGAGAGAGAGCAGATAGAGAGAAGGACACACAGCAGCAAAACACACGAGCTACTTCAGCCAGAATCTGCGCGAACCACCTACGCCAGCCGAGAACAGCAACGCGCAATTGCGCCAACCTGCTACGTTTTCTCTTGCTGCTTTAGTTTTTATTATTATTTCTATGATGTTTGTTTCTAGCATGTCTAGCTAAACACTTTGTATCGGTTGGGCATGATTCTATGAAGTATTTCCTTTGAGACTTGCGCTTAATGCTTAGTTCGTCTACTTATATTGATTCTATGCATATGGGTGATAATTAGTTGTGCGAATAGGAGAATTCGTCTACTTGAACTGCAATCTTATTCTAACTGCTTGTTATTGTATGTTAAACTAGTTGATAGCTTGACGGTGACAACTAGGAGTAACGCACTAGGATAATCAGCTGCTACTGTGATAGGATTCGTGGCTGCTTAGACTAGTTTCAGGAATTAATAGCTCATGGACTTTGATCGGAACATGCGCGCACGTTAGGAAGCCTTGATCGGACACTAACTTAAGTAGAACTACACTATACATGTTTAGAGTCGATGATAAGGGATACATTCATAGAGGATTGTCCGTACCGATACTCTTCATAGTCTACTGCTTGCGCACGTATCGTGCAATTCTGCCTTCACTACTGTTCATTCGCGCACCTGCGCAACCCAATCACTCACAACCCCAATCTCGTAAGTTGTAGGTTACTAGCTAAGATGAGTCTGCACGCTCCTTGTGGGATCGACCCTGACTTAGCCGGTATACTAAGTGGAGAAGGAAGGATTAATTTGACGCATACAATGACGCGCGATCAAATTTTGGCACCGTTGCCGAGGAGCAACACAGATAAATTTAACTAGCTCAAGTTTTCTTTTACAGTAGTTAGTTATTTCTTTTTATTTTTCGTTGGTGTTTCTGCCAGTACGCAATCAACATCAGCATGCGCAACCTTGAAACAGTTGCGCTGGGCAGATCATAGTTGCGCGCCGACAGGGGCAACAACCTAGTTTCTTTTAATTCTGTTTACTTGAAGTTTAGAACAGTACATGGAGAATAATAGTGTCATCGGTGATAACTTAGGGGACAGAACCCCAGAGGGACCTAACAATGCAAGGGCAGATAACCGCCCAGCTCGGTTCAGAGAGGAAGTGGAGCGCGAAGTTGAGGCTCGGATGGCCGCTGAGGCAGTATATAATGCGCAACCAGCGCAACAGATTGTGCGACGCAGAACAGTGCGCGAGATGTCGGCTCCAATCACAGTCAACCAACCGTGGTGCATAGTGCTTCCACCCGATGGGCATTTTGAACTACGGAGCTCATTCATTCATCATATGCCTAAGTTTCATGGAATGAACAACGAGAACCCAGTCAAGCATGTGCGCGAATTCCTAGTTATCTGCGAGAACAGAAGACCGACTGGGAGAGTGAAGAAGCGCTGAAGCTGAAGGCGTTCCCTCTTTCATTGTGTGATACAGCCAGGCATTGGCTGATGAGCTTACCAGCAGGATCTATTCGCACATGGGAGCAGCTCCAGAAGAAGTTCTTAGATAAGTTCTACCCCGCAGCAAAGATTGCACTACTCAGGAGGGAATTGGCCGCACCTAGACAGGGTGTAGGATAGTCACTATCAGAGTACTATGAGCGTTTCAGGGACCCGGAGGATATATGGCAGATGATCGAGGACTCTGCTGGACAGGTGAGGCATAAATTGACGCTCGAGAATAGCCGTGCGCGCGCTGTGCATCAGGTGGATTCCAGTGCTGAAATAAAGGAAATGAAAGCCATGCTGCATAAGCTGATGAGTGCGCAAGGCACGCAACCAGTTGCGCCGAAGGCATGCGAGTTCTATACGTCCACTGAGCACAAAACCGACGCATGTCCCACACTTTTCGAGGAAGCAGGAGATGTAAATGCTCTAGGAGGATGGGACAATAGAGGACCACAGAGGCAAAATCAGCCGCGCTTTGGACTGGCCGCAAATGGATTCAGATGGAGGGAGGACAGCAATCTCCAAAGGCAGCCAGCGGAATATCGCGCACCTCAGTAGTTGCAGCAAGCATACAACCCACCGCACCGCCGCAGTGACGCACCAGCACAGAGTAACCAGCAACCGCGGCGCTCCTTAGAAGACATAGTGGGCCAGTTGGCAGACACTGTGCGCAAGAACGATGAAAAGTATGGCAAGAGGTTCGAGTCAATTGAGAAGCAGTTGTCACAGATTGCTACCACGGTCTATGAGCTGAAGAAGAGCGATGGCAACCTGCCTTGGCAAGTGATTCAAAACCCTAAGGGAAGAGTTAACGCCGTAACACTGAGGACTGGGCGCACAGTTGGGACAGCTCCGCCCGCGAAGGAGCCCGCGCAGCCAGTTGCGCAACCTCCAGAGTCAGAACAGCCGGATGCGCAACCAGCCGCGCCAGCTACGAACCAACAGCGGGTGGCGCCAGGTATGATACAATCAGGAGAAAAGAGTACCAGTCATACTAATGCACCTGCACCTTTTCCTGTGCAGGCACCTTTAGCAAGGAAGGAGGCGCTGGACAAGGAGTTATACGAATTATTCAGTAAGGTGGAAATAAACATCCCCCTGATTGAGGCAGTTCGGCAGATTCCCAGATATGCCAAGTTCTTAAAGGAGCTGTGCACAAACAAGAGAAGGAAAGGCGAGTGCGCACAAGTAATGCTTAGCGCACATGCATTAGCAATTGTGCAACACAAGGTACCACCTAAATGCCGGGATCCAGGTACGTTCACCATACCATGCACCTTAGGTAAGACCACGGTAAGCAACTGCATGATTGATCTCGGTGCATCTATAAACGTGCTTCCTTACTCCTTGTATGTGTCATTGCACCTTGGTCCACTAAAGCCTGCAGGTCTCACCATCCAATTAGCAGATCGGTCGTGCAAAAACCGACGGGCATGATAGAGGACGTTCTCGTCCGAGTGGGAGAGCTGGTGTTCCCAGCAGATTTCTACGTCTTGGAAATGGAGGGTGAACCAAGCAAGGGAAGCGCGCAAATCCTACTGGGCAGACCATTTCTGATGACAGCGCGCAGAAAGATAGACGTGTGGAAAGGCACGCTCTCAATGGAGGTAGATGGCGAGGAGATTCACTTTAACATTTTTAAGGGGATGCAGCACCCTCATGAGGACGCCACAGTGCACGCATTAGACAGTATGGACGACTTGGTTGCGCATGCGCAGTGTGCGTGCGCAACAGGGGAGCCTGCGCAACTGGCATAGACAGAATTGGAGGCACAAGATGATGAGCTGAGCAGTACAGAACCAGTGTCCAGACAGGTATGTGACCTGGTTAATGTTTGCGCTACTAATAAAATCCTGCCTCCTATTGAACAGGCACCCAAGGTTGAGCTGAAGCAATTTCCCGAGCACTTAAAGTACATCTTCCTGGGCAATGAGGACACCCTGCCTGTCATTATAAAGAAAGGATTAGAGGAGGAGCAGGAGGCGCGATTACAGGAGGTGTTGTGCAGGAACCAGCGCGCGATAGGATGGACATTAGCTGACCTGCACTGAGTGAGCCCTGATGTGTGCATGCACAGAATTCTGCTGGAAAATGATGCCAAACCATCCAGGGAACCTCAGCGCAGACTGAATCCGATTATGATGGAGGTAGTGCAGAAGGAGATCTTGAAGCTGCTGGACGCAGGTGTAATATACCCGATTTCAGACAGTAAGTGGGTAAGTCTAGTGCACGTTGTGCCAAAGAAAGGAGGCATCACAGTAGAGGAGAATGCGCAAGGCGAGCTAGTTCCCAAGCGCATACAAACTGGATGGCGCATGTGCATTGACTACAGGAAGCTAAACGCAGTCACGCACAAGGATCATTTCCCGGTACCATTCATGGACCAGATGCTCGACCGGTTGGCGGGGAAGCCACACTTCTGCTTCTTGGACGGTTACTCAGGGTACAATCAAATCCCTATTGCTGCGGAGGATCAGGAGAAGACAACCTTTACCTGCCCATTCGGTACCTTTGCGTTCCGGCGCATGTCGTTTGAGCTGTGTAATGCGCCAGGTACGTTCCAACGCTTAGTCATGAGCATTTTCTCTGATGTGATTGGTTTATGTATAGAGAGGTATTCATGGATGACTTCATTGTGCATGGTGAGACTTTTGATGCATGTTTGGATAATCTTGATAAGGTCTTAGCGCGCTGCATTACCAAGAACCTAGTTCTCAATTATGAAAAATGTCACTTTATGGTGTCACATGGAGTAGTACTAGGACATATCGTCTCACAGGAAGGAATTAAGGTCGATAAAGCAAAAATTGATCTTATCTCAAATCTGCCTTATTCCACTAATGTACGCGACGTTAAGTCGTTTCTTGGGCATGCAGGGTTCTATAGGCGCTTTATTAAAGATTTTTCTAAAATATGTATTCCATTATCTAACCTCCTTCAAAAGGACGTGTGCTTTGAGTTCACTGATGAGTGCAGGAATGCTTTTGATAAGTTAAAGGATGCGCTGACCAGTGCGCCAGTGATGCGCGCACCAGACTAGAACTCACCATTTGAGCTGATATGCGATGCTAGTGACTACGCTGTAGGCGCAGTGCTGGGCCAGCGCGTGGATAAAAGGCCGCACGCTATCTACTATGCGTCGCGCACACTGGACACTGCGCAGAGGAACTACACCACGACCGAGAAGGAACTTCTGGCAATCGTATTTGCGCTGGAGAAGTTCCGCGCATATGTTTTGGGTGCTAAAGTCACTATCTACACTGACCACGCTGCTATCCGCTACCTGATGTCCAAGAAAGAGACTAAGCCGCGTTTGATGCGCTGGTTGCTGCTGCTCCAAGAGTTCGATTTAGAGATCAAGGATAAGAAGGGAATGGAAAACACTGTTGCCGATCACCTAAGCAGGATAGTGAGGGAAGTGGAGCCAGGGCAGATCACGGAAACATTCCCTGACGAACACCTGATGGCGCTGAACGGTAAGGTACCATGGTATGCGCATATTGTAAATTACCTGGTCACACGTGCGTTTCCCCCTCATTTCATTAAAACTCAATGCATGAGGTTAAGACATGAGTCTAAATATTACGTTTGGGATGACTCGTACATGCTTAGAATAGGCCCTGATCAGATCTTGAGGCGATGTGTGCCTAATCACGAGATGAGCTCTGTTTTGAGATTTTGTCATGCGCACGCGGGCGGAGGACACTTTGGTCCAAAGCGCACGAGCAGGAAAATCTTAGACTGCGGTTTTTATTGGCCACAATTATTTCGTGACTCATATAACCACTGCAGGGCTTGTGACAGGTGTCAGCGCACAGGAAGTATCTCAGCGCGCAACGAGATGCCACAAACACCTATACTGGTAGACGAAGTGTTCGACTTGTGGGGAATTGACTTCATGGGGCCGTTTCCGCCATCTTGTGGATACGAGTACATACTAGTTGCGATGGACTATGTCTCGAAGTGGGTCGAAGCTAAGGCCACGCGCAAGGATGATGGTAAAACGGTTGTTGAGTTTTTAAGAACTAACATTTTCTGCAGGTACGGAGTGCCTAAGGCAATAATTAGCGACCAGGGGACGCACTTCTGCAACAGAATAGTGGCGCAAGTACTAAAGTATTATGGGGTGGCCACAAGACGTCCACTGCATACCATCCTCAAACGAATGGCCAGGCCGAGGTTTCCAATAGAAAGATCAAGCGCATTCTGGAGAAAACCGTGAGACCTTCGCGCAAAGACTGGAGCCAGCGGCTAGACGATGCACTTTGGGCATACAGGACTGCGCACAAGACACCGATTGGGACTTCACCATTTCGGTTGGTGTACGGAAAGGCGTGCCACCTAACGGTTGAGTTGGAGCACAAGGCATACTGGGCATTGCGCACTTGCAATCTGAACCTCGATGAGGCTGGTAAAGAGCGTGCATTTGAATTAAGCGAGCTAGAGGAGTTGTGCCTGGATGCATATGAGGGGTTGCGCGACTACAAAGCGTGCACGAAAGCATTTCACGATAAGTACATCCTCAGACCCACCTTCGAGCCAGGAGACCGGGTGCTGTTGTTCTCCTCGCGCTTAAAACTGATGCCCGGGAAGCTGCGCAGCAAGTCGACGGGACGTTACACGGTCACAAAGGTTTTCCCGTATGGAACTATCGAATTAGAGAACGAGCGCAAGCATCGCTTTCAGGTTAATGGGCAAAGAGTCAAGAAATACTTGGGAGAACAGTGGGAAGAGGCCACGCGCGAAGTTGATTTGGCGGAACCAAAAATAGAAGATGCGCAAGCTGCTGCGCCAGAAATACAACCTGCTGCACCAGAGGGAGAACTAGAAGCTACTGATTATATATCTTCTCCCTCACTGATTAACCTCGTTACTTATGATGTGCCACACAATTTTGGCCACACTGACCACCTATCTGTTCCTTTGCGCAGGACTAAGGAAGACATAGCACACATAGACGCACCAGAGCGCGCAGGAGCAAGTGTGGGGGTGGTCCGGAGCACGAACTTGAGCAAGTAACGAGGTACTATCGAGCCAACGACGTTAAACAAAGGCACTTTTTGGGAGGTAACCCGACACGTTTTCCATGTTTTATTTTTACATGTTGTTAGAATTTGCATTTTAGCTAGTTCAGTACTTGCATTTTTTTTGAGTCACATAGCAATGCGCGAGTCAGTGCGCAGTTCAGTGCCCAGGACAGATGCGCAGGTCAGGGGGTATATAAGGGCAGATACTTAGAAAATTCCAGACATTCTGCAATTTCGACCGTTAAGAGCTTTGCACTGCTGCCAGCCGATCTTTGCCGTCCGCCCACCGTTTCTAGCGTTCGGTTACAAGTACGCTCGGTTACAACTCCACGCAACCTATGCTACTCAACCTTGTGTGGATCACTGGACACAGTTAGAACAGGCTCTAAACTACACTCAACTCTGCAGGGTTGCTGTAGCAACTACTGTAGCACACAGCTGATGCACAATTTGTTCGCTTCGCTCCAAGGCCTTCTACCGAGCCGATCGAACGATTCCACGAGTGCTCCACACTCTGGAATACTCCCCCTCACTCAGTGACCTCCTGCCACTAGCGAGAACTGCCGCTTAGACACTCGACCAAGCCACACACCCGTCAGTTCTTCCGCGGCTGCCTTTGATCAACCAACAAGCACCACTGCTCTGAATTGGCTTCCAGATCAAGCTCGAATCAGACTATGCAAGTCCTGATTACCTTCTGCTTCTGTCACCACAGCTCTGCGCTCACGCGCTGCTCTCGGGTGATGATCGAAGAATTCGTCCGTCACACACCAAAATTGCTCTCTTTGAATTCTGTGTATGCACTCGTGTATCCCTCTACTTCGATCAATCTCTCTGCTCTGAACCCCTTTCTCTTAAATAGCAGCACCAGCTTTAAGCAAGACCAGGTTTAAGCAATGTCCCAAAAAGAACAATTATCTCCTAGAATTTAGGAGATTAGATTTGATTTTGATCTTCAACACAAATCTCCTTCTCTTGTTAGGAAACCCCACTGGAATATTCACCACAGCACTTTAAAATATTCTTCTGGTGTTATCCGTAGTGCTGCCACGCCTTCTAGCCAAGCCCAGGATGCTATAGGTTCAAGGACAGATGTTGCAGCCACTTGAACAAGCTTCTGCTATAGCATCCCCTGTTGTAGCTGCTCCTTGTTCACTTGAGCTGTAACTGCTCCTTGTTCACTTGTGCTGTAGCTGCTCCTTGTTCACTTGAGCTGTAGCTGCTCCTTATTCACTTGTGCTGGCTTTGTCAAACACTGCCAAACTACATCATCATGATGCTTGCGCTTTAATGTTATATTTCAGGGTATGGAGTTGATAGAAATGTCCTAGAGGGACTTGACATTCATTCGGAGGTTCAAAGGATTAGTTGCGTTGAGCACTGAATTTGTGGAGGTTGGCACTTCGAGTTATGAGGGGTGACATTGACTCCATCGTTGCAGTGTTATGCAGTGGTGGGACGGGAAAACAAACCGTCCTATCTCTAGTCCGAGTAATCGGGAATGGGTGGGTAACCCCTATCTTGCCTCGCGTTGAAAGGGCAATGATGAGAGAGAGCGGGATGCGTTCCTTATGCTGCCATTCGAAGGCTATGACTGGAACGGTTCAAATTGGAGAGCAAAGCTCAACAAAGACAAGCATTTCACATTGAAAAGCTTAGAAAAGAAAAAAATTCAGATTTACAAGATGTGAAAAGAGGAGCAATCGAGAGCCAAAAAGTAATTAAGAGCTGTCCTACAAGAAAAGAAGAACAAGTTGACCTCCTCATAACTCGGATTCATCACGGCCGGAATTACTGTTCATCTTTACTGGTCATAGTACTATTCACGGCCGGAATTACTATTCACGCCCCAAAATCACCGTTCACCTAATCTGTATTTTAGCTCAATCTCTCAGTATGTAGCAACTTAACCTGATTTCTCTTGTATTGCAATATTTAGTTTGAGGTCAATGACAACTCGTTTGAGCTAGTGATTTTACTGTCCTTGTATGTATGAACTGAATGCTCTGATTGTCAATTTAGTGCAGCTTAGCGGTGAGCTAGATTGGTATCATTGTGTTACACTTGACTGGATTGCATTGTTGGGGAGAACCTAGCAGTAGAACCGATTTGTGATGATAACCAAGTATCTATTATACATGTTCGAGAACTTAGCAGTTAAGAACAAGGAGAATTTGGAGTGCAGTATTCATTAGTTTATACATGTTATTTGGTCTATGATAACTAGTTGCATTGTATTCCCTGAACTGATTTTCTCTGAGTTGATATCTTCATTTAGTGTATTGTTCCATTCTCCATGACTATCATTTGAACTCGAACTCATTTGCTCTCTTTAGGTTCGACCCTGCTTACCACTTGCTATTGTGTTAACAGGAACTACAAATACAAATTTGAGGCGCACAACGACGCGCTGTCACTATCTTCCCTTGCCGATTTTGTAGCAATATAGGGGGAGAATATTTTAGGATTCTGGGGGAGTAATAATTTCTTTTTGTGTATCTATCTTGAACAACTATGCTAGCCTAGACGTAATGTATCTTGTCAAAAACTGCCAAGGGGGAGATTGTTAGTCTTATGTTTTTGTACGGCATGTTTTTTAGCAAAGAAGTTGTTCAAGTATGTTAGACAATATGCGTAGAATAGCCGGAAGTTATTGAAGTCAGAAGATGCAACACAAGATGTTGTAGCAAGTGCTGAAGTCTACGCTGGCGGCGAATTGAAGGAACATATTCTTGGGAATCTGCAGATTCCAAGAATCAAGAGTGCAGTATATCCGCAGAGATCTCTGGAGTCTCGGCTTCACAGAATATCTTCAACAACAGATTTGATTCGCTATTTTCTCGATATGGCAACGAGATGAGATCAACAAATATTCCAATTGAATATTTGGTTGCGATCTTTGAAGAGATTTGCGAGAGCTATAAAAAAGGTAGAATGGAGTTGAAGTGTTTATTGAGAAAAAACATTCAAGCAGCTCTCTTGTATTACAACTATATACAAGAGAGGTTGAGATGAAGTGATTGAGTAAACTCGACGGAGATTGGAGCTACGCTATCACTAAAGCACGAGGATCAGAGGTTTTTGCTGCAGCAACACGTTAGACAATCCCTGGTGCAAAACTAATATGTCCACACATCCGGGAGGACGTTGAGTGGACAAGCAGCTGTTCGGGAGAACAAAGTTTCTGCGACAAGCCAATGAGAGGGATATTTACACTGAGGGGAGCTCAGTGTGCATTCAGACGAGTCTTGCAGAGTTTACACTGAGAAGGACTTTACACTGAGAAGGACTTGAAGAGGTAGTCTTGCAAGTTTCCCGATCGTTACTAGTGGATTGGTGCTTGTTGGGGTTACGAGAACCCCCCCACATTACGAACACATTGTCCCAAAGTGGGTTACCAAATCCCTGCTCTCGTTCTTACTTTAACTATTATTCCTTCCACTCGAAACAAGTCGAACAATTCCTAACGCATTTCCTCAGCAGTTGTCACAACTACAGCTGGGACAAGTTCTATCGTCAGTACTAGAACTACACAATGATAGTAGCATCTTTTGTCCTGTCGAGTTCTGGATGAATGCTGAACAGTGTGCTGAAGCATCTTCTTGTTTTTCCTTTCTAAGTCAACTAACTTGTTCTTTCAACCTTGACATAACACTCAGTAGTTTCTTTTTCTCATCATTTAACACTGACACTCTGGCAATCAGATGTTCATTTACTTTTACCACTTTCAGACATTTGTCTATAGTGTTGAGCTAGATATTCCTTTGTGATTTTGTTATGACGATTACCTCCTTTCTATGGCTGGGTTGAACTTTGACTATTGGCTATTGATGACAGCAACGCTTGCTTGTATGTTGAGTGAATGGCTCTGATACCAATTGAAATTCTGTTGTGTTGCTGATGTGGAGTTATAGCTTCTTTAAGCACTCTTTGTATCTTTCTACGAAATTACTCTACGGAAGAATAAGAAAGACACAGTGCGTTTTTTCACCTAGTTCAGCAACTTGCCTATGTCTGGGGAGGATGTTGCGATCCTCAAGATTTTACTATCTCTATTTGAAGTACAAGGACTCACACCTCTACTTCTCACCTAGCCGAAATCTAACGCTTAGTCTAAACTCCTAGACTAGCTAGTAATCTGAACTCACAGATTCTCTTCGTGAAGCCTACACACTCTCAGTAATAAATACTCTTAGATTAGCCAAAATCTAACGCTCATTCTAAATTCTTAGACTTCCGATTTTTGCTTCAAGAAAGACACCCAAATCTTATGAGAAAAATCATCAACAAATGTCACAAAATACCTGGAGCATCTCATAGATGCCTCTCTCGTAGGCTCCACACATCATAATGTATATAATCGAGGATTCCCCCTTGAAAGTTGCACGTATGTTCCACCCGAACTGTTTCAGACCACTTTTTAGATGTTTCACAATGCTTAAACAGATTCCGTTTCGAAGATTGTTAGTCACATAAGAAATGGTATGAATGAATGTAAATGACACAGGATATGTTTACCCTGTTCAGCCCACCGAGCCTACTCAGGGGGGTTTCTCTTAACCCCTAGTAGAAATCATTTCACAACATATACGATCAAGTACAATAGATCAATATGTAACACAGTGTCAAATGTTACCACTATGTAGTTGAACCACCATAAGTGTGTCTGACTCCCTCAGACTGAGATCCTTCTCTTTCCACCTCGATCTGTCTCCCACAGATCGATAATTCTTTTCTGGAGACTATCAGCACTGTAACACAGTCTGTTCAACGATTTTCTTGATCAGATTCTTCCGCTCTCAATTTTTATCGATCTCTGAAGATCATCAAAATTTTGTTAGCTCTGTCTTACTTCGTTCTCTGATCAGATTGTTCAATCACAGTAATCTCATTTTCCATTCTCCTCACCTATATAGTTTAGATTATATTCGCGTCTTTTAGGAAGTGTGATCAAGCTTTCCTAATTTAGACTCAGAATCTAATCTTCCAGAGCCGCAACATGTTGGAGAATATTGTCACCAGAATATCTCCTAGAATATTTATTTTGCAGACACAATATTTTTGCCGATCTTGATTGATTCTATTGCACGCGCTTTTCTGAATTGGCACTGTCTTATCCTCTGTTACAGCCTTGTTAGTTTGTACCATTTTTCAAAAATATGGCATTCAAATATCCATAAAATACCAGGATCTAACATTCTCCCTCTTGGCATTTTTTTGGCAAAACTTCCTCTTCATAGGACAAGAATCGCATGCATCCACCGAGTGCCGAGTTCGTTCCTTTTATACTCCTCCGTTTTGCAAACAAAAGGTGACAAGGGATGACAACCAAATATAAGCCTCAGAAGTGTTCAAAATAAGAGACAATATTCCAAAAAGAAATAACAAAACAGGATGTTTTTCTTAGTTTCTGGTTCACTGGTCTGATTCATCGGCTGTGTCAGGTTCTGCTTTAGAGTCTTCTTCCTCCAACAGATACTTGAGATCCCGCAGAATCAACATCACTTCTCTCTTGGCTGTTGTAATCTGAGAGGACATGGTTTCCAACATTAACAGATGCTTTTCAAGTCTTGTGATGACCTTTGAAATGAAGGATGTCTGTCAAGACTTCTTGAACAACACTGTTCCACTAGGTGTTCTACCAAGTGGTTCTTTCAGTCTTAGCAATACTTGCTGAACCAAGACAGGAACAATGACATCCACTTGATGTCTCCCAGTGAACAACTTATAATCCATGCTGCGTGATGCAGGTGCAGGGGACATTTTCATTGATCCATCACATATGTCAGGACATTGATTTGTAATTATTTCAAATAGCATGGAGAGGCGGCCAATCGGGACATTAGTAAGTTCAAAAACAATGTGCTGGCACAGATGGTTAAAAATAATTTTTCCCAGATTTACCTTTACTCCGTGTGCCACTTGGAGAAAAAATGCTGCAATGGTCTTGTTGATAGTAGTTCTGTGCAGTGTGGGTATCCAGCTTCTGATATAAATTCCATGCAAGATGGCATATTTAGTTGTTAGGTGTCCAAAACTCAATAGAACTCTTCTTCCATGATGTTATACGGCCATTGGTGATTTCTGTAGCAATTTCTCCCCAATCTGGTACCTCTAGCACAGATTCTACTGGATGAATCCCGAAGAATTTGTTGATGGATTCTGGAGTAATCACAACTCGCAGCCCTCTTACCAGTACTACATAGTCTGCGCTGGACTTTTTTTCGAATCCCAACAAGTTCATGAACCAGCTGTTCAGAGAACTGTTGAGGCGTGAGAGTCTTCATCAGACCAGCCTCCTCTAAGGCACTGACCACCTCTGGAAATTCAAATTTCCTTTCCACAAATACTCTCTCCTGAACTATCTTCCGTGCCAAAATAATATTCCACCTCTTTGCATTCTCACTGTCACTAAACCACACCCCAGATTTAGTGACACCTACTGCCATAGACTCTCCACTATATTTTTGAGAGAATAAATCCTTCACTGACTTTGTAGCAACAAGTTTTCCCTTTTCTTTTGGAACTCCTCCCCCTGTCTTAGAGCTTTCCTTTTCTGCTTTTCTGCTGGACACTACATCTTTTCCCCTTTTTCTCTTTGATAACCGCTCGGCGACTGATGATACTTTTACTTCCTCATCCAGATCATCCGCTACAAGGACTATCTCAGATGTATCCAAAGTATCTTCTCCAATAACTTGCTCAGATGCAAGAGGTTTGATAGGGGAGCTGACAGGATCAGCCTCAGCCTGGGTCATCTTCTAAGGAGGAGCCTCTGTTAGTGTTTTGTATACAACCATCATCAGGGCTTCTTGTTCTGCTTCAGTCAGCTGAATAGTGTCCTCTTTAACGGCTTCATTATTCACCTCAACCACTGAGATTTCACTATCTTCTTCCCCTCCTTCAGCCAACTGGGCGGTGTCCTCCTTGACAACTTCTCCTCCATGAGTAACTTCAATCATTGGAACTTCGCTGTCTATGGGTGCGGCATCCACTGAGCTATGCCCTACTGCAACTTCAGATTTCTTGATTCTCTTCCTAGCCTTTTGTGTGAACACCCTGGCTATCCGTGAGGCCTTGCTTTTCTTCTACTTCCTTCTGTTGATAGAAGCTAGTGTCAATCTTATCAGCTAGAGACCTCTTGACTAACTCAGCCTTCTGTCACTCAGTTGCCTCGGTCATCTAAACTGATTGTTTCCCCTGAATGATTGAGCACGCAAGCATACTAATCTCCCTAGATATATTCTCAACACGGGCTATTTCTACTTCCATTGTCACATCTTCACTCTCATAACCCTCTACCACAGGAATAATCACATGCGAATCAACTTTAGATCTTACCTCCGAGTCGAAGACATGTCCAGTTACCTACGGCTTTGGTACAGAAGGCTTGTCCGCTCCCTTCTTCCTTCTTGCTCATTTCGTTGCTGCTTGGACTTCGACAGCTATTTGGACCTCAACCACAACCGTTCACCTTGCGCTGCTCTATCACCTGCGCGCATCTGCCTGCAACAGCTTAGTAAAACAATTCCGAAATTCGTTACCTCTCAGCTGGGATGGAGATTATTTCGGATGGCTGGGAGATAGCTCTTCATAGGCTCCAGGTTGTCAGTCTTTACTTCGAGTATGGGTATATGGTTAATAGCGCAAGCTTCTTCCGGTGCGTGATTCTTCCGCGCACTTCCTGGGAACTCGAGCCTTCTTGATGATTTTCTTGTGAACTTGCGCACGCTGGTACGGAGTTGTGCGCATGCCGGTTTCTTTAGCGCATATCATCTGCTGGTGTTTTTCTTTTTGTACAGCTTTATCTAAGGTTCCTATGTTCCCAGAACGATTCCAGTCTCGGCCTCCGGATAGCAGCTATGGAACAACGCTCCGCTCTCCCTCCTTGATCTATTTGCGAAGGTCAGCGCACGCGTTTACACCCGCGCCCGCCTTCCTGACTTCCAGAGGAAAGGTGGTCTGTTTTCCCACCTCGCCATGCTTTGGGTATTTGCCTTCGGCATCTGCGTGGCTGAGCGCGCTCTATTGTTCTGAAGGTCGCGAAGCACCGGCCTCCACTAGCGCTCTCACCCATATACCTTACCTTCGAAGCAACAACAACTAACCGCCTCTCTAGAGCTTTTCTGTCAACTCCACATCCCCTGTATATCCCAGCTAAAAGGAGCAGAAAAATCGAAAAAAAAAAATACTAAACAGTTGATAGCAGCGCATGCAAAATGAATAGGGCAATACAAGCCGAAAAGTGTGCGCAACCCGCACACAAGCGCACCACTGCTACTATTCCCTTCGACTAAACTAAGCTACACTACAAAGCTCAAAAAAACGTGAAATGTAAATGTAACGATCCCCCCCACACTTAAACAGAGACGTGTCCCCACGACTCATGCTCAAGCGCAACGGAGAGCGCACACATGCATGCAAGCAAAACAAAGGACATAAGAAAGAAAAACATATAGTCATCGCAGCAAAGACATAGTCAGGAGTTCACAAAATGTTCAGCACAATATAGCAATATAGCAACATCGAGCAATAGTTTTCAAAAGATAAGAAATCACCAGAAAGAAATGAGCGCCCTCCCTGCGGCCCTAGACATCTTCGGAGCTGGACTCAGCCGCGGATCCGTGCGCTTCCTCATCTGTGGAATCTGTTTCATATTCGGAACTGGAAGCTGGCGGCACGACAGAAACTGCGGCGGGCTGAGTCAAGAGATCGTCCTTCGGGATAGGGTCCCATAGTGAATCTGAGCTCGAACCTATGATGGGAGTACCTTCAGAGGAACTCTGTACAGAAGGCTGCGCAGGGGGTGCTGCTGGTGCTGGTACCGGGTCTACTGCTGGGGTGGGTACTGCTGAATGGACCGGGAATTGGGCAGGAGGGCTGGCTGGCTTGCGCTGCTCGCTGGGGGACCCTGGAGGCGGCCTACGCATACTGAGGAGAGGGGGGATAGAAGCTCCAAATTTCCATCCTGATGGTGGACTTACGCTCAGGTCTGCCCCCTCTGGCGCTAAATACTCTAGCACGCGCATGACGTTGAACATCATGCGCTGCTCCTCTGATACCTCCTCAAGCGCCTCCTCTGCCTCTGTTCTGGGGCGCTTTCCCTGTGCACGCGGGGGAGAATCATCAATGGCTATGGTTACTGGCTCCCCCTACTGCACACTCGCCCTCCGGCGCGCTCCAGTCTGCGCACGAGTCCTCATGCACCTGACTGGAGGCGCAACTGGCTCTGGGGCCTCTTCCATCTCCCTTTCCTCAGCGGCCTCCTCTGGCTACGCGCTGCTCTCTGCTCTTTGCCTCGGCACTCTGCCCGGCTGCAGCTGGTAGCACCATTCCAAGGCCCCGTCCTCTCTCGCGGCCACCGCTCTGAGCTGCAGCATATGGGCACGGTCCAGGGGAACGGCTGGCACTACCGTGTGCTCGTGATCATTCCTCCACAAGTCAGCGGCCCCTTCGTGCTGACCCGACTCCAATGCACCACCATGTTTGAGACAAACAGCACCTTCTTCCCATAGTAGAATCCCTTCAATATATCCATGTCGAGCAGGCTGATCTTGGGCGCACCATTAAAGCGCCCGATGATTGCATAGGCGACCATGCGCCAGAGGTAGAACATCCACGGGTCGCAAAAACTTGGCCGGTCACCATCTCACGCCATGCCTCCTGATTTGTGTGCGTGTCAATATCCTCCTCACGCACCTTGGCGCACCTCAGCGTGTGCTTCACCTTCTTGGCCGAGGCTATATACCAGACCCCTCTGTGCCGGTATCTGATCTCCAAGTCGGCAGTCTCCAGCGACGCCAAGAACTCACACGTATCCTCCTTATCAGCGGCGCTGTTGATCTCCAACAGCGCCTCCCAGCCCGCCAGCACGAGCTTCTCCACAATGAGTTCCTCCAACCCGACTTCGCTCAAGAAGTCCCTGCTGATGTACGGGGTCCCGTACATTTCCAGCCTCATGAAGGCGTCATATTTGCTGGCGAATGACGCTGGGGTCTCTTGATCCTCCGCGGGCCTCATGGTGCGCTGGTGTACCTCTGGTCAACTACGGTCAAAGCTCAACAAATGCCCAAAAATCCAAACTCCGACTAACGCCCTGAAACTATCACCTACAGGTCGCCTATCCTCCGCCTACAAAATCCACTACCCAGAACTCCAAATGGTGCGGTCGGACTAGGTGCGATTTCAAACCTAGGGCAACTCCTCTATCGCACAAAACCCTACTGAATCGGCTCAAACTGAAGGGAAGGGTTACCTGGTGTGTGTGCGACGGTAAGCTCTTCAAATCTTTCTAAACTGAGGCCTGGTTGATTGCCGGACGGTGAGCAGAGGCTGAGGGCAGGAGCTTTCTTGCAACGGTCGAATGTGAAAATGATGAAATTTTTTCTAAGTCCTAGCCTTTTATACCCCCTGTCTGGCGCACTGACCTGTGCACTGCTGCGCGTCTAAAAACACAAGTCCTAAACTAGCTAAAAACACTAAAAACTATATAATAAAAAAAAACGTGTAAAAGGAAAGCGTGTCGGGTTACCTCCCGATAAGTGCCTTTGTTTAAAGTGTGCCAGTGACACCCCCCCCCCCACTCTTGCTCCTGAGTGACCCCGCGCTCGTGTGTGCGTTGTGTTCTTCTGAGTCCTGCGCAAAGGATCGCAAGGGTGGTCAGCATGGTTAATATCATGTAACAAATCAATAGTAACGAGGTTAGTTAATGAGGGAGAAGAAGTATGAGCAATAGGTCCGAGTTCTCCCTCTGATGGCGACTCTGGCGCAGCAACCTGCGCATCTTCCATTTCTGGCTCTGCCAGGTTAACTTCGCGCGCTGTGCCATCCCAAGGTTCTCCCAAAAACTTTTTGACTCTCTGCCCATTGGCCTGAAAACGATGCTGGTGCTCGTTTTCTAACTCGATTTTTCCGTAAGGGAAAACCTTGGTAACCGTGTATGGTCTCGTCCATTTCCTGCGTAGCTTCCCAGGCATTAGCTTTAGGCGCGAGGAAAACAATAGTACCTGGTCTCCTGGCTCAAAGGTGCGTCTGAGGATGTTGTTGTCGTGAAATGCCTTTGTGCGCGCCTTGTAGTCGCGCAGCCCCTCATATGCATCCAGGCGCAGCTCCTCTAATTCGCTTAGCTCAAATGCGCCCTCCTTACCAGCCTCATCTAGGTTCAGATTGCAAACGCGCAATGCCCAGTATGCCTTGTGTTCCAACTCCACTGGCAGATGGCACGCTTTTCCATAAATCAACCGAAACGGAGAAGTCCCAATCGGTGTCTTATGTGCAGTTCTGTATGCCCATAGCGGATCATCAAGGCACTGGCTCCAGTCTTTGCGCGACGGTCTCACAGTTTTCTCCAGGATGCGCTTGATCTCTCGGTTGGAAACCTCGGCCTGGCCATTCGTCTGAGGATGGTAAGCGGTGGACGTCTTGTGGCGCACTCCATAATGCTTGAATACCTGCGCCACTATCCTATTACAGAAATGCGTCCCCTGGTCGCTTATGATTGCCTTAGGCACCCCGTACCTGCAAAAGATGTTAGTTCTCAAAAAGTCAGCGACCGTCTTACCATCATCCTTCCGGGTGGCCTTAGCCTCAACCCATTTGGAGACATAATCCACCGCGACCAATATATACTCATATCCGGAAGATGGAGGAAATGGCCCCTTGAAGTCAATCCCCCAAATATCGAATACTTCATCCACTAGTATTGGCGTCTGCGGCATCTCATTACGCACTGATATTCCCCCTGTGCGCTGACACCTGTCACAGTTCCTGCAGTGGTTATACGAGTCACTAAACAAGTGTGGCCAATAAAATCCGCAATCCAGGATCTTTCTGCTCGTGCGCTTTGGACCAAAGTGTCCTCCACATGCGTGAGCATGACAAAACATTAAAACAGAGTTAATTTCATGGTCAGGCACGCATCGCCTCAAAATCTGATCAGGTCCTATTCTGAGCATATACGGATCATCCCAAATGTAATACCTGGACTCATGCTTTAATCTCATGCATTGGGTTTTAGTGAAATGAGGAGGAAACGTACCTGTGACCAGGTAATTCGCAATGTGCGCATACCATGGTACCTTACCTGTCAGCGCCATCAAATGCTCATCAGGGAATGTCTCCGTGATCTGCTCCGGCGCCTCCTCTTTCACGATCCTGCTCAGGTGGTCAGCGACTGTGTTCTCTGTTCCCTTCTTATCTTTGATTTCCAAGTCGAACTCCTGAAGTAGGAGCACCCAGCGCATCAGGCACGGCTTAGTCTCCTTCTTGGACATCAGGTAACGGATTGCTGCGTGGTCTATGTAGATGATGACTCTGGCGCCTAGAACATATGCGCGGAAGTTCTCCAGTGCAAACACGATTGCCAGAAGTTCCTTCCCTGTGGTGGTGTAGTTCCTCTGTGCAGCGTCCAGTGTGCGCGATGCATAATAGATGGCGTGCGGCTTCTTGTCCACGCGTTGTCCCAGGACTGCACCTACTACATAGTCACTTGCGTCGCACATCAGTTCGAACGGCAGGCTCCAGTCTGGCATGCGCATCACTGGCGCACTAGTCAGCGCCTCCTTCAGCTTGTCAAAAGCAGCCCTGCACTCATCAGTGAATTCGAAACACACATCCTTTTGCAAGAGGTTAGACAGGGGTATACAAATCTTAGAAAAATCTTTTATGAAACGCCTGTAAAACCCTGCATGCCCAAGGAATGATTTCACATCGCGCACGTTGGTGGAATATGGCAGATTAGAAATAAGATCTATTTTGGCCTTATCTACCTTGATCCCCTCCTGCGAGATGATATGTCCTAGTACTACGCCGTGTGATACCATAAAATGACATTTTTCATAATTGAGCACTAGGTTTTTTGAAATGCAGCGCGCTAAGACCTTATCAAGATGAGTTAAGCTGTACACAGTAAAATTATCCATGAATACCTCAATGCATATACCAATCATATCAGAAAAGATGCTCATGACTAGACGTTGGAACGTACCTGGCGCGTTACACAGTCCAAACGACATGTGCCGAAACGCAAACGTACCGAATGGGCAGGTAAACGTAGTTTTTTCTTGATCCTCCGCAACAATGGGTATCTGATTGTACCCTGAGTACCCGTCAAAGAAGCAAAAGTATGGCTTCCCCGCTAATCGATCTAGCATCTGGTCCATGAAGGGCAGCGGAAAATGATCCTTGCGCGTGACTGCGTTAAGCTTTCTGTAGTCTATGCACATGCGCCATCCAGTTTGCATGCGCTTGGGAACTAGCTCGCCCTGCGCATTCTCCTCTACTGTGATTCCTCCTTTCTTCGGCACAACGTGCACTGGACTTACCCATTTGCTGTCCGAGATTGGGTAAATGACTCCTGCGTCAAGCAGCTTGAGGATCTCCTTCTGCACCACCTCCATCATATTCGGATTCAATCTGCGCTGAGGCTCCCTGGATGGTTTGGCACCATCTTCCTATAGAATCCTATGCATGCATACGTCCGGGCTCACTCCGCGCAGGTCAGCAAGTGTCCATCCTATAGCGCACTGGTTCTTGCGCAGCACCTCCTGTAATTGCGCCTCCTGCTCCTCTTCTAATCCTTTCTTTATGATTACCGGCAGGGTGTCCTCATTTCCCAGGCATATGTATTTGAGGTGCTCGGGGAGTTGCTTCAGCTCGACCTTGGGTGCATGTTCAATAGAGGGCAAGATTTTATTAGCTGTGCAGACATTAACTATATCGTGTACCTGTCTGGATACTTGTTCGGCACTGCTCAGCTCATCCTCGTGCGCCTCCATCTCTGCCTGTATCAGCGGCTCAGGTCCTTCTGCTGCGCTCGCACATTGCGCATCTGCAACCAAGTCGTCTATGATGTCCAATGCGTGCACTGTGGCGTCCTCATGAGGGTGCTGCATCCCTTTGAATATGTTAAAATGAATTTCCTCACCATCGACCTCCATTGAGAGCGTACCCCTCCACACGTCTATCTTTGTGCGTGCTGTCATCAGAAATGGTCTGCCCAATAGGATCTGTGCACTTCCTTTGCTCGACTCACCCTCCATTTCTAAGACGTAGAAATCTGCTGGGAACACCAGCTCTCCTACTCGGATGAGGACGTCCTCTATCATGCCCGTCGGTTGCTTGCACGACCGATCCACTAGCTGAATGGTGAGACCTGCAGGCTTTAGTGGTCCAAGGCGCAATGACGCATACAAGGAATAGGGAAGCACATTTATAGATGCGCCTAAGTCAATCATGCAGTTGCTTACTATGGTCTTACCTAAAGTGCATGGAATGGTGAACGTACCTGGATCTCGGCATTTAGACCGATCCTCTGGGTACATGTTGCAAATGTCGCCTCCTGCGCATGCATTCAATAATCTCAGCTTCATGGGTAGCAATTCGTTCAGGAAATTCCCTATCAGCACATTCTGGGGCAGGCCGTGATTGTACCAGTTAGCCTCCAGCTCCCTGAAACGCTCATAATACTCCGATAGTGATTCTCCTACGCCCTGCCTAGGTGCGGCCAACTCCCTCCTGAGAAACGCGATCTTGGCTGCAGGATAGAACTTGTCCAAGAACTTCTTCTGAAGCTGCTCCCATGTGTGAATAGATCCTGCTGGTAAGCTCATCAGCCAATGCCTGGCCGTGTCACACAATGAAAAAGGGAACGCCTTCATCTTCAGTGCTTCGTCGCTCTCCCCTTCGGCCTTCATGTTCTCGCAAATAACTAGGAATTCTCGCACATGCTTGACTGGGTTCTCATTGTTCATCCCGTGGAACTTGGGCATGTGATGAATGAACGAGCTCCTTAGCTCAAAATGACCGTCTGATGGAAGCACTATGCACCATGGCTGGTTAACCGTGATTGGGGCTGACATCTCGCGCACTGTTCTGCGTCGCGCGACCTGTCGCGCAGGTGGCGCATTATACACTTCAGCGGCCATCCTTGCTTCAACTACGCGCTGCACTTCATGACACTTCAGCGGCATTATACACTTCAGCGGCCATCCTTGTCTGGGGTTCTGTCCCCTAAGTTATCTCCAACGACACTGTTATCCTCCATGACCTGTTCTAAATCTCAAAGAAAACAAAATTAAAAGACAACTAAGCTGTCGCGTCTGTCAGTGCGCAACTATAACCTGCGCAGCGCAACTGTTTCAAGGTTGCGCAGGGTGATGTTGATTGCGCACTGTCAGAAGCAACAACGAGGAAAATAAAGCAAACCTAAATAACTAACTACTGTAAAAGAAAACTTAAACTAGTTAAAACTTATCTGTGTTGCTTCCCGGCAAGGGCGCCAAAATTTGATCGCGCGTCGTTGTACGCGTCAAATTAATCCTTCCTTCTCCACTTAGTATAGCGGCTAAGTCAGGGTCGATCCCACAAGGAGCAAGCAGACTCGTTCTAGCTAGTAACCTACAACTTACGAAAATTAGGTTGTGAGTGATTGGGTTGCGCAGGTGCGCGAATGAACAGTAGTGAAAGCAGAATTTGCACTAGACGTGCGCAGGCAGTAGAGATTAAGTACTATGACTATGAAAAGTATCGGTGCAGACAATCCTCTATGAATGTATTCCTTATCATTGACTCTAAACGTCTATAGTTCGATTTACTGAAGTTAGTGTCCGATCAAGGCTTCCTAACATGTGCGCATGTTCCGATCAAAGTTCATGGGCTATTAATTCTTGAAACTAGTCTAAGCAGCTACGAATCCTGTCACAGTAGCAGCTGATTATCCTAGCGCATTACTCCTAGTTGTCACCGTCAAGCTACTAACTAGTTTAACATATGACAAACAAGTAGTAAGAGTAAGATTGCGGTTCAAGGCTTCCCCTACTCATGCAACTAGCTATTTCCCGCCATCCAAGACAGCTCATTACAAGAACAAGATCGTAACATTCAGGTCTATGGATGGAGAGAGTTTATATGAGGCTTGGGAAAGGTTCAAGGAGCTGATGCGTTTGTGTCCTCACCATAACCTGCATATCATGACGATTGTCCACACATTCTACGTTGGAGTTGATCAATCCGTCAGGAGTCAGCTAGATCAAGCAGCTGGAGGCGCGTTCGTCGAGCTAGATATTGATGGAGCCTATGACTTGATTGAGAAGACCGCGCAGAACACGCACTTATGGGCAAGTGAGCGTGGTGCCCCACGGGATGGGAAGGGGGCTAATGATCTTTACTCTGCGGAGTCTTCTGATGTGATAAGCAAATTAGCGCAGAAGATTGATGGTATATCAGCTCAGCTGGGAGCCATGGGAGTTGGCTCTTGAGTGGCAAATGTTTCGCACACACCCAGCCAGCCCGTTTACTACGAAATCTGCGGATCACCAGCACATAACTCTGAAGCCTGTCCAATGATGATCTCTGAAAGCAGCAACATGGTTGAAGATGCGAATTTTGTTGGTAGAAATCAGGGAAACAGCTTTGTACCCAGTTCAGCTTCAAACCTAGCATACCACCCTAACAACCGGTTCCACCCGAATTTCTCCTACAAGAACAACAACCCTATTCCCCCCGGTTTTTAGCAAAAGCAGCAACAGAACCTCCCGTATCAACCAAGGAATCAATACCAGTCACAGAACCAGCAGCAGCCATTTCACTCGCAGAGCATTGGGAGCTCAAACATGGAGTCGATGCTAGTAGATTTCTTGGCCCAACAAGCCAAACAAAATCAAGCAACAAACGCAATGATTGACGATTTAGCTAAGACGATTGACCAGCTAGCATCTCAGAACAGAATGTTGGAAAATTAGGTTGCTCAACAAGCGAGGAATGCCGCAAGGGAACCTAGCAAGCTACCATCAAAACCAGATCCTAACCCCAAAGACGTCCATGCTATAACTCTTAGAGGTGGGAAACATGTAGAGATGCTGCCAGAAATGCCTAAGAAATCAGTGGACGCCCCTGCACAACCACCGGTCGATGAAGCAAAGGGGAAGGAACCTCGAGAGGCTGATGTTCCTGAAAAATCAGCAACCCCTACGCCATATACACCACATGTTCCGTTCCCTCAGCGGCTGAAAGCTAGCAGGACAGACAAGGCCTTCAGGCAATTCGTCGATCGAGTGAGGACTCTTTATATCACGCTGCCACTCACCGATGCTATCACCCAGATTCCCACCTACGCCAAATTCATGAAAGACATACTCAGTGGGAAAAGGAAGATAGACGAAGAGGAAACTGTGGCGCTAAGCAAGGAGTGCAGCGCTGCCATCCAACAAGCCTTGCAACCCAAACTTCAAGATCCAGGGAGTTTTTCTATCCTTTGTGACATTGGTGGCATTACTATTCAGCGTGCTTTATGTGATTTGGGTGCTAGTGTGTCTATCATGCCATATTCTCTATATGCTAAATTGAATTTAGGCGATCTTAATCCTACCAGCATCACTATTAGATTGGCTGATCGTTCTTCAACACTTCCGAGAGGAATCTTGATGGACGTTCCTGTCAAAGTAGGAAATATTTATGTTCCTGTTGATTTTATAGTTCTAGAGATTGCTGAGGACAAAGATATACCTATTATTCTTGGTAGACCTTTCTTGCGTATGCTGGAGTTGTTATTGATGTTAAGAGAGGTTCCCTAGCTCTAAATGTACGCAGTGAACGTGTAGTATTCTACATGCTCGATATTTGTAAAGGGCCTTGCTTGTCTTCTGACTGCAGTTTTCTAGACTTACATGAACCAAAATTTTCTACTGCTCTAACTGATTTTAGTTCATACAGCAAGGAACAGGTTGTCACATCCCCATGGATCTATACGCAGTCGATGTCGAGGGAAATGTAGCTGAAAATATTGAACAGAAGAAAGGAGAGTCAGGTAAGGAATCTTGTATGGTAGAATTAAAACCTCTACCCAAAAGTCTCAGGCATGAATTTCTCGGCTCCAACTCTGCCTGTCCAGTAATCGTAAACGCTGCGTTGACTGATGTAGAAACTAAGAAGCTGCTTGATGTGCTGAGACGGTTTCGAAAAGCTTTAGGGTATTCGATTGATGACTTGACTGGTATTAGCCCTGACATTTGCATGCACAGAATCCATTTAGAGGATGATATGAAACCCACTAGGGAAGCATTGAGGCGCCTAAATCCTAAGTTGAATGATGTAGTGAAGAAAGAAATTCTAAAATTACTAGATGTTGGCATCATTTACTCAATTGCTGATAGCAAATGGGTTAGCCCCGTTCATGTAGTGCCTAAGAAGGGTGGATTGACTGTAGTGCGCAATGAGAAAAATGATTTGATTCCTACTCGCACTGTAACTGGTTAGCGCATGTGCATTGATTACAGAAAGTTAAATAAGGCAACTCGCAAGGATCACTTCCCTTTACCCTTCATTGATCAGATGTTAGAGCGTCTTGAAAAGCATAGTTTTTTCTGCTATCTTGATGGTTATAGTGGTTTTTTCCAAATACCCATACACCCGCAAGACCAGGAGAAAACTACGTTTACTTGCCCGTTTGGGACATTTGCTTATAGACGTATGCCTTTCGGTTTATGTAATGCACCTGCCACTTTTCAGCGTTGCATGATGGCTATTTTTTCTGATTTTATTGAGCAAACCATGGAAATCTTCATGGATGATTTTTCTGTCTATGGTTGCTCATTCGATGAATGCTTGAAAAACTTGGCTGATATTCTCCATCGTTGTGTTGACACTAACCTGGTTTTGAATTGGGATAAGTGTCATTTTATGGTGCAGGAAGGAATCGTTCTAGGACACCTCGTCTCCAACAAGGGGATCGAAGTAGATATAGCCAAGGTTGAGGTGATTGAAAAGCTACCACCACCAAAGGACGAGAAAGGCATCAGAAGCTTCCTAGGACATGCCGGTTTCTACAGGCGCTTCATCAAAGACTTTTCAAAGATTGCAAAACCACTCACTGACCTCCTGTGTCAAAACGTTAAGTTCAACTTTGATGAAGCCTGTTTTCATGCATTTCACACTCTTAAGCAAGCTTTGATTTCAGCCCCTATTGTGCATCCCCCTGATTGGGAGCTGCCATTTGAACTAATGTGTGACGCTAGTGACTTTGCAGTGGGAGCAGTTTTAGGACAAAGAATCGACAAGAAGCTGCATGTGATTCATTATGCGAGCAAGGTCCTTACCGGCGCGCCAGCAAATTACACTACGACCGAAAAAGAGATGCTGGCTATAGTGTACGCAATTGAAAAGTTCAGGCAATACTTGATTGGCTCAAAGACTATAGTCTACACGGATCATGCTGCCATCAAGTATCTTCTGGCAAAGAAGCACTCAAAACCAAGGTTAATACGCTGGGTACTTTTGCTACAAGAGTTCGACATAGAAATCAAGGACAAATCTGGTGCGGAGAATTCAGTAGCAGACCATTTATCGCGTCTTGAGTTAGGAGAACTCAGGCATGAAGATGACGAGATCCCGATAACCGACTCTTTCACGGGCGAGCAGCTGCTAGCTGTAGAATCTGACGCGACTCCATGGTATGCTGACTATGTCAACTATTTAGCGTGTGGCATTCCCCCACCCGATTTATCGTACCATCAGAAGAAGAAGTTCTTATCGGATGTGAAGAGGTATTTCTGGGACGATCCATTCCTATATCGTTTATGTGCTGATGGCTTATACAGGACTTGTGTCGACGAGAACCAGATAAGATGGATCTTGAAACATTGCCACTCATCTCGATACGGCGGACATGGGGCTGGGTCAAAAACTGCTGCCAAGGTACTCCAATCTAGATTTTTCTGGCCCTCTTTATTCCGAGACGCATATGAATTCGTGAAGACTTGTGATGAGTACCAGCGGACCGGAAATATATCAAAACAGCAAGAGATGCCTCACCAGGGAATTCTCGCAGTCGAACTATTCGATGTATGGGGGATTGACTTCATGGGATCGTTTCCGCCCTCCTACGGGAATCAGTACATTTTAGTGGCGGTTGATTATATGTCCAAGTGGGTCGAAGCAATGGCTACCCCCACATGTGACGCCAAGGTGGTTATTAAACTCTTCCAGAGAGTTATTTTCCCTCGCTTTGGAGTTCCAAGAACAGTCATCAGTGATGGTGGCTCTCATTTCAAGGAACGGAACTTCGAGACCCTGCTGAAGACATATGGTGTGTATCACAAGACGGGAACCCCGTATCACCCCCAAACTAGTGGCCAGGTTGAAGTCTCCAATAGGGAGATAAAGATTATTCTCGAAAAGACCGTGTCTAGTTCTCGAAAGGAGTGGGCCTCCAAGCTTGAGGATGCACTATGGGCATACCGAACTGCGTACAAGACCCCTATTGGTATGAGCCCGTTCAGACTTGTATATGGAAAGCCCTGCCACCTGCCAGTAGAGCTCGAACACAAAGAGATGTGGGCAGTCAAGGCATTGAACTTCGATATGAAAACCGCCGGGGAGAAAAGAGTGTTGCAGTTACATGAGCTCGATGAAATCAGGCTTGATTCTTATGAGAATGCCTGCATCTACAAAGAAATGACTAAGAAGTGGCATGACAAGAGGATAGTGCGCAGAGAATTCGATGAGGGAGAGCGAGTTCTTCTCTATAATTCTCGTATGAGATTATTTCCTGGGAAACTGAAGACCAAATGGAGTGGACCGTATACTGTCGCCCGTGCCTATCCTGACGGCCATGTGGAAATCACTGTCGAGGACGGCAAGTCCTTAGTCGTAAATGGTCAACGCCTGAAGCACTACCACGTCCTCAAGGGACTGACTCCCCCGGACAGAATTCCAGACGATCCACCTCTCGCGAAGGGATCCCAGCAAAGGACTTCCCGAGAGTTTTTCTGATTTTTGCGCTTCAACCACGTCTCGCCATGACGTTAAATTAGGCCTCTTCGGGGAGTAACCCGCAGTGTAAGTTTATTTAATTTTTTTTAGTTTTCTACATCATTTTGAGTGCACTTAGATTATTCATCATTTAGGTTTATTTAGCTTGCATGATACGTGACATGACGTGATGATTTAGTTGCGGAATCCTTAGTCTATTTACCTGGTTCTTAATGTGTGGAGTGGGTTAGTGAACCGGCGATTTGTTAGGTAAAATCGGCGGTTAGAAGGAAAAACTGACGGTTTCGGAATAGAACCGGCCCCCCTATGCAAATTTCTGATTTCTTTGAAAAGGGCTAGTTCTGAGGTGAATCGGCGGTTTGGATAAGGGAACTGGAGGTTTGATAGAGAAACCATGGGTTTTAGGGGCGAACCGGCCCCTCTTTGCAAATTTGGTTTTTCTTTGAAAATGGCCGGTTATGAGGTGAACCGGCGGTTTAGATAAGGGAACCGGAGGTTTGATAGTGAAACCGCAGGTTTTAGGAGCGAACCGGCCCCCCTTTGCAAATTTGGTTTTTTCTATGAAAAGGGCCGGTTCTGAGGTGCACCGGTGGTTTGGATAAGGGAACCGGCGGTTTTATAGAGCCACCGCCGGTTTATGGAGAGAACCGGCCCCCCCATGCAAATTGGGTTTTCCTCTGAAAAGGGCCGGTTCCGCTTAGACCTCCGGTTTGGGTATCGAAACCGGCGGTGTGACTTTAGAACCGCCGGTTTGTTTTGAAACCGGTCAGCCTTCTTCTTCAATTTCACTCGATTTCAATCCCTAAAAACCTAAATTTTCCCCAAATCCCAAAACCTCCCGCTCCAACCCCCCAGCCTTCCCAAATCGCCAGCAGCCGAGCCACCTCCATGCCGCTCCTTCGCAGCAACCGCCCGTCCCCTCCATCACCTCCCACAGCCGAGCTTCGCCAGCAGCCGAGCCACCTCCACGCCGCTCCTCCGCAGCAACCGCCCGTCCCCTCCATCACCTCCCACAGCCGAGCTTCGCCAGCAGCCGAGCTTCTCCACGCCGCTCCTCAGCAGCAACCGCCAGTCCCGTCCATCACCTCCCACAGCCGAGCCCCGCCATCTCCGTCATCAGCAGCCGCCAGCCACACCCACTCCCCTCCCTCGCCTCAGCCGCCACTCCTGGACATGGCCCAAAAGAGAGGCAGCCGCACCACCCGAACCTCCCGCGCTGCTGCTGCACCTTCCTCTCCACCACCTGACCCAGCCTCTCCTCAGCCGGCACCTCCAGCCTTCCCGGAGCCTCTGGACTTTGGTCCCAATTCCGTGGCGACTCACCTCTACAGGTATTATCTACAAGAACAAAAATTTGTGCAAGCTACTGCACATGCACCTCCCTATGTTTTAGAGGCTTTGCATATATATGATGAGGTCTCTGCCCTGCTTAGAGTTGCTGGTTTACATTTGTTGATTAACTGCCACTGGCGTACTATTCCGCGCCTTGTACTAGAATTCTTGGCCTCCTTTACGTGCTTCCCCGCCAGAGGAACTATACAACATTGGAATTTCCGGCTGGGCAACCGGGACTGGACCCTCTCACGAGAGCGTGTCTGCGAAATATTTGGATTTCCGGTTCATGGCACTCTCCCCGTGTTCAATGAACTGGATCGGAATGATTTTTGGCGAGAGATTTCCGCCGCTGACTACCCATATTTCCCCAACATCCCATCGACCTGCATCAGAGTCCCGGTGTATAAGTACTTGCATCGTCTGATCGTCATGAGTATCTACGATCGGAACGAGGGCGGCACCAAAGTACCCACCCACGACCTTGACATGATTTGAGCTATGCACCACCGGATCCCGCTCGACACCGCTTCACTCTTTGGTCACTGCCTCGCCGAATGAGCCTCCAAGTCCGGATCCTTGGGCGCGGCCCGTTCATTACTGTGATTGCCCTTTGCCTGGCCTCGACCTCACCGGCCTCGACCCCGGCTATGTCCGCCCGCTCGACCTTCCCTTGTTGATCTCTCAACACGTGGCTTTACAGGACTACACCACCTAGTGTTGCGAATGCACCACGCCGCTGACGTGCCCCCCGGACTAGAGTGCCACAGCTTGAACCTGTGGAGGATGCACCGCCTGCCCCCTTCGATGAGACTTCTGAGCACCCACGCCCTTCGCAGAGCCACCACCTCGACAGCTCAGATGAGTTACTCGAGAGGCTCACTCGTATTGAGTCGACCCTAACAGCTGAGCGAGACTACCGTCGGGCCTCCCACAGATGGATACATGGTGCCCTTCAGACCTTATTACATGCCGGCTCTCATTCCTATCCAGACCCCATACCTCACACCGACCCACCTCACACCGACCCCACTGATCAGCCTGGCCCTTCCGGCACGGCCCTGGAGAGTGACACCAATGCGGCCGAGCACACAGACTCTTAGTTGCACTCTTGTCTGTTTTACTTCTTTATTTTGGATGTTGTTCTGTCACTGATCATTGCTCATGTACTTTCGCCGAATATTTTGTGATCATGGATATTAGTGCATGTCGTCCTTACTTATGATTACTTTTGCCATGATTCCATACATGTGATGTGCAATGTTCTTGCTATTCCTCTTCCTTCAAATTTTTTTTATGTAGACTCGAGCGCCTTCTATGTATGTTCACTTCTGCAGTCCATCCACTCCATCAGGAAAGTTCCTATGCACTATCATCTTTTCTAACTACCTCGTGTCGCTTAGGGACTAAGCTAGATTTTCAGTGTGGAGTGGGTTAGTGCATCATCACTTTCAACCATGTCATGATATGTCACGTATTTGCACTTCACTTTTGTTAGATATTGCATCTTAGTTGTTTAGAATCAATCATGTTGCTCATGTTTTTGTCCCGCGTTGCGTCGTGCTCAATTCTCTATCAGTCTTGCCTGTCAGTATCTCAAGTCACTTGATGAATAATTTAGAGCCTGATGTTGTTTTTTTTTTTTGAATGTGTATTCCTATGATCTCAGTACCTCCACTATTTTTTGTCTGTCACGCACTTTAAATGACCTCACAAGCATGCTAGAGCAGGATTTTAGTAGGCACCGGTTCATAATGTTCAAAAACCTAGACTAACTTTGTGATTCGAGGTGACTTTAGCAATCTTACGGACTTCTCATGCATGTTGTTACTCACACACACCCGCCTCCATCATTAGCACACTTTGTCAGGTCTTAAGTGTGGAGTCCCTCAAATGAGGAGGACAAAAAAAAAGAAAAGTCATAATAGGGCGTAAAATATGCCCCAACGAAAAAAGAAAAAAAAAACTCCATTTCCAAAATAAAAATACAACAATTTACGGGAAATGAGATGCAAAGGAAAGGAAGAAAAGTTCCCCTTACGCATGACAAGGCCGAAGGCCATTATATACTCCTACTTAAGCTTGACATTGTGTATTATACCATTTGTTCATTGTGTGTGAGTGCATCTTGTTTGGGAAGTCTTGTAGGATGAGTTAAGGAATGACCCTTGTGCTTGCACCGTATCATTAAGAGAGTCTTTGCATTTTTCAAAAAAATTCTCTAAGCCAGGCTCCTCTTCTCTTACGGGTCACTAGCCTAGACTTTGACGCTTGAGAACGAGCTTTGCTCCAAGAGCCCGTGGACTATCCCTAGATAGCATAGGTAAATGGCGAGCATGTTTTGTGTAACTATAATCTTTGTTTCGATGCATTGCAGGGAGGTTAATTAGAGTAAATGATTAGACAGTTAATAGCCTTGTGTGCTGATTTCGTTTGGACGCATTATTCTTGTAAGCTTCGATGGCTCGAAAGTTTTTCCGACAGTGTTATAAATTATAGACTACGCAAGCATGAGTTTGAGAATACGCAGAGGGATGCGCTTGAGCAACACTTAACTCGTACATTCATATAGATTTAGTTGCATTCGGGATTTGTAGGTATTCCCTCTTCTGAAAACCTTCACGAGACCAAAACTCGTCCACTAGGGTAGCCTAGGGGTTTAAAGGCTTGATGCATGCGCTAAATGCATCCGTGATTCCTACGATAGAGAGTTAGGATTTTTTTTTTCGAGTTAGTGTACGTCGCATGATCTCAAGGGTTACTTACATTATGCTGCTCCGCAGTTCGTTATGTGCTTTATGTTTTTTCGGGACAAACAAATTCTAGTGTGGAGGGTTTTGATCGGTTGATTTACTTACTGATTATTCATCCACTCGATGATGAGTTTCGCTTCTTTCCCGAACATTTCTTTGTGTTTTTACCACTCCACTCTCGTTTTAGGACAAATCACGCCAAGCTACAGCCTTACAGCCTTGTCAGAGCAAAACAGAGAGAATCACAAGATTCAGATAGATATGATCGAAGAATGTGCAGATTTACCTGTCCTTGGTCTTGGGCTCGCTGAGAGCGCAATTCTTATCCGATCGAGGCGTGCTATGGCTTTCTGGATAGCTGAGTGAATAAGAACCCCGGTTCTGTGAAGAACCATCGGTCCATATAATGAACCGGCGGTGTAAACATGAAACCGCCGGTTTTGGTCCTGAACCTGCCCCGAAGGCAAAATATCGAGATTCTCTAAAACTGCCCGGTTCGATGAGAAACCGGCGGTTTGGGTTTTGAACCGGCGGTTTGAACATTGGAACCGCCGGTTTTAAACCAAACCGGGCCGCAAATCAGTTTTGGAAATCAGCCCAATTACTTTCAGTATAAATAGGAGTCGAGGGCTCTTCACAGAGGTTAGACGATTTTGGAGAACGAAAGCAAGAGAGAAGAGGATAGCTTGGAGTCAAGATCGTCGTCACGGGTTCTTCGTTCTTTATTCTCTTCATTCTTGAATTGGTAGTAATCCCGATGAGTAGCGAGCATGGGCGGCGTTCAATAATGTAGATTAATTCAGGTGATGATCCGTGAATGGGCGGCTTATCTGATGTCAATTTAGGTTATTTCCAAAGCTATTTTGCATGACTATATGGTGTGACTGATTGCATGAATTGTGTTGCGAGCATGGGTGAAGTTCGATCTTGGAATTGCTTTCTCTGATTCGAATCAACCGTTAGTTATATTAATTAGGAAAATTAGGATAATTAGAACAAACTCAGAATTTCCATTAGAAGTAGCTGAACATATTGTTTGCTAGCTAGTATATACACGCGCCTGTTCCTAGGATCGACCCTTGGCTTACCAAAGTCTATAAATTGTTTTTGACTACAATTTGACCCCTGAAACTTATATCTGACACCTATAAAGGGTTAAAAATACGACTGTCACATCATTATCAGGATTTAGCAATTTCCCTAGTAATATCAATATCTCCTAATTTTTAGGAGATTAGATTTGATTTGAGATTCAAATGTCCCATAATCAAATCTCCTTCTTCAGCTAGGAATCTCCACTGGAATATTCTCTACAACAACTTAGAAACTCCTCTGATGCTCTTAGAAGGACTGCCAAGCCCTCTTTCCAAAGACCCTGGTTGCTGCTGCTCGGACAGACACTACAGCTCTTCTGAACAAGCTTCTGCTATTTCTTCCTCCAGCTATAGCTGCTCCTTGTTCACTGATCTTGTTCACGAACGCTGGACTCCTGCTATAGTAGCATCTTGTTCGCTGATCTTGTTCACTTATGCTGGACTCAAGCTATAGCAGCATCTTGTTCACGTGTGCTGGTTTTGTCAAACACTGCCATACTGCATCATCAATCTCCCCCTTGGCATTTTGACAAAACCCTAGGCCACAGATGCACACTTCCACGAAAAGGCAAATATAACTACTTAAATAAAATCATTTTAGAGTAAGAGTAAGTGATGGCCACATTCGGCCTTAGCTAAGCCGTAGGGATAAAAAAAAAAAATTAGTGATCATTAGTGGCTCTGGCATGCTTCTTTCTCTCCCCCTTTTTGGCACAGATGCTCAAGGGGCCTGTCCTCCGTCCTTCGGATACTCCAAATCTTTAAGTACACTTCTGAGTTGAGCACGTCTGATATCCCTTCGTTTGGCTTCAACCTCCAAGCTCATTAGTTCTGACTTCAGGAGACTCACAATTCTGGCTCGGAGGGTGGCATCAATGGAGGAGGCAATAGGCAGAGTTTCACTGAGAGGAATAGGATCAGTCGAGACAGTCAGAAGAGAATCCTCTTGAGCTATGTCAACTGCATGTTTGACCTTGAACAGCTTGTGATCAACTGTAAACACCTGCAGCTCCTCGGACATCACTTCAGAGATCTCTCCTATTTCTGGATGCTGAGCGACCATCAAACCATAGATAAGGGAGGGTAGGACAATGGGTTTGCTGGAGGAAGAGCTGCCAGCATGTGCAGCAATCTGAGGAAACATCACACTCCCCAGGCTGATTCTTCTCTTTTTCCCAACCGAGTATAAGAGGTCAGCAAAGTGTTTGCTAACTTTCCCCTGTGAGAGCTTGGGATCCAATTCCTAATCCCCAGATTGTACAAAAGAGCATACATAGAGGTGAGTTCCGATGCACTAAGGTTTGGTCCCCCCAAGATTGGCACACCCCCCCTCTGAGAACCCTGGCCAACGCCTCTCGTTTGACAATTGTGGGCTCTCTGGCATCACTATCTATTCCAAGGAATTCATCTATTTTTTCTGGGGTAACCAATACCACCTTACCCCTGACCCATCTTTTTCCATAATCATCTCCCTCCTCTTCTCCAAACTTCTCTTTAATGTTTTCTATAAACTCCCTAACTAACCGGCTATTGTATCTGTAAGGATAGGTTAGGGATTTCAGAAGGTTTACCTCAGTTAGGATTTGGATGATTGCTGAAGACTTGTATTTCTCCAAGTCCAGCTTCTTCTCTGGAACTAGGTGCTTCCTCTCTACACTGCTCCATGATTGAGATGCCTCTACGTTCCTGAACCACACTCCTCCTACTGTGCCTGTGGTTGCCAGAAATGATCTTCTCTCTGAAGGTTCACCAACAACATCCTCTTCACCATTTTCCTTCGATTCTTCGTTGCTTGAGTCATCAATGACGACTGGTGCTTTTCCCTTGTCAACTGTTTGGAAAAGAGGTGCTGTAACAGCTTATTGTTCAGGACCTTCAGCACCAACCTCCTCACTCACACCTACTGTGCCAGGGGATGAGGTGAAGGCTCTGTCGTGCTCATCAGCACCCAGACTAGCTACAGCTTGTTCTTCCTTCGAGGTCCTTTCACAACTGACCTCTTCTGTCTCTGCTACTGCACTGGTCGCAGCCTTCCTGTCACGGACCTGGCTTCTCATTTTCCGTGACTTGAGGAAGAGGAACCTCTTGAGATACTGGGAGGGGCGCTGCCTCCCAGACTACTAGGTTCATTTTCTGAGAGGAAGCCTCACTTTGAGACTTGCGCTTCTTCTCGGTTCGGCCTTGGCCAGCAGATGCTAGGTTTTTCTTCAGGCCTCGGGTTTTCACCATGGTTGCGGGTTTAGGAGGGTGAGAGGAGCGCACGGGAGAGTTGATCAGCAACGATTTGGGAAGCGACTTCAACTGATTTTGCCCTAGGATTTGATTTACCCGCTGCTTTTTCCCTTTTGATTTGAGATTTTGGTTTCACGTGCCACCCATGTGACTTCTTCCTTCTTTAGCGACCAAGGCATTTGAACAAGCTTTTACCGGCCAGGTTGCTATAGCAGACAGGAGCTGGTTCTCCTACTTATTCCGGATGACTGCTTTGTAGGGAGGATCCTTGTGAGGCTCTGATGATTGTTTCTTCACCCATACTTGGGTTAGTCTTGATTTCCCCCTCTTCTGACCCTCAAGTCTCCTGTCTTTTCGTTTCTCACATTTGGGTCTCCACACCTGTATCTTCTGTGGCTTTCTCCTATTTTTTTCATTCCAGTGGGCTGGTACAGCAGTCTTTGCAATACTCCATCGTGCTCTTTCTATTAATGAGCATTTCCCGGATCTACTGGACAAGAAGATTTTATACAGCATGTGTTTTCCTTGGGTTTTGTTCCCCTTTTTCCAGCTATGAAAGTCCTTTGGGTTCTCTGCTGCCGCTTCAGGATCGGGGGTATCTTCTGATTTCCTTTCTTCTGACCATAATTATTTGTGCATGAACTCTGTTTATTCTGCGGCTCTGGCTTTGCTACAGATGGATGGTTCATCTGGTGCTGTAGCATCCTCTTGTTCAAGTGTCTGGTTCCGTCTTCCTCTGCAGGTTTTGAGCAAACATCTGATTTTTTATTGTCATAGATCAGGGAATCCAAGGCTTTTATGAAGACTGTTCCTCTAGAGCTTTCTTCACCAGTGTATCCGAGCCCTGTTCTTCCTTTTCCAAGTCTTTGATATGAAAGAATTTCATCCAAGATATTTTTCTGAGGTTCGGCTTCCTTTGCTGTTGCTAGAGAGGCACCAATGTCAATGGCTTGGCTTCCTGCTCCTTCCCTTTTTAGTATGGTGACTTGTCTGTTGGATGAGGAGAGAAATTGTCCTCGTTCTTCTTCTAGTAGCTTGACTCTATCAGTCAAAGCCTGATTCGTTTGCAGAGCTTCCTCGCACTGTTTAAGTATCTCTCCCAGATAGTCAATTAGGCTGACAGTTGAGTCCTCCTAGTCTTCACTTTCAGACATGACAACCCCATAGTACAATTCATTCTTTATTAACTCTTTGTGGTTGAAATCGGACACACTGGTTAACACAACACAATTTTCTTCTTCACTTTCCTCAGAGTCACTTCACTTATCTGTCAAGGACTTGTTATCCTTCTTCTCTGAGTTTTTTAGGGGTTTTCTCGGACAGCCAGCCTCAATATGTCCATACCCTTCACAATTCCAGCATTGAACACCCTTTCTCATTTCTTTCTTCTCATCTTCATTCTGAGCAGGTTCCTTCCCTCTCCTTTTATTTTCTCCACCTCTTCTGAATTGTTTTCGTGAGGATGAGCTTTGCCCAGTTCTTGAGTCCTTGTTCTTCAAGAGGTTTCCCAAGGTTCTTTATTAGCATACTCAGCTGATCATCTGGAGCTGGCTTCTTCACTTTTGTTTCTGCCTTCAGTCCTATATTCTTATCCTTAGGGATGGGCTCTTCTTTAACCAGCTTCATCTCAAATTGTTTGAAGGATCCAACCAATTCTTCCAGCCTCATGTGTCTGACATTTTGAGCTTCTTCAATGGCCGTCACTTTCATGTCAAATCTTGGGGGCAACGATCTGAGGACCTTCCTAATCAGCTTCTCTTCAGGGATAGGTTCTCCAAGAGCATGGGTTTCATTTGACAGGTCACATAGTTTTGCATTGAACTCAGTGATCGTCTCCTCTTCTAGCATTCAAAGATTCTCAAACTGCGTAGCAATAATCTGTAATCTTGACAACTTTACTTTATCAGTTCCTTCATGGGTAGTTTGCAGGATTTCCCAAGCTTGCTCAATATCACAGTTTGATATCAACCTGAAATTGTTAGCATCAACTACAGCAAAATTAGCATTCAGAGCCTTTGAATTACCAGTTGCTGCAGCTCCCTCTTCAGCAGTCCATTGTTCTTCAGGTTTTACCCGTGTAACTCCCTGTTCATCCATAGTAATTGGAGGAGACCACTGGACCACGATAGCTCTCCAGATCTTCTCATCAATAGCTTTAAGAAAGGCCTTCATCCTAGCCTTCCAATATCCATAGTTGCTTTCTTCTAACAATGGAGGTCTGCTCGTGCTTTGTCCTTCCTTCATTGTTCCTTGTCTTCTTCAGAGGCGATGTAGGATCTTTTACTGTGTGTCGAGCTCCCACTCTGATACCAATTGAACTTCGCAGCGCCTCTGATAAACAGATTCGTGAACAAGCAGTTGCTACAGCACACCCTTGTTCACCCAGAAATTATTTCAACAAGAATGAACAAGGACAAATAATTTGTTCACCCAGTTCGGCGAATTGCCTATGTCTTGGGTGGACTATTCTCAGTCCTCAATCCACTAATCTCAAAGGTCTCCAAGTACACACGGTTACAACTCCACACAACCTATGCTACTCAACCTTAGGTGGATCCTTGAACACAATCAGCACAGGCTCTGACTTGTGTCTGCACACCCTCTACTGATATCAATATAGAATGGCTACTGTCTCCTCGAAACTCAGCCTATTCTACCGAAAACTCAGATACTGCAGGGTTGCTATAGCATATGCTGTAGCACACAGCTGATACACAAATTGTCCGCGTTGCTCCGAAGCCTTCCGCTGAGCCTTTAGAACGATTCCACGAGCGCTGCACACTCTGGAATACTCCCCCTCACTCAGTGACCTCCTGTCACTAGCGAGCACTGCCGCCCAGACACTCGACCGAGTCACTTACTCGTCAGTTCTTCGGTGGCTGCCCTTGATCAACCAACAAGCACTCTCTGCTCTGAATTGGCTTCCAGATCAAGCTTGGATCAGACTACACAAGTCCTGATCACCTTCTGCTTCTGTCACCACAGCTCTGCGCTCATGCTCTGGTCTCGATGATAATCGAAGATCTCGTTCGCACACCAAAAATACTCTCTCAGAATTCTGTGTGTGTTCTCACTCTCTGCACTCTTCTTCGATTGGCCTCCTTGCTCTGAAGGGTCTTCTTTATATAGGAGCACCCACTTGCATCATTATCAGAATTTAGCAATTCCCCTAGTAATATCAATATCTCCTAATTTTTAGGAGATTAGATTTGATTTGAGATTCAAATCTCCCACAGTCAAATCTCCTTCTTCAGCTAGGAATCTCCACTGGAATATTCTCTGCAGCAACTTAGAAACTCCTCTGATGCTCTTAGAAGGACTGCCAAGCCCTCTTTCCAAAGACCCAGGTTGTTGCTGTTCGGACAGACACTACAGCTCTTTTGAACAAGCTCTTGCTATAGCTTCCTCCAGCTATAGCTGCTCCTTGTTCACGAACGCTGGACTCCTGCTATAGCAGCATCTTGTTCGCTGATCTTGTTCACGTATGCTGGACTCCGGCTATAGCAGCATCTTGTTCACGTGTGCTGGTTTTGTCAAACACTGCCATATTGCATCTTTAGTTACAAATCTTCCATCCAGATTCTTTACATCGGTCAAATAGCTGGCTTCTCCGGTCATGTGGGTTGAACAACCACTGTCGAAGTACCACCGGTCCTTCTCAAGGTGAGAGGATGAACTATATGCGACATGGTAATAGTTTGACCAAGGTCTGTAACTTTATGGAGGAAGCACGGGTCATTGTTGAGAATACTTTGCAAGGAACTTAGGGCACTTGCTCTAGATGTGACCTTGAATATTGCAGAAATAACAGATACGATTATCTTTCGTCCATAGCATGTTGGACCTATGATTGGGACAAGCACTGTTAGCATGATTAAAATTTTTTACTTGAACAAACATAGGCTTACCATAAGTCTTCTGATGCTCATGGCCCAGCCCAAGGCTCCCATGATTCGTACGTTGAGCAGCTAAGATGGTGTTAAGTTTCTTTGTCCCATTATTCATCATGCTGATATACTTTCTTACCGTTAACAGTTCTGTCACAGTCTCTAAGTGTTCAAATTTCTCCTTTTCAACTTCTATCTGCATCTGTTTGACTGATTCTGTCAATTCATATTTCCCAGTGTTTAGGCTCATAATCTAGAGTGTGATTTCACTGTTCTCCCCCACTGTTCGTACAAATCTTTGTGTTTCTCTGTTATGATTTCTTCAGTGATTTCAGTATCACTGTCGCTTTCACAGTAAATATCTGTTTCAGGATTCTCAGGTTCGGTCTCTCGAGTTTCTACGGCAGTGGTGAGTGCCAAGTAGTTTGATTTTTCCTCTTCTGTTTCAGACTCCTCTGACTCAGTATCACCCCATCCAGACACAACAACCATTTTCTATTTCTTGAGGGTATTGGTGCATTCTGCTTAGATGTATCCAAAACCCTCACATTCTCGGCATTGAATCCCTTTACCTTTCTCTCCCTTTAGCTCCTTTTGACTTTCAATAGTTCTAATTCTTCTGAATTTTCCATCTTGACGAATTCTGTTGTGTGTTCCAGATTTGTTTTTCTGTTCAGACTGACTCTTGTTCAGTTTCCTCATAAATCTGTCGAAGTTTCTTGCTAGTAAGGCCATTTTCTCAGACACTTCTTCTTCATCATCGGTTGATTCTGATGCTTCTCTTTTCAGTACTATTCCTCGAGATTTCTTTTCGGGCATCAGATTTCAACTTCATTTCAAATGTCCTAAGAGATCCCATCAGTATGTCAAGTCTCATTGTCATTATGTCTTGAGCTTCCTCAATGGCAGTTACTTCCATTGCATATTTCTGTGGAAGAGCTCGCAAAACGTTTCTGACAAGTTTTTCATTATTGATTGGCTCTCCAAGGGCATGAGCTTCGTTGGTAATGTCCATCAAATTGGCGTTGAATTTAGTTATTGAATCTTCATCCTTCATCTTCAGATTTTCAAATCCGGTAGTGATCATCTACAAACAAGACTGTTTCACCTTGTCAGTTCCTTCGAAGGCAGTTTTAAGAATATCCCAAGCATCTTTTGCTGCTTCACAGGTTGAGATTCAATCTGAAAAATGTCTGCTTCAACAGTATTGAAGATTGCATTGAGTGTCTTGGCGTTTGTTGCCGCAGATCGATCCTCATCTGCCGTCCACTGATTTCGGGTTTGGGGTAGGCCCCACCATCTATATTCATGACAAATGGTGCATCATATTTGGAGATCACGGATTTCCATGCTCAATCATCTATAGACTTGATGAATGCCCATATAAGTGTTTTCCAGTAGGGTAGTTTGAACCGTCGATGAGCGGAGGCCGGGAAATGTTTTGTCATTCTTTCGTACTCATTTTAAATAGTTCTGTTATAGTCCTGAATCACACTCTGTACAGCGAGTGTCCCGCTCTAATACCAATTGAAAGTTATACGTCTATCCCACAAGGACTGTTCCACTGTTCTGTATTAGCTGTTTCAGAATTCTCAAACAGATCGTGTTTCGATAGTTGTTAGTCACAGCATAAATGGTACGATGGAATGGAAATGACTTATGATATGTTTACCCTGTTCAGCTCACCGAGCCTACTAAGGGGGGGAAGCACTTCACTATTCAAATGATCAAATACAATAGATCTTAAGTAACACAACTTCCTTGGTTACCGCTATGTAAAATTGAGTCACGGTGAGTGCGTCTGACTCCCTCAGACTGAGATCCCTCTCTCGTCCACCTCGATCTACCTCCCACAAATCGGACTATCTCTTCTTGAGACTACTAATATTGTGACACAGTCTATTTCAGCATTTTCCTAAGCTCCTTGCGATCAACTTCTTATGCGCTCAATTTCAATCACCTCTGATGATGATCGCAGCTCTAATAGCTTCTCCTTGCTTAGTTCTGTACTCAAATCATTCGTATGAGCTAACCTGCAATCTCTGATCCCTTCACCTATATAGATTACATTTGTATCATGTAGGAAACTAGAATAGTGTTTGATTAGGCTTTCCTAATTAAGAATCAAAATCTAATCTTCCGAAGCCGCAGTATCTTGGAGAAAATTATCACCAGAATATCTCCCACAATACTTCCTTGCTGACGCAATATTTTCACCGATCTTGATTGATCCCATTACACGCGCATGTCTGAACTGGCACTGTCTCACCTTCCGTTACAACCTTATTGGTTTTGTACCGTTTGCCAAAAAACATGCCATATTTATATCTATGGAGTACCAGGATTTAACAAAGGGGAATAAAAGTGGGTTTATTCCTCTATGCGAGGTATCTCTAGTGAATATTAAAGACAAGTTCGAAATTGGGTTGGAAGTAAAGTCATAAAGAAAACATAGTCGGAATCCTATTTCACCCTTAGGTCATACGATTGGCAACACAAAAAAGCAATATATTCATGAGTTAATTTGATTGATTATTCTAGGCTAAAGTATCACACATTCTAAATTCAACTCTCGCTCCTTCTCTAGAATGGGAATGATACCTAAGTGACACAATTCTCAAACTCTCGCTCTAATGAACCGTGTAGAACAAAAGTCTTCTAATTTCAACATCTCGGTCTATTGATATTTAACTAAAGTCCGCCCTATGCTTAGCCTAAAAGAATGCGAATGTCACTCTCGCGCACAAAAGCTATCTAAAATAATCATGCTTAATCTTCTAAACAACCTATGTTCAATTCTCATTCCATCCTTAAGAGTTTTATTAATTTATAATCATTAATGCGTTTCGTCAAACACTTGGTGTGCATAGAATTAACATGAAGAACAAGCATAAGAATTTTCAATCAAACTTCACTCATATAGATAAAGAAACATGTTTTGCATTACAATCTAACCTAAGGGATCCATAAGGATCCCAACTTCTATGGAACTACTCACTCATGGTGGGTTCAATATAAGACATAATTTTTAAAGGAAATTGTTCACCAATTGAAGACAAACGAGTAAGAGATGAGTGGAGGGTTAATGTAGAATCTTCAATTGTGTGTGTCTTCTCCAAATCATCGACAATTCTTCAAGTCGTCCAAGAGCAATCGTCTAGGGTTTCATATTTCTGTAAAAATAAAAAATCCTTTAATTTTGCATCTCTTTCTATTTATACTGTCTTCAAAAATTACCTTTTTACCTGCAGTGCACGTCACTTTTGATTCGGGCAAGCTTTGATCAGTTGATTCAGACAGAGTGTCAGAATCAAACACTCAATGCAGTTTCGGGTCTGGGCGAATCAATCTTCCTTGGCGGAATCACTTTTGATTCGGTCAACCCTTGTTTTGATTCGGTCAAGTCTTGGTCCATGAGATGAAATCCTTCTCGAGTCAAGCTGATACTGGCTGAGTACTTCTTCTTGGCAGAATCACTTTTGATCTGTGCAGCTGGAGAGAATGATTAGGCCAAGGTTGGCTGAATCAATTCTGACTCGAGCACCCATCTGGTCGAGTCAAATTGCGCCTGGGCGAGTCACTTTTGCAGCCTGCTCCAATCTTGCTCATTTTTGCTCTCGATCAACCGGAATTCATCCCGATTTTTTTCGAGCCACTTCATATCGTGTCATACGCATTTTTAACCTGAAATGGACAAAGAAAGCATCAAATGACTTCATAAAATAGCGGAACAAACAAGAAGTATAGGGAAAATACAGACAAATATAAGGTCATTTGTTCGCTCATCAATTACCCATCAAAATTTGCACTAACGTTGATGGTTCAAAGATCGGTTGAGAAGATTTTGAAAATATTTGCTAATTTTAGATTAGAATATCTAACATATAGTTAGTAAATCAAATTAGTATATCTAGAAGGTTGTTATGGGGTAATCTTTTAGATTAGATCTTGATATTGATTTCCTATTAATTAGAAGGTTGTTAGAGCATATACAGCGGTGTCAATTGTAAGAGGTGCTGGCAGAGGATGGTGCTGTTTGTTTTGTGCAGCGGGTAGAAGCAATTGTAGGAGGTGCTGCAGGAGGGAGGAGGTGCAAGAGAAAGTGCTGGATGGAGCATCTCTGGGAGGAGGTTCTCTCCCCCAAATTGTAGTCAAATTCATCCTAAATTTGACTCAAATTTCATCATAAATGAAATTTACGGATTTAATCAAATTTTGAAATAATTTCAGTCAAATTTCGGTTTAATTTCAATCAAATTTTGATTTAATTTTACTAAAATTTATTTTTTTAATATCAATAAACAGTAATAGGAAGAGCTAGGTGTTGAACCGTTGTACAAATAAGCTGAATAGCAACTTCTATCATGATGAATAGTGACAGAAAGTGCTATTCGAGGAGGTTCTCAAAACAGAGAACCTCCTCGATGGGTGTACATGCTCTTATGGGGCAATCTTTTAAGAAAATCTTGATAATTACTGAACGTTTTCGAAATTGTGGTCGTAAAAAAATTAGTCCAACCACGGTACGCAAATAGTATTTATAATCCAAGTGACCTCGAGTTGAACCCAAGAGAAAAGCCTAGATTAGTCTAAAGCTAGCTAGTAATGCTTAAGGTAAATCTACTAAAAAAAGTGGGGGTTTTTCCTCTAGGCGAGGTATCTCTAGGGAATACTAAAGACAAGTTCTAATTTGGTATGAAGTAAAGTAATAGAGAAAACGTAGTCGGAATCATATTTCACTCTTAGGTCATCGATTAGCAACGCCAAATAGAAATATATGCATGAGTTAATTTGATTGATAATTCTAGGCTAAAGTATCACGCATGCTAAATTCATCTCTTGCTCGTTCTCTAGAATGGGAATGATACCTAAGTGATACAATTCTCAAACTCTCGCTTTATTGAATTGTGTAGAACATAAGTCTCCTAATCTCAACCTCTTGGTCTATTGATAGTTAACTAAAGTCATTTCTATGCTTAGCCTAATAGAATGCGAATGTCACTCGCATGCTCAAACACTATCTAAAATAATCATGCTTGATCTTCTAAGCACCCTGATAGAGGCTATTTGTACGCATTATTTAGATCATAACCCTATGCTTGTTTGCAATATTTTATGAGCAAGATTACTCGTTTCTAGTGTTTTTGTGTTACAGGGCAAAACGAGTCCTTGAATCGGATACGCGCTAACAGGCAGCGTCCTAGGAGTGAGAGATCCGCCTGCGGAGATAGCAGCACAAGCAGCAGAGAAGTTGGCGAGAGTCAGTAGCGGTGCGCTAGCCGATGCGCTAGCCGAATGCCGTGCGCCAGGCGCAACATCCAGTGACCAGATTTGGAAGTTGCCAAAGGTGAACCTCCTGGGCAATATATAAACGAAGGAAGTCTAGGGTTTCTAGAGAGACACATCACGGCCGTCATTGGACAACGCACATCAGAGAGAGCGGCAACACTGAAAACACACGGACCTGTTGAGAGGATTTGCGCCAGCCGAGAAGACAATCTGCACGCACTGTTTGCTACTGTGTTCTCAGACATATTAGACCTTATTTACTATTCTATGATGTTTATTACTAGCATGTCTAGCTAAACTCTTAGTGTTGGTCGGGCATGAATCTATGAAGTATTACCTTTGAGACTTGAGCTTAATGCATAGTTTATTTACTTGTATTAATTCTGTGCGAACTGAGACAGTTAGTTGCATGAGTAGGGGAAGCCTTGAACCGCAAACTTACTTGCGTTGCTTGCTTGTCATATGTTAAACTAGTTGCATGAGTAGGGGAAGCCTTGAACCGCAAACTTACCGTGACAACTAGGAGTAACGAGTTAGGGTAAGCAGTTGCTACTGTGACAGGATTCGCAGCTGTTTAGTCTAGTTCTAAGGATTAATAGCACATGAACTTTGAACGGAACATGCGCACGTGTTAGGAAGCCTTGACCGGACACTAACCCAAGTAAGCCGAAAACTATAGACGTTTAGAGTCGATGATAAGGAATGCGTTCATAGAGGATTGTCTGCCCAATACTTCTCATAGTCATAGTATCTAATCTCTACTGCTTGCGCACGTCTAGTGCAATTTCCTGCGTTACGCTAGCTACTGTTCATTTGCGCATCGCGCACCCCAATCTCACACAACCCCCATTTTTAGTGTAGACGACAGGATTGAAGACTGAACTACTTGCTCCCTGTGGAGATCGACCCTTACTTAACCGCTGTACTGGTGGAAGAGGAAGGATTATATTTGACGCGCACAACGACGCGCGATCAAATTTTGGCGCCGTTGCCGGGGAGCAACACAGCTAAGTCTTTAGTCTGAGTTTTTATTATAGTAATTCTTTCATTTTGTTTTGTTTTCGTTGTTGTTTCTGACAGCGCGCATTCACATCAGCCTGCGCAACCTTGAAACAGTTGCGCTGCGCAGATTCTAGTTGCGCACTGACAGCCGCAACAACATTAGTTATCTTTTAATTTCATTTTTCTTGAGATTCGGAACAGGTTATGGAGGATAACAGTATCGTAGGAGACAACTTGGGGGACAGAACCCCAGAGGAAGCAAGGGCACATAACCGCGCAGCCCTGTTCAGAGAGGAAGTGCAGCGCGAGGTTGAAGCAAGGAGGGCCGCTGAAGTGTATCATGCGCCACCCGTGCAACAAGCCGCGCGACGCAGAACAGTGCGCGAGATGTCGGCCCCTATCACTGTTAACCAGCCATGGTGCATCGTGCTTCCACCAGGCGGTCATTTTGAGCTAAGGAGCTCGCTCATCCATCACATGCCCAAGTTCCACGGGATGAAGAATGAAAATCCAGTCAAGCATGTGCGAGAGTTCCTAGTCATTTGCGAGAACATGAAGACCGAAGGGGAGAGTGATGAGGCGCTGAAAATGAAGGCATTCCCATTTTCATTATGTGATACAGCTAAACACTGGCTAATGAATTTACCTGCAGGATCTATTCACACATGGGAGCAGCTGCAGAAGAAATTCCTAGATAGATTCTATCCAGCAGCAAAGATTGCGCTGCTCAGGAGGGAACTGGCCGCGCCAAGGCAGAGCGCAGGGGAGTCTCTGTCAGAATACTATGAACGTTTCAGGGAGCTAGAAGCCAACTGCTACAATCACGGGCTTCCCCAGAATGTGCTGATAGAGAACTTTCTAAATGGACTGCTGCCCATGGAGCTGCGACTACTGAATGCATGCGCAGGAGGGGACATTTGCAACATGTACCCGGAGGATGCATGGCAGCTGATAGAAGATTCTGCTGGACAGGTAAGACATCAATTGACACTTGAAAGTAGTCGTAATCGTTCTGTGCATCAGGTAGAGGCAAGCGCTGAGATCAAAGAAATGAAGGCCATGCTACAGAAGCTGATGAGTGCGCAGAGCGCACAACCAGTTGCACCAAAGGTATGTGAATTCTGCAGGTCCACTGAGCACAAGACAGACGAATGCCCAACACTTTTCGAAGAGACTGGAGATGTCAATGCTCTTGGAGGATGGGACAACAGAGGACCGCAGAGGCAGAATCAGCCGCGCTTTGGGCTTGCCGCAAATGGATTCAGATGGAAGGAGGAGAACAATTTCCAGAGGCAGCCCACAGATCAGCGCGCACCACAGCAGACGCAACAAGCTGCGCCCTACAATCCGCCGCACCGCCGAAATGACGCACCAGCGCAGAACAGCCAACAGCCGCGGCGTTCCTTGGAAGACATCATGGGGCAGCTAGCAGATACAGTGCGCAAAAATGACGAGAAATATGACAAAAGGTTCGAGTCCATAGAAAAGCAGCTATCACAAATAGAAACCACGGTGTATGAGCTGAAAAAGAGCGATGGCAACCTGCCTTCGCAAGTGATTCAGAACCCTAAAGGAGGAGTCAATGCAGTGACACTGAGGACTGGGCGCACAGTAGGAACAGAGCAGACCGCACAGGCGCCCGCGCAACCAGTTGCGCAAATCCCGGATCCAGCAGATCAGAATGCGCAACCAGAGCAAGATGCACAACCGGAAGCGCCAGCCACGGACCAGCAGGGCAAAGCGCAAGGTATGTCTCACTCGAAACACAAGGACAAAAATTGTACTAACATACCTGCTCCCTTCCCTGTGCAGGCACCACTGGCGAGAAAAGAAGCGCTGGACAAGGAATTATATGAGCTATTCAGCAAGGTAGAAATCAACATACCTCTCATAGAAGCTATTCGACAGATCCCCAGGTATGCAAAGTTTTTAAAAGAGCTGTGCACAAACAAGCGAAGGAAAGGTGAATGCGCACAGGTAATGCTAATTGCGCAGGCCTCAGCGATCGTGCAACAAAAGGTACCACCCAAGTGCCGAGATCCAGGTACATTTACTATCCCATGCACGCTAGGTAAGACCATAGTGAGTAATTGCATGATCGATTTAGGCGCATCCATCAATTTGCTACCTTATTCTCTGTATACGACATTGCGCCTTGGACCACTTAAGCCTGCAGGTCTCACCATTCAGCTAGCAGACAGATCGTGCAAACAACCTGCAGGCATGATAGAAGATGTCCTAGTTCGCGTAGGAGAGCTGGTCTTCCTAGCAGATTTTTATGTGCTCGAAATGGAGGGTGAATCAAGCGCCAGCAGTGCGCAAATCCTCCTAGGCAGACCATTTCTAATGACCGCGCGCACGAAGATAGACGTATGGAGGGGCACGCTCTCCATGGAGGTAGATGGCGAAGAAATCCATTTCAACATATTCAAGGGGATGCAGCACCCATATGAGGACGCTACCGTGCACGCGATGGACAGCATTGACGATCTAGTCGCAGAAGCGCAGTGTGCGAGCGCAACCATAGGACCAGAGCTACTGACACAGGCAGAGCTGGAGGAGCAAGAGGAGGAGCCAAGCAGTGCTGAACCAGCACCCACACAGGTACTTGATATAGTTCATATTTGCACCGCTAACAAAATCTTGCCCTCTATTGAACAGGCACCCAAGATCGAACTGAAGCAACTCCCAGAGCACCTCAAGTACATTTTCTTAGGAGATGAGGACACCCTGCCAGTGATCATCAAGAAGGGATTAGAAGAAGAGCAGGAGGCGCGCTTACAACAGGTACTGCGCAGGAACCAGCGCGCTATAGGATGGACTCTTGCTGATCTGCGCGGAGTGAGCCCAGACGTGTGCATGCACAGAATTCTGTTGGAAGATGGTGCCAAACCATCCAGGGAGGCTCAGCGCAGGTTGAATCCAAACATGATGGAGGTAGTGCAAAAGGAAGTCCTGAAATTGCTTGGCGCAGGGGTCATCTACCCAATTTCGGACAGCAAATGGGTCAGCCCGGTGCATGTTGTGCCAAAGAAAGGAGGAATCACAGTGGAAGAGAATGCGCAGGACGAACTAGTTCCCAAGCGCATTCAAACTGGCTGGCGCATGTGCATCGACTACAGGAAGCTGAACGCTGTCACGCGCAAGGACCACTTCCCGTTACTCTTTATGGACCAGATGCTGGATCGCTTAGCAGGTAAGCCTTATTTTTGTTTTCTGGATGGATATTCAGGGTACAACCAGATACCCATAGCTGCGGAGGATCAAGAGAAGACCACATTCACATGCCCGTTCGGTACGTTTGCGTTTCGGCGCATGTCTTTTGGGCTGTGCAACGCGCCAGGTACATTCCAACGCTTGGTCATGAGCATTTTTTTCTGATATGATTGGTATATGCATAGAAGTGTTCATGGATGATTTCACTGTATATGGGAGTACCTTTGATGCATGTTTAACTCATCTAGATAAAGTTTTAGCGCGCTGCATCTCTAAGAATTTAGTGCTCAATTACGAAAAATGTCATTTCATGGTCACGCACGGAGTAGTACTAGGACATATCATTTCAGAGGAGGGTATTAAGGTAGACAAGGCTAAAATAGATCTTATTTCTAATCTGCCTTATGCCACCAACGTGCGCGACGTGAAATCATTCTTAGGGCATGCTGGGTTTTACAGGCGTTTTATTAAGGATTTGTCTAAAATTTGTATACCCCTGTCTAACCTGTTGCAAAAAGATGTGTGTTTCGATTTTACTGATGAGTGCAGGGCGGCGTTCGATAAGCTGAAGGAAGCGCTGACCAGTGCGCCAGTGATGCGCGCACCAGACTGGAACCTGCCATTTGAGCTGATGTGTGACGCAAATGATTACGCAGTGGGTGCAGTCTTGGGGCAGCGCGTGGACAAGAAGCCGCACGCCATTTACTATGCATCGCGTACGCTGGACTCTGCGCAGAGGAACTACACCACCGCGGAAAAGGAGCTTCTGGCAATTGTATTTGCGCTGGAGAAGTTCCGAGCTTATGTCCTAGGCGCAAGAGTCATCATCTACACTGACCACGCAGCTATCCGCTACCTCATGTCCAAGAAGGAGACCAAGCCGCGCCTGATGCACTGGGTGCTCCTGCTTCAGGAATTCGACTTGGAGATCAAAGATAAGAAGGGCACGGAAAATACAGTCGCTGATCACCTGAGCAGGATCGTCAAGGAGGAGGAGCCAGGGCAGATCAAGGAGACATTCCCTGACGAGCACCTGATGGCGCTGACAGGTAAGGTACCATGGTATGCGCATATCGCAAATTACCTGGTCACAGGTGCGTTTCCTCCGCATTTCAATAAAACTCAGTGCATGCGATTGAAACATGAGTCCAAGCATTACCTTTGGGATGATCCTTACATGCTTAGAATAGGTCCAGATCAGATATTAAGGCGTTGCGTTCCTGACCATGAGATTACCTCTGTCTTGATGTTTTGTCATGCGCACGCTTGTGGAGGGCACTTTGGTCCCAAGCGCACGAGCAGGAAAATCTTGGATTGCGGATTCTACTGGCCGCACCTATTCAGAGACGCATATGACCATTGCAGGAATTGCGATAGGTGCCAGCGCACAGGAGGAATATCCGCGCGCAACGAGATGCCGCAGACCCCGATTCTGGTGGATGAAGTGTTCGATGTTTGGGGAATCGACTTCATGGGTCCATTTCCCCCATCTGCCGGCTACGAGTACATACTGGTGGCCGTGGATTACGTATCCAAATGGGTCGAAGCTAAGGCCACGCACAAGGATGATGGTAAGACTGTCGCTGACTTTCTCCGAACTAACATATTTTGCAGGTATGGAGTACCTAAGGCAGTCATCAGCGACCAGGGGACGCACTTCTGCAACAGGATTGTGGCGCAAGTTTTCAAGCACTATGGGGTGCGCCACAAGACGTCCACCGCTTACCATCCACAAACGAATGGGCAGGCCGAAGTGTCTAACAGAGAAATCAAGCGCATCTTGGAAAAGACTGTGAGACCATCGCGCAAAGATTGGAGCCAGCGCCTGGATGATGCGCTATGGGCATACCGCACTGCGCATAAAACGCCCATTGGGACTTCGCCCTTTCGGCTGGTCTATGGGAAGGCCTGCCACCTGCCAGTAGAGCTCGAGCACAAGGCGTATTGGGCCTTGCATATTTGCAACCTGAACTTGGATGAGGCAGGAAAAGAACGCGCATTTGAGCTGAGCGAACTAGAAGAGCTGCGCCTGGACGCCTATGAGGGACTGCGCGATTACAAGGAGCGCACCAAAGCGTATCATGACAAGCATATCCTCCGGCGCACATTTGAACCAGGAGACCAGGTACTGTTATTTTCATCACGCCTGAAGCTCATGCCTGGAAAGTTGCGCAGCAAGTGGACAGGTCCATACACCGTCACCAAGGTTTTCCCCTACGGAACAATCGAGTTAGAAGACGGGCACCGGCATAGTTTTCAGGTTAATGGGCAGAGAGTCAAACGGTACTTAGGAGGACCTTGGGATAACACAGCACGCGACCTTGAGCTGGCAGAACCAGAGATAATCGATGCGCCAGCTGACGCGCCAGAGGAACCACCAGATGCACCAGAGGGAGAACCGAAGATCATAGCTCACATTTCTTCTCCCTCTGCATCTACCCTCGTTACGCATAATTTATCACATACTGACCTTCCATTTTACCCTTTGCGCAGGACCAATGAGATCGCGACACACACGCTGGCGCAGGAACACTCGGGAGCAAGAGTGGGGGAGGTTGCAGACACACGTTTTGGCACGTAACGAGGTACAGTCGAGCCAACGACGTTAAACAAAGGCACTTGTCGGGAGGTAACCCGACACGTTTTATTTCCGCCTATTTTATTTTTTCTGTTTGTTTTGTGTTTTTTTTGAGTTTTTTTAGCTAGTTTAGGACTTGGTAGTTTTTTGAGTCACACAGTAGTGCGCGGGACCGTGCGCCTAGCAATGCGCAGGTCAGAAGCGCTAGCCAGGGGGGTATATAAGGCAGGACTTAGGAAAAAATTCCAACACTTTTTCCCGAGGGGGCAGATTTGAATATGAGCCCACCATCAGGGTGGAAATTTGGAGACCCTATTCCCCCTCTCCTCAGCCTGCACCATCCACCTCCTACCCGAACCCCAGCAGCCCCAGCAGCAGCGCCCACCCCTGAACCAGCACCGATACCACCACCAGTAGCTTCCCCTGCCCGGCCTTCTGTTCCGGAGTCCCCCATAGCCTATCCCAGCGTAGACTCCGATTCCATTTGGGATTCACTCTCCGAGGACGAGCAGCCTGACCCCCTCGCCATTGTGCCACCAGCATCCAGCAACGACTACGTGACTGATTCTTCAGAGGATGAGGCGCTTGGCTCAGCAGCTGCGTCTAGCTCGGGGACCTTCTAAGGCCGCGGGGCAGCCGCATTAGTTTTCTTTAGGGTGGTGTCTTTTATTTTTGCTGCGTCTTATTGGATATTATGTGCTGAATATTTGTGCCGCATATTTTTGTGACCCTGTGCTAATGTTGGTGCTGTGTGACTAGTTGTTTTTGTTCTCATATTTTTTGCATTACCTGCATGTGTGCGCTCTCCGTGCGCTTGCGCTTGAGTCGTGGGGACACGTCTCTGTTCAAGTGTGGGGGAGGGGGGCGTTACACTTACATTTCACGTTTTTGAGCATTTTTAGTAGCCCTTAGTTTAAGCTGAAGAGAATAGTAGCAGCAGTGCGCTAGAGTGCAGGATGCGCATGCGCTCCAGCTTGTTTTGCGCTATCCATATTGCGTGCGCTGCCATCTACTGTTTTAGTATAATTTTTTCGTTTTTTGCTCCTATTAGTTGGGATATGCAGGGGATGTGGAGTTGACAGAAATGCTCCAGAGAGGCGGTTAGTCGCTTTTGCTTCGAAGGCAAGGTATATGGTCGAGAGCGTTAGTGGAGGCCGGTGCCTCGCAGCCTTCGGGACACAAGGGCGCGCTCAGTCACGCAGATGCCAAAGGCAAAACACCCAATGCGTGGCGAGGTGGGAAAACAGACCACCTTCTCTCTGGAAATCGAGCTAAGGAAGGCGGGCGCGGGTGTAAACGCGTGCGCTGACCGGCGCAGACCAAAGGAGAGAGAGCGGGGCGAGTTCCATAGCTGCTATCCGAAGGCTGAGACTGGAACTGCTCTGGGAATGTAAGAAATTAAAGATGAAGCTGCACAAAAGAAAATACCAGCAGATGATACACGCTACAAAAGAATCAGCATGCGCACAAACATCAAAATGCGCAAGGACCATAAGAAAATCATCAGAGAGCTCAGGTTCCCAGGAAGTGCGCGGGCAATCACGCACTGGAAGAAGCTGCGTTATCCACCATATACCTATCTTCGGAGCAGGAGCTGGCAGCCAGGAGCCTAAGAAGAGCTATCTCCCAGCCATCCAAAAAAATCTTCATCCCGGCTGAGAGGTAATGAATTTCGAAATTATTATATTAGAACTGTTGAAAGTAGTTGTGCGCAGGTGATAGAGCAGTGCGAGTTGAGCAAATTGCGCATTCGCATCAGAGTGCAAGACTGTGTGCTAGACTCCAGAAGAGGTAATTGTATCCGCGCTTCAGTGCTTGTTCGGGACGAACAAGGGGCAAGTGTGGGGGGTTTGATAGAGGCTATTTGTACGCATTATTTAGATCATAACCCTATGCTTGTTTGCAATATTTTATGAGCAAGATTACTGGTTTCTAGTGTTTTTGTGTTACAGGGCAAAACGAGTCCTTGAGTCGGATACGCGCTAACAGGCAGCGTCCTAGGAGTGAGAGATCCGCCTGCGGAGATAGCAGCACAAGCAGAGGAGAAGTTGGCGAGAGTCAGTAGCGGTGCGCTAGCCGAATGCCGTGCGCCAGGCGCAACATCCAGTGACCAGATTTGGAAGTTACCAAAGGTGAACCTCCTGGGCAATATATAAACGAAGGAAGTCTAGGGTTTCTAGAGAGACACATCACGACCGTCATTGGACAACGCACATCAGAGAGAGCGGCAACACTGAAAACACACGGACCTGTTGAGAGGATTTGCGCCAGCCGACTGTGCCAGCCGAGAAGACAATCTGCACGCACTGTTTGCTACTGTGTTCTCAGACATATTAGACCTTATTTACTATTCTATGATGTTTATTACTAGCATGTCTAGCTAAACTCTTAGTGTTGGTCGGGCATGAATCTATGAAGTATTACCTTTGAGACTTGAGCTTAATGCATAGTTTATTTACTTGTATTAATTCTGTGCGCACTGAGACAGTTAGTTGCATGAGTAGGGGAAGCCTTGAACCGCAAACTTACTTGCGTTGCTTGCTTGTCATATGTTAAACTAGTTGCATGAGTAGGGGAAGCCTTGAACCGCAAACTTACCGTGACAACTAGGAGTAACGAGTTAGGGTAAGCAGCTGCTACTGTGACAGGATTCGCAGCTGTTTAGTCTAGTTCTAAGGATTAATAGCACATGAACTTTGAACGGAACATGCGCACGTGTTAGGAAGCCTTGACCGGACACTAACCCAAGTAAGCCGAAAACTATAGACATTTAGAGTCGATGATAAGGAATGCGTTCATAGAGGATTGTCTGCCCAATACTTCTCATAGTCATAGTATCTAATCTCTACTGCTTGCGCACGTCTAGTGCAATTTCCTGCGTTACGCTAGCTACTGTTCATTTGCGTATCGCGCACCCCAATCTCACACAACCCCCATTTTTAGTGTAGACGACAGGATTGAAGACTAAACTACTTGCTCCCTGTGGAGATCGACCCTTACTTAACCGCTGTACTGGTGGAAGAGGAAGGATTATATTTGACGCGCACAACGACGCGCGATCACACCCTAAGTTCAATTTCTCAGTCCATTTTTAGGAATTTTATTGATTGATACACATTCATGCTTTTCGTCAAACACTTGGTGTGCATAGAATTAACATGAAGAACAAGCATAAGAATTTCTAATTAAACTTCACTCATATTGATGAAGAAACATGTTTGCATTACAATCTAACCTAAAGGATCCATAAGGATCCCAACTACTATGGGATTACTCACTCATAGTGAGTTCAATACAAGACATAATTTTTAAAGAAAACTGTTCAACAATTGAACACAAATTAGAGTAGAGGGATGATGTAGAATCTTCAATTGCGTGTGTCTTCTCCGAATCCTAGACAATTCTTCAAGTCCTCCAAGAGAAATCGCCTAGGGTTTTATTTTCTGGAAAAAGCCTCTTCTAATTTTGCATCTCTTTATATTTATATTCTCTTCGAAAATTACTAAATCGCCCGCAGTGCCCGAATCAAAAGTGATTCGGGGACGCTTTAATTAGTCGATTCGGACATACTGTCCGAATCAAACACTTAGTGCTGTTTCGGAATTGGGCGAATCAATCTTCCTTGGCCAAATCAATCTTGATTTGGTCAATCTTTGGTCAGTTGGTCGAAATCCTTCTCGAGTCAAGCTGATCCGGGCAAAGTACTTCTTCTTGGCCGAATCACTTTTGATTTGGTCAAGTCCTTATTTGATCCAGACAAGCCTTGTCAGATTTCTCCTCGAGTCAGGTTGATCCGTGCAGCTGGAGAGGATGATTCGGCCAAGGTTGGCAGAATCAATTCTGACTGGTGCACCCATCTGGTCAAGTCAAATTATGCATGGGCGAGTCACTTTTGCAACCTGCTTCAACCTTGCTCATTTTTACTCTCGATCGGCTGGAATTCATCCAGATTTTCTTCGGGGCACTTCAGATAGTGTAATGCGCATTCTTAACTTGAAATGGACAAAGAAAGCATCAAACGACTTCGTAAAATAGAGGAAGAAACAAGAAGTAAAGGGAAAATGTGGATAAATATAAGGTCATTTGTCCGCTCATCAAAACACCCCACACTTAAGTCTTGTTCGTCCCGAACAAGTATATGCACAAGTCAAGCGGAGAGTACGATGGTAAATCATATATGACAGTATCAAACCACGTAGCAAATCTTGCGCACATAAAACACATCCAACCCCTACTCATGTAACATAACCTAAAAACAACTAAACAAAGAAAATTAGTCTACTCCTAACTCACTGTCGTAGGAATCACGGATGCATTTAGCGTATGCATCAATCCCTTAACCTCCTAGGCTACCCTAGTGGATGAGTTATACTCTCAGGAGAGTTTTCAAAATAGGAATACTCACTGAAATTCGCAGCACCTCTGAAATGCAGACTGTGAACAAGCAGTTGCTACAACACAGACTTGTTTACCAGATTCTGAAGCAACAAGACACATCAAGGAACACTAATTTGTTCACCCAGTTTGGTCTACGTCTGGGAAGGACTGTACTCCATTCTGCAATCCACTAATCTCGAAGGTCTCAAAGTACACTCGGTTACAATCTCCACGCAACCTATGCTACTCAACCTAAAATCAAACCAAGATCACAATCAGAACAAGCTCTGACTTGTGTCTGCCCAACCTACACTGATATCAATCTAGAATAGCTACTGTCTCCACAAACTCAGCCTATTCTAAATAATACTCAATCACTGCAGGTTTGCTATAGCATCTGCTGTAGCACACAGCTGATGCACAATCTAGAATAGCCTTTCGCTGAGCCGATCGAACACTTCCTCGAGCACTGCACACTCTGGAAAACTCCCCCTCACTCAGTGACCACCTGTCACTAGCGAGAACAACCGACCAGACACTTGACCGAGTCACCCACTCGTCAGTTCTTCAGCAGCTTCCCTTGATCAACCAACAAGCACTCGCTGCTCTGAATTGGCTTCCAGATCAAGCAAGTCTCGATCACCCTCAGTACAATCACACAGCTCCACGCGCCTGCGGTGCTCTCGGTGATGGTTGTAGCTCTTAGCACTTGAATTCTTTCCTCTCAAAATTCTGTGTATGCTCTCATGTTTTCTCTCTTAGCTTCGATCATCTTCAACTCTCTGAAGGACCTCCTTTAAATAGGAACATCCAGTTCCATCATTCACATTTTTAGCAATTTCCTCCAAACAACAATATCTCCTAATTTGTAGGAGATTACATTTGATTTGCAAATCTAATCTTCTCTAATCAAATCTTTCCAACCAATTGGGAATCTCCACTTGAGTATTCTCTGCTGAATACTTAGAAACTCCTCTGATGCTCGTTGATGAACTGCCAAGCCCTTTTTCCAAAGATCTAGGTTGCTGCTCACGGACAGATGCTATAGCTCCCTGCTATAGCAGCACCTTGTTCAGCTGCTAGTTCACTTGTGCTGGTTTTGTCAAACACTGCCATACTGCATCATCAATCTCCCCCTTGGCATTTTGACAAAACCCTTGGCCACAGATGAACACTTCCATGGACACAGAAAAAAAAACTACTTAAAAATAGTTTCACAGTAAGAGTAAGTGCGGCCACACTCGGCCTTAGCCACGCAGGGCTTTAGAAAACATCTAGTGATTTCAGTTCATCCGGCCTTCATTTAATCTCCCCCTTTTTGACACAAATGGATAGGGGGAAACACATCAGAGGTCAGGAGGACCTGACACAGAAACCCAACGCGTATCTCAGTGCTTGGAATATGGCCGTATCCAGGGGCTTTGACTGAACCAGGAAATAAGATTATTCCCCAAGAAGAAGCAGCCTCCATACGTGCTCTTACGATCTTCAATACAACCAGCCCAGTCTACATCACTGTATCCTACCAAATTTGCATTTGTATTCTTCGAGTACCACAGACCATAATTCACTATTCCTACTACATACCGAATGATCCTTTTTACTAGTTGAAAGTGACTTTCCTTCGGGTTAGCTTGGAAACGAGCATACACTCCAACTGAGAAGGATATGTCTGGACGGCTAACAGTTAAGTACAAAAGACTTCCAATCATACTTCGGTAGGTGGACTGATTTACTTCAACCCCAGCTACGTCTTTGCCAACCTTGAAGTGAGTTGCTGCAGGAGTGCGTTTGTGGCTGGCTTTATCAAGCTGAAATTGTTTCACCAGATTCCTGCTATATTTGGTCTGAGATATGAATATTCCTTCATCTTTCTGAGCTACTTCTAGACCTAGAAAGTAAGACAGCTCACCCACCATGCTCATTTTGAATTCTTGTTTCATCTGCTCCACAAGCTGCTTCACCAACCACTGGGACCCGAAGCCAAACACAATGTCATTGATCGCGCGCCGTTGTACGCGTCAAATATAATCCTTCCTCTTCCACTAGTACAGCGGTTAAGTAAGGGTCGATCTCCACAGGGAGCAAGTAGTTCAGTTTTAGCCAGTTACCTACACTTACGAAGATTGGGGGGTGAGTGATTGGTTTGCGCGATGCGCAAGTAAACAGTCTTAAACGCAGGAATTGCACTAGACGTGCGCAGGCAGTAGAGATTAAGTACTATGACTATGAGAAGTATCGGCGCAGACAATCCTTTATGAGTGTATTCCTTATCATCGACTCTAAATGTCTATAGTTTGGTTTGCTAATGTTAGTGTCCGATCAAGGCTTCCTAACATGTGCGCATGTTCCGATCAAAGTTCATGTGCTATTAATTCTTACACTAAACTAAACAACTACGAATCCGATCAAGGTAGTAATTGCCTATCCTAGCGCGTTACTCCTAGTTGGCACCGTCAGGCTATTCAACTAGTTTAACAAACAACAACAAGCAACAAGAGTAAGATTGCGGTTCAAGGCTTCCCCTACTCATGTAACAAGCTGCCAGTAATGTGCACAGAATTAATATAGGCAAGCAAGCTATGCATTAAGCGCAAGTCTCAAAGGAAATACTCATAGATTCATGCCCAACCGATAATAAGCGTTTAGCTAGACATGCTAGTGATAAACATGATAGAAATAGTAAATAATAACTAGAGTGTCCAAGAAAACAATAGCAAACAGTGCGTGCAGGTTGCTGTCTTGGCTGGCGCAGTCGGCTGGCGCAGATCCTCTCAACAAGCTCGTGTGTTTTCCAATCCTGCTGCGCAGTGCCTCTTAGGTGTACGAATTGTGAATCCTGAGAATCGTCTTTCAACCCTAGCCTCCCTCTCTTGTTTATATACTGGTCAGGGGCTCATCCTTGGCAACTTCCAAATCTGGTCGTGTCAGGATTTGGAAATACCATCATCTGCGCCTGGCGCACGGCATCTGCTTAGCGCAATTGGTTAGCGCACCGTTGTCGACTGTGCCGATTCTTCTGTTTGCGCCGCTAGCTCCGCAGGCTGTGTGATGCGCGTCCTAAACGCTGCCTGTTAGCGCGTATCCGACTTAGGCCCTTGTTTTGCCCTGAAATACAAAAACACTGGAAACCAGTAATCTTGTACATAAAATAATGCAAACAAGCATAGGGTTATGATCTAAATAATGCGTATAAATAGGCTCTATCAAACCCCCCACATCCCCTGTATATCCCAACTAACAGGAGCAGAAAAACGAAAAAATATACTAAAAATAGTTTGATAGCGCACGGCGCAAAATGGGTAGCGCAAACAAGCTGAACAGTGCGCGCAGCCCGCACTCAAGCGCACTACTCTTACTATTTCCTTCAATTAAACTAAGCTACACTAAAAATGCTAAAAAAAACGTGAAATGTACATGAAACGCTCCCCCCCACTACACTTAAACAGAGACGTGTCCCCACGACTCAAGCTTAAGCGCACGGAGGACGCGCACATGCAGAACTTATGCATGCAAGCAAAATAAAGAACATAAAGTCAAAGCAGCGCAATAAAGCATAGGGGCACAAAATATGTATCACAGGAGTTTAGCACACAAATATAGCAACAGAATATCAAATAAAGTTCAGCATATAAAGGAAAATAGACACCACCCGAAAGAAATAATGCGCTCCCTCCCCGCAGCTCTAGAGGTCATCTGAGCTAGACGCAGCCGCTGAACTATGCGCCTCCTCCTTTGAAGAATCGGTCATCTATTCGGAACTGGAGGAAGGCGGTACAACTGATAGGGCGACAGGCTGCGCCTCGTCGTCATCCTCTGGAACGGGGTCCCATAGCGAGTCTGAGCTGGTGCTAATGATGGGTTCGGTTATAGGGGACCTTGGAATGGACGGCTGGGCAGGGGAAGGTGTAGGTGCGGGTACTTTTTCTGGTTCGGGGGTGGGTTCTGCTGGTGCTGGTGCTGCTGGTGCTGGTGCTGGGAAGGGCTCTGCTGGATGCACTTGGGGTTGAGTAAGAGGGTTGGCTGGTTGGTGCGGCGTATTGGGAGACCCTGGAGGTGGTCGGTGCAGGCTGAGGGGAGGGGGAATTGCGTCTCCAAATCTCCACCCTGATGGTGGGCTCATGCTTAAGTCTGCCCCCTCTGGCGCTAAATATTCGAGCAAGCGCATGACGTTGAACATCATGCGCTGCTCTGCGGACGCTTCCTCAGGCGCCGCCTCAGCTTCAGTCCTTGGGCGCTTCCCTGGGGCACGCGGGGGAGAATCCTCGATGGAAATGGTGACTGGCTCCCCCTGTGGTGCGCGGGCCCTCCGGTGCGCTCCGGTCTGCGCGCGGGTCCTTGCGCGCCTAACTGGAGGCACAACTTGCTCTGGGACTACATCCTCCTCCATCTCCTGTGCGGCCTCTGCTGCTTGCGCACTACTCTCTGCTCTTGGCCGCGGCACTTTGGCCGGCTGCTGGCGGTAGCACCACTCCAATGTGCCATCTTCCTTCACGGCTACCGCCCTGATTTGCAGCATGTGGTCGCGGTCCAGAGGGACGGCCGGCACCAATGTGTGCTCTGGCTCCTCGGGCTCTCCATGTAGCGCCCGCAGCAGGTGCATAATAATACCTCCGCAAGTCAGCGGCCCCTTGGTGCTGACTCGGCTCCAGTGGTGCACCATGTTCAGAACAAAGAGCACCCTCTTCCCATAATAAAACCCCTTTAAGATCTCCATATCCAGCAAACTGATCTTCGGCGCACCATTAGAACGCCCAATGATGGCATAGGCGACCAGGCGCCACAAGTAGAACATCCACGGGTCACGCAGCTCTCATCCCCTGCTGCGCCCCGCGGAAAACACTGGCCCGGTAGCCATCTCGCGCCATGCTTCTTGGTTGGTGTGCGCATCTATGCCAGCTTCTCGCACCCTAGCGCACCTCAATGTGCGCTTCAGCCTCTTGGCCGAGGCGATGTACCACACCCCTCGGTGCCGGTACCTTATCTCCATCTCTCCTAGCTCTAATGACGCCAGGAACTCGCAGGTATCCTCCCTGTCTGCGGCGCTGTTGAGTTCCAACAGCGCCTCCCAGCCCGCCAGCGCGAGCCTTTCCAAAATGAAGTCCTCAAAACCGACTTCCCGCAGGAACTCCCGACTGATGCACGGAGTTCTGTACATCTCGAGCCTTAGGAAGGCCGCGTACATGCTGGCGAAGCGAGCTGGGGTAGCTTGGTCCTCGGCAGGCTGCATGTTTCTAGTCAACTCTGGTCAACACTCCACAAACACTCCAAAAATCCAAACTCCTCTGAATGCCCTGAAACTCTCACCAATGGAGCGCCTACTGCTCGCCTACAAAGCCCTCTAAACAGTACTCCAATCGGCGCACTCTAGCCTGGTGCCATTTCAAAACCCTAGAACACTCCTCCACCGCACAAACCCTACTAATCGTGCTCAAGTCTGGGGGAAAGGTTACCTGAGGGGAGTGCGGCTGTGTGCTCTGCAAATCTCTCTAAACTGGAGCTGGGTTGGGCGCCGGACAGCGGGCGGAGGTGTGAAGGCGGGAGGTGCTGGTAACGGTCGAGTGTGAAAAGTGCTGAAATTTTCTAAGTCCTGCCCTTATATACTCCCCTGACTGGCGCAGCGGTCCTGCGCACTGAAGTGCGCACGGACCGGCGCACTGCTCTTCGACTAAACACTACAAGACCTAAACTAACTAAAAAACACTAGAAAGACTAAAAGAAAGACACATAAAAGTAAAACGAGTCGGGTTACCTCCCGACAAGTGCCTTTGTTTAACGTCGTTGGCTCGACTGTACCTCGTTACGTGCCCAAATGTGTGCCAGCGACCTCCCCCACTCTTGCTCCTGAGTGACCCTGCGCTTGTGCCTGTGCTGTGTTCTGCTTGGTCCTGCGCAAAGGGTGAGAAGGGTAGTCAACATGGATAATATGTGAGAAGTCTGCGGTAACGAGGGTAGATGAAAAGGAAGAAGAAATGTGAGCAATAGTTTCCAGTTCTCCCTCTGGTGCATCTGGTGGTGCCTCTGGCGCAGCAGCTGGTGCATCTGTTATCTCAGGTTCTGCCAACTCAATGTCGCGCACTGTGTCGTCCCAAGGTTCTCCTAGATACCGTTTGACTCTCTGCCCATTGACCTGAAAACGATGTCGGTGCTCGTTTTCTAATTCGATTGTTCCATAGGGGAAAACCTTGATGACTGTGTACGGTCCAGTCCATTTGCTGCGCAGCTTTCCAGGCATGAGCTTGAAGCGTGATGAGAATAATAATACCTGGTCTCCTGGCTCAAAAGTGCGTCTGAGGATATGCTTGTCATGAAATGCCTTTGTCCGCTCCTTGTAATCGCGCAATCCCTCATAGGCATACAGGCGCAGCTCTTCTAATTTGCTCAGCTCAAACGCGCGCTCCTTTCCAGCCTCATCTAAGTTTAGGTTGCAAATGCGTAAGGCCCAATATGCTTTGTGTTCTAGCTCTACTGGCAGGTGGCATGCTTTCCCGTAGACCAACCGAAACGGTGAAGTCCCGATTGGTGTCTTATGCGCAGTGCGGTATGCCCACAGCGCATCGTCCAGGCGCTGGCTCCAATCCTTGCGCGATGGTTGATAGAGCCTAGTTATACATGTTATTTAGATCATAAACCCATGCTTGTTTGCAATATTTTATGGTCAAGATTACTCGTTTCCACTATTTTTGTATTTCAGGTCAGAACGAGTCCTTAAGTCGGATACGCGCTAACAGGCAGCGTTCTAGGAGTGAAAGATCAGCCTGTGGAGCTAGCGGTGCAAACAAAAGAAGAAATGGCGAAGGACAGCAGAGGTGCGCCACCCGATTGCGCCAATCAATGCTGTGCGCCAGGCGCAAAGTCTCAGTGACCAGACTTGGAAGTTGCCAAAAGATGAACTTCCTGGAGCACTATTTAAACAAAGAAAGTCTAGGGTTTCAAAAAAAACACAGAGAGGCGGAACACCATCACTCAGTGACATTCCAGAGGAACTGCGCGGCAGAACTGAAAAACACACGGACCTGTCGAGGAGAGTTGCGCCAGCCGACTGCGCCAGCCAAGAGAAGACACTGCACGCACTGTTTGCTACCATTTTCTTGGATTCAGTAGTTGTTACTTACTATTTTGTGATGTTTACCACTAGCATGTCTAGCTAAACACTTAGTGTTGGTCGGGCATGAATCTATGATGTATTACCTTTGAGACTTGAGCTTAATGCATAGTTTATTTACTTGTATTAATTCTGTGCGCGCTGAGACAGTTAGTTGCATGAGTAGGGGAAGCCTTGAACCGCAAACCTACTTGTGTTGCTTGCTTGTCACCTGTTAAACTAGTTGCATGAGTAGGGGAAGCCTTGAACCGCAAACTTACCGTGACAATTAGGAGTAACGAGTTAGGGTAGGCAGCTGCTACTGTGACAGGATTCGCAGCTGTTTAGTCTAGTTCTAAGGATTAATAGCACATGAACTTTGAACGGAACATGCGCACGTGTTAGGAAGCCTTTACCGGACACTAACCCAAGTAAAGCATAAACTATAGGTGTTTTAGAGTCAATGATAAGGAATGCATTCATAGAGGATTGTCTGCCCAATGCTTCTCATAAATATAGTACTTCATCTCTACTGCTTGCGCACGTCTAGTGCAATTCCCTGAGTCACGATATTCGCTGTTATTCGCGCATCGCGCAAAACCCCCAATCACTCACGCAACCCCCGTTTTCTTAAGTGTAGGTTACTGGCTGAGACTCACTGCTTGCTCCCTGTGGAGATCGACCCTTACTTAACCGCTGTACTAGTGGGAGAGGAAGGAATTATATTTGACGCGCACAACGACGCGCGATCAAATTTTGGCGCCGTTGCCGGGGAGCAACACAGCTAAGTTTTAGCTAGCTTACATTTCTCATTTTAGTTATTTCATTTTGTTTTTGTTTTCTCGTTGTTGTTTTCTGACAGCGCGCAATCACATCAGCCTGCGCAACCTTGAAACAGTTGCGCTGCGCAGATTCTAGTTGCGCCCTGACAGACGCAACAACCTCGTTGCCATTTAATTTCGTTTCTGAGTTTGGATCAGGACATGGAGGATAACAGTGTGGTTGGAGATAACCTGGGAGACAGAACCCCAGAGGAAGCAAGGGCGCATAACCGCACAGCCCTATTCAGAGAGGAAGTGCAGCGTGAGGACGACGCACGGATGGCCGCTGAACCATACATTGCGCCCCCCGTTCGTCCAGTCGCGAGGCGCAGGACAGTGCGCGAAATGTCGGCCCCACTCACTGTTAACCAGCCATGGTGCATAGTGCTTCCGCCCGACGGACAGTTCGAACTAAGGAGCTCACTCATCCATCACATGCCCAAGTTTCACGGAATGAACAACGAAAATCCAGTCAAGCATGTGCGGGAGTTCCTAATCATTTGCGAGAACATGAAGGCTTTGGGGGAAAACGATGAAGCGCTGAAGATGAAAGCGTTCCCTTTTTCATTGAGCGATGCAGCCAAACACTGGCTGATGAGCCTACCCGCAGGATCAATCCACACATGGGAGCAGCTGCAGAAGAAATTCTTAGATAAATTTTATCCAGCAGCGAAGATTGCGCTGCTCAGAAGGGAATTGGCCGCGCCAAGGCAAGGCGCAGGGGAGTCTCTGTCAGAATACTACGAGCGTTTCAGGGAGCTAGAAGCCAACTGCTACAATCACGGGCTTCCCCAGAATGTGTTGATAGAGAACTTTCTGAATGGACTGCTGCCCATGGAGCTGCGACTACTGAATGCATGCGCAGGAGGGGACATTTGCAACATGTACCCGGAGGATGCATGGCAGCTGATAGAAGATTCTGCTGGACAGGTAAGACATCAATTGACACTTGAAAGTAGTCGTAATCGTTCTGTGCATCAGGTAGAGGCAAGCGCTGAGATCAAAGAAATGAAGGCCATGCTACAGAAGCTGATGAGTGCGCAGAGCGCACAACCAGTTGCGCCAAAGGTATGTGAATTCTGCAGGTCCACTGAGCACAAGACAGACGAGTGCCCAACACTTTTTGAAGAAACTGGAGATGTAAATGCCCTTGGAGGATGGGACAACAGAGGACCGCAGAGGCAGAATCAGCCGCGCTTTGGGCTTGCTGCAAATGGATTCAGATGGAGAGAAGAGAACAATTTCCAGAGGCAGCCCACTGATCAGCGCGCACCACAGCAGACGCAACAGGCTGCACCCTACAATCCACCGCATCGCCGCACAGACGCACCAGCGCAGAACAGTCAGCAACCAAAGCGATCCTTGGAAGATATCATGGGGCAGCTAGCAGACACAGTGCGCAAGAATGACGAAAAGTATGACAAGAGGTTCGAATCCATAGAAAAGCATCTATCACAAATTGCAACCACGGTGTATGAGCTGAAAAAGAGCGATGGCAACCTGCCTTCGCAAGTGATTCAGAACCCTAAGGGAGGAGTTAATGCAGTAACACTGAGGACTGAGCGCACAGTGGGAACAGAGCAGACCGCGCAGGCGCCCGCGCAACCAGTTGCGCAAGTCCCAGATCCAGCAGCTCAGAGTGCGCAACCAGAGCCAGAGGCGCAATCAGAAGCGCCAACCACGAACCAGCAGGGCAAAGCGCCAGGTATGTCTCACTCGAAAAACAAGGACAAAAATTGTACTAACATACCTGCTCCTTTCCCTGTGCAGGCACCACTGGCGAGAAAAGAAGCACTGGACAAGGAACTGTATGAGCTGTTCAGCAAAGTGGAAATCAACATACCTCTCATAGAAGCTATTCGACAGATTCCCAGGTATGCGAAGTTTTTAAAAGAGCTATGCACGAATAAAAGAAGGACAGGCGAATGCGCACAGGTAATGCTAAATGCGCAGGCCTCAGCAATCGTGCAGCAAAAGGTACCACCTAAGTGCCGAGATCCAGGTACATTCACTATCCCTTGCACCTTAGGTAAAACCACGGTAAGCAACTGCATGATCGATTTAGGCGCATCAATCAATTTATTACCATATTCTCTCTATGCGACCTTGCGCCTTGGACCACTAAAACCTGCAGGTCTCACAATTCAGCTAGCAGATAGATCGTGCAAACAACCTGCAGGCATGATAGAAGATGTCCTAGTTCGAGTAGGAGAGCTGGTGTTCCCAGCAGACTTTTATGTGCTCGAAATGGAGGGTGAATCAAGCGCCAGCGGTGCGCAGATCCTCCTAGGCAGACCGTTTCTGATGACTGCGCGCACAAAGATAGACGTGTGGAGGGGCACGCTCTCCATGGAGGTAGATGGCGAAGAAATCCATTTCAACATCTTCGAAGGGATGCAGCACCCACATGAGGACGCCACCGTGCACGAAATGGACAGCCTTGACGACTTAGTCACAGAAGCGCAGTGTGCGAGCGCAACCATAGGACCAGAGCTATTGACACAGGCAGAACTGGAGGAGCAAGAGGAGGAGCTAAGCAGTGCTGAACCAGCATCCACACAGGTACGTGATATAGTTCATATTTGCACCGCTAACAAAATATTGCCCTCTGTTGAGCAGGCACCCAAGATCGAACTGAAGCAACTCCCAGAGCATCTCAAGTACATTTTCTTGGGAGATGAGGACACCCTGCCAGTGATCATCAAGAAGGGATTGGAAACAGAGCAGGAGGCGCGCTTACAACAGGTGCTGCGCAGGAACCAGCGCGCTATTGGATGGACTCTTGCTGATCTGCGCGGAGTGAGTCCGGACGTGTGCATGCACCGAATTCTGTTGGAAGACGGCGCCAAACCATCCAGGGAGGCTCAGCGCAGGTTAAACCCAAAGATGATGGAGGTAGTGCAAAAGGAAGTTCTGAAGTTGCTTGACGCAGGGGTCATTTACCCAATCTCAGACAGCAGATGGGTCAGCCCGGTGCACGTTGTGCCAAAGAAAGGAGGAATCACGGTGGAGGAGAATGCGCAGGGCGAGCTAGTTCCCAAGCGCATACAGACTGGCTGGCGCATGTGCATCGACTACAGGAAGCTGAACGCTGTAACGCGCAAGGACCACTTCCCGCTACCCTTCATGGACCAAATGCTGGATCGCTTGGCAGGTAAGCCTTACTTTTGTTTTTTGGACGGATATTCAGGTTACAATCAGATACCCATAGCTGCGGAGGATCAAGAGAAGACCACGTTCACATGCCCCTTCGGAACATTTGCGTTTCGGCGTATGTCTTTTGGGCTGTGCAACGCGCCAGGTACGTTCCAACGCCTCGTCATGAGCATTTTCTCTGATATGATTGGTATATGTATAGAAGTGTTCATGGATGACTTCACTGTATATGGGAGTACCTTTGATGCATGCTTAACACATCTAGATAAAGTCTTAGCACGCTGCATCTCTAAGAACTTAGTGCTAAACTACGAGAAGTGTCATTTCATGGTTACGCACGGAGTAGTATTGGGTCATATCATTTCAGAGGAGGGTATTAAGGTAGACAAAGCTAAGATAGATATTATTTCTAATCTGCCTTATGCCACCAACGTGCGCGACGTGAAATCGTTCTTAGGGCATGCTGGGTTTTACAGGCGTTTTATTAAGGATTTCTCTAAGATTTGCATACCCCTGTCTAACCTGTTGCAAAAAGACGTGTGCTTCGATTTTACTGATGAGTGCAGGGCGGCGTTCGATAAGCTGAAAGCAGCGCTGACCAGTGCGCCAGTGATGCGCGCGCCAGACTGGAACCTGCCATTTGAGCTGATGTGTGACGCAAGTGACTACGCAGTAGGAGCAGTCTTGGGGCAGCGCGAGGACAAGAAGCCGCATGCCATCTACTATGCATCGCGCACACTGGACTCCGCGCAGAAGAACTACACCACCACAGAGAAGGAGCTTCTGGCAATTGTATTTGCGCTGGAGAAGTTCCGAGCATATGTTCTAGGCGCCAGAGTCATCATCTACACGGACCACGCAGCTATCCGCTACCTCATATCCAAGAAAGAGACCAAGCCGCGCCTGATGCGCTGGGTACTTTTGCTTCAGGAATTCGATTTAGAGATCAAGGATAAGAAGGGCACAGAAAATACCGTCGCTGATCACCTGAGTAGAATCATAAAGGATGAGGAGCCAGGGCAGATCAAGGAGACATTCCCTGATGAGCATCTGATGGCGCTAACAGGTAAGGTACCATGGTATGCGCATATCGCAAATTACCTGGTCACAGGTGCGTTCCCTCCTCATTTCAATAAAACTCAGTGCATGCGATTGAAACATGAGTCCAAGCATTATCTTTGGGATGATCCTTACATGCTTAGAATAGGTCCAGATCGGATATTAAGACGTTGCGTGCCTGACCATGAGATTGACTCTGTATTGATGTTTTGTCATGCGCACGCCTGTGGAGGACATTTCGGTCCCAAGCGCACGAGCAGGAAGATCTTGGACTGTGGATTCTACTGGCCGCACCTATTCAGAGATGCCTATGACCATTGCAGGAAGTGTGACAGGTGCCAGCGCACTGGAGGAATCTCCGCGCGCAACGAGATGCCGCAGACCCCGATTTTGGTGGATGAAGTGTTCGATGTTTGGGGAATCGACTTCATGGGTCCATTTCCCCCATCTGCCGGCTACGAGTACATACTGGTGGCCGTGGATTACGTATCCAAATGGGTCGAAGCTAAAGCCACGCGCAAGGATGATGGTAAGACTGTCGCTAATTTTCTCAGAACTAACATATTTTGCAGGTACGGAGTGCCTAAGGCAGTTATCAGCGACCAGGGGACGCACTTTTGCAACAGGGTTGTGGCGCAAGTCTTCAAGCACTATGGGGTGCGCCACAAGACGTCCACCGCTTACCATCCGCAGACGAATGGACAGGCCGAAGTTTCTAACAGAGAGATCAAGCGCATCTTGGAAAAGACTGTGAGGCCGTCGCGCAAGGATTGGAGCCAGCGCCTGGATGATGCGCTATGGGCATACCGCACTGCACACAAGACACCCATTGGAACCTCACCATTCCGGCTGGTCTATGGGAAGGCATGCCACCTGCCAGTGGAGCTCGAGCACAAGGCATATTGGGCCTTACGTATTTGCAATTTGAACTTGGAGGAGGCAGGACACGAACGCGCATTTGAGCTGAGCGAACTAGAAGAGCTGCGCCTGGACGCCTATGAGGGACTGCGCGATTACAAAGCGCGCACCAAGGCGTTTCATGACAAGCACATCCTCCGGCGCACATTTGAACCAGGCGATTAGGTATTATTATTTTCATCACGCCTGAAGCTCATGCCTGGGAAGCTGCGCAGTAAGTGGACGGGACCATACACCGTCACCAAGGTTTTCCCCTACGGCACAATTGAATTGGAAGACGGGCACCAGCATCGTTTTCAGGTTAACGGGCAGAGAGTCAAACGGTACTTGGGCGAACCTTGGGATGGCGCAGCACGCAACATTGACTTGGCCGAGCCAGAGATAGTTGACGAGCAAGCTGTTGCGCCAGACGCACCACCAGATGTTTCAGAGGGAGCCCTAGCACCCATCGCCTATATCTCCTCTTCCTCTGCATCTGCCCTCCTTACGAATAATGTATCACATGCTGACCTCTCCTTTTATCCTTTGCGCAGGACCACTGAGATCGTCACACAAGCACTGGCGCAGGGACACTCAGGAGCAAGAGTGGGGGAGGCTGCAGACGCACTACTTGGCACGTAACGAGGTACCGTCGAGCCAACGACGTTAAACAAAGGCACTTGTCGGGAGGTAACCCGACACATTTTATTTTGGCACATTTTATTCTGCTTGTTTTGTTTTTTGCGTGTTTTTAGTTAAGAGTAGGGTTTGGTAGTTTTTTTAGTCACACAAGTGCGCAGCCTCCGTGCGCTTGAGCTTGAGTCGTGGGGACACGTCTCTGTTCAAGTGTGGGGGGGGGGGGGGGGGGGGGGGGCGTTACTCTTACATTTCATGTTTTTAGCATTTTTAGTATAGCTTAGTCAAGTTGAAGAAAACTAGTAGCAGTTGTGCGCTAAGGTGCAGGATGCGCATACACTCCAGCTTGTTTTGCGCTATCCGTATTGTGTGCACTGCTATCTACTGTTTTAGCATAATTTTTTCGTTTTTTCTGCTCCTGTTAGTTGGGATATACAGGGGATGTGGAGTTGATAGAAATGCTCCGGAGAGGCGGTTAGTCGCTTCTGCTTCGAAGGCGAGGTATATGGTCGAATGCACTAGTGGAGGCCGGTGCTTCGCAACCTTCGGAACAACAGAGCGCGCTCAGTCACGCGGATGCAAAAGGCAAAATACCCAAGGCGTGGCGAGGTGGGAAAACAGACCACCTTCTCTCTGGATATCAAGCTAAGGAAAGCGGGCGCGGATGTAAACGCGTGCGCTGACCGGCGCAGACAAACCAAGGAGGGAGAGCGGAACGAGTTCCATAGCTGCTATCCGAAGGCTGAGATTGGAACTGTTCTAGGAATAAAAAAAGAATACAAAAAAAAAAATTGGAAAGGAAGCTGTACAAAAGAAAAAATACCAGCAGAAGCAGATGATTTGCGTTACAAAGAATCAGCATGCGCACTACTTAGTACCTGCGTGCGCAAGACCACAAGGATATCATCAAAGGCTCAGGTTCCCAGGAAGTGTGCGAACGAATCACGCACTGGAAGAAGCTCGCGCAAGAAACCATATACCTATCTTCGGAGCGGGAGCTGACAACCAGGAGCCTAAGAAGAGCTATCTCCCAGTCATCCAAAGACCTTCATCCCGGCTGAGAGGTAACGAAATTTCGGGATTATTATATTAGAACTATTGAGTGCAGTTGTGCGCAGGTGATAGAGCAGCACAAGTTGAAGGAACTGTGCATCTTGCGCTAGAATGCAAGGCTGTGCGCTAGTCTCCAGAAAAGGTAATTGTATCCGCGTTTCAGTACTTGTTCGGGACGAACAAGGGGTAAGTGTGGGGGGTTTGATAGAGCCTAGTTATACATGTTATTTAGATCATAAACCCATGCTTGTTTGCAATATTTTATGGTCAAGATTACTCGTTTCCACTATTTTTGTATTTCAGGTCAGAACGAGTCCTTAAGTCGGATACGCGCTAACAGGCAGCGTTCTAGGAGTGAAAGATCAGCCTGTGGAGCTAGCGGTGCAAACAAAAGAAGAAATGGCGAAGGACAGCAGAGGTGCGCCACCCGATTGCGCCAATCAATGCTGTGCGCCAGGCGCAAAGTCTCAGTGACCAGACTTGGAAGTTGCCAAAAGATGAACTTCCTGGAGCACTATTTAAACAAAGAAAGTCTAGGGTTTCAAAAAAAACACAGAGAGGCGGAACACCATCACTCAGTGACATTCCAGAGGAACTGCGCGGCAGAACTGAAAAACACACGGACCTGTCGAGGAGAGTTGCGCCAGCCGACTGCGCCAGCCAAGAGAAGACACTGCACGCACTGTTTGCTACCGTTTTCTTGGATTCAGTAGTTGTTACTTACTATTTTGTGATGTTTACCACTAGCATGTCTAGCTAAACACTTAGTGTTGGTCGGGCATGAATCTATGATGTATTACCTTTGAGACTTGAGCTTAATGCATAGTTTATTTACTTGTATTAATTCTGTGCGCGCTGAGACAGTTAGTTGCATGAGTAGGGGAAGCCTTGAACCGCAAACCTACTTGTGTTGCTTGCTTGTCACCTGTTAAACTAGTTGCATGAGTAGGGGAAGCCTTGAACCGCAAACTTACCGTGACAATTAGGAGTAACGAGTTAGGGTAGGCAGCTGCTACTGTGACAGGATTCGCAGCTGTTTAGTCTAGTTCTAAGGATTAATAGCACATGAACTTTGAACGGAACATGCGCACGTGTTAGGAAGCCTTTACCGGACACTAACCCAAGTAAAGCATAAACTATAGGTGTTTTAGAGTCAATGATAAGGAATGCATTCATAGAGGATTGTCTGCCCAATGCTTCTCATAAATATAGTACTTCATCTCTACTGCTTGCGCACGTCTAGTGCAATTCCCTGAGTCACGATATTCGCTGTTATTCGCGCATCGCGCAAAACCCCCAATCACTCACGCAACCCCCGTTTTCTTAAGTGTAGGTTACTGGCTGAGACTCACTGCTTGCTCCCTGTGGAGATCGACCCTTACTTAACCGCTGTACTAGTGGGAGAGGAAGGAATTATATTTGACGCGAACAACGACGCGCGATCAATGGTCTCACAGTCTTCTCCAGGATGCGCTTGATCTCTCTGTTGGAGACCTCGGCCTGTCCATTTGTGTGAGGATGATAAGCAGTGGACGTCTTGTGGCGCACCCCATAATGCTTGAAAACTTGCGCCACGATCCTGTTGCAAAAGTGCGTCCCCTGGTCGCTGATGATTGCCTTAGGCACCCTGTACCTGCAAAAGATGTTAGTTTTCAGAAATTTAGCGACCGTCTTACCATCATCCTTCCGTGTGGCCTTAGCTTCGACCCATTTGGAGACATAGTCCACCGTGACCAATATGTACTCGTATCCTGCAGACGGAGGAAATGGCCCCATGAAGTCAATTCCCCATATATCAAACACTTCATCCACTAGAATTGGCGTCTGCGGCATCTCGTTGCGCGCTGATATGCCTCTTGTGCGCTGGCACCTGTCACAATTCCTGCAATAGTCATATGCGTCTCTGAACAGGTGCGGCCAGTAAAATCCGCAGTCCAGGACCTTCCTGCTGGTGCGCTTGGGACCAAAGTGTCCTCCACATGCGTGCGCATGACAAAACATCAAAACAGAGTTAAATTCATAGTCAGGCACGCAGCGCCTTAAGATCTGATCAAGTCCTATTCTAAGCATATAAGGATCATCCCACAGGTAATGCTTGGACTCATGTTTCAATCTCATGCACTGGGTTTTATTGAAATGCGGAGGAAACGTACCTGTGACCAGGTAATTCGCAATGTGCGCATACCATGGTACCTTACCTGTCAGCGCCATCAGATGCTCGTCAGGAAATGTCTCAGTGATCTGCCCTGGCTCCTCCTCCTTCACGATTCTGCTCAGGTGGTCCGCAACTGTGTTCTCCGTGCCCTTCTTATCCTTAATCTCCAGGTCAAATTCCTGCAGTAGGAGCACCCAGCGCATCAGGCGTGGCTTAGTTTCTTTCTTGGACATTAGGTAGCGGATGGCTGCATGGTCTGTGTATATGATGACCCTGGCGCCTAGAACATATGCACGGAACTTCTCTAGCGCAAACACAATGGCCAGAAGCTCTTTCTCCGTGGTGGTGTAGTTCCTCTGCGCAGCGTCCAGTGTGCGCGATGCATAATAGATGGCGTGCGGTTTCTTGTCCACTCGCTGCCCCAGAACTGCACCTACTGCATAATCGCTTGCGTCGCACATCAGTTCAAATGGCAGGTTCCAGTCTGGTGCGCGCATCACTGGCGCACTGGTCAGCGCCTCCTTCAGCTTATCAAATGCGGCCCTGCACTCATCAGTAAAATCGAAGCACACATCCTTTTGCAAGAGGTTAGACAGGGGAATACAAATTTTAGAGAAGTCTTTTATAAAACGCCTGTAAAATCCGGCATGGCCTAAGAATGACTTCACATCGCGCACGTTCGTGGCATAAGGTAGATTAGAAATAAGGTCTATCTTAGCTTTGTCTACCTTGATCCCCTCCTCTGAGATGATGTGTCCTAGCACTACACCATGCGTTACCATGAAATGGCATTTTTCATAATTAAGCACTAGGTTCTTAGAAATGCAGCGCGCTAAGACCTTATCTAGATGAGTTAAGCACGCATCAAAGGTACCTCCATATACAATAAAATCATCCATGAACACTTCTATGCATATACCAATCATATCAGAGAAAATGCTCATGACAAGGCGTTGGAACGTACCTGGCGCGTTACACAGCCCAAATGACATGCGCCGAAACGCAAATGTACCGAACGGGCAGGTGAACGTGGTCTTCTCCTGATCCTCCGCAGCTATGGGTATCTGGTTGTACCCTGAATATCCGTCCAAGAAACAAAAATAGGGCTTACCTGCTAATCTGTCCAGCATCTGGTCCATAAAGGGTAGCGGGAAATGGTCCTTGCGCGTTACTGCGTTAAGCTTCCTGTAGTCGATGCACATGCGCCATCCAGTCTGGATGCGCTTGGGAACTAGCTCGCCCTGCGCATTCTCTTTCACCGTGATTCCTCCCTTCTTAGGCACAACATGCACTGGACTGACCCATTTACTGTCCGAGATGGGGTAGATGACTCCTGCGTCAAGCAACTTTAGAATTTCCTTCTGCACTACCTCCATCATATTTGGGTTCAATCTGCGCTGAGCCTCGCTGGATGGTTTGGCACCATCTTCCAATAGAATTCTATGCATGCATACGTCTGGGCTCACTCCACGCAGATCTGCCAGTGTCCATCCTATAGCGCGCTGGTTCCTGCGCAGCACCTGCTGTAAACGCACTTCCTGCTCCTCTTCTAATCCTTTCTTTATGATCACTGGCAGGGTGTCCTCATTTCCCAAGAAAATGTATTTGAGGTGTTCTGGAAGTTGCTTCAGCTCGACCTTGGGTGCCTGTTCAATAGAGGGCAAGATTTTAGTGGCAGTGCAAATATGAACTATATCGTGTACCTGTTTGTGTTTTGGTTCGGCACTGCTCAGCTCCTCGTCCTGCTCCTCCAACTCTGTCTGTGCCAGTGGCTCTGGTTCTATCGTTGCGCTTGCACATTGCGCATCTGAGACTAAATCATCAATGCTGTCCATCGCGTGCACTGTGGCGTCCTCGTGTGGGTGCTGCATCCCCTTGAATATATTGAAATGGATTTCTTCGCCGTCAACCTCCATGGAGAGTGTGCCCCTCCACACGTCTATCTTCGTGCGTGCGGTCATCAGGAAAGGTCTGCCCAGTAGGATCTGCGCACTGCTGGTGCTTGATTCACCCTCCATTTCCAGCACATAAAAATCTGCTGGGAACACCAGCTCTCCTACTCGCACAAGAACATCCTCGATCATGCCTGCAGGTTGTTTGCAAGACCGATCTGCTAGCTGAATAGTGAGACCTGCAGGCTTTAGTGGTCCAAGGCGCAATGTCGCATATAGGGAATAAGGTAACAAATTGATAGATGCGCCTAAATCAATCATGCAGTTGCTCACTGTGGTCTTACCTAAAGTGCACGGGATAGTGAACGTACCTGGGTCTCGGCACTTAGGTGGTACCTTATGTTGCACGATCGCTGAGGCCTGCGCATTGAGCATTACCTGTGCGCATTCGCCTTTCCTCCTCTTGTTTGTGCACAGCTCCTTTAAAAACTTGGCGTACCTGGGAATCTGCCGAACTGCTTCGATAAGGGGAATGTTGATTTCCACCTTGCTGAATAACTCGTATAGCTCTTTGTCCTGCGCTTCCTTCCTAGCCAAGGGTGCCTGCACAGGAAAAGGTGCAGGTATATTAGTACGATTTGTGCCCTTGTTGTTTATTTGTATTATACCTGGCGCCTCGCCCTGCTGGCTTGTGACTGGTACTTCTGGTTGCGCATCTTGCTCTGGTTGCGCATTCTGTTCTGCTGGATCCGGGACTTGCGCAGCTGGTTGCGCGGGCGCCTTCGAGGTCTGCTCTGCTCCTATTGTGCGCCCAGTCCTTAGTGTCACTGCGTTCACTCCTCCTTTGGGGTTCTGAATCACTTGCGAAGGCAGGTTGCCATCGCTCTTCTTTAGCTCATATACCGTGGTAGCGATCTGTGATAGCTGCTTTTCAATGGACTCGAACCTCTTGTCATACTTCTCATCATTCTTGCACACTGTGTCTGCTAGCTGCCCCACGATATCTTCCAAAGATCGCCTCGGTTTCTGGTTGTTATGCGCTGGTGCGTCAGTGCGGCGATGCGGTGGATTGTAAGGCGCAGCTTGTTGCGTCTGCTGTGGTGCGCGCTGATCTGTGGACTGCCTCTGGAAATTATTCTCCTCCTTCCATCTGAATCCTTTGCTGCCAGTCCAAAGCGCGGCTGATTCTGTCTCTGTGGTCCTCTGTTATCCCATCCTCCAAGAGCATTGACATCTCCAGATTCCTCGAAAAGTGTGGGACATTCATCAGTCTTGTGTTCGGTTGACCTGCAGAATTCACATACCTTTTGCGCAACTGATGTCTTACCTGACCAGCAGAGTCTTCTATCAGCTGCCACGCGTCTTCTGGATACATGTTGCAAATGTCGCCTCCTGCGCATGCGTTCAATAACCTCAGCTCCATGGGCAGCAATCCATTCAGGAAGTTCTCTATCAGCACATTCTGGGGCAGGCCATGATTGTAGCAGTTGGCCTCTAGCTCCCTGAAACGCTCGTAATACTCTGACAGTGACTCTCCTGCGCTCTGCCTCGGCGCGGCCAGTTCCCTCCTGAGTAGCGCGATCTTTGCTGCTGGATAGAATTTGTCCAGGAACTTCTTCTGCAGCTGCTCCCATGTGTGAATTGATCCTGCGGGTAAGTTCATCAACCAATGTCTGGCTGTATCACACAGTGAAAATGGGAATGCCTTCATCTTCAGCGCCTCATCGCTCTCCCCTTCGGTCTTCATGTTCTCGCATATGACTAGGAACTCTCGCACATGCTTGACTGAATTTTCATTGTTCATCCCGTGGAACTTGGGCATGTGATGAATGAGCGAGCTTCTTAGTTCAAAATGACCGCCTGGCGGAAGCACGATGCACCATGGCTGGTTAACTGTGAGTGGGGCTGACATCTCGCGCACTGTTCTGCGTCGCGCGGCCTGTTGCACGGGTGGCGCATGATACACTTCAGCGGCCCTCCTTGCTTCAACCTCGCGCTGCACTTCCTCTCTGAACAGGGCTGCGCGGTTATGTGCCCTTGCCTCCTCTGGGGTTCTGTCACCTAAGTTGTCTCCTACGACACTGTTATCCTCCATGATCTGTTCTAAATCTCAAAGAAAACGAAATTAAAAGATAACTAATGCTGCTGCGTCTATCAGTGCGCAACTAGAATCTGCGCAGCGCAACTGTTTCAAGGTTGCACAGGCTGATGGTGATTGCGCGCTGTCAGAAACAACAACGAGAAAACAAAACAAACTGAAAATAACTAGTTACTAAAAAGGAAAAACGTAAACTAGCTAGAAGTTAGCTGTGTTGCTCCCCGGCAACGGCGCCAAAATTTGATCGCGCGTCGTTGTACGCGTCAAATATAATCCTTCCTCTTCCACTAGTACAGCGGTTAAGTAAGGGTCGATCGCCACAGGGAGCAAGTAGTTCAGTTTTAGCCAGTGACCTACACTTACGAAGATTGGGGGGTGAGTGATTGGTTTGCGCGATGCGAGAGTAAACAGTCGTAAACGCAGGAATTGCACTATACGTGCGCAGGCAGTAGAGATTAAGTACTATGACTATGCGAAGTATCGGCACAAACAATCCTCTATGAGTGTATTCCTTATCATCGACTCTAAATGTCTATAGTTTGGTTTGCTAATGTTAGTGTCCGATCAAGGCTTCCTAACATGTGCGCATGTTCCGATCAAAGTTCATGTGCTATTAATTCTTACACTAGACTAAACAACTATGAATCCGATCAAGGTAGTAATTGCCTATCCTAGCGCGTTACTCCTAGTTGGCACCGTCAGGCTATTCAACTAGTTTAACAAACAACAACAAGCAACAAGAGTAAGATTGCGGTTCAAGGCTTCCCCTACTCATGTAACAAGCTGCCAGTGATGTGCACAGAATTAATATAGGCAAGCAAGCTATGCATTAAGCGCAAGTCTCAAAGGAAATACTCATAGATTCATGCCCAACCGATACTAAGCGTTTAGCTAGACATGCTAGTGATAAACATGATAGAAATAGTAAATAATAACTAGAGTGTCCAAGAAAACAATAGCAAACAGTGCGTGCAGGTTGCTGTCTTGGCTGGCGCAGATCCTCTCAACAAGCTCGTGTGTTTTCCAGTCCTGCTGCGCAGTGCCTCCTAGGTGTACGAATTGTGAATCCTGAGAATCGTCTTTCAACCCTAGCCTCCCTCTCTTCTTTATATACGGCTCAGGGGCTCATCCTTGGCAACTTCCAAATCTGGTCGTGTCAGGATTTGGAAATACCATCATCTGCGCCTGGCGCACGGCATCTGCTTAGCGCAATTGGTTAGCGCACCGTTGTCGACTCTGCCGATTCTTCTGTTTGCGCCGCTAGCTCCGCAGGCTGTGTGATGCGCGTCCTAAACGCTGCCTGTTAGCGCGTATCCGACTTAGGCCCTTGTTTTGCCCTGAAATACAAAAACACTGGAAACCAGTAATCTTGTACATAAAATAATGCAAACAAGCATAGGGTTATGATCTAAATAATGCGTATAAATAGGCTCTATCAGTCATCTACATAGATTTCAGCAATGACGAGATCTGTCTTGGTTCTTTTTACAAAGAGAGTTTTGTCAATTCCTCCTCGTTCATAGCCATGTTTCTCCAGGTAGATGGTTAATCGCTCATATCAGGCTCTTGGTACTTGCTTAAGCCCGTACAAGGCTTTTTTGCAGCTTGTAAACATGATGGGGATAATGAGGGTCTTCGAATCCCTTTGGTTGAGCCACATACACTTCTTCTGACAGATCACCATTCAAGAAGGCACTCTTGACTTCCATTTGGTAGAGTTTGAAGCCAAGATGACATGACCAGGCCAGGAGAAGTCTGATGGCTTCTAATCGAGCAACAGGTGAGAATGTTTCTTCAAAATCCACTCCCTCAATCTGAGTGTACCCTTGTGCAACGAGTCTGACCTTATTCCTTGTAACGTTTCTGACGCGCGTCGTTGTGCGCGCCAAACTTGTATTTATATCTCCAAGCTTTTAGCTAGTGTAGCGGCAAGCAAGGGTCGAACCCAAGAGAACTGACTGTGAAGCGATTTCCTGTAAATATTGAACTAAAGAGGGTTTAAGTAAATGGTTGCAAAAACGAATGTAAGAAAAGTGTGAATGTCAATCGAGAGAAATATTCAGCTATGGAATTCAATAATGACTGTTATCATCGACTTCTAAAGATACGATCCTATTCAAACGTTTGGTCACTCCGACAAAGTAATAACCTAAAGTATCGCAGGAATTGCACTAGACTTGCGCAGGAAGTAGAGATTAAGCACTATGACTATGAAAAGTATCGGCGCAGACAATCCTCTATGAGTGTATTCCTTATCATCGACTCTAAACGTCTATAGTTTGGTTTACTGATGTTAGTGTCTGATCAAGGCTTCCTAACATGTGCGCATGTTCCGATCAAAGTTCATGAGCTATTAATTCTTAAGACTAGTCTAAACAGCTACGAATCCTGTCACAGTAGCAACTGATTATCCTAGCGTGTTACTCCTAGTTGTCACTGTCAAGCTATTCAACTAGTTTAACATATAACAAACAAGTGGCAAGAGTAAGATTGCGGTTCAAGGCTTCCCCTACTGACGTGGTATAATTTTGTACTCCAAATTCAGTGAATATGAAGTTCCAAGGCAGGTCAAAAACAATTTATAAACCGAAGTATTCCGGGTCGTCCAAGGAGTAAACTAAGCTTATGCACTACGCAAAGTCTAGTTTTGTTTAGCTAACTCGATCTGTGAATTGATATTGTGTAAATAATTGAATTAAGACAGGCAAGCTAAGGTTAAATGGCCAAATTTCAAGAAGATTCCAAGGTTGATTTCACTTGCCTAGTGTTTTCTAATAAAGTGACAAAGATGAATGGATGATTGAAGACTATAGAGGTTATGAATAGATCAATATTCTAAACTAGCTTTCGCTCAATTTTGATTATCAACCTATTACGGAAATCGAATCTCAATCTCTCAATATTCTAAACTAGCTTTCGCTCCTTCTCTGGTTCGTGCCCTAATCTCGCCTCCCAGCTCCTCTGGTTCGTGTTCTATCCAATCTCCCTTGTTTTCCTCTCTCGGTTCCCTTCAAATTCTATGAAAATATGCTGATCTGTCCGTATCGGTCGTATCAATACGGTCGATACGACCAATACTACCATATGCACTCGCTACGGTCGATACGACGCCAGCTGAAATCGAACAATCGACACGGTCGTATCGACCGTGTGGAACGTACCAATACGGGCGGTACGGGAGATACGGGCACTTTGACAATTTCTCGTCTCTTTTGCATGCAGTTGCCTCTACTTTACTCCCTATGGCTCCCTGAGCAGATTGGCCTTGAAACAAGAAAGAGAGAGTGTATAATGGTCATAATATTCCAAAAATGAACGAAAGCAACCAATAAACACAAGCGAGAATCGGTCTGGAATCCGACCGATCACCTACTCATGCAACCAGCTGTCAACCGTGTGCACAGAATTAATATAAGCAAACAAACTATGCATTAAGCACAAGTCTCAAAGGAAATACTCATAGAATCATGCCCAACCGATACCAAGCGTTTAGCTAGACATGCTAGTAGTAAAAATCATAGAAACAGTAAATAATATCTAAAGTATCCAAGAAAATAGCAACGAGCAAGTGCGTGCAGGTTGCAGAGTCTCGGCTGGCGCAGTCGGCTAGCGCAGGTCCTCGCAGCAGGCTCGTGTGTTTTTCTGTTCTGCCGCTCTCTCGTGTGCTGTGGTCCTCTCTTGGTGCTAGTGATGCTCTCTGATGCTCTTACAAACCCTAGCCTTCCTTTCTTTATATACTGCTCATGAGGCCCAACCTTGGCAAGTTCCAAATCTGGTGGTGTCAAGATTTGGAAACACCACTATTCTGCGCATGGCGCACTGCACATTGGTTAGCGCAATCGGTCTGCGCACCATAGTCGACTCTGCCACTATCTGTTTGCGCTGCTAGCTCCGCAGGCTGTGTGATGCGCGTCTTAAACGCTGCCTGTTAGCGCGTATCCGACTTAGGCCCTCGTTTCGCCCTGAAATACAAAAACACTGGAAACCAGTAATCTTGTACACAAAATAATGCAAACAGGCATAGGGTTAGGATCTAAATAGTGTGTATAAGTAGGCTATATCAAACCCCCCACACTTGCCCCTTGTTCGTCCCGAACAAGCACTCAAGCACGGATACAATTACCTCTCTGGAGTCTAGCGCACAGTCTTGCACTCTGGCGCGATCTGCACTACTATTCACCTTGCGCTGCTCTATCTCCTGCGCGCATCTGCCTTCAACAGTTTAATATAATTATTTCGAATTTCGTTACCTCTCAGCTGGGATGAAGATCATTTCGGATGGCTGGGAGATAGCTCTTCATAGGCTCCCGGTTGTCAGCTTTCACTCCGAGGACGGGTATATGGTTAGCAGCGCAAGCTTCTTCCGGTGCGTGATTCTTCCGCGCACTTCCTGGGAACTCAAGCCTTCTTGATGATTTTCTTGTGAACTTTGCGCAAGCTGGTACGTATTTGTGCGCATGTTGCTTCTTTTGTAGCGCATATCATCTGCTGGTGTCTTTCTTTTTTTTTGTACAGCTTTATCTATGGTTCCTGTGTTTCCCAGAACGGTTCCAGTCTCGGCCTCCGGATAACAACTATGGAACAACGCTCCGCTCTCCCTCCTTGGTCTATCTGCGCAGGTCAGCGCACGCATTTACACCCGCGCCCGCCTTCCCTCGCTCGACTTTCAGAGGAAAAGTGGTCTGTTTTCCCACCTCACCACGCTTTGGATATTCGCCTTCGGCATCTGCGTGACTGAGCGCGCTCTCTTGTTCCGAAGGTCGCGAAGCACCGGCCTCCACTAGCGCTCTTGACCATATACCTCGCCTTCGAAGCTCAAACGACTAACCGCCTCTCTAGAGCGTTTCTGTCAACTCCACATCCCTTGTATATCCCAACTAACAGGAGCAGAAAAAATGAAAAAAAATATGAATAGCGCAATATGAATAGCGCAATACAAGCTGAACAGTGTGCGCAACCCGCACACAAGCGCACTACTGCTACTATTTTCTTCAACTAAACTAAGCTACACTACAAAGCTCAAAAAAATGTGAAATGTAAATGTAACGCTCCCCCCCACACATAAACAGAGACGTGTCCCCACGACTCAAGCTCAAGCGCACGGAGAGCGTACACATGCATGCAAGCAAAACAAAGAATATAAGAAAGAAGAACATATAGTCAGCGCAGCACAATATAGCAAGGGGTCACAAAGTATTCAGCATAATATTCAGCATAATATAGCAACATATAGCAACAGTTTTCAAAAAGATAGAAAAGAAACCACCCGAAAGAAATGCGCGCCCCACTGCAGCCCTAGATGTTCTCGGAGCTGGACTCAGCCACTGATCCGTGCGCCTCCTCATCTGAAGAATCAGTCACATACTCGGTGCTGGAGGCTGGCGGCACTACAGAAATGGCGGCGGGCTGAGCCACGAGGTCGTCCTCTGAGATAGGATCCCATAGTGAATCTGAGCTGGAACTTATGATGGGATCGGCTTCAGGGGACCTCTGAATAAAAAGCTGTGTAGGGGGAGCTGCAGGTGCTGGTACTGGGTCTATTGCTAGGGTGGGCTCTGCTGCTGGGGCTGGTTGCTGTGCGCACCAGGGACTGGGTAGGAGGGCTGGCTGGCTGGCGCGACTCGCTGGGGGATCCTGGGGGCGGCCTACGCAGGCTGAGGAGAGGGGGAATAGCATCTCCAAATCTCCACCCTGATGGTGGGCTCATGCTCAAATCTGCCCCCTCGGGCGCTAAATATTCGAGCACGCGCATGACGTTGAACATCATGCGCTGCTCATCTGGTACCTCCTCAGGCGCCTCTTCTGCCTCCGTCCTGGGGCGCTTTCCTTATGCACGCGGGGAGAATCCTCAATGGAAATGGTAACTGGCTCCCCCTGCGGTGCACTGGCCCTCCGGCGCGCTCCAGTCTGCGCACGAGTCCTCATGCGCCTGACTGGAGGCGCAACTTGTTCTGGGCCTCGTCCATCTCCATTTCCTCCGCAGCCTCCTCTGCTTGCGCGCTGCTTTCTGCTCGCTGCCTCGGCGCTCTGGCCGGCTGCAGCCGGTAGCACCATTCCAATGTACAATCTTCTCTCATGGCTACCGCTCTTATCTGTAGCATATGGGTGCGGTCCAAGGGAACAGCCGGCACCACTGTGTGCTCGGGTACCTCAGGCCCTCCATGCAACGCACGCAACAGGTGCGTGATCATCCCTCCACAAGTCAGCGGCCCCTTCGTGCTGACCCGACACCAATGGATCACCATGTTCAAGACAAACAACACCTTCTTCCCGTAGTAAAAACCCTTCAAAATCTCCATGTCCAGTAAGCTGATCTTGGGTGCACCATTGAAGCGCCCGATGATGGCATAGGCGACCATGCGCCATAGGTAGAACATCCACGGGTCGCGCAGCTCGCGTCCTCGGCTGCGCCCCGCGGCAAAAACTGGGCCGGTCGCCATCTCGCGCCACGCCTCTTGATTCGTGTGCGTGTCTATGTCCGCTTCACGCACCTTTGCGCACCTCAGCGTGCGCTTCAGCCTCTTAGCCGAGGCAATGTACAAGACTCCTCTGTGCCGGTACCTTATCTCTAGATCAGCCGGCTCTAGCGACGCCAAAAACTCGCAGGTATCTTCCTTATCCGGTGCGCTGTTGATGTCCAACAACGCCTCCCAGCCCGCCAGCGCGAGCTTTTCCATAATGAGGTCCTCCATTCCGACCTCTCGCAGGAACTCCCTGCTGATGTACGGAGTCCCGTACATCTCCAGCCTCATGAAGGCTTCATACTTGCTGGCGAATGAAGCTGGGGTCGCTTGATCCTCGACAGGCTGCATTGTGCGCTAGGGTTCCTCCGGTCAACTGGGTCAACGCTCCTCGAATGCTCAAAAAAAAGAAACAAACTCTGCCAAATGCCCTGAAACTTTCACCAATTGATCGCCTACTTCCCGCCTACAAAACCCCCTAACCAAAACTCCCAATGGTGCAGGCTAGCCAAGTGCGATTTCAGATCTAGGGCACTCCTCTTATCGCACAAACCCTAACTCAATCGGCTCAAATCTGAGGGGAAGGTTACCTGGTGAGTGTGCGACTGTATGCTCCTCAAGTCTCTCTAAACGGAAGCTCGGTTGAGTGCCGGACGGAGAGCGGATGCTGAGGGCGGGAGCTTCTTGCAACGGTCGAGTGTGAAAAGTGCTGAAATTTTTCTAGGTACTGCCCTTATATACCCCTGTGTCTGGCGCATCTGTCCTGCGCATTGAAGTGCGCACTGACCTGCACATTGCTGCTCGACTAAAAACTACCAAGTCCTAAACTAGCTAAAAAAACACTAGAGAACTAAAAGTAAGACATGTAAAAGTGAAACGTGTCGGGTTACCTCCCGACAAGTGCCTTTGTTTAACGTCGTTGGCTCGACTGTACCTCGTTACTTGCGTGAAAGTGTGCCAGCGACCTCCCCCACTCTTGCTTCTGAGTGACCCCGCGCTCGTGCGTGTGTTGCGTTCTTCTTGTTCCTGCGCAAAGGATCGGAAGATAGGTCAGCATGGTCAAAAGTGTGTGATAAATCATAAGTAACGAGGTTAGGTAAAGAGGAAGAAGAAATATGAGCAATAGTTCCCAGTTCTCCCTCTGGTGCATCTGGCGGTGACTCTGGCGCAGCAACCTGCGCATCTGCTATCTCTGGCTCTGCCAATTCAAATTCGCGCGCTGTGCCATCCCAAGGTTCTCCTAAATACTTTTTGACTCTCTGCCCATTGACCTGAAAACGATGCCGGTGCTCGTTTTCTAACTCGATTGTTCCGTAGGGGAAAACCTTGGTAACCGTGTATGGTCCCGTCCATTTGTTGCACAGCTTCCCAGGCATGAGCTTTAGGCGCGAGGAGAATAATAGTACCTGGTCTCCTGGCTCAAAAGTGCGTCTGAGGATATTTTTGTCATGAAATGCCTTTGTGCGCGCCTTGTAATCGCGCAGTCCCTCATATGCATCCAGGCGCAGCTCTTCTAATTCGCTTAGCTCAAATGCGCGCTCCTTACCGGCCTCGTCTAGGTTCAGGTTGCAAACGCGCAACGCCCAGTATGCTTTGTGCTCCAACTCCACTGGTAGGTGGCACGCTTTTCCATAAACCAACCGAAACGGTGAAGTCCCAATTGGTGTCTTATGTGCTGTTCGGTATGCCCATAGCGCATCATCAAGGCGCTGGCTCCAGTCTTTGCGCGACGGTCTCACAGTTTTCTCCAGGATGCGCTTGATCTCTCTGTTGGAAACCTCGGCCTGGCCATTCGTCTGAGGGTGGTAAGCGGTGGACGTCTTGTGGCGCACTCCATAATGCTTGAACACCTGCGCCACAATCCTGTTGCAAAAATGCGTCCCCTGGTCGCTGATGATTGCCTTAGGCACACCGTACCTGCAAAATATATTAGTCCTCAAAAAGTCAGCGACCGTCTTACCATCATCCTTCCGGGTAGCCTTGGCCTCAACCCATTTGGAGACATAATCAACCGCGTCTAATATATACTCATATCCGGAAGATGGAGGAAATGGCCCCATGAAGTCAATCCCCCAAATGTCGAATACTTCATCCACTAGAATTGGCGTCTGCGGCATCTCATTGCGTGCGGATATGCCTCCTGTGCGCTGGCACCTGTCACAGTTTCTGCAGTAGTTATACGAGTCACTAAACAGGTGCGGCCAATAAAATCCGCAATCCAGGATCTTCCTGCTCGTGCGCTTTGGACCAAAGTGTCCTCCACATGCGTGCGCATGACAAAACATCAAAACAGAGTTAATTTCATGGTCAGGCATGCAGCGCCTCAAAATCTGATCAGGTCCTATTCTGAGCATAGACGGATCGTCCCAAATGTAATGCTTGGACTCATGTTTTAATCTCATGCATTGGGTTTTAGTGAAATGAGGAGGAAACGTACCTGTGACCAGGTAATTTGCAATGTGCGTATACCATGGTACCTTACCTGTTAGCGCCATCAGATGCTCGTCAGGGAATGTCTCCGTGATCTGCCCTGGCTCCTCTGCTTTCACGATCCTGCTCAGGTTGTCCGCGACTGTGTTCTCTATGCCCTTCGTATCTTTGATTTCCAAGTCGAATTCCTGAAGTAGAAGCACCCAGCGCATCAGGCGCGGCTTAGTCTCCTTCTTGGACATCAGGTAACGGATTGCTGCGTGGTCTGTGTAGACGATGACTCTGGCGCCTAGAACATATGCGCGGAACTTCTCCAGTGCAAACACAATTGCCAGAAGTTCCTTTTCCGTGGTGGTGTAGTTCCTCTGCGCAGCGTCCAGTGTGTGCGATGAATAATAAATGGCGTGCGGCTTCTTGTCCACTCGTTGTCCCAGGACTGCACCTACTGCATAGTCGCTTGCATCGCACATGAGCTCAAAAGGCAGGTTCCAGTCTGGCGCGCGCATCACTGGCGCACTTGTCAGCGCTTCCTTCAGCTTATCAAAAGCGGCCCTGCACTCATCAGTAAATTCGAAACACACATCCTTTTGCAAGAGGTTAGACAGGGGTATACAAATCTTAGAGAAATCTTTTATGAAACGCCTGTAAAACCCAGCATGCCCAAGGAATGATTTCACATCGCGCACGTTAGTGGCATAAGGCAGATTGGAAATAAAATCTATCTTGGCCTTATCTACCTTGATCCCCTCCTTTGAGATAATATGTCCTAGTACTACACCATGCGTTACCATGAAATGACATTTTTCATAATTGAGCACTAGGTTCCTTGAAATGCAGCGCGCTAAGACCTTATCAAGATGAGTTAAGCATGCGTCAAAGGTACCTCCGTACACAGTAAAATCATCCATGAACACTTCTATGCATATACCAATCATATCAGAAAAGATGCTCATGACTAGACGTTGGAACGTACCTGGCGCGTTACACAGCCCAAATGACATGCGCCGAAACGCAAACGTACCGAATGGGTAGGTAAACGTGGTCTTCTCTTGATCTTCCGCAGCTATGGGTATCTGATTGTACCCTGAATATCCGTCCAAGAAATAAAAGTAGGGCTTCCCCGCTAATCGATCTAGCATCTGGTCCATGAAGGGTAGCGGGAAATGGTCCTTGCGCGTGACTGCGTTAAGCTTCCTGTAGTCGATGCACATGCGCCATCCAGTTTGTATGCGCTTGGGAACTAGCTCGCCCTGCGCATTCTCCTCTACTGTGATTCCTCCTTTCTTTGGCACAACGTGCACTGGACTTACCCATTTGCTGTCCGAGATTGGGTAAATGACTCCTGCGTCAAGCAGCTTCAGGATCTCTTTCTGCACCACCTCCATCATATTCGGATTCAATCTGCGTTGAGGCTCCCTTGATGGTTTGGCACTATCTTCCAATAGAATCCTATGCATGCATACGTCCGGGCTCACTCCGCGCAGGTCAGCAAGTGTCCATCCTATAGCGCGCTGGTTCTTGCGCAGCACCTGCTGTAATCGCGCCTCCTGCTCCTCTTCCAATCCTTTCTTTATGATTACTGGCGGGGTGTCCTCATTTCCCAAGAATATGTACTTGAGGTGCTCTGGGAGTTGCTTCAGCTCGACCTTGGGTGCCTGTTCAATAGAGGGCAAGATCTTATTGGCAGTGCAGACATTAACTATATCATGTACCTGTCTGGATGCTGGTTCAGCACTGCTCAGCTCATCCTCTTGCGCCTCCAACTCTGCCTGTGCCAGTGTTTCAGGTTCTTCTGCTGCGCTCGCACATTGCGCATCTGCAACCAAGTCATCTATGCTGTCCATCGCGTGCACTGTGGCGTCCTCATGAGGGTGCTGCATCCCTTTGAATATGTTAAAATGAATCTCCTCGCCATCAACCTCCATAGAGAGCGTGCCCCTCCACACGTCTATCTTTGTGCGCGCTGTCATCAGAAATGGTCTGCCCAGTAGGATCTGCGCACTGCCTTTGCTCGACTCACCCTCCATTTCTAGGACATAGAAATCTGCTGGGAACACCAGCTCTCCTACTCCGACTAGGATGTCCTCGATCATGCCCGTCGGTTGCTTGCACGACCGATCTGCTAGCTGAATGGTGAGACCTGCAGGCTTTAGTGGTCCAAGGCGCAATGACGCATATAGGGAATAGGGCAGCACATTTATAGATGCGCCTAAGTCAATCATGCAATTGTTCACTGTGGTCTTACCTAAAGTGCATGGGATGGTGAACGTACCTGGATCCCGGCATTTAGGTGGTACCTTATGCTGCACGATCGCTGAGGCCTGCGCATTTAGCATTACCTGTGCGCACTCGCCTTTCCTCCTCTTGTTTGTGCACAGCTCCTTTAAAAATTTGGCGTACCTAGGTATCTGCCGAACTGCTTCAATAAGGGGAATGTTTATTTCCACCTTACTGAATAACTCGTAGAGCTCCTTATCAAGCGCTTCCTTCCTAGCCGATGGTGCCTGTACAGGGAAAGGTGCAGGTACGTTAGTACGATTCATGCCTTTGTCTTTTGATTGCGCCATACCTGGCACCTCGCCCTGCTGGCTTCTGGCTGGCGCTTCGGGTTGCGCATCTGGCTCTGGTGGATCTAGAACTTGCGCAACTGGTTGCGCGGGCGCCTTTGCGATCTGCTCTGTTCCTACCGTGCGCCCAGTTCTGAGTGTTACTTCGTTGACTCCTCCCTTGGGGTTCTGGATCACTTGCAAAGGCAGGTTGCCATCGCTCTTTATCAGCTCATACACCGTGGTAGCGATCTGTGATAGCTCCTTCTCAATGGACTCGAACCTCTTGTCATACTTCTCATCATTTTTGCGCACTGTGTCTCCTAGCTGCCCCACGATATCTTCTAAGGATCGCCTCGGTTGCTGGTTGTTCTGTGCTGGTGCGTCAATGCGGTGGATTGTAGGGCGCAGCTTGTTGCGTCTGCTGTGGTGCGCGCTGATCCGTGGACTGCCTCTGGAAATTGTTTTCCTCCTTCCATCTGAACCCATTTGCGGCTAGTCCAAAACGCGGATGATTCTGCCTCTGTGGCCCTCTATTATCCCATCCTCCAAGAGCATTGACATCTTCTGATTCCTCGAAAAGTGTGGGACATGCGTAGGTTTTGTGCTCAGTGGATGTGCAGAACTCGCATACCTTTGGCGCAGCTGGTTGCGCTCCCTGCGCATGCATCAACTTCTGCAGCATGAACTTCATTTCCTTTATCTCAGCGCTTGTTTCTACCTGATGCACAGAAGGAGCACGACTATTTTCAAGTGTTAGCTGATGTCTTACCTGGCCAGCGGAGTCTTCTATCAGCTGCCACGCGTCCTCTGGGTACATGTTGCAAATGTCGCCTCCTGCGCATGCATTCAATAATCTCAGCTCCATGGGCAGCAATCCATTTAGGAAATTCTCTATCAGCACATTCTGGAGCAGGCCGTGATTGTAGCAGTTGGCCTCCACCTCCCTGAAACGCTCGTAATACTCTGACAGCGACTCTCCTGCGCTCTGCCTAGGTGCGGCCAGCTCCCTCCTGAGTAGCGCGATCTTTGCTGCGGGATAGAACTTGTCCAGGAACTTCTTCTACAGCTGCTCCCATGTGTGAATTGATCCTGCTGGTAAGTTCATCAGCCAATGCCTGGCCGTGTCACACAATGAAAATGGGAACGCTTTCATCTTCAGTGCTTCGTCGCTCTCCCCTTCGGCCTTCATGTTCTCGCAAATGACTAGGAATTCTCGCACATGCTTGACTGGCTTCTTGTTGTTCATCCCGTGGAACTTGGGCATGTGATGAATGAGCGAGCTCCTTAGTTCAAAATGACCGTCTAGTGGAAGCACAATGCACCATGGCTGGTTAACCGTGATTGGGACTGACATCTCGCGCACTGTTTTGCGTCGCGCGGCTTGCCGCGCGGGTGGCGCATTATACAGTTCAGCGGCCATCCTTGCTTCAACTTCGCGCTGCACTTCCTCTCTGAACAGGGCTGCGCGGTTATGTGCCCTCGCATCCTCTTGGGTTCTGTCCCCTAAGTTGTCTACAACGACACTGTTATCCTCCATAACCTGTTCTAAATCTCAAAGAAAACGAAATTAAAAGAAAACTAAGTTGTTGCATCTGTCAGTGCGCAACTGAAATCTGCGCAGCGCAACTGTTTCAAGGTTGCCCAGGCTGATGTTGATTGCGCGCTGTCAGAAACAACAACGAGAATAAAGCAAACAGAAATAACTAACTACTGTAAAAGAAAACTTAAGCTAATTAAACCTTATCTGTGTTGTTCCCCGGCAACGGCGCCAAAATTTTCTACGCGCGTCGTTGTGCGCGTCAAATTTATTCCTTCCTTCTCCACTTAGTATAGCGGCTAAGTCAGGGTCGAATCCACAGGGAGAAAGTAGATTAGCTTTAACTAGTAACCTGCACTTACGAAAATTGGGGGTGTGAGTGATTGGGTTGCGCAAGTGCGCGAGTAAACAGTAGTAAACGCAGGAATTGCACTAGACGTGCGCAGGCAGTAGAGATTAAGCACTATGACTATGAAAAGTATCGGCGCAGACAATCCTCTATGAGTGTATTCCTTATCATCGACTCTAAACGTCTATAGTTTGGTTTACTGATGTTAGTGTCCGATCAAGGCTTCCTAACATGTGCGCATGTTCCGATCAAAGTTCATGAGCTATTAATTCTTAAGACTAGTCTAAATAGCTACGAATCCTGTCACAGTAGCAACTGATTATCCTAGCGCGTTACTCCTAGTTGTCACCGTCAAGCTATTCAACTAGTTTAACATATAACAAACAAGTGGCAAGAGTACGATTGCGGTTCAAGGCTTCCCCTACTCATGCAACTAGCTGTCAACCGTGTGCACAGAATTAATATAAGCAAACAAACTATGCATTAAGCACAAGTCTCAAAGGAAATACTCATAGAATCATGCCCAACCGATACCAAGCGTTTAGCTAGACATGCTAGTAGTAAACATCATAGAAACAGTAAATAATATCTAAAGTATCCAAGAAAACAGCAACGAGCAGGTGCGTGCAGGTTGCAGAGTCTCGGCTGGCGCAGTCGGCTAGCGCAGGTCCTCGCAGCAGGCTCGTGTGTTTTTCTGTTCTGCCGCTCTCTCGTGTGCTGTGGTCCTCTTTTGGTGCTAGTGATGCTCTCTGATGCTCTTACAAACCCTAGCCTTCCTTTCTTTATATACTGCTCATGAGGCCCAACCTTGGCAAGTTCCAAATCTGGTGGTGTCAAGATTTGGAAACACCACTATTCTGCGCATGGCGCACTGCACATTGGTTAGCGCAATCGGTCTGCGCACCGTAGTCGACTCTGCCACTATCTGTTTGCGCTGTTAGCTTTGCAGGCTGTGTGATGCGCGTCTTAAACGCTGCCTGTTAGCGCGTATCCGACTTAGGCCCTTGTTTCACCCTGAAATACAAAAACACTAGAAACCAGTAATCTTGTACACAAAATAATGCAAACAAGCATAGGATTAGGATCTAAATAGTGTGTATACGTAGGCTCTATCAAAGGATCTTCAGGAGATTCTGACGGGCCAAGGTGAAAGGACAGTTTCTCTTAATGTGTCCACTCTGACCACATTTGTAACACCTTTGATACCTGCAAAAGGTCTCTCTTCCTGTAGTGTGGAGATGATGCAGGGTTGTTATAGCAGATACTTGTTCACATTTCTGCGCCTCTTTCTTACCACTTTCCGAGCGCATCTAGACCTGGCCATGTGACATTCATCTCCGCTGAGATCAGTGTCCTCTTCACTCCAGTTTGCTGACATAGAGTTGTTGTTTCTCTGATTTGAATTTGACAATGGTTGGCTGGTACAATCATCCTTTCGATGAACATATCCCTCACAATTCTAGCACTGGATCCCTTTCCTTCTTTCTTTCTTTTGTTCTTCCTCTTCGGCAGGTTCTTTTGCTTTTCTCTAATTTCCTCCACCTCTTCTGGATTGTCTTCGTGAGAATGGGCTTTGTCCAGATCTTGACTCCATGTTCTTCAAGAACTTCCCCAGATTTTTCACTAGTAAATTCAGTTGATCATCAGCTGAGGGCTTCTTCTCTTCTGTTTCGGCTTTCAATTCAACATTCTTATCTTTAGGAGAGGGCTCTTCTTTAATCAACTTCATCTCAAACTGTTTGAGGGATCCAATCAATTCTTCCAGCCTCATGTCCCGGACATTCTGAGCTTCTTCAATGGCTGTCACCTTCATGTCAAATCTAGATGGTAATGATCTAAGGACCTTCCTGACTAGCTTTTCTTCAGGGATAGGTTCTCGAAGAGCATGAGCTTCATTTGACAGGTCACACAGCTTGGCATTGAATTCTGTGATGGTTTCCTCCTGCATTTTCAGACATTCAAACTGTGAAGTAATCATCTGCATTCTGGATATCTTCACTTTGTCAGTCCCTCATGAGCAACTTCCAATATCTCCCAAGCTTGCTTTGCAATGTCACAGTTGGATATTAATCTGAAGTTGTTGGCATCCACAGCAGCAAAGATTGCATTTAGGGCTTTTGAATTGCAATTTGCTGTGGCATCCTCTTCTGCTGTCCACTTCTCCTCAGGTTTCTTCTGAGTGACTTCTTTATCATCAGTGGCTTTAGGAGGATCCCATTCTGTCACCATAGCTTTCCACACTTTCTCATCAATGGCCTTGAGGAAGGCCTTCATCCTAGCCTTCCCGTAGCCATAGTTGCTTTCTTCTAGCAGTGGAGGGTGGCTTGTGCTTTGTCCTTCCTTCATTGTCTTGCTCTTCTCAGCTAGGTGCATAGGATCTTGACTCTGTATGTTGAGCTCCGGCTCTGATACCATTTGTAGCACCTCTGAAATGCAGACTGTGAACAAGCAGTTGCTACAGCACATGCTTGTACACCAGATTCTAAAGCAACAAGACACGTCAAGGAACACTAATTTGTTCACCCAGTTCGGCCAACTACCTGCGTCTGGGGAGGACTGTACTCCAGTCCTCAATCCACTAATCTCGAAGGTCTCAAAGTACACTAGGTTACAATCTCCACGCAACCTATGCTACTCAACCTCAAGTGGAACCAAGATCACAATCAGAACAAGCTCCTACACTGATATCAATCTAGAATAGCTACTGTCTCCACAAACTCAGCCTATTCTAATTAATACTCAGTCACTGCAGGTTTGCTATAGCATCTACTGTAGCACACAGCTGATGCACAATCTGTCCGCGTCGCTCCTAAGCCTTTCGCTTAGCCGATCGAACACTTCCTCGAGCGCTGCACACTGTGGAAAACTCCCCCTCACTCAGTGACCACCTGTCACTAGCGAGAATAGCTGACCAGACACTTGACCGAGTCGCACACTCGTCAGTTCTTCCGCGGCTTCCCTTGATCAACAAACAAGCACTCGCTGCTCTGAATTGGCTTCCAGATCAAGCAGTGATCAGACTCTGCAAGTCTTGGTCACCCTCAGTACAATCACATAGCTCCACGCACCTGCGGTGCTCTCGGTGATGGTCGAAGCTCTTTGCACTTGAATTCTTTCCTCTCGGAATTCTGTGTATGCTCTCGTGTTTTCTCTCTTAGCTTCGATCATCTTCAACTCTCTGAAGGACCTTTTTTAAATAGGAACATCCAATTCCATCATTCACATTTTTACCAATTTCCTCCAAACAACAATATCTCCTAATTTGTTGCAAATCTAATCTCCTCCAATCAAATCTTTTCCACCAACTGGGAATCTCCACTGGAATATTCTCTGCTGAATACTTAGAAATTCCTCTGATGCTCTTTGATGAACTGCCAAGCCCTTTTTCCAAAGATCCAGGTTGCTGCTGACGGACAGATGCTACAACTCCCTGAACTAGCTCCTGCTATAACAACACCTTGTTCAGCTGCTTGTTCACTTGTGCTGGTTTTGTCAAACACTGTCATACTGCCTCATCACTCACAAATCCTACTCGCACTGAATATAGTTTGCTAAGTAAGTAGTTCTTATCAACTCTGATAAGCGGACAAATAACCTTATATTTGTCCATATTTTTCCCCTTACTTCTTGTTTGTTCCGCTTTTTTATAAAGTCATTTGACGCTTTCTTTGTTCATTTCAGGTTTAAAATATGTATTGCACAATATGAAGTGGCTTGAAGAAAATCTGTATGATTTTCGATCGATCAAGATAAAAAACGGCAAGATTGGGGAAGCTGCAAAAGTGATTAGGGCGAATCAAAAAGTGATTCGCCCACCAACTTGTCCGAATCACCCTCAGCTACACGAATTAACTTGACTCGGAGAGAACTTGACTGGTTTGACTGTATCACATATGAGGTTGACCGAATCAAAAAGTGATTCGGCCACGGAAGAAGCGAGCTTCCCGAATCAGTTTAGCTCTACAAGGATCTTGACCGAATCAAATAAAGTTTGACCGAATCAGAAAGTTATTCGGCCAGAAAAAATCAATTCGCCCAAGCAGAAACGCCACTGAGTATATGATTCGGCCGAATAGAAAGTGATTCACCTAGGAGGTCCCCGAATCATCTTAGCTCCATAAGGATGTTTGACCGAATCAAATGAGGTTGTCCGAATCAGAAAGTGATTCGGCCAGCCCTAAACAGCTCTGAATATTTGATTCAGACACTCTGTTCGAATCAGTTCATTAAGGCTTGCCCGAATCAAGTGATTCGGGCACTGCGGGTAAATTTTGGAAATTTTAAAAGGGTATAAATAGAATGAGATGTAAAATTAGAAGTAGATCTTCCCAGAACAAAAACCCTAACGAATTCTCCGGAAAACTTGAAGAATTGTCAAGGATTGGAGGAAGACTTACGCAATTGGAGAATCTACATGAACCTTCTACTCAACCACTACTTGGCATCCAATTGGTGAACAATTTCAATTAAATATCATGTTTTGTTTCAAACTCACCATGAGTGAGTAGTCCCATTATAGTTGGGATCCTTATGGATCTCTTAGGTTTGATTGTAATGCAAGACCTGTCTTTTTATCTATATGAATGAAGTTTTGTTGAAAATTCTCATGCTTTCTCTTCATATTAATTTTGTGCACACCAAGTGTTTGACGAAACGCATGAATGAGTGCGAATTGGTAGAACACCTAGGGATGGAATGAGAGTTGAACCTAAGTTGTTTAGAAGATTCAGCATGCTTATTTTAGGCTTCGTTTGTGTGCGAGAGTGACATACGCATTCCACTAGGCTAAGTATTGAGCGACTTTAGTTAACTATCAATAGACCGAGAGGTTGAGATTAGGAGACTTTTGTTCTACGCGGTTCAATAGAGCGAGAGTTTGAGAACCATACTATTTAGGTATTATTCCAATTTTAGAGAAGGAGCGAGAGTTGAATTTAGAATGTGTGATACCTTAGTCTAGAACCATCACTCGAATTTACTCATGATTTAGACAAGTTTCGTGTTGCTAATCGCATGACCTAGGGGTGAAGTAGGATTCCCACTACGCTTTCTCTATTATCTTCTCTTAGATCATATTTCATCTTGTCTTTAGTATTCACTAGAGATACCTCACTCAGAGGAAAAACCCTTTTTATTTAGTAGACTTGCATTAGGCATTACTAGCTAGCTTCAGACTAATCTAGGCTTTTCTCTTGGGTTCGACTCGAGGTCACTCGGATTATAAATATTGTTTGAACACCGTGATTGTACTAGTAACTTTACTGAAATTGACAGCGTCTCAGTTAGGCAGATTTGTGAACAACCAGTTGCTGCAGCACACTCTTGTTCACTCGGAAATTGTCTCAGCAAACAATGAACAAGACAGAAATTTGTTCACCCAGTTCGGCCAACTGCCTACGTCTGGGGAGGACTATTCTCCAGTCCTCAATCCACTAAACATGAAGGTCTCCAAGTACACTCGGTTACAACTCCACGCAACCTATGCTACTCAACCTTGTGTGGATCACTTGACACAATCAGAACAAGCTCTGACTTGTGTCCGCACACCCTCTACAAATGTCAATCTAGAATAGCTACAGACTTCTCAAGACTCAGCCTATTCTAAACTACACTCACTCAGCAGGGTAGCTGTAGCAACTGCTGTAACACACAGCTGAAGCACAATTGTCCTCGTCGCTCCAAAGCCTTCTGCCGAGCCGTTCGAACGATTCCACGAGCGATGCACGCTCTGGAATACTCCCCCTCACTCAGTGACCACCTGCCACTAGCGAGAACCACCGCTTAGACACTTGACCGAGCCACACACCCGTCAGTTCCTCCGCGGCTGCCCTTGATCAACCAACAAGCACTACTGCTCTAAATTGGCTTCCAGATCAAGCTCGAATCAGACTCTGCAAGTCCTGATTCCCTTCTGCTTCTGTCACCACAGCTCTGCGCTCACGCTCTGCTCTCGGGTGATGATCGAAGAAATCGTCCGTCACACACCAAAATTGCTCTCTGAATTCTGTGTATGCACTCGTGTATCCCTCAGCTTCGATCAACCTCTCAGCTCTGAACCCCTCTCACTTAAATAGCAGCACCAGCTTTAAGCAAGACCAGAATTAAGCAATGTCCCAAAAAGAACAATTATCTCCTAAAATCTAAGAGATTAGATTTGATCTTTATCTTCAATACAAATCTCCTTCTCTGGCTAGGAAACCTCACTGGAAAATTCTCCACAGCATTTCAGAAATTCTTCTGATGATCTCCGTAGCGATCCCAGCCCTTCTAGACAAGCCCAGGTTGTTGCTGCTTCTCGGTCAGATGATGCAGCCACTTGAACAAGCTCCTGCTATAGCATCCCCTGCTGCAGCTGCTGCTTGTTCACATGTGCTGTAGCAGCTCCTTGTTCACTTGTGCTGGTTTTGTCAACCACTGCCATACTACATCATCAATCTCTCCCTTGGCATTTTGACAAAACCCTACAGAGAATTGTTTGCAGAATTTAATTTCTTATCCTCCCTTTCTTCTCCTTATCGTCTTCTCCCCCTTTTCTGGAATAAATGACAAGGGGGGGGGGGGGGGGGGCTCCTAGCGCCCTATGGAGGTAGCACACAGAGCCCCAGAGAGGCCCTCAGGTCTTCGAACCGGACTGCATCCAGAGCTTTCGTGAAGATATCAGCAAGTTGTTTGGCGGTCACCACATGTTGTAGCACAATGATATTCTTTTCTACTAGATCACGGATGAAGTGATGACGAATGTCAATGTGCTTGGTTCTGCTGTGCTGAACCGGATTCTTAGATATGCTGATGGCACTCATGTTGTCACAGTAGAGAGTCATTTCATCTTGATCAAGCCCATACTCACTCAGCATTTGCTTCATCCACAACATTTGTGCACAGCAGCTCCCAGCAGCTCTGTATTCAGCCTCGGCAGTGGATAGAGAAATGCTGTTTTGCTTTCTACTGAACCAAGACACCAGGTTATTTCCTAGGGAGAAGCATCCTCCCGAAGTTCTCTTCCTGTCCTCTGAGCATCCTGCCCACTCCGCATCACTGTATCCTACCAGATTAGCATTTGTGCCCTTAGTATACCATAAGCCATAGTGCACAGTTCCTCCAACATACCGAATGATGCGCTTGACCAACTGCAAATGACTATCTTTGGGACAAGCTTGAAATCTGGCACAGACTCCTACTGCAAAGGAAATGTCGGGGCGGCTGGCAGTCAGATATAGCAAACTCCCAATCATGCTTCTGTAGATAGTCTGACACACTTCCATTCCGTGCTCATCTGCTGGAATTTCTGCACAAGATTCTTGCTGTATTTGCTTTAAGCAATAAAGATGCCATCTTCTTTCTGGGTAATCTCCAGGCCAAGAAAGTATGACAGTTCTCATACCATGCTCATTTGAAATTCTTGCTGCATGTGATTCACAAACTGCTTCACCAGGTGCTGAGACTTTGATCCAAAGACAATATCATCCACATAGATTTGAGCAATGATCACATCTGACTGAGTTCTTTTGAAAAATAGAGTTTTGTCAGCTCCCCCTCGTTTGTAGCCATGTTTTTCAAGGAACACTGTCAGCCTCTCATACCATGCCCGAGGAGCCTGTTTCAGTCAATATAAGGCTTTCTTCAACTTATATACATTCTCTGGGTGATGAGGATCTTCAAAACCTTTTGGCTGAGAAACATATACTTCTTCAGAGAGGTCTCCATTCAGGAACGCACTTTTGACATCCATTTGATATAGTTTAAACCCCAGGAAACAAGACATTGCTAGAAGAAGTCTGATGGCCTCCAGGCGAGCAACTGGAGCAAACTTTTCTTCAAAGTCTAGACCCTCAATCTGGGAATATCCCTGGGCAACCAGTCTGGCTTTATTTCTTGTAATGTTTCCCTTTTCATCAGTTTTGTTTTTGAACACCCACTTTGTGCCTATAATATTTACTCCATTTGGTCTGTCCACCAGATCCCAAACATCGTGTCTTTCAAACTCTGCCAATTCTTCTTGCATCGCCATTATCCAGAATTCATCACTCATGGCTTCCTTGAAGTTCTTAGGTTCAATGCTGGACATAAAACATGTATTGAGGTAAGCATGGCTTCTGGTTCTTCTTCTTTCTGCCCGATCTCCAATTACATTTGTCAGGGGATGATTCTTCTGAATCTTCTTCGGAGGCTGCCTTGAAGGAGGATCAGAAGTCTCGGAGTTCACATCTTCAGACATGCTTTCTAATTGTATATCTGGATTTTCTGCTTCAGCACTTGCTGTAGCATCTTCTGGAGCCACAACTTGTTCACTTCTGTTCTGACTGACAGACACCTCTTCAAGATCAGAATCTTCATCATCAGTGGCAGTATCAGAGGGACGGACTTCTTCAGCATCGTTGACAACAACATTTATGGATTCCATTACTGTATTTGTCCGCTGGTTATATACTCGATAAGCCCTGCTGTTTGTTGAATAACCCAAGAACAATCCAGGATCACTCTTTGGGTCAAGTTTCTTCCTGTACTCCCGATCTCTAAGAATAAAGCAGTCACTTCCAAAGACGTGAAAGTATTTAACTGTGGGCTTCTTCTGATTCCAGAGCTCATAGCAGGTCTGGTTGGTTCCTCTCCGTAAGGTGACTCTATTGATGATGTAACATGCGGTGTTCATGGCCTCTGCCCAGAATCTCAGGGGAACCCTCTTAGCATGAATCATGACTCTGGCCATTTCTTGGATTGTTCGATTCTTTCGTTCCACTACACCATTCTGCTGAGGGGTAATGGGAGAGGAGTACTGATGTGAGATACCCCTTTGACGACAGAAATCATCCATAGCTTCGTTTTCAAATTCCCTGCCATGATCACTGCGAATGCTGCTGATTCTGAGATTTTTCTCTTGCTCTAGCCGAGACACCAGTGACACAATAACTCTCACAGTATCTGATTTTTCTCTGATAAAATCTATCCAGGTGAATCTGGAGTAGTCATCAACACAGACAAATGCATACCTCTTTCTGCCCAGACTCTCGACTTCCATTGGTCCCATCAGGTCCATGTGAATCAACTGTAGATGCCTGGTAGTACCTATATCTTTAACTCTTGGATGTGAAGCCTTCTTTTGTTTCCCAATCTGACAATCTCCACAGATAGAGTCTGTCTCCCCTTTTAACAGAGGTATTCCTCTGACTAGCCCTCCTGTTGCAATTCTCTTCAGAGTTCTCAGGTAAACATGCCCCATCCTTCTGTGCCATAGAATCATTCCCTCGGCCTTTGTCAGCATACATTTCGGAACCAGTGAGTTTGAACTCACATTGAGAAGATAACAGTTACTTTTTGATCTGGCTCCTTCCATAATACATTTTCTAGATTTGTCGAAAGCTTTGCACGAGTCTTTCGTAAATTTCACCTGTTTAGTCCCATCACACAGCTGACTAATGCTTATGAGATTTGCCTTTAGACCTTCCACTAGTAAGACATTGCTCAGGCATGGCATTCCTTCAACTGCCAAGGTTCCCTTTCCCAGTACTCTTCCTTTTAGACCGTTTCCAAACTTCACCCGTTGTTCCAGACAAGGTGTAATGTTTTTCAAGAAGGATCTTTCTCCTGTCATGTGTCCTGAACAACCACTGTCAAAGTACCAGCTTATCTTGTCCGAGGTGCTTGCTGTGCTTACAAGCGCGAGGAGCTGAGTCTGCGCATGAATCTGCTTGAGAGGTCCCCTGGCTGAAGCTATTCCAGCATGAGCTGAGGAACAGTTTCTTTTTATGTGACCTTTGTGCCAGCAGCTATAGCAATTTTTATACTTCGAAGCTTTCTTATTACGGTGATACAGAGGTTGCTGTAGCAAGTGCTGGTTCACTCTTCCTTGTGTTTTTCTCCCTCTTCTGACTGATCTGTATCTGGCCAAGTTGCATTCATCCTCACTCAGATCTTTCTCGTCTTCACTTCCACTGGCAGAGAGAGCCCTCTTTTTCATTGGTTTGCTAGTGCAGTTGATTTGTCGATGACCGTAACCTGCACAGTTCCAGCATTGGACTCCCTTTTTCATCTCTTTCTTTTCGTCTTCATTCTGAGCTGGTTCCTTCCCTTTCCTTTTATTTTCACTACCCCTTCTGAATTGTTTTCGCGAGGAAGGGCTTTTCCCAATTCTGGATTCCATGTTCTTCAGGAGCTTTTCAAGATTCTTAACAAGCATACTCAGCTGATCATCTGGAACTGGCTTCTTAGCTTCTGTTTCAGCTTTTAGTCCAACATTCTTGTCCTTAGGAGAGGTGTCTTCTTTAACCAGTTTCATCTCAAATTGTTTGAGAGACCCCATCAACTCTTCAAGCCTCATGAATCTGACATTTTGAGCTTCTTCAATGGCCGTCACTTTCATGTCAAATCTTGTGGGCAGCGATCTGAGAACCTTTCTGATCAGCTTTTCTTCAGGGATGGGTTCACCAAGAGCATGGGCTTCATTTGCAAGATCACAAAGTTTAGCATTAAACTCAGTGACAGTCTCCTCTTCCAGCATTCTCAAATTTTCAAACTGTGTAGCAATGATCTGGAGTCTTGACAGCTTCACTCTATCAGTTCCTTCATGTGCAGTTTGCAGAATTTCCCATGCTTGTTTTGCCATGTCACAATTTGATATCAATCTGAAATTGTTAGCATCAACTGCAGCAAAAATCGCATTCAGGGCCTTTGAATTACCAGTTGCTGCAGCTCCCTCTTCAGCAGTCCATTGTTCTTCAGGTTTTATCCGTGTGACTCCTTGTTCATCCATGGTAATTGGGGGAGACCACTGGACCATGATTGCTCTCCAGGTCTTTTCATCAATGGCCTTGAGAAAGGCTTTCATCCTAGCCTTCCAATATCCATAGTTGCTTTCTTCCAACAATGGAGGTCTGCTTGTGCTCTGTCCTTCCTTCATTGTCGTGACTACTTTAGAGACACTGTAGGATCTTTTACTCTGTGTGTCGAGCTCCCGCTCTGATACCAATTGAAATTCACAGCGTCTCAGTTAGGCAGATTTGTGAACAACCAGTTGCTGCAGCACACTCTTGTTCACTCGGAAATTGTCTCAGCAAACAATGAACAAGACAGAAATTTGTTCACCAAGTTCGGCCAACTGCCTACGTCTGGGGAGGACTATTCTCCAGTCCTCAATCCACTAAACACGAAGGTCTCCAAGTACACTTGGTTACAACTCCACGCAAGCTATGCTACTCAACCTTGTGTGGATCACTTGACACAATCAGAACAAGCTCTGACTTGTGTCCACACACCCTCTACAAATGTCAATCTAGAATAGCTATAGACTTCTCAAGACTCAGCCTATTCTAAACTACACTCACTCAGCAGGGTAGCTGTAGCAACTGCTGTAACACACAGCTGAAGCACAATTGTCCGCGTCGCTCCAAAGCCTTCTGCCGAGCCGTTCGAACGATTCCACGAGCGCTGCACGCTCTGGAATACTCCCCCTCACTCACTGACCACCTGCCACTAGCGAGAACCACCGCTTAGACACTTGACCGAGCCACACACCTGTCAGTTCCTCCGCGGCTGCCCTTGATCAACCAACAAGCACTACTGCTCTAAATTGGCTTCCAGATCAAGCTCGAATCAGACTCTGCAAGTCCTGATTCCCTTCTGCTTCTGTCACCACAGCTCTGCGCTCACGCTCTGCTCTCGGGTGATGATCGAAGAAATCGTCCGTCACACACCAAAATTGCTCTCTCTGAATTCTGTGTATGCACTCGTGTATCCCTCAGCTTCGATCAACCTCTCAGCTCTGAACCCCTCTCACTTAAATAGCAGCACCAGCTTTAAGCAAGACCAGAATTAAGCAATGTCCCAAAAAGAACAATTATCTCCTAAAATCTATGAGATTAGATTTGATCTTTATCTTCAATACAAATCTCCTTCTCTGGCTAGGAAACCTCACTGGAAAATTCTCCACAGCATTTCAGAAATTCTTCTGATGATCTCCGTAGCGATCCCAGCCCTTCTAGACAAGCCCAGGTTGTTGCTGCCTCTCGGTCAGATGATGCAGCCACTTGAACAAGCTCCTGCTATAGCATCCCCTGCTGCAGCTGCTGCTTGTTCACATGTGCTGTAGCAGCTCCTTGTTCACTTGTGCTGGTTTTGTCAACCACTGCCATACTACATCATCATTTACTACCACAACAACCACAGCGTTTCAAAATGGTGCCGTTGCTAGGGATTAGCCATTAGACTAGTTTGCTTTTTAGTATTGCTTTAGTTGTCTACTTTATTTTTTTTTCCTTTACTTTGTTGATCGTGATTGCGTGCTATTCTTGCCTACTTTAATTTTAAGTTCACACTTACTAGCGCTTTCTTCGATCGCTTGGTAGGTGTTTGAATGCAAGAACAAGCTTCCACGTCAACACCAAATTTTGATACCCTCCTTCCTCAAATTCAAGTTGATCAACAAATAATGGAGAATATGGACCAACCACCAGCAAGAATTGCAGATCAACCAAACCCGAGGAGGATAGGGAATGCTGCTCGTCCGCAAGAGGATGATGAGAGACCGGTTGGAGAATACATTGCCCCAACCATTGTGAAATTTCAAGTGTCTCTACTTATGCAGATTTGTGAACTAGCAGTTGCTGCAGCACACTCTTGTTCACTTAAATGTATGCACAGCAGACAATGAATAGGACACAGATTTGTTCACCCAGTTCGGCCAATCTGCCTACGTCTGGGGAGGACTATTCTCCAGTCCTCAATCCACTCAACCAAAGGTTCAGATCACACTAGGTTACAACGCACGCAACCTATGCTACTTTAACCCCGTGTGGACTACTCAACACAATCAGAACAAGCTCTGATTTGTGCCAGCACACCCTCTACAATATGTCAGTCTAGAATAGCTACAATCCTCTTCAAGAACTCAGCCTATTCTAGCCTACACTACTCAGCAGGGTTGCTGCAGCAACAGCTGTAACACCAGCTGAAGCACTCTGTCCGCGTCGCTCCAAGGCCTCCTGCCGAGCCGATCGAACCACTCCAAGAGCGCTGCACACTCTGAGTAACTCCCCCTCACTCAGTGACCACCTGCCACTAGTGAGTTCTTCCGCACGAACCTCGACCGAGCCTTCCACCCGTCAGCTCTCCCGCGGCTGCCTTTGATCAACCAACAAGCTCCACAGCTCTAAATTGGCTTCCAGATCAAAGCACGAATCAGTCTCTGCAAGACCTGACTCTCTTCTGCAATACGCACCACAGCTCTGCGCTCAACGCTCTGCCCGTGTGTGTTGATCGAAGAACAACTTCCGTAGCACACCCAGAAAGTCCTCTCTCTGAATTTCGTGTCTACCCTCGTGTATCACTCAGCTTCGATCGGCCTCTTCAGCCCTCGAACCTTCTGCTTAAATACCCTCACCACTTTTAAGCAATTTCCAGGTTTAGGCCATAATCCCACAAGATCAATTATCTCCTAAAATCTAGGAGATTAGATTTGATTAATATCTTCAATGCAATCTGCTTTTCGGACAAGTGAACCGTGCTGGAAAAATGCTTAGCAGCATTAGAAAACCTCCTAAGAGCAAGAACACAAACTGCCATACCTTCAAGACGCACCCAGCACAAACTGTTACTCGGACAGATGAACCAGCATTTGAACCAGCACCTGCTGCAGCACCCCTGCTGTATCTGTTGCTAGCTGTTCTGCTTGATTGCTTGAGCTGCAGCAGCTCCTTGTTCACAAATGACATATGTTGGTTTTGGCAAAACTGCCACACTTGCATTATCAATCTCCCCCTTGGCATTTTGACAAAACCACTTCATAACTCCACTTCTCAGCCTGCTCTTTCTTCTCCCCCTTTTTGGAACAAAATGACGAGGGGGTGTCTCTGCCGGGAGCACTTATGACGGCAATACACAGAGCCCGAGAGAGGCTCTCAGGTCTTCAAACCGAACTGCATCCAGAGCTTTGGTGAAGATATCAGCAAGTTGTTTGGCAGACACAACATGCTGGAGCGAGATGACTTTCTGTTCAACAAGGTCACGGATGAAGTGATGACGGATGTCAATGTGCTTGGTTCTACTGTGCTGGACAGGGTTCTTGGCTATGCTGATGGCACTCATATTGTCACAGTAGAGAGTCATGGCATCTTGAGCAACCCCATACTCACTCAGCATTTGCTTCATCCACAACATTTGTGCACAGCAGCTCCCAGCAGCAATGTACTCAGCCTCGGCAGTGGATAGAGAAATGCTATTCTGTTTTCTGCTGAACCAAGAGACCAGGTTATTCCCCAAGAAGAAACATCCTCCCGAGGTGCTCTTCCTGTCTTCTGAGCACCCTGCCCAGTCTGCATCACTGAATCCAACCAGATTAGCCTTTGTGTCTTTAGTATACCATAGGCCATAGCCCACAGTTCCCCCGACATACCGAATAATGCGCTTGACCAACTGCATATGGCTGTCTCTTGGACTGGCTTGGAATCTGGCACAGACTCCTACTGCATAGGAAATGTCAGGACGGCTGGCAGTCAGGTAAAGAAGGCTCCCAATCATGCTTCTGTAGACAGTTTGACTTACTTCCAAACCTTGCTCATCTTTAATGGCTTTCACATGAGTAGCAGCAGGAGTACGCTTGTGACTGGCTGAGTCGAGCTGAAATTTCTTCACAAGGGCCTTGCTGTATTTCCTTTGAGCAATAAAGATCCCGTCCATTTTCTGAGTAATCTCCAAACCAAGAAAATAGGAAAGTTCTCCTACCATGCTCATCTGAAATTCTTGCTGCATGTGTTGCACAAACTGCTTCACCAGGTGCTGGGACTTTGATCCAAAGACAATGTCATCCACATATATTTGAGCAATGATCACATCAGACCGAGTTCTTTTGACAAACAAGGTTTTGTCAGCTCCCCCTCGGTTGTAGCCATGATTTTCCAGGAAGATTGTCAATCGCTCATACCAAGCCCGAGGAGCCTGTTTCAGTCCATATAAAGCTTTCTTCAATTTATACACCTGTTCTGGATGATGAGGATCTTCAAAACCTTTTGGTTGAGAGACATAGACTTCTTCAGAGAGATCTCCGTTCAAGAACGCACTTTTAACATCCATTTGATATAATTTGAATCCCAGGCAGCAAGACATTGCTAGAAGCAGTCTGATGGCCTCCAGGCGAGCTACTGGAGCGAATGTTTCTTCAAAGTCAAGACCTTCAATCTGAGAATATCCCTGGGCAACCAGTCTGGCTTTATTTCTTGTAATGTTGCCCTTTTCGTCAGTTTTATTTTTGAACACCCATTTTGTGCCGATGATGTTTACCCCTTTAGGTCTGTCTACCAAATCCCAGACATCGTGCCTTTCAAACTCTGCCAACTCCTCTTGCATAGCCATAATCCAGAATTCATCACTCATGGCCTCCTTGAAGTTCTTTGGTTCAAGACTGGACATGAAGCATGTATTGAGGTAGGCATGGCCTCTGGTTCTTCTTCTATCTGAGGGATTCCCAATCACATTTGTCAAGGGATGATCCTTCTGTATCTTCTTTGGGGGCTGCCTTGAAGGTGGATCAGGAGCTTCAGTGTGAAAATCCTCAGACAGACTCTCTGCTTGGTCATCTGGAATCTCTGCTTCAGCACTTGCTGTAGCATCTGCTGGAGCCGCAGCTTGTTCACTTCTGGTCTGTCTATCAGACATTTCTTCAGGATCAGAGTCTTCTTCACCAGTGTCAGACTTAGAGTTAGGTCCTTCATCTACATCTTTGACAACCACATTTATTGATTCCATGACAGTCTTTGTTCGCTGGTTGAACACACGATATGCCCTGCTGTTTGTTGAATATCCCAAGAATATTCCAGGATCACTCTTTGGATCGAGTTTCTTTCGATACTCCCGGTCTCTCAGAATGAAGCAGTCACTTCCAAAGATGTGAAAGTACTTAACAGTGGGCTTTTTCTGATTCCAGAGCTCATAGCAGGTCTGCATGGTACCTCTTCGCAAGGTAACTCTATTGATGATGTAGCAGGCGGTATTCATGGCCTCTGCCCAGAATTTCAGAGGAATCCTCTTAGCATGGATCATTACCCTGGCCATTTCTTGAATTGTTCGGTTCTTCCGTTCCACCACACCATTTTGCTGAGGAGTAATAGGAGACGAGAACTGATGTGTTATACCCCTTTGTTGACAGAACTCATCCATGTCTTTGTTTTCAAATTCTCTGCCATGATCACTGCGAATGCTGCTGATTCTAAGATTCTTTTCTTGCTCTAGCCGAGACACCAGAGACACAATGACACTCACAGTGTCTGATTTTTCTCTGATAAATTCAATCCAAGTGAATCTAGAATAGTCATCAACACAGACAAATGCATACCTTTTCTTGCCTAGGCTTTCCACTTCCATTGGTCCCATCAGATCCATATGGATCAGCTGAAGAGGCCTGATGGTACCAATATCTTTGACCCGAGGATGTGAAGCCCTCTTTTGTTTCCCAATCTGACAGTCTCCACAGATGGAGTCTGTCTCTCCTTTCAGCAGTGGAATTCCTCTGACCAGCCCTTCTGTGGCAATTCTCTTTAGAGTTCTCAGGTTAACATGTCCCATCCTTTTGTGCCATAAGGTCATTTCCTCGGCCTTTGTCAGCATACATTTCTGAATCCGTGAGTTTGAACTCACATTGAGAAGGTAGCAATTGCTCTTGGATCTGGCTCCTTCCATTATGCACTTTCCAGATTTATCGAGAACTTGGCATGAGTCTCTTGTAAACTTAACTTGTTTAGTTCCATCACACAACTGGCTGATGCTGATAAGATTAGCCTTTAATCCTTCCACCAGAAGAACATTGCTCAGATTTGGCATTCCTTCTACAGCCAAAGTTCCTCTTCCCAGCACCCTTCCTTTCAGACCATTACCAAACTTCACATTTTGTTCCAGACAGGGAGTAATATTCTTCAGAAAGGATCTTTCTCCTGTCATATGGCCTGAACAGCCACTGTCAAAGTACCAGCTTATCTTGTCTGAGGTGCTAGCTGTGCTGACTAGGGCGAGGAGCTGAGTCTGCGCATGTTTCTGCTTGGCAGATTTCCTGGGCGATGTAATTCTGGCATGAGCTGAGGAGCAGTTTCTTTGAATATGTCCTCTGCGACCACAGCTGTAACATTTCTTAAACTTCAAAGCTCTCTTGTTACGGTGAAATAGACATTGCTGCAGCAAGTCCTGGTTCACTCCTTTTTGTGTTTTTGTGCCTCTTCTTGCTGACCTGTATCTGGCCATGTTGCATTCATCTTCACTCAGATCTTCACTTTCACTGGCAGAAAGGGCTTTCTTCTTCATCCGTTTGCTGGTGCAGTTGATCTGTCAATGGCCGTAGCCTGCACAATTCCAGCATTGGACTCCTTTCTTCACTTCGTTCTTTTCTTCTTCACTCTGAGCTGGTTCCTTACCTTTCCTTTTGTTTTCACCGCCCCTCCTGAATTGTTTTCGCGAAGAAGATCTTTTCTCAGTTCTGGATTCCATGTTTTTCAGGAGCTTTCCGAGGTTCTTAACCAGCATGTTTATCTGATCATCTGGATCTGTCTGCTTGCTTTCCGCTTCTGCCTTCAACCCAACATTCTTATCCTGGGAGGTGGTGTCTCCTTTGACCAGTTTCATCTCAAATTGTTTGAGAGACCCCATCAGCTCTTCCAACCTCATGAATCTGACATTTTGTGCTTCTTCAATGGCTGTCACTTTCATGTCAAATTTTGTAGGCAGCAATCTGAGCACCTTTCTGATAAGCTTTTCTTCTGGGATGGGCTCACCAAGGGCATGAGCTTCATTTGCAAGATCACAGAGTTTAGCATTAAACTCAGTGACTGTTTCTTCATCCAGCATCCTCAGATTCTCAAATTGTGTGGCAATTATCTGGAGTCTTGACAGCTTCACTCTATCAGTTCCCTCATGGGCAGTTTGCAGAATCTCCCATGCTTGCTTGGCCATGTCACAGTTTGAGATCAACCTGAAGTTATTAGCATCAACTGCAGCAAAAATTGCATTCAAAGCCTTTGAATTACCAGTTGCTGCAGCACCTTCTTCAACAGTCCACTGCTCTTCAGGTTTTATTCTTGTCACTCCTTGCTCATCTATGGTGATTGGGGGAGACCACTGAATCACAACAGCTCTCCATGTCTTCTCGTCAATGGCCCTGAGAAAGGCCTTCATCCTAGCTTTCCAATAACCATAGTTGCTCTCTTCCAGAAGTGGAGGTCTACTCGTGCTCTGTCCTTCTTTCATTGTCTTGTCTACTTCGGAGACACTGTAGGACCTTTTAAACTCTGTGTGTCGAGTTCCCGCTCTGATACCAATTGAAATTTCAAGTGTCTCTACTTATGCAGATTTGTGAACTAGCAGTTGCTGCAGCACACTCTTGTTCACTTAAATGTATGCACAACAGACAATGAATAGGACACAGATTTGTTCACCCAGTTCGGCCAATCTGCCTACGTCTGGGGAGGACTATTCTCCAGTCCTCAATCCACTTAACCAAAGGTTCAGATCACACTAGGTTACAACGCACGCAACCTATGCTACTTTAACCCCGTGTGGACTACTCAACACAATCAGAACAAGCTCTGATTTGTGCCAGCACACCCTCTACAATATGTCAGTCTAGAATAGCTACAATCCTCTTCAAGAACTCAGCCTATTCTAGCCTACACTACTCAGCAGGGTTGCTGCAGCAACAGCTGTAACACCAGCTGAAGCACTCTGTCCGCGTCGCTCCAAGGCCTCCTGCCGAGCCGATCGAACCACTCCAAGAGCGCTGCACACTCTGAGTAACTCCCCCTCACTCAGTGACCACCTGCCACTAGTGAGTTCTTCCGCACGAACCTCGACCGAGCCTTCCACCCGTCAGCTCTCCCGCGGCTGCCTTTGATCAACCAACAAGCTCCACAGCTCTAAATTGGCTTCCAGATCAAAGCACGAATCAGTCTCTGCAAGACCTGACTCTCTTCTGCAATACGCACCACAGCTCTGCGCTCAACGCTCTGCCCGTGTGTGTTGATCGAAGAACAACTTCCGTAGCACACCCAGAAAGTCCTCTCTCTGAATTTCGTGTCTACCCTCGTGTATCACTCAGCTTCGATCGGCCTCTTCAGCCCTCGAACCTTCTGCTTAAATACCCTCACCACTTTTAAGCAATTTCCAGGTTTAGGCCATAATCCCACAAGATCAATTATCTCCTAAAATCTAGGAGATTAGATTTGATTAATATCTTCAATGCAATCTGCTTTTCGGACAAGTGAACCGTGCTGGAAAAATGCTTAGCAGCATTAGAAAACCTCCTAAGAGCAAGAACACAAACTGCCATACCTTCAAGACGCACCCAGCACAAACTGTTACTCGGACAGATGAACCAGCATTTGAACCAGCACCTGCTGCAGCACCCCTGCTGTATCTGTTGCTAGCTGTTCTGCTTGATTGCTTGAGCTGCAGCAGCTCCTTGTTCACAAATGACATATGTTGGTTTTGGCAAAACTGCCACACTTGCATTATCACATTGGACATTATGTGCTTCTCCACATGGTAGCTGCGAATCAATTTGAAGGGTATGGAAACCCTAATGCGCATTTAGCACAATTTACAGAATAATGTCACACTTACAAAGTGCAGGGGATCAGACCGGAGGCATGATTAGCGGGAATGTTGGATTAAGGCAAAATTCACTAGCTTATGCATGTATTCGATCGGTGATAACTAGTTGCATTGTATTCCCCGAACTGATTTTCTCTGAATTGATATTCTTAGTTTCTTCCTTTTTCTATGACTTTCATTAGAACTCTATCTTACTTGCTCTCTTTGGGTTCGACCCTGCTTACCGCTTGCTAGTGTGTTTACAGGAGTTATAAATACAAATTTGAGGCGCACGACGACGCGTTGTCAAATTTTAAATAGTACGCTTTCTTTTTTTATCTTCACTAGTTTAGCCATGTTAGTAACTTAATTCTTGTGTGAATCTTGCATGAGCTTCCTTTCCTTACCCTAATTATACCATGAGGACACGGTTCCATTCAAGTGTGGGGTGGGAAGTTAGTATGCTTTGTTCAACATGTTTCCCTTTTAGTCGCATGCATTAGCTAGTAGTTAGAGCACGTTAGTTATTTTTTTGGGATGTAGTTGTTGAGTTGTGCTGCTGATTTTTGAGATACATATCATGCGACGATGTTGCCGAGTTTATGAGTCAAATGCTGCGATGTAAATGTTGATTTTATGAGATGATGCCTTCTCTTTGAAGTTTTGATATTTATGCTTTCCATGAGTTCCAAAATATTGTGATGCTTCCGCTTTAATGTTATATGTTCTTTTGAGCTGAGATATTTCAGGATGTGGAGTTGATAGAAATGTCCTAGAGGGACTTGGCATTCATTCGGAGGTTCAAAGGATTAGTTGCGTAGCGCGCTGTATTTGTGGAGGTTGGTGCTTCGAGTTATGAGGGGCGACATTGACTCCATCATTGTAGTGTTATGCAGTGGTGGGACGGGAAAACAAACCGTCCTATCTCTAGTCCGAGTAACCGGGAATGGGTGGGTAACCCCTATCCTGCCTCGCGCTGAAAGGGCAATGATGAGAAAGAGCGGGACGCGTTCCTTATGCTGCCATTCGAAGGCTATGATTGGAACGGTTCAAATTGGAGAGCAAAGCTCAAAAAGGACAAGAAGCAAGCATTTCACATTGAAAGCTCGTAAAAGAAAAATCAGATTTACAAGAAGTGAAAAAAAAGCAATCGAAAAAAAAAAAAACCAAAGTCCAAAAGCAAGAAACTTGTCTACAAGAATTGAAGAAAAGGTTGATCCTCTCATAACTCGAATTCATCATGTGCCAAAGAAAGCAAATTCAGTTGTATGCGCGTGACTATGACAGTGAACCAAAGATTGAAGTCAGGAGTCTAAAAAGGACTAACTTCTAGTCATCCATTAAATCTCATTTCGGCCTTAAAAGTAACATGTATCATTCTAGTTCTTGTTGATCATTATTAGAGAATGAATGTGAGCATGTATTGATAAACTGATTAGGGATGACTTCTTGAGTAATTTCAATGTTTATGTCATGGCATGATAGGAATGATTTGAGTGCTTGTGTATCTTGTTGTTGTTCGGGGACGAACAAGAATAAGTGTGGGGTAGTTTGATGGAGCGTATTTATACGCTCCATTGAGTTGTTTATTCCCATAATTTTATTACATTTTGTGTGAATCGATTACTCTTTTGTAGTGTTTTCGTATCGCAGGAATGTTCAAGATCGCATTGGAATTTATCGCATATTTTGAAGCATTCATCCAAGTTCAAGAAGTCAACAGCAGTCAAAGTCAAAATTAGCTGGTTCAATTGGAAATCAGATTCGATTCAAGCACATGTGGTTCATTTTGGTTCAACCCCAAAAATCCTAAACCTAAAAGATGGACAAATGAGGAAAAGAATCATCTCACTTCACTGGACTTTTTTGGACGGCACTATTCACGGACGAGCTACACTGACGGAGTGAGGAGGGACTGAAGCTAGAGAGAAGCTGCTGGAAAGTCGCCGGAATTACTGTTCACATTTCACTGTTCATCGCTGCCGTACTGTTACTGTTCACGGCCGGAATTACTATTCATGGCCGGAAAACACTATTCACCGAATTTCCATTTTAGCTCAGTTTCGTTCTACTTTAGTTTGTAGCTACTTAACCTAGTTTCTATGGTATTCATGGATATTATGAGTAGCTAAATCAATATTTCAGTTTGGGGTTTATAATGCAACATTTGGTTTGAGGTCAATGAATACATGATTCGAGCTATTGATTTGCTGCCCTTGTATGAGTGAATGAATGCTTTGATTGTCACTTTAGTGCAGCTTAGTGGTGAGCTATATTGATGTCAATTGTGTTATACTTGATTGGATTGCATTGTTGGGGAGAACCTAGCGGTAGAACCGATTTTGTGGTGTAGTTGAATAACTATTGCACTTGCTCGAAAACCTAGCGGTTAAGAATAGGTAGAATCTGATTGTCGACATATCTTTAGCGGGAATGTTGGACTAAGGCAGAATTCACTAGCTTATGCATGTATTCGATCGGTGATAACTAGTTGCATTGTATTCCCCGAACTGATTTTCTCTGAATTGATATTCTTAGTTTGTTCCTTTTTCTGTGACTTTCATTAGAACTCTATCTTACTTGCTCTCTTTGGGTTCGACCCTGCTTACCGCTTGCTAGTGTGTTTACAGGAGTTATAAATACAAATTTGAGGCGCACGACGACGCGTTGTCAAGGCCATATACATGAAGGTATTTCAATTCTCGCTAAGCGGAAAAGCCAAGGATTGGCTAATGAGTCACGAGCCGAATACCTTCCACACTTGGGAAGAATTCGCCCAAGCTTTCCTTCTTCAATTCTTCCCGTCGGGAAAGACTAAGGAAATCCGGGACAGAATTTGCCAATTCACACAGCAAGATGATGAGAGCTTTCACGAGGCGTATGAGCGGTTCAAAGAGTTACAAAGATATTGTCCGCATCACGGGTTCAGCAAATGGCAGCTACTGCAAAGCTTCTATGATGGAATGGATCAAGACGCAAGAAACCATATGGACCAAGCGAGCGGAGGGGCAATGATGGATTTGAGAGCCTCCGATGGTTTTAAGATTATTGATAAAATCGCGCGGAACTCACATCAATGGGGTGGGGAAAGGAACAACCTAAAAATGAAAGGGAAGGAGCATACCTCCAAAGCCGTGACGAAAGAAGATTTCAATTCCCTAGCAAAGACGGTGAATTCCTTGGCAGCTTCAATTGGAAATTTAAACATCAACAAAAAGAGAGAAAACCGGCAAGTTTGCGGTATTTGTTCTAGCCTGGCGCATAATGATGACTTGTGCACCGCAAAGCATGCGAACAAGTATGAGGATATTAATTAATTGGTCTGAAATCAAGGGAGAGAATATGCGCCACCGCAAGCTAGCTTTTGTCAGCCAAGGAACCCTCCAGGCCATGTGAGATTCCATGAAGACCCGAATTTTCCAAGAAGACCGCTGGTGAATATAGAGCCCAAACCAGCGCCGCCAGGATTTGTTCCAAGAAATTAGAATCAGGGAGCCCCCTCCAACACATATCAGCGGAGGAATAATTATCAAAGCGGAAATTATCAAAGACAAAACAATTTCAGCTATCAAAATCAGGGGACGCACCAAAGACACGAAGAGAAACAAAGCAACGAGGAGCCGTCCCTGATTTCTATTGTTGCCCAGTTGGCCGCGACTCAACCCAGCAGCAAAAAGACAACCAGCTTATTCTTCAAAGGCTAGATCAACTGCAAGCGCACAATAAAATGCTCGAAACACAGATTGTGCAACAAGCTGGCTCGTCTTCAAAATATCAAGGGAAGCTGCCCTCGCAACCTGATGTGAATGCCTCCGAGACAATTAACGCAATTACACTTAAAAGTGGGAGGGTTCTAGAGGAGCCGCAACCAAAGGCCAAGGTTGGAAAGGCAGCAGATGGAGTTGTAGAAGAAGGGTCTTTGCCGCAGAATTCAAGTGATGTACAGGAAAAGGGAAAGCCGCAGGAGCCAGCACCTTATGTGCCGTCGATTCCCTTCCCTCAAAGGCTGAAAAAGAAGAAGGAGGATGTACATTTCAAGCGCTTCGCGGAGATGCTGAAAAAGCTGCAAGTGACTTTGCCATTTACAGAGGTACTCACTCAAATGCCTACCTATGCTAAATTTTTGAAAGATATTATGTCTCATAGAAGGGAAATGCATGATTTAGACCATGTAGCTTTAGACGCAAATTGTAGTGCGATGCCTAGGAAGCTTAGCTGTCATGGGTCATTTTCTATTCCTATTTCTATTGGAGAAATTAGCATAGCTAGTGCATTGTATGATTTAGGTGCTAGCATATCTTTAATGCCTTATTCACTTTTTAATAAGCTAGATATGGGGGAATTGACTCCAACCACGGTTAATTTGAGATTAGCGGATCGTTCTTCTCGGGCACCTAAGGGTATCCTAGAAGACGTTCCCATTAAGGTTGGACAATTTTATGTTCCGGATGATTTTTACGTATTAGACATGGATGAAGATAAGGAAATCCCCATAATTCTAGGTAGACCATTTTTGAACACGGTTAAGGCTATTATAGATTGCGGGAAAGGTACAATCGAATTAAATTTTGGTAGTGAAAAGATCAAATTCGATTTGAAAAGCATGCTTAGGACACCTAGCAATTCTATGGATTGTCACTTGATTGAATCATATGATGCGTATAATGTTTTTGACTCTCTTGGTGAACTAACGAGCTTTGAGTATGAGTTGCTTGCACAAGAGAAAAATAGCTCGTCGTTCACCTCTATAATGGAAATTGATGAGGATCCCGCTGATTTTAATGATGGTGCGAAATGAATAAACGAGGCGCCAAAAGGTAAGGAATTCGGTGAGGGGTTTAAACCTCTTCCACCGAATCTAAGGTATGAATTCTTGGGGCCAAACGAATCTTTACCTGTTATCGTAGAAGCTTCTTTGAATGATAAATTGATGAATGTGTTGCATGAATATAAAGGTGCCAAAATTTGATCGCGCGTCGTTGTGCGCGTCAAATATAATCCTTCCTCTTCCACTAGTATAGCGGTTAAGTAAGGGTCGATCTCCACAGGGAGCAAGTAGTTCAGTTCTAGCCAGTGACCTACACTTACGAAGATTGGGGGGGTGAGTGATTGGGTTGCGCAGTGCGCGAGTAAACAGTGGTATCGTAACGCAGGAACTTGCACTAGACGTGCGCAGGCAGTAGAGATTAAGTACTATGACTATGAGAAGTATCGGCGCAGACAATCCTCTATGAGTGTATTCCTTATCATTGACTCTAAATGACTATAGCTCGAGTTGCTAATGTTAGTGTCCGATCAAGGCTTCCTAACATGTGCGCATGTTCCGATCAAAGTTCATGTGCTATTAATTCTTACACTAGACTTAAACAACTACGAATCCGATCAAGGTAGTAATTGCCTATCCTAGCGCGTTACTCCTAGTTGGCACCGTCAGGCTATTCAACTAGTTTAACAAACAACAACAAGCAACAAGAGTAAGATTGCGGTTTAAGGCTTCCCCTACTCATGCAACAAGCTGCCAGTAATGTGCACAGAATTAATATAAGCAAGCAAGTTATTCATTAAGTGCAAGTCTCAAAGGAAATACTCATAGATTCATGTCCAACCGATACTAAGCGTTTAGCTAGACATGCTAGTGATAAACATCATAGAATAGTAAAATAAGGTCTAATGTATCTGAGAAACAAGTAGCAAACAGTGCGTGCAGTATGTCTCTCGGCTGGCGCAGTCGGCTGGCGCAAGTCCTCTTAACAAGTCCGTGTGTTTTCCAGATTTGCCGCTCTCTCATGGCCCTCTGATGTGGGGTGTTGCCTCTCTGTGTGTCCCCTCTAAACCCTAAACCTCCTCCCCTTTATATACTGCTCGAGAGGTCCATCCTTGGCAACTTCCAAATCTGGTCATGTCAGGATTAGGAAATACTGGACTCTGCGCCTGGCGCACGGCATATTGCTTAGCGCATTGGTCGGCGCAACTCTGCTGTCTCTCGCCATTTCTTCTGTTTGCGCCGCTAGCTCCGCAGGCTGTGTGCTGCGCGTCCTAAACGCTGTCTGTTAGCGCGTATCCGACTTAGGCCCTTGTTCTGCCCTGAAATACAAAAACACTGGAAACCAGTAATCTTGTACATAAAATAATGCAAACAAGCATGGGGATATGATCCAAATAATGCGTATAAATAGGCTCTATCAGGCACTCCATTGATGATTTGAAGGGGATTAACCCCGATGTTTGCATGCATAGAATTCGTTTAGAAGATAATGCGAAGCCTAGTCGTGAGTTCCTTGGGCATTTAAATCCTATGTTAGGAGAAGTTGTATTGAAGGACGAAATTGCAAAATGCAGGGATTATTTATGTTGTCCCAGATTCTGAATGAGTGCTCCCAATTCATGTGGTGCCTAAAAAAGGCGGGCTCACCGTGGTTAGGAAAGAGAAAAATGAGCTGATACATACGCGTACGGTCATGGGGTGGAGGATGTGCGTAGATTATTGGAAGTTAAACTCAGCCACTAAGAAGGATCACTTTCTCATCCCCTTTATAGATCAAATGTTAGAACGTCTAGCGGGGCATGAATTTTTCTGTTTTCTTGATGGGTATAGTGGTTTCTTCTAAATTCCTATTCACCCCGATGACCAAGAAAAGACCACATTTACTTGCCCCTACGGCACATTTGCTTATAGGAGGATACCTTTTGGTCTTTGTAATGCACCGAGAACTTTTCAACGTTGTATGAGGTCCATTTTTGCTGAGTTTTTAGAGAACTCTATGGAAGTATTTATGGACGATTTTTCTGTGCATGGTTACTCATTTGATGATTGTCTCACAAATTTGTCTCGTGTGTTGGCTAGGTGTATTGAGATGGACCAAGTACTAAATTGGGAGAAATGCCATTTTATGATCAAAGAAGGCATTGTGTTGGGACACTGATAGAGGCTATTTGTACGCATTATTTAGATCATAACCCTATGCTTGTTTGCAATATTTTATGAGCAAGATTACTCGTTTCTAGTGTTTTTGTATTACAGGGCAAAACGAGTCTGTGAGTCGGATACGCGCTAACAGGCAGCGTTCTAGGAGTGAAAGATCCGCCTGCGGAGCTAGCAGCACAAACAGGAGAGAAGTTGGCGAGAGTCAGCAGAGGTGCGCTAGCCCATGCGCTAGCCGATGCCGTGCGCCAAGCGCAAAAGTCCAGTACTGACTAATCTTGACGTGACCAGATTTGGGAGTTGCCAAAAGCGAGCTTCCCGAGCAGTATATAAACAGGGAGAGAGGAAAAAGAGACGGGCTGGACACACACAGAGAGGCAACACCCCACGAGAGACGCACCAGAGATCACCAAGAGGCACTGCGCAGCAGAACTGGAAAACACACGGACTTGTTGAGAGGATTTTGCGCCAGCCGACTGCGCCAGCCGAGAAGACAAGCTGCACGCACTGTTTGCTACTGTTTTCTCAGACACATTAGTCATTATTTACTATTCTATGATGTTTATCACTAGCATGTCTAGCTAAACTCTTAGTGCTGGTCGGGCATGAATCTATGATGTATTTTCTTTGAGACTTGAGTTTAATGCATAGTTTACTTACTTGTATTAATCCTGTGCATACGGAGACAGCCAGTTGCATGAGTAGGGGAAGCCTTGAACCGCAATCTTACTTGTGTTGCTTGCTTGTCATATGTTAAACTAGTTGATAGCTTTACGGTGACAACTAGGAGTAACGAGCTAGGGTGATCAGTTGCTACCTTGAACGGATTCGCAGCTGTTTTAGTCTATGTTCTAAGGATTAATAGCACATGAACTTTGAACGGAACATGCGCACGTGTTAGAAAGCCTTGACCGGACACTAACCCAAGTAAACCGAAAACTATAGACGTTTAGAGTCGATGATAAGGAATGCACTCATAGAGGATTGTCTGACCAATGCTTCTCATAATCATAGTATTTGATCTCTACTGCTTGCGCACGTCTAGTGCAAATTTCCTGCGTTACACTAGTTACTGTTCACTTGCGCATCGCGCATTTCAATCACTCACACACCCCCCCAATCTTCGTAAGTGTAGGTCACTGGCTAGAACTGAACTACTTGCTCCCTGTGGAGATCGACCCTTACTTAACCGCTGTACTAGTGGAAGAGGAAGGAATTATATTTGACGCGCACGACGACGTTAAGTTCTAGTTAGTTTACGTTTTTTCCTTTTTAGTAACTAGTTATTTAAGTTTGTTTTGTTTTCGTTGTTGTTTCTGACAGCGCGCAATCACCATTAGCCTGCGCAACTTTGAAACAGTTGCGCTGCGCAGATTCTAGTTGCGCACTGACAGACGCAACAACATTAGTTATCTTTTAATTTCATTTTCTTTGAGATTCAGAACAGGTTATGGAGGATAACAGTGTCGTAGGAGACAACTTGGGGGACAGAACCCCAGAGGAAGCAAGAGCACATAACCGCGCAGCCCTGTTCAGAGAGGAAGTGCAGCGCGAGGTTGAAGCAAGGAGAGCCGCTGAAGTGTATCATGCGCCACCCGTGCAACAAGCCGCGCGACGCAGAACAGTGCGCGAGATGTCGGCCCCTATCACTGTTAACCAGCCATGGTGCATCGTGCTTCCACCAGGCGGTCATTTTGAGCTAAGGAGCTCGCTCATCCATCACATGCCCAAGTTCCACGGGATGAACAACGAAAATCCAGTCAAGCATGTGCGAGAGTTCCTAGTCATTTGCGAGAACATGAAGACCGAAGGGGAGAGTGATGAGGCGCTGAAAATGAAGGCATTCCCATTTTAATTGTGTGATACAGCCAGACATTGGTTGATGAACTTACCCGCAGGATCCATTCACACATGGGAGCAGCTGCAGAAGAAATTCCTAGATAAATTCTATCCAGCAGCAAAGATTGCGCTGCTCAGAAGGGAACTGGCCACGCCAAGGCAGAGCGCAGGGGAGTCTCTGTCAGAATATTACGAGTGTTTCAGGGAGCTGGAGGCCAACTGTTACAATCACGGCCTGCCCCAGAATGTGCTGATAGAGAACTTTCTGAATGGACTGTTGCCCATGGAGCTGCGACTACTGAATGCATGCGCAGGCCGGGACATTTGCAACATGTACCCAGAGGATGCGTGGCAGCTGATAGAAGACTCTGCTGGGCAGGTAAGACATCAACTAACACTTGAAAATAGTCGTGCTCATTCTGTGCATCAGGTGGAAGCAAGCGCTGAGATCAAGGAAATGAAGGCCATGCTGCAGAAATTGATGAGTGCGCAGAGCGCACAACCAGTTGCGCCAAAGGTATGTGAATTCTGCAGGTCCACCGAGCACAAGACAGATGAATGCCCAACACTTTTTGAAGAATCTGGAGATGTCAACGCTCTTGGAGGATGGGACAACAGAGGGCCGCAGAGGCAGAACCAGCCGCGCTTTGGGCTTGCCGCAAATGGATTCAGATGGAGGGAAGAGAACAATTTCCAGAGGCAGTCCACTGATCAGCGCGCGCCACAGCAGACGCAACCAGCTGCGCCCTACAATCCACCGCATCGCCGCAATGACGCACCAGCGCATAACAACCAGCAACCGAGGCGATCTTTAGAAGATATCGTGGGGCAGCTAGCAGACACAGTGCGCAAAAATGACGAGAAGTATGACAAAAGGTTCGAGTCCATCGAAAAGCAGTCATCACAGATCGCAACCACAGTATATGAGCTAAAAAAGAGCGATGGCAACCTGCCTTCGCAAGTGATTCAGAACCCTAAAGGAGGAGTCAATGCAGTGACACTGAGGACTGGGTGATCGCGCGTCGTTGTGCGCGTCAAATATAATCCTTCCTCTTCCACTCAGTACAGCGGTTAAGTAAGGGTCGATCTCCACAGGGAGCAAGTAGTTCAGTTTTAGTCAGTGTCCTACACTTACAAAGATTGGGGGGTGAGTGATTGGTTTGCGCAGTGCGCGAGTAACAGTGTGAAACGCAGAAATGCACTAGGCGTGCGCAGGCAGTAGAGACTAGATACTATGACTATGAGAAGTATTGGGCGGACAATCCTCTATGCGTGCATTCCTTATCACTGACTCTAATATGTCTATAGCTTAATTTCACTTGGGTTAGTGTCCGGTCAAGGCTTCCTAACACGTGCGCATGTTCCGTTCAAAGTTCATGTGCTATTAATCCTTAGAACATAGACTAAAACAGCTACGAATCCTGTCACAGTAGCAACTGCTTACCCTAGCTCATTACTCCTAGTTGTCACCGTAAAGCTATCAACTAGTTTAACATATGACAAGCAAGCAACACAAGTAAGATTGCGGTTCAAGGCTTCCCCTACTCATGCAACTAGCTGTCTCCGTACGCACAGGATTAATACAAGTAAGTAAACTATGCATTAAGCTAAAGTCTCAAAGAAAGTGCATCATAGATTCATGCCCGACCAACACTTAAGCGTTTAGCTAGACATGCTAGTGATAAACATCATAGAATAGTAAATAATGACTAATGTGTCTGAGAAACAAGTAGCAAACAGTGCGTGCAGCTTGTCTTCTCGGCTGGCGCAAATCCTCTCAACAAGTCCGTGTGTTTTCCAGTGTTGCCGCTCTCTCTGATGTGTGTCGTCCAATGATTGCTGTGATCTCTCTTTTGAAACCCTAGACTTCCTTTGTTTATATATTTCCCAGGAAGTTCACCTTTGGCAACTTCCAAATCTGGTCACTTGACTTTGCGCCTGGCGCACGGCATTCGGCTAGCGCATCGGCTAGCGCACCGCTACTGACTCTCGCCAACTTCTCTTCTGCTAGTGCTGCTATCTCCGCAGGCGGATCTCTCACTCCTAGAACGCTGCCTGTTAGCGCGTATGCGACTCAAGGACTCGTTTTGCCCTGTAATACAAAAACACTAGAAACGAGTAATCTTGCTCATAAAATATTGCAAGCAAGCATAGGGTTATGATCTAAATAATGCGTACAAATAGCCTCTATCAAACCCCCCACACTTGCCCCTTGTTCGTCCCGAACAAGCACTGAAGCGCGGATACAATTACCTCTTCTGGAGTCTAGCGCACAGTCTTGCACTCTGATGCGAATGCGCAATTTGCTCAACTCGCACTGCTCCATCACCTGCGCACAACTGCATTCAACAGTTCTAATATAATAATTTCGAAATCCATTACCTCTCAGCCGGGATGAAGATTTTTTGGATGGCTGGGAGATAGCTCTTCTTAGGCTCCTGGCTGCCAGCTCCTGCTCCGAAGATAGGTATATGGTGGATAACGCAGCTTCTTCCAGTGCGTGATTTGCCCGCGCACTTCCTGGGAACCTGAGCTCTCTGATGATTTCCTTATGGTCTTTGCGCATTTTGATGTTTGTGCGCATGGTGATTTGTAGCGCGTATCATCTGCTGGTATTTTTCTTTTGTACAGCTTCATCTTTAATTTCTTATATTCCCAGAGCAGTTCCAGTCTCAGCCTTCGGATAGCAGCTATGTGATAATGCAAGTATGGCAGTGTTTGACAAAACCAGCTTATGTGAACAAGGAGCTGCTGCAGCTCAAACAATCAAGCAGACCAGCAGAAGTAAACCAGCAGCAGATGCAGCAGAGGATGCTGCAGCTGGTGCTGGTTCAAGTGCTGGTTCAACTGTCCGAGTAGCAGCTTTGTGCTGAGTTCGTTCTGGAGGTATGGCAGTTGTGTTCTTGCTCTTAGAAGGTTTTTCTAAAATGCTGCTGAGCATTTTCCAGCAAGGTTTGCTAGTCAGAGAAGGAGATTTGCATTGAAGATATTAATCAAATCTAATCTCCTAGATTTTAGGAGATAATTGATCTTGTGGGTCAATTGCTTAAACCTGGAAATTGCTTAAAGTGGTGTGGCTATTTAAGCAGAAGGTTTGAGGGCTGAAGAGGTTGATCGAAACTGAGTGATACACGAGAGTAGACACAGATTTCAGAGAGAGGATTTTCTGGGTGCTACGGACGTTGTTCTTCGATCAAACACACACGGGCAGAGCGTTGAGCGCAGAGCTGTGGTGTGCATTGCAGAAGAGAATCAGGTCTTGCAAAGACTGATTCGTGCATTGATCTGGAAGCCAATTCAGAGCTGTGGAGCTTGTTGGTTGATCAAAGGCAGCCGCGGAAGAACTGACGGGTGGAAGGCTCGGTGGAGGGTCGTGCGGAAGAACTCACTAGTGACAGGTGGTCACTGAGTGAGGGGGGGTTACTCAGAGTGTACAGCGCTCTTGGAGTGGTTCGATCGGCTCGGCAGAAGGCCTTGGAGTGACGCGGACAGTGTGCTTCAGCTGTGTGTTACAGCTGTTGCTGCAGCAACCCTGCTGAGTAGTGTAGGATAGAATAGGCTGAGTTCTTTGAGAGGATTGTAGCTATTCTAGACTGACATATTGTAGAGGGTGTGCTGGCACAAATCAGAGCTTGTTCTGATTGTGCTGAGTAGTCAACAAGAGGTTGAGTAGCATAGGTTGCGTGCGTTGTAACCTAGTGTACTTGGAACCTTTGGTTGAGTGGATTGAGGACTGGAGAATAGTCCTCCCCAGACGTAGGCAGATTGGCCGAACTGGGTGAACAAACTTGTGCATTGTTTGTTGCTTGCTGAGATTAATTCTAGTGAACAAGAGTGTGCTGCAGCAACTGCTTGTTCACAAATCTGCCGGATTGAGACACTGTGAAATTTCAATTGGTATCAGAGCGGGAACTCGACACACAGAGTTAAAAGATCCTACAGTGTCTCTGAAGAAGCCAAGACAATGAAGGAAGGACAGAGCACAAGTAGACCTCCACTATTGGAAGAGAGCAATTATGGTTATTGGAAAGCTAGGATGAAGGCTTTTCTTAGGGCCATTGACGAGAAGACATGGAGAGCTGTTGTAGTTCAGTGGTCTCCCCCAATCACCATAGATGAGCAAGGAGTGACAAGAATAAAACCTGAAGAGCAGTGGACTGTTGAAGAAGATGCTGCAGCAACTGGTAATTCAAAGGCTTTGAATGCAATTTTTGCTGCAGTTGATGCTAACAATTTCAGGTTGATATCAAACTGTGATTTGGCCAAGCAAGCATGGGAGATTCTGCAAACTGCCCATGAAGGAACTGATAGGGTGAAGCTATCAAGACTCCAGATTATTGCCACACAATTTGAGAATCTGAGGATGCTGGATGAAGAAACAGTCACTGAGTTTAATGCTAAACTCTGTGATCTTGCAAATGAAGCTCATGCTCTTGGAGAGCCCATCCCTGAAGAAAAGCTTATCCGAAAGGTTCTCAGATCATTGCCCACAAAATTCGACATGAAAGTGACAGCCATTGAAGAAGCACAAAATGTCAGATTCATGAGGTTGGAAGAGCTGATGGAGTCTCTCAAACAATTTGAGATGAAGCTGGTTAAAGGAGACATCACTCCTAAGGATAAGGACATTGGATTGAAAGCTGAAGCAGAAATCAAGCAGACAGGTTCAGAGGAGCAGCTGAGTATGATTGTCAAGAACCTAGGAAAACTTCTGAAAAACATGGACTCAAGAACTAGACAAAGCTCATCCTCACGAAAATTCAGAAGAGGTGGAGAAAATCAAAGGAAAGGAAAGGAACCGGCTCAGAGTGAAGACGGAAAGAAAGAAGTGAAGAAAGGAGTCCAATGCTGGAATTGCGCAGGCTACGGTCATCGACAAATCAAGTGCACCAGCAAACGGATGAAAAAGAATGCTCTCTCTGCCAGTGGAAGTGAAGATGAGAAAGAGCTGAGTGAAGATGAATGCAACATGGCCAGATACAAGTCTGCTAGAAGAGTCACAAAAACACTCAAAAGATTGAACCAGGACCTGCTTCAGCAACCTCTACATCACAGTTACAAGAGAGCTTCGAAGTTTAAAAAATGCTACAGCTGTGGTGGCAAAGGGCATATTCGAAGAAACTGTTTCTCAGCTCGTGCCAGAACAGCATCACCCAGGAAATCTGTCAGGCAGAAACATGCGCAGACTCAGCTTCTCGCTCTTGTGAGCACAGCTAGCCCCTCGGACAAGATCAGCTGGTACTTTGATAGTGGCTGTTCAGGTCATATGACAGGAGAAAGATCCTTTCTGAAGAACATTACTCCCTGTCTGGAACAACGTGTGAAGTTTGGTAATGGTCTGAAAGGAAGAGTTCTGGGAAGAGGAACTTTGGCTGTGGAAGGAATGCCAAGGTTGAGCAATGTGCTTTTGGTGGAAGGGTTAAAGGCTAATCTCATCAGCATCAGCCAGCTGTGTGATGGGACCAAACAAGTCAAGTTTACAAAAGACTCATGTCAAGTTCTTGACAAATCTGGAAAGTGCATAATGGAAGGAGCCAGATCCAAGAGCAATTGTTACCTTCTCAATGTGAGTTCAAACTCACGGATTCAGAAATGTATGCTGACAAAGGCCGAGGAAATGACCTTATGGCACAAAAGGATGGGACATGTTAACCTGAGAACCCTTAAGAGAATTGCCACAGAAGGGCTGGTCAGAGGAATTCCATTGCTGAAAGGAGAGACAGACTCCATCTGTGGAGACTGTCAGATTGGAAAACAGAAGAAGGCCTCACATCCTCGAGTCAAAGATATTGGTACCACCAGGCCTCTTCAGCTGATTCACATGGATCTAATGGGACCAATGGAGGTCGAGAGCCTAGGCAAGAAGAGGTATGCATTTGTCTGTGTTGATGACTACTCTAGATTCACTTGGATCGATTTTATCAGAGAAAAATCAGATACTGTGAGTATCATTGTGTCTCTGGTGTCTCGGCTAGAGCAAGAGAAGAATCTCAGAATCAGCAACATTCGCAGTGATCATGGCATAGAATTTGAAAACAAAGACATGGATGAATTCTGTAAGCAAAGGGGTATAACACATCAGTACTCCTCTCCCATTACGCCTCAGCAAAATGGTGTGGTGGAGCGGAAGAATCGAACAATACAAGAAATGGCCAGAGTGATGATCCATGCTAAGAGGATTCCTCTGAAATTCTGGGCAAAGGCCATGAATACTGCATGCTACATCATCAATAGAGTCACCTTGCGGAGGGGAACCAAGCAGACCTGCTATGAGCTCTGGAATCAGAAAAAACCCATGGTTAAGTACTTCCATATCTTTGGAAGTGACTGCTTCATTCTGAGAGACCGGGAGTATAGAAAGAAACTTGATCCGAAGAGTGATCCTGGAATGTTCTTGGGTTACTCAACAAACAGCAGGGCATATCGTGTTTTCAACCAGCGAACAAAGACTGTCATGGAGTCCATAAATGTGGTTGTAAATGATACAGATGAAGCATCTATCTCTGATTCTGACACTGATGAAGAAGACTCCGATCCTGAAGAAATGCCTGATAGACAGTCCCGAAGTGAACAAGCCGCTGCCTCAGCAGATGCTACAGCAAGTACTGAAGCAGAAATTCCAGATGACCAATCAGAAAGCCTGTCTGACGATTTTCACACTGAGGCTCCCGATCCACCTTCAAGGCAGCCCCCAAGGAAGATACAGAAGGATCATCCCTTGACTAATGTGATTGGGGATCCCTCAGACAGAAGAAGAACCAGAAGTCATGCCTACCTCAATACATGTTTCATGTCCAGCATTGAACCAAAGAATTTCAAGGAGGCCATGAGTGATGAATTCTGGGTTATGGCTATTGAGGAGGAATTGGCAGAGTTTGAAAGACACGAAGTTTGGGATCTGGTAGACAGACCAATAGGGGTGAACATTATAGGCACAAAATGGGTGTTCAAAAACAAAACTAATGAAAAGGGCAACATTACACGAAATAAAGCCAGACTGGTTGCCCAGGGATATTCTCAGATTGAGGGTCTAGACTTTGATGAAACATTTGCTCCAGTAGCTCGCCTGGAGGCTATCAGACTGCTGCTTGCAATGTCTTGTTGCCTGGGGTTCAAGTTATATCAAATGGATGTTAAGAGTGCGTTCTTGAACGGAGATCTCACTGAAGAAGTTTATGTCTCTCAACCAAAAGGCTTTGAAGATCCTTATCATCCAGAACAGGTGTACAAGTTGAAGAAAGCTTTATATGGACTAAAACAAGCTCCTCGGGCATGGTATGAGCGGTTGACAGTTTTCTTGGAAAAACATGGCTACAACCGAGGGGGAGCTGACAAAACCTTGTTTATCAAAAGAACTCAGTCTGATGTGATTATTGCTCAAATATATGTGGATGATATTGTCTTTGGATCCAAGTCCCAGCACCTGGTGAAGCAGTTTGTGAAACACATGCAGCAAGAATTTCAAATGAGCATGGTGGGAGAACTTTCATATTTTCTTGGTTTGGAGATTACTCAGAAAATGGATGGGATCTTTATTGCTCAAAGTAAATACAGCAAGTCTATTGTGAAGAAATTCCAGCTCGACTCAGCAAGTCACAAGCGTACTCCTGCTGCCACTCATGTGAAAGCCATCAAAGACGAGTACGGTTTGGAAGTGAGTCAGACTGTCTACAGAAGCACGATTGGGAGCTTGCTTTATCTGACTGCCAGCCGCCCTGACATTTCCTATGCAGTAGGAGTCTGCGCCAGATTTCAGGCCTGTCCCAGAGACAGTCATATGCAGTTGGTTAAGCGTATCATTCGGTATGTCGGCGGGACGGTGGGCTATGGCTTGTGGTACACTAAAGACACAAAGGCTAAACTGGTCGGATACAGTGATGCAGACTGGGCAGGGTGCTCAGAGGACAGAAAGAGCACTTCGGGTGGATGTTTCTTCTTGGGGAATAACCTGGTCTCTTGGTTCAGCAGAAAACAGAATACCATTTCTCTATCCACTGCCGAGGCTGAGTACATTGCTGCTGGGAGCTGTTGTGCACAAATGTTGTGGATGAAGCAAATGCTGAGTGAGTATGGGATTGCTCAAGATGAAATGACTCTCTACTATGACAATATGAGTGCCATCAGCATATCCAAGAACCCGGTTCAGCACAGCAGAACTAAGCACATTGACATCCGTCATCACTTCATTCGTGATCTTGTTGAAAAGAAAGTTATCTCGCTCCAACATGTTGTGTCCGCCAAACAGCTTGCTGATATCTTCACCAAAGCTCTGGATGCAGCCCGGTTTGAAGATCTGAGAGCCTCTCTAGGGCTCTGTGTGTTGCCCCCATAAGTCCTCCCAGCCAACAAACCCCCTAGTCATTTATTCCAAAAAGGGGGAGGAGAAAGAGCAGGCTGAGAAGTGGAGTCTAAGAAGTGGTTTTTGTCAAAATGCCAAGGGGGAGATTGATAATGCAAGTATGGCAGTGTTTGACAAAACCAGCTTATGTGAACAAGGAGCTGCTGCAGCTCAAACAATCAAGCAGACCAGCAGAAGTAAACCAGCAGCAGATGCAGCAGAGGATGCTGCAGCTGGTGCTGGTTCAAGTGCTGGTTCAACTGTCCGAGTAGCAGCTTTGTGCTGAGTTCGTTCTGGAGGTATGGCAGTTGTGTTCTTGCTCTTAGAAGGTTTTTCTAAAATGCTGCTGAGCATTTTCCAGCAAGGTTTGCTAGTCAGAGAAGGAGATTTGCATTGAAGATATTAATCAAATCTAATCTCCTAGATTTTAGGAGATAATTGATCTTGTGGGTCAATTGCCTAAACCTGGAAATTGCTTAAAGTGGTGTGGCTATTTAAGCAGAAGGTTTGAGGGCTGAAGAGGTTGATCGAAGCTGAGTGATACACGAGAGTAGACACAGATTTCAGAGAGAGGATTTTCTGGGTGCTACGGACGTTGTTCTTCGATCAAACACACACGGGCAGAGCGTTGAGCGCAGAGCTGTGGTGTGCATTGCAGAAGAGAATCAGGTCTTGCAAAGACTGATTCGTGCATTGATCTGGAAGCCAATGCAGAGCTGTGGAGCTTGTTGGTTGATCAAAGGCAGCCGCGGAAGAACTGACGGGTGGAAGGCTCGGTGGAGGTTCGTGCGGAAGAACTCACTAGTGATAGGTGGTCACTGAGTGAGGGGGAGTTACTCAGAGTGTACAGCGCTCTTGGAGTGGTTCGATCGGCTCGGCAGAAGGCCTTGGTGTGACGCGGACAGTGTGCTTCAGCTGTGGGTTACAGCTGTTGCTGCAGCAACCCTGCTGAGTAGTGTAGGATAGAATAGGCTGAGTTCTTTGAGAGGATTGTAGCTATTCTAGACTGACATATTGTAGAGGGTGTGCTGGCACAAATCAGAGCTTGTTCTGATTGTGCTGAGTAGTCAACAAGAGGTTGAGTAGCATAGGTTGCGTGCGTTGTAACCTAGTGTACTTGGAACCTTTGGTTGAGTGGATTGAGGACTGGAGAATAGTCCTCCCCAGACGTAGGCAGATTGGCCGAACTGGGTGAACAAACTTGTGCATTGTTTGTTGCTTGCTGAGATTAATTCTAGTGAACAAGAGTGTGCTGCAGCAACTGCTTGTTCACAAATCTGCCGGATTGAGACACTGTGAAATTTCACTATGGAACTCGCCCCGCTCTCTCTCCTTCTGTCTGCGCCGGTCAGCGCACGCGTTTACATCCGCGCCTGCCTTCCTTAGCTCGATTTCCAGAGAGAAGGTGGTCTGTTTTCCCACCTCGCCACGCATTGGGTGTTTTGCCTTTGGCATCTGCGTGACTGAGCGCGCTCTTTTGTCCCGAAGGCTGCGAGGCACCGGCCTCCACTAACGCTCTCGACCATATACCTTGCCTTCGAAGCAAAAGCGACTAACCGCCTCTCTGGAGCATTTCTGTCAACTCCACATCCCCTGCGTATCCCAACTAACAGGAGCAGAAAAAACGCAAAAATTATACTAAAACAGTAGATAGCAGCGCACGCAATACGGATAACGCAGAACAAGCTGGAGCGCATGCGCATCCTGCACTCTAGCGCACTACTGCTACTATTCTCTTCAGCTTAAACTAAGGTATACTAAAAATGCTAAAAAACGTGAAATGTAAGTGTAACGCCTCCCCCCCACACTTGAACAGAGACGTGTCCCCACGACTCAAGCGCAAGCGCATGGAGAGCGCACACATGCATGTAATGCCTATACCACTCTGATGATGACATGCATGCAACGGCCAAGTCCTAAACTAGCTAAAAACTAAAAAAAACAAAACAAGTAGAAAATAAAATATGCAAAAGTGAAAACGTGTCGGGTTACCTCCCGACAAGTGCCTTTGTTTAACGTCGTTGGCTCGACTGTACCTCGTTACGTGCCAAAATGTGTGCCTGCAACCTCCCCCACTCTTGCTCCTGAGTGTTCCTGCGCCAGCGTGTGTGTTGCGATCTTATTGGTCCTGCGCAAAAGGTAAGATGGGAAGTCAGCATGTGATAAATTATGCGTAACGAGGGTAGATGCAGAGGGAGAAGAAATGTGAGCTATGATCTTCAGTTCTCCCTCTGGTGCATCTGGTGGTGCCTCTGGCGCGTCAGCTGGCGCATCGATTATCTCTGGTTCTGCCAAGTCAATGCTGCGCGCTGCGCCATCCCAAGGTTCTCCTAAGTAACGTTTGACTCTCTGCCCATTAACCTGAAAGCGATGCCGGTGCCCGTCTTCTAACTCGATTGTTCCGTAGGGGAAAACCTTGGTGACGGTGTATGGTCCCGTCCACTTGCTGCGCAACTTTCCAGGCATGAGCCTCAGGCGTGTTGAAAATAACAATACCTGGTCTCCTGGTTCAAATGTGCGCCGGAGGATTTGCTTGTCATGATACGCTTTGGTGCGCTCCTTGTAATCGCGCAGTCCCTCATAGGCGTCCAGGCGCAGCTATTCTAGTTCGTTCAGCTCAAGTGCGCGCTCTTTTCCTGCCTCGTCCAAGTTCAGGTTGCAAATGCGTAAGGCCCAATATGCCTTGTGCTCGAGCTCTACTGGCAGGTGGCATGCTTTCCCATAGACCAGCCGAAATGGTGAGGTCCCAATGGGCGTCTTATGCGCAGTGCGGTATGCCCATAGCGCATCATCCAGGCGCTGGCTCCAATCTTTGCGCGATGGCCTCACAGTCTTTTCCAAGATGCGCTTGATTTCTCTGTTAGACACTTCGGCCTGCCCATTCGTTTGTGGATGGTAAGCGGTGGACGTCTTGTGGCGCACCCCATAGTGCTTGAAAACTTGCGCCACAATCCTGTTGCAGAAGTGCGTCCCCTGGTCGCTGATGACTGCCTTAGGTACTCCATACCTGCAAAATACCTGCAGAAAGTCAGCGACAGTCTTACCATCATCCTTGCGCGTGGCCTTAGCTTCGACCCATTTGGATACATAATCCACGGCCACCAGTATGTACTCGTAGCCGGCAGATGGGGGAAATGGACCCATGAAGTCGATTCCCCAAACATCGAACACTTCATCCACCAGAATCGGGCTCTGCGGCATCTCGTTGCCCCCGGATATTCCTCCTGTGCGCTGGCACCTGTCGCAATTCCTGCAATGGTCATATGCGTCTCTGAAGAGGTGCGGCCAGTAGAATCCGCAGTCCAAGATTTTCCTGCTCGTGCGCTTGGGACCAAAGTGCCCTCCACATGCGTGCGCATGACAAAACATCAAAACAGAGTTAATCTCATGGTCAGGTACGCAACGCCTTAATATCTGATCTGGACCTATTCTAAGCATGTAAGGATCATCCCAAAGGTAATGCTTGGACTCATGTTTCAATCGCATGCACTGAGTTTTATTGAAATGCGGAGGAAACGCACCTGTGACCCGGTAATTTGCGATATGCGCATACCATGGTACCTTACCTGTCAGCGCCATCAGGTGCTCGTCAGGGAATGTCTCCTTGATCTGCCCTGGCTCCTCCTCCTTGACGATCCTGCTCAGGTGATCAGCGACTGTATTTTCCGTGCCCTTCTTATCTTTGATCTCCAAGTCGAATTCCTGAAGCAGGAGCACCCAGCGCATCAGGCGCGCCTTGGTGTATAGCTGCGTGGTCAGTGTAGATGATGACTCTTGCGCCTAGGACATAAGCTCGGAACTTCTCCAGCGCAAATACAATTGCCAGAAGCTCCTTCTCCGTGGTGGTGTAGTTCCTCTGCGCAGAGTCCAGTGTGCGCGATGCATAGTAAATGGTGTGCGGCTTCTTGTCCACGCGCTGCCCCAAGACTACACCCACTGCGTAATCACTTGCGTCACACATCAGCTCAAACGGCAGGTTCCAGTCTGGTGCGCGCATCACTGGCGCACTGGTCAGCGCTTCCTTCAGCGTATCGAACGCCGTCCTGCACTCATCAGTAAAATCGAAACACACATCTTTTTGCAACAGGTTAGACAGGGGTATACAAATTTTAGAGAAATCCTTAATAAAACGCCTGTAAAACCCAGCATGCCCTAAGAATGATTTCACGTCGCGCACATTGGTGGCATAAGGCAGATTAGAAATGAGATCTATTTTAGCTTTGTCTACCTTAATACCCTCCTCTGAAATGATATGTCTTCGTACTACTCCGTGCGTGACCATGAAATGACATTTTTCGTAATTGAGCACTAAATTCTTAGAGATGCAGCGCGCTAAAACTTTATCTAGATGAGTTAAACATGCATCAAAGGTACTCCCATATACAGTGAAATCATCCATGAACACTTCTATGCATATACCAATCATATCAGAAAAAATGCTCATGACTAAGCGTTGGAATGTACCTGGCGCGTTGCACAGTCCAAAAGACATGCGCCGAAACGCAAACGTACCGAACGGGCATGTGAATGTGGTCTTCTCTTGATCCTCCGCAGCTATGGGTAGCTGGTTGTACCCTGAATATCCGTCCAGAAAACAAAAATAAGGCTTACCTGCTAAGCGATCCAACATCTGGTCCATAAAGGGTAGCGGGAAGTGGTCCTTGCGCGTGACAGTGTTCAGCTTCCTGTAGTCGATGCACATGCGCCAGCCAATTTGAATGCGCTTGGGAACTAGCTCGCCCTGCGCATTCTCTTCCACTGTGATTCCTCCTTTCTTTGGCACAACATGCACCGGGTTGACCCATTTGCTGTCCGAAATTGGGTAAATGACCCCTGCGTCAAGCAATTTCAGAACTTCCCTTTGCACTACCTCCATCATATTTGGATTTAATCTGCGCTGAGCCTCCCTGGATGGTTTGGCACCATCTTCCAACAGAATTCTATGCATGCACACGTCCGGGCTCACTCCGCGCAGATCAGCAAGAGTCCATCCTATAGCGCGCTGGTTCCTGCGCAGTACCTGTTGTAAGCGCGCCTCCTGCTCCTCTTCTAATCCCTTCTTGATGATCACTGGCAGGGTGTCCTCATCTCCCAAGAAAATGTACTTGAGGTGCTCTGGGAGTTGCTTCAGTTCGATCTTGGGTGCCTGTTCAATAGAGGGCAAGATTTTGTTAGCGGTGCAAATATGAACTATATCAAGTACCTGTGTGGGTGCTGGTTCAGCACTGCTTAGCTCCTCCTCTTGCTCCACTAGCTCTGCCTGTGTCAGTAGCTCTGGTCCTATGGTTGCGCTCGCACACTGCGCTTCTGTGACTAAATCGTCAATGTTGTCCATCGCGTGCACTGTAGCGTCCTCGTGTGGGTGCTGCATCCCCTTGAATATGTTGAAATGGATTTCTTCGCCATCCACTTCCATGGAGAGCGTGCCCCTCCACACGTCTATCTTCGTGCGCGCGGTCATCAAAAACGGTCTGCCTAGGAGGATTTGCGCACTGCTGGCGCTTGATTCACCCTCCATTTCGAGCACATAAAAATCTGCTGGGAAGACCAGCTCTCCTACTCGAACTAGGACATCTTCTATCATGCCTGCAGGTTGTTTGCACGATCTATCTGCTAGCTGAACGGTGAGACCTGCAGGCTTAAGTGGTCCAAGGCGCAATGTCGTATATAGGGAATAAGGTAGCAAATTGATGGATGCGCCCAAATCGATCATACAATTACTCACTGTGGTCTTACCTAGCGTGCATGGAATAGTAAATGTACCTGGATCTCGGCACTTAGGTGGTACTTTTTGTTGCACGATCGCTGAGGCCTGCGCATTTAGCATTACCTGTGCGCATTCGCCCTTTCTCCTTTTGTTTGTGCACAGCTCTTTTAAAAACTTTGCATACCTGGGAATCTGCCGAATAGCTTCTATGAGGGGAATATTGATTTCTACCTTGCTGAATAACTCATAAAGCTCATTGTCCAGCGCCTCCTTTCTAGCCAATGGTGCCTGCACAGGGAAAGGTGCAGGTATGTTAGTACAATTTTTGTCCTTGTTTCTTGACTGAGACATACCTGGTGTGTTGCCCTGCTGGTTTGTGGCTGGCGCTTCTGGTTGCGCATCTTGCTCTGGTTGCGCATTCTGATCTGCTGGATCCGGGACTTGCGCAACTGGTTGCGCGGGCGCCTGTGCGGTCTGCTCTGTTCCTACTGTGCGCCCAGTCCTCAGTGTCACTTCATTGACTCCTCCTTTAGGGTTCTGAATCACTTGCGAAGGCAGGTTGCCATCGCTCTTTTTCAGCTCATACACCATGGTTGGAATTTGTGATAGCTGCTTTTCTATGGACTCGAACCTCTTGTCATATTTCTCGTCATTTTTGCGCACTGTATCTGCTAGCTGCCCCATAATGTCTTCCAAGGAACGCCGCGGCTGCTGGTTGTTCTGCGCTGGTGCGTCATTTCGGCGGTGCGGCGGATTGTAGGGCGCAGCTGGTTGCGTCTGCTGTGGCGCGCGCTGATCAGGGGGCTGTCTCTGGAAATTGTTCTCTTCCCTCCATCTGAATCCATTTGCGGCGAGCCCAAAGCGCGGCTGATTCTGCCTCTGCGGTCCTCTGTTGTCCCATCCTCCAAGGGCATTTACATCTCCAGTTTCTTCAAAAAGTGTTGGGCATTCGTCTGTCTTGTGCTCAGTGGACCTGCAAAATTCACATACCTTTGGCGCAACTGGTTGTGCGCTCTGCGTACTCATCAGCTTCTGTAGCATGGCCTTCATTTCCTTGATCTCAGCGCTTGTTTCTACCTGATGCACAGAACGATTACGACTACTTTCAAGCGTCAATTGATGTCTTACCTGCCCAGCAGAGTCTTCTATTAGCTGCCACGCATCCTCTGGGTACATGTTGCAAATGTCCCCTCCTGCGCATGCATTCAGTAGCAGTCCATTCAGAAAGTTCTCTATCAGCACATTCTGAGGAAGCCCGTGATTGTAGCAGTTGGCTTCTAGCTCCCTGAAACGTTCATAGTATTCTGACAGAGACTCCCTTGCGCTCTGCCTTGGCGCGGCCAGTTCCCTTCTGAGCAGCGCAATCTTTGCTGCTGGATAGAATTTATCTAGGAATTTCTTCTGCAGCTGCTCCCATGTGTGAATGGATCCTGCGGGTAAATTCATCAACCAATGTCTGGCTGAATCACACAACGAAAATGGGAATGCCTTCATTTTCAGCGCCTCATCACTCTCCCCTTCGGTCTTCATGTTCTCGCAAATGACTAGGAACTCTCGCACATGCTTGACTGGATTTTCATTGTTCATCCCGTGGAACTTGGGCATGTGATGGATGAGCGAGCTCCTTAGCTCAAAATGACCGCCTGGTGGAAGCACGATGCACCATTTCTGGTTAACAGTGATAGGGGCCGACATCTCGCGCACTGTTCTGCGTCGCGCGGCTTGTTGCACGGGTGGCGCTTGATACACTTCAGCGGCCCTCCTTGCTTCAACCTCGCGCTGCACTTCCTCTCTGAACAGGGCTGCGCGGTTATGTGCTCTTGCTTCCTCTGGGGTTCTGTCTCCCAAGTTGTCTCCTACGACACTGTTATTCTCCATAACCTGTTCCGAATGTCAAGGAAGAATGAAATTAAAAGATAACTAATGTTGTTGCGTCTGTCAGTGCACAACTAGAATCTGCGCAGCGCAACTGTTTCAAGGTTGCGCAGGCTGATGTGATTGCGTGCTGTCAGAAACAACAACGAAAACAAAACAAACTGAAATAAATAGTTACTAAAAAAGGAAAAAAACGTAAACTAACTAGAACTTAGCTGTGTTGCTCCCCGGCAACGGCGCCAAAATTTGATCGCGCGTCGTTGTGCGCGTCAAATATAATCCTTCCTCTTCCACTCAGTACAGCGGTTAAGTAAGGGTCGATCTCCACAGGGAGCAAGTAGTTCAGTTTTAGTCAGTGTCCTACACTTACGAAGATTGGGGGGTGAGTGATTGGTTTGCGCAGTGCGCGAGTAACAGTGTGAAACGCAGAGAAATGCACTAGGCGTGCGCAGGCAGTAGAGACTAGATACTATGACTATGAGAAGTATTGGGCGGACAATCCTCTATGCGTGCATTCCTTATCACTGACTCTAATATGTCTATAGCTTAATTTCAATTGGGTTAGTGTCCGGTCAAGGCTTCCTAACACGTGCGCATGTTCCGTTCAAAGTTCATGTGCTATTAATCCTTAGAACATAGACTAAAACAGCTGCGAATCCTGTCACAGTAGCAACTGCTTACCCTAGCTCATTACTCCTAGTTGTCACCGTAAAGCTATCAACTAGTTTAACATATGACAAGCAAGCAACACAAGTAAGATTGCGGTTCAAGGCTTCCCCTACTCATGCAACTAGCTGTCTCCGTACGCACAGGATTAATACAAGTAAGTAAACTATGCATTAAGCTCAAGTCTCAAAGAAAGTGCATCATAGATTCATGCCCGACCAACACTTAAGCGTTTAGCTAGACATGCTAGTGATAAACATCATAGAATAGTAAATAATGACTAATGTGTCTGAGAAACAAGTAGCAAACAGTGCGTGCAGCTTGTCTTCTCGGCTGGCGCAAATCCTCTCAACAAGTCCGTGTGTTTTCCAGTGTTGCCGCTCTCTCTGATGTGTGTCGTCCAATGATGGCTGTGATCTCTCTTTTGAAACCCTAGACTTCCTTTGTTTATATATTGCCCAGGAAGTTCACCTTTGGCAACTTCCAAATCTGGTCACTTGACTTTGCGCCTGGCGCACGGCATTCGGCCAGCGCATCGGCTAGCGCACCGCTACTGACTCTCGCCAACTTCTCTTCTGCTAGTGCTGCTATCTCCGCAGGCGGATCTCTCACTACTAGAACGCTGCCTGTTAGCGCGTATCCGACTCAAGGACTCGTTTTGCCCTGTAATACAAAAACACTAGAAACGAGTAATCTTGCTCATAAAATATTGCAAGCAAGCATAGGGTTATGATCTAAATAATGCGTACAAATAGCCTCTATCACTGGGCGCACAGTAGGAACAGAGCAGACCGCGCAGGCGCCCGCGCAACCAGTTGCGCAAGTCCCGGATCCAGCAGATTAGAATGCGCAATCAGAGCAAGATGCGCAACTAGAAGCGCCAGCCACAAACCAGCAGGGCAACACGCCAAGTATGCCTCAGTCCAGAAACAAGGACATAAATTGTACTAACATACCTGCACCTTTCCCTGTGCAGGCACCATTGGCTAGAAAGGAAGCGTTGGACAAGGAGCTTTATGAGTTGTTCAGCAAGGTGGAAATCAATATTCCCCTCATTGAAGCTATTCGGCAGATTCCCAGGTATGCAAAGTTTTTAAAAGAGCTGTGCACAAACAAAAGGAGGAAGGGCGAATGCGCACAGGTAATGCTAAATGCGCAGGCCTCAGCAATCGTGCAGCAAAAGGTACCACCTAAGTGCCGAGATCAAGGTACATTTACTATTCCATGCACGCTAGGTAAGACCACAGTGAGTAATTGCATGATCGATTTAGGCGCATCCATCAATTTGCTACCTTATTCCCTATATACGACATTGCGCCTTGGACCACTAAAACCTGCAGGTCTCACCATTCAGCTAGCAGACAGATCGTGCAAACAACCTGCAGGCATGATAGAAGATGTCCTAGTTCGAGTAGGAGAGCTGGTGTTCCCAGTAGATTTTTATGTGCTCGAAATGGAGGGTGAATCATGCGCCAGCGGTGCGCAGATCCTCCTAGGCAGACCGTTTCTGATGACCGCGCGCACAAAGATAGACGTGTGGAGGGGCACGCTCTCCATGGAGGTAGATGGCGAAGAAATCCATTTCAACATATTCAAAGGGATGCAGCATCCACATGAGGACGCTACAGTGCACGCAATGGACAGCATTGACGATTTAGTCACAGAAGCGCAATGTGCGAGCGCAACCGCAGGACCAGAGCTACTGACACAGGAAGAGCTGGAGGAGCAAGAGGAAGAGCTGAGCAGTGCGGAACCAGCACCCACACAGGTACGTGATATAGTTCATATTTGCACCGCTAACAAAATCTTGCCCTATATTGAACAGGCACCCAAGATCGAACTGAAGCAACTCCCAGAGCACCTCAAATACATTTTCTTGGGAGATGAGGACACCCTGCCAGTGATCATAAAGAAAGGATTAGAAGAGGAGCAGGAGGCACGCTTACAGCAGGTACTGCGCAAGAACCAGCACGCCATAGGATGGACACTTACCGATCTGCGCGGAGTGAGCCCAGACGTGTGCATGCATAGGATTCTATTGGAAGATGGTGCCAAACCCTCCAGAGAGGCTCAGCGCAGGTTGAATCCAAATATGATGGAGGTCGTGCAAAAGGAAGTCCTGAAATTGCTTGGCGCAAGGGACATTTACCCAATCTCGGACAGCAAATGGGTCAGTCCGGTGCATGTTGTGCCAAAGAAAGGAGGAATCACAGTGGAAGAAAATGCGCAGGGCGAGCTAGTTCCCAAGCGCATACAAACTGGCTGGCGCATGTGCATCGACTATAGGAAGCTTAACGCAGTAATGCGCAAGGACCACTTCCCGCTACCCTTCATGGACCAGATGCTGGATCGCTTAGCAGGTAAACCTTATTTTTATTTCTTGGACGGATATTCAGGGTACAACCAGATACCCATAGCTGCGGAAGATCAAGAGAAGACCACATTCACATGCCCGTTCGGTACGTTTGCGTTTCGGCGCATGTCTTTTGGGCTGTGCAACGCGCCAGGTACGTTCCAACGCCTTGTCATGAGCATTTTCTCTGATATGATTGGTATATGCATAGAAGTGTTCATGGATGATTTTACCGTATATGGAAGTACCTTTGATGCATGCTTAACACATCTAGATAAAGTCTTAGCGCGCTGCTGTCATTTCATGGTAACGCACGGAGTAGTACTAGGCCATATCATTTCAGAGGAGGGGATCAAGGTAGACAAAGCTAAGATAGATCTTATTTCTAATCTACCTTATGCCACCAACGTGCGCGACGTGAAATCATTCTTAGGGCATGCTGGGTTCTACAGGCATTTTATCAAAGATTTCTCTAAAATTTGTATACCCCTGTCTAACCTTTTGCAAAAAGATGTGTGCTTCGACTTTACTGATGAGTGCAGGGCTGCGTTTGATAAGCTGAAAGAAGCGCTGACCAGTGCGCCAGTAATGCGCGCACCAGACTGGAACCTGCCATTTGAGCTGATGTGCGACGCAAGTGATTATGCAGTAGGTGCAGTCTTGGGGCAGCGCGTAGACAAGAAGCCGCATGCCATTTACTATGCATCGCGCACACTGGACTCTGCGCAGAGGAACTACACCACCATGGAGAAGGAGCTTCTGGCAATTGTATTTGCACTGGAGAAGTTCCGAGCATATGTTCTAGGCGCAAGAGTCATCATCTACACTGACCACGCAGCTATCCGCTACCTCATGTCCAAGAAGGAAACCAAGCCGCGCCTGATGCGCTGGGTGCTCTTACTGCAGGAATTTGACTTGGAGATCAAAGACAAGAAGGGCACGGAGAATACAGTTGCTGATCACCTGAGCAGGATCGTGAAAGAGGAAGAACCAGGGCGGATCACGGAAACATTCCCTGACGAGCATCTGATGGCGCTGACAGGTAAGGTACCATGGTATGCGCACATCGCAAATTACCTGGTCACAGGTACGTTTCCTCCGCATTTCAATAAAACTCAGTGCATGCGATTAAAACATGAGTCCAAGCATTACCTTTGGGATGATCCTTACATGCTTAGAATAGGACCAGATCAGATATTGAGGCGTTGCGTGCCTGACCACGAAATTAATTCTGTTTTGATGTTTCGTCATGCGCACGCATGCGGAGGACACTTCGGTCCCAAGCGCACAAGCAGAAAGGTCCTGGACTGCGGATTCTATTGGCCGCACCTGTTTAGAGACGCCTATAATCACTGCAGGAATTGTGACAGGTGCCAGCGCACAGGAGGAATATCCGCGCGCAATGAGATGCCGCAGACCCCGATTCTGGTGGATGAAGTGTTCGATGTTTGGGGAATCGACTTCATGGGGCCATTTCCTCCATCTGCAGGTTACGAGTACATATTGGTGGCAGTAGACTATGTCTGCAAATGGGTTGAAGCTAAGGCCACGCGGAAGGATGATGGTAAGACTGTCTCTGATTTTCTCAGAACTAACATATTTTGCAGGTACGGAGTACCTAAGGCAGTAATCAGCGACCAGGGGACACACTTTTGCAACAGGGTCGTGGCGCAAGTTTTCAAGCACTATGGGGTGCGCCACAAGACGTCCACCGCTTACCATCCGCAGACGAATGGACAGGCCGAAGTTTCTAACAGGGAGATCAAGCGCATCTTAGAAAAGACTGTGAGACCATCGCGCAAAGATTGGAGCCAGCGCCTTGATGATGCGCGATGGGCATACCGCACTGCGCATAAGACGCCCGTTGGGACCTCACCATTTCGGCTGGTCTATGGGAAAGCATGCCACCTGCCAGTAGAGCTCGAGCACAAGGCATATTGGGCCTTACGCATTTGCAACCTGAACTTGAATGAGGCAGGAAGGGAGCGCGCATTTGAGCTGAACGAACTAGAAGAGCTGCGCCTGGACGCCTATGAGGGACTGCGCGATTACAAGGAGCGCACCAAGGCCTTTCACGACAAGCATATCCTCAGACGCACTTTTGAACCAGGAGACCAGGTATTACTATTCTCATCACGCCTGAAGCTTATGCCTGGAAAGCTGCGCAGCAAATGGATGGGACCATACACGGTCACCAAGGTTTTCCCCTACGGAACAATCGAGTTAGAAGACGGGCACCGGCATCGTTTTCAGGTTAATGGGCAGAGAGTCAAACGGTACTTAGGAGAACCTTGGGATAGCACAGCACGCAACATTGACTTGGCCGAACCAGAGATAATAGATGCGCAAGCTGCTGCGCCAGACACACCACCGGATGTACCAGAGGGAGAACTGGAACCTATTGCTTATATCTCTTCTTCCTCTGCATTTACCCTCGTTACGCATAATTTATCACATGCTGACTTCCCATCTTACCCTTTGCGCAGGACCACTGAGATCGCAACACACACACTGGCGCAGGAACACTAAGGAGCAAGAGTGGGGGAGGTCGCAGGCACACATTTTGGCACGTAATGAGGTACAGTCGAGCCAACGACGTTAAACAAAGGCACTTCTCGGGAGGTAACCCGACACGTTTTTACTTTTGCATATTTTATTTTCTACTTGTTTTGTTTTTTTTTAGTTTTTTAGCTAGTTTAGGACTTGGTAGTTTTTTAGTCACGCAGTAGTGCGCAGGACCGTGCGCCTAGCACTGCGCAGGTCAGATGCGCTAGCCAGGGGAGTATATAAGGCAGGACCCTCTGCTATCGTTTATGCTGTGTGACTATTTGTTTTTGTTCTTATGTTCTTTATTTTGGCATTACATGCATGTGTGCGCTCTCCATGCGCTTGCGCTTGAGTCGTGGGGACACGTCTCTGTTCAAGTGTGGAGGGGGGGGGGGGGGCGTTAGATTCACTTTTCACGTTTTTGAGCATTTTAGTGTAGCTTAGTTTAAGAGAATAGTAGCAGTAGTGCGCTAGAGTGCAGGATGCGCATGCGCTCCAGCTTGTTTTGCGCTATCCATATTGCGTGCGCTGCTATCTACTGTTTTAGTATAATATTTCCATTTTTTTTGCTCCTGTTAGTCGGGATATGCAGGGGATGTGGAGTTGACAGAAATGCTCCAGAGAGGCGGTTAGTCGCTTTTGCTTCGAAGGCAAGGTATATGGTCGAGAGCGTTAGGGGAGGCCGGTGCTTCGCAGCCTTCGGAACAAAAGAGCGCGCTTAGTCACGCAGATGCCAAAGGCGAAATACCCATAGCGTGCTACAAAGAGATTAAAGAGAAATTAAAGAGAAAGCTGTACAAAAGAAAAATACCAGCAGATGATACGCGCTACAAAAGAATCAGCATGCGCACAAGCATCAACATGCGCAAAGACCATAAGGAAATCATCAGAAAGCTCAGGTTCCCAGGAAGTGCGCGGACGAATCACACACTGGAAGAAGCTGCGTTATCCACCATATACCTATCTTCGGAGTAGGAGCTGGCAGCCTGGAGCCTAAGAAGAGCTATCTCCCAGCCATCCAAAAATCTTCATCCCGGCTGAGAGGTAATGAATTTCGAACTTATTATATTAGAACTGTTGAGTGCAGTTGTGCGCAGGTGATAGAGCAGTGCGAGTTGAGCAATTGTGCATTTGCATCAGAGTGCAAGATTGTGCGCTAAACTCCAGAAGAGGTAATTGTATCCGCGCTTCAGTACTTGTTCGGGACGAACAAGGGGCAAGTGTGGGGGGTTTGATAGAGGCTTTTTGTACGCATTATTTAGATCATAACCCTATGCTTGTTTGCAATATTTTATGAGCAAGATTACTCGTTTCTAGTGTTTTTGTATTACAGGGCAAAACGAGTCTGTGAGTCGGATACGCGCTAACAGGCAGCGTTCTAGGAGTGAAAGATCCGCCTGCGGAGCTAGCAGCACAAACAGGAGAGAAGTTGGCGAGAGTCAGCAGAGGTGCGTTAGCCCATGCGCTAGCTGATGCCGTGCGCCAAGCGCAAAAGTCCAGTACTGACTAATCTTGACGTGACCAGATTTGGGAGTTGCCAAAAGTGAGCTTCCCGAGCAGTATATAAACAGGGAGAGAGGAAAAAGAGACGGGCTGGACACACACAGAGAGGCAACACCCCACGAGAGACGCACCAGAGATCACCAAGAGGCACTGCGCAACAGAACTGGAAAACACACGGACTTGTTTAGAGGATTTTGCGCCAGCCGACTGCGCCAGCCGAGAAGACAAGCTGCACGCACTGTTTGCTACTGTTTTCTTAGACACATTAGTCATTATTTACTATTCTATGATGTTTATCACTAGCATGTCTAGCTAAACTCTTAGTGCTGGTCGGGCATGAATCTATGATGTATTTTCTTTGAGACTTGAGCTTAATGCATAGTTTACTTACTTGTATTAATCCTGTGCATACGGAGACAGCCAGTTGCATGAGTAGGAGAAGCCTTGAACCGCAATCTTACTTGTGTTGCTTGCTTGTCATATGTTAAACTAGTTGATAGCTTTACGGTGACAACTAGGAGTAACGAGCTAGGGTGATCAGTTGCTACCTTGAACGGATTCGCAGCTGTTTTAGTCTATGTTCTAAGGATTAATAGCACATGAACTTTGAACGGAACATGCGCACGTGTTAGAAAGCCTTGACCGGACACTAACCCAAGTAAACCGAAAACTATAGACGTTTAGAGTCGATGATAAGGAATGCACTCATAGAGGATTGTCTGACCAATGCTTCTCATAATCATAGTATTTGATCTCTACTGCTTGCGCACGTCTAGTGCAAATTTCCCGCGTTACACTAGTTACTGTTCACTTGCGCATCGCGCATTTCAATCACTCACACACCCCCCCCCAATCTTCGTAAGTGTAGGTCACTGGCTAGAACTGAACTACTTGCTCCCTGTGGAGATCCACCCTTACTTAACCGCTGTACTAGTGGAAGAGGAAGGAATTATATTTGACGCGCACGACGACGCGCGATCAGACACCTTGTGTCAAAAAGAGGAATTGAGGTCGATAAAGCAAAAATTGATGTTATTGAGAAGCTGCCACCGCCGAGAGATGCCAATAGAATAAGGAGTTTCCTCGGGTACGCTGGATTTTATAGGAGGTTGATGGAGCGTATTTATACAATCCATTGAGTTATTTATTCCCATAGTTTTATTACATTTTGCGTGAATCAATTACTCTTTTATAGTATTTTTGTATCGCAGGTGTGTTCAAGATCGCATTGGATGTCATCGCATATTTGAAGCATTCATCCAAAGCCAAGTAGTCAACAGCAGTCAAAGTCAACAGCAGCAGTCAACTCTGCCGGTTCAATCAGAAATCAGATGTGGTTCAATGCGGTTCATCTTGGTTCAACCCAAAAACCCTAAACCTAAAAGATGGACAAAAAAGGAAAAGAATCGACTCACTTCAACAGAATTTCACTTGGACGGCACTATTCAGACGGCGGAGCTACAGTAGAACGGGAGAGGGAGAAGATTGAAGTTCGCCGGAATTCACTATTCACGGCGCTACAGTAACTTACTGTTCATTACTGTTTCGGCCGGAAAACACTATTCACGGCCGGAAAACACTATTCACTCAGATTTTGTTTTAGTTCAATTTTTGTTCTCTAACTTAAAGTAGTGTAATGAACTCATCTTTATTGTATTCCATGGATAATATGAGTAGCTAAATCCTATTTTCAGTTTGGGGTTTATAATGCAACATTTGGTTTGAGGTCAATGAATACATGATTCGAGCGATTGATTTGCTGCCCTTATATGAATGAATGAATGAATGCTTTGATTGTCAGTTTAGTGCAGCTTAGCGGTGAGCTATATTGATGTCAATTGTGTTATACTTGATTGGATTGCATTGTTGGGGAGAACCTAGTGGTAGAACCGATTTTGTGGTGTTAATTGAGTAACTATTGCACTTGTTTGAAAACCTAGCGGTTAAGAATAGGTAGAATTTGATTGTCGACATATCTTTAGCGGGAATGTTGGACTAAGGCAGTATTCACTAGCTTATGCATGTATTAGATCGGTGATAACTAGTTGCATTGTATTCCCCGAACTGATTTTCTCTGAATTGATATCCTCAGTTTGTTCCTTTGTCTGTGACTTTCATTAGAACTCTATCTTACTTGCTCCTTTGGGTTCGACCCTGCTTACCGCTTGCTAGTGTGTTAACAGGAGTTATAAATACAAATTTGAGGCGCACGACGACGCGCTGTCAGAGGTTCATCAAGGACTTCTCGAAAATTGCTAAACCTCTTTACAAATCTACTATGTAATGAGGTAGAATTCAATTTCGATGAACCATGCCAACAAGCTTTTCAAACGCTAAAGACAGGTTTGGTGTCTGCCTCGATATTTCAACCACCTAATTGGGAGATTCCATTTGAGCTAATGCGTGACGCTAGCGATAGCGCTATTGGAGTAGTATTGGGTCATTGACACTCCTACAAAGTGCACAAGAGTCTGCTGTGAAGACAGCAGCTGATGCAGAGTGTTCTAGAATGACCAAGCATAGTGTACAAGACGTTGCTACAGCAACCTGTGTAGAAAAAGAGTTGGAGCATCATAAATAGCAGATTTCTGTGTGAAGTACAAGCTGCCCAGAATTGAAGAGAAGAGCAACGGAAGCTTTCTAAATGCAATTCCCAGAGTCAATAGCATGCTGATTAACTTGGAGTAACCCAAAGAACGTACGGAGGGTTGCTGCCAGCATCGCAACAGGTTGATAGAGTATCGTGAAGATAGAGAGCAAGATGATGCAGCTGCTCGTGTGAGACAGCAGCTTGTACAAATCCACCCAGAGTGAACAAGCTAAGTGAACAAGCAGTTGCTACAACAGGAGCTGTAGCAGCAGTATTGGCGCGAAGAACAATCTGCCCAGATATGATGTAGGAGTGCAACGGGAGGTTTCCAAATATTCTCAGAATATCCCCAGTGAAGATGCCGTACCAAAGCTTGAAGATTTGATTGGGAAATCAAATCTTCTACAAATTAGGAGATATGATCTTGTTGAGATCTTGAAGGAGCTTCTAAATACTCAGAGAGAATATTCCAGTGGAGATTCCTAGGTGGAGGAGAAGATTTGTTTGTAGAAGATTAGATTTGCAAATTAGAAGAAAAGATCTTATTGAGATCTTTAAGGAATCTAGGAGAGCTTTTTGGAAGGCTTCCTAAATTTGATGTTGATGGCATGGAGTTCCTATTTAAAGGAGGCAGGGCAGAGCAACAAAGTATCCATCTAAGACAGAATCCAAGCACAAAGATAAAGCAATATACCGAGAGATATATTCAGATTGCAGAGCGTGAGCGCATAGCTGAGTGGTTGGAGCAAAGGCTGATCGAGGACTTGCAGACTCTGATCAGAGCTTGATCAGGGAAGCCAATTCAGAGCAAGACGTGCTTGTTGGTTGATCAAGGCAGGCGGTGGCAGTGTTGTCGAGTGGAGGAACTCGGACAATCTGCAGGAGGCTTGGTCTCGCTAGTGACAGGAGGTCACTGAGTGAGGGGGAGTGCTCCAGAGTGTGCAGTGCTCGTGGAGAGGTTCGATCGGCTCAGCAGAAGGCTTGGAGCGACGCGGACAGTTTAGATACCAGCTGTGTGCTACAATAGGTGCTATAGCAATCTGTAGGTATAGCTTAGTATTTAGAATAGGCTGAGTCTGTGGGATCAGAGTTGTAGCTATTCGAATTATTTCAAGTCTGTAGGTGTGCAATACACAAGTCAGAGCTTGTTCTGATTGTGTGACTAGTTTAGGTCAGGTAGCATAGGTGTCCTGCGTTGAACCGTGTTGTAGTGTGGATCTGAGAAGCTAGTGGATTAAGGGTTGGAGTTCAGCCCTTCCCAGACGTAGGCAGATTGGCCGAACTTGGTGAACAAACCATTGTTCATTGTTCTATCTTGCTGCATCAGATTTGGGTGTTCAAGAGTGTACTATAACAACTGCTTGTACACAATCTGCAACTCAGAGGTGCTGCGAATTTCACGAAGTAGCATGACATGGCAAGGAGCAGTCTAATAGCTTCCAACCAAGCTACTGATGCAAAGGTTTCATCGAAATCCAGACCTTCAATTTGTGTGCACCCTTGTGCCACCAACCTGGCTTTATTTCATGTGATGTTGCCCTTCTCATCAGTCTTTTTTTTGAAGATCCACTTGGTACCTATGATGTTTACTCCTTCTGGTCTGGTAACTAAGTCCCACACATTGTTTCTTTTGAACTCAGCTAGTTCCTCCTGCATTACCAGCATCCAGTATTCGTCACTCATGGCTTCTTTGAAGTTCTTTGGTTCTGTGCAGGACAGAAAGCAGGTGTTGAGATGTGCGTTTCTCCTAGTTCTCCTTCCTTCTGTGGGGTCTCCAATTACATTTGTTAGAGGATGATTCCTTTGAATCTTCGTTGGGGGTTGCCTTGATGGTGTGGGAAGAACTTCACTAACCTATTCTTCATCCAGGGTGTCCTCACGTTCATTTAGACTTTCTGCATCAGCACTTGCTGTAGCATCCCCTGGTGCAGAGGCTAGTACATTCCTGTTCTGTCTCTCTGGTATAGCTTGTGTCTGAGTCTTCATCATCTAGGCTAGTGGGATAGCTTCTTCAACATCATTGACAACTACATTAATGGATTCCATCACTGTCTTCGTCCTTTCATTGTAAACACGATATGCTCGGCTGTTTACTGAGTAACCCAAGAACATACCAGCATCACTCTTGGGGTCAAGCTTCTTTTTGTATTCCCGATCTCTTAGAATGTAGCAGTCAGTCCTGAAAATGTGGAAATATTTTACTGTGGGCTTCTTCTGATTCCAGAGCTCGTAATAGGTCTGATTTGTTCCTTTCCGTATGGAAACTCTATTAATGATGTAGCAGGCTGTGTTCATTGCCTCAGCCCAGAATCTTAGGGGAACCTTCTTCGCATGAATCATGACCCTGGCCATTTCTTGGATTGTTCGATTCTTCCATTCCACGACACCATTTTGCTGAGGAGTGTTTGGAGAAGAGTATTGATGAGTTATACCTCTTTTTCTGTAGAACTCATCTACTGCTTCATTCTCAAATTCCTGTCCATGATCACTTCGGATGTTGGAAATTCTGAGGTTCTTTTCTTGCTCTAGGCGGGACACCAAGGAGATAATTACTCCCACAATGTTTGATTTCTCCCTGACAAAGTCAATCCATGTGAATCTTGTATAATCATCAACACAGACAAATGCATACCTCTTCCTTCCAATGCTTTCAACTTCCATAGGCCCCATCAGGTCCATGCGAATCAATTGAAGAGGTCTAACTATATTGGTGTTCTTCTGTTTGCCAATCTGGCATTCTACATAGATGGTACTCGGTTCACCTTTGATTTAAGGAACTCCTCTGACTAACCCTTCTGTAGCAATTTTCTTCAAGGTTCTCAGGTTGATGTCCCATCCTTCTATTCTAGAGATTTTTTTCTTCCGTGTTGGTCAGCATGCACTTTGGTGAAGAGGTTGTTGTACCAACTTTAAGGAGATAACAGTTGTTCTTTGACCTGGCCCCTTGCATTATACACTCTCCTGATTCGTTAAAGACTTGGCACGAGTCTTGAGTAAACTTTACCTGCATCGTTCCATTACACAGCTGACTAATGCTTATGAGATTTGCTTTTAACCCTTCTACCAGCATTACATTACTCAGCTTGGGTATCCCTTTGACTGTCAGTGTTCCCTTGCCCAGAACTGTTCCTTTCAAGCCGTTTCCAAATTTTACAAGCTGTTCTGAGCATGGAGTTATATTCTTCAGGAATGATCTTTCTCCGGTCATATGTCCTGAGCATCCACTGTCAAAGTACCAGCTTACATTGTTTGAAGAACTTGCAGTGCTGACAAGTGCAATATGCAAAGTTCTCTTGTGTTTCTGCTTTATAGGGTTTTTGTTCGGATTTTCCCTGGTGAGTGTTGATGGGCAGTGCCTCTTAATGTGTTCCTTGCGACCATAGATATAGCATCTTCTGGATTTTTACTCTCTCGTGCCGTGATACAGAGGTTGCTGTAGCAGGACCTTGTTCATCTTCTCATGTGCCCTTCTCCTTTTCGTGATTGATGTGTGTCTGACTATGTTGCATTCATCTTCACTGAGATCAGTCTCGTCTTCACTTCAGCTAGCTGAGAAGGAACTGTCAGCCTTTTGCTCAGATTTATTCATTGGTTTGCTGGTACAGTCGGCTTGTCGATGACCATATCCATCACAGTTCCAGCACTGAACACCCTTTCTCTTTTCTTTCTTCTCATCTTCATTCTGAGCAGGCTCCTTTCCCCGCCTTTGATTTCCTCCACCCCTTCTGGGTTGCCTTCGAGAGGATGAGCCTCGCCCAGATTTTGTTTCCATATTCTTCAAGAGCCTCCCGAGATTTTTAACTAGCTGACTCAGTTGATCATCAGGTACTGACTTCTTTTTTTATGTTTTAGCTTTCAGTTCTACATTCTTTTCTTTAGGGGAGGGCTCTTCTTTGACCAGCTTCATTTCAAATTGTTTGAGGGATCCGATTAACTCCTCCAGCCTCATATGTCTGACATTCTAAGCTTCTTCAATACCTCTTACCTTCATGAGAAATCTGGTGGGCAAGGATCTGAGGACTTTCCTAATTAGTTTCTCCTCAAGAAAAGGTTCTCCAAGAGCATGAGCTTCGTTTGATAGATCACACAGCTTGGCGTTGAACTCAGTAATTGTCTCCTCTTCTTGCATCCTTAGATTCTCAAACTGAGTGGTTATGATCTGTAATCTGGACATCCTCACTTTGTCGGTTCCTTCAGGGCAATTTGCAAGATCTCCCAGGCTTGTTTGGCAGTGTCGCAGTTAGAGATCAACATGAAATTATTAGCATCTGCTGCAGCAAAAATAGCATTTAGTGCCTTTGAATTACCGGTTGCTGCAGCTCCCTCTTCATCAGTCCATTATACTTCAGGCTTCACCCTAGTAATTCCCCTTACATCCATGGTAATGGGAGGATACCATTCAGCCACAACTGCTCTTCAGGTTCTCTCATTTATGGCTTTGAGGAATGCCTTCATCCTAGCCTTCCAATAGCCATAGTTGCTTTCTTCCAACAACGGTGGACGGCTCGTGCTCTGTCCTTCCTTCATCGTACCTTTCTTAGACGCTCAGGATCTCTACTCTGTATGTTGAGTTCCTGCTCTGATACCAATTGAAAATTCCGCAGCGTCTCTGATCTGCAGATTTGTGTACAAGCAGTTGCTACAGCACACTCTTGAACACCCAAATCTGATGCAGCAAGATAAAACAAGGGACCCAGTTCGGCAAAGTGCCTACCTCTCGGAAGGACTGAACTCAGTCCTTTAATCCACTAAGCTCAAGGTTCTCTCGTACAACACGGTTCGTCAACACGCAACCTATGCTCTCAACCTTAGCTAGGACTTCGACCACAATCAGAACAGGCTCTGACTTGTGTCACAACTACCTACACTCGTATTAATCTAGAACAACTACTGACTTGACGAATCCCAGAATATTTTAATTAACACACAGTCTCTGCAGGTCTGCGATAGCACCTGCTGTAGCACATAGCTGATGCACAATTTGTCCGCGTCGCTCCAAGCCTTCAGCTAAGTCGATTGAATAATAGCTGATGCACAATTTGTCCGCTGCACACTCTAGAATACTCCCCCTCACTCAGTGACCTCCTATCACTAGCGGGTCCAAGCCTTCTGCCAATTGCCCGAGCACCTTCACTCGACAATTGCTCCATGGCCTTCCTTGATCCACCAACAAGCACTTCAATGTTCTAAATTGGCTTCCCAGATCAAGGAGTGATCATACTCTACAAGTCTCGATCACCCTTGGTTCAATCAAACAGCTCCACGCGCCTGCGGTGATGGTCGACGCTCTTCTCGCACTTGAATTCCACTCTCTAGTATTCAGCGTATGCTCTCTCTGTATGTTCTCTGCTTTAATCAATCAGGACGCTCTGCTCAGCCTCCTTTAAGTAGTCGCCCGACCTTGCACAGGTTACCACTTTTTGGAAGTTCCCTAAAGCAACATAATCTCCTAGTTTGTAGGAGATTAGATTTGATTTCGAAAATCAAATCTCCCACAAACAAATCCTTACCTGGGCATAGGAATCTTCTCTGGGATATTCTTCATTGAGTATTTAGAAACTCCAAGTAGAACACTACTCTTCAATACGGTTCGTTGAACGCAAACTCCGAATGGGCGCAGAACTTTTGATACAGCTCCGTGATCCAGGAACTGCTACAGCAGGAGCTTGTTCGCGTGAGTTGGTTTTGTCAAAGACTGCCACATAGCATCATCACGAAGAAAAGTAATAGAGAAAATGTAGTCGGAATCCTATTTCACCCCTAGGCCATGCGATTAGCAATACAAAAATTATCTAAATCATGAGTAAATTCAATTGGTGGTTCTAGGCTAAGGTATCACACGTTCTAAATTCAACTCTCGCTCCTTCTCTAGAATGGGAATAATATCTAAATAGTATGGTTCTCAAACTCTCGCTCTATTGAACCGCGTAGAACAAAAGTCTCCTAATCTCAGCCTCTCGGTCCATTGATAGTTAACTAAAGTCGCTCAATACTTAGCCTAGTGGAATGCGTATGTCACTCTCGCGCACACAAGCAACCTAAAATAATCATGCTTGATCTCCTAAACAATCTAAGTTCAACTCTCATTTCATCCCTAGGTGTTTTATCAATTCATACTCACTTAGGTATTTCGTCAAACACTTGGTGTGCACAAAATACATATGAAGAACAAGCATAAGAATTTTCAACCAAACTTCACTCATATAGATAAAAAGACAAGTCTTGCATTACAATCAAACCTAAGGGATCCATAAGGACCCCAACTACTGAACAACTACTCACTCATGGTGAGTTTGAAACAAAACATGATATTTAATTGAAATTGTTCACCAATTGGATGCAAAGAGGTGGTGGTTGAGTAGAGGGTTGATGTAGATTCTCCAATCCTAAGTGAGTAGAGTCTTCCTCCAACCCTTGACAATTCTTCAAGTTCTCCCGGAGAATTCGTCTAGGGTTTTTGTTCTCGGAAGAATCTCTTCTAATTTTACATCTCATTCTATTTATACCCTTTTGAAGGTTTCCAAAATTTACCCGCAGTGCCCGAATCACTTGATTCGGTCAAGCCTTAATGAACTGATTCGGACAGAGTGTCCGAATCATTTACTCAGAGCTGTTTTGAACTGGCCGAATCACTTTTTCTTGCCTGAATCACTTTCTGATTCGGTCAACCCTTATTTGATTCGGTCAAACATCCTTATGGAGCTCAGATGATTCGGGCACCTCCTGGGCAAATCACTTTATGATTCGGCCGAATCATATACTCAGTGGGAATTCTGCTTGGGCGAATCGATTTCTCCTGGCCAAATTACTTTCTGATTCGGTCAAACTCCATTTGATTCGGTCAAGATCCTTGTAGAGCTAAACTGATTTGAGCAGCTTGCTTCTTCCGTGGCCGAATCACTTTTTGATTCGGTCAACCTCATATGTGATTCGGTCAAACCAGTCAAGTTCTCTCCGAGTCAAGTTGATTCGTGTAGCTGAGGGTGATTCAGCCAAGCTGGTGGGTGAATCACTTTTTGATTCGGCCGAATCACTTTTGCAGCTGCCCCAATCTTGCTGTTTTTGATCTTGTTCGACCGGAAATCATCCAGATTTTCTTCGAGCCACTTCATATCGTGCAATACATATTTTAAACCTGAAATGGACAAAGAAAACATCAAGTGACTTTATAAAAGAGCGGAACAAACAAGTAAGGGGAAAATATGGACAAATATAAGGTTATTCGCCCGCTTATCAAAACACCCCACACTTAAGTGTTGTTCGTCCCGAACAAGTATATGAATAAGTCAAGCGGAGAGCAAGATGCTAGATCACATATGACGGTATCAAAGCACGTAGCAAATCTTACTCACATAAAACACATCCATCCCCTACTCACGATACATAACATGAAAATAACTAAACAAAGAAGCGACGTGGGGAGAAGTTTTTTTAGCGATTCACGACAGAGAGAGAAGAGAGGCGACAGCTGCAGCAACACACGGGAATTCTTATTCATCGCCGGAACACTGTTCATCGTCTAGTATTCATCATGGTTACTGTTCATCGTTGGAAGTACTGTTCACCGGTTTAGTATTCTTTCTAAATTCAGTTTATTTTCATTATTGCTTTAGATGGATCATAGTAGCTAAACCCAACTTTCAGTTTGGGGATTTTGTGTTGCGACATACAGTTTAATTTATGTTTCGTAATTCAATTTAGTGGAAACCTGTTCTTCGTTTGAATTGCATGCTCTGATTATCAAGTTAGCATAGCCTAACGGTGAAACAAAGTTGATATCTATTACGTGATACTAGATTGACTTCCCTATTAGCTAAACCTAGCGGTATAACCGAATTGGTGTTGTTAATCGAGTAATTGTTAAACCTATTCGAGAACTTAGCGGTTGAGAATAGGTAGAATACTAGAGTCGAAATTACCCTAGCAGGATTGTCAGACTAGAACAGTAGTTTACTAGTTGATGCAGGTTACAATCGATGATTACTCGTTGCAATGCATATCCCTGAGCTGATTTTCTCTGAATTTGACAGCAACAAATATTCTTCCTACAACCCCCTTTTAGTGTGACAATTATTAGTAGAACTTTATCACTGATTCTCTCTTTTGGGTTCGACCCTGCTTACTGCTTGCTAGTTAGTAGGAGATTATAAATATAAATTTGGCGCACAAAACGACGTGCCATCATTTCTCCCTCATATTCATCATCAACATATGTTTCAATCATAAGTCTGGAGTCCTACCGAACTAAAGAGGGCGAAAAAATTGGCCCCATCAAAAAGAAAAAAAAGATGAAAAAAGATAAAGGAATAAAGCATAAAGAAAAAATAAGAAGAAAATAATAAGTTTAGTTGGAAGATTAAGTTCCACACTAGACACCACAGTTAAGACTTGTCGCATCACTTGTGAGTGAGTTGTATGCATTACATCTTTGTAAATGATTGGCTGACTTATAAATAATCATTGCACTAAGTTTATTGTGTGTTGTCTTTGCATGGATGTATTTGCTTCGGGTTCTTGATTCCTTTCGGACACACGAATTGGGTTTGTCGACTAAGAAATGAACTAAGAGTTAGGATGCCCATGGACTATCCTTTTTGATAGCATAGGCTGACTGACCATAAGCGTGTTGAATTCTTATATATCCAGAAGCATGTTTTTGAGCTGTTCGAGTAATCAATTTTGGAGTTCATGGTTATGTGTCTAGGTGATATTGGGAATTTTCTGAGCTTGACATTTGAAAACCCTCGGACCTTTATGATTAAAATTTCTTGTATCTCATGCTTGCGTATGTGGTTAGAGAATATCATCATATGTATTGACATTGTAAGCCCTGCATTGCATGCATTTTATATATTAGGATTGCATCTTTGGATTTCTGGGTAAGTCTCCAAGCTCCAAGCTTTGCACTTCTCCATGGTAGGCTTTAATTCGATGGCCATTTACTTTGAAAGTTTCACCTTCTTTGTTTATCAATTCGAAGTGGCCATCTTCATATACTTTTTCAACTTTGAAAGGCCCCGACCATCTTGATTTCAATTTTCCCGGGAATAATCTAAGTCTAGAGTTGAAAAGCAATACGCTATCCCCCTTTGAGAAAGTCCTCCTCCGAATTTTCTTGTCATGCCACAATTTGGTTCTCTCCTTATAAATTCTTGAACTCTCATAAGAGTCGAGTCTAATCTCATCTAGTTCGTGGAGTTGGAGGGCTCTCTTTTCCATTGCCGTCTTCAAGTCAAAATTTAACTTCTTGATTGCCCACATGGCCTTGTACTCCATTTCGACGGGGAGATGGCATGGCTTCCCATAGACTAGGCGGTATGGTGACATGCCAATCGGGGTCTTGAAAGCGGTGCGATATGCCCATAAAGCTTCTTCGAGCTTTGAAGACCAATCCTTCCTTGAGTTCCCCACCGTTTTTTCGAGAATAGCTTTTATCTCCCTATTAGAAACTTCAACTTGTCCACTAGTTTGAGGGTGATAAGGCGTCGCAATTTTATGATAAACTCCATATTTTCGAAGCATCGCTTCGAATTGTCTTTCTTTGAAATGAGTACCATTATCACTAATTACGGTCCGAGGGGCTCCAAATCTTGGAAAGATGACCTTCTTGAATAACTTAATCACAACTTTGGCATCGCAAGAAGGTGAGGCAATGGCTTTCACCCATTTTGAGACATAGTCGACGGCGACTAAAATATACTTATTCCCATAAGAAGATGGGAATGGTCCCATGTAATCGATCCCCCATACGTCGAATATCTCAACCTCTAGAATACCCTTTTGAGGCATTTCATCTCTCTTAGAAATATTTCCGGTTCTTTGACACGCATCGCAAGACTTCACGAACTCATATGCATCTTTGAACAAACTCGGCCAATAGAATCCGCTTTGAAGAACCTTTGCGGCCGTTTTAGAACTTGAGCCGTGCCCGCCATAAGGAGAAGAGTGACATCCTTCAAGAATACCTTGTTGGTCGCATTCCACGACACATGATCTATAGAGTCCATCCGCGCAAAGCTTATATAGATAGGGCTCGTCCCAATAGTATCGGTTGATATCATGAAGGAATTTCTTCCTTTGATTGTAATTTGCTCCCTCCGGTAGAATTCCACAAGCTAGGAAATTCACGAAGTCCGCATACCATGGAGCTTGCGCGGTCTCGATGCTCATCAAGTATTCCCCAATGAATGTGTCATTTACGGGAATCGTTATTGAATCTTCTTCTTTGGTTAGTTCGAGTCTTGACAAGTGATCCGCCACTACATTCTCTACTCCTTTCTTGTCCTTAATCTCTATATCAAATTCTTGCAATAGGAGTACCCAACGGATAAGTCTAGGCTTTGCTTCCTTCTTAGAAACCAAATACTTGATGGCGGCATGATCCGTGTAGACTATGGTTTTAGAACCAATCAAGTATTGCCTAAATTTTTCAAAGGCATAGACAATGGCTAGCATCTCTTTCTCCGTTGTTGAGTAGTTTGCTTGGGTAGAGTCAAGGGCCTTACTAATGTAATAGATTACGTGGAGGCGCTTATCGATTCGTTGACCCAAGACGGCTCCAATGGCGCTATCACTTGCATCGCACATCATTTCGAATGGTAAATCCCAATTCGGTGCTTGAATAATAGGTGCGGTCACTAAAGCTTGCTTCAATACTTCAAACGTCTCAAGACAAGGCTCATCAAAAGTAAATTCCACCTCATTGCGTAGAAGATTTGTGAGGGGCTTTGCTATCTTTGAAAAATCCTTAATAAATCTTCGATAAAAACCCGCATGCCCGAGAAAACTTCTAATCCCTTTAAAATCCCTTGGAGGTGGCAACTTTTCAATCACGTCGATTTTAGCTCTATCGACTTCGATCCCTCTCTTTGAAACACGATGTCCCAAAACTATGCCTTCTTTCACCATGAAATGGCATTTCTCCCAATTGAGGACTAAGTCCATCTCAATGCACCTAGCCAAAACACGTGAAAGATTTGTAAGACAATCATCAAAGGAATATCCATGCACCGAAAAATCATCCATAAAAACTTCCATGGAATTTTCAAGAAATTCGGAAAATATGGACATCATGCATCTTTGAAAAGTACCCGGCGCATTACAAAGACCAAAAGGCATTCTCCTATATGCAAAAGTGCCATAGGGGCAAGTAAATGTTGTCTTTTCTTGGTCATCGGGGTGGATGGGAATTTGGAAAAAACCACTAAAACCATCTAGAAAGCAAAAATATTCATGTCCCGCTAATCTTTCTAGCATTTGATCAATAAAAGGAATTGGGAAATGATCTTTCTTGGTGGCTTTGTTTAATTTCCTATAGTCTATGCACATCCTCCACCCCGTGACCGTGCGCGTAGGGATCAATTCATTTTTATCATTCTCCACAACGGTGAGCCCGCCTTTCTTAGGCACCACATGAATTGGGCTCACCCATTCGGAGTCGGGGATCGAGTAAATTATTCCCGCATCTCTCAACTTAGTCACTTCTTTCAACACAACCTCACCAAGCTTAGGATTTAATCGCCTAAGAAATTCGCGACTAGGTTTCACATTCTCCTCAAGTCTTATCCTATGCATGCAAACCTTGGGGCTAATCCCTTTCAAATCATCAATGGAATGCCCAGTAGCACCCTTATACAATTGCAACACATGCATAAGCTTGGAGGTCTCACATTCATCAAGAGATGCTTCGATAATTACGGGTAGTGAATTGTTTGGTCCGAGGAATTCATACCTTAGATTCGGTGGAAGGGGTTTCAACCCCTCACCGAATTCCTTACCTTTTCGTGGGTCTTCTTTAATGGTGTCCTCATCGAGAGTATTACCGTCCTCAAGATTCATCAACGAGGCGAAAGATGGACTACCACTATCTTGGGTGAGCAACTCGTACTCAAAATTTGTCAATTCATCATGAGCATCAAAAACATCACAAGCATCATTTATTTCAAGCAAATGACAATCCATAGAACTACTAGGAGCATTTAAAACCTTTTTCAAGTAAAATTTAATTTTGTCGGTTCCCAAGTTTAGTTCTATAACTCCCTCTCCACAATTAATAACGGCTTTTACCGTATTCAAGAAAGGCCTTCCTAGTATGATAGGAATTTCACGATCCTCATCCATCTCAAGCACATAAAAGTCAACGGGAACATAAAATTTCCCTACTCTAATTGGAACATCCTCTAAAATACCCTTAGGTAACCTAGATGATCTATCCGCCAATCTAAGATTTATGGATGTAGGAGTGAGTTCACCCATGTCAAGTTTTTGAAACAAGGAAAATGGCATCAAAGAAATACTAGCTCCCAAGTCACACAATGCACTATCTATGCAAAAATCACCAATAGCAATAGGAATAGAGAATGAACCATGATCACTTAGCTTCCTAGGCATGTTATGTTGAATAATAGCGCTACAATTAGCATCCAAAGCTACGTGATCAATTTCATGCATTTCTCTCCTATGCGATATAATATCTTTAAGAAATTTTGCATAAGTAGGCATTTGAGTTAGTACCTCCGTGAAGGGGAGAGTCACTTGGAGTTTGCTCAAGATATCCGCAAAGCGCTTGAAATGTGTGTCCTCCTTCTTCTTCTTCAATCTTTGTGGAAATGGAATGGGAGGCACATATGGAGCGGGCTCTTGAGCTTTTTCTTTTGTTCTCTTCTCAACCTTCTCTTGAGATGAAGGCCCTTCTTTCTCAACCTCAACGGTTGTGTTGGCAACTTTGGTCTTCGCTTGGGGCTCTTCTAAGACTCTTCCGCTCTTTAAGGTGATGGCATTTATGGTTTCGGAAGAGTTCACATCCGGTTGAGAAGGCAATTTCCCTTGATATTTTGAGGAAGAACTCGCTTGTTGAGCAATTTGTGTCTCAAGCATTTTGTTGTGTGCTTGCAATTGGTCGAGTCTTTGAAGGATGAGTTGGTTATCTTTTTGTTGTTGAGCTTGAGTTGCGGCCAATTGCGCGACAATGGATAATAGGGATGGTTCCTCTTGGCTAGGCCTCTCGTCGTTTCTTTGGTAAGGAGCTTGTAATTGTTTCCTTGGTGGGAATCCCGGAGGTGTAGGCTTTGGCTCATTGTTGATGGGTGCTCTCCTCGGAAAGTTTGGGTCTTCATGGAACCTTACATGTTGAGGAGGGTTCCTTGGTTGGTAGGGAGGATTTCTCGGTTGATACCCACTTGATTGAGGTGGCACATAAGCTCTCTCTTGGTTCCTCACAAGATAATTAACATCTTCAAATTCATCCGCATGTTTGGCGGTGCAAGAGTCTTCGTCATGCGACGGGTTACTCAAATCAGCTCAAAACTTAGCCTAATGTCAAGAATGCATGTCGCTCTCACGCACAAACACTCCATCTATGATCATACGATAGCTATGAAACATCCTAAGTTCAACTCTCGCTCCTTCCTTAGGGGTTCTAACCAAGCATACTCACTTAAGCATTTCGTCAAACACTTGGTGTGCATACAATGAATGCATAGCTAGGGCACAATAAGATCAAACCAAACTTCATTCAATGCAATAACAATAGTGTTCTACATCATATCCAATCCTAGGGGATCCATTTAATCCCCAACCACAAAAGTAACTACTCACTCATAATGAGTGTGTACAAAAACATGACAACTAAGGGAAGCATAAATGTAAATACAAAGCTAGGGTTTAGGAGAGGATGATGTAGAATCTTCAATCCAAGCTTCAATCTTCCATCAAGCTTGATCTTCCTTGAGTTTTGGTCGTCTAGGGTTGCAAAAAGTGGAAACTTGTCGTCTAGGGTTGAGAGAAAAAGCAAGCTCTCTTTCTTTACTTCTATCTCCTTCTATTTATACTCTTTGAAGTTTTCCACAAAGTGACCGAAGTGACCGAATCACTTGATTCGGTCAATGTCCATGTGATTCGGTCGAAGCTTTTGTTCAGTGGTGTCTTGAGTTTGGGCGAATCAATTATCCTGGCCGAATCACTTTTGATTCGGTCAAACGTCTTTGTTTTGATACGGTCAAACGTCTTGTGGAGCTAAACTGATTCGGGCACCTCTGGGCGAATCAACTATGATTCGGCCGAATCATTTGTTCAGTAGCGGTCTCGGACTGGGCGAATCAATTTTCTTGGCCGAATCACCATTGATTCGGTCACACCCATTATGTGATTCGGTCAAATCTTCAGGACTTCCCCGGATCAGGTCAATTCGTGCAGCTGAGGGTGATTCGGTCAGGCTGGTGGGCGAATCACTAGTGATTCGGCCGAATCACTTCTGCAGTTTGCTCAGCTTTTCTTCTTTTGATCTCCATCGACCGGAATTCGCCTAGATTTTCTGCGGTCCACTTCGTATTGCGAGATACATAATTTTAACCTGAAATGGACGAAGAAATCATCAAATGGCTTTATAGAATTGCGGAACAAACAAGAAGTAAGGGAAAAAGTGGACAAATAAAAGGTTATTTGTCCGCTCATCAGTGGCGAAGTTAGTGCCTGGTGAACAGTGTGCAGAAGTTTTCGTATTCTCTAAACTCAGTTTTTCATTATTGTTAGACGGATTGTATTAGTAGCTAAACCCTAACTCAGTTGGGGATTTGCATTGCAAAGTTTGGTTTGAAATTTATGTTTCATAATTCGATTTAGTGAATTACTTTACTTCGTATGAATTGCATGCTTTGATCATCAAGTTAGCATAGCCTAGCGGTCAAATTGGATTAATATCTATTGCGTGATACTAGATTGAACTGCCTTATTAGCGAAGCCTAGCGGTATATTTGGTGTTATTAGTCATTTAATCGTTAATCTATTTGAGAACTTAGCGGTTAAGAGTAGGTAGAACATTGGAGTCGACACTATCTTAGCAAAATTGTTAGACTAGAATAGAGTTTTTACTTGTTGATGCATGTCGATTGATGGTTACTAGTTGCGATGCATATCCCTGAACTGATTCTTTCTAAAGTTGATAGACATCATTCTTCTTGAGAACAAACCCTCGTTAATTATTAGTAGAACTCTAGAACTACTTGCTTTTTTTGGGTTCGACCCTATCTATCACTTGCTAGTATAGTATGTTACTATAAATTCAAATTTGGCGCATACAATGACGTGCCGTCCAATTTTGGCGCCGTTGCGGGGCAGAGCAACACTTAGTCTAGAGATCTAAGCTTTTATTAGCTGTTTTCTTGTTTGGCGGCTTAGGTAGTGCTGTTCAGTCTACAGGTGTTCGACTGGCTATTAAAAGATGTTTTTCAAAGCGGAACGAACCTTTGGTCAGAAATCACCAGCTACGCTCGTGATGTAGAGACTTTTTTGCCCATCAAAAGTCGTTTGCTGTTTTATTTTCATTTTTTGTTTTACTATGCTTTTTGATATGTCTAATTGAGAGAGCATCAATGGTAATGGCCGCCAGCACCATGAGAATGATCAGGTGAACAATGAAATACCACCACAAGTTATACCCCCATTTTATGATGAGCCGGAACGAGTGTTCAACCAAAGACAAAGAGCAGCTCATCAAAGGATGGAATTCTATGGAAGACATAACGGTAGAGGAGAAAGGATGGATGAATTTGATGATTATGCTCCACCTCAACCACAACCTCATTTATATGCACGTCAACGGAATAGGCAACCCACGATGAGGGAGCTCTCAGCTCCAACATTTCACAATCAGCCGTGGTGCATAAACACTGACCCAGAGGAAGATGATTTTGAGTTGCCAACTGCAGTGGTTCACTATCTTCCAAAATTTGGAGGGCTGCCGGGAGAGGTAATAGAAATATCTACAAGGGTTCAATGGCCTCAGAAGAGAGGTTCAAATTAAAAGTCTTTCCATTGAGTTTAACTGACCTTGCAAAAACTTGATTTCTATCTTTACCTTCTATTGAGGTATGACATCCTTGACAAAACTGCACAAGAAACTAATACAGCACTCCCTGAAGATTTGCAGCTGGAGCACAATCCGAGGAATGACAAAACAGCAACAAATTACAACAACTTGGGTACTAGAAGTTGTTACAACAGCCTGTACGCACGGGAGAAGAGCAAAGACTACGAGGTACTTTTGCTAAGTTGTGTTGAGCGCAAGGGGGATCAGAACTCGCTGAGTTTGAGCTAGCATTGATCCACCAAACTCAACTGGAGCGTGGCTCGTTGAAAGGATCAATCAGTTTCTTCGAAGAACAGCTGCGGACAGGTGTTGTTGCAGAGTGTTAAAGAGCTGAGTGACTCTCCTTGATAGTGACAGGCGGGCATTGATCATGGGGGAGCAGATTCTGAGTCGAAGGAACTCAGAGAGAGATGGACTAATTAGCAGAGAGTGCTAGAGAAGTCATCTACAAAAGTTACAACAATATAGCACTCTGGGGACCATAATAGCTGAAGTAAACTGGAGAAAAGGCAAAAGACAAATTCTGATATAGCAACCCATGGTGATCCAAAAGAGCTAAAGCAAACTGGGCAAAGGACAGATTCTGCTATAGCAACCCGTGATGATTTGAAGCTAAAGCAGAATGGCCGAGAAGCTTGAAGATGCATGGAGAAAGTCCAGAGAGGTGCTGTCATTGTCTGAGGTTCAAGGAGCTTTGCAAACGTCATCAAGTGTCTAGGAATCCAAATATCAACAAACTCCTAAGATCTTCGGATAGATCTTGGACTGCCAAAAGGAGTTTAAAAAGTGTTTCTATAATCCTTCATGGGCTACCAGTATATAAGAGCAGCGCCTCCAAGGAGACATACACACACAAAGAAAGAAAGAAAGAAAAGAGCGATAAGTAAAGCGCTAGAGTGTGCGGTCACGGCTGAAGCTGAGAGAGATCATGACTGGGAAAGTCTGATCGAAGCTTGATCAACAAGTTCAACTGAAGCAGAGCCTAGTTAAAGATCAAGTCGTTGAAGAATCGTCGCGGTGAGGGAAGCACGAACGATCGAAGGTCAAAGTTGAGTTCCCAGATATTTACAAGAGGACATTGATCAAGGGGGAGCATCGGTGGAGTCGTGTGAACTGGTAGAAGTTAGATTGAAGCAACTGAGAGAGCTCGGAGAATCTGAGGTCGAACCTGAAGTTACAGCAATTCTGATATAGATATTACTATAGCATTCCGTTTATTACACATTGTAATAGGATATGCTAAGTCTGTGTGTCAGGTCTGCAGCTGCTCTTTACTGGAAGTGTGAAGTGAGTCTGTGGGACCAGATTGCGAGCTAATATCTGTGATAAGATTGTGCTGAGGTGGAGCTCGGTCAGAAGTAGTGGTTAAACTAGAGCGTGGCTTAGTTTTGGAAACTATTGTACTCTAACAGATACAGTGAAACCTTGAGGACAAGAAGTGTCCTCCCCAGATGTAGGCATTGGCCGAACTGGGCAACCAACGCCTTGTGCCTTTCAGGTTTGGCTTGAGAAACGAATTTCGCAGAAAGATACAACGAGTGCTACAGCAGAAGTTGTAACTCCAGAAGTTGTAACCCGCAATCAGCAGCGCGCACTGCTATTTCATTTAGTATCAGAGCCGATCACTCGACACACAGAGTGTGATCCGAGAAGGCATTTCTGTCATCTATGGTCACCATGAAAGAAGGACAAAACACCAGCAGACCGCCACTGCTCGAAGGAGGAAATTATGGCTACTTGAAGGCTCGGATAAAGGCCTTTTTCAAAGCTATTGATAAAAAGGCATGGAGGGCAGTCATATCAGAATGGTCTCACCCGATGACATCGACTGCACAGGAGTTGCCCACAAACAACCTCAAAACAAATGGATTGCCGATGAGGTAGCCTCATCATCAGGAAACTCCAAGGCTTTGAATTTTATATTTGATGTTGTGGATGCTAATAATTTCAGGTTGATCTCCAACTGTGACACGGCCAAACAAGCACGGGAGATCCTTGAAACCGCTCATGAGGGAACAGACAAAGTGAAGATCTCTAGAATGCAGATGATCATCTCAAGATTTGAAAGCCAGAAGATGCTGGAAAAAAAGACCATCTCTGAGTTCAATGCCAGATTGTGTGATTTATCAAACGCCCATGCTCTTAGAGAACCAATTCAGGATGAGAAGATAGTAAGAAAGGTTCTCAGATCTATCACCTCGAAGTTTAATATGAAGGTAATTGCCATAAAAGAAGCTCAAGATATCAAGAACATGAGGCTCGGGGCATTGATGGGTTCACTAAGGCAGTTTGAGATGAAAGTTACAGAGAATGCTACACCACTCTCTGGGAAAGACCTTGGACTGAAAGCCGAGACAAAAGAAAAAGAGACTATACTAGATGATGTGAGCCAACAACTATTGAAGTTGGCGTTTTAGGCAAGCAAAATGAAATGCTATTCTAGTCACGCAAATATCAAACAATATTTATAACCAAGTGACCTAGGATCGAACCCAAGGGAAAAGCTTAGACTAATTGACAACTAATCAATGCTACTAATGTAAGTCTACGGTTTTTGGGGGGGGGGGAATATGTCCTCCTATAGAGGTATCTCTAGCAAGCACTAAAGATAAATGATATTCTTGAGTTCTACTTAATGAATAAAAAGGGGTGACTAGGGATTCAACTTCTCTCCTAGGATATGAGGAAATGAAATAACTCACTAATACATGCATGAACTACATTTGGTTGATAAAAGCAAGGCTAATGCATCATCCACTCTAGGTTCAACTCTCGCTCCTTCCCTAGAATGGAGAGGATACATAAATGACAAGGTTCTCAAACTCTCATTCTATTGAACCGTGTAGAATATGAGTCCCATAACCGCACCCTCTCGGTCTATTGGCCGGTTACTCAAATCCGCTCAAAACTTAGCCTAATGTCAAGAATGCATGTCGCTCTCACGCACAAACACTCCATCTATGATCATACGATAGCTATGAAACATCCTAAGTTCAACTCTCGCTCCTTCCTTAGGGGTTCTAACCAAGCATACTCACTTAAGCATTTCGTCAAACACTTGGTGTGCATACAATGAATACATAGCTAGGGCACAATAAGATCAAACCAAACTTCATTCAATGCAACAACAATAGTGTTCTACATCATATCCAATCCTAGGGGATCCATTTAATCCCCAACCACAAAAGTAACTACTCACTCATAATGAGTGTGTACAAAAACATGACAACTAAGGGAAGCATAAATGTAAATACAAAGCTAGGGTTTAGGAGAGGATGATGTAGAATCTTCAATCCAAGCTTCAATCTTCCATCAAGCTTGATCTTCCTTGAGTTTTGTCGTCTAGGGTTGCAAAAAGTGGAAACTTGTCGTCTAGGGTTGAGAGAAAAAGTAAGCTCTTTTCTTCACTTCTATCTCCTTCTATTTATACTCTTTGAAGTTTCCCACAAAATGACCGAAGTGACCGAATCACTTGATTCGGTCAATGTCCATGTGATTCGGTCGAAGCTTTTGTTCAGTGCAGTTTTGAGTTTGGGCGAATCAATTATCCTGGCCGAATCACTTTTGATTGGGTCAAATGTCTTTGTTTTGATACGGTCAAACGCCTTGTGGAGCTAAACTGATTCGGGCATCTCTGGGCGAATCACCTCTGATTCGGCCGAATCATCTGTTCAGTAGCTTCTTGACTGGGCGAATCAATTTTCTTAGCCGAATCACCACTGATTCGGTCACACCCATTATGTGATTCGGTCAAACCTTCAGGACTTCCCCGGATCAGGTCAATTCGTGCAGCTGAGGGTGATTCGGTCAAGCTGGTGGGCGAATCACTAGTGATTCGGCCGAATCACTTCTGCAGTTTGCTCAGCTTTGCTTCTTTTGATCTCCATCGACCGGAATTCGTCTAGATTTTCTTCGGGCCACTTCGTATTGCGAGATACATAATTTTAACCTGAAATACACGAAGAAATCATCAAATGGCTTTATAGAATTGCGGAACAAACAAGAAGTAAGGAAAAAATGTGGACAAATATAAGGTTATTTGCCCGCTCATCAACTATCCCTGTTGGTCAAAAACTTTGGTAGGTTCATGAAGAGAATGGATAGAAACCTTCCTATGCATGTCAGTCTTCCAGGAGTTGAAACAGAATAGGAGAAAATTCCCAGAGAAGAAGCAAGGATGCTGATCAAAATAATGAGGAAAAAAGACAACAGAAGGGGATCCAATGCTGGGAATGAGAAGGATATGGCCACAGAAAGAGTGAATTCCCAAGCTATCAGAAGAAGAACAACAAATCGCTAACTACCAGCTGGAGAGATGATGATAGTGAAGAGGAGATTGATCTCAAAGAGAACCTTGCCCTAACTACTGTATTTCACTATAAGGATTCCGATTAAATAAATTCAGACATTACTTTTGGGATTGTTAAATCTGACAGCAGTGACGACGAAGAGTTCTCAGAATAGTCAATTGCTGATCAGTTCAAACTGATACAAGAAAAGTGCCAGGAAGTGATTGAAGTCAACAAAGACCTGTTGTCAAAAATATCTAGATTGGAAGAAGAATAGGACAACCTCCAGAGCATCATTACTTCACTGTCTGAGGAATAACAATCAGATGATGCCGAGACAGTTGAAGAGGACTGTCAACAGAAAGCTATGTCAGATGCCGGCAACACAGACGCATCCATTCTGGATGAAATCCTGGCCTACCAAAGGTATGGAGGTTGGACTGAAGGACTTGGGTACACAGACGAAGCAAGCTCAGTGTGACCACATTTTTTCAAAGCCATGAATCACGAACAAGCTGAAAGAAGTGTCCAGGAGAGCCCAGTCAAAGGAGTTCAACATGATCAGAAAAAGTTGCCAAAGAAAAGGAACAAGAGAATGCTGTAGAGAGAAGAAAGCCTAGAACAAAGAAGGGGAGATGCTATTTCTGTGATCAGACAAGACACTACCAGAGACACTGTCCAATTCTGAACAAGTACTGGAAGCCTCGAAGAGAGAAGAATACAAGACGAGTTGAAAAAATACAAGAAATCTTCCGTTCACCCATGAATACTATAGTTCACAGATGCTGGTGAACCGGGGATATCGTGTTACTATGCAAGAAATCTTCAATAATATTAAAAGGTCAACCAATCAGAGAAGCAGGCACAGAAAGAAAAGAAGCACTTAATGCTCATCTACAGCCGCAAAAAGGAGCAAAACACCAGGGAGGAACAAGTGTCAAATACGTTGAGTGGAGGTGAGGAAGAACACTACTGCGGAAAAACAGCCCCTCGATATCCCCTCTGAAGCAGAAGCCAAGGAACAGAATCATGCACCAAAGATTACTCTTCCATAAAAAATAGCTGAACAGAGTGCTCAAGCACTCCTTGGTGACTTGGAGCTATAACTTTTGAACGTTGTCACTAGAGATGGGTATGCACTCAGTAGTCGCCAAGTGTCAATTTTTTTTTAAAAAAAAAAGAGTCAAGAAAGAAGAGTCAGAAGATGCTGCCGAAACCTCTGTATCCACACGTCTGATGATGGACCCTTGTCATTTGTGACAAAAAGGGGGAGAAGAAGTTTTTTTAATATGATTTGACATGTTTTGTCTGTCGACCTTCTAGGGAGAAGAGCAGCCCTGATAGAGCCTAGTTATATGCGCTATTTAGATCTTAACACTATGCTTGTTTGCATTATTTTGTGTACAAGATTACTAGTTTTCGGTATTTTTGTATTTCAGGATAAAACAGGAGCATAAGTCAGATGCGCGCTAATGGGCGCTTTTAAAGAGCGCAATGCAAGACCTGCGGAGCTAGCAGCGCAAAAGGAGATAGGAGATAGCTGATTCAGACTGCAGTGCGCAAACCAACTGCGCAAAGCGAGTAGCGCAATCAACGTGCGCAGCGAGCCATGCGCAGGATAGCAGCGTTTCTAAAATTTTGATCTTCATTATCCCTACAAAATCTCCTCGATTTGGGAAGTAGCTAAGATTCTCACGGGTCAAATCTAAGCATTCCTTGGGCTTCAAGACCAGTTATAAAGAGGAGGGAAGCTAGGGTTTGGAGGGAGATATATAGAGAGAGACATATAGCAACAGAAGACACACGAGCTCCAGAAATCCTGCCGTCGAGATTCTGCGCGAACCACCTGCGCCAGCCGAAATCAGCAACCTGTGATTGCACCGGCTTGCTACTTTTCCTTGGCTGCTTTAGTTTTACTTATTATTTCTATGATATTTGCTTCTAGCATGTCTAGCTAAATACCTTGTATCGGTTGGGCATGATTCTATGAAGTATTTCCTTTGAGACTTATGTTTAATGCTTAGTTCGTCTACTTATATTAATTCTATGCACATGGGTGATAATTAGTTGTGCGAATAAGAGAAGCCTTGAACCGCAATCTTATTCTAACTGCTCGTTATTGTATGTTAAACTGGTTGATAACTTGACGGTGACAACTAGAAGTAACACACTAGGATAATCGGCTACTACTGTGATAGGATTCGTAGTTGCTTAGACTAGTTTCAAGAATTAATAGCTCATGGACTTTGATCAGAACATGCGCGCACGTTAGGAAGCCTTGATCGGACACTACCTTAAGTAGAACTGCACTATAGATGTTTAGAGTCGATGATAAGGGATACATTCATAGAGGATTGTCTTTACCGATACTTTTCATAGTTATAGTACTTAATATCTACTGCCTGCGCACGTATAGTGCAATTCTGCTTTGACTACTGTTCATTCGCGCACCTGCGCAACCCAATCACTCACAACCCCCAATTTCGTAAGTTGTAGGTTTCTAGCGAAGACGAGTCTGCACGCTCCTTGTGGGATCGACCCTGACTTAGCCGCTGTACTAAGTGGAGAAGGAAGGATTAATTTGACGCGTACAACGACGGGCGATCAAATTTTGGCAATCGTATTTGCGATCAAATTTTGGCAATCATATTCGTGCACACTGGACACTGCACAGAGGAACTACACCACGACTGAGAAGGAACTTCTGGCAATCGTATTTGCGCTGGAGAAGTTCCGTGCATATGTTCTGGGCGCTAGAGTCATTGTCTACACTGACCACGCTGCTATCCGTTACCTGATGTCCAAGAAAGAGACTAAGCCGCGCTTGATGCGCTGGTTCTTCTGCTCCAAGAGTTCGATTTAGAGATCAAGGATAAGAGGGGAACGGAAAACACTGTTGCTGATCACCTAAGCAGGATAGTGAAAGAAGAGGAGCCAGGGCAGATCACGGAGACATTCCCTGACGAGCACCTGATGGCGCTGAACGGTAAGGTACCATGGTATGCGCATATTGTAAACTACCTGGTCACAGGTGCATTTCCCCTTCAGTTCACTAAAGCTCAATGCATGAGGTTAAAACATGAGTCTAAATATTACGTTTGGGATGATCCGTACATGCTTAGAATAGGCCTTGATCAGATCTTGACGCGATGTGTGCCTGATCATGAGATGAGCTCTGTTTTGAGGTTTTGTCATGCGCACGCGTGCGGAGGACACTTTGGTCCAAAGCGCACGAGCAGAAAAATCCTAGATTGCGGTTTTTATTGGCCGCACTTATTTCGTGACTCATATAACCACTGCAGGGCTTGTGACAGGTGTTAGCGCATAGGAAATATATCAGCGCGCAACGAGATGCCACAGACGCCAATATTGGTAGACGAAGTGTTCGACTTGTGGGGGATTGACTTCATGGGGCCGTTTCCTCCATCTTTTGGATACGAGTACATACTAGTTGCGGTGGATTATGTCTCGAAGTGGGTCGAAGCTAAGGCCATGCGCAAGGATGATGGTAAAACGGTTGTTGAGTTTTTAAGGACTAACATTTTCTACAGGTACGGAGTGCCTAAGGCAATAATTAGCGACCAGGGGACGCACTTCTGCAACAGAATAGTGGCGCAGTTACTAAAGCATTATGGAGTGCGCCACAAGACGTCCACTGCATACCATCCTCAAACGAATGGCCAGGCTGAGGTTTCCAACAAAGAGATTAAGCGCATTCTGGAGAAAACCGTGAGACCTACGCGCAAAGACTGGAGCCAGCGGCTGGAATGATGCACTTTGGGTATATAGGACTGCGCACAAGACACCGATTGGGACTTCACCATTTCGGTTGGTGTATGGAAAAGCGTGCCACCTACCGGTTGAGTTGGAACACAAGGCATACTAGGCCTTGCGCACTTGCAATCTGAACCTCGACGAGGCTGGTAAGGAGCGCGCGTTTGAATTGAGCGAGCTAGAGGAGCTGCGCCTGGATGCATATGAGGGGCTGCGCGACTACAAAGCACGCACGAAAGCATTTCACGATAAGTACATCCTCAGACGCACCTTCGAGCCAGGAGACCGGGTGCTTTTGTTCTCCTCACGCTTAAAGTTGATGCCCGGGAAGCTGCGCAGCAAGTGGACGGGACCATACACAGTCACAAAGGTTTTCCCATATGGAACAATCGAGTTAGAGAACGAGCGCAAGCATCGTTTTCAGGTTAATGAGCAAAGAGTAAAGAAGTACTTAGGAGAACCTTGGGATGAGGCCGCGCGCGAAGTTGATTTGGTGGAACCAGAGATAGAGGATGCGCAGGTTGTTGTGCCAGAGATACAGCCAGATGCACCTAAGGGAGAACTGGGAGCTACTGCTTATATATCTTCTCCCTCACTGATTAACCTCGTTACTTATGATATGTCACATGATTTTGGCCACGCTTACCACCTATTTGTTCCTTTGCGCAGGACTAAGGAGGACTTAACACGAGCAGATGCGCGGGGACTTGCAGGAGCAAGTGTGGGGGGGGGGGGGGGGTCACGTGCGAAAACTTGAGCCAACGACGTTAAACAAAGGCACTTGTCGGGAGGTAACCCAACATGTTTTATTTTTTTACACGTTTTTTTTAGGATTTGAATTTTTAGCTAGTTTAGGACATGAGTGCGCTCTCCGTTGCGCTTGAGCATGAGTCGTGGGGACACGTCTCTGTTTAAGTGTGAGCGGGGGGGGGGGGGGGGGGGCGTTACATTTACATTTCATATTTATCATTGTAGCTTAGCTTAGTTAATTTAGTTAAGGGAAATAGTAGCGGTTGTGCGCTTGTGTGCGAATTGCACACACTTTTCGACTTGTTTTGTCTTATTCATCCTACATGAGCTACTATAAACCGTTTTAGTATAATTTTTTTTCAATTTTTGTCTTTTTAGTTGGGATATACAGGGGATGTGGAGTTGACAGAAAAAGCTCTAGAGAGGCGGTTAGTAGTTTTTACTTCGAGATTAAGGTACATGGCTAAAAGCGCGAGTGGAGGCCGGTGTTTCGCGACCTTCGGAACAAAAGAGCGCGCTCAGCCACGCAGATACCAAAGGCGAATACCCAAAGCGTGGCGAGGTGGGAAAACAGACCACCTTTCCTCTGTAAGTAGAGTGTACGAAAGTGGGCGCGGGTGTAAACGCGTGCGCTGACCTGCGCAAGTAGACCAAGGAGGGAGAGCGGGGCGTTGTTCCATAGCTGCTATCCGAAGGCCGAGACTGGAACCGTTCTGGGAATATAAGAAAAGTGGACAAAGCTGTATAAAAGGAAATAAACCAGCGTGCGCACACAACTCCATATTAGCGCATGCGCAATTCCAAAAGTAAAAAAAAAAAATCGTCAAGGACGAAAGGCTTGAGTTCCCAAGAAGCGCGCGAATGAATCACGCACCTGAAGAAGCTTGTGCGATTAATCATGTACCAGAAATCGAAGTAGAGACTGACAACCAGGAGCCTATGGAGAGCTATCTCCCAATCATCCAAATTAAATTGCATCGTAGCTGAGAGGTAACGAATTTTGAAGTTATTATATTAAAAATTGTTGAGGGTATGTGCGCGAAGGTGATAGAGCAACACAGGGTGAACCGATGTGCAGATCGCGCATGAGTGTAAGGCTGTGCGCTAGACTTCAGAGAGGCAATTGAATCTGTGCTTAAGTACTTGTTCGGGACGAACAAGGGCAAATGTGGGGGGTTTGATAGCGCCTAGTTATATGCGCTATTTAGATTATAACACTGTGCTTGTTTGCATTATTTTGTGTACAAGATTACTAGTTTTCGGTATTTTTGTATTTCATGATAAAACAGGAGCATAAGTTAGATGCGCGCTAACGGGCGCTTTTAAAGAGCGCAATGCAAGACCTGCGGAGCTAGCAGCGCAAAAGGAGATAGGAGATAGCTGATTCAGACTACAGTGCGCAAACCAACTGCGCAAAGCGAGTAGCGCAATCAACGTGCGCAGCGAGCCATGCGCAGGATAGCAGCGTTTCTAAAATTTTGATCTTCATTATCCCTACAAAATCTCCTCGATTTGGGAAGTAGCTAAGATTCTCAGGGGTCAAATCTAAGCATTCCTTGGGCTTCAAGACCAGTATATAAAGAGGAGGGAAGCTAGGGTTTGGAGGGAGATATATAGAGAGAGAGACATGTAGCAACAGAAGACACACGAGCTCCAGAAATCCTGCCATCGAGATTCTGTGCGAACCACCTGCGCCAGCCAAAAACAGCAACCTGCGATTGCACCGGCTTGCTACTTTTCCTTGGCTGCTTTAGTTTTACTTATTATTTCTACGATGTTTACCTCTAGCATGTCTAGCTAAACACCTTGTATCGGTTGGGCATGATTCTATGAAGTATTTCCTTTGAGACTTATGTTTAATGCTTAGTTCGTCTACTTATATTAATTCTACAGTAGAGTAGCTGATAATCGGAAAAAGTCAGGAAGTTTACTTCTTGACAAGAGGTCTTGAACGCGCGTCGTTGTACGCGTCAAATTAATCCTTCCTTCTCCACTTAGTATAGCGGCTAAGTCAGGGTCGATCCCACAAGGAGCAAGCAGACTCGTTCTAGCTAGCAACCTACAACTTACGAAAATTGGGGTTGTGAGTGAGTGGGTTGCGCAGGTGCGCGAATGAATAGTAGTTAAAAGAAGAATTTGCACTAGACGTCCGCAGGCAGTAGAGATTAAGTACTATGACTATGAAAAGTATTGGTGTAGACAATCCTCTATGAATTTATTCCTTATCATCGACTCTAAACGTCTATAGTTTGTTTTACTGAAGTTAGTGTCCGATCAAGGCTTCCTAACATGTGCGCATGTTCCGATCAAAGTTCATGAGCTATTAATTCTTGAAACTAGTCTAAGCAGCTACGAATCCTGTCACCGTAGCAACTGATTATCCTAGCGCGTTACTCCTAGTTGTCACCGTCAAGCTACCAACTAGTTTAACATATAACAGACAAGTAGTAAGAGTAAGATTGCGGTTCAAGGCTTCCCTTACTTATGCAACTAGCTGTCAACCGTGTGCACAGAATTAATTTAAGCAAACAAACTATGCATTAAGCACAAGTCTCAAAGGAAATACTCATAGAATCATGCCCAACCGATACAAAGCGTTTAGCTAGACATGCTAGTGGTAAACATCATAGAAATAGTAAATAAAAGCTAAAGTGTCCAAGGAAACAGTAACAAGCAGGTGCGTGCAGGTTGCTGTGTCTCGGCTCGCGCAGTCGGCTAGCGCAGGTCCTCGCAGCAGCTCGTGTGTTTTTGAGTTCTGGCTCTCTCTCCTTTATGTCTGATATATCTTTCAAACCCTAGCCTTCCTCTCTTTATATACTGCTCATGAGGACAATCTTGGCAACTTCCAAATCCTATGGTGTTCAAGATTTGGAAACACCAGCATCCTGCGTATGGCTCACTGCGCACATTGGTTTGCGCAGTTGGTTAACGCACCGCAGTCTGAATCTGCCACTTCCTATCCTGTTTGCTCTGCTAGCTCCGCAGGCTCTGTGTAGCGCGCCTATTAGCGCGTATCCGACTTAGGCCCTTGTTTTGCCCTGGAATACAAAAACACCGGAAACCAGTACTCTTGTACACAAAATAATGCAAACAAGCACAGTGTTAGGATCTAAATAGCGCGTATAAATAGCCTCTATCAAACCCCCCACACTTGCCCTTGTTCGTCCCGAACAAGCACTCAAGCACGGATACAATTACCTCTCTGGAGTCTAGCGCACAGTCTTGCACTCTGGCGCGATCTGCACAACCGTTTACCTTGCGTTGCTCTATCACCTGCGCGCATCTGCCTTCAATAGTTTAATATAACAATTCCGAAATTCGTTACCTCTCAGCTGGGATGGAGATTATTTCGGATGGCTGGGAGATAGCTCTTCATAGGCTCCGGGTTGTCGGTCTTTACTTCGAGTACGGGTATATGGTTAATAGCGCAAGTTTCTTCCGGTGCGTGATTCTTTTGCGCACTTCCTGGGAACTCGAGCCTTCTTGATGATTTTCTTGTGAACTTGCGCAAGCTGGTACGGAGTTGTGCGCATGCTGGTTTCTTTAGCGCATATCATCTGCTGGTGTTTTTCTTTTTGTACAGCTTTATCTACTGTTCCTATGTTCCCAGAACGGTTCCAATCTCGGCCTTCGGATAGCAGCTATGGAACAATGCTCCGCTCTTCCTCCTTGATCTATTTGCGCAGGTCGGCGCACGCGTTTACACCCGCGCCCGCCTTCCCTCGCTCGACTTCCAGAGGAAAGGTGGTCTGTTTTCCCACCTCGCCACGCTTTGGGTATTCGCCTTCGGCATCTGCGTGGCTGAGCGCGCTCTATTGTTCCGAAGGTCGCGAAGCACCGGCCTCCACTAGCGCTCTCACCCATATACCCTACCTTTTGAAGCAAAAATGACTAACCGCCTCTCTAGAGCTTTTCTGTCAACTCCACATCCCCTGTATATCCCAACTAAAAGGAGCAGAAAAAAATCGAAAAAATATACTTAAACAGTTGATAGCAGCGCATGCAAGATGAATAGGGCAATACAAGACGAAAAGTGTGCGCAACCCGCACACAAGCGCACCACTGCTACTATTCCCTTCAACTAAACTAAACTACACTACAAAGCTAAAAAAAAAAACGTGAAATGTAAATGTAACGCTCCCCCCCCCACACTTAAACAGAGACGTGTCCCCACGACTCATGCTCAAGCGCAACGGAGAGCGCACACATGCATGCAAGCAAAACAAAGAACATAAAAAAGAAAAACATATATTCATCGCAGCAAAGACATAGTCAGGAGTTTACGAAATGTTCAGCACAATATAGCAAAATAACATCGAGCAATAGTTTTCAAAAAGATAAGAAACCACCCGAAAGTAATGAGCGCCCTCCCTGCGTCCTAGACATCTTCGGAGCTGGACTCAACCGCGGATCCTTGCGCCTCCTCATCTGTGGAACCTGTCTCGTATTCTGAACTGGAGGCTGGCGGCACCACTGGACACAGGCTAAGTCCTTGCCTTTTATACCCCCTCTCGGGCGCATCTGTTCTGCGCACTGAATTTGCGCACTAACCTATGCAGTGCTGCGCGACTAAGAAAAACTGCAAGTCCTAAACTAGCTAAAAACACTAGAAAAACTATATATAAAAAAAACGTGTAAAAGAAAAACGTGTCGGGTTACCTCCCGACAAGTGCCCTTGTTTAACGTCATTGGCTCGACCGTACCTCGTTACTTGCTTAAAAGTGCGGCAGTGACCCCCCCCCCCCCCCACTCTTGCTCCTGAGTGACCCCGCGCTCGTGTGCGCGTTGCGTTCTTCTTAGTCCTGCGCAAAGGATCGGAAGGGGTTAATAGCATGTGACAAATCATAAGTAACAAGGTTAGTTAATGAGGGAGAAGACATATGAGCAATAGTTCCCAGTTCTCCCTCAGGTGCCTCTGGTGGCGACTATGGCGCAGCAACCTAGGCATCATCTATTTCTGGCTCTGCCAAGTCAACTTCGCGCGCTGTGTCATCCCAAGGTTCTCCTAAATACTTTTTGACTCTCTGCCCATTGACCTGAAAACGATGCTGGTGCTCGTTTTCTAACTCGATTGTTCCGTAAGGGAAAACCTTGGTAACCGTGTATGGTCCCGTCCATTTGCTGCGCAGCTTCCCAGGCATTAGCTTTAGGCGCGAGGAGAATAATAGTACCTGGTCTCCTGGCTCAAAGGTGCGTCTGAGGATGTGTTTATCGTGAAATGCCTTTGTGCGCGCCTTGTAGTCGCGCAGCTCCTCTAACTCGCTTAGCTCAAATGCGTGCTCCTTCCTTGCCTCGTCGAGGTTCAGATTGCAAACGCGTAATGCCCAGTATGCCTTGTGTTCCAACTCCACTGGCAGATGGCACGCTTTTCCATAAACCAACCGAAACGGTGAAGTCCCAATCGGTGTCTTATGTGCAGTTCTGTATGCCCATAGAGCATCGTCAAGGCGCTGGCTCCAGTCTTTGCGCGACGGTCTCACAGTTTTCTCCAGGATGCGCTTGATCTCGCGGTTGGAAACCTCAGCCTGGCCATTCGTCTGAGGATGGTAAGCGGTGGACGTTTTGTGGCGCACCCCATAATGCTTGAATACCTGCGCCACTATCCTATTGCAAAAATGCATTCCCTGGTCGCTTATGATTGCCTTAGGCACCCCGTACCTGCAAAAGATGTTAGTTCTCAAAAAGTCAGCGACCGTCTTACCATCATCCTTTCGGATGGCCTTAGCCTCAACCCATTTGGAGACATAATCCACCGCGACCAATATATACTCATATCCGAAAGATGGAGGAAATGGCCCCATCAAGTCAATCCCCCAAATATCGAATACTTCATCCACTAGTATTGGCGTCTGCGGCATCTCATTGCGCACTGATATTCCCCCTATGCGTTGACACCTGTCACAATTCCTGCAGTGGTTATACGATTCACTAAACAAGTGTGGCCAATAAAATCCGCAAACCAGGATTTTTCTGCTCGTGCGCTTTGGACCAAAGTGTCCTCCACATGCGTGCGCATGACAAAACATTAAAACCGAGTTAATTTCATGGTCAGGCACGTATCGCCTCAAAATCTGATCAGGTCCTATTCTGAGCATATACGGATCATCCCAAATGTAATACCTGGACTCATGCTTTAATCTCATGCATTGGGTTTTAGTGAAATGAGGAGGAAATGTACCTGTGACCAGGTAATTCGCAATGTGCGCATACCATGGTACCTTACCTATCAGCACCATCAGATGCTCGTCAGGGAATGTCTCCGTGATCCGCCCTGGCTCCTCCTCTTTCACGATCCTGCTCAGGTGGTCAGCGACTGTGTTCTCCGTGCCCTTCTTATCCTTGATTTCCAAGTCGAACTCCTGAAGTAGGAGCACCCAGCGCATCAGGCGCGGCTTAGTCTCCTTCTTGGACATTAGGTAACGGATTGCTGCGTGGTCTGTGTAGACGATGACTCTGGCGCCTAGAACATATGCGCGGAACTTCTCCAGTGCAAACACGATTGCCAGAAGTTCCTTTTCCGTGGTGGTGTAGTTCCTCTGCGCAGCGTCCAGTGTGCGCGATGCATAATAGATGGCATGCGGCTTCTTGTCCACGCGCTGTCCCAGGACTGCACCCACTGCATAGTCACTTGCGTCGCACATCAGTTCGAACTGCAGGCTCCAGTCTGGCGCGCGCATCACTGGCGCACTCATCAGTGCCTCCTTCAGCTTATTAAAAGCAGCCCTGCACTCATCAGTGAATTCGAAACACACATCCTTTTGAAAGAGGTTAGACAATGGTATACAAATCTTAGAAAAATCTTTTATGAAACGCTTGTAAAACCCTGCATGCCCAAGGAATGATTTCACATCGCGCACGTTAGTGGAATAAGGCAGATTAGAAATAAGATCTATTTTGGCCTTATCTACCTTGATCCCCTCCTGCGAGATAATATGTCCTAGTACTACTCCGTGTGATACCATAAAATGACAATTTTCATAATTGAGTACTAGGTTTTTTGAAATGCAGCGTACTAAGATTTTATCAAGATTAATCAAGCATGCGTCACCATACATAGTAAAATCATCCATGAACACCTCTATGCATATACCAATCATATCAGAAAAAATGTTCATGACTAGACATTGGAACGTACCTGGCACGTTACACAGTCCAAACGACTTGCGCCGAAACGCAAACGTACCGAATGGGCAGGTAAACGTAGTTTTCTCTTAATCCTCCGCAGCTTTGGGTATCTGATTGTACCCTGAGTACCCGTCCAGGAAGCAAAAGTATGGCTTCCCCGCTAATCAATCTAGCATCTGGTCCATGAAGGGCAGCGGAAAATGATCCTTGCGCGTGACTGCGTTAAGCTTTCTGTAGTCGATGCACATGCGCGATCCAGTTTGCATGCGCTTGGGAACTAGCTCGCCCTGCGCATTCTCCTCTACTGTGATTCCTCCTTTCTTCGGCACAACGTGCACTGGACTCACCCGCAGCTTCAGGATCTCCTTCTGTACCACCTCCATCATATTGGGGTTCAATCTGCGCTGAGGCTCCCTGGATGGTTTGGCACCATCTTCCAATAGAATTCTGTGCATGCATACGTCCGGGCTCACTCCGCGCAGGTCAGCAAGTGTCCATCCTATAGCGCGCTGGTTCTTGCGCAGCACCTCTTGTAATCGCGCCTCTTGCTCCTCTGCTAATCCTTTCTTTATGATTACCGGCAGGGTGTCCTCATTTCCCAAGAATATGTATTTGAGGTGCTCGGGGAGTTGCTTCAGCTCGACCTTGGGTGCCTGTTTAATAGAGGGCAAGATTTTATTAGTAGTGCAGACTTTAACTATATCGTGTACCTGTCTGGATACTGGTTCAGCACTGCTCAGCTCAGCCTCCTGGACCTCCATCTCTGCCTGTGTCAGCGGCTCATGTCCTTCTGCTGCGCTCGCACATTGCGCATCTGCAACCAAGTCGTCTATGCTGTGGCGTCCTCATGAGGGTGCTGCAACCCTTTAAATATGTTAAAGTGAATTTCCTCGCCGTCGACTTCCATTGAGAGTGATAGAGCCTATTTATACGCGCTATTTAGATCTTAACACTGTGCTTGTTTGCATTATTTTGTGTACAAGATTACTAGTTTCCGGTGTTTTTGTATTCCAGGGCGCGTTTAAGGAGCGCAACACACAGCCTGCGGAGCTAGCAGCGCAGACAGGATAGGAAGTGGCAGAGTCAGATTGCGGTGCGCAGACCGACTGCGCAAACCAATGTGCGCAGTGCGCCATTTATCGCGCGTCGTTGTACGCATCAAATATAATCCTTCCTCTTCCACTAGTACAGCGGTTAAGTAAGGGTCGATCTCCACAGGGAGCAAGCAGTTCAGTTTTAGCCAGTAACCTACACTTATGAAATTGGGGGGTGAGTGATTGGTTTGCGCGATGCGCGAGTAAACAGTGGTATCGTAACGCAGGAATTGCACTAGACGTGCGCAGGCAATAGAGATTAAGTACTATGACTTATGAGAAGTATCGACGCAGACAATCCTCTATGAGTGTATTCCTTATCATCGACTCTAAATGTCTATAGTTTGGTTTGCTAATGTTAGTGTCCGATCAAGGCTTCCTAACATGTGCGCATGTTCCGATCAAAGTTCATGTGCTATTAATTCTTACACTAGACTAAACAACTACGACTCCGATCAAGGTAGTAATTGCCTATCCTAGCGCGTTACTCCTAGTTGGCACCGTCAGGCTATTCAACTAGTTTAACAAACAACAACAAGCAACAAGAGTAAGATTGCGGTTCAAGGCTTCCCCTACTCATGTAACAAGCTGCCAGTGATGTGCACAGAATTAATATAAGCAAAACAAGCTATGCATTAAGCGCAAGTCTCATAGGGAAATACTCATATATTCATGTCCAACCGATACTAAGCGTTTAGCTAGACATGCTAGTGATAAACATCATAGAAACAGTAAATAATAACTAATGTGTCCAAGAAAACAATAGCAAACAGTGCGTGCAGGTTGCTGTCTTGGCTGGCGCAGTCGGCTGGCGCAGATCCTTTCAACAAGCTCGTGTGTTTTTCAGTCCTGCTGCGCAGTGCCTCCTGGGTGTACGAATTGTGAATCCTGAGAATCGTCTCCCAACCCTAGCCTCCCTCTCTTCTTTATATACTGCTCAAGGGCTCATCCTTGGCAACTTCCTAATTTGGTCGTGTCAGGATTTGGAAACACCACCATCTGCGCCTGGCGCACGGCATCTGCTTAGCGCACCGTGGTTGACTCTACCAATTCTTCTGTTTGCGCCGCTAGCTCCGCAGGCTGTGTGATGTGCGTCCTAAACGCTGCCTGTTAGCGCGTATCCGACTTAGGCCTTCGTTTTGCCCTGAAATACAAAAACACTGGAAACCAGTAATCTTGTACATAAAATAATGCAAACAAGCATAGGGTTATGATCTAAATAATGCGTATAAATAGGCTCTATCAAACCCCCCACACTTGCCCCTTGTTCGTCCTCGAACTAGCACTCAAGCACGGATACTACTACCTCTCTGGAGTCTAGCGCACAGTCTTGCACTCTGGCGCGATCTGCACTACTGATCATCTTGCGCTGCTCTACCACCTGCGCACATCTGCTCTCAACAGTTTAAGTATAAGGATTTCGCAATTCATTACCTCTCAGCTGGGATGAAGATCATTTCGGATGGCTGGGAGCTAGCTCTCTATAGGCGCCAGGTTGTCAGCTCTAACTCCGAGGATGGGTATATGGTTAACAGCGCCAGCTTCTTCCCGCGCGTGATTCTTCCGCGCACTTCCTGGGAACTCAAGCCTTTTGATGATTTTCTGTGGATTTTTGCGCTCGCTGGTACTTGTGCGCATGCTGATTCTTTTGTAGCGCATATCATCTGCTAGTATTTTTTCCTTTTGTACAGCTTTGTCTTTGATTCCTAACTTTCCCAGAACGGTTCCAGTCTCGGCCTCCGGATAACAGCTATGGAACACCGCCCCGCTCTCCCTCCTTGGTCTGTCTGCGCAGGTCGGCGCACACGTTTACACCCGCGCCCGCCTTCCTAGGCTCGACTTCCAGAGGGAAGGTGGTCTGTTTTCCCACCTCGCCACGCTTTGGGTATCTTGCCTTCGGCATCTGCGTGACTGAGCGCACTCTCTTGTTCCGAAGGTCGCGAAGCACAGGCCTCCACTCGCGCTCTCGACCATATACCTCTCCTCTGAAGCGCGAGCGACTACCCGTCTCTCTAGAGCGTTTCTGTCAACTCCACATCCCCTGTATATCCCAACTAACAGGAGCAGAAAAATGAAAAAATATACTAAAAACAGTTGATAGCGCACGGCGCGAAATGGGTAGCGCAAACAAGCTGAACAGTGCGCGCAGCCTGCACTCAAGCGCACTACTGCTACTGTTTTCTTCAATTAAACTAAGCTACACTAAAAATGCTAAAAAAACGTGAAATGTACATGTAACGCTCCCCCCCCCACACTTAAACAGAGACGTGTCCCCACGACTCAAGCTCAAGCGCACGGGAAACGCGCACAAACATGCATGCAAGCAAAACAAAGAACATAAGAAAAAACTAGCTAAAAGACACTAGGAAAACTAAAAGAAAAACATGTAAAAGTAAAACGAGTCGGGTTACCTCCCGACAAGTGCCTTTGTTTAACGTCGTTGGCTCGACTGTACCTCGTTACGTGCCCAAATGTGTGCCAGCGACCTCCCCCACTCTTGCTCCTAAGTGATCCTGCGCTTGTGCATGGGTTGTGCTCTTCTTGGTCCTGCGCAAAGGATAAAAAGGGTAGTCAGCATGGATAATATGTGAGAAGTCTGCAGTAACGAGGGTAGATGAAGAAGAAATGTGAGCAATAGTTTCCAATTCTCCCTCTGGTGCATCTGGTGGTGCCTCTGGCGCAGCAGCTGGTGCATCTGTTATCTCAGGTTCTGCCAACTCAATGTCGCGCACTGTGTCGTCCCAAGGTTCTCCTAGATACCGTTTGACTCTCTGCCCATTGACCTGAAAACGATGCCGGTGCTCGTTTTCTAACTCGATTGTTCCATAGGGGAAAACCTTGATGACTGTGTACGGTCCAGTCCATTTGCTGCGCAGCTTTCCAGGCATGAGCTTCAGGCGTGATGAGAATAGTAATACCTGGTCTCCTGGCTCAAAAGTGCGTCTGAGGATATGCTTGTCATGAAACGCCTTTGTCCGCTCCTTGTAATCGCGCAATCCCTCATAGGCATCTAGGCGCAGCTCTTCTAATTCGCTCAGCTCAAACGCGCGCTCCTTTCCAGCCTTGTCTAGGTTCAGATTGCAAATGCGTAGGGCCCAATATGCTTTGTGTTCTAGCTCTACTAGCAGGTGGCATGCTTTTCCGTAGACCAACCGAAACGGTGAAGTCCCGATGGGTGTCTTATGCGCAGTGCGGTATGCCCACAGCGCATCGTCCAGGCGCTGGCTCCAATCCTTGCGCGATGGTCTCACAGTCTTCTCCAGGATGCGCTTGATCTCTCTGTTGGAGACCTCGGCCTGTCCATTTGTCTGAGGATGATAAGCAGTGGACGTCTTGTGGCGCACCCCATAATGCTTGAAAACTTGCGCCACGATCCTGTTGCAAAAGTGCGTCCCCTGGTCGCTGATGATTGCCTTAGGCACCCCGTACCTGCAAAAGATGTTAGTTTTCAGAAATTCAGCGACCGTCTTACCATCATCCTTCCGTGTGGCCTTAGCTTCGACCCATTTGGAGACATAGTCCACCGCGACTAATATGTACTCGTATCCTGCAGACGGAGGAAATGGCCCCATGAAGTCAATTCCCCATATATCAAACACTTCATCCACTAGAATTGGCGTCTGCAGCATCTCGTTGCGCGCTGATATGCCTCCTGTGCGCTGGCACCTGTCACAATTCCTGCAATAGTCATATGCGTGTCTAAACAGGTGCGGCCAATAAAATCCGCAGTCCAGGACCTTCCTGTTGGTGCGCTTGGGACCAAAGTGTCCTCCACATGCGTGCGCATGACAAAACATCAAAACAGAGTTAAATTCATGGTCAGGCACGCAGCGCCTCAATATTTGATCTGGTCATATTCTAAGCATATAAGGATCATCCCAAATATAATGCTTGGACTCATGTTTCAATCTCATGCACTGGGTTTTATTGAAAGGCGGAGGAAACGTACATGTGACCAGGTAATTCGCAATGTGCGCATACCATGGTACCTTACCTGTCAGCGCCATCAGATGCTTGTCAGGAAAAGTCTCAGTGATTTGCCCTGGCTCCTCCTCCTTCACGATCCTGCTCAGGTGGTCCGCAACTGTGTTCTCTGTGCCCTTCTTATCCTTGATCTCCAGGTCGAATTCCTGCAGTAGGAGCACCCAGCGCATCAGGCGCGGCTTAGTTTCTTTCTTGGACATTAGGTAGCGGATGGCTGCATGGTCTGTGTATATGATGACCCTGGCGCCTAGAACATATGCACGGAACTTCTCTAGCGCAAACACAATGGCCAGAAGCTCCTTCTCCGTGGTGGTGTAGTTCCTCTGCGCAGCGTCCAGTGTGCGCGATGCATAATAGATGGCGTGCGGTTTCTTGTCCACTCGCTGCCCCAGGACTGCACCTACTGCATAATCGCTTGCGTCGCACATCAGTTCAAATGGCAGGTTCCAGTCTGGTGCGCGCATCACTGGCGCGCTGGTCAGCGCCTCCTTCAGCTTATCAAATGCGGCCCTGCACTCATCAGTAAAATCGAAGCACACATTTATTTGCAAGAGGTTAGACAGGGCAATACAAATTTTAGAGAAGTCTTTTATAAAACGCCTGTAAAATCCGGCATGGCCTAAGAATGACTTCACATCGCGCACGTTTGTGGCATAAGGTAGATTAGAAATAAGGTCTATCTTAGCTTTGTCTACCTTGATCCCCTCCTCTGAGATGATGTGTCCTAGCACTACACCATGCGTTACCATGAAATGGCATTTTTCATAATTAAGCACTAGGTTCTTAGAAATGCAGCGCGCTAAGACCTTATCTAGATGAGTTAAGCACGCATCAAAGGTACCTCCATATACAGTAAAATCATCCATGAACACTTCTATGCATATACCAATCATATAAGAGAAAATGCTCATAACAAGGCGTTGGAACGTACCTGGCGCGTTACACAGCCCAAATGACATGCGCCGAAACGCAAATATACCGAACGGGCAGGTGAACGTGGTCTTCTCCTGATCCTCCGCAGCTATGGGTATCTGGTTGTACCCTGAATATCCGTCCAAGAAGCAAAAATAAGGCTTACCTGCTAATCTGTCCAGCATCTGATCCATAAAGGGTAGCGGGAAATGGTCCTTGCTCGTTACTGCGTTAAGCTTCCTGTAGTCGATGCACATGCGCCATCCAGTCTGTATGCGCTTGGGAACTAGCTCACCCTGCGCATTCTCTTCCACTGTGATTCCTCCCTTCTTAGGCACAACGTGCACTGGACTGACCCATTTACTCTCCGAGATGGGGTAGATGACTCCTGCGTCAAGCAACTTTAGAATTTCCTTCTGCACTACCTCCATCATATTTGGGTTCAATCTACGCTGAGCCTCTCTGGATGGTTTGGCACCATTTTCCAACAGAATTCTATGCATGCATACGTCTGGGCTCACTCCACGCAGATCTGCCAGTGTCCATCCTATAGCGCGCTGGTTCCTGCGCAGCACCTGCTGTAAACGCACTTCCTGCTCCTCTTCTAATCCTTTCTTTATGATCACTGGCAGGGTGTCCTCATTTCCCAAGAAAATGTATTTGAGGTGTTCTGGAAGTTGCTTCAGCTCGACCTTGGGTGCCTGTTCAATAGAGGGCAAGATTTTAGTAGCAGTGCAAATATGAACTATATCGTGTACCTGTTTGAGTTCTGGTTCGGCACTGCTCAGCTCCTCGTCCTGCTCCTCCAACTCTGTCTGTGCCAGTGGCTCTGGTTCTATTGTTGCGCTTGCACATTGCGCATCTGAGACTAAATCGTCAATGCTGTCCATCGCGTGCACTGTGGCGTCCTCGTGTGGGTGCTGCATCCCCTTGAATATATTGAAATGGATTTCTTCGCCGTCAACCTCTATGGAGAGTGTGCCCCTCCACACGTCTATCTTCGTGCGCGCGGCCATCAGGAAAGGTCTGCCCAGTAGGATCTGCGCACTGCTGGTGCTTGATTCACCCTCCATTTCTAGCACATAAAAATCTGCTGGGAACACCAGCTCTCCTACTCGCACAAGAACATCCTCGATCATGCCTGCAGGTTGTTTGCAAGACCGATCTGCTAGCTGAATAGTGAGACCTGCAGGCTTTAGTGGTCCAGGGCGCAATGTCGCATATAGGGAATAAGGTAACAAATTGATGGATGCGCCTAAATAAATCATGCAGTTGCTCACTGTGGTCTTACCTAAAGTGCACGGGATAGTGAACGTACCTGGGTCTCGGCACTTAGGTGGTACCTTATGTTGCACGATCGCTGAGGCCTGCGCATTGAGCATTACCTGTGCGCATTCGCCTTTCCTCCTCTTGTTTGTGCACAACTCCTTTAAAAACTTGGCGTACCTGGGAATCTGCCGAACTGCTTCGATAAGGGGAATGTTGATTTCCACCTTGCTGAATAACTCGTATAGCTCTTTGTCCAGCGCTTCCTTTCTAGCCGATGGTGCCTGCATAGGAAAAGGTGCAGGTATATTAGTACGATTTGTGCCCTTGTCGTTTATTTGTGTTATACCTGGCGCCTCGCCCTGTTGGCTTGTGACTGGTACTTCTGGTTGCGCGTCTTGCTCTGGTTGCCCATTCTGTTCTGCTGGATCCGGGACTTGCGCAGCTGGTTGCGCGGGCGCCTTCGTGGTCTGCTCTGCTCCTATTGTGCGCCCAGTCCTTAGTGTCACTGCATTGACTCCTCCTTTGGGGTTCTGAATCACTTGCGAAGGCAGGTTGCCATCGCTCTTTTTCAGCTCATATACCGTGGTAGCGATCTGTGATAGCTGCTTTTCAATGGACTCGAACCTCTTGTCATACTTCTCGTCATTTTTGCGCACTGTGTCTGCCAGCTGCCCCACGATATCTTCTAAAGATCGCCTCGGTTGCTGGTTGTTATACGCTGGTGCGTCAGTGCGGGGATGCGGTGGATTGTAGGGCGCAGCTTGTTGCGTCTGCTGTGGTGCGCGCTGATCTGTGGACTGCCTCTGGAAATTATTCTCCTCCTTCCATCTGAATCCATTTGCTGCCAGTCCAAAACGCGGCTGATTCTGTCTCTGTGGCCCTCTATTATCCCAGCCTCCAAGAGCATTGACATCTCCAGATTCCGCGAAAAGTGTGGGACATTCATCAGTTTTGTGCTCGGTTGACCTGCAGAATTCACATACCTTTGGCGCAACTGGTTGTGCGCTTTGCGCACTCATTAACTTCTGCAGCATGGCCTTCATTTCCTTGATCTCAGCGCTTGTTTCTACCTGATGCACAGAAAGAGTACGATTATTTTCAAGTGTTAGCTGATGTCTTACCTGACCAGCAGAGTCTTCTATCAGCTGCCACGCATCTTCTGGATACATGTTGCAAATGTCGCCTCCTGCGCATGCGTTCAATAACCTCAGCTCCATGGGTAGTAGTCCATTCAGGAAGTTCTGTATCAGCACATTCTGGGGCAGGCCATGATTGTAGCAGTTGGCCTCTAGCTCCCTGAAACGCTCGTAATACTCTGACAGTGACTCTCCTGCGCTCTGCCTCGTCGCGGCCAGTTCTCTCCTGAGTAGCGCGATCTTTGCTGCTGGATAGAATTTGTCCAGGAACTTCTTCTGCAGCTGCTCCCATGTGTGAATTGCTCCTGCGGAAAAGTTCATCAATGGGAATGCCTTCATCTTCAGCGCCTCATCGCTCTCCCCTTCGGTCTTCATGTTCTCGCAAATGACTAGGAACTCTCGCACATGCTTGACTGGATTTTCATTGTTCATCCCGTGGAACTTGGGCATGTGATGAATGAGCGAGCTTCTTAGTTCAAAATGACCGTCTGGCGGAAGGACGATGCACCATGGCTGGTTAACTGTGAGTGGGGCTGACATCTCGCGCACTGTTCTGCGTCGCGCGGCCTGTTGCACGGGTGGCGCATGATACACTTCAGCGGCCCTCCTTGCTTCAACCTCGCGCTGCACTTCCTCTCTGAACAGGGCTGCGCGGTTATGTGCTCTTGCTTCCTCTACGGTTCTGTCCCCTAAGTTGTCCCCAACGACACTGTTATCCTCCATCACCTATTCTAAATCTCAAAGAAAACGAAATTAAAAGATAACTAATGCTGCTGCGTCCGTCAGTGCGCAACTAGAATCTGCGCAGCGCAACTATTTCAAGGTTGCGCAGGCTGATGGTGATTGCGCGCTGTCAGAAACAACAACGAGAAAACAAAACAAACTGAAAATAACTAGTTACTAAAAAGGAAAAACGTAAACTAGCTAGAACTTAGCTGTGTTGCTCCCCGGCAAAGGCGCCAAAATTTGATCGCGCGTCGTTGTACGCGTCAAATATAATCCTTCCTCTTCCACTAGTACAGCGGTTAAGTAAGGGTCGATCTCCACAGGGAGCAAGCAGTTCAGTTTTAGCCAGTAACCTACACTTATGAAATTGGGGGGTGAGTGATTGGTTTGCGCGATGCGCGAGTAAACAGTGGTATCGTAACGCAGGAATTGCACTAGACGTGCGTAGGCAATAGAGATTAAGTACTATGACTTATGAGAAGTATCGGCGCAGACAATCCTCTATGAGTGTATTCCTTATCATTGACTCTAAATGTTTATAGCTCGAGTTGCTAATGTTAGTGTCCGATCAAGGCTTCCTAACATGTGCGCATGTTCCGATCAAAGTTCATGTGCTATTAATTCTTACACTAGACTAAACAACTACGAATCCGATCAAGGTAGTAATTGCCTATCCTAGCGCGTTACTCCTAGTTGGCACCGTCAGGCTATTCAACTAGTTTAACAAACAACAACAAGCAACAAGAGTAAGATTGCGGTTCAAGGCTTCCCCTACTCATGTAACAAGCTGCCAGTGATGTGCACAGAATTAATATAAGCAAAACAAGCTATGCATTAAGCGCAAGTCTCATAGGGAAATACTCATATATTCATGTCCAACCGATACTAAGCGTTTAGCTAGACATGCTAGTGATAAACATCATAGAAACAGTAAATAATAACTAATGTGTCCAAGAAAACAATAGCAAACAGTGCGTGCAGGTTGCTGTCTTGGCTGGCGCAGTCGGCTGGCGCAGATCCTCTCAACAAGCTCGTGTGTTTTCCAGTCCTGCTGCGCAGTGCCTCCTGGGTGTACGAATTGTGAATCCTGAGAATCGTCTCTCAACCCTAGCCTCCCTCTCTTCTTTATATACTGCTCAGGGGCTCTTCCTTGGCAACTTCCTAATATGGTCGTGTCAGGATTTGGAAACACCACCATCTGCGCCTGGCGCACGGCATCTGCTTAGCGCAATCGGTTAGCGCACCGTGGTTGACTCTGCCAATTCTTCTGTTTGCGCCGCTAGCTCCGCAGGCTGTGTGATGTGCGTCCTAAACGCTGCCTGTTAGCGCGTATCCGACTTAGGCCTTCGTTTTGCCCTGAAATACAAAAACACTGGAAACCAGTAATCTTGTACATAAAATAATGCAAACAAGCATAGGGTTATGATCTAAATAATGCGTATTGAAATTTCAAGTGTCTCTACTTATGCAGATTTGTGAACTAGCAGTTGCTGCAGCACACTCTTGTTCACTTAAATGTATGCACAGCAGACAATGAATAGGACACAGATTTGTTCACCCAGTTCGGCCAATATGCCTACGTCTGGGGAGGACTATTCTCCAGTCCTCAATCCACTCAACCAAAGGTTCAGATCACGCTAGGTTACAACGCACGCAACCTATGCTACTTTAACCCCGTGTGGACTACTCAACACAAACAGAACAAGCTCTGATTTGTGCCAGCACACCCTCTACAATATGTCAGTCTAGAATAGCTACAATCCTCTTCAAGAACTCAGCCTATTCTAGCCTACACTACTCAGCAGGGTTGCTGCAGCAACAGCTGTAACACCAGCTGAAGCCCTCTGTCCGCGTCGCTCCAAGGCCTCCTGCCGAGCCGATCGAACCACTCCAAGAGCGCTGCACACTCTGAGTAACTCCCCCTCACTCAGTGACCACCTGCCACTAGTGAGTTCTTCCGCACGAACCTCGACCGAGCCTTCCACCCGTCAGCTCTCCCGCGGCTGCCTTTGATCAACCAACAAGCTCCACAGCTCTAAATTGGCTTCCAGATCAAAGCACGAATCAGTCTCTGCAAGACCTGACTCTCTTCTGCAATACGCACCACAGCTCTGCGCTCAACGCTCTGCCCGTGTGTGTTGATCGAAGAACAACTTCCGTAGCACACCCAGAAAGTCCTCTCACTGAATTTCGTGTCTACGCTCGTGTATCACTCAGCTTCGATCACCCTCTTCAGCCCTCGAACCTTCTGCTTAAATACCCTCACCACTTTAAGCAATTTCCAGGTTTAGGCCATTGACCCACAAGATCAATTATCTCCTAAAATCTAGGAGATTAGATTTGATTAATATCTTGAAGCATATCTCCTTCTCTGACTGATAATCCTTGCTGAAATGTGCTCAGCAGCATTTTAGAAATTCTTCTAAGCACTTTCACAAAGCTGCCAAACCTTCAAAACTCACCCAGCACAAAACTGTTATTCGGACAGATGAACTAGCTCTTGAACCAGCACCTGCTGCAGCATCCTCTGCTGCATCTGTTGCTGGTTTACTTCTGCTGTATACTTCTGCTGGCCTCCTTGATTGATTGAGCTGCAGCAGCTCCTTGTTCACTCATGCTGGTTTTGTCAAACACTGCCATACTTGCATTATCACGTATAAATAGGCTCTATCGCACAATGAAAAAGGGAACGCCTTCATCTTCAGCGCTTCGTCGCTCTCCCCTTCGGCCTTCATGTTCTCGCAAATAACTAGGAATTCTCGCACATGCTTGAAATGGTTCTCGTTGTTCATCCCGTGAAACTTGGGCATGTGATGAATGAGCGAGCTCCTTAGCTCAAAATGACCGTCTGGTGGAAGCACTATGCACCATGGCTGGTTAACCGTGATTGGAGCTGACATCTCGCGCACTGTTGAACATTCAGATGCACTAGCCAGTTGAACAAGCTCCTGCTATAGCATCCCCTGCTGCAGCTGCTGCTAGATCACTTCTGCTGGACTGCTTGTTTACTTGTGCTGTAGCAACTCCTTGTTCACTTGTGCTGGTTTTGTCAAACACTACCATACTACATTATCAGTAGTGTAATGAACTCATCTTTATTGTATTACATGGATAATATGAGTAGCTAAATCCTAATTTCAGTTTGGGGTTTATAATGCAACATTTGGTTTGAGGTCAATGAATACATGATTGAGCGATTGATTTGCTGCCCTTGTATGAGTGAATGAATGCTTTGATTGTCAGTTTAGTGCAGCTTAGCGGTGAGCTATATTGATGTCAATTGTGTTATACTTGATTGGATTGCATTGTTGGGGAGAACCTAGCGGTAGAACCGATTTTGTGGTGTTGGTTGAGTAACTGTTGCACTTGTTCGAAAACCTAGCGGTTAAGAATAGGTAGAATTTGATTGTCGACATATCTTTAGCGGGAATGTTGACTGAGGCAGAATTCATTAGCTTATTCATGTATTCGATCGGTGATAACTAGTTGCATTGTATTCCCCGAACTGATTTTCTCTGAATTGATATTCTTAGTTTGTTCCTTTTTCTGTGACTTTCATTAGAACTGTAACTTACTTGCTCTCTTTGGGTTCGACCCTGCTTACCGCTTGCTAGTGTGTTTACAGGAGTTATAAATTCAAATTTGAGGTGCACGACGACGCGCGTGGGGGAGAGTCTCTGATGTCAATGGTCACAACTTCCCTTGGCGGTCCACTCGCCCGCGCGCGATCCAGTCTGTGCGCGCGTCCTCATGCGCCTAGCTGGCTGCACGACTGATGCCTCCACATTCTCCATTTCCTCCTCAGCAGCAGCTTCCTCTTGCCACGCTAATAGAGCCTATTTATACGCGCTATTTAGATCTTAACACTGTGCTTGTTTGCATCATTTTGTGTACAAGATTACCGGTTTCCGGTGTTTTTCTATTCTAGGGCAAAACGAGGGCCTAAGTCGGATACGTGCTAATATGCGCATTTAAGGAGCGCAACACACAGCCTGCGGTTGGGCATGATTCTATGATTATTTCCTTTGAGACTTGTGCTTAATGCATAGTTAGTTTGCTTGTATTAATTCTGTGCACACGGTTGACAGCTAGTTGCATGAGTAGGGGAAGCCTTGAACCGCAATCTTACTCGTACTACTTGTCTGTTATATGTTAAACTAGTTGGTAGCTTGACGGTGACAACTAGGAGTAACGCGCTAGGATAATCAGTTGCTACTGTGACAGGATTCGTAGCTGCTTAGACTAGTTTCAAGAATTAATAGCTCATGGACTTTGATCGGAACATGCGCACATGTTAGGAAGCCTTGATCGGACACTAACTTCAGTAAAACAAACTATAGACGTTTAGAGTCGATGATAAGGAATACATTCATAGATGATTGTCTGCACCGATACTTTTCATAGTCATAGTACTTAATCTCTACTGCCTGCGCACGTCTAGTGCAAATTCTGCTTTCACTACTGTTTATTTGCGCACCTGTGCAACCCAACCACTCACAACCCAATTTTCGTTAAGTTGTAGGTTACTAGTTAGAACGAGTCTGCTTGCTCCTTGTGGGATCGACCCTGACTTAGCCGCTATACTAAGTGGAGAAGGAAGGAATAATTTGACGCGTACAATGACGCGCGATCAAATTTTGGCGCCGTTGCCGGGGAACAACACAGATAAGCTCTAACTAGTTTAAGTTTTCTTTTACAGTAGTTAGTTATTTCTGTTTGCTTTATTTTCGTTGTTGTTCCTGACAGCGCGCAATGAACATCAGCCTGCGCAACCTTGAAACAGTTGCGCTGCGCAGATTCTAGTTGCGCACTGACAGACTCGACAACTTAGTTGTCTTTTAATTTCGTTTCCTTTGAGATTTAGAACAGGTCATGGAGGATAACAGTGTCGTTGGAGATAATTTAGGGGACAGAACCCCAGACAATGCGAGGGCAGATAACCGCGCAGCCCTGTTCAGAGAGGAAGTGCAGCGCGAAGTTGAAGCTAGGGTGGCTGCTGAAGTGTATAATGCGCCACCCGCGCGACAGGTCGCGCGCCGCAGAATCGTGCGCGAGATGTCAGCCCCAATCACGGTTAACCAGCCATGGTGCATAGTGTTTCCACCAAACGGTCATTTTGAGCTAAGGAGCTCGCTCATTCATCACATGCCCAAGTTTCACGGGATGAACAACGAGAACCCAGTCAAGCATGTGCGAGAATTCCTAGTTATTTGCGAGAACATTAAGGCCGAAGGGGAGAGCGACGAAGTGCTGAAGATGAAGGCGTTCCCTTTTTCATTGTGTGATACGGCCAGGCATTGGCTGATGAGCTTACCAGCAGGATCTATTCACACATGGGAGCAGCTTCAGAAGAAGTTCTTGGACAAATTCTATCCTGCAGCCAAGATCGCGCTACTCAGGAGGAAGTTGGCCGCACCTAGGCAGGGCGCAGGAGAATCACTATCGGAGTATTATGAGCGTTTCAGGGAGCTGGAGGCTAACTGCTACAATCACGGCCTGCCCCAGAATGTGCTGATAGAGAATTTCCTGAATGGATTGCTACCCATCGAGCTGAGATTATTGAATGCATGCGCAGGGGGCGACATTTGCAACATGTACCCAGAGGATGCGTGGCAGCTGATAGAAGACTCTGCTGGACAGGTAAGACATCAGCTAACACTTGAAAACAGTCGTGCTCGTTCTGTGCATCAGGTAGAAACAAGCGCTGAGATAAAGGAGATGAAGGCCATGCTGCAGAAGCTGATGCACACGCAGGGGGCGCAACCAGCTGCGCCAAAGGCATGCGAGTTCTGTACGTCCACTGAGCACAAAATCGATGCATGTCCCACACTTTTCGAGGAATCAGGAGATGTCAATGCTCTAGGAGGATGGGATAATAGAGGGCCGCAGAGGCAGAATCAGCCGCGTTTTGGACTAGCCGCAAATGGGTTCAGATGGAAGGAGGACAACAATTTCCAAAGGGAGTCCACGGAGCAGCGCGCACCACAGCAGACGCAACAAGCTGCGCCCTACAATCCACCGCATCGCCGCACTGACGCACCAGCGCAAAACAACCAGCAGCCGAGGCGATCCTTAGAAGATATCGTGGGCCAGTTAGCAGACACAGTGCGCAAGAATGATGAGAAGTATGACAAGAGGTTCGAGTCCATTGAAAAGCAGCTGTCTCAGATCGCTACCACGGTGTATGAGCTGAAAAAGACCGATGGCAGTCTGCCTTCGCAAGTGATCCAGAATCCCAAGGGAGGAGTCAACGCAGTGACACTGAGGACTAGGCGCACGGTAGGAACAGAGCAGACCGCAAAGGCGCCCGCACATTCAGTTGCGCAAGCTCCAGCGCCAGCAGAGCCGGATGCGCAACCAGCAGCACAAGCCACAAGCCAGCAGGGCGAGGCGCCAGGTATGGCGCAATCGAAAGACAAAAACATGAATCGTACTAACATACCTGCACCTTTTCCTGTACAGGCACCATTGGCTAGGAAGGAAGCACTTGATAAGGAGCTCTATGAGTTATTCAGTAAGGTGGAAATAAACATTCCCCTTATTGAAGCAGTTCGGCAGATCCCTAGGTACGCCAAATTCTTAAAGGAGCAGTGCACAAACAAGAGGAGGAAAGGCGAGTGCGCACAGGTAATGCTAAATGCGCAGGGCTCAGCAATCGTGCAACATAAGGTACCACCTAAATGCCGGGATCCAGGTACGTTCACCATCCCATGCACTTTAGGTAAGACTACAGTAAGCAACTGCATGATTGACTTAGGCGCATCTATAAATGTGCTTCCCTATTCCTTGTATGCGTCATTGCGCCTTGGACCACTAAAGCCTGCAGGTCTCACCATTCAGCTAGCGCATCGGTCGTGCAAGCAACCGAAGGGCATGATAGAGGACGTCCTCGTCCGAGTAGGAGAGCTGGTGTTTCCAGCAGATTTCTATGTCCTAGAAATGGAGGGTGAGTCGAGCAAAGGAAGTGCGCAGATCCTACTAGGCAGACCATTTCTGATGACAGCGCGCACAAAGATAGACGTGTGGAGGGGTACACTCTCAATGGAGGTCGATGGCGATGAAATTCACTTTAACATATTCAAAGGGATGCAGCACCCTCATGAGGATGCCACAGTGCATGCGTTGGACAGCATAGATGACTTGGTTGCAGATGCGCAATGTGCGAGCGCAGCAGAAGAACCTGAGCCACTGACACAGGCAGAGATGGAGGCGCATGAGGATGAGCTGAGCAGTGCTGAACCAGTATCCAGACAGGTACACGATATAGTTAATGTCTGCACTGCTAATAAAATCTTGCCCTCTATTGAACAGGCACCCAAGGTCAAGCTGAAGCAACTCCCCGAGCACCTCACATACATATTCTTGGGAAATGAGGACACCCTGCCAGTAATCATAAAGAAAGGATTAGAAGCAGAGCAGGAGGCGCGATTACAGGAGGTGCTACGCAAGAACCAGCGCGCTATAGGATGGACACTTGCTGACCTGCGCGGAGTGAGCCCGGACGTATGCATGCATAGGATCCTATTGGAAGATGGTGCCAAACCATCCAGGGAGCCTCAGCGCAGATTGAACCCGAATATGATGGAGGTGGTGCAGAAGGAGATCCTGAAGCTGCTTGACGCAGGAGTCATTTACCCAATCTCGGACAACAAATGGGTGAGTCCAGTGCACGTTGTGCCGAAGAAAGGAGGAATCACAGTGGAGGAGAATGCGCAGGGCGAGCTTGTTCCCAAGTGCATGCAAACTAGATGGCGCATGTGCATCGACTATAGAAAGCTTAACGCAGTCACGCGCAAGGATCATTTTCTACTGCCCTTCATGGACCAGATGCTAGATCGATTAGCAGGGAAGCCATACTTTTGCTTCCTAGGCGGGTACTCAGGGTACAATCAGATACCCATTGCTGCGGAAGATCAAGAAAAAACTACGTTTACATGCCCATTCGGTACGTTTGTGTTTCGGCGCATGTCATTTGGGCTGTGTAACGCGCCAGGTACGTTCCAACGTCTAGTCATGAGCATCTTTTCTGATATGATTGGTATATGCATTGAGGTATTCATGGATGATTTTACTGTGTATGGAGGTACCTTTGACGCATGCCTAACTCATCTTGATAAGGTCTTAGCGCGCTGCATTTCAAAAAACCTAGTGCTCAATTATGAAAAATGTCATTTTATGGTATCACATGGAGTAGTACTAGGACATATTATCTCGCAGGAGGGAATCAAGGTAGATAAGGCCAAAATAGATCTTATTCCTAATCTGCCTTATTCCACTAACGTGCGCGATGTGAAATCATTCCTTGGGCATGCAGGGTTTTACAGGCGTTTCATAAAAGATTTTTCTAAGATTTGTACACCCCTGTCTAACCTCTTGCAAAAGGATGTGTGTTTCAAATTCCCTGATGAGTGCAGAGCTGCGTTTGACAAGCTGAAGGAGGCGCTGACGAGTGCGCCAGTGATGCACGCACCAGACTGGAGCCTGCCGTTCGACCTGATGTGCGACGCAAGTGACTATGCAGTAGGTGCAGTCCTGGGACAGCGCGTGGACAAGAAGCCGCACGCCATCTATTATGCATCGCGCACACTGGACGCTGCGCAGAGGAACTACACCACCACGGAAAAGGAACTTCTGGCAATCGTGATTGCACTGGAGAAGTTCCGCGCATATGTTCTAGGCGCCAGAGTCATCGTCTACACGGACCACGCAGTAATCCGTTACCTAATGTCCAAGAAGGAGACTAAGCCGCGCCTGATGCGCTGGGTGCTCCTATTTTAGGAATTCGACTTGGAAATCAAGGATAAGAAGGGCACGGAGAACACAGTCGCTGACCACCTGAGCAGGATCGTGAAAGAGGAGGAGCCAGGGCGGATCACGGAGACATTCCCTGACGAGCATCTGATGGCACTGACAGGTAAGGTACCATGGTATGCGCACATTGCGAATTACTTGGTCACAGGTACGTTTCCTCCTCATTTCACTAAAATCCAATGCATGAGATTAAAGCATGAGTCCAGGTATTACATTTGGGATGATCCGTATATGCTCAGAATAGGACCTGATCAGATTTTGAGGCGATGCGTGCCTGACCATGAAATTAACTCTGTTTTGATGTTTTGTCATGTGCACGCATGTGGAGGACACTTTGGTCCAAAGAGCACGAGCAGAAAGATCCTGGATTGCGGATTTTATTGGCCATACTTGTTTAGTGACTCGTATAACCATTGCAGGAATTGTGACAGGTACCAGCGCACAGGAGGAATATCAGCGCGCAATGAGACGCCAATACTAGTGGATGAAGTATTCGATATTTGGGGGATTGACTTCAGGGGGCCATTTCCTCCATCTTCCGGATATGAGTATATATTGGTCGCAGTGGATTATGTCTCCAAATGGGTTGAGGCTAAGGCCACCCGGAAGGATGATGGTAAGACGGTCGCTGACTTTCTAAGAACTAACATCTTTTGCAGGTACGGGGTGCCTAAGGCAATCATAAGCGACCAGGGGACGCATTTCTGTAATAGGATAGTGGCGCAAGTTTTCAAGCATTATGGGGTGCGCCACAAGACGTCCACCGCTTACCATCCTCAGACGAATGGCCAGGCCGAGGTTTCCAACCGAGAGATCAAGCGCATCCTGGAGAAAACTGTGAGACCGTCGCGCAAAGACTGGATATGCACTATGGGCATACAGAACTGCACATAAGACACAGATTGGGACTTCACCGTTTCGGTTGGTTTATGGAAAAGCGTGCCACCTGCCAGTGGAGTTGGAACACAAGGCATACTGGGCATTGCGCGTTTGCAACCTGAACCAAGACGAGTCTGGTAAGGAGCGCGCATTTGAGCTAAGCGAGTTAGAGGAGCTGCGCCTAGATGCCTATGAGGGGCTGCGCGACTACAAGGCGCGCACAAAGGCATTTCACGACAAAAACATCCTCAGACGCACCTTTGAGCAAGGAGACCAGGTACTATTGTTCTCCTCGCGCCTAAAGCTCATGCCTGGGAAGCTGCGCAGCAAATGGACGGGACCATACACGGTTACCAAGGTTTTCCCTTACGGAACAATCGAGTTAGAAAACGAGCACCAACATCGTTTTCAGGTCAATGGGCAGTATTTAGGAGAACCTTGGGATGGCACAGCGCGCGAAGTTGACCTGGCAGAACCAGAAATAGAAGATGCGTAGGTTGCTGCACCAGAGTCGCCACCAGAGGCACCTGAGGGAGAACTGGGAACTATTGCTCATATTTTTTTTCTCCCTCTTTAACTAACCTCGTTACTTATGATTTATTACATGATATTAACCATGCTGACCACCCTTCCGATCCTTTGCGCAGGACTAAGAAGAACGCAACGCACACACGAGCGCGGGGACACTCAGGAGCAAGAGTGGGGGGGGGGGGTCACTGGCACACTTTTACGCAAGTAACGAGGTACGGTCGAGCCAACGACGTTAAACAAAGGCACTTGTCGGGAGGTAACCCGACACGTTTTACTTTTACACGTTTTTTTTAGTTTTTCTAGTGTCTTTTAGCTAGTTTAGGACTTGTAGTTTTTTTATTCGCGCAGCAGTGCACAGGTCAGTGCGCAAATTCAGTGCGCAGAACAGCTGCGCCAGACAGAGTGTATAAAAGGCCAGGACATAGAAAAAATTTCAGCATTTTCACATTCGGCCGTTGCAAGGAAGCTCCTGCCCTCAGCCTCCACTCACCGTCCGGCAATCAACCAGGCATCCGTTTAGAAAGATTTGAAGAGCTTACCGTCGCACACACACCAGGTAACCCTTCCCCTCAGTTTGAGCAGATTCAGTTAGGGTTTGTGCGATAAAAGAGTTGCCTTAGGTTTGAAATCGCACCTAGTTCGCCCGCACCATTTGGAGTTCTGGGTAGTGGGTTTTGTAGGCGGAGGATAGGCGACCTGTGGGTGACCATTTCGGGGCGTTAGTCGGAGTTTGGATTTTTGGGCATTTGTTGAGCTTTGACCGTAGTTGACCAGAGGAACACCAGCGCACCATGAGGCCCGCGGAGGATCAAGAGACCCCAGCGTCATTCGCCAGCAAATATGACGCCTTCATGAGGCTGGAGATGTACGGGACCCCGTACATCAGCAGGGACTTCCTGCGCGAAGTCGGGTTGGAGGAGCTCATTGTGGAGAAGCTCGTGCTGGCGGGCTGGGAGGCGCTGTTGGAGATCAACAGCGCGGCTGATAAGGAGGATACATGTGAGTTCTTGGCGTCGTTGGAGACTGCCGATTTGGAGATCAGGTACTGGCACAGAGGGGTCTGGTACATAGCCTCGGCCAAGAGGCTGAAGCGCGCGCTAAGGTGCGCCAAGGTGCGTGAGGAGGATTAAAACACGCACACAAATCAGGAGGCGTGGCGTGAGATGGCGACCGGACAAGTTTTTGCCCCGGGGCGCAGCCGAGGACGCACCTCAGCGCTCGAACCGTGGATGTTCTACCTCTAGCGCATGGTCGCCTATGCAATCATCGGGCGCTTTAATGGTGCGCCCAAGATCAGCCTGCTGGACATGGACATAGTGAAAGGATTCTACTATGGGAAGAAGGTGCTGTTTGTCTCAAACATGGTGGTGCACTGGAGTCGGGTCAACACCAAAGGGCCGCTGACTTGTGGAGGAATGATTACGCACCTGCTGCATGCGCTACATGGAGAGTCGGAAGTGCTCGAGCACACGGTAGTGCCAGCCGTTCCCCTGGACCGTGCACATATGCTGCAGCTCAGAGCGGTGGCCGCGAGAGAAGATGGGTCCTTGGAATGATGCTACCAGCTGCAGCCGGCCAGAGCACCGAGGCAAAGAGCAGAGAGCAGCGCGCAGCCAGAGGAGGCCGCTGCGGAAGGGGAGATGGAAGAGGCCCCAGAGCCAGTTGCGCCTCCAGTCAAGCGCATGAGGACTCGTGCGCAGACTGGAGCGCGCCGGAGGGCGAGTGCGCCGCAAGGGGAGCCAGTAACCATAGCCATTGATGATTCTCCCCCGCGTGCACAGGGAAAGCGCCCCAGAACAGAGGTAGAGGAGGCGCCTGAGGAGGTATCAGAGGAGCAGCGCATGATGCTCAACGTCATGCGCGTGCTAGAGTATTTAGCACCAGAGGGGGCAGACCTGAGCGTAAGTCCACCATCAGGGTGGAAATTTGGAGATTCTATCCCCCCTCTCCTCAGTCTGCGTAGGCGGCCTCCAGGGTCCCCCAGCGAGCATCGCAAGCCAGCCAGCCCTCCTGCCCAGTCACCGGTCCATGCAGTAAAGCCCACCCCAGCAGTAGACCCGGTACCAGCACCAGCAGCACCCCCTGCGCAGCCTTCTGTACAAAGGTCCTCTGAGGGCGATCCCATCATAGGTTCGAGCTCAGATTCACTATGGGACCCTATCCCGGAGGACGATCTCTTGACTCAGCCCGCCGCAGTTTCTGTCGTGCCGCCAGCTTCCAATTTCGAATTTGAGACAGATTCCACCGATGAGGAGGCGCACGGATCCGCGGCTGAGTCCAGCTCCGAAGATGTCTAGGGCCGCAGGGAGGGCGCTCATTTCTTTTGGGTGGTTTCTTATCTTTTGAAAACTATTGCTCGATGTTGCTATATTGCTATCTTGTGCTGAATATTTTGTGACCCCTGACTTTGTCTTTGCTGCGATGACTATATGTTTTTCTTTCTTATGTTCTTTGTTTTGCTTGCATGCATGTGTGCGCTCTCCGTTGCGCTTGAGCATGAGTCGTGGGGACACGTCTCTGTTTACGTGTGGGGGGGGGGGGCGTTACATTTCCATTTCACGTTTTTTTTTTAGCTTTGTAGTATAGCTTAGTTTAGTTGAAGGGAATAGTAGCAGTGGTGCGCTAGTGTGCGGGTTGCGCACACTTTTCGGCTTGTATTGCGCTATTCATTTAGTTGCAGTATTGCGCTGCTATCAACTGTTTTAGTATACTTTTTTTAGCTCAAAAGTACGTGAAATGTAAATGTAACGCTCCCCCCCCACACTTAAACAGAGACGTGTCCCCACGACTCAAGCTCAAGCGCACGGAGAACGCGCACATGCATGCAAGCAAAATAAAGAACATAAAAACTAAGAACATATAGTCAAAGCAGCGCAATATAGCATAGGGACACAAAATATGTAGCACAAGAGTTCAGCACACATATAGCAACAGAATATCGAATAATGTTCAGCACATAAAAGAAAAAGACACCACCCGAAAGGAATAATGCGCCCTCCCTACAGCTCTATATGTCCTCTGAGCTGGACGCAGCCGCTGAACCATGCGCCTCCTCCTCTGAAGAATCCGTCACATAATCGGTGCTGGAGGAAGGCGGGACAACAGAAAGGACGACAAGCTGCGCCACGAAGTCGTCCTCTGAGACGGGGTCCCATAGTGAGTCTGAGCTGGTGCTAATGATGGGTTCGGCTACAGGGGACCTCGGAATGGACGGCTGGGCAGGGGATGGTGCAGGTGCTGGTACTTGTGCTGGTTCGGGGGTGGGCTCTGTTTCTGGGGCTGCTGGGGCTGGCTCTGGTGCTGGGGCTGAGGAAGGAGAGGGCTCTGCTGGATGCACTGGGGGCTGAGTAAGAGGGCTGGCTGGCTGGTGCGGCTCGCTGGGGGAACCGGGAGGTGGCCGGTGCAGGCTGAGGAGAGGGGGAATCGCGTCTCCAAATCTCCACCCTGATGGTGGGCTCATGCTTAAGTCTGCCCCCTCTGGCGCTAAATACTCGATCACGCACATGACGTTGAACATCATGCGCTGCTCTGCTGATGCTTCCTCAGGCTCCTCCTCAGCCTCGGTCCTCGGGCGCTTCCTTTGTGCACGCAGGGGAGAATCCTCGATGGAAATGGTAACTGGCTCCCCCTGCAGTGCACGGGCCCTCCGATGCGCTCCAGTCTGCGCGCGGGTCCTTGCGCGCCTGACTGGAGGCACAACTGGCTCTGGGGCTTCGTCCTCCTCCATCTCCTGCGCAGCCTCTGCTGCTTGCGCGCTGCTCTCCGCTCGTGGCCGCTGCACTCTGGCCGGCTACAGGCGATAGCACCACTCCAATGTGCCATCCTCCCTCACGGCTACCGCCCTTATCTGCAGCGTGTGGGCGCGGTCCAGGGGAACAGCCGGCACCATTGTGTGCTCAGGCACCTCAGGCTCTCCATGCAACGCACGCAGCAGGTGCGTAATTATTCCTCCGCAAGTCAGCGGCCCCTTGGTGCTGACTCGGCTCCAGTGGTGTACCATGTTCAGAACAAAAAACACCCTCTTCCCATAATAAAACCCCTTCAAAATCTCCATATCCAGCAAGCTGATCTTCGGCGCACCATTAAAACACCCAATGATCTCATAGGTGACCAGGCGCCACAAGTAGAACATCCACGGGTCACGCAGCTCTCGTCCCCTGCTGCGCCCCGCGGCAAACACTGGCCCGGTCGCCATCTCGCGCCACGCCTCTTGATTCGTGTGCGCGTCCATGTCAGCTTCTCGCACCTTAGCGCACCTCAGTGTGCGCTTCAGCCTCTTAGCCGAGGCAATGTACCACACCCCGTGGTGCCGGTACCTTATCTCCATCTCACCTGGTTCTAATGACGTCAGGAACTCGCAGGTGTCCTACTTGTCTGATGCGCTGTTGAGTTCCAACAGCGCCTCCCAGCCTGCTAATGCCAGCCTCTCCACAACGAGGTCCTCCAGTCCGACCTCGCGCAGGAAGTCCTTGCTGATGTACGGAGTCCCGTACATTTCTTGCCTCAGAAATGCGGCATACTTGCTGGCAAAAACAGCTGGGGTTTCTTTATCCTCGGCAGGCTGCATTGTGGCTGGGTCTCTCTGGTCAACTCCGGTCAACACTCTCTAAAGCTCAGAAAATCAAAACTCCTCCAAATGCCCTGAAACTTTCACCAATTGGGCGCCTACTCCCCGCCTACAAAACCCTCTAACCAATACTCCAATCGGTGCCCTCTAGCCTGGTGCGATTTCAAAACCCTAGAGCACTCCTCTACCGCACAAACCCTACTGGAATCTGCTCAAATCTGGGGGAAAGGTTACCTGGAGGGTGGTCGACGGAGTGCTCCTCAAATCTCTCTAGATGGAAGCTGGTGTGAGCGCCGGACGGTGAGCGGAGGTGTGAGAGCGGGAGTTGTACTTGCAACAGTCGAGTGAAAAAATGCTGAAATTTTCTAAGTACTGCCCTTATATACCCCCTGACTGGCGCAGCTGTCCTGCGCACTGCTGCTCGACTAAAAAAAACTACAAGTCCTAAACTAGCTAAAAGACACTAGAAACACTAAAAAAAACAAGTAAAAATAAAACGAGTCGGGTTACCTCCCGACAAGTGCCTTTGTTTAACGTCGTTGGCTCGACTGTACCTCGTTACTTGGGTGAAAGTATACCAGCGGCTTCCCCCACACTTGCTCCTGAGTGAACCTGCGCTTGTGCATGTGTTGTATTCTTCTTGATCCTGCGCAAAGGGTCGGGTGGGTGGTCAGCATGGTTAATAGTATGTGATAAATTACAAGCAACGAGGGAAGGTAAAGAGGGAGAAGAAATATGAGCAATAGTCCCCTGTTCTCCCTCTGGCGCGTCTGGTGATGACTCTGGCGCAGCAACCTGTGCATCTGCTATCTCAGGTTCTGCCAATTCAATTTCGCGCACTATGCCATCCCAAGGTTCTCCTAGATACCGTTTGACTCTCTGCCCATTGACCTGAAAACGATGTCGGTGCCCGTTTTCTAACTCGATTGTTCCGTAGGGGAAAACCTTGGTGACTGTGTATGGTCCAGTCTATTTGCTGCGCAGCTTCCCAGGCATGAGCTTTAGGCGCGAGGAGAACAACAGTACCTGGTCTCCTGGCTCAAAAGTGCGTCTAAGAATATTCTTGTCGTGAAATGCCTTGGTGCGTGCTTTGTAATCGCGCAGTCCCTCATACGCATCCAGGCGCAGCTCTTCTAATTCGCTTAGCTCAAACGCGCGCTCCTTTCTGGCCTCGTCAGAGTTTAGGTTGCATATGCGCAGTGTCCAGTATGCTTTGTGCTCCAATTCTACTGGCAGATGGCACGCCTTTCCATAGACTAACCGAAACGGTGAAGTCCCGATTAGCGTCTTATGCGTGGTCCGGTATGCCCACAGCGCATCGTCTAGGCGCTGGCTCCAGTCCTTCCGCGATGGTCTTATGGTTTTTTCCAGGATGCGCTTGATCTCTCGGTTGGAAACCTCGGCCTGTCTATTCGTCTGAGGGTGGTAAGCGGTGGACGTCTTGTGGCGCACTCCATAGTGCTTGAAAACTTGCGCCACAACTCTGTTGCAGAAATGCGTCCCCTGGTCGCTGATGATTGCCTTAGGCACCCCGTACCTGCAAAAGATGTTAGTTTTTAGAAACTCAGCGACCGTCTTACCATCATCCTTCCGTGTGGCCTTAGCTTCGACCCATTTGGAGACATAATCCACTGCGACCAATATGTACTCGTATCCGGCAGATGGAGGGAATGGCCCCATGAAGTCAATACCCCAAATATCAAACACTTCATCCATTAGAATCGGCGTCTGTGGCATCTCTTTGCGCGCTGATATGCCTCCTGTGCGCTGGCACCTGTCCCAATTCCTGCAGTAGTTATATGAGTCACTGAACAAGCGCGGCCAATAAAATCCACAGTCTAGGATCTTTCTGCTGGTGCGCTTTGGACCGAAGTGTCCTCCACATGCGTGCGCATGACAAAACATCAAACCAGAGTTAATTTCATGGTCAGGCACGCAGCGCCTCAATATCTGATCTGGTCCTATTCTGAGCATATATGGATCATCCCAAATGTAATGCTTGGACTCATGCTTTAGTCTCATGCACTGGGTTTTATTGAAATGAGGAGGGAACGTACCTGTGACCAGGTAATTCGCAAGGTGCGCATACCATGGTACCTTACCTGTCAGCGCCATCAGATGCTCGTCATGGAATGTCTCCGTGATCTGCCCTGGTTCCTCCTCTTTCACGATCCGGCTCGGATGGTCAGCAACTGTATTCTCCGTGCCCTTCTTATCCTTAATTTCCAAGTCAAATTCCTGAAGTAGGAGTACCCAGCGCATCAGGCGCGGCTTAGTCTCCTTCTTGGATAGTAGGTAGCGGATGGCTGCGTGGTCTGTGTAGATGACGACTCTGGCGCCTAGAACATATGCGCGGAACTTCTCTAGCGCAAAAACGATTGCCAGAAGCTCCTTCTCCGTGGTGGTGTAGTTCCTCTGCGCAGAGTCCAGTGTGCGCGATGCATAATAAATGGCGTGCGGTTTCTTGTCCACGCGCTGTCCCAGGACTGCTCCTACTGCGTAATCGCTTGCGTCGCAAATTAGTTCGAATGGTAGGCTCCAGTCTGGCGCGCGCAACACTGGCGCACTTGTCAGTGCCTCCTTCAGCTTATTAAACGCGGCCCTGCACTCATCAGTAAAGTCGAAGCACACATCCTTTTGCAAGAGGTTAGACAGGGGTATACAAATTTTAGAGAAGTCTTTTATGAAAAGCCTGTAAAACCCGGCATGCCCAAGGAATGATGACTTCACGTCGCGCACGTTAGTGGAATAAGGCAGATTAGAAATAAGATCTATCTTAGCTTTATCTACCTTGATCCCCTCCTCTGAGATGATATGTCCTAGTACTACACCATGCGATACCATGAAATGACATTTTTCATAATTGAGCACTAGGTTCTTTGAAATGCAGCGCGCTAAGACCTTATCAAGATGAGTCAAGCATGCATCAAAGGTACCTCCATACACAATGAAATCATCCATGAACACTTCTATGCATATACCAATCATATCAGAAAAAAATGCTCATGACTAGACGTTGGAACGTACCTGGCGCGTTACACAGCCCAAATGACATGCGCCGAAACGCAAATGTACCGAACGGGCAGGTGAACGTGGTCTTCTCTTGATCCTCCGCAGCTATGGGTATCTGGTTGTACCCTGAATATCCGTCCAAGAAATAAAAATAGGGCTTTCCTGCTAATCTGTCCAGCATTTGGTCTATGAAGGGTAGCGGGAAATGGTCCTTGTGCGTGACTGCGTTAAGCTTCCTGTAGTCGATGCACATGCGCCATCCAGTTTGCATGCGCTTGGGAACTAGCTCGCCCTGCGCATTCTCCTCTACAGTGATTCCTCCTTTCTTTGGCACAACGTGCACTGGACTGACCCATTTGCTGTCTGAGATCGGGTAAATAACTCTTGCGTCAAGCAACTTCAGGATCTCCTTTTGCACCACCTCCATCATATTCGGATTCAATCTGCGCTGAGCCTCCCTGGATGGTTTGGCACCATCTTCCAACAGAATCCTAAGCATGCATACATCTGGGCTCACTCGGCGCAGGTCAGCAAGTGTCCATCCTATGGCGCGCTGGTTCTTGCGCAGCACCTTCTGTAAGCGCGCTTCCTGTTCCTCTTCTAATCCTTTCTTTATGATCACTGGCAGGGTGTCTTCGTTTCCTAAGAAAATGTATTTGAGGTGCTCTGGAAGTTGCTTCAGCTGGATCTTGGGTGCCTATTCAATAGAGGGCAAGATTTTATTAGCAGTGCAGATATGAACTATATCAGGTACCTGTTTGGATTCTGGTTCAGCACTGCTCAGCTCGTCTTCCTGCTCCTCCAACTCTGCCTGTGCTAGTGGCTCTGGTCCTACCATGGCGCTCGCACATTGCGCATCTGTGACTAAATCATCAATGCTGTCCATTGCGTGCACTGTGGCGTCCTCATGTGGGTGCTGCATCCCTTTAAATATGTTGAAGTGGATTTCTTCGTCATCAACCTCCATAGAGAGTGTGCCCCTCCACACGTCTATCTTTGTGCGCGCGGTCATCAGAAAAGGTCTGCCCAGTAAGATCTGCGCACTGCTGGTGCTCGATTCACCCTCCATTTCTTGAACATAGAAATCTGCTGGGAACACCCGCTCTCCTACTCGCACAAGAACATCCTCTATCATGCCCGCAGGTTGTTTGCACGACCGATCTGCTAGCTGAATGGTGAGACCTGCAGGCTTGAGTGGTCCAAGGCGCAATGTCGCATATAGGGAATAGGGTAGCAAATTTATGGATGCGCCTAAATCAATCATACAATTGCTCACTGTGGTCTTACCTAGAGTGCATGGGATAGTGAACGTACCTGGATCTCGGCACTTAGGTGATACCTTATGTTGCACGATCGCTGAGGCCTGCGCATTTAGCATTACCTGTGCGCACTCGCCTTTCCTTCGCTTGTTTGTGCACAGCTCCTTCAAGAACTTGGCGTACCTAGGGATCTGCCGAACTGCTTCAATAAAGGGAATGTTTATTTCCACCTTACTGAATAACTCGTAGAGCTCCTTATCAAGCGCTTCCTTTCTAGCCATGGGTGCCTGCATAGGGAAAGGTGCAGGTATGTTAGTACGATTCGTGCCCTTGTCTTTCACTTGTGTTATACCTGGCGCTTCGCCCTGCTGGCTTGTGGCTGGTGCTTCTAGTTGCGCGTTTGACTCCGGTTGCGCATTCTGCTCTGCTGGATCCGGGACTTGCGCAGCTGGTTGCGCGGGCGCCTTCGTAGTCTGCTATGTTCCTATCGTGCGCCCAGTCCTCAGTGTCACAGCATTGACTCCTCCTTTGAGGTTCTGAATCACTTGCGAAGGCAGGTTGCCGTCGCTCTTCTTTAGCTCATACACCGGGGTAGCGATCTGTGATAGCTGCTTTTCAATTGACTCGAACCGCTTGTCATACTTCTCGTCATTTTTGCGCACTGTGTCTGCTAGCTGCCCCACGATATCTTCCAAAGATCACCTCAGTTGCTGGTTGTTATGCGCGGGTGCGTCAGTGCGGCGATGCGGTGGATTGTAGGGCGCAGCTTGTTCCTTCTGCTGTGGCGCGCGCTGATCCGCGGACTGCCTCTGGAAATTATTTTCCTCCTTCCATCTAAACCCATTTGCAGCAAGTCCAAAGCGCGGCTGATTCTGCCTCTGTGGTCCTCTGTTATCCCATCCTCCAAGAGCATTGACATCTCCTGATTCCTCGAAAAGTGTGGGACATTCATCAGTTTTGTGCTCGGTGGACTTGCAGAATTCGCATGTCTTTGGCGCAGCTGGTTGTGCGCTTTGCGCACTCATCAACTTCTGCAGCATGGCCTTCATTTCCTTGATCTCAGCGCTTGTTTCTACCTGATGCACAGAACGAGCACTACTATTTTCAAGTGTTAGCTGATGTCTTACCTGCCCAGCAGAGTCTTCTATCAGCTGCCACGCGTCTTCTGGGTACATATTGCAAATGTCGCCTCCTGCGCATACGTTCAATAACCTCAGCTCCATGGGTAGCAATCCATTCAGGAAGTTCTCTATCAGCACATTTTGGGGCAAGCCGTGATTGTAGCAGTTGGCCTCCAGCTCCCTGAAACGTTCGTAATACTCTGATAGTGATTCTCCTGCGCCCTGCCTTGGCGCGGCCAGTTCTCTCCTGAGTAGCGAGATCTTTGCTGCTGGATAGAATTTGTCCAGGAACTTCTTCTGCAGCTGCTCCCATGTGTGAATTGATCCTGTGGGTAAGTTCATCAACCGATGTCTGGCTGTATCACACAGTGAAAATGGGAATGCCTTCATCTTCAGAGCCTCATCGCTCTCCCCTTCGGTCTTCATGTTCTCGCAGATGACTAGGAACTCTCGCACATGCTTGACTGGATTTTCGTTGTTCATCCCGTGGAACTTGGGCATGTAACGGATGAGCGAGCTCCTTAGTTCAAAATGACCGTCTGGCGGAAGCACGATGCACCATGGCTGGTTAACAGTGAGTGGGGCTGACATCTCGCGCACTGTTCTGCGTCGCGCAGCTTGTCGCGCGGGTGGCGTATTATACAATTCAGCGGCCATCCGTGCTTCAACCTCGCGCTGCACTTCCTCTCTGAACAGGGCTGCGCGGTTGTGTGCTCTTGCTTCTTCCGGGGTTCTGTCCGCTAAGTTGTCCCCAACGACACTGTTATCCTCCATAACCTGTTCTAAATCTCAAAGAAAACGAAATTAAAAGATAACAAAGCTGTTGCGTCTGTCAGTGCTCAACTAGAATCTGCGCAGCGCAACTGTTTCAAGGTTGCGCAGGCTGATGTTGATTGCGCGCTGTCAGAAACAACAACGAGAAAACAAAACAAACTGAAATAACTAGTTACTAAAAAGGAAAAACGTAAACTAGCTAAAACTTAGCTGTGTTGTTCCCCGGCAACGGCGCCAAATTAATCCTTCCTCTTCCACTAGTACAGCGGTTAAGTCAGGGTCGATCTCCACAGGGAGCAAGCAGTTCAGTTTTAACCAGTGACCTACACTTACGAAAATGGGGGGGGGGGGTGAGTGATTGGGTTGCGCAATGCGCAAGTAAATAGTAGCTAACGCAGAACTTGCACCAGACGTGCGCAGGCAGTAGAGATTAAATACTATGACTATGAGAAGTATTGAGCAGACAATCCTCTATGACCGCATTCCTTATCATTGACTCTAAACGTCTATAGTTTGATTTCACTTAAGTTAGTGTCCGATCAAGGCTTCCTAACATGTGCGCATGTTCCGATCAAAGTTCATGTGCTATTAATTCTTGAACTAGACTAAACAACTACTAATCCGATCAAGGTAGCAATTGCTAATCCTAGCGCGTTACTCCTAGTTGGCACCGTCAGGCTATTCAACTAGTTTAACATACAACAACAAGCAACAAGAGTAAGATTGCGGTTCAAGGCTTCCCCTACTCATGCAGCTAGCTGTCAACACTGTGCACAGAATTAATATAAGCAAACAAGCTATGCATTAAGCGCAAGTCTCAAAGGAAATACTCATAGATTCATGCCCAACCAATACTAAGCGTTTAGCTAGACATGCTAGTGGTAAACATCATAGAAACAGTAAATAATATCAAAAGTATCCAAAAAGACAATAGCAAACAGTGCGTGCAGGTTGCAGTCTCGGCTAGCGCAGGTCCTCTCAGCAAGCTCGTGTGTTTTGAATCTGGCTCTCTCTCGCTGATATCTTGTGTCTCTGAAGCTCTGGTCTCGCTTGTGATGTTTTCAAACCCTAGACTTCCTCTTCTTTATATACTGCTCAAGCGGCCCATTCTTGGCAACTTCCAAATCTGGTGGTGTCAGGATTTGGAAATACCACCATCTGCGCATGGCGCACGGCATCTTGGTTAGCGCAAACGGTTAGCGCACCGTGGTCGACTCTGCCAATTCTTCTATTTGCGCCGCTAGCTCCGCAGGCTGTGTGATGCGCGTCCTAAACGCTGCCTGTTAGCGCGTATCCGACTTAGGCCCTCGTTTTGCCCTGAAATACAAAAACACTGGAAACCAGTAATCTTGTACATAAAATAATGCAAACAAGCATAGGGTTAGGATCTAAATAATGTGTATAAATAGGCTCTATCAAACGCCGCGGTTGCTGGTTACTCTGTGCTGGTGCGTCATTGCGGCGGTGCGATGGGTTGTATGCTTGCTGCGCCTGCTGAGGTGCACGATATTCCGCTGGCTGCCTTTGGAGATTGCTGTCCTCCCTCCATCTGAATCCATTTGCGGCCAGTCCAAAGCGCGGCTGATTCTGCCTCTGCGGTCCTCTATTGTCCCATCCTCTAGAGCATGGACATCTCCTGATTCCTCGCAAATGTGTGGGACATGCGTCGATTTTGTGCTCAGTGGACGTATAGAACTCGCATGCCTTCGGCGAAACTGGTTGCGTACCTTGCGCACTCATCAGCTTCTGCAGCATGGCTTTCATTTCCTTTATTTCAGCACTGGAGTCCACCTGATGCACAGCGCACGCACGGCTATTCTCGAGCGTAAATTGATGCCTCACCTGTCCAACAGAGTCCTCGATCATCTGCCATACATCCTCCGGGAACATGTTGCATATGTCACCACCTGCGGATGCATTCAACAGTCTAAGTTCCATCGGTTGTAGCCCGTTCAGGAAATTCTCTATCAGCACATGTTGGGGCAGGCCATGATTATAGCAGTTGGCTTCCAGCTCCCTGAAACGCTCATAGTACTCTGATAGTGACTCTCCTACGCCCTGTCTAGGTGCGGCCAATTCCCTCTTGAGTAACGCAATCTTTGCTGCGGGGTAGAACTTATCCAAGAACTTCTTCTGGAGCTGCTCCCATGTGCGAATAGATCCTGCTGCTAAGCTCATCAGCCAATGCCTGGCTGTATCACACAATGAAAAAGGCCAGTCGGTCTTCATGTTCTCGCAGATAACTAGGAATTCGCGCACATGCTTGACTAGGTTCTCGTTGTTCATCCCATGAAACTTAGGCATACGATGAATGAATGAGCTCCGTAGCTCAAAATGCCCATCGGGTGGAAGCACTATGCACCACAATTGGTTGACTGTGATTGGAGCCGACATCTCGCGCACTGTTCTGCATCGCACGTTATATACTGCCTCAGCGGCCATCCGAGCCTCAACTTCGCGCTGCACTTCCTTTCTGAACCGAGCTGCGCGGTTATCCGCCCTTGCATTGTTAGGTCCCTCTGGGGTTCTGTCCTCTAAGTTATCGCCGACGACACTATTATTCTCCATGCCCTGTTCTAAACTTCAAGTAAACGGAATTAAAAGACAACTAGGTTGTTGCCCCTGTCGGTGCGCAACTATGATCTGCGCAGCGCAACTGTTTCAAGGTTGCGCAGGCTGATGTTGATTGCGTACTGGCAGAAACACCAACGAAAAAGAAATAACTAACTACTGTAAAAGAAAACTTGAGCTAGTTAAACTTATCTGTGTTGCTCCCCGGCAAAGGCGCCAAAATTTGATCGCGCGTCGTTGTACACGTCAAATTAATCCTTCCTTCTCCACTTAGTATAGCGGCTAAGTCGGGGTCGATCTCACAAGGAGCGTGCAGACTCGTCTTAGCTAGCAACCTACAACTTACGAAATTGGGGTTGTGAGTGATTGGGTTGTGCAGGTGCGCGAATGAACAGTAGTGAAAGCAGAATTGCACGATACGTGCGCACGCAGTAGATTTTAAGTACTATGACTATGAAGAGTATCGGTACAGACAATCCTCTATGAATGTATCCCTTATCATCGACTCTAAACATCTATAGTGCAGTTCTACTTAAGTTAGTGTCCGATCAAGGCTTCCTAACGTGCGCGCATGTTCCGATCAAAGTCCATGAGCTATTAATTCCTGAAACTAGTCTAAGTAGCTACGAATCCTATCACAGTAGCAGCTGATTATCCTAGTGCGTTACTCCTAGTTGTCACCGTCAAGCTACCAACTAGTTTAACATACAATAACGAGCAGTTAGAATAAGATTGCGGTTCAAGGCTTCTCCTATTCGCACAACTAATTATCACCCATATGCATAGAATTAATATAAGTAGACGAACTAAGCATTAAGCTCAAGTCTCAAAGGAAATACTTCATAGAATCATGCCCAACCGATACAAAGTGTTTAGCTAGACATGCTAGAAATAAACATCATAGCAATAATAATTAAAACTAAAGCATCAAGAGAAAACGTAGCAGGTTGGCACAATTGCGCAATGCTGTTCTCGGCTGGCGCAGGTGGTTCGCGCAGATTCTAGCTGAAGTAGATCGTGTGTTTTGCTGCTATGTGTCCTTCTCTCTATCTGCTCTCTCTCTCTCTCTCCATCAAACCCTAGCTTGTCTCCTCTTATATAGTGGTCTTGAAGCCCATGGAATGCTTAGATTTGGCCCGGGAGACTTTTAGCAACTTCCCAAATCTAGGAGATCAATATTTAGAAACTCTGCCATTCTGCGCACGCTGATTGCGCTACTTGCTTCGCGCAGTCGGTTTGCGCACTGTAGTCCGAATCAGCTATCTCCTTTTGCGCTGCTAGCTCCGCAGGTCGTGCATTGCGCTCTGAAAAAGTTCGTTAGCGCACATCTGACTTATGCTCCTGTTTTATCCTGAAATACAAAAATACCAAAAAACAGTAATCTTGTACACAAAATAATGCAAACAAGCACAGTGTTAAGATCTGAATAGCGCATATAACTAGGCTCTATCAGGTCTTCATCAAGCACTCGAAAGAGATTGTATAAAGAAACTGACAAAGCTGTCATAGAAGGAGTATGAAGATAAGCTTGGATAGCTTGAGATCAGAAGAGTCCTTGAAAGCTTAAAGACAAGCTTGAGATAGCTTGAGATCCGAAGAGTCCTTGGGCTTTGTCAAAATGCCAAGGAAGAGATTGTTGAGGTATGGCACCCTTGACAAAACTGCACAAGAAACTGCTACAGCACTCCCTGAAGATTTGCAGCTGGAGGCCAATCTGAGGAATGACAAAGCAGCAACAAACTACAGCAACTTGGAACTAGAAGTTGTTACAGCAGCTTGTACGCACCGAAGAAGAGCAAAGACTACGAGGTAGTTTTGCTAAGTTGTGTTGAGTGCAGAGCGGATTAGAACTCGCTGAGTTTGATCTAGCATTGATCCACCAAACTCAACTGGAGCGTGGCTCGTTGAAAGGATCAATTATATGCTTCGAAGAATAGCTACAGAGAGGTGCTGTTGCAGAGTGTTGAAGAGCTGAATGACTCTCCTTGATAGTGATAGGCGGGCATTGATCAAGGGGGAACGGATTCTGAGTTGGAGGAACTCAGAGAGAGAGAGACTAATTGGCTGAGAGTGCTAGAGAAGTCGTCTACAAAAGTTATAGAAACACGGCACAAGAATATGCTATAGCACTATGTGAACCACAATAGCTGAAGCAAACTTGGCAAAAGACAGATTCTGCTATAGCAACCGTGCTGATCCACAAGAGCTGAAGCAAACTGAGCAAAAGATAGATTCTGCTATATCAACCCGTGATGATTTAAAGCTAAAGCAGAATGGCCGAGAAGCTTGAAGATGCACGGAGAAAGTCCAAAGAGGTGCTGCCATTGTCTCAGAGGTTCAAAGAGCTTTGCAAACGTCATCAAGTGTCCAGCAGATGTCATTACGCGACAGGATGTGTTCCTTACAGAAAAGGTTTCAAAATTCCGATTTTAGGAAACCAAATCTCAACAAACTCCTAAGATCTTGGGATAGATCTTGGACTGCCAAAAGGAGTTTAGAAAGTGTTTCTATAATCCTTCATGGGCTACCAATATATAAGGGTAGCACCTCCAAGGACACACACACAAAGAAAGAAAGAGGGATAAGCATTGGGCAAAGAGCTAGAGTGTGCTGTCATGGCTGAAGCTGAGAGAGATCATGACCGGGAAAGTTTGATCGAAGCTTGATCAGCAAGTTCAACTGGAGCAGAGCCTCGTTGAAGATCAATTACATATGCCGTTGAAGAATCATTGCGGTGATGGAAGCACGGACGATCGGAGGTCAAAGTTGATAAATACTACCCCCCTGCGAAGGCTGCCCAAGTGAGGAGAGAGTTGTCTACCGTGAGACTGGGACCCACTGAGTCCATGTATGATTATATGGAAAGATTCAACGCATTGGAACAAAGTTGCTGTAACTTGGTTGTTCCGAAAAAAGATGCTGGTGGAGTATTTATCGGATGGATCGAGACCCCTCGAGCGTAAGTTATTGCATGCCACAGCTGGTGGCACAATGTTGAACTTGACACCGACTGAGATGCGAGAGTTGATCAACGAGTCCGCTGAAAGTGTTCGCTTCAGGGAAGAGACGAGTCGAAGGGATGACACCAGCAGGATAAAGAATGTTTCACAAGTGGATAACGGCAAAGAAATCAAGGAGCGTGAAGAAATGATGTAGAGGATGATGGTTGGGCAGGTGAGTGGAGTCAAGCCTTGTGAATTTTTTGGTCCTGCAAGCCACAAAATAGATGAGTGCCCTACCCTTCACGAGGATGTGATGGTTGACATAAATGCCATGGGAGGATTCCATAACTTTAACAATAGGCAAGCCCCAAGACAATTCGGACTTGCAGCAAATGGTTATAGTTTGAGAAAGGAAGGAGAATTCTAGAGCAACCAAAGGCAGAACCAGAACCAAGGGCAGAATTAGCAGCAACAAGCACAGCCGTACCGCCCTCAATTTCAGTAACAAGAGAGGTACAACGGTAATGCTCATGTCAGCATCAGCAGTGGCAGAATTACACTCAAGCTCACCCGAGTAATGGAAACTCAAGCAAATCATTAGAAGAAGTGGTTAAGGAGTTAGCAACGAGTGTGCAGAATAATCAAGCAAAGACCGATGGTGCATTAGCCGAGTTGTCAAAGCATATGTCTCAACTGGCAGCCACCGTGTCCGAGCTCAAGAATGATAAAGGAAAACTATCCTCGAAGACAATTCCTAACCCAAAAAGCTTGAAGGGGAGCAGACGAGCAAAAATCCGAACATCAGTCCAGCAAGCACCGTGGTAGCTGAAGACAAAAGAGTTAATTATGAGCCTTCCGCGGAATCTTTTGAAAAAATTAGTTCTTACCCCCCACTTCCATTTCCTATCCAGGTATCGAGACCTAAGAAGAATCCAGCAGGGGATCAAAATTTATTAGAGTTGTTTAGCAAGGTCGAGATCACAATCCCACTCCTTGACGCGATAAAGCAGATCCCGAAATATGCTAAGTTCCTTAAGGAATTGTGCATTAACCGACGAGGGGGACTGGAACCTGACTAGGTGAATCTAAGGCAAAACATCTCAACCATTATTCAGTGCAAGGTAGAAAAAAAATGTAAGGATCCAGGTTCATTTACAATTTCTTGCATCATTGGTAAAGTCAAATTGGATAGTTGTATGTTGGATTTAGGTGCATCGATTAATGTGTTGCCTTACTGATTATTGCGTATTGGTCCTCTGAAACCCACTGACTTGACTATTCAATTAGCAGATAGATCATGTAGTAAGCCAGAGGGCATTGTTGTTGACGTATTAGTGCACGTAGGGAAGCTTGTGTTTCTTGCAGATTTTTATGTGATGAAAATGGAGGGTGATGGAATGATAGACACTTCACCGTCCTGCTAGGGAAACCCTCCATGGTGACTGCGAAGACGAAGATCCGTACATTTAACGGGTGATCTCTCCATGGAGGTGGACGGGGAAGTAATTAAATTTAACATCTATAAGTCTATGCAATATCCACTTGACATTGCAAGCATTGGACATCATTGAGGATGTGGCGCTCGAGTAAGATATACAGAGAAAATTGATTTAATTTGTGGATTGCCTTTTTCTACTGACCAACATGGTATCATGACTTTCCTAGAACATGCTGGATTTTATCGCACGTCTTTTAAAGACTTTTCTAAGACAGAATTGTCAATGTCTCGACTGCTACAAAAAAGATGTTACTTTTAGAGAGGATATCCCACCTGATGAGGAGTTCTAGTTGGCCAAACCAGTAAATGATGGATAATGAGAGGTATCATCGAGCCAGTGACGTTAAACAAGTGGGCTCCTAGGGAGGCAGCCCGAGCGTAATTAGGATTTGAATTCTTATGGTATTTAATGACTTTAGTTATTTGTTCCTCTTGCATGAGTACCCATTTCGACGATCTAATTATACTGTGAGGACACGGTTCGGTTCAAGTGTGGGGTGGGGAAGTTAGTATGTTTTGTCAGCACGTTTACCTTTATTAGCATGCATTAGTAGTAGTTAGAGAAAGTTTTATTTTTTTTTGTATTATATGCTGCGATGATGCTGGTTTTATGAGATTATATGCTGCGATAATATGCTACGATGAAGATGCTGATTTTATGAGATGATATTCGATTCTATGCGGTGTTGATGTGTATGTTTTGCATGATTTCTGCAATATTGTGATGTTAGTGACTTGATGCTATATGTTCTTTTGAGTTGAGATATTACATAATGTGGAGTTGATAGAGAATGTTCTAGTGGGACTTGACACGTGTTTGACGGTTCAGGGGATTAGTCGCGAGCACGCTGAATTTGTGGAGGTTCATGTAGAGGCACCTACGGCAGGATCCGTCATCTTGGCAGGAATTCTTTTACAATTGGGAACCTACGGGTTTTTAAGATTTTCAATACCCATGTTTCCCAAAGCGACACTTTGTTCCACTCCTTTCATTTATACTCCAAGCGCGATTGTAATAATATACACTTCCTCGACCACTTCAAGACAAATCGATCTTCAGAAGATCGTTGCTTACTCCTGAGTAGCCCATATGAATCTGGTGACTATTGGTATGTTTAGTCGGGCAGCGGCCGTTAAGTCACCTATTTTTAGTTATGGACGCACAAGGCCAAAACATGTGTGTCAGGCGTGTGATCCATCAACCTACTAGCAATGGGGGAGAAAACATAGCATGTCGCAACAAAAGCTTGATTCGAGACTTCAGCAAAACACTATCGTCTGCTCCAAAAGGAAAAAGACCTTAGCGCCCCGGGACAGGAGTGGGGGACCGGTCCTACGCATAGGCAACAGCAGCACCGGGTCTACGAAGTAAGAATCTAATCTTTCCGTTGGCTTTCCCAATTCATTCGTGAATAAGAATGAAAGGGCGTGAAGCGAGCGCTTCTAGCGTGTACGGCGCCAGCAGGAAACATTAGGTCCGCGCGCCGCAACTTAATGTCTTCTCCGAGCACGCGAGCTAATGTCTTCTTGGAGCGCGGTTAGCTTATGATGACGTCATCAATTGGGCCCGCGGCCCGAAATCAATTTTTGGAACCCAATCTCAATTAGGGTTTTGGAAAAGGAGAGACGGCAGTATTCGGAACGACGGCAGCTCGGACGCGATGAAGTTTTGGAACGGAACCGGACGAAATTTTTGGAGTTTGGCGTGAACAGTATTTCCGGCGTGAACAGTAATTCCGACGTGAACAGTGGATTCCGGCGTGAATAGTGAATTCGAACGGTTTTTGTTATTCTTTTCAGATTAATGTATTTTTCACTTATGACTATGAGTAGCTAAATTTCCGTTTCAGTTTAGGGATTTTCAGTTAGTGACATTCATGTTTGAGACTTGGATTTAATGCATGTTTCTATTCAATCGTAAGTTCTGGATCTTAAATTGCATGAATTGTATTGCACGGTTAGCGTATACTTTGTCGTGAAACTATCCGCTCATCAATTCTGATTATTAACTCTTGTCGAAGCTTTGTCGTGGAAACAAGCAGTAGATCTAGGCTTAGTATCACCTTTGTCGGGATACTTTAGGTCATTACCTTTGTCGAAGTGACCAAGCAATTGATTAGAATCGTATCTTTAGAAGTCGATGATAACAGTCACTATTGAATTCCCTGAGCTGAATATTTCTGTCGATTGACATTCACACTTTTATTAAATTCGTTCTTGCGACCATTCATTCAAAACCCCCCTTTAGTTCCGTATTTACAGGGAATCGCTTCACAATCAGTTCTCTTGGGTTCGACCCTTGCTTGCCGCTACACTAGCTAAAGCTTGGAGATATTAATACAAGTTTGGTGCGCACAACGACGGGCGTCAAATTTTGGCGCCGTTGTCGGGGAACTGCTACAGTGAAGAGTTTCTTTTCCTTTGAAGTACGCATTTGAATGGCATTTTTGGGCGAGAATGGCACTCTCCCAGTGATCATCAAGAGCGGACTTGAGGATGAGCAAGAGCAGAAGCTCATAGAGGTACTTAAAACTAACAAATTGGCTATAGGTTGGACGCTTGGGGACATGCGAGGTATAAGCCCGGTGGTGTGCATGCATAGAATTCTGCTAGAAGATGGGGCTAAGCCTTCGAGAGGGCCGCAGCGTCGCTTGAACCCAGTGATGATGGAGGTAGTGCGCAAAGAGGTACAAAAACTTTTAGATGCTGATGTTATTTACCCTATTTCAGATAGCCAGTGGGTAAGTCCCGTACACGTGGTGCCGAAAAAGACGGGCATCACAGTTGAGAAAAATGAAGCCGGCGAGATGGTGACTACACGTGTCAAGAATGGATGGTGTATGTGTATAGACTACAGGAAATTGAATGCAGTGACGCATAAGGATCACTTTCCTCTTCCATTTATTGATCAGATGTTGGACAAGCTGGCAGGTACGCCCTATTTTTGTTTTCTTGATGGTTTTTCGAGCTACAATCAACTCCCTATCGCACCTGAAGACCAAGATAAAACTACTTTCACATGTCCATTTGGCACATTTGCATTTAGACTTATGTCTTTTGGATTGTCTAATGCGCCTGGAACCTTTCAAAGGTTGGTTACTAGCATATTCTCTGACAGGAAATACACAATGGTTACTACCACTGCTTATTTATTTCTATGATCCATCGACTAGTTATTCCCATTCTTTGTAGTATTCGCATCGCAGGTGTATCAAGAACGCTTTGGAGATTTATTGCGTATTTGGAGCATTCTAGGCCACACTCAATCATTCGGGAAAATAAGGAGCAAGGACTTGATCGCGAGAGCATCGGCATAGCCAAAATGACAACAGAGCTTGTACCACTCGTACGGGTCGTACCGATATGAACAAACCATGAGATCCTTGGACCAGCTGAGGTCGTAACTAGTCGTAATGGTCACAAAAGCCCACTGGTTCAAATCCCGAGGCCCACATCCATCAATCTAGGGTTTGCATCGATTTAAATAGAGAATTTTGAGAGGGAATTCAACATAAGTCACATAATTTAGGGGGCAAAGTCAGTGCGCGGTGAGCAGTGATTGGTGAACAGTGCGCGAAAGTTTTTGTATTCTCTAAACTCAGTTTTTCATTATTGTTAGATGGATTGTATTAGTAGCTAAACCTAAATCATTTGGGGATTTACATTGCAACATTTGGTTGGAGATTTATGTTTCATAATTCGATATAGTGAATTATTGTTCTTCATATAAATTGCATGCTTTGATCATCAAGTTAGCATAGTCTAGCGGAGAAACTGGATTGATATCTATTGCGTGATACTGGATTGAACTACTCTATTAGGAAAGCCTGGCGATAGAACTAAATAGGTATTGTTAGTCAAGTAATCGTTAACCTATTCGAAAACTTAGCGGTTAAGAGTAGGTAGAACATTGGAGTCGACACTACCTTAGCAGTATTGTTAGCCTAGAATAGTAGTTTTTACTAGTTGATGCATGTTCGATAGATGATTACTAGTTGCAATGCACATCCTTGAACTGATTCTTTCTGAATTTGATAAACATCATTCTTCTTGAGAACAAACCCCCGTTAACTACTAGTAGAACTCTTGATGTGCGCGCAAAGTGCATAGTATTTGCGCGCATTATCCTTTTAGATCTTGTTCATTTCGTGATGTTATATAAGTCTTTTGATGCTTTTCGCGTGCTTTTCTGGTTTATATCGAGTAGTTGGAGTCACGCAGCAGCTTAGGAGAGTTTCAGAGAGAATCAAGTCGATTGCGGGCGAAAGAATCATGGTAATAAAGATTTGCCCGAATCACAATGTGACTCGTCCGAGTCAATGTGAGCCGGCCTGGACTTGGATTCGCTGGGATCAAAACACTCGGCCACTCAAGAATGACTCGACCGAGTCAACTATGTGACTCACCCGAGTCAAAGTTTTAGGAGGCCCGAATATTATCGAATGTAGTTGACTCGCCCGAGTCAGCTTGCCCTTATAAAAGTGACTCGCCCGAGTCACTAACTCACTCGGCCAACTTAGAACTCTCTGGAAAGTTGACTCGATCGAGTCAACTCCAACGCCTCCCGAGTCACAATCTGGCTCGGTCAACATGAGTCAACAACCAAGAAATCGTATTGCTCACCTCGCCGGAGTCAACTATATGCCATGCCCGAGTCACTGACTCACTCGCCCAACTCATGTCAACTCGGTCAAACCTCCTAGATATAAATGGAAAGCTTTGAAGAGAGAGAAAGATATCTCTCAATTTCAAGAAATCACCAACTCTTTCAACCCTAAGGAACGAATATCAAACCTTTGGAGAAGATCAAGCTTGGATTGATGATCATTCAAGACCTAGATTACTTTTCTAAACCCTTAACTTTGTATTTACATTCGTGTTTCACTTATTAATCATGTATTTATGTACATTCATTATGAGTGAGTAGTTGTTTATGTAATTGGGGATCAAATGGATCCCCTCGGATTGGATATGATGTAGAACACTATCTTATTATATTGAATGAAGTTTGGTTTGATTATTCGTGCCCTAGCTATGTATTCATTGTATGCACACCGGGTGTTTGATGAAATGCCTAAGTGAGTATGCATGAGTAAAACCCTTAAGGATGGAATGAGAATTGAACTTAGGATGTTTAATAGCTATTGTATGATCATATATGGAGTGTTTGTGAGATTAGGCTAAGTTTTATAGCTATTGTATGATCATATATGATATGCACTCTTGAAATTAGGCTAAGTTTTAAGCGGACTTGATTAACCGGCCAATAGACCAAGAGGGTGCAGTTATGGGACTCAAGTTCTACACGGTTCAATAGAGCCAGAATTTGAGAACCGTGTCCTTTGTGTATCCTCTCTACTCTAGGCAAGCAGCGAGAGTTGAACCTAGAGTGGACGATGCACTAACCTTGCTTTTATCAACCAAACGTAGTTCATGCATGTATTAGTGAGTTATTTCATTTTCCGCATATCTTAGGGGAGAAGTTGAATCCCTAGTCATCTTTTATTCATTAAGCAAACCCAACTATCATTTGTCTTTAGAACTTACCAGAGATACCTTTATAAGAGGACGAAACCCCCCCCCCCCCACCCTTAAATCGTAGACTTTCAATAGTAGCATCAATTAGTTATTAATTAGTGTAGGCTTTTCTCTTGGGATCGACCCACGTTCACTCGGTTATAAATATTGTTTGATAATTGCGTGACTAAAATAGCACTTCATTTTGCTTGCATAAAACGCTAACGTCAAAATGGCACCATTGCCAGGGATTAGCTTTTAGACTAGATTTCCAATTAGTATTACTTTTAGTTTGTTTACTTCACTTTCTATTTTTCTTTTATTTAGTTGTCGTGATTGTTTGCGTGCGTGCTATTCTTGCTTGCCTTTATTTAATTTCGAACTTACAAAAGCTCTCTTTGATTGCTTCATAGGTGTTTGAATGCAAACTAGAGCAAACAGCAAGAGAGTACAAGAACAAGCTTCTACATCAACTACAAGCCAACCTTCTCATCCGTCCGCTTCGCCGAACTTCATACTTCTCATTTGGATACTCCTTTGCCTATCACACGAGCAGAACAACCGGGAAATATGGATCCACAAATTCCTAGAAGGCAAGGAAATACCTGTCTTCCACGAGAGGAAGAAGAAAGACCGGTTGGGGCATACATCGCCCCAACCATTGGACATATGGCTCTCCTATTTTCTTGCCGGAGGGTGAAGACCAAAAATTTGAGATCAAGTCCGCCCTCCTCCATATGGTGGCCGCGCATCAATTTGATGGGTATGGAAACCCAAATGCACATTTGGCCCAATTCACGGATCTATGCCGTACATACAAGATGCCGGGCATTCAACAAGAGTGGGTATATATGAAGGTTTTTCCTTTCTCACTTTCCGGAAAGTGTAAGGATTGGTTGATGAGTCATGAACCGGATGCGTTCAACACTTGGGAGGGACTATCGCAAGCCTTCTTGATCCAATACTTCCCTCCAGCAAAGACAAGGAAGATTCGGGATAGAATAAATCAATTTACTCAACATGACGATGAAACCTTCTATGAGGCTTATGAGTGCTTCAAAGAGCTTCAAAGAGATTGCCCTCATCATGGATTCAACAAGTGGCAATTGTTGCAAAGCTTTTACGATGGGATGGACTAAGATGCAAGTAACCATATGGACCATGCGAGTAATGGAGCGATGATGGACTTAACGGCTACCAATGGTTTCAAGATCATCAAAAAGATTGCACGGAATTCACATCAATGGGGTGGTGAAGGAACCACTTGAAGAAGAAAGGCAAGGAACAAACCTCCAAGGCCGTGACAAAGGAAGATTTCAACTACCTAGCAAAGACGGTAAATTCTTTAGCACAAATTGGGGGCATGAATTTGACCAAGAACATCTGCAAGCTTGTAGCATATGCGCTAACCCGTCGCATGACGAAGATTCTTGCACCTCCATGCATGCGGATGAATTTGAAGATGTTAGCTATCTTGCGAGGAACCAGAGAGAGCTTATGTTCCACCTCAATCAAGTGAGTATCAACCAAGGAATCCTCCCTACCAACCAAGGAACCCTCCTCAACATGTAAGGTTCCATGAAGACCCAAACTTTCCAAGGAGAGCGCCATTAACAATGAGCCAAAATCTACGCCTCCGGGATTCCCACCAAGGAAACAAGGGCAAACTTCTTACCAAAGAAACGAGGAGAGGCCTAGCCAAGAGGAACCATCCTAGTATCCATTTTCGCGCAATTGGCCGCAACTCAAGCTCAACAACAAAAGGATAACCAACTCATCCTTCAAAGACTCGACGAATTGTAAGCGCATAACAAAATGCTTGAGACCCAAATTGTTCAACAAGCGAGTTCTTTTTCAAGATACCAAGGGAAATTGCCTTCTCAACAGGATGTAAACTCTTCCGAAACTATTAATGCCATCACCCTAAAGAGCGGAAGAGTCTTAGAAGAGCCTCAAGTGAAGACCAAAGTTGCCAACACAACCGTTGAGGTTTAGAAAAAAGGGTCTTCATCTCAAGAGAAGGATGAGAAGAGAGGAAAAGAAAAGGCTTAAGAGCCCGCTCCATATATGCCTCCCATTCCATTGCCGCAAAGATTAAAGAAGAAGAAGGAGGAAGATGCACATTTCAAGCGCTTTGCGGATATCTTGAGTAAACTCCAAGTGACTCTCCCCTTCAAGGAGGTACTAACTCAAATGCCACGTATGCAAAATTTCTTAAACATATTATATCGCATAGGAGAGAAATGCATGAAATTGATCATGTAGCTTTGGATGTTAATTGTAGCGCTATTATTCAACATAACATGCCTAGGAAGCTAAATGATCATGGTTCATTCTCTATCCCTATTGCTATTGGCGATTTTTGAATAGATAGCGCATTATGTGATTTGAGAGCTAGTATTTCTTTGATGCCATTTTCCTTGTTTCAAAAACTTGGCAAGGGTGAACTCACTCCTACATCCATAAACCTTAGATTGGTGGATATATCATATATTTAGAGGATGTTCCGATTAGAGTAGGGAAATTTTATGTTCCCGTTGACTTTTATGTGCTTGAAATGGATGAGGATCGTGAAATCTCTATTATACTAGGAAGGCCTTTCTTAAATACGGTTAAAGCAGTTATTAATTGCGGAGAGGGAGTTATAGAACTTAACCTAGGAACTGACAAAATTAAATTTTACTTGAAAAAGGTTTTAAATGCTCCTAGTAGTTCTATGGATTGTCATTTGCTTGAAATATATGATGCTTATGATGAGTTGACAAGTTTTGAGTATGAGTTGCTCGCCTAAGATAGTGGTAGTCCATCTTTCGCCTCGTTGATGAATCTTGAGGACGATAACACTCTCGATGAGGGCACCATCGAAGAAGATGCACAAAAAGGTAAGGAATTCGATGAGAGGGGTTGAAACCCCTTCCACCGAATCTAGAGCAAAGATCGACGTGATTGAAAAGGTGCCGCCTCCAAGGGATGTTAAAGAAGTTAGAAATTTTCTCGAACACGCGGGATTTTATCGGAGGTTCATCAAGGATTTCTCAAAGATCGCGAAGCCGCTCACAAATCTTCTATGCAATAAGGGGGAATTTATTTTTGATGAGCCTTGTCTTGAGGCGTTCAAGGTATTGAAGAAAGCTTTGGTGACCGCGCCTATTATTCAACTACCGAATTGTGACTTACCGTTCGAAATGATGTGCGATGCAAGTGATAGCGCCACTGGGGCGGTCTTGGGTCAAAGAATCGATAAACGACTCCATGTAATCTATTACGTTAGTAAGGCCCTTGACCACACCCAAGGAAACTACTCAACAACGGAGAAGGAAATGCTAGCCATTGTCTACGCCTTTGAAAAGTTTAGGCAATAATTGATTGGTTCTAAGACGATAGTCTACACGGATCATGCCGCCATCAAGTATTTGGTTTCTAAGTAGGAAGCAAAGACTAGGCTTATCCGTTGGGTACTCCTATTGCAAGAATTTGATATAGAGATTAAAGATAAGAAAGGAGTATAGAATGTAGTGGCGGATCACTTATCAAGGCTCGAAAAAACTAAGGGAGAGGATTCGATGACGATTCCCATAAATGACACATTCATTGGAGAATAATTGATGAGTATTGAGACCGCGCAAGCTCCATGTTATGCGAACTTCGTGAATTTCCTAGCTTGTAGAATTCTATAGGAGGGAGCAAATTACAATGAAAGGAAGAAATTCCTTCATGATATCAACCGGAACTTTTGGGACAAGCCTTATCTATATAGGCTTTACGCGGATGGACTTTATAGATCTGTCACGAAATGCGACCAAAAAGGTATTCTAGAAGAATGTCACTCTTCTCCTTATGGCGGGCACGACTCAAGCTCCAAAACAGCCGCAAAGGTTCTTCAATGTGGATTTTATTGGCCGAGTTTGTTAAAGGATTCGTATAAGTTAGTGAAGTCTTGTGATGCATGTCAAAGAACCGGAAACATTTCAAAGAGAGATGAAATGCCTCAAAAGGTTATTCTAGAGGTTGAGATATTCGACGTATGGGGGATCAACTTCATGGGACCATTCAGATCTTCTTATGGGAACAAGTATATTCTAGTCGCCGTCGACTATGTCTCGAAATGGGTGGAAGCCATTGCATCACCTTCTTGTGATGCCAAAGTTGTGATGAAGTTATTCAAGAAGATCATCTTTCCGAGATTTGGAGCCCCGTGGACCGTGATTAGTGATAATGGAACTCATTTCAAAGAGAGGCAATTTGAAACCATGCTTCGAAAGTATGGAGTTTATCACAAAATTGCGATGGGTTAACACCCTTAAACTAGTGGCCAAGTTAAGGTATCTGATAGGGAGATAAAAGCCATCCTCGAGAAAACGGTGGGGAACTCAAAGAATGATTGGTCGTCAAAGCTCAAAGAAGCCTTATGGGCATATCGCACCGCTTTCAAGACCCCGATTGGCATGCCACCATATCGCCTAATCTATGGGAAGCCATGCCATCTCCCAGTCGAAATGGAGTACAAGGCCATGTGGGCAATCAAGAAATTGAATTTTGACTTGAAGACGGCGGAGGAGAAGAGAGTCCTCCAACTCCACAAGCTAGATGAGATTAGACTCGACTCTTATGAGAGTTCAAAGCTTTATAAGGAGAGGACGAAGAGATGGCATGATAAGAAGATTTTAGCGCATACATTCAAAAAGAGGGATAATGTACTTCTCTTCAACTCGCGTTTGAGGATCTTCCCGGGAAAGCTCAAATCAAGGTGGTCGGGACCTTTTAAAATCGATAAAGTTTATGATGATGGCCATGTAGAGCTCATGAATAAGGATGGGGAAACCTTCAAAGTTAATGGCCATCGAATCAAGGTGTATCACGGAGCCGAACAAAGCTTGGAGCAAGAGGACTTCAAGCTTGATGACTCCAACTAATCCCAAGCTTTTCTTTTACACCTCTTGAGAAGGGATCCTAGCATAGGACTTCTCAAGTGTGGTTCTATTAAAATGGGAGAATCGGCTACGTCTTAGCCAAGACGTTAAACTAACTAGTGACTATCTTCGCACCTTGAGTTAAATATGTAGATTGCATGCGTATTGCATTTGTTGTTGTTCAGTTTTCATGAATTGTGAGGAGTTTGTTGATGATTTGATTGGGGTGCCCTTTTGAGTGAGTATACTTATATGTAGGGATATTAAGTGTGGGGTATCCATGTCGTTCCCGCTCTGTTAGGGATTATGAGTCTAGGTGGCAAATATGGCAAAGAATTTCAAGTTAAACTTTTCTATGTTGAGCAATAAAACCAAGCCGGAGTCAGTTTATTGATTCGGTCGAGTCAAAGGTTGACTCGCCAGCTTGGCTCGCCTCTAGAAAGTTGACTCGCCCGAGTCACTTCTTGACTCGGTCAATGCGGTCAACTCTCTGAAATCCTTTCTCCTCCCTTGACTTGCCCGAGTCGATAGGTTGACTCGGCCGTGTTAGCCCTAATCTACCCTCCCTCAATCCCAAAAATCACAAAACATCCTTCTCTCCTCCACCATTGTTACACGACCTTAAGCTTTTCTTTTGACTATTCCCATTTCACCCGACCTCTAATTGCTACGCCGTTTAATCCATTAGATTCCTCCACTCAAAAGCTACAAACCCATACAATTTCATCTCCCAATTCGTCCATTCCGTCACAACCCCGATTTTCAAACCCTAGATCTATACCTCCGAATTTGAAATTCAAAATCCTTCATTCTCACCTTCAATGGTTTGCTCTAGTGCTTCTAATCCTATGGGGAACAAAGGAAAAGAGGTAGCCTCATTCTTAAAGGGGAAGGGAAAAGAGATTGTGGTTCCTAAACCGCATAAACTTTCATCTACAAGGACTATCAGCCCTCGAGGAATCCACGTACACTCAACCCCTCCCGGTTCACCAATTGATGAAGACGAACACATGGTAAATGATGCTTCCTCATTTTATTTAACCAGTACGGATGAGCCCGTTTTAATTCCATATCCTTTTGAGGATAAGTTGACGTTTAAGGATAAAATCGGTAAGGAGAGGCTAAGGAGGTTCTCAAATTATGAGGTAATGACACCAACTTACCCGGATTGTTGCGCACTAAATACTCCTGAAATCTTAAATCCTATTCGTGATGACCTATGCTATAGTGGATTTGGATTTCTATTTAAAGATGATCCGGGTACTTACAAAAGTTTGGTGTTGGAATTCTTATGTACTTTTGAGGCTTCTTATGAGAATGATGAAGACAATTCGGGTGTGACTCATTAGAATTTTTGTATGGTGGGAGATAATCGGAGGTTGTCACATGGAGAAATTCGGGAAGCATTAGGGGTGGAGGAGCATGGAAAATCTCTGAAAGTTTCGGATAGCACTCTGGATCGGTTTTGGAAATTAATATCGGGGCAAGATGTGTCGTTTGTCTCTCCTCAACCTTCGGCGATAATTGAGGTACCCTTGTCGAAAGTGATTCATCGTTTCATTTCTATGAAGATGCATATTCGCAAGGATGGAGGAAGGTACGTCAATACTCACGATTTGGACGTCATGAGTCTTATTCATAAACGTAAGCATGTGGATATTGTGGGGATTTTTACTAGACAATTTGAGGATTACATAAATCCTCAATATAAAGGACATGCACTCGGTGGAGGCCCAATATTAACATTGATAGCTATTTGATTGGGATTCTCATTTGACCACCTATCTCCTTTGCCAAAAAAGCAGCCGGTCATAACGTGTGGAAAGTTAGGAAGGAAATTCCTAAACGTGCACAAGATAGATTGCACAAGAGGAGGGTTAGAGAAGGTTTTCGACACGAGAATCCACCACCTCCATGAGCACCCCATATTGATCCGGTTTTGTGCAAACCGATCCTAACATTCCCATGGGGTAATCATTTCCGAATTATCAAGGTCCCGATGAGACGTTTACTATAGGGTTGGTTATGGATTATGTATATGATGTTGCGACTTGGCATGGCGAGATGATGGGAGGTATGTACTCCCACTTGGTTATCACTAGCTTTAGGCCACCACCTCCACCGCCTCACCTCTCCCCCTCAAGATGCCGGACCTTCGAGAGGAGGGGATAAGGAGCACGACTTTGATAGAAGCGAGTCATCGGATGAAGATGAGGAAGAATATGTGGACAATTATGATGAATGATGGCGAGGAGGAGCCTTAGGCAAGCATTGAAGATGAGAGCTAGTCGCACAAAGGAGCGCGCAAGGCTTTAGTAGTATTGTTTTTATTTTATGCTATTGAGACTCTTGCCTTTGTTTTGAAGCACTTTGTACTTGTGTGAATTTTGTTTTCGATGATTTTATTACAATGTGCACCCCTTTCATCCATTCGATCGAAAACACACTCACTCTTTAAACCTTTTTTGTGACATTAGATCATAATCGTGAATAAACTCATGTATAAAACCTAGCGCACTTGCTTTCATTCACTCTTATTCTAGGATAAACATTTCACATTGCTCATACATGATTGCTAGTTTAAGTTTTAATGTTTTGCGAGTGTTGCACTAATCTATCTTGATGAGTTTCAGTTTTTGTCACAATCAAGGAAGCATCGCCTACAAATCATTGGACATAGAGCGCCGTCTACCTTCACACTGGAGAAATTTCTGATACCTTTCGCTTTTTGTTCTTTCATTTGCTTAGAGACTAAGCTTAATTCTTAAGTATGGGGTGGGCAGTGTGCATGCTTTACATTCTTATCATTGTATTTCCATGCTTTGTCCATTTCATGCGCATGATACTTGCAAAACTTCGTTTTCATCCTAGCCTTAATTATTGTTCACACGATGTAATGTTTGCTAAGCCATTAAGTAGTATCATTTGAAAAAAAATCTTAGATTGAGTCTGCAATGATTTCATGAATCGTATCTTTAAGATGATTGACGTTCTTTGCGATGACTTTATTCACATGATTTGATGCCTTGACTAGCTTAGTTCGATTGATTTTTATGCTCTTTCCGTGCATGAAAAATGAAGTAAAGATTAGCGATCGCACAAAATTACTTCATATGGAACCTCGTGCGTGTCTTTGTGTGCTTTTAGGTGACTTTAATGTTCTTATTGAGCTTTTGCATTTGCCTAGCTCGCATGTTACGCTCCATTATTATCATGTAGGCACATTGTTAAGTATTAAGTGTGAGGTTGAATAAAATGTTTGCAAGCAAAAAGCTGAAAAAAGAAGAGAGAAAAAAAAGTATTTTGTATGAAAAGTTTTACATTTGTCGAGGGTTAGGAAGGTAAGTTCCCTTTTGAAAGCATTTGTATAGAAAAACCCATATAAGCCCACTTAAAGCTTGACTTTATGCATTTACATCTCGCTTTTAGGAAAATCCTAAGGTATGACCTTCGTAATTTTATTACATAAGCATTATTGATTCGTACTAGTAGGTTTTAAAATCTTAAACGTCAAAACTCCTCTTCTCTTATGAGTTACGTCGCATAGTCTTACACTTGAGAACGAATTTGTTATCATGAGCCAATGGACTTGCCCTTAACAATCATAGATGATTGACTCGACATATTTTATTTGCGTTTGCGACGCTTTTCTTCATACTACTTGCATAGGAAATTGAGCGATAATTTGAATTTGACGAATGCTAGTTTTTGCTATTGATCGCATGAATGTTTGTTGTCAAAATGAATTGAATGAATCTTATAGTTTGCATGAAGTGAATGATTTGCATAACTCTTATGTTATATGAACTCATAGAGAACTACTTTCTTAGCAAACTATATTTGAACCTTGAACTCTTATGGATGATTGCGAGTCGGATTTGTGAGTATTCCTTTTCTGAAAACTCTCACAAGACTAAACTTGAAAGTGATTTAGGAAGAGGTGTAATTTTAGTTAACTTGTTTCCATGTTAGGTTAGGAAAAGGTAATAGAATTGAATGGATCTTCATGATAGTAAGTATTGCTATGCGCCATTACATTGTTTCATAATTTACAGCATCTTACTCCTCTCATGACTTAAGTGTGGGGTATTTTGATGTGTTGGCAAAGTACATAGTATTTGCGCATTATCCTTTTAGTTCTTGTTCATTCCGTGATGTTATATAAGTCTTTTGATGCTTTTCGCGTGCGTTTTAGGTTTACATCAAGTAGTTGGAGTCACGCAGCACCTTAGGAGAGTTTTGGACAGAATCCAGTCGATTGTGGGCGAAAGCGCAAAAGAATCATGGTAATGAAGACTTGCCCGAGTCAATATGACCTGGCCTCGATACTCGACCACTCAACAATGATTCGACCGAGTCAACTATGTGACTCGCCCGAGTCAAAGTTTCAGGAGGCCCGAATATTGTCGAAGGTAGTTGACTCGGCCAAATTAGAACTCTCTGGAAAGTTGACTCGCCCGAGTCAGCTTGCCCTTATAAAAGTGACTCGCCGGAGTCAGTTGTGCCCGAATCACTGACTCACTCGGCCAACTTAGAACTCTCTAGAAAGTTGACTCGACCGAGTCAACTCCGAGGCATCCCAAAGTCACAATCTGACTCGGTCAACGCGAGTCAACAGCCAAGAAATCGTATTGCTCGATTCGCCTAAGTCAACTATATGCCATGATCGAGTCACTGACTCACTCGCCCAAGTCGGTCAAACCTCCTAGGTATAAATGAAAAGCTTTGAAGAGAGAGAAAGATATCTCTCAATTTCAAGAAATCACCAACTCATTCAAACCCTAAGGAGCCAAGATCAAACCTTCGGAGAAGATCAAGCTTGGTTGAATATTGGAGCTTGGATTGAAGATCATTCTAGACCTAGACTACTTTTCTAAACCCTTAACTTTGTATTTACATTCATGTTTCACTTATTAATCATGTATTTATGTACACTCATTATGAGTGAGCAGTTGTTTATATGATTGGGGATCAAATGGATCCCCTCGGATTGGATATGATGTAGAACACTATCTTATTGTATGGAACAAAGTTTGGTTTGATTAATCGTGCCCTAGCTATGTATTCATTGTATGCACACCAGGTGTTTGATGAAATGCCTAAGTGAGTATGCATGAGTAAAGCCCCTAAGGATGAAATGAGAATTGAACTTAGGATGTTTAATAGCTATTGTATGATCATATATGGAGTGTTTGTGCGCGAGAGTGACATACACTCTTGACATTAGGCTAAGTTTTAAGCGGACTTGAGTAACCGCCAATAGACCGAGAGGGTGCGGTTATGGGACTCAAGTTCTACACGGTTCAATAGAGCGAGAGTTTGAGAACCGTGTCATTTGTGTATCCTCTCCACTCTAGGGAAGGAGCGAGAGTTGAACCTAGAGCAGGCGATGCATTTGCCTAGCTTTTATCAACCAAACGTAGTTCATGCATGTATTAGTGAGTGTTAATGTATATGGCATCATTGACAAACTCCTACAATGTGCACAAGAGTCTGCTACAGCAAGCATATGAAGACAGCAGCTAGTGCAGGGCATTCCAGAGGGAACAAGCAGAGTGCACAAGAGGTTGCTACAGCAACATGTGTAGAAGAGAGCTGTAGCATCCTAAATAGCAGATTTTCTTGTGAAGAACAAGCTGTCCTGAATTGAAGAGAAGAGCAACATAAGCTGAAGATTCCCTAAGTCAATAGCATGCCGATCAACTTGGAGCAGCCCAAAGAACGTACGAGGGTTACTGCCAGCTCGCAACAAATCGATAGAGTATTGTGAAGATTGAAAGCAAGATGATACAGCTGCCCGTGTGAAGACAACTGCTGGTGCAAAACCAGCCAGAGTAAACAAGCTCAGTGAACAAGCAGTTGCTACAGCAGGAGCTGTAGCAGGGAGCTATAGCAGCAGTATTGGTGCGAAGAACAATCTCGCCAAATATAAAGGAAGCTGAGCAGAGCTTCAAAGGCATCAAATCATAAAGTAAATACACAGAGCATACGCAAAAGATCAAGTGAGAGATTTAAGAGTGTGCGAAGATTCGATCACCACCGAGCGCAGAGCTGAGTGGTTATAGCAGGAGCTTGTTCAAGTTGCTGCAGCATCTGTCCGAGTAGCAGCAGCAACCTGGGCGATTGGCTAGAAGGCCTAGCAGCTCTGCGGAGAGCATCAGAAGAATTTTTTAAAGTGCTGCGGAGAATATTCCAGTGGAAAATTCCTAGCTAGAGAAGGAGATTTGTTTTGGAGTTCAAAACAAATCTAATCTCCTCAAAAATTAGGAGATAATTGTTTCTTTGTGGGACATTGCTAAATTCTGTTCTTGATTGAAGCGGGCGTTACTACTTAAGGGAGAACAGGTCAGAGCAGAAAGTTTGATCGAAGCTGAGGGATACACGAGTGCATACGCAGAATTTAGAGAGAGTAATTTTGGTGTGCGACGAGTTCTTCGATCATCACCAGAAAGCAGAGCCTGAGCGCAGAGCTGTGGTGACAGAAGCAGAAGGAGATCAGGACTTGCGTAGTCTGATCCGTGCTTGATCTGGAAGCCAATTCAGAGCAGTGGTGCTTGTTGGTTGATCAAGGAAGGCCGCGGAAGAACTGACGGGTGTGTGGCTCGATCGAGTGTCTAAGCGGCAGTTCTCGCTAGTGGCAGGAGGTCACTGAGCAAGGGGGAGTATTCCAGAGTGTGCAGCGCTCGTGGATTCGTTCGATCGGCTCGGCAGAAGGCCTTGGAGCGACGCGGACAATTGTGCATCAGCTGTGTGCTACAGCAGATGCTGCAGCAACCCTGCAGAGTTGAGTGTAGTTTAGAATAGGCTGAGTTTCGAGGAGACAGTAGCTATTCTAGATTGACATTCGTAGAGGGTGTGCAGACAGAAGTCAGAGCCTGTTCTGATTGTGTCCAGTGATCCACACAAGGTTGAGTAGCATAGGTTGCGTGGAGTTGTAACCGAGTGTACTTGGAGACCTCTGTGATTAGTGGATTGAGGACTGGAGAATAGTCCTCCCCAGACGTAGGCAGTTGGCCGAACTAGGTGAACAAACTTCTGTTTGTTCATTGTTTGCTGAGACAATTTCCGAGTGAACAAGAGCGTGCTGCAGCAACTGCTTGTTCACAAATCTGTCTGTCAGAGACGGTGCGATTTTCAATTGGTATCAGAGCGGGAGCTCAACACACAGAGTAAAAGATCCTGAGCGCCTAGCTGAGAAGAGCAAGAAACAATGAAGGAAAGACAAAGCACAAGTCGGCCACCCCTATTGGAAGAAGGAAATTATAGTTGTTAGAAGGTCAGAATGAAAGCTTTCCTAAAGGCGATGGATGAGAAGACTTGGAGAGCGGTAGTGTCTAGGTGGTCACACCCACTGACCATTGACGTGAAAGGAGTTGCATGGGAGAAACCAGAGGAGACATGGACAGCTAAAGAGGAAGCTTTAGCAACCAATAACTCAAAAGCCTTGAACGCGATATTTGCCACTGTTGACGCAAATAATTTCAGGCTGATCTCTGACTGTGAAGTTGCCAAGCAAGTATGGGAGATCCTCCTGACGGCGCATGAAAGGAACAAGACTCTTGCTATAAACTGGAGAGACGAAGACGATGAAGCAGATTCTGAACTGTTAAGCAATGTTGCTCTGACATCTGTAACTGATATGGAGAACACCGTTTCAACAAAGCCAGAAATTGTTCATGGTGTTGAGGAGTCAGACAGTGGTGATGATGAGGAAATCACTGAGGAGTCCATTGCCAGAAACTTTACCCTGTTGCACAAAGAGTGGCTGCAAGTCATGGAGATCAACAAAGGATTGACTGCCAAAGTTTCAGACCTGCAAGAAAAACAAGAGGAGCTGCTGAAGATGATCACTTCTCTTACGGATCAGGCTGCCCAGCAAGAAGAGAAGTTTGCTGCAGAGAAGGAAGAGCTCAACCTCTACAGGAAGACCGCAAAGATGCTTAATAGTGGCTCAAGCACACTTGAAGATATACTAGCACGCCAAAGGTATGGAGGTGGCTACTCAGGTCTTGGATACACTGGAGAAGAAGGTGCTGAAACAATTGTATTCATCAAAGCTACGGAGCCAGAAGATGCTGAGATTGCCGTGGAGAAACCGGTCCTGTCCCAAAAGCCAGTTCAGAAGAAGGTGCCTAGAAGAGTGAACAAGAGACTGCTATAGCAGCCGTTGTATCAACCACCTGTAGCAGAAAAGAAACCCAGGTGCAAAAGTCGCAGATGTTATTTCTGTGATCGAGAGGGACATATTCAGAGAAGATGCCCGATCCTGAACAAGTATTGGAGACCTCAGAAATCGCCTACAGACGGACAACGCCAGATGAAGCGAAGGATCAGGCGTGGCACGCAGGTGACCTCCAGCTCATCAAAGCCGATGGACTGTCACTGTCCAGTTGTGCACGAAAACATCAGAAATGTTGGAGGGACAACGAAAATGAGGATTGCAAAAGACACAGGTGCAGATCGGGTGAGACATCAAAACAATGCCAGAAGGAAAGAAAGAGTTGCTGGACACAACAGAGCTCGGAAGCGTTGGATACGGAAGCCGGAGCAGGCAGTGATGGAGAAGCAGCCACCAGATAGTCCCCCAAAATCATCAGAAGAGACACATGCTGAGACACCAAGAGGTCCCGTTCTTCGGTGGATGGAGAAGAGGCATTGGCCTATTCGCTGAGCTTAGCTTGAGGCTCCCCCCTTATCATTTGTGACAAAAAGGGGGAGAAGATGTGTTCTTCGAGATGTGCTCTGCTCTTTGTATTATGTGACAGGTTCAGTCGACCCCAGAGGGAGAAGAGTAGCCTTTGTAGAAGATGCTCAGGTGGTTTTGTCAAAAATGCCAAGGGGGAGATTGTTAAGGTAATGGCATACTTGAAAAAACCTGAGCAAGAAGTTGCTACAGCATCCCGAGAAGATTGAAGCTGGAGCTTCTTCCAAAGACTGACAAAACAACAAAGAGCAAGAAGTTGGTACAACATCAGATGACAGCACAAGTTGTCTAAAGACGCCACTTCAGAGGAAGTTAGAAGACAAGCTGGGGATAGCTTGAGATAGCAGAGTCCTTGACTTGAGAAGACTTGAGAAGGAGTCTAAAAGACGAGATGAGGATTGCCTAAGATCAGAAGGGTTTTGGATTTTGTCAAAATGCCAAGGGGGAGATTGTTAATGTATATCGCATCATTGACAAACTCCTACAAGGTGCACAAGAGTCTGCTACAGCAAGCATGTGAAGACAGCAGCTAGTGCAGGGCATTCCAGAGGGAACAAGCAGAGTGCACAAGAGGTTGCTAAAGCAACATGTGTAGCAGAGAGCTGTAGCATCCTAAATAGCAGATTTTCTTGTGAAGAACAAGCTGCCCTGAATTGATGAGAAGAGCAACAGAAGCTGAAGATTCCCTAAGTCAATAGCATGCCGATCAACTTGGAGCAGCCCAAAGAACGTACGAGGGTTACTGCCAGCTCGCAACAAATCGGTAGAGTATTGTGAAGATTGAAAGCAAGATGATACAGCTGCCCGTATGAAGACAACTGCTGGTGCAAAACCAGCCAGAGTAAACAAGCTCAGTGAACAAGTGCTATAGCAGGGAGCTATAGCAGCAGTATTGGTGCGAAGAACAATCTGGCCAGATATAAAGGAAGCTGAGCAGAGCTTCAAAAGCATCGAATCATAAAGTAAATACACAGAGCATACGCAGAAGATCAAGTGAGAGATTCAAGTGCGTGCGAAGGTTCGATCACCACCGAGCGCAGAGCTGAGTGGTTATAGCAGGAGCTTGTTCAAGTTGCTGCAGCATCTGTCCGAGTAGCAGCAGCAACCTGGGCGATTGGCTAGAAGGCCTGGCAGCTCTGCGGAGAGCATAAGAAGGATCTTTTAAAGTGCTGCGCAGAATATTCCAGTGGGAAATTCCTAGCTAGAGAAGGAGATTTGTTTTGGAGTTCAAAACAAATCTAATCTCCTAAAAATTAGGAGATAATTGTTTCTTTGTGGGACATTGCTAAATTCTATTCTTGATTGAAGCGGGCGTTACTACTTAAGGGAGAACAGGTCAGAGCAGAAAGTTTGATCGAAGCTGAGGGATACACGAGTGCATACGCAGAATTTAGAGAGAGTAATTTTGGTGTGCGACGAGTTCTTCGATCAGCACCCGAAAGCAGAGCGTGAGCGCAGAGCTGTGGTGACAGAAGCAGAAGGAGATCAGGACTTGCGTAGTCTGATCCGTGCTTGATCTGGAAGCCAATTCAGAGCAGTGGTGCTTGTTGGTTGATCAAGGAAGGCCGCGGAAGAACTGACGGGTGTGTGGCTCGGTCGAGTGTCTAAGCGGCACTCGCTAGTGGCAGGAGGTCACTGAGCAAGGGGGAGTATTCCAGAGTGTGCAGCGTGGAATCGTTTGATCGGCTCCGCAGAAGGCCTTGGAGCGACGCGGACAATTCTGCATCAGCTGTGTGCTACAACAGATGCTGCAGCAACCCTGCAGAGTTGAGTGTAGTTTAGAATAGGCTGAGTTTCGAGGAGACAGTAGCTATTCTAGATTGACATTTGTAGAGGGTGTGCAGACACAAGTCAGAGCCTGTTCTGATTGTGTCCAGTGATCCACACAAGGTTGAGTAGCATAGGTTGCGTGGAGTTGTAACCGAGTGTACTTGGAGACCTCTGTGATTAGTGGATTGAGGACTGGAGAATAGTCCTCTCCAGACGTAGGCAGTTGGCCGAACTGGGTGAACAAACTTCTGTCTTATTCATTGTTTGCTGAGACAATTTCCGAGTGAACAAGAGCGTGCTGCAGCAACTGCTTGTTCACAAATCTGTCTGTCAGAGACGCTGCGAATTTCAGTGAGTTACTTAATTTTCCGCATATCTTAGGGGGGAAGTTGAATCCCTAGTCAGCTTTAGTACTTACTATAAATACCTCTATAGGAGGACAAACCCCCGCCCCCGCCTTCTTAAACCGTAGACTTTCAATAGTAGCATTAATTAGTTGTCAATTAGTCTAGGCTTTTCTCTTGGGATAGACCCGAGTTCATTCGGTTATAAATATTGTTTGATAATTGCGTAACTGGAATAGCACTTCATTTTGCTTGCCTAAAATGCCACGTCAACTCTAGAACTACTTGCTCTCTTTGGGTTCAACCCTACTTATCACTTGCTAGTATAATAGGTCACTATAAATTTAAATTTGGCACACAACGACGTGCCGTCATGCGCCCCTGATGCAAAGTTAATGAAAATTTTTTATTCTCCTCCAAATCTGAGTTTCTCTCTCCTTTCCGTTAACCAAATCCATCAACCTTGAAGAGGAATCTTCTACTGCAAATCTTCTCCTGGTTTGGATTTACCTTGCCCTTGATATCTTGGTGATTTCTAGGTAAGGAATTAGTATTCTGTTGGAAATCCTAATTCATTTGTATCAGATTCACGATCCTGAGACCTAAACCATGGATGAAATACGAAGACAAGCTATGGCTGATATGAAGGCGCAGCTTGAAGATGTGCGTTGCCAGTCCGAAGGACGCATTCAGGCACTGAAAGATGAGCTCTCCGGAATCAAGGAACTCCTTAACCAATTTGTTAATCAGACAAAGACTCAGGTCGATCCTTCGTTCATTCAGTCCCACCCCAACAGCTCCACTTCTAATCTATTGAACTACACAAATCAAACTCCAGAACCACCCGACCCAGCTGATTTAGGCCGCGTATCCAACATCTGCCATCTACCGATGATTTAGAGAGCTCCTCTCCTTTCAGGAGGCTAGCAACTCGAATCTCTAAAGTTGAGTTCCCTAAGTTTGATGGCACGATGCTTAAAGAGTGATTTATCGGTGTGAACAGTTTTTCCTTCTTGACAGCACCGCTCCTGAAGTTAAGGTCAGGCTGGCTTCCCTCCATATGGAAGGTAAAGCCCTTCAATGGCATCATAACTACATGATTAATCGCTTTGACAGTTTCCTTCTTGGCTAGAATATATTTTTACAGTTTCCAGTCGATTTGGAAATTTGTTTGATGATCCCTTTGCAGATTTGGTGAGCTTGAAACAGTCAACTGATTCTGTGGAGGGTTATCTGGATAAGTTTGAATGTTTTCTTACCAGGAAGTCACTATCAATCCCTCATGCTTTGAGTATATTTCTTACTAACTAAACCTTCACCTGGCTCTCCATGTTCGATAGTTTAATGTGTCAACAGTAGCTGAGCGTATTCGAATCACTCAACTCCATGAATCCTCACTCCAACATACTCCATATAATTTTTCCAAAGCCCCTTCGATCCTTACCAAAAATCCCACAGATAGACTTATCAAACTCCCACTCCACCACTACTACTCCCAATCCCTAACACACCCAATCTCTCTCCAAATCGCCTTCCATTCCCCATCCCTCCTACTCCCAAGCCTAACAGTGATAAACTTCCCAGAAAATTTTCTTATGCTGAGATGCAAGATCGTCGGTCCAAGGGTCTGTGTATGTTTTGTGACTAGCCCTATTCTCCAAGCCATCACCTGAAACACGAGAAATTAGAAAATTTACATTATGGATTGTGATGAGCATGATCCTTCTGATGATATGATATTGACCCTGAAGAACAGGCAGCATAAGCATCTACTGATACTCCAGCAATTTTGGTCAATGCTCTTGATGGCTTGACAACTTTTAATTGTATGCGAGTTGTGGGTCAACATGGTAAAAAGAAACTGTACATCTTAATTGACCCCGGCAGCACTCATAACTTCATTGATTTGAAAATCGCTAAGGAACTTGGTTGTCTTTTGGAGGCTGTTAAACCTCTCCCTGTTGCTGCAACTAATGGTAACAATATGGTTTTTGCCTTTAGATGTAATGATTTTTCATGGAAGTTGCAAGGCTATTAGTTTACAGCTGATGTATGCACACTCCCTTTGGATTGTTGTAATTTAGTTTTGGGTATTCAATGGCTCACTATCCTTAGTCCGATCTGGTGGGACTTTTGTAATTTACGAATGTAGTTTACATTACATAGGCAGAAACATATATTGCGAGGGATGAGTGAATCAAAAGTTGATTAAAGGCAGTAGTCTAGATAAGCTGATGTTGCAAGGCCCTCAAAGAGCCTCATTGCATATCATGGAACTCCTTGTTGGCGCAACAGGCAGTGTGAACCCTTCTTCCAATTTATTTTTCTCTCATATTTCTGCTACAGAGAATGACATGGGCAATGATCCAGTGCTCTAGGATTCTTTCTTATTTTTTTGATTTATTTGAAGAACCTTCAGAACTTCCTACGTTTCATGATGGTTTAATCACCATATACCTTTGGTGGAGGGAGCTACTCCTGTTAACAAGAGGCCCTATCGATATTCCACTTTACAGAAAAATATTATTGATAAGCTGGTTCAGGAGATGCTTCAATACAGTACCAGCCCATTTGCATCGCATGTTGCTTTGGTGAAGAAAAAGGATGGCTCCTGGCATTTTTGTGTTGATTATAGGGGACTGAATCAACAGACTATAAAGGGCAAATACCTTATCTGTTTGCTCGAAGATTTATGGATGAATTGGGTGGCTCAAATTTTTTCTCCAAGCTTAACGTTCATTCTGGTTTTCATCTTGAAATTGCAGCGCCTTTGTTTGCTAAGAGTGTCTAGCAGGTTGCTATAGTAACCTCTTGTACCACTGTGCAGAAATAAGCTTGTATAGCAATGAAAGAGAGCACACACGAATTTGGTCACCCAGTTCGGACTGTCTACGTCTGGGGAGAACTTCTGAGAAGTCCTCAATGATTCACTAATCTCGGTTTCTAGTACAACGATTCAGTTCAGCCTACGATCAAACAATCTCTACTTCTAACCAAGTTATACTGAATCAGGGCTCGATCTAAACACCTTAGATCAGCCTGCACTACCTACTACTCACTCGACTTAATACAATAGCTAATCCGCTCACAGACCTAGCCTATTCAAATTAAGATAGCAATTATCGTAGGTTGCTATAGCACACTCTTGTGCCGATTCGGTCCGCGTCGCTCCAAGCCTTCCGCTGAGCCGATCGAACTATTCTGCGAGCGCTGCACACTCCGAAATACTCCCCCTTGCTCTATGACCACCTATCACTGATGGGAATGAGTCTTCTGGTGTCGTCTAAGTTCCTCAGACACTCACGGCGCTCCCTCGACTCTCCTTGATCAATCAGGAAGCCCCCTGCTCCAGATGACTTTCTCCGATCAAGCACTAAGCAGACTCTGCAAGTCTCTGCTTCATAATCACTCCTACTTTGTGTGGACGCTCTTCTCAATGAGTGATAGATCCAATATCTCCGCTCTGCTCAATTCTCTGCTCAGCACTTGGATGGATTTTGGATTGGATCGATCGATCGATGCCTCGGATTTTGGATTGGATCGATCGATCGATGCCTCTGCTGCTCTGCTTTTGATAACTCATTTTTTCGCTTTAATGCATTCAATTCGATGCCTCTGCCTACTGCCGAGGCTCCTTTATAAATGTAGAGCTTCGTATTTCCAAAAACAACATTATCTTCAAGTTGGTTTCGCCTCTTACTTTTTCGGATACTTACCTTTCAAAAGCATCATTATCTTCAAGCTGGTTTGTTGCAGCAAGTAGGTGCTTTTGGGAATATTCCGAGCTGAAATTAGAAAGCTCCTGAAGCTCTTCTCTACAATTCCGGCAGTTTTTTCTTCGCGTGGCTCAGGATGCTACAGTTCTTCCGCTACACGAGAAGTTGTAGCAACCCCTTATTCACTCTGCTTGTTCACTCTAGAGGGTTTTGTCAATTTGAATGTCATTACCTTAAACACATCTGTTAAGGATGCACCCTCTTGATATTTATAAAACGGCATTCAAAACACATTTTGGGCACTATGATTATTTGGTTATGCCTTTCGGCTTAACCAATGCCCCATGTACTTTTCAAGGGCTTATGAATCATATATTTTGCTAGAGTGCCCGGAAATTCCTACTGGTATTCCTTGATGATAAATTGGTTTATAGCTCGACATGGGAGGCTCATCTTGAACATCTGCATACAGTGTTCTACATTCTTCACAAGCATCGTTTATTTCTAAAACTCTCTAAATGTACTTTCGGAGCAACTATCATTGAGAATCTCGGCCATTTCATTTCTTCCCAAGATGTTAGTACTGATCCCCGCAAGATAAAATCCAACAGTGACCTACTCCTACAAATTAGAAACAATTAGGTTGTTTTCTGGGTTTGGCTAATTATTACAGAAGATTTATTCAGCATTATAGTATCAATGCACGCCCTCTATCGAACCTCTTAAAAAATGATGGATTTCAGTGGTGTTCTGAATCTACTTCTGCCTTTGAGAATTTAAAATATGCATTATCTACGGCTCCAGTTTTGGCTTTGCCAAATTTTGACAAAGTTTTTATTATTGAAACTGACGTTTCTAATACCGGCATAGGGGCTGTTTTAATGCAGGATAATCTTCCTATTTGCTATATTAGCAGAGCTCTTGGCCCTCGACATCAGTCCCTATCAATGTACGAAAAGGAGCTCATGGCTGTTGTGCACGCTGTACAAACCTGGAATTCTTATTTGATTCATCGGCCTTTCATAATCAAAACTGATCAGCTTAGCTTGAAATATCTCCTTGAACAAAAAGTTACCACACCTTTTCAGCATATGTGGTTATCTAAACTTATGGGCTACTGATTTCAAAATCAAGTACAAACAAGGGAAAGAAAATTGTGCCGCTAATGCATTGTCACAAGTTACCGGATCTGAACTTTTGAGTATAACCCTCTCGCCGTCTCACCAAGGATTTTGATGATTCTTTAAAACTTTTCTGGCAGACTGATCCTATTCTTTGTAAGTTACTCTCTGAGTTTAAGGCTTCCTCTGCTTCTCACCCAACTCTTACATTTACAAATGATGAGCTTAGGCACGAAAGCAAGCTAGTAGTTGGCAATGACACTGATATCAAGTTGCATGACTCCGCTGTCGGTGGACATTCTGGTAGAGATGCTACTTGGCATCATATTAAATCATTGTTTTATTGGCCAAAGATCAATAAGGATGTTCAAAATTATGTGAGAAATTGTCATATATGCCAAAGAAACAAATATGACCTTTCGGCTGAGCCTGGCCTTCTACAGCCTCTTCCAGTACCTGAGGGTGTTTGGCAGTCTATTAGTATGGACTTTATTGAGGGCCTGCCACCTTCATCTCTTAAACACTGCTGATAGAGCCTATTTATACACACTATTTAGATTCTAACCCTATGCTTGTTTGCATTATTTTATGTACAAGATTACTGGTTTCCAGTGTTTTTGTATTTCAGGGCAAAACGAGGGCCTAAGCCGGATACGCGCTAACAGGCAGCATTTAGGATGCGCATCACACAGCCTGTGGAGCTAGCGACGCAAACAGAAGAATTGGCAGAGTCGACCGGTGCGCTAACCGAGTGCGCTAACCAAGTGTGTCGTGCGCCATGCGCAGATGGTAGTATTTCCAAATCCTGACACCACCAGATTTGGAAGTTGCCAAAGATGAGTCTCTGAGCAATATATAAAGAGAAGAAGGCTAGGGCATCAGGGAGATACACGAGATATACAACAAAGGAGGAGAGAACGGCATAACTGAAAAAACACACTAGCTTGCTGAGAGGACCTGCGCTAGCCGACTGCGCCAGCCAAGACTGCAACCTGCACGCACTGTTTGCTATTTTTTTCTTGGACACTTTAGATATTATTTACTATTTCTATGATGTTTACTACTAGCATGTCTAGCTAAACGCGTAGTATCGGTTGGGCATGAATCTATGAGTATTTCCTTTGAGACTTGCGCTTAATGCATAGCTTGTTTGCTTATATTAATTCTGTGCACATTGTTGGCAGCTTGTTACATGAGTAGGGGAAGCCTTGAACCGCAATCTTACTCTTGTTGCTTGTTGTTGTATGTTAAACTAGTTGAATAGCCTGACGGTGCCAACTAGGAGTAACGCGCTAGGTTAATCAGTTGCTACTGTGACAGGATTCGCAGCTGTTTAGACTAGTCTTAAGAATTAATAGCTCATGAACTTTGATCGGAACATGCGCACAAGTTAGGAAGCCTTGACCGGACACTAACTTTAGTAAACCAAACTATAGACATTTAGAGTCAATGATAAGGAATACACTCATAGAGGATTGTCTGCGCCGATACTTCTCATAGTCATAGTACTTAATCTCTACTGCCTGCGCACGTCTAGTGCAATTCCTGCGTTTACTACTGTTTACTCGCGCATTGTGCAACCCCAATCACTCACACCCCCAGTTTTCGTAAGTGCAGGAACTAGTTAAAGCTAATGTACTGCTTCCCTGAGGATTCGACCCCGACTTAACCGCTGTACTAAGTGGGAGAGGAAGGAATTAATTTGACGCGCACAACGACGCGCGGATCAACTGCATTCTAGTAGTGATTAATCGATTGGGTAAAAACACTGAATTTATGGCTTTGGCACATCCTTATACAGCTATAGATGTGGCATAATTATACATGGATAATGTTTTTAAGTTATATGGTATGCCGAAAACTATTACAAGTGATCGTGACCCAACTTTTCTCAGCCAAGTTTGGATTGAATTGTTTCGAGCACATGGAGTTGAATTTAATTTTACTACTGCCTACCACCCTCAAACGGATGGACAGACCGAGATCACTAATAAAACTTTGGAAACATATTTGCAATGTATGACTGAAGCTCCTCACACCTGGTGTAAGTGGCTACCGCTGGCGGAATGGTGGTACTACACCACCTTTCATTCAGCTATCCAGTGCACTTCATATGTGGTTGTCTAACCACCTTCAGTGCATTTGCCTTATCTGTTTGGAGAGAGTCCTTGCACCACAGTTGATCGCAGTCTTCAAAAGCGAGAGGATATCATTAATATGCTGAAGTTCATCTCCTGCGCGCCCAAAATCGCATGAAGCAACCGCTGAATCTCATCGCTCAACTCGAGAGTTTCACATCATAGATTACGTATACTTGAAGCTCCAGCCATATAGACAACAATCGCTGAAAACCAAAGCTTCGCACAAGTTATCTCCTCGCTTTTATGGCCCATTCCGTGTCATTTATTGTGTTGGTGCAATGACATACAAACTGGAACTTCCTTCCGAAGCTGCTATTCACAATGTGTTCCACGTGAGCTAGCTGAAACTCTGCCTCAATCCTCCTAATAATCCTCCTGTTTTGCCACAGTATTTAATGGATGTGGGTGAACGCAAGGAACCTGAGGCAATCCTTGCTCGCAAGATGGCTAAGTGTGAAAACTATGCAGTGACAAAGGTACTGGTTTAGTGGAAGGGACTTCCAGCCGAGCAGGCCACCTGGGAGCTCTACACAGCCTTTGTCAGCAAGTATCCACACTTTCAACCTTGAGGACAAGGATGATTTCAACAAGGGAGTGTTGTAATAGGATCATTGTTGGTCCAACAATATTTTCAATTTGTAAATAGAGCAAACCAAATGGTTATGTAAGCAAACGCGCCCCTGGTGCAAAGTTAATGAAGAAATTTGATTCTCCTCCAAATTTGAGTCTCTCTCCTTTCCGTTAACCAAATCCATCGACCTTGAAGAGGAATCATCTACTACAAATCTTCTTCTGGTTTGGATTTACCTTGCCCTTGATATCTTGGTGATTTCTGGGTGAAGAATTTGTATTCTGTTGGAAAACTCACATTTCAAACCGAAAAATAAAATCGATAGGTAACATTTCAAAACAAAATTAATCGGAAAAATACAACTTGTTATGGATCAATTAGTAAAAGACCGAATAGAACATCTATCAGAAAAAAGGATGGGTAGTCGAAATTCAGAACATCAGCTCTTGATACGATGTTATGGATAGTGCATATATTGACATAGAGTGCAAGTACAATATGTATGATAATACAAAATCACGAATATGTAACAGAATATCTCTATGAAATATCATATATCATACAACATATTCTTCTAGCCATGGTAACTCAAACATTAGTTCATTCTTAGCACAAAATGTTGAAAGGAACATGTTCTTGAGGGAAATAGAACATGTGCTTCCTTCTGACACCATGAAGCTCATTCAAAGGTCATGACCATAACTTCATCCCTTATTGTATCAAACAATGCGGTGGACAGGTAGCGCTCGCCGAAGCTGGGGAAAACTACCTGCATACTAAAGTTGTGATTGCGTAGTTGAAACCGAAGAAAGAGTATGCAAGTGATGAAAATAGAGCATTTCAATACTGCACAACTTATGAGGTATCTGAATTGCGGACGTACAACTATGAGTTTCCCTTCATTTTCTAAACGTTTAGCTATTTTTATAGCCGCAGCTGCTGCAGCTCCTGATGATATCCCGACCTGTAAACACCAGTTCATGAAATTGGAATGAGACAAATAATGAGGGTCTTCCTAAATAATAGTTGAAGAGAAATTAATGGCAAAGCATGCCAGGATTTCATTCTTACAAACAAGCCTTCTTTTAAAGCAAGTAGCTTGGCAGTTTCAATTGCTTCGTCCCCTGATATCTGAGACAAAGCCAAGTGTTAGGAATGTGGCCACCATATCTTGCATTTCAGAATTAGTTTCAGATTTTTGCATTCAACCTTAACCCAAATAATAACAAATAAGGATTAAAAAGCAGAGTATGGGGAAAATCCAAAATAGGTAATACACAAAACTCATTGAGCCAATGAGAATGAAGACTAGAAAAGATAGCTAGGCTTACTTGGATAACTTCATCTAATATATTGATGTCCAGAGTTCCAGGAATGAAGCCTGCGCCAATGCCTTGAATCATATGTGAGCCTAGTTACATTCAATCCATTCGTTAAGATATCATATTCAAAACACGCAAAGTTTAGTTTTTGATGTGTGACCATGTTCGAAATAACTTTATATCATAAAAATGGTTCTGGACAACTATGAGCTAACAAACAATTTCTAAACCTTTTTGTTTCTCAACAAGGTATGATGAAGTAGCTCCTATAATATTTAACTTTATCAATTATTTTACAACTCACCTGGCAGCCCTCCGCTCAGAACAGCACTTTCAGCGGGTTCAATACCATATACCTTCAGCAGAAAGAGAATCTAAATCAACAAAAGAAAATAACAATTATATGGATTTAAAGATAATAATATAATCCAATGTGTACCTTAACATCTGGATTTTGCTCCTTGAGGAACTTCCCAACACCGGAAATCGTACCCCCAGTTCCTACACCAGCTACAAGCACATCCACTTTCTTGCCAGAGCCTTCCCAAATCTCTGGTCCTGTGGTTTCGTAGTGGGTCTACAAAACAATCAAAAGTGAGAAAAAAGAGTTACGTTCAAGAATTCACTGTACCAGTTGTTTTTGAATTTGAGAACCTTAGGGTTGACAGGATTTTCAAACTGTTTGATGAAGAAAGAATCTGGAGTCTTGGCCATTATCTCTTGCACTTTGTCCATAAGACCCTGAAAGCCCTTTGCTGGATCTGTAATGCACACTTGCGCCCCAAAAGCACGGAGAATGATCCTTCTCTCCAGGCTATAATGAGCAGGCATGACGAGTATAAGTCTATATCCTTTTACAGCTGCAATAGACGCCAATCCTATCCCAGTATTGCCACTAGTCACCTCAACGAGTGTGGTCTTCAGCCATCATCATGCATAAAGGCAACAATATCCATTAACATTCCTGCTACTCCATAAAAGTATCAGATGACCAATTCTTCTGAAACACTAACTTTTCCGGGTGTGATGAGTCCTTTATCTTCTGCATCCTTGATCATGCTAAACCCAATTCTACACATAGCATATACTGAAATCCAAAATGTGCTGCCTTTACAAAAAGACGAGTTAAGGAATAGAGATGTTTACTACCTGTCCTTGACGCTAGAACAGGGCTGCATACTTTCCAGTTTGGCAGCAATGCGTGCCACACAGCCATCCACGACATTATTGAGGTAAACCAATGGTGTATTGCCAATCAACTATCAGCACCCAGAAGCACCAACACATCATCATTTCAAACCAAAAAGCATATAAATAACATCAATCAAGGTGGAGGACAGACCTCAGTCACATCATTTGCGATTGAGCACTTTTCGTCCATTATTGGTTATCGGTTGAGCTACTAAACCAACTTCAAATTACTGACAGTGCAAGTTCACTGGTGAAACTGAAACCCTAATTCAAAATTTACACAGCAGTCAATCAGATATGGGCACGAAACCTGAACAAGTCTTGAGCAGAACCCAGTTGCAGATAAATCCAGCAGGAAGATGAGGAAGCTTACCAATGACTGACCCTTAAATGGAGCCACATGATCCTTTCATCTAGTTTACAAACTCGGGCCCATTTGGCTCCGTGAATCATAGTCCAATAAATAAAATGTCCATGTTATTAGTACTAAAAGAAGGAAGAAGATAATGTTGTTAACGATGCACAGTCAGGCTTTTACCTAGAAGCACTTAACAATGACAATCAAAAAAAAGAAACTTTCCTTCCATTCTCAAGCACAAACGTCTAGGTTCCATACAATCTTTATTACTGCTTTTTATTCTTTATTAAAGATGAAAACAATGTAAGGTTGGAATATGCAGAAGGAAAACATTGTTAAGTGCTTCTAGGTAAAAGCCTGACTGTGCATCGTTAACAACATTATCTTCTTCCTTCTTTTAGTACTAATAACATGGACATTTTATTTATTGGACTATGATTCACGGAGCCAAATGGGCCCGAGTTCCGAGTCTCGCAGTGTAAGATTATAATTGTGTTCGGATGGCTTCAGTCCGTTAGGTATGTCGGTAAAATCATACTCATCCTGATCTGTTATGTTGATGCCTTATAATTGTGCCTCGTGGTTGTGCATGAAAACGAGATACATGTAGCTGACTATCCTATTCCTAAGAAACAAATTGATATGTATATGTGTGTGTGTTATTTGATCGATGATTTGCTCACTTTGTGGAATGTAAGAGTGGATGCTTTTGATGCGTAAAATAAGTAAAAATTCAAAATTAGGGTTGTTCTAATGTGGACAATGTCTGATAACTTTTGCCTACGGTGTGTTATCTGAATGGTCAACTCAGAGATGCTTAAAGTGTCCGTATTGTATGGAACCTAGACGTTTGTGCTTGAGAATGGAAGGAAAGTTTCTTTTTTTTGATTGTCATAGATGTTTTTATCTGAAATCAATTCGTACAAGCAAAACCGTAGAAGCTTCTTTTGTGGACTGTTAGAACATGATCCTCCAGTAGATTTGATCAATGGTCAACAAGGCGGAAATGAGAAACTACCGTGCTTTGGTAACTATCACAACTGGACAAAGAAAAACATTTTTGGGAGTTGTCTTATTTGGCGAATATGAAATTAAGGCACAATCTTGATGTCATGCACATTAAGAAAAATGTGTTCGAAAAAATCTCTTTAACACCATGATGAAAGTTAAAGGGAAAACAAAGGGTAACAGAGTTAAGTGTAGAAAAGACATTGGTCTTTACTACAACTGTCCAGAGTTGGAATTACAGTCTCTTCGAGGGAAGTTAGTCGCAGCAAAAGCTAAGTAGAGACTTACTCCCAACCAGTACACTGAATATGTCATTGGATCAAAGGACTCCGGTTTCCAGATGGTTACTCGGTCAGATTAGGTAACCATGTCGATGAATAACAACGTAACCTGGTGGGGTATAAAAGCCACGACACACACATATTCTTAGGTGCGTAATGTGAGTTCTTTTGAAAGATTCATACGGTCTCGTGCTTTTTTTCATCTCTTCTATTAGGGCCCATACATCCTCAAGATAATAATTCATTATTGAACCTCTTGGTGCAACATCAAGCATTTTACACTCTATGAAATTATCCCATCCAAAAAACACTCAATAAGATTATGCTCTGGCAAGCCATGGTTGGGACAAGTCTCTAGAATGTTTATGAAGTGTTCTAAGTACTCAAAATTGGCCTCGCATCTAAATTGCTCAATTGTAGTAATCTCCTTAGGAATTTGAGTTGCTCTAGGCGTTAGAGAATACTTCTTCAAAATTTGACATTGCATTTGCTCCAAAGAGTATATAGAATCCGAAGGAACAAAAAATAACCAAGATTTAGCAGAGTTAGTTACAAAAAAGAAAAAACCTTTCATTTAAACCTCTTCTCAGTTACTCTTGGTTTCATAGAGCTAGAACACGATATGGAGATCTCATAAGACGATATGGAGATCTCATAAGTGCATTATAGGATTCTTCCCTAGAGCTCCTTTGAAATTCAGAAGATGCTGAATCATTCCACATTTGTGGGCTCCATATGAATACAAAAAGATTGAGCATCAAAGGTAGGCGCTGACATATCTCTAAGAATTTCTCTTCGCTCCATGGTGCTTTTGAACAACAACTCATCGTGATCATAAACATCTAAAATAAAATTAGAAAACTAAGAAAATAAGAAACCCACAAATCAAGTAAGTTTCAAAAAAAAATAGAATTAAGAAACTGCTAACAAAATTAAAAAAACAAAGAAAATAGGAAACCTACAAATAAATAAAGTTACTAAAAAACTAGGAAACAAATAGAAAAAGAAAGATATAATTCCACTTGACTGCAGCGCCCCCACAAAGGAGTCAACATTTGACATAAAATTAATTATTTAGACTAGTCAAGTGGTAAGTATAGGCGACTAATGAGCGGACAAATGACCTTATATTTTTCCGTATTTTTACTTTATTTATTGTTTGTTCCGTTGTTTTATGAAGTCGTTTGATGTTTTCTTTGTCCATTTCAAGTGGTAAGTATTGCACGATATGAAGTGGCCCGAAGAAAATCTAGATAAATTATGGTCGATCAAGAGCAAAAATGAGCAAGATTGGAGCAGGCTGCAAAAGAGACTCGCTTAGGCATATTTTGACTTGACCAGATGGGTGCACGTGTTAGAATTGATTCCGCCAACCTTGGCCGAATCATCCTCTCCAGCTACACGGATCAACCTAACTCGAAGAGAAATTTGATATGCTTGGCCGGATCAAATAAAGGCTTGACCGAATCAAAAGTGATTCGGCCAAGAAGAAGTACTCTGTCCGGATCAGCTTGTCTTGAGAAGGATTTTGACCGATCGACCAAGGCTTGACCGAATCAAAAGTGATTCGGCCAAGAGAAAGTGATTCCCCCAGCTCCGAAACAGCACTGAGAGTTTCACTCGGACACTTTGTCCGAGTTAACTAATTAAAGCATCCCCGGATCACTTTTGATTCGGGCACTGCGGGCGAATTGGTAATTTTTAAAGAGATGCAAAATTAGAAGGGGCTTTTCCTAGAAAAAAAAACCCTATACGATTTCTCTTGGAGGACTTGAAGAATTGCTGAGGATTCAGAAAAGACACGCAATTGAAGATTCTACATCATCATCTACTCAACCCCTACTAGTTTGTCTTCACTTGGTGAACAATTTCCTTTAAAAATTACGTCTTGTATTGAACTCACCATGAGTGAGTAGTTCCATAGTAGTTGGGATCATTATGGATCCCTTATGTTAGATTGTAACACAAAACATGTTTCTTTATCAAATATGTGCGATGTTTGATTGAAAATTCTCATGCTTTATCTTCATGTTAATTTTATGCACACCAAGTGTTTGACGAAACGCATGAATGAGTATAAATTAATAAAACTCCTAAGGATGGAATGAGAATTGAACTTAGGTTGTTTAGAAGATCAAGCATGATTATTTTAGATAGCTTTTGACAATCTATTAGGCTAAGCATAGAGTGGACTTTAGTTAACTATCAATAGACCGAGAGGTTGAGATTAGAAGACTTTTGTTCTACACGGTTCAATAGAGTGATTGGGGCAGTTTTGAGCAGCACTTTTCTGATTGACTTTGGGAAATTTTGCAACTTTACTCGCATTTGTTCAAAACCTTTTTCTAGTACTATAATACACTAGTTCATGACTCTAGATTTACACGCGCATATCTACGTAAACTCATCGTTTGAATCGCTGCAAATTTGTTTTCCTATCTTTCGCCTAGCTATATGTTTCGCATTGATTTATATGTAATAGCTAGCTGTTTCAATTTGAGAATACAGGTGTTGCGCTAATATTTTTCTTGAGTTTCAGACTTACCGCAACTGACTTGAGCATCATTCACGGATGCGAGCGGAAGCACATTTGGCTACCTCCACACTAGAGAAGTTCCTTCGTAACTCTCTTTACTCTTTTTTTTTTTACTTTATGTTGCTTTAGGGACTAAGCAAGTTTTTAAGTGTGGGGTGTTTTACGCTTATGCTTTTATTTGCTTGACAACATGATTCTATGCTACATATTTATTTTGCGCGCATTATACTCGGATAAATGCTTTCATCCTAGCTTTAATTATTGATCACACGAAGTAATGTTTGCTAAGCAATTAAGCAATATCATTTAAAAAAAATGGGAATGAGGTGTGCTTTTAATTCATGAATCATATGTTTAAGTTGATTGACATTTTTTGTGATGATTTTATTCACATGATTCGGTGTTTTGACTAGCTTAACTTGATTGATTTTTGAGCTCTTTCCGTGCATGAAAAAAATGAACTTAAGTTTAGCGAACACAAAAATAAAATAAAAATAGTTTTCATATAAAAACCTTGTACTTGCTCTTGTTTGCTTTTAGGTCGATGATGATGTGTGGCAGTCATTGACAAAACCAGTACGAGTGAACAAGCTGCTGCTATAGCAGTTCCTGGAGCACGGAGTTGTAGCAAAAGTTCACGCCCATTCGGAGTGTGCATTGAGCGGACTGAATTGAAGAGCAGTGTTCTACCTGAAGTTTCTAAATATTCAATGAAGAATATCCTAGAGAAGATTCCCGTGTGCAAGTAAAGATTTGTTTGTGGGAGATTTGCTTTTCGTAATCAAATCTAATCTCCTACAAACTAGGGAATAATGTTCCTTTAAGGAACTTCCAAAAAGCGGACACCTATGAAAGGCTGGGCGAGTATTTAAAGGAGGCTGAGCAGAGCATCCAGGGTATCGAAGTGAAGAGTGCAAACACCAGAGCGTACACAGAATGTTATGAAGAGTGATTGCGAGTGTGCCGTGCTTCGATCATCATCATGAGCAGAGCGTGAGCGCAGAGCTGAGGTGATTGAAGCAAAGAGTGATCAAGACTTGCAGAGTCTGATCAGTACCTGATCTGTGAAGCCAATTCAGAGCAGTTGTTGCTTGTTGGTTGATCAAGGGAAGGCCACAGAGCAATTGTCGAGTGGAGGTACTCGGACAACTGGTTGAAGGCTGTGACTCGATGGTGGCAATCAGCAACAGTGTTTTCCGTTCCCTTCTTATCCTTGATCTCTAAATCGAACTCTTGGAGCAGCAGCAACCAGCGCATCAGGCGCGGCTTAGTTTCTTTCTTGGACATCAGGTAGCGGATAGCAGCGTGGTCAGTGTAGACAGTGACTTTAGCGCCCAGAACATATGCGCGGAACTTCTCCAGCGCAAACACGATTGCCAGAAGTTCCTTCTCGGTCGTGGTGTAGTTCCTCTGCGCAGTGTCCAGTGTGCGCGACGCATAATAGATAGCATGCGGCCTCTTATCCATGCGCTGGCCAAGTACGGCGCCTACAGCGTAGTCACTGGCATCGCACATCAGCTCAAATGGTAGGTTCCAGTCTGGTGCGCGCATCATTGGCACACTGGTCAGCGCATCCTTTAACTTATCAAAAGCATTCCTGCACTCATCAGTGAACTCAAAGCACACATCCTTTTGAAGGAGGTTAGACAATGGGATACATATTTTAGAAAAATCTTTAATAAAGCGCCTATAGAACCCTGCATGCCCAAGAAACGACTTAACGTCGCGCACATTAGTGGAATAAGGCAGATTTGAGATAAGATCAATTTTTGCTTTATCGACCTTAATTCCTTCCTGCGAGACGATATGTCCTAAGACTATTCCATGTGATACCATAAAGTGACATTTTTCATAATTGAGAACTAAGTTCTTGGTAATGCAGCGCGCTAGGACCTTATCAAGATTATCCAAACATGCATCAAACGTCTCACCATGCACAGTGAAGTCATCCATGAATACCTCAATACATAAACCAATCATATCCGAGAAAATGCTCATGACTAAGCGTTGGAACGTACCTAGCGCATTACACAGCCCAAACGACATGCGCCGGAATGCAAAGGTACCGAATGGGCAGGTAAAGGTTGTCTTCTCCTGATCCTCCGCAGCAATAGGGATTTGATTGTACCCTTAGTAACCGTCCAAGAAGCAAAAGTGTGGTTTTCCCGCCAACCGGTCGAGCATCTGGTCCATGAATGGTAGCGGGAAATGATCCTTGCGCGTGACTGCGTTTAACTTTCTGTAATCAATGCACATGAGCCATCCTGTCTGTATACGCTTGGGAACTAGCTCGCCTTGCGCATTCTCCTCTACTGGGATGCCTCCTTTCTTTGGCACAACGTGCACTGGACTCACCCACTTGCTATCTGAAATCGGGTATATTACACCTGCGTCAAGCAGCTTTAGGATCTCCTTCTGTACTACCTAAATCATAATCGGATTCAGTCTGCGCTGAGGTTCCCTGGATGGTTTGGCATCATTTTCCAGCAGAATTCTGTGCATGCACACATCAGGGCTTACTCCGCGCAGGTCAGCCAATGTCCATCCTATGGAGCGCTGGTTCTTGCACAGCACCTCCTGTAATCGCGCCTCCTGCTCCTCCTCTAATCCTTTCTTTATAATGATAGGCAGGGTGTCCTCATTGCCCAGAAAGATGTACTTTAAGTGCTCGGGAAATTGCCTCAGCTCAACCTTGGGTGCTTGTTCAATAGAAGGCAGGATTCTATTAGTAGCGCAAACATTAACCAGATCACATACCTGTCTGGACACTGATTCTGTGCTGCTCAGCTTATCATCTTGTTCCTCCAACTCTGTCTGTGTCAATGGCGCAGGCTCCCCTGTTGCGCATGCGCAACCACGTCGTCCAAACCGTTTTGATAATGCAAGTGTGGCAGTTTTGCCAAAACCAACATATGTCATTTGTGAACAAGGAGCTGCTGCAGCTCAAGCAATCAAGCAGAACAGCTAGCAACAGATACAGCAGGGGTGCTGCAGCAGGTGCTGGTTCAAATGCTGGTTCATCTGTCCGAGTAACAGTTTGTGCTGGGTGCGTCTTGAAGGTATGGCAGTTTGTGTTCTTGCTCTTAGGAGGTTTTCTAATGCTGCTAAGCATTTTTCCAGCACGGTTCACTTGTCCGAAAAGCAGATTGCATTGAAGATATTAATCAAATCTAATCTCCTAGATTTTAGGAGATAATTGATCTTGTGGGATTATGGCCTAAACCTGGAAATTGCTTAAAAGTGGTGAGGGTATTTAAGCAGAAGGTTCGAGGGCTGAAGAGGCTGATCGAAGCTGAGTGATACACGAGGGTAGACACGAAATTCAGAGAGAGGACTTTCTGGGTGTGCTACGGAAGTTGTTCTTCGATCAACACACACGGGCAGAGCGTTGAGCGCAGAGCTGTGGTGCGTATTGCAGAAGAGAGTCAGGTCTTGCAGAGACTGATTCGTGCTTTGATCTGGAAGCCAATTTAGAGCTGTGGAGCTTGTTGGTTGATCAAAGGCAGCCGCGGGAGAGCTGACGGGTGGAAGGCTCGGTCGAGGTTCGTGCGGAAGAACTCACTAGTGGCAGGTGGTCACTGAGTGAGGGGGAGTTACTCAGAGTGTGCAGCGCTCTTGGAGTGGTTCGATCGGCTCGGCAGGAGGCCTTGGAGCGACGCGGACAGAGTGCTTCAGCTGGTGTTACAGCTGTTGCTGCAGCAACCCTGCTGAGTAGTGTAGGCTAGAATAGGCTGAGTTCTTGAAGAGGATTGTAGCTATTCTAGACTGACATATTGTAGAGGGTGTACTGGCACAAATCAGAGCTTGTTCTGATTGTGTTGAGTAGTCCACACGGGGTTAAAGTAGCATAGGTTGCGTGCGTTGTAACCTAGTGTGATCTGAACCTTTGGTTGAGTGGATTGAGGACTGGAGAATAGTCCTCCCCAGACGTAGGCAGATTGGCCGAACTGGGTGAACAAATCTGTGTCCTATTCATTGTCTGCTGTGCATACATTTAAGTGAACAAGAGTGTGCTGCAGCAACTGCTAGTTCACAAATCTGCATAAGTAGAGACACTTGAAATTTCAATTGGTATCAGAGCAGGAACTCGACACACAGAGTTTAAAAGGTCCTACAGTGTCTCCGAAGTAGACAAGACAATGAAGGAAGGACAGAGCACGAGTAGACCTCCACTTCTGGAAGAGAGCAACTATGGTTATTGGAAAGCTAGGATGAAGGCTGATAGAGCCTAGTTATACACGTTATTTAGATCATAAACCCATGCTTGTTTGCAATATTTTATGGGCAAGATTACTCGTTTCCACTATTTTTGTATATCAGGTCAGAACGAGTCCTTAAGTCGGATACGCGCTAACAGGCAGCGTTCTAGGAGTGAAAGATCAGCCTGTGGAGCTAGCGGCGCAAGCAAAAGAAGAAATGGCGAAGGACAGCAGAGGTGCGCTACCCGATTGCGCCAATCAATGCTGTGCGCCAGGCGCAAAGTCCCAGTGACCAGACTTGGAAGTTGCCAAAAGATGAACTTCCTGGGGCACTATTTAAACAAAGAAAGTCTAGGGTTTCAGGAGGCGGAACACCATCACTCAGTGACATTCCAGAGGCACTGCGCGGCAGAACTGAAAAACACACGGACCTGTCAAGGAGAGTTGCGCCAGCCGACTGCGCCAGCCAAGAGAAGACACTGCACGCACTATTTGCTACCGTTTTCTATGATACAGTAGTTGTTATTTACTATTTTATGATGTTTACCACTAGCATGTCTAGCTAAACACTTAGTGTTGGTCGGGCATGAATCTATGATGTATTACCTTTGAGACTTGAGCTTAATGCATAGTTTATTTACTTGTATTAATTCTGTGCGCGCCGAGACGGTTAGTTGCATGAGTAGGGGAAGCCTTGAACCGCAAACTTACTTGTGTTGCTTGCTTGTCACCTGTTAAACTAGTTGCATGCGTAGGGGAAGCCTTGAACCGCAAACTTACCGTGACAATTAGGAGTAACGAGTTAGGGTAGGCAGCTGCTACTGTGACAGGATTCGCAGCTGTTTAGTCTAGTTCTAAGGATTAATAGCACATGAACTTTGAACGGAACATGCGCTCGTGTTAGGAAGCCTTTACCGGACACTAACCCAAGTAAAGCATAAACTATAGATGTTTTAGAGTCGATGATAAGGAATGCATTCATAGAGGATTGTCTGCCCAATACTTCTCATAAGTATAGTACTTCATCTCTACTGCTTGCGCACGTCTAGTGCAATTCCCTGAGTTACGATATTCGCTGTTACTCGCGCATCGCGCAAAACCCCCAATCACTCACGCAACCCCCGTTTTCTTAAGTGTAGGTTACTGGCTGAGACTCACTGCTTGCTCCCTGTGGAGATCGACCCTTACTTAACCGCTGTACTAGTGGGAGAGGAAGGAATTATATTTGACGCGCACAACGACGCGCGATCAAATTTTGGCGCCGTTGCCGGGGAGCAACACAGCTAAGTTTTAGCTAGCTTACATTTCTCATTTTAGTTATTTCATTTTGTTTTTGTTTTCTCGTTGTTGTTTTCTGACAGCGCGCAATCACATCAGCCTGCGCAACCTTGAAACAGTTGCGCTGCGCAGATTCTAGTTGCGCACTGACAGACGCAACAACTTCATTGCCATTTAATTTCGTTTCTAAGTTTGGATCAGGACATGGAGGATAACAGTGTGGTTGGAGATAACCTGGGAGACAGAACCCCAGAGGGAGCAAGGGCACATAACCGCGCAGCCCTATTCAGAGAGGAAGTGCAGCGTGAGGACGACGCACGGATGGCCGCTGAACCATACATTGCGCCACCCGTTCGTCCAGTCGCGAGGCGCAGGACAGTGCGCGAAATGTCAGCCCCACTCACTGTTAACCAGCCATGGTGCATAGTGCTTCCGCCCGACGGACAGTTCGAACTAAGGAGCTCACTCATCCATCACATGCCCAAGTTTCACGGAATGAACAACGAAAATCCAGTCAAGCATGTGCGGGAGTTCCTAATCATTTGCGAGAACATGAAGGCTTTGGGGGAAAACGATGAAGCGCTGAAGATGAAAGCGTTCCCTTTTTCATTGAGCGATGCAGCCAAACACTGGCTGATGAGCCTACCCGCAGGATCAATCCACACATGGGAGCAGCTGCAGAAGAAATTCTTAGATAAATTTTATCCAGCAGCGAAGATTGCGCTGCTCAGAAGGGAATTGGCCGCGCCAAGGCAAGGCGCAGGGGAGTCTCTGTCAGAATACTACGAGCGTTTCAGGGAGCTAGAAGCCAACTGCTACAATCACGGGCTTCCCCAGAATGTGCTGATAGAGAACTTTCTGAATGGACTGCTGCCCATGGAGCTGCGACTACTGAATGCATGCGCAGGAGGGGACATTTGCAACATGTACCCGGAGGATGCATGGCAGCTGATAGAAGATTCTGCTGGGCAGGTAAGACATCAATTGACACTTGAAAGTAGTCGTAATCGTTCTGTGCATCAGGTGGAGGCAAGCGCTGAGATCAAAGAAATGAAGGCCATGCTACAGAAGCTGATGAGTGCGCAGAGCGCACAACCAGTTGCACCAAAGGTATGTGAATTCTGCAGGTCCACTGAGCACAAGACAGACGAGTGCCCAACACTTTTTGAAGAAACTGGAGATGTAAATGCCCTTGGAGGATGGGACAACAGAGGACCGCAGAGGCAGAATCAGCCGCGCTTTGGGCTTGCTGCAAATGGATTCAGATGGAGAGAAGAGAACAATTTCCAGAGGCAGCCCACTGATCAGCGCGCACCACAGCAGACGCAACAGGCTGCACCCTACAATCCACCGCATCGCCGCACAGACGCACCAGCGCAGAACAGTCAGCAACCACGGCGATCCTTGGAAGATATCATGGGTCAGCTAGCAGACACAGTGCGCAAGAATGACGAAAAGTATGACAAGAGGTTCGAATCCATAGAAAAGCATCTATCACAAATTGCAACCACGGTGTATGAGCTGAAAAAGAGCGATGGCAACCTGCCTTCGCAAGTGATTCAGAACCCTAAGGGAGGAGTTAACGCAGTAACACTGAGGACTGGGCGCACAGTGGGAACAGAGCAGACCGCGCAAGCGCCCGCGCAACCAGTTGCGCAGATCCCAGATCCAGCAGCTCAGAGTGCGCAACCAGAGCCAGAGGCGCAATCAGAAGCGCTAACCACGAACCAGCAGGGCAATGCGCCAGGTATGTCTCACTCGAAAAACAAGAACAAAAATTGTACTAACATACCTGCTCCTTTCCCTGTGCAGGCACCACTGGCGAGAAAAGAAGCACTGGACAAGGAACTGTATGAGCTGTTCAGCAAGGTGGAAATCAACATACCTCTCATAGAAGCTAATCGACAGATTCCCAGGTATGCGAAGTTTTTAAAAGAGCTGTGCACGAATAAAAGAAGGACAGGCGAATGCGCACAGGTAATGCTAAATGCGCAGGCCTCAGCAATCGTGCAGCAAAAGGTACCACCTAAGTGCCGAGATCCAGGTACATTCACTATCCCTTGCACCTTAGGTAAAACCACGGTAAGCAACTGCATGATCGATTTAGGCGCATCAATCAATTTATTACCATATTCTCTCTATGCGACCTTGCGCCTTGGACCACTAAAACCTGCAGGTCTCACAATTCAGCTAGCAGATAGATCGTGCAAACAACCTGCAGGCATGATAGAAGATGTCCTAGTTCGAGTAGGAGAGCTGGTGTTCCCAGCAGACTTTTATGTGCTCGAAATGGAGGGTGAATCAAGCGCCAGCGGTGCGCAGATCCTCCTAGGCAGACCGTTTCTGATGACTGCGCGCACGAAGATAGACGTGTGGAGGGGCACGCTCTCCATGGAGGTAGATGGCGAAGAAATCCATTTCAACATCTTCGAAGGGATGCAGCACCCACATGAGGACGCCACCGTGCACGCAATGGACAGCCTTGACGACTTAGTCACAGAAGCGCAGTGTGCGAGCGCAACCATAGGACCAGAGCTATTGACACAGGCAGAACTGGAGGAGCAAGAGAAGGAGCTAAGCAGTGCTGAACCAGCATCCACACAGGTACGTGATATAGTTCATATTTGCACCGCTAACAAAATCTTGCCCTCTGTTGAGCAGGCACCCAAGATCGAACTGAAGCAACTCCCGGAGCATCTCAAGTACATTTTCTTGGGAGATGAGGACACCCTGCCAGTGATCATCAAGAGGGGATTGGAAAAAGAGCAGGAGGCGCGCTTACAACAGGTGCTGCGCAGGAACCAACGCGCTATTGGATGGACTCTTGCTGATCTGCGCGGAGTGAGCCCAGATGTGTGCATGCACCGGATTCTGTTGGAAGATGGTGCCAAGCCATCCAGGGAGGCTCAGCGCAGGTTAAACCCAAATATGATGGAGGTAGTGCAAAAAGAAGTTCTGAAGTTGCTTGACGCAGGGGTCATTTACCCAATCTCAGACAGCAGATGGGTCAGCCCGGTGCACGTTGTGCCAAAGAAAGGAGGAATCACGGTGGAGGAGAATGCGCAGGGCGAGCTAGTTCCCAAGCGCATACAGACTGGCTGGCGCATGTGCATCGACTACAGGAAGCTGAACGCTGTAACGCGCAAGGACCACTTCCCGCTACCCTTCATGGACCAAATGCTGGATCGCTTGGCAGGTAAGCCTTACTTTTGTTTTTTGGACGGATATTCAGGTTACAATCAGATACCCATAGCTGCGGAGGATCAAGAGAAGACCACGTTCACATGCCCCTTCGGAACATTTGCGTTTCGGCGTATGTCTTTTGGGCTGTGCAACGCGCCAGGTACGTTCCAACGCCTCGTCATGAGCATTTTCTCTGATATGATTGGTATATGTATAGAAGTGTTCATGGATGACTTCACTGTATATGGGAGTACCTTTGATGCATGCTTAACACATCTAGATAAAGTCTTAGCACGCTGCATCTCTAAGAACTTAGTGCTAAACTACGAGAAGTGTCATTTCATGGTTACGCACGGAGTAGTATTGGGTCATATCATTTCAGAGGAGGGTATTAAGGTAGACAAAGCTAAGATAGATATTATTTCTAATCTGCCTTATGCCACCAACGTGCGCGACGTGAAATCGTTCTTAGGGCATGCTGGGTTTTACAGGCGTTTTATTAAGGATTTCTCTAAGATTTGCATACCCCTGTTTAACCTGTTGCAAAAAGACGTGTGCTTCGATTTTACTGATGAGTGCAGGGCGGCGTTCGATAAGCTGAAAGCAGCGCTGACCAGTGCGCCAGTGATGCGCGCGCCAGACTGGAACCTGCCATTTGAGCTTATGTGTGACGCAAGTGACTACGCAGTAGGAGCAGTCTTGGGGCAGCGCGAGGAAAAGAAGCCGCATGCCATCTACTATGCATCGCGCACACTAGACTCCGCGCAGAAGAACTACACCACCACGGAGAAGGAGCTTCTGGCAATTGTATTTGCGCTGGAGAAGTTCCGAGCATATGTTCTAGGCGCCAGAGTCATCATCTACACGGACCACGCAGCTATCCGCTACCTCATATCCAAGAAAGAGACCAAGCCGCGCCTGATGCGCTGGGTACTTTTGCTTCAAGAATTCGATTTAGAGATCAAAGATAAGAAGGGCACAGAAAATACCGTCGCTGATCACCTGAGCAGGATCATAAAGGATGAGGAGCCAGGGCAGATCAAGGAGACATTCCCTGACGAGCATCTGATGGCGCTAACAGGTAAGGTACCATGGTATGCGCATATCGCAAATTACCTGGTCACAGGTTCGTTCCCTCCTCATTTCAATAAAACTCAGTGCATGCGATTGAAACATGAGTCCAAGCATTATCTTTGGGATGATCCTTACATGCTTAGAATAGGTCCAGATCGGATATTAAGACGTTGCGTGCCTGACCATGAGATTGACTCTGTATTGATGTTTTGTCATGCGCACGCCTGTGGAGGACATTTCGGTCCCAAGCGCACGAGCAGGAAGATCTTGGACTGTGGATTCTACTGGCCGCACCTATTCAGAGATGCCTATGACCACTGCAGGAAGTGTGACAGGTGCCAGCGCACTGGAGGAATCTCCGCGCGCAACGAGATGCCGCAGACCCCGATTTTGGTGGATGAAGTGTTCGATGTTTGAGGAATCGACTTCATGGGTCCATTTCCCCCATCTGCCGGCTACGAGTACATACTGGTGGCCGTGGATTACGTATCCAAATGGGTCGAAGCTAAAGCCACGCGCAAGGATGATGGTAAGACTGTCGCTAATTTTCTCAGAACTAACATATTTTGCAGGTACGGAGTGCCTAAGGCAGTTATCAGCGACCAGGGGACGCACTTCTGCAACAGGGTTGTGGCGCAAGTCTTCAAGCACTATGGGGTGCGCCACAAGACGTCCACCGCTTACCATCCGCAGACGAATGGACAGGCCGAAGTTTCTAACAGAGAGATCAAGCGCATCTTGGAAAAGACTGTGAGGCCGTCACGAAAGGATTGGAGCCAGCGCCTGGATGATGCGCTATGGGCATACCGCACTGCACACAAGACACCCATTGGAACCTCACCATTCCGGCTGGTCTATGGGAAGGCATGCCACCTGCCAGTGGAGCTCGAGCACAAGGCATATTGGGCCTTACGTATTTGCAACTTGAACTTGGAGGAGGCAGGACAAGAACGCGCATTTGAGCTGAGCGAACTAGAAGAGCTGCGCCTGGACGCCTATGAGGGACTGCGCGATTACAAAGCGCGCACCAAGGCGTTTCATGACAAGCACATCCTCCGGCGCACATTTGAACCAGGCGATCAGGTATTATTATTTTCATCACGCCTGAAGCTCATGCCTGGGAAGCTGCGCAGTAAGTGGACGGGACCATACACCGTCACCAAGGTTTTCCCCTACGGCACAATTGAATTGGAAGACGGGCACCAGCATCGTTTTCAGGTTAACGGGCAGAGAGTCAAACGGTACTTGGGCGAACCTTGGGATGGCGCAGCACGCAACATTGACTTGGCCGAGCCAGCGATAGTAGACGAGCAAGCTGTTGCGCCAGACGCACCACCAGATGCTTCAGAGGGAGAACTAGCACCCATCGCCTATATCTCCTCTTCCTCTGCATCTGCCCTCCTTACGAATAATGTATCACATGCTGACCTTCCCTTTTATCCTTTGTGCAGGACCACTGAGATCGTAACACAAGCACTGGCGCAGGGACACTCAGGAGCAAGAGTGGGGGAGGCTGCAGACGCACTACTTGGCACGTAACGAGGTACCGTCGAGCCAACGACGTTAAACAAAGGCACTTGTCGGGAGGTAACCCGACACATTTTATTTTGGCACATTTTATTCTGCTTGTTTTGTTTTTTTTTGCGTGTTTTTAGTTAGAATAGGGTTTGGTAGTATTTTGTAGTCACACAAGTGCGCAGGACCGTGCGCCTATCAATGCGCAGGTCAGTTGCGCTAGCCATAGGGGGTATATAAGGCCAGACTTAGAAAACTTCCCAGCACTCTTTCACTCGACCGTTACACACAAGCTCCCGCCCTCAGACCTCTGCCGTCGACCAGCGCCCATCCCACCGTCCGTCTAGAGAGATTCAAGAACCACACGACCACACAGCACCCAGGTAACCCCCGATCCCGCTTTGAGCCGCTTCTGTTAGGGTTTGCGCGGAGAAGACAGTTTTTAGGGTTTTGAAATCGCACCAGGCTAGAGTGCGCGGCTTGGAGTGCTGTTCTGTGCGTTGTGTAGGCAACCAGTAGGCGCTCGTTCGGTGCAAATTTCAGAGGATTCTGGGCAGTTTCGATTTTTAGGGTTTTGGGGAGCATTGACCGCGATTGACCGGAGCCAGCGCAAGATGAGACCCGCCGCAGACCAAGTGACCCCAGCGGCTTTCGCTAACAAGTACGCAGCATTCATTAGCCTGGACATGTACGGGACACCGTACATCTGTCGAGATTTCCTGCGCGAGGTAGGGTTAGAGGACCTCGTGGCGCAGAGGCTAGCGATTGCCGGTTGGGAGGCGCTAATGGACCTCCGCAGCGCATCAGACCAGGAGGATACGTGTGAGTTCCTGGCGTCTATGGAGGCAGGGGACAGGGAGATCAGATATAGACATAGGGGTGTCTGGTTCATAGCCTCGGAAAGGAGGCTGAGGCGCGCATTCGGGTGCGCCAAGGTGCGTGAGGAGGAGTTAGACACGCACAATAACCAGGAGGCTTGGAGGGACATGGCAACAGGGCCAGCATTCGCCGCGGGGCGCAGCAGGGGCCGAGAGCTGCGCGACCCGTGGCTGTTCTACTTGTGGCGCATCGTGGCCTACGCAATCATTGGCCGTTTCAACGGCGCTCCAAAGATCAGCCTCCTGGATATGGAGATTTTGACGGGGCTTTATTATGAGCGGAAGGTGCTGTTCATCCTGAACATGGTGCACCATTGGAGCCGAGTCAGCATGAGAGGGCCGCTGACGTGTGGAGGGCTTATCACGCACTTGCTGCGGAGCTTACATGGAGAGCCCGAGGTGCCAGAGCACACCTTGGTGCAGCCTATACCTCTGGACCGCGCCCACATGCTGCAAATCAGGGCGGTAGCCGTTCGGGACAATGGCACACTAGAGTGGTGCTACCATCTGCAGCCAGCCAGACCACCGCGGGCCAGAGTAGAGAGCAGTGCGCGGGCCAGGGCAGAGAGCAGTGCGCAGGGCGCAGCGGCAGGCGCAGCAGCAGCAGCCGCAGCAGCCGCCGCAGCAGACGAAGAGATGGAGGAGGCCCTAGAACCAGAGGTGCCTCTAGTCAGGCGCCCAAGGACTCGGGCGCAGACTGGAGCACAACAGAGGGCCCGTGCACCACAGGGGGAGCCAGTAACCATTTCCATAGAGGACTCTCCCCCGCGTGCACCTGCCAAGCGCCCAAGGACTGAGACTGAGGCGGCGCCTGAGGAAGCCACTGCCGAGCAGCGCATGTTGTTCAACGTTATGCGCGTGCTCGAATACTTAGCGCCAGAGGGGGCGGATTTAAGTATGAGTCCACCATCCGGGTGGAAATTTGGAGATGCAATTCCCCCTCTCCTCAGCCTGCACCATCCACCTCCTACCCGAACCCCAGAAACTTCAGCAGCTCCAGCTCCAGCACCCTCTCCAGCTCCAACACCAGCCCCAGCCCCAGCAGAGCCCGCACCAGAACCAGCAGCCCCAGCAGCAGAGCCCACCCCTGCACCAGCACCGATACCATCACCAGTAGCTTCCCCTGCCCGGCCTTCTATTCCGGAGTCCCCCATTAACTTTCCCAGCGTAGACTCCGATTCCGTATGGGAGTCCCTTTCCGAGGACGAGCAACCTGACCCCCTCACCATTGTGCCACCATCCTCCAGCACCGACTCCATGACAGATTCTTCAGAGGATGACGCGCATGGGTCAGCAGCAGCGTCTAGCTCGGAGGACTTCTAAGGCCATGGGCAGGCGCAGTAATTTTCTTTAGGGTGTTGTCTTTTATTTTGCTGCGTCTAGTGTTATGTGTGCTGAATATTTGTGCCCGGCATTCTGTGACTCCCTTGCTATATTTTGTGTGACTATTGGTGTTCACTCGTATGTTCTTTATTTTCGTTGCATTGCATGCATGTGCGCAGCCTCCGTGCGCTTGAGCTTGAGTCGTGGGGACACGCCTCTGTTCAAGTGTGGGGGGGGGGGGGGGGGCGTTACTCTTACATCTTATGTTTTGAGCATTTTTAGTATAACTTAGTTTAAGTTGAAGAAAACTAGTAGCAGTAGTGCGCTAAGGTGCAGGATGCGCTTGCGCTCCAGCTTGTATTGCGCTATCCGTATTGTGTGCACTGCTATCTACTGTTTTAGCATAATTTTTTTGTTTTTTCTGCTCCTGTTAGTTGGGATATACAGGGGATGTGGAGTTGATAGAAATGCTCCAGAGAGGCGGTTAGTCGCTTCTGCTTCGAAGGCGAGGTATATGGTCGAGTGCGCTAGTGGAGGCCGGTGCTTCGCAACCTTCGGAACAACAGAGCGCGCTCAGTCACGCGGATGCAAAAGGCAAAATACCCAAGGCGTGGCGAGGTGGGAAAACAGACCACCTTCTCTCTGGATATCAAGCTAAGGAAAGCGGGCGCGGATGTAAACGCGTGCGCTGACCGGCGCAGACAAACCAAGGAGGGAGAGCGGAACGAGTTCCATAGCTGCTATCCGAAGGCTGAGATTGGAACTGTTCTGGGAATAAAAAAAAATAAAAATAAAAATAAAAAAAATTGGAAAGGAAGCTGTACAAAAGAAAAATACCAGCAGAAGCAGATGATTTGCGTTACAAAGAATCAGCATGCGCACTACTTAGTACCTGCGTGCGCAAGACCACAAGGATATCATCAAAGGCTCAGGTTCCCAGGAAGTGTGCGAACGAATCACGCACTGGAAGAAGCTCGCGCAAGAAACCATATACCTATCTTCGGAGCGGGAGCTGACAACCAGGAGCCTAAGAAGAGCTATCTCCCAGTCATCCAAAGACCTTCATCCCGGCTGAGAGGTAATGAAATTTCGGATTATTATATTAGAACTATTGAGTGCAGTTGTGCGCAGGTGATAGAGCAGCACGAGTTGAAGCAGCTGTGCATCTTGCGCTAGAATGCAAGGCTGTGCGCTAGTCTCCAGAAAAGGTAATTGTATCCGCGTTTCAGTACTTGTTCGGGACGAACAAGGGGCAAGTGTGGGGGGTTTGATAGAGCCTAGTTATACACGTTATTTAGATCATAAACCCATGCTTGTTTGCAATATTTTATGGGCAAGATTACTCGTTTCCACTATTTTTGTATATCAGGTCAGAACGAGTCCTTAAGTCGGATACGCGCTAACAGGCAGCGTTCTAGGAGTGAAAGATCAGCCTGTGGAGCTAGCGGCGCAAGCAAAAGAAGAAATGGCGAAGGACAGCAGAGGTGCGCTACCCGATTGCGCCAATCAATGCTGTGCGCCAGGCGCAAAGTCCCAGTGACCAGACTTGGAAGTTGCCAAAAGATGAACTTCCTGGGGCACTATTTAAACAAAGAAAGTCTAGGGTTTCAGGAGGCGGAACACCATCACTCAGTGACATTCCAGAGGCACTGCGCGGCAGAACTGAAAAACACACGGACCTGTCAAGGAGAGTTGCGCCAGCCGACTGCGCCAGCCAAGAGAAGACACTGCACGCACTATTTGCTACCGTTTTCTATGATACAGTAGTTGTTATTTACTATTTTATGATGTTTACCACTAGCATGTCTAGCTAAACACTTAGTGTTGGTCGGGCATGAATCTATGATGTATTACCTTTGAGACTTGAGCTTAATGCATAGTTTATTTACTTGTATTAATTCTGTGCGCGCCGAGACGGTTAGTTGCATGAGTAGGGGAAGCCTTGAACCGCAAACTTACTTGTGTTGCTTGCTTGTCACCTGTTAAACTAGTTGCATGCGTAGGGGAAGCCTTGAACCGCAAACTTACCGTGACAATTAGGAGTAACGAGTTAGGGTAGGCAGCTGCTACTGTGACAGGATTCGCAGCTGTTTAGTCTAGTTCTAAGGATTAATAGCACATGAACTTTGAACGGAACATGCGCTCGTGTTAGGAAGCCTTTACCGGACACTAACCCAAGTAAAGCATAAACTATAGATGTTTTAGAGTCGATGATAAGGAATGCATTCATAGAGGATTGTCTGCCCAATACTTCTCATAAGTATAGTACTTCATCTCTACTGCTTGCGCACGTCTAGTGCAATTCCCTGAGTTACGATATTCGCTGTTACTCGCGCATCGCGCAAAACCCCCAATCACTCACGCAACCCCCGTTTTCTTAAGTGTAGGTTACTGGCTGAGACTCACTGCTTGCTCCCTGTGGAGATCGACCCTTACTTAACCGCTGTACTAGTGGGAGAGGAAGGAATTATATTTGACGCGCACAACGACGCGCGATCAAAGGCCTTTCTCAGGGCCATTGACGAGAAGACATGGAGAGCTGTTGTGATTCAGTGGTCTCCCCCAATCACCATAGATGACCAAGGAGTGACAAGAATAAAACCTGAAGAGCAGTGGACTGTTGAAGAAGGTGCTGCAGCAACTGGTAATTCAAAGGCTTTGAATGCAATTTTTGCTGCAGTTGATGCTAATAACTTCAGGTTGATCTCAAACTGTGACATGGCCAAGCAAGCATGGGAGATTCTGCAAACTGCCCATGAGGGAACTGATAGAGTGAAGCTGTCAAGACTCCAGATAATTGCCACACAATTTGAGAATCTGAGGATGCTGGATGAAGAAACAGTCACTGAGTTTAATGCTAAACTCTGTGATCTTGCAAATGAAGCTCATGCCCTTGGTGAGCCCATCCCAGAAGAAAAGCTTATCAGAAAGGTGCTCAGATCGCTGCCTACAAAATTTGACATGAAAGTGACAGCCATTGAAGAAGCACAAAATGTCAGATTCATGAGGTTGGAAGAGCTGATGGGGTCTCTCAAACAATTTGAGATGAAACTGGTCAAAGGAGACACCACCTCCCAGGATAAGAATGTTGGGTTGAAGGCAGAAGCGGAAAGCAAGCAGACAGATCCAGATGATCAGATAAACATGCTGGTTAAGAACCTCGGAAAGCTCCTGAAAAACATGGAATCCAGAACTGAGAAAAGATCTTCTTCGCGAAAACAATTCAGGAGGGGCGGTGAAAACAAAAGGAAAGGTAAGGAACCAGCTCAGAGTGAAGAAGAAAAGAACGAAGTGAAGAAAGGAGTCCAATGCTGGAATTGTGCAGGCTACGGCCATCGACAGATCAACTGCACCAGCAAACGGATGAAGAAGAAAGCCCTTTCTGCCAGTGAAAGTGAAGATCTGAGTGAAGATGAATGCAACATGGCCAGATACAGGTCAGCAAGAAGAGGCACAAAAACACAAAAAGGAGTGAACCAGGACTTGCTGCAGCAATGTCTATTTCACCGTAACAAGAGAGCTTTGAAGTTTAAGAAATGTTACAGCTGTGGTCGCAGAGGACATATTCAAAGAAACTGCTCCTCAGCTCATGCCAGAATTACATCGCCCAGGAAATCTGCCAAGCAGAAACATGCGCAGACTCAGCTCCTCGCCCTAGTCAGCACAGCTAGCACCTCAGACAAGATAAGCTGGTACTTTGACAGTGGCTGTTCAGGCCATATGACAGGAGAAAGATCCTTTCTGAAGAATATTACTCCCTGTCTGGAACAAAATGTGAAGTTTGGTAATGGTCTGAAAGGAAGGGTGCTGGGAAGAGGAACTTTGGCTGTAGAAGGAATGCCAAATCTGAGCAATGTTCTTCTGGTGAAAGGATTAAAGGCTAATCTTATCAGCATCAGCCAGTTGTGTGATGGAACTAAACAAGTTAAGTTTACAAGAGACTCATGCCAAGTTCTCGATAAATCTGGAAAGTGCATAATGGAAGGAGCCAGATCCAAGAGCAATTGCTACCTTCTCAATGTGAGTTCAAACTCACGGATTCAGAAATGTATGCTGACAAAGGCCGAGGAAATGACCTTATGGCACAAAAGGATGGGACATGTTAACCTGAGAACTCTAAAGAGAATTGCCACAGAAGGGCTGGTCAGAGGAATTCCACTGCTGAAAGGAGAGACAGACTCCATCTGTGGAGACTGTCAGATTGGGAAACAAAAGAGGGCTTCACATCCTCGAGTCAAAGATATTGGTACCATCAGGCCTCTTCAGCTGATCCATATGGATCTGATGGGACCAATGGAAGTGGAGAGCCTAGGCAAGAAAAGGTATGCATTTGTCTGTGTTGATGACTATTCTAGATTCACTTGGATTGAATTTATCAGAGAAAAATCAGACACTGTGAGTGTCATTGTGTCTCTGGTGTCTCGGCTAGAGCAAGAAAAGAATCTTAGAATCAGCAGCATTCGCAGTGATCATGGCAGAGAATTTGAAAACAAAGACATGGATGAGTTCTGTCAACAAAGGGGTATAACACATCAGTTCTCGTCTCCTATTACTCCTCAGCAAAATGGTGTGGTGGAACGGAAGAACCGAACAATTCAAGAAATGGCCAGGGTAATGATCCATGCTAAGAGGATTCCTCTGAAATTCTGGGCAGAGGCCATGAATACCGCCTGCTACATCATCAATAGAGTTACCTTGCGAAGAGGTACCATGCAGACCTACTATGAGCTCTGGAATCAGAAAAAGCCCACTGTTAAGTACTTTCACATCTTTGGAAGTGACTGCTTCATTCTGAGAGACCGGGAGTATCGAAAGAAACTCGATCCAAAGAGTGATCCTGGAATATTCTTGGGATATTCAACAAACAGCAGGGCATATCGTGTGTTCAACCAGCGAACAAAGACTGTCATGGAATCAATAAATGTGGTTGTCAAAGATGTAGATGAAGGACCTAACTCTGAGTCTGACACTGGTGAAGAAGACTCTGATCCTGAAGAAATGTCTGATAGACAGACCAGAAGTGAACAAGCTGCGGCTCCAGCAGATGCTACAGCAAGTGCTGAAGCAGAGATTCCAGATGACCAAGCAGAGAGTCTGTCTGAGGATTTTCACACTGAAGCTCCTGATCCACCTTCAAGGCAGCCCCCAAAGAAGATACAGAAGGATCATCCCTTGACAAATGTGATTGGGAATCCCTCAGATAGAAGAAGAACCAGAGGCCATGCCTACCTCAATACATGCTTCATGTCCAGTCTTGAACCAAAGAACTTCAAGGAGGCCATGAGTGATGAATTCTGGATTATGGCTATGCAAGAGGAGTTGGCAGAGTTTGAAAGGCACGATGTCTGGGATTTGGTAGACAGACCTAAAGGGGTAAACATCATCGGCACAAAATGGGTGTTCAAAAATAAAACTGACGAAAAGGGCAACATTACAAGAAATAAAGCCAGACTGGTTGCCCAGGGATATTCTCAGATTGAAGGTCTTGACTTTGAAGAAACATTCGCTCCAGTAGCTCGCCTGGAGGCCATCAGACTGCTTCTAGCAATGTCTTGCTGCCTGGGATTCAAATTATATCAAATGGATGTTAAAAGTGCGTTCTTGAACGGAGATCTCTCTGAAGAAGTCTATGTCTCTCAACCAAAAGGTTTTGAAGATCCTCATCATCCAGAACAGGTGTATAAATTGAAGAAAGCTTTATATGGACTGAAACAGGCTCCTCGGGCTTGGTATGAGCGATTGACAATCTTCCTGGAAAATCATGGCTACAACCGAGGGGGAGCTGACAAAACCTTGTTTGTCAAAAGAACTCGGTCTGATGTGATCATTGCTCAAATATATGTGGATGACATTGTCTTTGGATCAAAGTCCCAGCACCTGGTGAAGCAGTTTGTGCAACACATGCAGCAAGAATTTCAGATGAGCATGGTAGGAGAACTTTCCTATTTTCTTGGTTTGGAGATTACTCAGAAAATGGACGGGATCTTTATTGCTCAAAGCAAATACAGCAAGGCCCTTGTGAAGAAATTTCAGCTCGACTCAGCCAGTCACAAGCGTACTCCTGCTGCTACTCATGTGAAAGCCATTAAAGATGAGCAAGGTTTGGAAGTAAGTCAAACTGTCTACAGAAGCATGATTGGGAGCCTTCTTTACCTGACTGCCAGCCGTCCTGACATTTCCTATGCAGTAGGAGTCTGTGCCAGATTCCAAGCCAGTCCAAGAGACAGCCATATGCAGTTGGTCAAGCGCATTATTCGGTATGTCGGGGGAACTGTGGGCTATGGCCTATGGTATACTAAAGACACAAAGGCTAATCTGGTTGGATTCAGTGATGCAGACTGGGCAGGGTGCTCAGAAGACAGGAAGAGCACCTCGGGAGGATGTTTCTTCTTGGGGAATAACCTGGTCTCTTGGTTCAGCAGAAAACAGAATAGCATTTCTCTATCCACTGCCGAGGCTGAGTACATTGCTGCTGGGAGCTGCTGTGCACAAATGTTGTGGATGAAGCAAATGCTGAGTGAGTATGGGGTTGCTCAAGATGCCATGACTCTCTACTGTGACAATATGAGTGCCATCAGCATATCCAAGAACCCTGTCCAGCACAGTAGAACCAAGCACATTGACATCCGTCATCACTTCATCCGTGACCTTGTTGAACAGAAAGTCATCTCGCTCCAGCATGTTGTGTCTGCCAAACAACTTGCTGATATCTTCACCAAAGCTCTGGATGCAGTTCGGTTTGAAGACCTGAGAGCCTCTCTCGGGCTCTGTGTATTGCCGTCATAAGTGCTCCCGGCAGAGACACCCCCTCGTCATTTTGTTCCAAAAAGGGGGAGAAGAAAGAGCAGGCTGAGAAGTGGAGTTATGAAGTGGTTTTGTCAAAATGCCAAGGGGGAGATTGATAATGCAAGTGTGGCAGTTTTGCCAAAACCAACATATGTCATTTGTGAACAAGGAGCTGCTGCAGCTCAAGCAATCAAGCAGAACAGCTAGCAACAGATACAGCAGGGGTGCTGCAGCAGGTGCTGGTTCAAATGCTGGTTCATCTGTCCGAGTAACAGTTTGTGCTGGGTGCGTCTTGAAGGTATGGCAGTTTGTGTTCTTGCTCTTAGGAGGTTTTCTAATGCTGCTAAGCATTTTTCCAGCACGGTTCACTTGTCCGAAAAGCAGATTGCATTGAAGATATTAATCAAATCTAATCTCCTAGATTTTAGGAGATAATTGATCTTGTGGGATTATGGCCTAAACCTGGAAATTGCTTAAAAGTGGTGAGGGTATTTAAGCAGAAGGTTCGAGGGCTGAAGAGGCTGATCGAAGCTGAGTGATACACGAGGGTAGACACGAAATTCAGAGAGAGGACTTTCTGGGTGTGCTACGGAAGTTGTTCTTCGATCAACACACACGGGCAGAGCGTTGAGCGCAGAGCTGTGGTGCGTATTGCAGAAGAGAGTCAGGTCTTGCAGAGACTGATTCGTGCTTTGATCTGGAAGCCAATTTAGAGCTGTGGAGCTTGTTGGTTGATCAAAGGCAGCCGCGGGAGAGCTGACGGGTGGAAGGCTCGGTCGAGGTTCGTGCGGAAGAACTCACTAGTGGCAGGTGGTCACTGAGTGAGGGGGAGTTACTCAGAGTGTGCAGCGCTCTTGGAGTGGTTCGATCGGCTCGGCAGGAGGCCTTGGAGCGACGCGGACAGAGTGCTTCAGCTGGTGTTACAGCTGTTGCTGCAGCAACCCTGCTGAGTAGTGTAGGCTAGAATAGGCTGAGTTCTTGAAGAGGATTGTAGCTATTCTAGACTGACATATTGTAGAGGGTGTGCTGGCACAAATCAGAGCTTGTTCTGATTGTGTTGAGTAGTCCACACGGGGTTAAAGTAGCATAGGTTGCGTGCGTTGTAACCTAGTGTGATCTGAACCTTTGGTTGAGTGGATTGAGGACTGGAGAATAGTCCTCCCCAGACGTAGGCAGATTGGCCGAACTGGGTGAACAAATCTGTGTCCTATTCATTGTCTGCTGTGCATACATTTAAGTGAACAAGAGTGTGCTGCAGCAACTGCTAGTTCACAAATCTGCATAAGTAGAGACACTTGAAATTTCACGTTTAATGTGTGCACTGTGGCGTCCTCATGAGGATGCTGCATCCCCTTAAAAATGTTAAAGTGAATCTCCTCGCCATCTACCTCCATTGAGAGCGTGCCTTTCCATACATCTATCTTTGTGCGCGCTGTCATCAGAAATGGTCTGGCCAGTAGGATTTGCGCGCTTCCCTTGCTCGGCTCACCCTCCATTTCCAAGACGTAGAAATCTGCTTGGAACACCAGCTCTCCTACTCGGACAAGAACGTCTTCTATCATGCCCGTTGGTTGTTTGCACGACCGATCTGCTAATTGGATGGTGAGACCTGCAGGCTTTAGTGGACCAGGCTGCAATGACACATACAAGGAGTAAGGAAGCACATTTATAGATGCACCGAGATCAATCATGCAGTTGCTTACCATGGTCTTACCTAAGGTGCACGGTATGGTGAACGTACCTGGATCCCGGCATTTAGGTGGTACCTTGTGTTGCACAATTGCTGATGCATGTGCGTTAAGCATTACTTGTGCGCACTCGCCTTTCCTCCTCTTGTTTGTGCACAGCTCCTTCAAGAACTTGGCATATCTGGGAATGTGCCGAACTGCCTCAATCAGGGGAATGTTTATTTCCACCTTGCTGAATAACTCGTATAACTCCTTGTCCAGCGCCTCCTTCCTTGCTAAAGGTGCCTGCACAGGAAAAGGTGCAGGTGCATTAGTACTCTTTTCTCCTGATTGTATCATACCTGGCGCCACCCCCTGTTGGTTCGTAGCTGGCGCGGCTGGTTGCGCATCCGGCTGTTCTGGCTCTGGAGGTTGCGCAACTGGCTGCGCGGGCTCCCTTGCGGTTGGAGCTGTCCCCACTGTGCGCCCAGTTCTCAGCGTTACAGCGTTAACTCCTCCCTTAGGGTTTTGGATCACTTGCGAAGGCAAGTTGCCGTCGCTCTTTTACAGCTCATAGACCGTGGTAGCAATCTGCGACAACTGCTTCTCAATTGACTCGAACCTCTTGTCATATTTTTCATCGTTCTTGCGCACGGTGTCTGCCAACTGACCCACTATGTCTTCTAAGGAGCGCCGCGGTTGCTGGTTATTCTGTGCTGGTGCGTCATTGCGGCGGTGCGATGGGTTGTATGCTTGCTGCGCCTGCTGAGGTGCACGATATTCCGCTGGCTGCCTTTGGGGATTGCTGTCCTCCCTCCATCTGAATCCATTTGCGGCCAGTCCAAAACGCGGTTGATTCTGCCTCTGCGGTCCTCTATTGTCCCATCCTCCTAGAGCATTGACATCTCCTGATTCCTCGAAAACTGTGGGACATGCGTCGGTTTTGTGCTCAATGGACGTACAGAACTCACATACCTTCGGCGCAACTGGTTGCGCGCCTTGCGCACTCATCAGTTTCTGCAGCATGGCTTTCATTTCCTTAATTTCAGCGCTGGAATCCACCTGGTGCACGGCGCGCGCACGACTGTTCTCGAGCGTCAATTGATGCCTTACCTGTCCAGCAGAGTCCTCGATCATCTGCCATACATCCTCCGGGTACATGTTGCATATATCACCACCTGCGCATGCGTTCAGCAGTCTAAGTTCCATTGGTTGTAGCCCGTTTAGGAAATTCTCTATCAGCACATGTTGGGGCAGGCCGTGATTATAGCAGTTGGCCTCCAGCTCCCTGAAACGCTCATAGTACTCTGATAGTGACTCTCCTACGCCCTGTCTAGGTGCGGCCAATTCCCTCCTGAGTAGCGCAATCTTTGCTGCGGGGTAGAACTTATCCAAGAACTTCTTCTGGAGCTGCTCCCATGTGCGAATAGATCCTGCTGGTAAGCTCATCAGCCAATGCCTGGCTGCATCACACAATGAAAAAGGGAACGCCTTCAGCTTCAGCGCTTCTTCACTCTCCCCGTCGGCCTTCATGTTCTCGCAGATAACTAGGAATTCGCGCACATGCTTGACTGGGTTCTCGTTGTTCATCCCATGGAACTTCGGCATATGATGAATGAATGAGCTCCGTAGTTCAAAATGCCCATCGGGTGGAAGCACTATGCACCACGGTTGGTTGACTGTGATTGGAGCCGACATCTCGCGCACTGTTCTGCGTCGCACGATCTGTTGCGCGGGTTGCGCAATATATACTTCAGCGGCCATCCTAGCTTCAACTTCGCGCTGCACTTCCTGTCTGAACTGAGCTGCGCGGTTATCTGCCCTCGCATTGTTAGGTCCCTCTGGGGTTCTGTCCCCTAAGTTATCGCCAATGACACTGTTATTCTCCATGTCCTGTTCTAGACTTCAAGCAAACGGAATTAAAAGAAACTAGGTTGTTGCCCCTGTCTGTGCGCAACTATGATCTGCGCAGCGCAACTATTTTAATGTTAAACAGGCGGATGTTGATTGCGTACTGGCAGAAACACCAACGAAAATAAAAAGAAATAACTAGCTACTGTAAAAGAAAACTTGAACTAGTTAAGACTTATCTGTGTTGCGCCCCGGCAACGGCGCCAAAATTTGATCGCGCATCATTGTACGCGTCAAATTAATCCTTCCTTCTCCACTTAGTATAGCGGCTAAGTCAAGGTCGATCCCACAAGGAGCGTGCAGACTCGTCTTAGCTAGCAATCTACAACTTACGAAATTGGGGTTGTGAGTGATTGGGTTGCACAGGTGCGGTAATGAACAGTAGTGAAAGCAGAGTTGCACGATACGTGCGCAGGCAGTAGACTTTAAGTACTATGACTATGAAGAGTATCGGTACAGACAATCCTCTATGAATGTATCCCTTATCATCGACTCTAAACATCTATAGTGCTGTTCTATTAAGTTAGTGTCCGATCAAGGCTTCCTAACGTGCGCGCATGTTCCGATCAAAGTTCATGAGCTATTAATTCCTGAAACTAGTCTAAACAGCCACGAATCCTATCACAGTAGCAGCTGAGTATCCTAGTGTGTTACTCCTAGTTGTCACCGTCAAGCTATCAACTAGTTTAACATACAATAACTAGCAATTAGAATAAGATTGCGGTTCAAGGCTTCCCTTATTCGCACAATTAATTATCACCCATATGCATAGAATTAATATAAGTAGATGTACCAAGCATTAAGAACAAGTCTCAAAGGAAATACTTCATAGAATCATGCCCAACCGATACAAGGTGTTTAGCTAGACATGCTAGAAACAAACATCATAGCAATAATAAGTAAAACTAAAGCAGCAAGAGAAACGTAGCAGGTTGGCGCAATTGCGCGTTGCTGTTCTCGGCTGGCGCAGGTGGTTCACGCAGAGTCTGGCTGAGCTCGTGTGTTTTGCTGCTGAGCGTCCTTCTCTCTATCTGTTCTCTCCCTTTTTGTAACCCTAGCTTCCCTCTTCTTATATAGTGGTCTTGAAGCCCAAGGAATGCTTAGATTTGGCCCGAGAGACTTTTAGCAACTTCCCAAATCTAGGAGATCAATATTTAGAAACTCTGCCCTTCTGCGCACGCGGATTGCGCTACTCGCTTTGCGCAGTCGGTTTGCTCACTGTAGTCCGAAACAGCTATCTCCTTTTGCGCTGCTAGCTCCGCAGATCATGCATTGCGCTCTAAAAAACGTCCGTTAGCACACATCTGACTTATGCTCCTGTTTTATCCTGTAATACAAAAATACCGAAAACCAGTAATCTTGTACACAAAATAATGCAAACAAGCACAGTGTTGAGATCTAAATAGCGCATATAACTAGGCTCTATCAGTCCTGCACAGCCCACATATAAGAATACTGGCAAGGACCTCTAGGTCGACACTAGCTGGCCCCCTTGACTCATTGCTTATCCTCAGATATTCATTTATTTTCTCCGGAGTGTTCACAACTAGCTTCCCTCTTACCCAGCTTCTCCCATAATGGACACCCTTCTTGACTGCAAACTCATCCTCCATATTTGCTACAAACTCCCTAACCAATGAAATACTAAACTTCTTAGGAATGGTTAGAGTTTTTAGAAGATTTACCTCAGTTAAAGCTGGATGATTGCAGCAGATTTGTATCTTCCAGGAACCATCCTCTTCTCAGTTTCAACGATCTTCCTTTCCACAGTTCCCCATGAGTCTGATGCAGACATGCTCATGAACCAGATGCATCTTACGGTGACTCCTTCTTTGATCTCTGGCAAAGAGGGCTGCATCTCAGATGGCCTAAGTGATGGTTCTCCACTGTGAGTACCTTCAGTGTCACCAAAATCCTCTTCTTCTTCACTACTTGAGTTTGGAATGATGATGGGGGACTTCCCTTTGTCCGCTGGTCGTGGAGGAGTTGCTTCAGCAATTTTTTGTTCAGTCTGCTCCTCTGTCCAAGACTCCTCGGAGTCTTCATCTGAGCTAGAGGTTGTGGCTACAGCTCTGCTGGCCTCTTCTATTTCTTAGGTTGCTGCAGCAACCTCTGTAGCTTGTACACCACTAGGGGAGTCCTCTTCTATTTTAATGGCTACCTCTTCTTCAACTGTTGTTGCAGCGGCCACTGGTACTCCATCTCGCACAAGCCTCTTCTTGTTTAAGGGTTCCCCTGATGATGTAGATCTTTGTGGTGAGGGTTGAAACGCTGGTTCCCAGATCACCATATCAAGACACGGTTCTCCAGTTCTACCAATGGCTTGACAGGCAGTTGCCAAGCTTTCCTTCAACCCACGGGTGCGTACCATTGTCAGTTTTGTGCTGTGATTAGAGATGGCTGGAATTCTTCAGGATAAAATCGTCGAATGTTGCTCACCAATTGTGCCCTAGAAAAAATTAATTTACCCGCTTTTTGTTCTCAATAGCTGCACGTGCCTTGCACGTGTCCCTTCTTTCTTTAGCAACCGAATATTCTTATACAAGCTCCTTTTCCGTGCCATGTTGCTATAGCAACTTGAGCTTGTACCACTTAGTGATTTGAACCATCCACTTCATCAGGCAGTTTCTCGTGAACTCCAGATGGTTGTTTCCTCACCCATACTTGAGTTGGTTTGCATCTACACTGCTTCTGACTATTGTTGTGTTCAAACATACTTTCTCTTCTCCTCACATATTCAGGTTCCCTCACCTGTTTTTCCCAAGAGCCTTTTGTAGTCATCCTTCTATAGTGGGTTGATTTATCAGTGCTTCTGACCATCTGAAAATCGATAGTCCCTCACCGGTCTTACAGAACTGAAGGACATATGACTGTGTGGTTTGGTCTTTGATTTCTCCCTCCGATTTCAGATTCTAGTTCATTTTTGAGGTCTCCAATACTTCTTCAAAATTGGACATCTATTCTGAACATGACCCTCTTGACCACAGAAATAGCATTTGCACCTTCTTCTGCTGAGTTTTCTTTCTGCTACAGGAGATTAATACAGTGGTTGATGTAGCAACCCCTTGTTCAGGTTTCTGAACTTTTCTTTCACCATTGGTCTTTCTGTTTCCAGATCCCTGATGTTCTGCTTCAGTAGCTTTGACAAAGACAGTTATTCCAGTACTTCCTTCACCAGTGTATCCAAGATCCAACCTTTCTCCTACATATCTCTGATAGGAAAGAATTTCATCCAGTATATTGTTCTGAGCTTCAGGCATCTTTTCTGTTTGTTGAAGGATACTGGGACCACTCTTCTTAGTGGTGGGTTCTTCTTCCTTTGGCTGAGAGACTAGCTTAATGAGTGATGAAATTTTGTCAAGTAGCTCTTCACGCTCTTCTTCTAGATTGGTCACTCTGTCAGTCAATCCTCTGTTTATGTGTAAGGCTTCTTCACACTTCTGAAAGATGATTCCCAGATTCTCTACAAGGTTTTCTTCTGTGACTTCCTCATCATCAGTATCTGACACTTCAATCCCATAATTGAACTCTTTCTTTATTGAATTTTTAGAATTAGAATTGAAAACAGTAGATAACACAATATAATTATCCTCCTCACTTTCCTCAGAATCTCCATCACTCCACTTGGCTGTCAGAGAGTTGCTGCTCTTTTTCTCAGAATCCTTCATCTATTTGCTAGGGCAGTCGGCTTCTCGATGTCCATAATCTTCACTGTTCCAGCATTGGATACCTTTCTTTTTCTCTTTCTTCTCATCCTCATCCTGGGCTTGTTCTTTCCCCTTTCTCTGCTTTTCACCACTCTTATTGGTTTGTCTTCGAGGATTTGAGTTCTGGCTAGATCTTGATTACATGTTCTTCAAGAGTCTCCCAAAGTTTTTTACCAGCAGACCTACTTGATCATCAATTGAAGACTTCTTCTTTTCTGTATTAGCTTTTAGACCAACACTCTTGCTTTTTTCTGGTGTATCATCCTTGGTCAGCTTCATCTCAAACTGTTTGAGGGATCCTATCAGTTCCTCCAGCCGCATATGCTTGACATTCTAAGCTTCTTCAATGGCTGTTACCTTCATGTCAAATCTGGTGGGTAATGATTAGAGAACTTTCCTTATCAGCTTCTCTTCAGGAATTGGTTCTCTGAGGGCATGAGCTTCATTTGATAGATCCCACAGCTTAGCATTGAACTCCATGATGGACTTCTCTTCTTGCATCTTTAAGCTCTCAAACTGAGAAGTAATGATCTACATTCTTGATGTCTTTACTTTATCAGTTCCTTCATGAGCTATCTGGAGAATCTCCCAAGCTCGTTTAGCAATGTCGCAGTTGGAAATCAACCTGAAGTTGTTAGCATCTACAACAACAAAAATATCAGTTCCTCTTCATCTATCCATTCCTCCTCTGGTTTCTTCCTGGTGACTCCCCTCCGATCAATTGTCAAGGGAGGGGACCATTCCGCCACAACAGCTCTCCAAGACTTCTCATCAATAGCTTTGAGGAATGCTTTCATTCTAGCCTTCCAATACCCATAGTTGCTTTCTTCCAACAGAGGTGGCCGGCTCGTACTCTGACCTTCCTACATTGTTTCTTTCTCTTCTCAGCTAGGCGCTCAGGATCTTTACTCTGTGTGTCGAGTTCGTGCTCTGTTAACAATTGAAATTTGCAGCGGCTATAGCAACCTCTTGTACAGTCGGATCTTGTGCAACAAGGTAAAACCAACGAACAGTGATTTGTTCACTCAGTTCGACCAATCTGCCTACGTCTGGAGAGGACTATACTCCATTCCTCAATCCACTAGTCTTCAAGGTGCTCCGTACAACATAGACTCGACTCTGCGACAATCTATGCTATCCGACCTTAACTAGTAGTTCGCACACAATCAGAACACCCTCTGATTTGTGTCTCACACACCTACACACTCAAATTAATTCAGAATAGCTACTCCTCTGATCTTACAGACTCAGCCTATTCTAATTAACACAATGTCTCGGTAGTTTTGCTATAGCACTCCCTTGTGCAACTAGCTTGTGCAGGTTCTGCCCGCGTCGCTCCAAAGCCTTCGGCCGAGCCGCTCGAACTCTATCAGGATCCTCACTCCTGGATGCTCCCCCTCACTCGGTGAAGGTCTGTCACTAGCAAGAACAGGCCTTCCACAGATTGTCCAAGTTCCTCCACTCGACAACTCTCCTGCAGCCTACCTTGATCAGCCAACAAGCAAGTCCTACTCTGAATTGGCCTTCTCCGATCAAGCACTGATCAGACTTACAAGTCTTCGATCAGCCTTTACTCCAACCACTGCGCTCTGCACTCACTCTCTGCTCAGGGTGGTGATCCAATTCTCCGCACGATTCTCTGATCTCTCTCTGCAATCACAAATGCTTGGGTTCTCTCTTCAATCGATTACCTGCTGCTCTTTCTGCCTCCTTTAAATAGGAACTTCGTGCTCCCTCGACACCAACTTTAGGAAGTTCCTAAAAGATCCCAACAAGATCATATCTCCTACTTTGTAGGAGATTTGATTTCCTAATTAAATCTTCAAGCTGTGGCACGGAAACTACACTGAGGATATTCTGAGAATACTTGGAAGCTTCCCGTTGCACAACTACTTCAAATCTGAACAGATTTCTCTTTGCGCCTAAACTGCTGCTCTGCTGCTACAGCTCCCTATTGTGGTAACTGCTTGTTCGCTAAGCTTGTGCACTCTGGCAGGTTTTGTCAATTGAATGTCATTTGTCTTGTTCTTTAAGTAACTCCAATAAATATGAATGTATATGTGTTGGAAAATTCTATCTTTATCAAAATAGAAACTTAACTTCTGGAAATTAGAAAATCTGGCTTGTTGATAACATCATCTAAGTGGAATATGCACTCTGTGTACAAATTACCTTCACTCGCAATGTGCAAATTAACTCTTTTCTCGCGGTATTAATGGCTTCTTTGCCCGCAGACTCTACTGATTTCTGGCTTCTAACATTGATTCAACCTTCTTAACCTTAGAATTTACTCTCAATGTAAACTAGAGAGTTGTAGATTTTCGAGTTAGCTCTCTAACGTAATATGGCTTGTTCATGTGCTTCCCACAAGCCTACGAAGTAAAAAAAGGTCGATCTATCATTTGTGAAGAAATCACCAATAAATGGTCTTTTTAGCAGGTTTCTCTCTTGAACTTCAAGTGCACCTGAGATAAAGAACTAAACCAAAACATGTGATGTTTGATGCACAAATGTATTAAAATGTAAGTTAAAATAATTAAATGACCATATAAATACGACCCATCATGCACATCTGGGGCTTTTGCAAAATTGTCTAATAGGGGCATCTCGTGCCCCTATACTTGGCCTAGTTGGAGAACCATGCAGTGGATGAGGGCACTTGGAAGGGTGCATACAACTTTACTCAGTGAGTTTTCAAAGTTCAACCTCGAGGTTGAGGTAATTACTCGGCGAGAGAGGGAATGTTATTGGTGCCAAGTTCACCCAAGCTCTACGGGCCGCACGACAGAGGAGTTGATCTATCGGATACTATTAGAAATTATTAGGGATATAATTGTACATTAAACCTGCATTTATTTTATACTTCCTTATATATATTGCAATCACTCATGATAATAAACAGAACAATTATCATCTTTCATATTTCCCTTCCAAAGTTTTTGGATGTCTTAGTTTCGCTAGTCAGAATCCACGTGCTTCAGATAAATTTGCTAAATTCAAGGCCTATTTAGGTTCTTGTTTTTATATGAAGGATTTTGGCACCCTAAAATACTTTCTCGGATTAGAAAATTGCTCACAACTCTTCTTGTTTATTTCTATCTCAGCGTAAGTACACTCTCGATATTTTGTCAGAGGCCAGTCTGTTAGCTGCCAAGCCTTCTCCTCTTCCTATGGAACAACATCATCAGCTTGTTACGTCCAAAAGTTTGGATTTTGATAATCCTGATAGATATCGTCTCTTGACTGGTCGTCTTATCTATCTTAATATCACTAGGCCGGAATTATCTTATTCAATGCATATATTAGCCCAGTTTATGCACGCTTCTAAGATTGATCATTGGCATGCTGCAATACGTGTTTTACACTATCTAAAAGATCATCCGGGACAAGGTTTGTTCCTTTCGTCACACAGTTCATTGCATTTACATGCTTATTGTGATTCTGATTGGGCATCATGTCCTTTGACTCGTCACTCCCTTACCGGATTCTTTATTACTCTTGGCAAATCTCCTATCTCTTGGAAGACGAAAAAACAACTCATTATTTCTCGATCCTCAGCTGAAGCGGAATATTGGGCTACGGCTGTGACATGTTGTGAGCTAATTTGGATCAAATCCTTATTGAGGTCATTAGGCATCGTGCATTCCAGTCCCATGCACTTATACTGTGATAATCAAGCAGCCATGCATATAGCTGCTAATCCCGTTTTTCACATGCACCAACTTGAGGGGGAGTATTAGAAATTATTAGGGATATAATTGTACATTAAACCTGTATTTATTTTATACTTCCTTATATATATTGTAATCACCCATGATAATAAACAGAACAATTATCATCTTTCATATTCCCTTCCAAAGTTTATCAGATACTCTTCAACGGAGTATGTAGTGTGACTGCAAGTTTGTTATCCATATGGGTTATTGGACTTACGTCAAGGCAATTTTCAGTTCAAAAATAAAATGGCACAAAAAAGTTGAAACCTGCGCATACTAACAATATGAAATCAAAGTGTTTGGCTTGTTGGTGATCAGGAAATGCACAAGACACACAAGCTTTTCATATTTGGTTTCTATCACTGAATCAAAGAAGGCTCAAAATATCTTCGTTATCAACATCAATTATAGGGTGTGGGACACCCGGTCCGACAAATTAATTATAAAAAATATATGTATTTCAAGACCTTCATTTTCTCAAGAGAGTAGCATGCCCATTAGACCATCTCTAACTTTACTAAACAATATTATTACACTAGACTAAAGCCCTGTTTTTTAGACCTTAAATTTTCAGCACTTAAGTTAAGTTCAGTTCAGTTCAGTTCAGTTAAGTTAAGTTAAATTCAGTTAAGTTAAGTTAAGTTAAATTAAGTTAAATTAAGTTAAGTTAAGTACTGAAAATTAGACCCACCACCATCACCCCAACCCTAACCACCCACCACCATATCACCACCTTAACACGCCACACCACCACTCTAACCACATCACCACCACCATCCCAACCCACCACAACCCCCACCACCACCAACACCCTCACCACCACAACCCTAACCCACCACCACCACCACCCCAACCACAGCACCATCACCTCAACCCACCACCCCAACCGCACCACCACCCCAACAACACCACCACCCCCACACCACCACCACCATCCCAACCCACCACCACCAACCCACCACCCCAACCACACCACCACCCCCATACCACCACCACCCCAACCCACCACCACCACCCAAACCACACCCACCACCACCCCAACCATACCACCACACCACCACCCCAACCCACAACCACATCACCACTACCACCCCAACCACCATATACTTGTTTAATTCCCAGATACTTAAGGTTAAAAATATGTTTGTAAAAGTACTTAAGTTAAGGTCAATTCAGTTAAGTTAAATTCAATTAAGTTAAGTTAAGTTAAGTATAAGTTCAGCTCTAAAGAACAGACCTTAAATAATAATTGTCTACTAAAAATATAAATTTTCACAAACCAGAACCAATCAACACTTATCCATTACTTTCCTTCCTCGACTTTAGATTTGAAAATCTCTCCGTTCCAACTTGATCCGGTGAAGAATTTGGTTAGACTTTGAGGCAATTCAACTTTTATTCAAGCCTGCACACCATCATATTTTTCGAGTTTAAGATTGGATTCGGATTCACTTAAGTAATCTAGTCAATAAGATAGGGTTAAGATTCAAATAAGAGACCATATCACTATTTCGCGTTGGGTCAAGGATAAGCCACACCCGTCCTAACCCGTGTCTCACTTAACACTATCTTGAACACTAAGATAAGTGAAACAAATTAAACAAACGCAGATAAATGGATGGTATGGGTTAAGAAACTATTTAAACTAACTAAAGGGATGAACACATTTAGTGACAAAGTCAATGAAATCATCAAATCCTGATAATGGTAAAGATGGAATCATAGACAGTAGATGCAACGGAACAAATAATCACACATCTTATATACACTAGTGATTTTGTGAGATAAATATTCTCTAGTTATGTAAAAACCTAATTTTTGTAAGTTGACCTTTTTTTAAACAAATGTTTCAAATTTGTTCTCTTTTCTCAATTTAGTTTCTAAAATGCCCATATTTTATCAAAGCGTTGTTAACAAATGCACATGTCTAACCATTGTTCCTATCAGAGCTTAAATGTTTGGGTCTTGTCTCGGATAACGCTTCTTCTCGGGTTATGCATGAGCACACTTGATGTATTCCCGAAAATTACTAAGGTACCCAATGACGCACCCGAGTTGGTTTTTGAGAGATACACATGAGGTCATATACTTTGTATGCTCGGGGTCCTTGATATGCCTTATTTATCATGGAGTGACATTTTACTATATTACCTTATGTTATTGGTTGACCTGAATGCCGTCATGGGTTACGATTGAAGCAATGCAGTTTTAGCATTCTTGTACTGACAGTTATGTAGTATTTGTGACTTGTGAGACTGGACACAAAAAATTTACCGAATGCACTACTATCCACCACTTGTGGGCTTGGGAGCGATATATATATATATATATATATATATATATGAGGCATCCTTCTAACACCACGGCAACCACTGGAATTTGATGTCCATCTAAAGTGGATGGCGTTCTATGGAATAAATAAGTAAACATCGAATTATGTAATTATTTATCTCCACTTACCTCACTCTCTAATAAATATTTATTTTGTATATTTTTTTTTTTTGTAGCAAATAGGATAGGCCACGGTCTTACACAAAATCACCTGCTTGAGTGTTGAGTTTTAATCGAGACCAGCCGGATCCATAGCACAAAAATGAAGTTGTCTTGACTCTCCATATGAACAATACATGCCCTCAATCCGCTTTACATGGAGGGCAGATATTTGGACAGCTGAGGTACCCGTCGAGAGTGCTTCGCCAATTTCGATATAGACATATCATACTCCAACTCCTCCATCGAGTTACCACTAACTTGATGGAATTCCAAGGGAAAAGACGCGAAAGAATTAATCAAAATGATTTGCAACAGTACGAATCCCTTTGAAACCTAAGTTAAGGGCTGCAAATCTCATTATAGGTGATCTTACTGATGATGATACATACGTTATCAGACTATTATACATGATCAAAATCAGTGACGCGTAGATTCATTTAGCCTCGAGTTTGATTTAACCATATCCCCCTAAACCAAAGACGGTTTGCAAAGAAACTAGCAAATCCTAAAAAAAGTTACGTGCCTTGACAAAATTCAAACCCTTTAACAAAGTCCAAAATTATTCCCACGGTACGAAGTGATCTTGAAGACTGCACAGCAACACCTCGAAGGTTGGAGTTCAGCATTAAAAAAAAGTGGTTTTAAAGGATTGATAGCTCTTCAATATTGAAATAACACAACCTAGTACCAACATTTGCTAATTGTTCCAAAAAACAACCATCTTGTAACAATAACAACTCTAAAACAGTAAAAAAGATCAAAACTATTTTCAATAAGATTGAAAGCTGGAAGCAACCATAACGTGGTGCTAAGCAGTATATATTAAGCTCCAAACAATTTACTTCTTCTTTGCAGCATCTCCAGCCTTGATCTGCAGTCAGTGCAGAATGAACAATTCAATACAACTAAAAAACACGAGAAGGTTTCGCTAAAATAAGTACGTTACGTAATGATATCTACCTTTTTCACACCACGGATCTTTCTGGCTCTGTTCTTTCTTTCTTTCATCTGTTTCCTAGACTTCTCAACCTTGGTGGCAAGTCCATTCTACAAATACAACAAACTTAATTTTAAATAAGCAAATTCATAAAATGATCAGTTGATAAAAGTGCCCAATGTATCTACTCATGCCTACATATACATGCTCTGTATAATTTTCACCAATACTTTCTCAAATGAGGAATTAGGTACCATTTTCAATGTTTAGAAAATTACATAAAACTTTGCAATGCAGATCATTCAAGAACATATCATCAAAATTTGAAACCGTGATACTACTGCTCTACATAATAAATATTTAGCATGCCATGTAACACTATTTGGCACACGCTGGAATGCCAATACTTGAAGTTTTATATAAAAGAGATCACATACCCTGATGAGCCTGTATTTTGGCTCAAACTTCTTAGCATTCTCAACAGAATCATAAATCAACCCAAATCCGGTAGATTTTCCGCCTCCAAAATGGGTCCTGAACTGAAACACAAAGATAGCATTTGGGTCCTTGACTGAGTACATGGAAGCAAGTTTCTCCTTAAGCTCTGCCTTCATGACAAAAACAAGGTAAAATTTATAATAATAAGATCAAATAGAGAGTGTCCCAACACACACATCTGTAACTGAAAGGCTAACATGTGGGTTATATATTATTAAAGTACATGCCTTGGAAACATTAGCTCTTCCTGGATGAAGAACATCAATCACCTGCATCAAGAGATTTCCAATAAATGGTTAACAATTAGGTGCTGGCATCTAGTTCATGAACGTTGGAGTGACAGTTCATTCAAACATCAATCTGGAAGAGGTCTCCTGAATATGTCTAGTAATAAAGTAGATAATCAATACTTGTATGTGGACGAAAATCAATTAAGACAAGCGTGATAAAGTCGACTACCCATGAGGCATTTTCTAAAACAAATGCAAGTATTTCATCCAAGGAAAAAATACTAAATCAATATGTTGGTAACTTAAAATAACTATGGCAGTTGCTTACTACAGTGCATATCGACCTATTCAGATATTCCAACATGAAACTGTTCTAGTCCAAAATCTTTTATTTTGCTTGACATTCACCAAAATCTCGATCAGTTGGAAAAAGGGGGAGGGATTTGAGAGAAACATACGAACTGCTTCCTGGAGAGAAGCCTGTTGGTCATGAACTTCCTGGTCCGAATAGTCAGTGCCTTGTCCGCCATGATCAGGGCCTCAAGAAGCGGGTCGGTAGAAGGCAGAGGCGAACTCGAAACCCTAATTCGTCTTATAGCCTCTTCACCGGTTATTGGGCTCCAGCATTTGGCCCAATTTCGTCAGGCCCATCAGATAACGGTTAGAATGTGTGCCTAAATCGAGTTTGGATTTTCAGTGGCTGTCGATCCCGGCGATTAAGTTGGTGCTTCAGGAACATCATTTCCCATCCGAAACACACCATCTATTCCTGCCTTGTTATGAAGAACACACTTCCAACCCTTGCCTGAATAAGCAGACTACATATGATTGAAGTGACAACAATGAGATAACAAATGAGCATGGATCAATAATACATAAGTACTTAATGCAACATTTATAACTATCATATTCATCACCATTACAATTCATAACTCATTCATCACCACACCCTCACCATCACCACTCATTCAACAACCACCCAAAACCACCAAATCACCGCACTCCCTAATTCATTCACATCACCACCCGCCACCCACTTCCCACCACCCTGTCATTCATCACCACTAACAATCATCCATTCACTATCATCCCTCATTCACCACCACTCGATAATCACCCCCGCAAACCAACCCCAACTATTTATTCACCATCCCTTTACTATCAAAATTCATTTACCACCACCTTTCAATACAACCCATTTCACACCACCTCACAACGCATATTAACCTGTTATAATAGTCAAGGTTGTGTTTTGGGAATCAAGTTAAAGTCAAACACAATTTATAGTTTTGGTAAGTCCAAGATCTATCAAATGAGCAAATGCGTGTATGTATTATGCAAGATAATACATTTTTTAGCTATTCTAATAAAAAAAGTTATAATTGTCGGTGGTATTCCAATAATATTTGTGTGCGAATATCGACAATATTTTTTAAATAAATAAAATAAAGAAACACAAAATTAAATGAAGTAAAGAAAACGAAACCATAGTAAGGAAATCTCTAGGCGAGTTTAGGCATGTTCGATGATTTCTTTAAAGCGTGATTGGCCACCCTTCGATGTTGGGATTCTTTGGTCAACCGCTTCTCAGAATACAATAACTTTGAACCAAGAACTAGCTCCGCGACCTAGTGTACCTTGCATTATCATCGGATAATACTATGAAGAATCTGAAACTCAAAATCACACTTGAAGCCGGCTTCAACCCTTCAAAGGAGGACAGTCGGAAGCCCTCTAAAGAATTTATGGTATGCACATTTCATTTAATGTGTCAAATGAAGAGAAAATCTTCTTTTTTTATGCTCAGCCGAGCTGTAACAGTCTAGGCGTTGCCTCACCGTTGATCTGGCATCGCCTGAGTGCTTTTAAAAATCATTAAACAGACTTAGGCATAGTCTCAACGTAGAGGTAGGCACTGCCTCAAACCAAATGTCACCTCATTTTGGGTCAAGCGTCGCCTCAGTGCTTGTAAATGCTCATAAAAGTCATTTCACAATTTGAGGTGTCGCCTCGCTGGTGAGCCAGACGACACACCAACCCACACGTCGCCTTAAATAGTTCCAAGCGACGTCTAGGTTCTTAAATGTTCTTAGAGACTTCTCAAGTGTTGTCTCACTTAATTCCCAATCCCAGGCAACACCTCAACCTTCATGCATTGCCTCTAAGTTGAAGCGTCATCATCCATTAGAGCTTCACCTCAACTCTGGCTTAAGAACAATCATTGATCAAATACTTGTCATTTCCAAATATCTCTTCATGATTATTTGGCTCACGTTGAGGTGTACTCCATCTCTATATTTTGAGGTGTACTCCATCTTAAATAATTGGCTCAGTTAAACATGAACTCCACCCTAGCATTATAACTCACAAAAATGGGGTCTCGCCACCATTTTCATTACACATTTTTCTAACAATCCCCCACGTGAAGAAAGTAAAAATCGATACTCGACACATGGTGATAGCTTCTACGGTCTATATTTACATAGGATAGGTGGGTTGTTACGCCTCTTAATCTTCCCTCGGAAAGATATAGTTTATTTACCGACTAGAAAATATACGCAATGTCCTTGAATTATTAGTCTTATATAGTAAATGAAACATATATTTTCCTTAAATATAACCCTGATACACAATCGGAGCTCGGTGATCAGCCGCGGACAGGCAGTGTCGCGGGCTGCGGGGCAGAGATAGAAGCTACCCAATAGTGACGGAGTGAGTCATTGATTGAAGAGGAGCTAAGGCTGAGTTTAAAGAACTCAGAGTGTCAGACTACTCGACGACACTCCAAGCTCTCCCGCCAAGTAGTCGGGCACTCCGAGTTCTTCAAACTCAGCCTAGCTCCCCTTCAATCAATGACTCACTCCGTCACTATTGGGTAGCTTCTATCTCTGCCCCGCAGCCCGCGACACTGCATGTCCGCGGCTGATCACCGAGCTCTGATTGTCCCTGCAACGAGCAGCACTCCAGTTGAACTCCGAAACAATCCTGAATCAAACTCCACGAGTTTTGATTCCTTCTGCACACCACACTAGTCTTCAACTTAATGCATAAACCCTGCTACAGTGGTTGATCTCTGTGTGTTCGCTCCGTGCTCTCTGTGTGTGCTCTCTGATCGTGTGTTGTATGTTGCGTCCCCCTTGTTGCTTCTCAGGTTGCCAGGCACGGAAACCTTATTGCCATCATTATCAGAATCTCCTCCTAGATTCTAGCAAGTTTGTTGAAGATCCCGTTGCCAAATTTGGACCTCTTGTCTCTTTATCTTTTTGACCACGTGCTGGTGATTGTTGATCTCTTAATGACGTCTGCATAACTATTTGAGTTTCCCCGATGCCAGCCGGACCATGCCGGAGCCTCACCGTGCAATGCCAGGTTGAACGGGCATTCTGCTCTAGCTCTGGATCATCACAGAGTGCTGAAGCAGACTCTATCTCTTTGTTGTTGTTGTTTTAATAGTTTTCAGATTGTGCTCCAACCACCAATCGTCAGGGAGTGCTTCAGTAGTCTCTTGATCAGTTGCCAAGGATGCCATATCCTCAACAATTTCTAGCCTTGACACCCCTTCCTGGTTCACCGAATTTTTTAGAGAATTAAATTCCTTAATTCTCCTTTGAATTCCCATCAGAACAGGGTCTAGTGGCAAAGCATATGTCAACCGTCTAGCTACTAAGGTCCGATTCCTGCTAGAGCTAGAGCAAGGGCTCTGGTGAGGGTTTCGGGGTAGAATACGTGATAAAAATTTTAAAACAAATTTTAGAAAAAATCTCCTTTGAAGCGACACACTTCTTTCTCACATAGGTGATTCGTTTAATATCAAGTAATCTTGCATTACTTGTTGGAATCACAACATCCGAGTTCTTAGAATCGTTAAAAGCCTCATGGTTAACCTAGTACTATAGTCACTATTTAAACAAGGAATGAGTAAGGAAGTTAAACCCCGAATAGTGCCCACACTTAGTCTTAGGAGTTAGATTGTTCCTTTGAACCCAGATCTTGTGATCTTCAGTCAACCTGGTTCAATTTTTCATCACCTTGACTTTAATTTTCCAAGGGCTTTAGTCCCAATCCTTTTGACATGTTCTCTACTTGGTCTCTGTTTAACCCTTTGGTTAACGGATCCGCAATGTTATCCTTGGACCTCACATAGTCAATATTAATGAATCATGTGGAGCGAAGTTGTCTAATGGTATTATGTCGTCGACTTACATGTCTTGATTTAGCATTATACAAAACACTATGTGCTCTACCAATTGCACATTGGTTATCACAATATATACATATCGGTGGAACAAGTTTTGTTCCCTTCAGAATATCCTAAACAAAACTCCTTAACCACTCAGCCTCTTCACCACATTTATGTAATGCAATGAACTCAGTTTCCATAGTGATCGAGTTATCAATGTTTGTATGGAGGATTTCCAAGACATCGTAGCACCACTCAATGTGAATATATATCCAATTGTGGCTTTGGAGTCTTCTATATCAGATATCCAACTCGCATCTAGTATAACGTAGACCATAGTTACGAGTAAATCATAGATACCGTAGCACTCTCACGATTGTGTCACAGTATTTTGTTCTTCGACTACTCGCATATCTAGCAAGTCTACTCACAGTGTAGGCAATATCAAGTCTAGTACAATTCATTAAGTACATTAGACTACCTATCACTCTCGCATACTCTTCTTGGGAGAGGCTTTTTTCCTTGTTCTTGGATAATCAATTGGAGTTCTAGACACACAAGGACTATCTCTTTGGACAAGATTTTCTCAATAGAGTGTGACCGACTTTGGACAAATCCTTTAGTCGTCCATGTAATCATCGGCCAGTCTCTCAAATCTTTCATATCAAACTTCAAGTTTAATAAACATTTTGTGGACTCTACTATGCGGTCATTGCTTCCTACAATGAGCATGTCATCAACGTACAAACACAGAATCACATAACTATGTTCAGTGTTCTTAATGTACACACATTTGTCACATTCGTTGATCTTGAAACTGTTTGACTACGAAATATATATGCACTGCTGGTGATAGGTTATAGCAGGTTGCTATAGCAACATCTAGTGTCACTTGCGGAAATTCTTTATTTAGGCCGAACTTGGAAAACTCAGAAACTTTGGTGACCCAGCTCGGCAACAACCTACGCCTGGGGAGGACTTGCTGGTGATGAGTTACAGCGTCTCCTGTAGCACTCTCTGTATCACTCGGCGGAATTAACTTTATCTGGCCGAACCTGAAAGACACTCAACAATTGTTAACCCGCCTACGTCTATGGAGCACACTATGATCCTCAAGGTTTCACTATATCTGTTAGAGTACAATGGATTCGAAAACTAAGCCACGCTCTAGTTTGACCACTACTTCTAACCTAGCTCCGCCTCAGCTCAATCTGATCATATAGATTAGCTCGCAGTCTGATCCCACAGACTCGCTTCGTACTACCTACACACTTCCAGTATAGAACAACTACAGACCTGACGCTAAGACTTAGCCTATCCAATTATAATGTGTAGTAGACGAAATGCTATAGCACAATCTGTACCAGAGTTGCTGTAACTCTAGTCAACAACTATTCAAGCGAACTCTATCAAACAGTCTGACTCAACCTGAATTCTTCAAACTCAGTCCTTGCTCCCCCTCGATCAATGACCATCTGTCAATATCAGATAGCTTGGATCAGCTCTCCAACCGCCTGCGACACTGCCTATCACACTGCCTGTCCGCAGCTGTTCTCCAAAGCAATTGATTAATCCTTCAATGAGCCGTGTTCCCGTTGAGTTTTGTGGATCACTACTAGATCAAACTCTGCGAGTTATGACCTCTTCTGCGCTCAACACAACTCTGTTACTTTAGCCTTCTGCTATTAACTTTCGTTGTGTGTTCTCTACTTCGATTCTCCTCTTCTCTGTCTCTAGCCCTTCTGCCTTTGCATTGCTTTATATGTTCATCAATGATCAGTGGCGAAAACCCTAGATGCCCTAGGATTCTTAGTGCATCACAATATCTTTTGGAATCTTTGCCAAGATTCTTGTAAAGTCGTTAGAGTTGTTAAGATTCCATTTCCTAAATTGGAATTTAGAAACCTTATCTTTTTGAATCTCTCCGACCAAGTGATGACGCCGCTACTCACTTGATGACGTTTGCAAAGCTTACTGAGTTCTCGCGACACCGCCAGCACTTCGCTAGACTTTCTCCGTGCAGCTTCAAGATGGTCGGTGATAGAGCCTATTTATACGCATTATTTAGATCATAACCCTATGCTTGTTCGCATTATTTTATGTACAAGATTACTGGTTTCCAGTGTTTTTATATTTCAGGGCAAAACGAGGGCCTAAGCCGGATACGCGCTAACAAGCAGCGTTTAGGACGCGCAGCACACAGCCTGCGGAGCTAGCGGCGCAAACAGAAGAAATGGCGAGACACAGCAGAGTTGCGCCGACCAATGCGCTAAGCAGTACGCCGTGCGCCAGGCGCAGAGTCCAGTATTTCCTAATCCCGACATGACCAGATTTGGAAGTTGCCAAGGATGGACCTCTCGAGCAGTATATAAAGGGGAGGAGGTCTAGGGTTTCAGAAGAACAATAAGAGGAAGAGACGATCATTATCAGAGACACACAGAGCGGCAAACTGGAAAACACACGGACTTGTTGAGAGGACTTGTGCCAGCCAACTGCGCCAGCCGAGAAACATTCTGCACGCACTGTTTGCTACTTGTTTCTCAGATACATTAGTTATTATTTACTATTCTATGATGTTTATCACTAGCATGTCTAGCTAAACGCTTAGTGTTGGTTGGGCATGAATCTATGATGTATTTCCTTTGAGACTTGAGCATAATGCATAGTTTGCTTACTTGTATTAAACTCTGTGCATACGGAGACAGCTAGTTGCATGAGTAGGGGAAGCCTTGAACCGCAATCTTACTCTTGTTGCTTGTTCGTCATATGTTAAACTAGTTGATAGCTTGACGGTGACAACTAGGAGTAACGAGCTAGGGTGATCAGTTGCTACCTTGAACGGATTCGTAGCTGTTTTAGTCTAGTTCTAGAGATTAATAGCACATGAACTTTGAACGGAACATGCGCACGTGTTAGGAAGCCTTGACCGGACACTAACCCAAGTGAAATCAAGCTATAGACATATTAGAGTCAGTGATAAGGAATGCACTCATAGAGGATTGTCTGCCCAATACTTCTCATAGTCATAGTACTTAATCTCTACTGCCTGCGCACGTCTAGTGCAAATTCCTGCGTTTTACAACTGCTCACTTGCGCACTGCGCAAACCCAATCACTCACCCCCCAATCTTCGTAAGTGTAGGTCACTGGCTAGAACCGAACTACTTGCTTCCTGTGGAGATCGACCCTTACTTAACCGCTGTACTGAGTGGAAGAGGAAGGATTATATTTGACCCGCACAACGACGCGCGATCAAATTTTGGCTCCGTTGTCGGGGAGCAACACAGCTAAGTTCTAGCTAGTTTACGTTTTTCCTTTTAGTAATTAGTTATTTCAGTTTGTTTTGTTTTCGTTGTTGTTTCTGACAGCGCGCAATCACCATTGGCCTGCGCAACCTTGAAACAGTTGCGCTGCGCAGATTCTAGTTGCGCACTGACAGACGCAGCAGCATTAGTTATCTTTTAACTTCATTTTTCTTTAAGATTCAGAACAGGTCATGGAGGATAACAGTGTCGTATGAGACAACTTAGGGGACAGAACCCCAGAGGAAGCAAGAGCACATAACCGCGCAGCCCTGTTCAGAGAGGAAGTGCAGCGCAAGGTTGAAGCAAGGAGGGCCGCTGAAGTGTATCATGTGCCACCCGTGCAACAGGCCGCGCGATGTAGAACAGTGCGCGAGATGTCAGCCCCTATCACTGTTAACCAGCCATGGTGCATCGTGCTTCAACCAGGCGGTCATTTTGAGCTAAGGAGCTCGCTCATCCATCACATGCCCAAGTTCCACGGGATGAACAATGAAAATCCAGTCAAGCATGTGCGAGAGTTCCTGGTTATATGCGAAAACATGAAAACCGAAGGGGAAAGCGATGAAGAGCTGAAGATGAAGGCATTCCCATTTTCACTGTGTGATACAGCCAGACATTGGTTGATGAACTTACCCGCAGGATCCATTCACACATGGGAGCAGCTGCAGAAGAAATTCCTGGACAAATTCTATCCCGCAGCAAAGATCGCGCTACTCAGAAGAGAACTGACCGCGCCAAGGCAGAGCGCAGGGGAGTCACTGTCAGAATATTACGAGCGTTTCAGGGAGCTAGAGGCCAACTGCTACAATCATGGCCTGCCCCAGAATGTGCTGATAGAGAACTTCCTGAATGGGCTGCTGCCCATGGAGCTGAGGCTATTGAACGCATGCGCAGGAGGCGACATTTGCAACATGTATCCAGAAGACGCGTGGCAGCTGATAGAAGACTCTGCTGGTCAGGTACGACATCAGCTAACACTTGAAAATAGTCGTACTCGTTCTGTGCATCAGGTAGAAACAAGCGCTGAGATCAAGGAAATGAAGGCCATGCTGCAGAAGTTGATGAGTGCGCAGAGCGCACAACCAGTTGCGCCAAAGGTATATGAATTTTGCAGATCCACCGAGCACAAGACTGATGAATGTCCCACGCTATTTGAGGAATCTGGAGATGTCAATGCTCTCGGAGGATGGGACAACAGAGGGCCACCGAGGCAGAATCAGCCGCGCTTTGGACTGGTAGCAAATGGATTCAGATGGAAGGAGGAGAACAATTTCCAGAGGCAGTCCACAGATCAGCGCGCGCCACAGCAGACGCAACAAGCTGTGCCTTACAATCCACCGCATCGCCGCACTGATGCACCAGCACATAACAACCAGCAACCGAGGCGATCCTTGGAAGATATCGTTGGGCAGCTAGCAGACACAGTGCGCAAAAATGACGAGAAATATGACAAGCGGTTTGAGTCCATTGAAAAGCAGCTATCACAGATTGCGACCACAGTATATGAGCTGAAAAAGAGCGATGGCAACCTGCCTTCGCAAGTGATTCAGAACCCCACAGGAGGAGTCAATGCAGTAACACTGAGGACTGGGCGCACAATAGGAACAGAGCAGACCGCGAAAGCGCCCTCGCCACCAGCTGCGCAAGTTCCAGAATCGACAGAGCAGAACGCGCAACCTGAAGTGCCAGCAGGGCGAAGCGCCAGGTATAACAGAATTAAAAGACAAGGGCACGAATCGTACTAATATACCTGCACCTTTCCCTGTGCAGGCACCCTTGGCTAGGAAGGAAGCGCAGGACAAAGAGCTCTACGAGTTATTCAGCTAGGTGGAAATCAACATTCCCCTTATCGAAGCAGTCCGACAGATTCCCAGGTACGCCAAGTTTTTGAAGGAGCTGTGTACGAACAAGCGACGGAAAGGCGAATGCGCACAGGTAATGTTAAATGCGCAGGCCTCGGCGATCGTGCAACATAAGGTACCACCTAAGTGCCGAGACCCAGGTACATTCACTATCCCATGCACTCTAGGTAAAACCACGGTGAGCAACTGCATGATTGATTTAGGCGCATCCATAAATTTGTTACCGTATTCTCTATATGCAACATTGCGCCTTGGACCACTAAAGCCTGCAGGTCTCACCATTCAGCTAGCGGATCGATCGTGCAAACAACTTGCAGGCATGATAGAGGATGTTCTCGTACGCGTAGGAGAGCTGGTGTTACCAGCAGATTTTTATGTGCTAGAAATGGAGGGCGAATCGAGCACCAGCAGTGCGCAGATCCTACTAGGCAGACCTTTCCTTTTGACCGCGCGCACGAAGATAGATGTGTGGAGAGGCACGCTCTCCATGGAAGTAGATGGCGAAGAGATCCATTTCAATATTTTCAAGGGGATGCAGCACCCACACGAGGGCGCCACAGTGCACGCAATGGACAACTTGGATGATTTAGTCACAGATGCGCAATGCGCAAGCGCAACAGTAGGACCAGAGCCACTGGCACAAGCAGAGTTGGAAGAGCAGGAAGACGAGCCGAGCAGTGCTGAACCAGCACTCACACAGGTACATGATATAGTTCATATTTGCACCGCTACTAAAATCTTGCCCTCCATTGAACAGGCACCCAAGGTCGAGCTGAAGCAACTCCCAGAACACCTCAAATACATTTTCCTGGGAAGTGAGGACACCCTGCCAGTGATCATCAAGAAAGGATTAGAAGAGGAGCAGGAAGTACGTTTACAGCAGGTGCTGCGCAAGAATCAGCGCGCCATAGGATGGACACTTGCTGACCTGCGCGGAGTAAGCCCAGACGTATGCATGCATAGAATTCTGTTGGAAGATGGTGCCAAACCATCCAGGGAGGCTCAGCACAGGTTAAACCCGAATATGATGGAGGTAGTGCAGAAGGAGATTTTAAAGTTGCTTGACGCAGGAGTCATCTACCCCATCTCGGACAGCAAATGGGTCAGTCCAGTGCACGTTGTGCCTAAGAAGGGAGGAATCACAGTGGAGGAAAATGCGCAGGGCGAGCTAGTTCCCAAGCGCATACATACTGGATGGCGCATGTGCATCGACTACAGGAAGCTTAACGCAGTAACGCGCAAGGACCACTTCCCGCTGCCGTTCATAGATCAGATGCTGGACAGATTAGCAGGTAAACCCTATTTTTGTTTCTTGGACGGATATTCAGGGTACAATCAGATACCCATAGCTGCCGAGGATCAGGAGAAGACCACGTTCACCTGCCCGTTCGGTACGTTTGCGTTTCGGCGCATGTCATTTGGGCTGTGCAACGCGACATATGTGTGCTTCGATTTTACCGATGAGTGCAGGGCAGCATTTGATAAGCTGAAGGAAGCGCTGACCAGTGCGCCAGTGATGCGGGCACCAGACTGGAACCTGCCATTTGAATTAATGTGCGACGCAAGTGATTATGCAGTAGGTGCAGTCTTGGGACAGCGCGTGGACAAGAAGCCGCACGCCATTTACTATGCTTCGCGCACACTGGACGCTGCGCAGAGGAACTACACCACCACGGAGAAGGAGCTTTTGGCAATTGTGTTTGCACTTGAGAAGTTCCGTGCATATGTTCTAGGCGCCAGGGTCGTTGTATACACAGATCACGCAGCCATCCGCTACCTAATGTCCAAGAAGGAGACTAAGCCGCGCCTGATGCGCTGGGTACTCTTACTTCAAGAATTCGACTTGGAGATCAAAGATAAGAAGGGTACGGAGAACACAGTTGCTGACCACCTGAGCAGGATCGTGAAAGAGGAGGAGCCAGGGCAGATCACGGAGACATTCCCTGACGAGCATCTGATGGCGCTGACAGGTAAGGTACCATGTTATGCGCACATTGCGAATTACCTGGTCACAGGTACGTTTCCTCCGCATTTCAATAGAACCCAGTGCATGAGATTAAAACATGAGTCCAAACATTATATTTGGGATGATCCGTATATGCTTAGAATAGGACCTGACCAGATATTGAGGCGCTGCGTGCCTGACCATGAAATTAACTCTGTTTTGCTGTTTTGTCATGCGCACGCATGTGGAGGACATTTTGGTCCCAAGCGCACAAGCAGAAAGGTCCTGGATTGCGGATTTTATTGGCCGCATCTGTTCCGAGACGCATATGATCATTGCAGGAATTGTGATAGGTGCCAGCGCACAGGAGGCATATCAGCGCGCAACGAGATGCCGCAGACGCCGATTCTAGTGGATGAAGTATTTGATGTATGGGGCATTGATTTCATGGGGCCATTTCCTCCATCTGCCGGATACGAGTACATTTTAGTGGCAGTAGATTATGTCTCCAAATGGGTCGAAGCTAAGGCCACGCGGAAGGATGATGGTAAGACCGTCGCTGATTTTCTCAAAACTAACATCTTTTGCAGATACGGAGTGCCTAAGGCAGTCATCAGCGACCAAGGGACGCACTTTTGCAACAGGATTGTGGCGTAAGTTTTCAAGCACTATGGGGTGCGCCACAAGACGTCCACTGCCTATCATCCTCAGACAAATGGACAGGCCGAGGTTTCCAACAGAGAGATCAAGCGCATCCTGGAAAAGACTGTCAGACCTTCACGCAAAGATTGGAGCCAGCGCCTGGATGATGCGCTGTGGGCATACCGCACTGCGGATAAGACGCCCATCGGGACTTCACCATTCCGGTTGGTCTACGGAAAAGCGTGCCACCTGCCAGTAGAGCTAGAGCACAAAGCATATTGGGCCTTGCGCATTTGCAACCTGAATCTAGACGAGGCCGGGAAGGAGCGCGCCTTTGAGCTCAGTGAATTAGAAGAGCTGCGCCTGGATGCCTATGAGGGACTGCGCGATTACAAGGAGCGGACAAAGGCGTTTCATGACAAGCATATCCTCAGACGCATTTTCACGCCAGGAGACCAGGTATTATTATTCTCATCACGACTAAAGCTCATGCCTGGCAAGCTGCGCAGCAAATGGACAGGACCGTACATAGTCACCAAGGTTTTCCCCTACGGAACAATCGAGTTAGAAAACGAGCACCGGCATCGTTTTCAGGTAAATGGGCAGAGAGTCAAACGGTATCTCGGAGAACCTTGGGATGGTGCAACGCGCGACATTGAGTTGGCAGAACCAGAAATAACAGATGCGCCAAATGCCGCGCCAGAGGCACCACCGGATGTACCAGAGAGAGAACTGGAGACTATTGCTCACATTTCTTCTTCCTCTTCATCCACCCTCGTTACTGCAGATTTCTCACGTATTAACCATGCTGATTTCCCTTTTTATCCCTTGCGCAGAACTAAGAAGAACACAGCGCCTGCACAAGCGCGGGATCACTCAGGAGCAAGGGTGGGGGAGGTCGCTGACACACATTTTGGCATGTAACGAGGTACAGTCGAGCCAACGACGTTAAACAAAGGCACTTGTCGGGAGGTAACCCGACTCGTTTTTATTTTTACATGTTTTCTTTTTAGTTTTTCTAGTGTTTTTTTAGGCAGTTTAGGACTTGTTATTTTTAGTCGAGCAGCAGTGCGCAGGACCTCTGCGCCAGCCAGAGGGGTATATAAGGGCAGGACTTAGAATTTTTCCAGCACTTTTCTCATTCGACCGTTGCCAGCAGCCTTTACCTCCCGTTTCCACCAGCCGATCAGAGCTTCCAGTTAGAGAGATCTGCAGAGCACACGGCCGCACTACCCCCAGGTAACCCTTCCCCCCGATCTGAGCAGATTTTATTAGGGTTTGTACGGTGGAGGAGTGCATTAGGGTTTTGAAATCGCACCAAGCTAGAGTGCCCCGACTGGATTGCTATTTAGTGGGTTGTGTAGGCGAGCAGTAGGCGCTCCTTTGGTGAAAGTTTCATTGGATTTGGAGGAGTTTGGATTTTTGCAGTTTTTGAGAAGTGTTGACCGGCGTTGACCAGAGCACCAAGCACAGAATGAGGCCCGCCGAGGACCAAGAGACCCCTGCCGACTTCGCCTACAAATATGCGGCGTTTGTGAGCCTGGAAATGTACGGGACCCCGTACATTAGCCGAGACTTTCTGCGCGAGGTCGGACTGGAGAACCTCGTTGTAGAGCGCCTGGCGCTTGCAGGCTGGGAGGCGCTGTTGGACCTCAACAGCGCATCAGACCAAGAGGACACATGCGAGTTCCTGGCGTCGCTGGAGACGGGCGACTAGGAGATCAGATATAGGCATCGGGGCGTATGGTTCATCGCCTCAGCTGGGAGGATGAAGCGCGCACTCGGATGCGGTAACGTGCGCAAGGGAGACACAGACACGCACTCCAACCAGGAGGCCTGGCGCGAGATGGCGACCGGGTCAGCTTTTGCCGCGAGGCGCAGCAGAGGACGCGAGCTGCGTGACCCGTGGATGTTCTACTTGTGGCGCTTGGTAGCCTATGCAGTCGTTGGCCGATTTAATGGCGGCCGAAGATCAACCTCCTGGATCTGGACATTTTGAAGGGGCTGTACTATGGAAGGAGAGTGCTATTTGTTTCAAACATGGTAGTCCATTGGGGACGGGTTAGCACCAGGGGACCGCTGACGTGCGGTGGAATTATTACGCACCTACTGCGGGCGCTACATGGAGAGCCCGAGGTGCCTGAGCACACTATGGTGCCGGCTGTCCCGCTGGACCGCGCCCACATGCTACAGATCAGGGCGGTAGCTGTGAAGGAAGATGGCACGTTGGAATGGTGCTACCGCCTGCAGCCGGCCAGAGTTCCGCGACCAAGGGCAGAAAGCAGTGCGCAGGGCGCAGCGGCCGCGCAGGACATGGAGGAGGATGAGGCCCCAGAACCAGTTGTGCCTCTGGTCAGGCGTCCAAGGACCCGTGCGCAGACTGGAGCGCAACAGAGGGCCCGTGCACCACAAGGGGAGCCAGTAACCATTTCCATCGAGGATTCTCCCCCTCGTGCACGCGGAAAGCGCCCCAGGACTGAGGCTGAGGAGGCGCCCGAGGAAGCATCAGCCGAGCAGCGCATGATGTTCAACGTCATGCGTGTGCTCGAATACGTAGCACCAGAGGGGGCGGATTTGAGTATGAGTCCACCATCCGGGTGGAGATTTGGAGACGCGATTCCCCCTCCCCTCAGCCTGCACCGACCACCTCCAGGTTCCCCCAGTGAGCCACATCAGCCAGCTAGCCCTCCTACTCAGCCCCCAGTATATCCAGCCGCACCCTCCCCAGTACCAGTACAAGCACCAGCCCCCGCGCCCACATCAGAGTCAGCCCATGCACCGGCACCAGCACTAGAACCCACCCCTGAACCAGAACCAGTACCAATACCCGCACCTTCCCCTGCCCAGCCGCCCATTCCACGGTCCCCGATAGCCGAACCCATCATTAGCACCAGCTCAGAATCGCTATAGGACCGTGTTTCAGAGGATGACGGCGAGGCGCAGCCTGTCGCCCTATCAGGTGTACCGCCTCCCTCCAGCTCCGAATATACGACGGATTCTTCAGAGGAGGAGGCGCATAGTTCAGCGGCTGCCTCCAGCTCAGATGACATCTAGAGCTGTGGAGGGGAGCGCATATTTTCTTTTCGGGTGGTGTACTTTTCTTTTTGGTGCTGAACTCTATTTGTTATTCTGTTGCTATATTTGTGTTGAACTTGTGTGCTACATATTTTTGTGCTCCTATGCTATATTTGCGCTGCTTTGACTATTATGTTTTTTAGGGTTTTATGTTCTTTATTTTTGCTTGCATGCGTGTGCGCCGCCTCCGTGCGCTTGCGCTTGAGTCGTAGGGACACGTCTCTGTTTAAGTGTGGGGGGGGGGGAGCGTTACACTTACATTTCACGTTTTTTTGAGCTTTTTAGTGTAGCTTAGTTTTTTTGTTTGAAGGAAACAGTAGCAGTAGTGCGCTGTGTGCGGGTTGCGCGCACTGATCAGCTTATTTGCGCCATCCATATTGCGCCGTGCGCTACCAACTATTTTTAGTATATTTTTTTCGTTTTTTTTGCTCCTGTTAGTTGGGATATACAGGGGATGTGGAGTTAACAGAAACGCTCCAGAGAGGCGGTTAGTCGCTCGCGCTTCAGAGGAGAGGTATATGGTCGAGAGCGCGAGTGGAGGCCAGTGCTTCGCGACCTTCGAAACAAGGGAGTGTGCTCAGTCACGCAGATGCCAAAGGCGAAATACCCAAAGCGTGGCGAGGTGGGAAAATAGACCACCTTCCCTCTGGAAGTCGAGCTAAGGAAGGCGGGCGCGGGTGTAAACGCGTGCGCCGACCTACGCAGTTAGACCAAGGAGGGAGAGCGGGGCGGTGTTCCATAGCTGTTATCCGGAGGCCGAGACTGGAACCGTTCTGGGAAGATAGGAACCATAGACAAAACTGTACGAAAGAAAGACACCAGCAGATGATATGCGCTACAAAAGAATCAGCATGCGCACTGATAAACACCAGCGTGCGCAAGTTCACAAAAGAAAAAAAAATCATCATAAAAAAGGCTTGAGTTCCCAGGTAGTGCGCGGAAGAATCACGCATCGGAAGAAGCTTGCGCTGTTAACCATATACCCATCCTCGGAGCAAGAGCTGACAACCTGGAGCCTATGAAGAGCTATCTCCCAGCCATCCAAAATGATTTTTTCCATCCCAGCTGAGAGGTAATGAATTTCGAAATTATTATACTTGAAAACTGTTGAGAGCAGATGTGCGCAGGTGGTAGAGCAGCGCAAGGTGTTCAGCAGCGTAGACCGCGCCAGAGTGCAAGACTGTGCGCTAGACTCCAGAGAGGTAATGGTATCCGTGCTTGAGTGCTTGTTCGAGGACGAACAAGGGGCAAGTGTGGGGGGTTTGATAGAGCCTATTTATACGCATTATTTAGATCATAACCCTATGCTTGTTCGCATTATTTTATGTACAAGATTACTGGTTTCCAGTGTTTTTGTATTTCAGAGCAAAACGGGGGCCTAAGACGGATACGCGCTAACAGGCAGCGTTTAGGACGCGCAGCACACAGCCTGCGGAGCTAGCGGCGCAAACAGAAGAAATGGCGAGACACAGCAGAGTTGCGCCGACCAATGCGCTAAGCAGTACGCCGTGCGCCAGGCGCAGAGTCCAGTATTTCCTAATCCCGACATGACCAGATTTGGAAGTTGCCAAGGATGGACCTCTCGAGCAGTATATAAAGGGGAGGAGGTCTAGGGTTTCAGAAGAACAATAAGAGGAAGAGACGATCATTATCAGAGACACACAGAGCGGCAAACTGGAAAACACACGGACTTGTTGAGAGGACTTGCGCCAGCCAACTGCGCCAGCCGAGAAACATTCTGCACGCACTGTTTGCTACTTGTTTCTCAGATACATTAGTTATTATTTACTATTCTATGATGTTTATCACTAGCATGTCTAGCTAAACGCTTAGTGTTGGTTGGGCATGAATCTATGATGTATTTCCTTTGAGACTTGAGCATAATGCATAGTTTGCTTACTTGTATTAAACTCTGTGCATACGGAGACAGCTAGTTGCATGAGTAGGGGAAGCCTTGAACCGCAATCTTACTCTTGTTGCTTGTTCGTCATATGTTAAACTAGTTGATAGCTTGACGGTGACAACTAGGAGTAACGAGCTAGGGTGATCAGTTGCTACCTTGAACGGATTCGTAGCTGTTTTAGTCTAGTTCTAGAGATTAATAGCACATGAACTTTGAACGGAACATGCGCACGTGTTAGGAAGCCTTGACCGGACACTAACCCAAGTGAAATCAAGCTATAGACATATTAGAGTCAGTGATAAGGAATGCACTCATAGAGGATTTTCTGCCCAATACTTCTCATAGTCATAGTACTTAATCTCTACTGCCTGCGCACGTCTAGTGCAAATTCCTGCGTTTTACAACTGCTCACTTGCGCACTGCGCAAACCCAATCACTCACCCCCCAATCTTCGTAAGTGTAGGTCACTGGCTAGAACCGAACTACTTGCTCCCTGTGGAGATCGACCCTTACTTAACCGCTGTACTGAGTGGAAGAGGAAGGATTATATTTGATGCGCACAACGACGCGCGATCAGTCGGCCATCTTGCTCTAGCTTCAAATTATCACGGGTTGCTATAGCAAATTCTATCATTTGTTTATTGCCTAGTCTGCCTTAGCTTTTGTGGTCCATAGAGTGCTATGTCAGATTCTTATTCTCTGTTGCTATATTATCGTCTTCAAATTGTGCTCTAGCTGCAAATCTTCAGGGAGTGCTGTAGCAGTTTCTTGTGCTTTGTTTTGTCAAGGATGTCATACCTCAACAATCTCCCCTTTGGCATTTTGACAAAACTACAACAACACTATCAACACTTATGCTAGGCAACTGCTTCTACTTCTAATTATTACAATTGAGTTTAGAGTTCCTAAACAAAGCTAAACATCAACTGTAAACAGTTCTAGGTGCAATTGAACAAATTCAGTTTAGTGTCCAATAATCTTCTCCCCCTTTTTGGCACAAATGCCAAGGGCTTCTATCAATCACGGGGCTGAGCTGGGGTAGAGCTGCTAGCTTCTGGTTAATCGTGGAGGAGGCTTCTGATCTGAGTTCTCAGCAACGTGTACTTCTTGGCCTTCGCCGTCATGTAAGCAAGCTCTGACTTAAGGTGGCTGATCATCCGGACACGCAAAGCAATGTCCAGAGCTGAAGTTTGTGTTCCAGGAAGTGCTTCAGCGTCCTCTGAGACTTCTTGAGCTGGTTCTCCTTTTTCCATGTCCACGATATGTCTGCCTTTGAACACCTTGTGGTCCAACAAAATTAGCTGAGGAGCTTCAGATAATCCTTCTGAAATAATTTGTAGCTCCTTGTGCTTATTTATGATGATCTCATAAATTAAGGACGAGAAACCAATGCTCAGATTTGACTTTGGTTTGTCAGCATGGGCATCAATTTGATGGAAGATAATCTGACCCATGTTGAATTTTTTCTTTTGCACAATGCTGAACAACAGCTGGCCCAATGCTTTTCTCACTTTCCCTCGGTGTGAGTTGGGCATCCAATTCCTCACCGCAAAGGCGTAAAAAAAGGAGTATTTTGTTGTCAAATCAGCAGCCCAAATTGTGAAAGACCCAGCTCTTGGATAGTCCACCAGTGAGTACAGCAGCCAATGTGTCTGAGCTCATTTCTACTGGTAGACTGGCAGTCTCATTGATTCTCAAAAACTTGTTGATCACTGACGGCGTGATCACTACTCTCAGCCTCCTCACCAAGCTAACCCCGTACATTAAACCACATACTCTTCCAAAATCTCCAAGAATATTTGCAAGGAACTCCTTTACCAAATGTAAATTATAGCTCTTGGCAGCAGTTAAGGAATTCAGTAGGTCTACCTCTCTCAGCAGGGTAATTACCTCGGGGACTCGGAAACTCCCAACTTCCAGCAGCTTCTCCGGGACTACCGTTCTGCGGTTGATGACTTCCCATGTTCCGGCAACACTTTTGTTTCTAAACCATATCCCCTAATAGTCATATCCTGACATTGCTGAACTGGATTGTGGAGAAGGAGTAGACTTGACCGTGGATGGCTCTCGCCGGGGGATCGGTGCAACCCTGAAGTCTTCTAACTTAGTGTCTTCAGTTTCATCTCCTGCTTCATCACTAGAAGAGTCAATGACTAAAGCCTCCTTCTCTTTTGCTCACTGGTTTCCTGGAGGGAGCTTGATCCTCCTTCTCAACTATCTCTTCTTCGCTGCTTGTGGTTGCTGATGGATCCTCCTCTGATAGAGGAGTGGGCACCACAACAACTTGCTTGTCTGTGGCCTTTTTTGTTCTGGTCTAGTGGGAAATGTGCTGCATGTCAAAGTCTTCACCAGATGCTTCAGCATTCTCTTGAGCAGATTTGTTGTTGCTCTTGCTGGTAGACAGAAGTTCCTCATCTACTTCTGCATACAATTGCTCACTAATATTGACCACCCGCCTTGATGCTGAAGGTCTTGTCTCGGACTGACCGGCTATTAAGATCCAGGGCAGCCGCGGGACCTCCTCAAGTTCTCTGATGTGTAAGGCAGAGTTTCTCTTTTGGATTTCCATTTCAGGCGGATGGCTCAGAGGAACCTCACTACCCTTCCACTTTCTGGAACCTTCCTTGCGGCAGCTAGTCTTGGCTGCCCTTGTAAGACCATGGTTGTTGATTAACTGAAGGCAAGAACTTCTGATGGTTGAACATGTAGGAGAGTTCGCAAACCCTAGGTCGAAAGATGTTAACTCAAAATTCTCCCCTTCTTTCCTTTTACTTTTCTTTTTCAAAAAAAAAAAGGGCATGTGCCGACTCCTCTGTGCACGACCAAGTTTGGTTACAACGTCCAAAAGTTACAGCTTCAATTTACTAGAGAGAGTTGTAGCATTCTGGTTAGCAGCCTCCTCTGGATCTAGAGTGGTATTTGGTGCGCAATCCAATTTCTCTTCTCGTGCTTCAGTGAGGACATCGAGGGACTGTTTTTCACAGCAGTGTTCTTTTTCACCTCCACCCAACACTTTTGATACTTGCACTTTTCTGGTGTTTTGCCCCTTTTTTGCAGTTGTGGATGAGCAGTCCGTGCTCCTTTCCTTTCTGTGCCTCGTTCACTTATTGGTTGACCCTCCAATACTACTGAAGATTTCCTGCACAGTGACACTGTATCCCCGTTCACGGGCATCTGCGTGTTGTAGTATTCATAAATGAACGAAGGATTTCTTGTATTTGTTCTGACTTGTCTAGTGTTTGGTGCTCTTCGAGGCTTTCAGTACTTGGTCAGGATTGGACAGTGTCTTTGATAGTGTCCTGCTTGATCACAGAAGTAGCATCTCCCCTTCATTGTTCTGGGCTTTTGAGTAAGAGAATGATCAGGGCTTGCTGCAACATTCTCTTGTTCCGTTTCTTTGGCACTTTTTTCTAAACATGTTGAATAACTGTGACTGGGCTCTCCTGGACACTTGTAGCTCTTGCAGTTTGTTCAGGATCCTTGGCTTTTACAAATGTGGTCACATCAGTACTTTCTTTGCCTGTGTTTCCAAGACCTTCAGTCCCACCTCCATACCTTTGGTAGGCTAGGATTTCATCCATAATGGATGACTCTTTGTTGCTTGCTTTTGACGGAGCTTTGTGTTGATAGTTCTTTTCAACTGTCTCAACATCATCTAATTGTTGTTCCTTAGTTAGTGAGGTAATGATGCTCTACAGCTTGTCTCTTTCACTTTCCAATCCAGAAATCTTTGACAGTAGTTCTTTGTTGACTTGGAAGCATTTTTCTTGTATCAGTTTGAATTACTCAGCAATTGAGTCTTCTGAGAAGTCTTCGTCATCACTGCTGTCAGCTTCAACAATCCCATAAAAATATATGAGTTTGTTGGATTTGAGTTCTCATAATTAAATACAGTGGTCAAAGCTAGATTTCCTTTGTGATCAGCATCATCTTCACTATCTTCATCACTATAGTTGGCCGTTAGGGACTTGTTTTTTTTTTTTCCTGATAACTCGGGCATTTAGTCTTTCTATGGCCATATCCTTCACACTCCCAGCAATGGATCTCTTTCTGTTTGTCTTTGCTGTCTTCATTACTTTGGTCAGCATCCTTATTTCTTCTCTGGGAATTCTCTCCTCTTCTGTTTCTCCCCATAGATGGCAGACATGCATACGAAGGTTTATGGTCAATTCTTTTCATGAACTTGCCAAAGTTTTTGACCAGCAGGGACAGTTGTTGACCTACATCATCTAGGAAAGTCTCCTTCTCCCTTGACTCAGCTTTCAGTCCAAGGTTTTTCCTAGAGAGTGGTGTAGCATCCTCTGTAACTTTCATCTCAAACTATCTCAGCGAGCCAATCAGTGCCTCTAGCCTCATGTTCTTAACATCTTGCACTTCTTTTATGGATGTCACCTTCATTCAAACTTTGAGGTGAGAGATGTAAGGTCTTTCCTCACCAGCTTCTCTTGAATTGGTTCTCCAAGGGCACATGCCTCGTTTGATATATCACATAACTGTGCTTTGAATTCTGAGATGGTCTCCTCTTCCTGCATCTTCAGGCTTTCAAATCTGGAGGTGATCATCTGCATTCTGGAGATCTTCACTTTGTATGTTCCCTCATGAGCTGTTTGAAGGATCTCTCTAGCTTGTTTAGCCACATCACAATTTGAGATCAAGCTGAAATTGTCAGCATCAACAACAATAAAAAAAGTATTTAAAGCTTATTCGTTAGTAGTCCACGTGTCTTCAGACTTTTCCGTGCAACCGCCGCATTGTCCATGGTCAATGGATGAGACCATTCAGATATGACTGCCCTCTATGCCTTTTCATCAATAGCCTTGAGAAAAGCCTTCATCCAAGCTTTCCAATAGTTATAATTTCCTCACTCGAGTAGTGGCAGTCGGCTGGTGCTATGTCCTTCCTTTAGAGTAGCTCGCAGTCTGATCCCACAGACTCGTTTCGTACAACCTACACACTTCCAGTAAAGATCAGCTACAGACCTGACGCTAAAACTTAGCCTATCCTATTACAATGTGTAGTAGACAGAATGTTATAGCACACTCTGTACTGGAGTTGTTATAACTCTAGCCAATAACTATTCTAGCAGTCTCTGCCAAACTGTCTAACTCAACCTGAATTCTTCAAATTCAGACCTTGCTCCCCCTCAATCAATGGCTGTCTGTCAATATCGGGTAGCTTGGATCAGCTCCCTAATAGCCTGCTACATCGCTTGTCCGCAGTCGTTCTCTGAAGCAACTGATTGATCCTTCAATGAGCTGTGCTCCAGTTGAGTTTTGTGGATCAATACTAGATCAAACTCTGCGAGTTCTGATCTCTTCTGTGCTCAACACAACTCTATTACTTCAGCCTTCTACTATTAACTCTAATTGTATGTTCTCTGCTTCGATTCTCCTCTTCTCTGTCTCTAGCTCTTCTGCCTCTACATTGCTTATATGTTCATTAATAATCAGTGACGAAAACCCTAGATGCCTTAGGACTCTTAGTGCAGCACAACATCTTTTGGAATCTTCGCCAAGATTCTTGCAAAGTTTGAAATTTCACAGTGTCTCAATTCGGCAGATTTGTGAACAAGCAGTTGCTGCAGCACACTCTTGTTCACTAGAATTAATCTCAGCAAGCAACAAACAATGCACAAGTTTGTTCACCCAGTTCGGCCAATCTGCCTACGTCTGGGGAGGACTATTCTCCAGTCCTCAATCCACTCAACCAAAGGTTCCAAGTACACTAGGTTACAACGCACGCAACCTATGCTACTTTAACCCCGTGTGGACTACTCAACACAATCAGAACAAGCTCTGATTTGTGCCAGCACACCCTCTACAATATGTCAGTCTAGAATAGCTACAATCCTCTTCAAGAACTCAGCCTATTCTAGCCTACACTACTCAGCAGGGTTGCTGCAGCAACAGCTGTAACACCAGCTGAAGCACTCTGTCCGCGTCGCTCCAAGGCCTCCTGCCGAGCCGATCGAACCACTCCAAGAGCGCTGCACACTCTGAGTAACTCCCCCTCACTCAGTGACCACCTGCCACTAGTGAGTTCTTCCGCACGAACCTCGACCGAGCCTTCCACCCGTCGGCTCTCCCGCGGCTGCCTTTGATCAACCAACAAGCTCCACAGCTCTGAATTGGCTTCCAGATCAATGCACGAATCAGTCTCTGCAAGACCTGATTCTCTTCTGCAATGCACACCACAGCTCTGCGCTCAACGCTCTGCCCGTGTGTGTTGATCGAAGAACAACGTCAGTAGCACACCAAAGAATCCTCACTCTGAAATCTGTGTCTACTCTCGTGTATCCCTCAGCTTCGATCACCCTCTTCGGCCCTCGAACCTTCTGCTTAAATACCCACACCACTTTAAGCAATTTCCAGGTTTAGGCAATTGACCCACACGATCAATTATCTCCTAAAATCTAGGAGATTAGATTTGATCACAACTCCAATGCAAATCTCCTTCTCTGACAAGTAAACCTTGCTGGAATATGCTCTTTAGTATTTTAGAAATTCTTCTAAGAGCTTTCACAAAGCTGCCATACCTTCAAAACGCACCCAGCACAAAACTGCTACTCGGACAGTTGAACTAGCACCTGCTGCAGCATCCCCTGTTGCATCTGCTGCTGGTTTACTTCTGCTGCCAGCTTGATTGTTTGAGCTGCAACAACTCCTTGTTCACCTTTGCTGTAGCTGTTTGCTGCTGCTGGAATTTCCTAAATGCATTAGGAAACAATCCCATCAATTCTAAGGAAGATCCTCCAAGATCTCTACAAGATCATATCTTCACTTCAACAAATCTGCCCTTGTTCTTGAGAGACACTCCAGAAATATTCTCCTGAATATCCAGATCTTTCCGAAAGCCCTTCGGTCCACTGATTTGTTGTTTGAATGCAATCTTCGAGAAAGCTCAATTTCTGCTACAGCATTTGTGCTGCAGCACAAGCTGTCTGAAGGTGTGCAATACTTCTGCTGCTGAACTTCTGCTCCAGAGGTTGCTATTGCACTTGCTTACTCCACTTGAGTACTGAGATAGTCACTCTGCCCAGATTGCACAAGCTGATGTCTTCATGATCTCTTTCAGATTTTCGAGCGCCCCAAGGCAACATTAAGTCGCGTGCCTCGTGAAGACATTAGCCACTTAATGTCTTCATCTGGAGCGCCACTTACTGAGTTTGTTCACTCTGGAATGCTCTTCATCAGCTGTTTTCTTTCCATACTTGCTGTAGCAAGCTCTAGTTCACTTTGTAGGAGTTTGTCAATGATGCCACATACCTTCACAAAGTTGTTGGAGTTGTTAAGATTCTGTTTCCTAAATCTGAATTTAGAAACCTTATCTTTTTGAATCTCTCAGACCACGTGATGACTCCTCTGCTCACGTGATGACGTTTGCAAAGCTTTCTGAGTTCTCGCAACACCTCCAGCACTTCGCAAGACTCTCTCCGTGCAGCTTCAAGATGGTAAGCCATTCTTCTCTAACTTCAAATCATCACGGGTTGCTATAGCAGATTCTGACATTTCTCGGTTGCCCAGTCTGCCTCAGCTTTTGTCATTCAGAGAGTGCTATAGTAGATTCTTGTGCTTTGTTGTTGTATTATCGTCTTCAGATTGTGCTCTACCTACAAATCTTCAAGAAGTGTTGTAGCAGTTTATTGTGCTTCGTTTGTTCACCCAGTTCAACCAATCAGCCTACGTCTGGGAAGGGCTGAACTCCAACCCATAATCCACTTTCTTCTCAGATCCACAGTATAACACGGTTCGACGCACGACATCTATGCTACCTGACCTAAACTAGTCACACAATCAGAATAGGCTCTGACTTGTGTATTGCACACCTACAGACTTGAAATAATTCAGCATAGCTACAACTCTGATCCCACAGACTCAGCCTATTCTAATTAATTCAATGTTACCTGGAGGTTGCTATAGCACCTACTATAGCACACAGCTGGTACCTAAACTGTCCGCGTCGCTCCAAGCCTTCTGCTGAGCCGATCGAACCTCTCCATGAGCGCTGCACACTCTGGAGCACTCCCCCTCACTCAGTAACCACCTGCCACTAGTGAGTTTAGCCGTCCAGCCACTTGACCGAGTTCGTTCACTCGTCAGTACCTCCGCGGCCTCCCTTGATCAACCAATAAGCAACCGCTACTCTGAATTGGCTTCCTGATCAAGCTATGATCAGACTCTGCAAGTCCTGATCACACTCTGCTTCAATCACCTCAGCTCTGCGCTCACGCTCTGCTATCGGTGATGATCGAAGATCCTCTCGCACTTGAATTCCACTCTCATGATATTCTGTGTGTGCTCTGGTGTTTGCTCTCTTACCTTCGATGCCCTTGACACTCTGCTCGACCTCCTTTAAATAGGAACCCCCAGTTCCATCATTCAGCTTTTGGGAATTTCCTTTAAGGAACAATATCTTCTAATTTTGGGAATAATCTTCTACAAACAAATCTTCTCCTCCATCTGAGCATCTCCACTGGAATATTCTCTCTGAGTGTTTTAGGAACTCCCTTGATGCTCACGGATGAACTGCCAAGCTCTTTTCGCGAAGATCCGAGCTGCTGCTGAAGAACAGTTGCTACAGCTTCCTGAACCAGCTCCGACTATAGCAGCAGCTTATTCCGGAGCTGGTTCAGCCGCTTGTTCACTTGTGCTGGTTTTGTCAAAGACTGCCATACTACATCATCAATCTCCCCCTTGGAATTTTGACAAACCCTTGCCCACAGAAGAAGTCTTTCACGGAAAACAAAAACAATTTTTAAAGACTTTCTATCATCAGTTCAAAATAAGAGTTGTGGCCACATTTGGCCTTTGGTTCAGCATAGCCACGCAGGGCTTCAAAAAAAATTAGAAAGTTCATCAGTGGAGATCAATCAGTGGGCCTTGGTTTGCTCTCCTCCTTTTTGGCACAGATGCTCAAGGGGCCTGGCCTTCTTTCTTCGGGTATTCCAAATCTTTGAGCAGACTTCTGATTTGGGCCCGTCTGGCATCCTTCTTCTGGCTTCAGTATCCAGTATAAGCAGTTCAAACTTCAGGTGGCTCACAATTCTGGCTCTGAGGGCTGCTTGGATAGCTGAGGCAGGGGGAAGCGATTCCTTCAGAGAGGACAGGACTAATGGTGCAACCAGGAGAAGATCCTCTTGGGCAATGTCAACTGCGTGTTTCCCTTTGAAGAGCTTGTGATCTACTGTAAAAACCTGCAGCTCTTCGGACAATCCTTCAGTAATCTCTCCTAACTCTGGATGCTAAGAGACCATCATTCCATAAATGAGGGATGGCAGCACAATGGGTTTGCTAGAGGTAGCACTGCCAGGATGAGCAGCTATTTAGGGAAACATCACGCTATCCAAGCTGATTCTTCTCCTTTTCCCAATCCAATGTAAAAGGTTAGCAAAGGATCTGCTAACCTTTCCCCCATGAGAGCTGGGGATCCAGTTCCTAATGCCCAAGTTGTACAACAGGGCATTTTTGGAGCTGAGTTCCGCAACACTGAGATTTGGTCCACCCCAAGACATGCACACTCCTCCCATCAGAATCCTGGCCAACATCTCTTGCTTGACATTTGTAGGCTCTCTGGCATCACTGTCTATTTCTAGAAATTCATCTATCTTCTCAAGAGTGATTACTACCTTCTTACCCCGCACCCAACTCTTCCCAAAATCATCTCCTTCTTCCTCACTAAACTTATCTTCCATGTTGAGTATGAATTCCCTAACTAGTGATATATTAAATCTGTAAGGGTAAGTCAGGGACTTGAGTAGGTTTACCTCAGTTAGGAGCTGGATGATTGCTGCAGATTTGTATTTGTCCAGGTCCAGTCTCTTCTCTATAACAATGTGCTTCCTCTCCACAGAGCACCATGATTGAGAGGCATGCCTGTTTCTGAACCATACTCCTCCTATGGTGACTGCAACAGTGTCAGCCAGAACAGGTCTTCTCTCGGAAGGTTCACCAACATCATCCTCTTCGCTAGATTCCTCCTTTTCTTCACTGCTGGAATCAGGGATGATGATTGGAGATTTTCCTTTGCCCGAAGATGGAGGAGGATGTGCTGGAGCAGTTTCTTATCAGGAAGTTCTGCTTCAGCCTCCTCACCTTCTTATTCTATGCCAGGGGAGGTGACAAGGGTTCTGCAAATCTCGTCAACCTTTTGACCAGCTGCAGCATCCTCTGTAGCTTGTATTCCCCTTGAGCCCTCTTCAAGGACTGCCTCTTCTGCTGCGCTGGGTGCAGGCTGCCTGTCACAGACCAGCCTTCTCTTTTTATGCGAAGTTCCTTCTTGTAAAGAAGGAGCATTTTGTGACACAGAGAGTGGTGCAGGCTCCCAGATCACCAAGTCTAGTCGTTGAGCAGGCGCTTCACTACGAGACTTAAACTTCTTTCAGCTTCTGCCTTGTCGTACTACTGCTAAGTTCTTCATCAGTCCGCGAGTCTTCACCATTGTTAACAATTTGCAGAAGGAGTACGAGTAGGGGAGGATTTGATCTGCGTGCGATTTGGGAAAAATTTCAACCGAATGTGCCCTAGAAATTTGATTTACCCGCTGATTTTCTTTCATTTCCAGAAGCATGTGCCTAGCATGTGACCTCTTTTGTCTTTAGTAACCAAATGTTTTGAACAAGCTTCTTCAGGACCTGGTTGCTATAGCATTACGAGACTGGATCACTTATTTGCTGATGCTACGCCCATTGTCTGGTGATTCCTTATCAGAGTTAGCTGGTTGTTTCTTCATCCGTACTTGAGTCGGTCTCTGCTTCCACAGCTTCTGACAGTCAACTCTCTTGTCTTTCCGTTTGTCACATTTAGGTCTCCACACCTGCGTTTTCTGTGACTCTGTTTTGCTTACTCCATTCCAGTGCGCTGGTTTATCCATTATTCTGACTCTCCATTGAAGTTCTGATCGTCGATGAAGATTTACAGGATAAGCCGAGCTGAGAGACATCTGACAATGATTGTTGGACTTTGCTTTCCTTTCCTTGAAATCATCTCTGGTAACCCTTCTGCATATCTGAGGATACTTCAGGCTAAAATGTTTTCTTTGAGTACATTTTTCTTTTCCACAGGCCTGTGGATTACTTGTTCTTCTGTGAAGACTTGCATTTGATACAGAGGGTAGATACAACGGTTGCTGAAGCACCTCCTGGTTAAGGTTGACAGTCAATTCTTCATCCATCAGCTTCTGGCAAAGCTCACCTTTCTCTTCACAATCCTCGAGATTCTCTGTTTCAATAGGCTTAACGAAGACTGTTCTACCAGTGGTTTCCTCACCTGTATATCCCAGGCCCATTCTTCCTCCTCCAAATCTTTGATAAGAAAGGATTTCATCCAGTATATTTTTCTGAGGGTTAGTTGTGAGAGAGGTGCTAACATCAGTGTCTTTGGTAGCAGAATCTTCTTTCTTCTGTAGGTTGACAGGTCTACTGAGTGATGACAGTTTCTCAAGCAGCTCCTCCCGCTCTTCTTCCAATCGATTGACTCTGTCATTTAATGCTTGATTTACCTTCAGGGCATCCTCACATTGTTGAAGGATGTCTCCCAGACTTTCTAACATGTTGTGTGTAGAGTCATCCTCATCTTCGCTATCTGACACATCAATCCTATAATTGAACTCATTCTTTGTTGCTTCTTCAGAATCAAAAGAGGATACACTAGATAACACAATAAAATTTTCTTCATCGCTTTCCTCAGAGTCACTCCATTTTGCAGTTAGTTACTTGTTGTCTTTCTTGCCAGAACCCTTGATCTGCTTGCTGGGACACTCTGCTTCTCTGTGTCCATATCCTTCACAGTTCCAGTACTGAATGCCTTTCCTTCTTTCTTGCTTTTCTTCTTCCTCTTCGGCTGGTTCTTTAGCTTTTCTCTGATTTCCTTCACCTCTTCTGGATTGTTTTCGAGAGTTTGAAGTCTGACCAGACCTTGTTTCCATGTTTTTCAAGAACTTCCCCAGATTTTTTACCAGCAAGCTCAGTTGATCATCAGCTGAGGTCTTCTCCTCTTTTGTTTCAGCCTTCAATCCTTTTTTGCTTTTGAGGGGAGCATCTTCTTTGACTATCTTCATCTCAAACTGCTTGAGAGATCCAATTAATTCTTCCAGCCTCATGTACCTGACATTCTGAGCTTCTTCAACGGCTGTCACCTTCATGTCAAATCTGGATGACAATGATCTGAGGACCTTTCTAATTAGCTTTTCTTCAGGGATAGGTTTGCAACGAACCTAGCTCACGCCGGACGGAGATCAATTCCGGACGAAGCTCTCAATTTTATTCAATCAAAAAGGATTTACAAAGTTCGTATATGACTTAACTTTTACAAAATGAAATTGAATCTATTTATACTATTCATTAACTCTGCTAATTTGTAATTGCTAATTCTCCTTTTTAGCTCCGCCGCTCGCCTCTTTTGCTCCACTTAGTTCTCTTCCGCTTTTCCGCTCTCTTCGGTTCGCCTCTCCTTGCCCAAGTTTGGTCCGTCGCACTCCTTCCCCCTTCAGAACAAGCTTGCCCCCAAGCTTAGTCCGTCGCACTTAACTCAGGGGTCAATTGGAGAATTAGGGTAACGACGAATGAAGTCATCTGACCACTCCCAGGTAGCATCCTCCTCTGAACCATCCGACCACTGTACCAGAAAATACACAGCCGCAACATTACCTCGCTTAGCCAATTTCCTGTCTAAAATTTTGACTGGCTCAGCTCTGATTTGCAGATTTCCATCAAGAAGGGGTAAGGAACTGGACGCAGGAGCTGACCCATAGTGCTTCTTAAGCTGGGATACATGGAACACAGGATGGATCTTAGAATGGTCAGGTAACTGTAGTTTGTAAGCTACCTCTCCAATCTTAGCAATAATAGGAAATGGTCCAAAATATTTAGCAGCCAATTTCTGACAATTTCTGAATACCAAAGAATGTTGCCTGTATGGTTGAAGCTTGACATAGACCAAATCCCCAATGTTAAGCTGAAGATCAGTCCTGTGCTTATCACATTGGTTTTTCATTCGGTCCTGAGCCCTTTTCAAATGGAACTTCAACATAGTAATGCATTCCTCTCTTGTTTGCAGGGTCCTGTCTACATGAGCCACAGGGCTGTCACCACTCACATATGGCAGATGAAGATGGGGAGGCTGGCCATACACAATCTCATAAGGAGTAGAGTTAATGGAAGAGTGGAAGTTTGTATTATACCACCATTCTACCAAAGGTATCCATTTTGCCCATTCTATTGGTTTCTCACCAGTCATGCACCGCAAATAAGTCTCTAGGCATTTATTAACTACTTCAGTCTGCCCATCTGTTTGAGGATGATAAGCAGTTGACATCAATAAATCCACATTTTGTAATTTGAAAAGTGCCTGCCAGAAATGACTTAAGAATATCCTGTCCCTATCACTCACAATAGTTTAAGGATTCCCATGTAACTTGAACACTTGATCAAAATAGACTTGTGCCACATCAAAAGCCTTAAATGGATGAGCAAGCAATAGGAAGTGTCCGTACTTGCTAAGTCTGTCAACAATGATTAGAATAGTGTTCTTCCCTTTAGATGTAGGCAACCCCTCAATAAAATCCATGGAAATATTAGTCCAAATAGCCCCAGGTATAGGCAGAGGTTGTAAAAGGCCAGCAGGTGCCCTTTGGATAGATTTATTTTGCTAACAGACCCCACAATTTCTGATCCAATGTCTAATGTCTTTTTTCATGTTTTTCCAGTAAAAAAGCTGTGAAATTCGCTTATAAGTTGCATGCACCCCAGAGTGACCACCAACAGAAGAATCATGCATCAGAGAGCAAATATCTCGTCTTAAGGTAATGTCAGGGCCTACTACCAATTTCCCATGCTTTAATAATGAATCATTCAGCCAAATAATTTTCTTCCCATCAACAGGATGATGCTTAGCCTCTTCCACCACAGGAATAAATTCAAAAATTGCCCAGCTTTGCTTTACTCTATCCAATAGGTCAGTTCTTATTTGAGAAACCAATATAGCATTTAACTCTGCACCATGGACCCTGGATAAAGCATCTGCGACTATATTTTCCTTGCCTTGTCTATACAGGATATCAAAATCCAACCTAAATAATTTTGGTAGGCACTTCCCTTGGAAGGGGGTGGTGATTCTCTGATTCAAGAGATATTTAAGGCTGAAGTGATCAGTTTTAATCAAGAATCTTCTACCAGTCAGGTAAGGTCGCCATTTTTCCACAGCAAATATTACTGCTAATAATTCCTTGTCGTACGTTGATAGTGACCTGTGTTTCTCAGATAATCCTTTACTGATGAAAGCAATAGGATGATTGTCCTGGACCAAGACAGCCCAAAATCAGATAAAGCCAAAACTGGAGCTTCAGTCATGGCCTGCTTCAATTTCTCAAATGCAATATCACTATCAGTAGTCCAAAGGAATGCATTTTTTTTTAAAAGATCTGTCAATGGTCTACTGATAATTCCATAGTGTCTGATAAATTTCCTGTAATAACTAGTCAACCAGGAATCCTCTAAGCTCTTTAACACTTGCAGGCTTAGGCCATTCCTTCATAACCTGGATTTTAGCTGGATCAGTGGCAACACCCTTTTCAAAAATCACATGCCCCAGGTAATCAACCTCAGTAACCCCAAAGCTGCATTTATTAAATTTCGCCAACAGCTTGTGAGCACGTAGAATAGACAGTAATTCTCACATGTTCCGCATGACTAATAACATCTTTACTATAGATTAGAATGTCATCAAAGAATACCAGAATAAACTGCCTCAAGTGTGCTTTGAAAATTGCATTCATTAGACTCTGAAATGTTGAGGAAGCATTAGTGAGTCCAAAAGGCATAACAAAAAATTCATAATGGCCTTCTTGAGTTCTAAATGCAGTTTTATGAATATCTTCTGGTTGCATTCTAATCTGCCAATAGCCAGACCTTAGATCAATCTTAGAAAATATAGACGAACCATGTAGCTCATCTAATAGCTCATCAATAACTGGAATAGGAAACTTATCTTTCACTGTGTATTTATTAAGCTCCCTGTAGTCAACACAGAACCTCCAAGAACCATCCTTCTTTTTTACCATAACAATAGGAGAAGAAAAGGGACTGTGACTGTGTCTAACAACACCTGATTCCAGCATTTCCTTAGTTATTTTCTCAATTGCATCCTTCTGTATTATCGGATACCTGTAAGGTCTGACATTTATGGGTTTTGTACCAGGTAATAAGTGGATCTTGTGTTTATGGCCACGCTCAGGGGCCAACTCTGATGGCTTATCAAAAATATCAGCAAAGTCCATTAAGACAGCCTTGATATTCTCAGGTATTACTGACTTTTCTGCGATACTTGCTATCTGAGTGCTTGTAACTGATAAAGCAATTAGTTGGCCACTTTTTGCTTTTCTTAGTTCATTATTCATAACTTTGCTAGAAATCCAATGGATGTTCCCTTTTGTAATTCCCCTGATTATATCTCTCTTTGACTGATACATAAATTCCATCTGCAGCTTCCTGAAATCCCACACTACAGGCCCCAATGAAGAAAGCCATTGAATTCCCAGGACCATTTCACAACCTCCCAAAGGTACGATCATCACATCCATTTTAAATTGTACTCCATGTAATGTACATTGAAATTCCTTGCACATTTTAGTGGTCACTAGAGTATCCCCATTAGCAATGGAAATTTCCAAAGGATAAGTAGATGAAATTCTGCATCCTAGCTTCTTGGCAACATTTTCATCCAAGAAATTGTGGGTGCTACCTGAGTCTACTAAAATATGAATAGCAGTATTGGTAACTCTGCCAGTTACCCTCATTGTTTGATAGGAATTCTGACCAGAAATAGCATTCAAGGAGATTAAGGGTTGATCTTCCACATAATCACTTGGGACAGGGTTGCATTCAGGGAGAACAATAGTGTCATCAGCCGCAGCATACTCCTCTTGGATATCTGCACTATCATCAAGTATTAAAACAATACTGTACAACTTTCCCTTACATTTGTGACCTGGTGTATAGGGCTCATCACATGTGAAACATAGATTTTTCCTCCTTTTTTCCTCAATCTCAGCTGGTGACAATTTCCGGAATTTAGAAGTACCCCTAGTCTTAGGTTGTGCAGATGAATTTTGAAAAGGTTGACTAAATCTTGTATTATAGTTTGTGTTGCTTCCCTGATTTATAGGCTGAACTGGTTGAGAATATGGCTTAAAAGCAGGCTTATATAATACTGGTCCTTGCCCCCACCTTGCAGCTTTAAGACCTTCATCCTGGCATCTAGCCAATTCCATGGCCTCAGAAATGGAAGTAGGCTTTAAGGCCCTCACAAATGGCTTGATTGCACGAAGAAGTCCTCTAATAAAGCTATCAAGAAAATAAGAATCTGGCAATAAAGGATTCCTTTGCAGCATCAACCCTTTCAGATCTTCAAAGCAATCCAGGTAATTTTCCAACGAGTCTTTTTGCTGTAATTTGTTAAACTCTTCAACAACGTTGCTGCCAATATTTTCTTTAAATCTGATGCATAGATCCACAATAAACTCATCCCAATCTGTATTTCCACGCACACTTAGGTAACTATGCATCCATGATTCTGCCTTTCCAGTCATGTATAGAGAAACGAGGTTCACTCTCTGATTTTCTGCAATCTTGCACAAATCAAAATATCTCTTGCATTTCTTGATCCACATTCTAGGATTGTTGCCATCAAATATAGGAAATTCAACTCTAGGAGTAAAATTCATAGGTCTAATATGAATGTTACCTTCATTGATGATCTCATTAGCAGCGCCTCTTGCAGGAACATTTGCAGGCATATCCGGTGGTCGTCCTGCAGGAATTGCTTGCTCTGGTGCTCTCGGAATTCTGGTAAGCAATTCCGTCAATTGATTGCTCAATTCTTGAAGTCGCCGATCATGACTCTGTTGTTGTATTTGGTGTTGCTGTTGAAATATGTGCTGATCCTGCATCTGCTGCTCGATCAGGCCTTAACGCTCTTCCATTTGTTTCGATAATTGCGCTCGAATGCCGCGCGCCGGAATTCAAACGTTTTCGGTGGAGAATGATCAGAGTATGATCGCCTGGAAGCTGATACCAGTTGCAATGAACCTAGGTCACGCCGGACGGAGATCAATTGCTGGACGGAGTTCGCAGGAAAGATTCCGGACGAAGCTCTCAATTTTATTCAATCAAAAAGGATTTACAAAGTTCGTATATGACTTAACTTTTACAAAATGAAATTGAATCTATTTATACTATTCATTAACTCTGCTAATTTGTAATTACTGATTCTCCGTTTTAGCTCCGCCGCTCGCCTCTTTTGCTCCACTTAGCTCTCTTCCGCTTTTCCGCTCTCTTCGGTTCGCCGCTCCTTGCCCAAGCTTGGTCCATCACAAGGTTCTCCAAGAGCATGAGCTTCATTTGACAGGTCACACAGCTTGGCATTGAATTATGTGATAGTTTCCTCCTCCTGCATTTTCAGACCTTCAAACTGTGAAGTAATCATCTGCATTCTGAAATATCTTCAATTTCTCAGTCCCCTCATGAGCAACTTCCAAGACCTCCCAAGCTTTCTTTGCAATGTCACAATTGGAGATTAAAATCTGAAGTTGTTGGCATCCACAGCTGTAAAGATTGCATTCAGGGCTTTTGAATTGCCAGTTGCTACAACATCCTCTTCAGCAGTCCACTGCTCTTCAAGTTTCTTCCGAGTGACTCCTTTTTCATCAATGGTTCTGGGAGGGGCCCACTCTGTCACCACTGCTTTCCATACTTTCTCATCAATAGCCTTGAGGAAAGCGTTCATCCTAGCCTTCCAATAGCCATAATTGCTTTCTTCTAGCAGTGGAGGGCGGCTTGTGCTTTGTCCTTCCTTCATTGTCTTGCTCTACTCAGCTAGGTTCACAGGATCTTGACTTTGTATGTTGAGCTCCGGCTCTGATACCACTTGAAATTCGCAGCACCTCTGAGTTGCAGATTGTGTACAAGCAGTTGCTACAACACACTCTTGAACACCCAAATCTGATGCAGCAAAATAGAATAAGGAATAATGGTTTGTTCACCCAGTTTGGCCAATTAGCCTACGTCTGGGAACGGCTGAACTCCAACCCTTAATCCACTAGCTTCTCAGGTCCACAGTACAACACGGTTCGACGCATGACACCTATGCAACCTGACCTAAACTAGTCACACAGTCAGAACAGGCTCTGACTTGTGTATTGCACACCTACAGACTTGAAATAATTTAGAATAGCTACAACTCTGATCCCACAGACTCAGCCTATTTTAATTAATTCAATGTTACCTACAGGTTGCTGTAGCACACAGCTGGTACCTAAACTGTCCGCGCCGCTCCAAGCCTTCTGCTGAGCCGATCGAACCTCTCCAAGAGCGCTGCACACTCTAGAGCACTCCCCCTCACTCAGTAACCACCTGCCACTAGTGAGTTTAGCCGTCTAGTCACTTGACCGAGTTCGTCCACTTGTCAGTACCTTCGCACCCTCCCTTGATCAACCAACAAGCAACCGCTACTCTCAATTGGCTTTCTGATCAAACTATGATCACACTCTGCAAGTCATGATCACACTCTGCTTCAATCACCTCAGCTCTGCGCTCACGCTCTGCTCTCGGTGATGATCGAAGATCCTCTCGCACTTGAATTCCACTCTCACGGTATTCTGTGTATGCTCTAGTGTTTTCTCTCTTATCTTCGATGCCCTTGACACTCTGTCCGGCCTCCTTTAAATAGGAACCCCCAGTTCCATCATTCATCTTTTGGGAATTTCCTTTAAGCAACAATATCTCCTAATTTGTAGAAGATTAGATTTGATTTACAAATCTAATCTTCTACAAACAAATCTTCTCCTCCATCTGGGAATCTGCACTGGAATATTCTCTCTGAGTGTTTTAGGACCTTGATGCTCACGGATGAACTGCCAAGCTCCTTCCGCGAAGATCCGAGCTGCTGCTATAGAACAGATGCTACAGCTTCCTGAACCAGCTTCTGCTATAGTAGCAGCTTGTTCAGCCTCTTGTTCACTTGTGTTGGTTTTGTCAAAGACTGCCATACTGCATCATCACTATATATAGCCAGAGCACTGATCAAACTTAGGAATCCTAATTCCCTTAGGAGTCGTAGATCTTTCCCATCAACTTTGCACATTGGATCTTCTCCTAGATTCTTGCAACTTTGTTAAGATTTGATTTCCTAAAACCAATTTAGAAATCTAATTTTGATGCACTGTTGGAAGCAGATTTGAAGTTTATGGCCAGTCACGAGCAGAAGCGAAAGTAGCAAAAATGGCGATTTCAGAGAGCGATTTTGGATTTCGGAGGGCTATTCTTGATGGAAAACGAGCCGCTGGTCAAAAATCACCAGCGTTGCTTGTGAGCTGTGGTGTTTTTCGGCCAAAATCCATCGTTTCGACCTCCGTTTTGGCGTTTTATCACTTTTCGTACTTTAGGGCCTTTTCATAATTATTCGTTTTGTCTTTTATTTTCAGTATTTAAACTTGTCGTAGAGTTTTGCAAAACCCAATTTTTGGAATTGAATACAGTAGCCTTTTGTTTCCAACTATCGGTATTCCCTGAATCAACGATATTTGATGCCATAAACCTAGCATTCGGGCGAGTGAATCAATAGGTTCTGGAAGATCAGTGCTGGTATTGCGCAAGTAATCAACAATATACTGATTCCCCCCATCCTTATCAAGCTTCCGCTATATCAGTTGGTATCAGAATCGGACCGTTTCTGGATTCAATCATGCCGCGTCGCAAAGAGCAGCGTGTGGAGGAAGGTACCGACCGTGACCTTCTACGAGAGGTTGAGCACCGTTTTGAGGACATGGAACAGCGTATGGAGGAGCGATTTGCTCGTATACTAGAGCAGGTGACGGCGCAGATGGGTGACCTAATTGGCAATCAACACAGAGATGCCCCGGCCCCTGTCTGCAATCCGCCGATACCACGGGAACGGGTTCCCGCGTTTGTGGATGAAGAGCCTGACGAATACCATGACCCGGCTCCTATCGCGCGGCAGCGTGAGCGCGTTGATGACAATGGGCGACGCTGGGAGAGTGGGATGCGCATCGACATTCCGGAATTCAGAGGCGGCCTCAATCCCAAAGACTTCCTTGATTGGCTGGCCACCGTGGAAGAGGTTCTGGAATTTAAAGAGGTACCGGCTGATAGACGTGTACCCTTGGTGTCTACTAGATTGCGTGATCGTGCCTCGGCGTCGTGGCAGCAATTGAAAGTGACCCGGAGAAGGCTGGGCAAGCCTAAGATTGAATCGTGGGATAAGATGAAGAAGCATATGAAAGCGGCATTCCTGCCATTTAATTTGCAGAGGGTTTTATATCAACGGTGGCAGAATTTGCGGCAAGGTACCAAATCAGTGGACGACTATACCACGGAGTTTTTTCAGCTGATCGCTTGGAACGACATGCAAGATACTGAGGATCAGACCATCGCCGTTATATTGGAGGATTACGGGTGGCCATTCAAGACACGGTTAACCTGTTTGACCCGACTTCCCTTTCTGCCGCACACTAGAAGGCGCTCCAGATTGAGCGACAGAGTCGATGCTCTACCATCTTTGGGGGTTCATCAGACAGTAACAACAACCCGGCCCTCGACGTGAAACCTGCGGGCAGCACTTACGGTCGCGGTATATCTAATCCCTCTATTATTTCTAAACCTGTTGGCATGGGTACGTTGCATTTTTTTGGTTGTGGAGAACCGGGTCATCGTCAAGCAGATTGTCGCAAAATAGCTGCCAAGAAAGCTTTCTTTGCTGACTCCGATGATGTTGAAGATGAGCAGCTTGAGATTGTGGGTGATCCGGTGTATGATCAAGAGGTGGCAGAGGAACTTGTTCCTGGTGATACAGGCCTTGCTCTGGTAGTCCGGCGTGCGTGTTTGACACCCAAAGTCGCTGACCTGCGTAGTAATATCTTTCAGTCTACGTGCACTATTTTGGGCAAGGTATGTCGCTTTGTTATTGACGCGGGGAGTTGTGAGAATATAATTTCCACCGAGGTAGTGCAAAAGTTGGGTATTCGTACGGAACCGCATCCAAAGTCGTATAAATTGGCATGGCTTAAAATGGGTGGCGAGGTGAGCGTCTCATTGTGTGCGTTGGTATTATTTTCCATTGGTGCCAGGTACCATGATTCTATTTGGTGTGATGTGGTTAACATGGATGCCTGTCACTAGCTGTTGGGACGCCCTTGGCAATTCGATCGAAAGGTAACCAACGATGGTCGTAATAACACTATGATGCCTAAATTAGTTCCTCTACCTTCTGGACCTTCGACATACAAATATACTCGCTCACTTGAAATGAGTGGTTCTGATTTTGGTACAACAAAGAAGCAAAAAAGTGATACTGAAGCGTGCTGAAGATCTTGTGTTTATTCATAATAACCTTCGCCTTTTATCAAGAAACAAACCAGAATATCTTCATGAAAAGACTAAGATGTGAGATGTTGGTGGTGGTGGTGTCGATGTGTTTGGATCTTTAGAGGATATTGATACTCTTTAATTTGTTGATCTCACCCTTGACGAGCCGAAAATGGAGAGTGTGTTTTTTGAAGATAATCATGAAGATGTAGTAGCATGAGTCCTTAAATCTTGTTTTGGTTTTGTTTATGTTTAAATTATGACTTTTTATTTTTTTCAATGTTAAAAACATTGCACTCATTTATTTCAATTAAGTATTCTTGATAATTATAAATTATATAAAAATTTAATTTAAATCGGCATTTTCTGTCGTTTTTAATTTTTCTAATTTTTAAATTTCCCGCTTCCCCGCTTCTTGCTGTTTCCGTGTTACCTAGGCCATAGATTGTTGGAAAGCTAATTGAAAGAGTTACAACTTCTTAGTTTACATCAAGACGTAATTCGAAGGTTTAAAGGGTCATTCGAGCACTGTAAAGTTGATTCGCCCAAGAGGAATTCAAGCCAGGGCGAATCAAAAGTGATCCACCCAAGGAAAAGTGATTTGCCCAGCCATGAAACACACTAAGACTTTGATTCGGACACTCTGCACGAATCAACTCAATAAGGCTACCCCGACTCACTTTTGATTGGGCACCGGGTAAATATAAATAGAAGAAAGATGGAAAAATTTAGGGTGTGCCATGGGGTGCCTCCGGCGCCTAGGGTTCCTCTCTTGGAAAAACCCTAAATCGCCAACTTGGAGAATTGTCAAGAATTCGGAGAAGACATCAACAATTGAAGATTCCACAACATCTCTTTACTCATTCCCTACTTCTCTACTACTCTACTACTTTACTTTTCCTTGTTGATCAATTTCATTATGTTTTGTATTGAATTCACCATGAGTGAGTAGTCTTTTAGTAGTAGGGATCCTTATGGATCCCTTAGGTTAGATTGTAATGCCAAACATGTTTCTTTATCTATATGAGTGAAGTTTGATTGAAAATCTCATGCTTTATCTTCATGTCAATTTTATGCACACTAAGTGTTTGACAAAACACATGAATGAGTATGAATTAAAGAAACACCTAAGGATGGAATGAAAATTAAACTTAGGTTGTTTAAAAGATCAAGCATTTTTATTTTAGATAGCATTTGTGCGCGAGAGTGACATTCGCATTCTATTAGGCTAAGTATTAAGCGGACTTAAGTTATCGATCGATAGACCTAGAGGGTGAGATTATGAGACTTTTGTTTTACACGGTTCAATAGAGCGAGAGTTTGAGAATTGTGTCACATAGGTTTCATTCTCATTCTAGAGAAGGAGCAAGAGTTGAATCTAGAGTGCGTGATACTTTAACCTGGAATTATCAATAAAATTACTTTATGCATGAATTGTTGTTTGTGTTGCTAATCGCATGACCTAGGGGTGTGATGAGCGGACAAATGACCTTATATTTGTCCATATTTTCCCCTTACTTCTTGTTTGTTCCGCTATTTTATAAAGTCATTTGATGTTTTCTTTGCCCATTTCAGGTTAGAAATGTATACTACATGATATGAAGTGGTGCGAAGAAAATCTGGATGAATTCTAGTTGATCAAGAGCAAAATCAAGCAAAAGGCTAGTTTGATTCGTCCATGACTGACCTATTCAGCTTCGAAGGCTCACTGAGCACACGTTTCTTATCCGATTAAGGCGTGCCATGTCTTGTTGGAAAGCTAACTCAAAGGGGTACAAATTCATAGTTTACATCAAGACATAATTCGAAGGTTTAAGGGGTCAAAACAGACGAGATTCCAGCGCTGCAGATTTGGGTCTCCCAAAGAGGAATTCAGGATAGGCCGAATCACTATTGATTCGGCCAAAGAAAGGTGATTCGGGCAAGCATGATACTTCACTACAGCACTGAACAGATGATTCGCACGAATCAACTCAAGGCTTGCCCGAATCAAAGTTGATTCGGGGAGAATTTGCCTGTAGATCAAATCTGGGCAGACTGACCTGTTTATCTTCGAAGGCTTGCCGAGCGCGCGATTCTTATCCGATTGGGACGTTCTATAGCTTGTTGGAAAGGTAATTCAAAGATATACAACTTCCTAGTTTACGTCAAGACGTAAATCAAAGGTTTAAAGTGTCAAAAAAGCTAGTTGCTAACTGCAGAAGTGATTCGGCCGAATCACTCTCAGCTGCACGAATCGACCTGATCCGGGGAAAGTCTTGAAGGTTTGACCGAATCACTTGAGGGGTTGACCGAATCAAAAGTGATTCGGCCAGGATAAGTGATTCGCCCAAACTCAAAACAACACTGAGAAAAAGATTCGAGCGAATCACATGGGCATTGACCGAATCAAGTGATTCGGTCACTTCGGGCACTTATTGGAAATCTTCACAAAGTATAAATAGAAGGAGATAGAAGTGAAGAAAAAAGAGCTTGCTTTTTCTCTCAACCCTAGAAAAGAGCTTCCACATTTTCTCAACCCTAGGCGACTGGAGCTCGGAGAAGACCAAGCTTGGGTGAAAACCCAAGCTTGGATTGAAGATTCTACATCAACCTCTCTTAAACCCTTTAGCTTTGTATTTACATTCATGCTTCCCTTAGTTGTCATGTTTTTGTGCACACTCATTATGAGTGAGTAGTTGTTCTTGTGGTTGGGGATTAAATGGATCCCCTAGGATTGGATATGATGTAGAACTCTAATTTATTGCATTGAATGAAGTTTGGTTTGATTATATTGTGCCCTAGCTATGTATTCATTGTATGCACACCAAGTGTTTGACGAAATGCTTAAGTGAGTATGCTTGGTTAAAACCCCTAAGGAAGGAGCGAGAGTTGAACTTAGGATGTTTCATAGCTATTGTATGATCATAGATGGAGTGTTTGTGCGTGAGAGCGACATGCATTCTTGACATTAGGCTAAGTTTTAAGCGGATTTGAGTAACCGGCCAATAGACCGAGAGGGTGCGGTTATGGGACTCAAGTTCTACACGGTTCAATAGAGCGAGAGTTTGAGAACCATGTCATTTGTGTATCCTCTCCACTCTAGGGAAGGAGCGAGAGTTGAACCTAGAGTGGACGATGCATTAGCCTTGCTTTTATCAACCAAATGTAGTTCATGCATGTGTTAGTGAGTTATTTCATTTTCCTCATATCTTAGGAGAGAAGTTGAATCCCTAGTCACTCTTTTGTTTCATCAACCAAAAACCAAAAATATCATTTATCTTTAGTACTTACTAGAGGTACCTCTAAAGGAGGACAAATCCCCCCCAAAACCGTAGACTTTCAATAATAGCATTAATTAGTTGTAAATTAGTCTAAGCTTTTCCCTTGGGTTCGATCCGAGGTCACTCGGTTATAAATATTGTTTGATATTTGCGTGACTAGAATAGCACTTCATTTTGCTTGCCTAAAACGCCAACGTCAGGGTGAAGTAGGATTCCGACTACGTTTTCTCTATTACTTTACTTCAACCCAATTTCGAACTTGTCTTTAGCATTTACTAGAGATACCTCGCCTGGAGGAAAAATCCCAGTTTTTATTTAGTAGACTCGCATTAAGCATTACTAGCTAGCTTTAGGCTAATCGAGGCTTTTCTCTTGGATTCGATCCGAGGTCATTCGGATTATAAATATTGTTTGCGTACCATGATTGGACTAGTATTTTTACTATCACAATTTCGAAACGTTCAGTACTATAACCGTGAATAGTGAAATTTTGAGGATCGGAGAGTGGTCCTCCCCAGATGTAGGCATTGGCCGAACTGGGTAACTGATGAAGCGTATTTATACGATCCATTGAGTTGTTTATTCCCATCATTTAGTTACATTTTGCATGTGATAGACCGCTTTGGAACTTTATTGCATATTTAGACGAATATAGACCAAATTGGGCAGAGTTGGAAAGCTAACTCAAGGGGATACAACTTCTTAATTTCCGTGAAGACAAAATTTGAAGGGTTAAAGGGTCAAACAAGCGAGATTCTAACACTGTAGAAGTGATCCGCCCAAGCAGTGGGCGAACCAGAAATGACTCGCCCAAGACCAGAAGTGATTCGCCCGGATCACAAGTGATCCACCCAGCTCCAGAGGCCACTGATTATTTGATTCTATCAAGAATGCACGAGTCATTTTGGTCCAACACGAATCAATATTGATTCGCCCAGCTTTGGAAGACACGTTGATCCGCTCAAGAGTGCACAAGTCAGGAGTGAGTCGGCCATCCAAATTCGATTCGTGCAGCAGGGGAAAGACACTACCAGTTTGATTCGCCCAACCTAGGTGAATCACTTTGAGAAACCTTGCACGAATCGCTTTTGATTCGTGCAAAGAAAGTCAGCCCAGCCAAAATTCCAAAGTATAAAAAGAAGGAGAGGAAAAACCCTAGCCGGCTTTTTACAGTTTTTTGCGGAACGACGGAAGTATACCTTGAAGGAAGGATCATCGAGTGAGCAGTAGCATCGCGAAATGGATTTTAGTATTTTTTGAACTCTTTACTTTCATTGTTATTAGATGGATTGTAGTAGTTAAATCCTAATTCATTTGGGGATTTGTGTTGCAACGTACGGTTTGAGATACTTGTGTTTTCATAATTCGATTCAGTGAATTACTATTCTTCGTTCGAATTGCATTCTTTGATTATCAAGTTAGCACAGCCTAGCGGTGAAACTGAATTGATATCTATTGCCTGATACTAGGTTGTCTGCCCTATTAGCTAAGCCTAGTGGTAGAACCTAATTGGTGTAGTTATCAAAGTAATTGTTAAACGTATTCGAAGACTTAGCGGTTGAGAGTAGGTAGAACATTGAAGTCGACATTACCCTAGCAGGATTCTTAGACTAGAACAGTAGTTTTACTAATTGATGCATATTTCAATCGATGATTATCAGTTGCAATGCATATCCCAGAATTGATTTTCTCTGAATTTGATAAACAATAAACATTCTTCCTGCGAACCCCCTTTTATCATGACATTTGTTAGTGAAACTCTAGACTATTTGCTGTCTCTTGGGTTCGACCCTGCTTATCACTAGCTAATAAGTAGGTATTATAAATACATTTTGGCGCACATAATGATGTTCCGTCAAATTTTGGCATCGTTACCGGGGAGAAAGACCAGAGCATGGAAAGGTTCAACGCATTGGAACAAAGTCGTTGTAACTTGGGGGTCCAGAAAGGATGCTGGAGGAGTATTTATTGGATGGATTGAGACCTCTCGAGGGTATGTTATTGGATGTCATAGCTGGTGACACAGTATTGAACTTGACTCCCAGTCAAGTGTGAGAGTTGATTAATGAGACCGCTGAGAGTGCTCGGTACAGGGATGAGACTAGTCAAAGGGATGACGCTAGCAGAACAAGGAATGTATCTCAAGTGGAGGAGAATGATAGCCAGCTGGTGAAGGAGATCAAAGAGTTGAAGGAGACGATCCGAAGGATGTCAGTGAGCCAAGCCAGCACAGTGAAGGTTTGTGAGCGCTGTGCCGCTGCGAGCCACAAGAAGGATGAGTGCCCTACACTCCAAGAAGAGGGGGTGATGGATGTTATCACAATGGGTGGATTCCAAACTTCAACAACAGGCAGGCCCCAGACAATTTGGACTTGCTGCGAATGGTTTTAGTTGGAGAAAGAAACGAAGGAGGATTTCAGCAGCTCCCAGGGCAGCATCAGAAGCAGAACCAAGGGCAGCCACAGCCGCGGCAGTAACAAGCACAGCCTTACCGCCCTCCATTTCGACAATACGAGAGGTACAACAATCAGAGCAATCAATATCAGCAAAGGAGGGACTTCAATCATGCTGGCCCGAGCACTGGTAAGTCATGGGAAGAGTTGCTCAAAGACTTGGAGAGTACCATCTAAAGGAACCAGGCCAAAACTAATGGAGCCATAGCCGAGCTAACAAAGCAAATGTCGCAGCTAGCTTCCACAGTTTATGAAATGAAGAGTGACAAGGGCAAGCTGCCCTCGTAGACAATTCCTAACCCAAAAGGAAATGTTAGTGCATTAACTTAGGTAAGCAGCAAGAAGCTTGAAGGGGAACAGACGAGCAGCAGTCCAACGAGCACAGTGGAAGCTTAAAACAAGAGAGAAAATTCTGAACCTTCTGCAGAGTCTTTTGAAAAAATTTGTGCTGATCTCCCACTTCCATTTCCTGTGCAGGTGTCGAGACCTTGGGAGGATCCAGCAACGTCTCAAATTTTATTAGAGCTGTTCAGCAGAGTTGGGATCACAATCCCACTCCTTGACGCAATAAAGAGAATTTCGAAATATGCTAAGGCCCTTACGAATTGTGCACTAACCGAAGAGGAGAACGAAGTCCGAGCAGGAAAATTTGAGGCAGAACATCCCTGCAATTTTTCAATGCAAGGCAGAACCAAAATGTAAGGATCCAGGTACATTTACAGTTTCATGCGTCATTGGTAAATTTAAAATTAATCATTGTATGCTGGATTTAGGTGCGTTGATCAAGCATTGCATATTGGTCCTCTGAAACCCACTGACTTGATTATTCAATTAGCAGATAGATTGTGTATTAAGCCATAGGGTATTGTGGTTAATGTGTAAGTGAATGTAGGGAAACTTGTGTTCCTTGTAGATTTTTTTGTCATGAAAATGGAGGGTGATGCGATAGACACTTCACCCGTCTTACTAGGGAGACCCTTCATGGTGACCGCGAAGACGAAAATCAATACATTTACGGGTGATCTCTCCATGTAGGTAGGCGAGGAAGTAGTTAACTTTAACATATATAAATCTATGCAGCACCAACCTAACATTGCAGGAACACATATGTTGGATATCATTGAGAATGCAGTGCTAGAGTCGGATATACTGCGCGAGGAAGGCATCTAACCTCACAAAAAAGAAAAACTGATTTGATTCGCGGATTGCTTTTTCCTACTGACTAGCGAGGTGTCATGACTTTCCTTGAGTATGCTGGATTTTATCACAAGTTTGTTAGATTTTATCGCAGGCTTGTTAAAGACCCTTCGAAGACAGCATTGCCAATGTCGCAACTGCTGCACAAAGATATTCCGTTTGGAGAGGATATCCCACCTGATAAGGAGCTCGAGTTGGCTGACCTGGTAACCGATTGATGATGAGAGATATCATTGAGCCAATGACGTTAAACAAGTGCGCTCCTTGGGAGGCAGCCCGAGCGTAGTTAGGATTTATTATCTGTATTTTTTTTATTTGTTTCGTTTATTTTGAATCTTGCATGACTACCTTCCCGAATTGTACCGTGAGGACGCGGTTCGTTTCAAAAGTGTGGGGTGGGGAAAGTTAGTATGTTGTGTCAGCACGTTTACCTTAGTTAGCATGCATTAGTAGTAGTTAGAGCATGCTTTTTTAAATTTTTTAGATGTTGAGATGATGCTGATTTCGTGCGATTATATGCTGCTAGTTTTGCGATTATATGCTGTTGAGTTTGTGCGACTAAATGTTGCGATGAAAATACTGATTTTATGACATGATGTTCGATTCTATGAGGTTTTGATGTGTATACTTTGCATGATTTTTGCAATATTGTGATGCTAGTGACTTGATGTTATATGTTCCTTTGAGGGGATTAGTAGCGTAGCGCGTTGAGTTTTTGGAGGTTGGCATTCCGAGTTATGAGGGGTGAGATTTTAACTCCACCTTTGCAGCGTTTATGCAATGGTGGGACAGAAAAACAAACCATCCTATATCTAGTCCTAGTAACCGTGAATGGGTGGGTAACCGCTATTCTGCTTGGCGCTAAAAGGATAATGACGAGAAACAGCGGGACGCTCTCCATATGCTATTTTTCGAAGGCGATGATTGGAATGGTTTAAAGAGCAAAATGCTAAATGCAAAGGACAAGCAATTCACATTGGAGAACAAAGCTCAAAAAGAAAATTCAGACAAATATGAAGAAAAATCAGAAAAGAAATCGAGTTGAGTGAAGTCTTCGGACCAAACAAAAAATACGAAAGTTCAAAAGCTGTTTTATAAAAAAGAAGAAGAAAGAGTTGAGTTCCTCATGACTCGGATTTATCACGTGCCAGAGAAAGCAAATTCAGCATATGCGCGTGACTATGACCTTGAGCTGAAGAATGGAATCAGGAGTCTAAAGAGGACTATCTCCCAGTCATCCATTATCATTCCATCTCGACCTCACAGGTAACATGTATCATTTTAGTTTCTTGCTGATCATTATTGAAGAATGAGTGTGAGCATATGTTCATGAACTGATTAGTGAAGACATCTCAAGTAAATTAAGTGTTTAGTCATTGCATGATAGAAGTGATTTGAGTTTGCGAGTCTTGATTTCAGTAACTAAAGTTTTTGAGTGCTTTTAGGGTTGGCCAGAGAAACAGTTTCCGCAAAGTGACTTAAAGAGTGCTACAACAACCGCTATAACTCGTCACCAGCACCGCGAAGTAAATTTCAGAGTGTCTTTGTGTTCGTAGCAGCATTTCGGTCCTCATCAGCCGTCCACTAATTTTACGGCTTAGGGTAGGCCACACCATCTGTATTCATAATTATTGGTGAATCATACTTGGATATCACGGATTTCCATGCTCGATCATCGATTGATTTAATGAATGCCCTCATGCGATTTTTCAGTAGGATAGTTTGAACCATTTAGAAGCGGAGGACGGAAGGTGTTTTGTCCTTCTTTTGTACTCATTTTGAACAGCTTGATTACAATCCCTGAATCACACTCTGTATAATGAGTGTCCCGCTCTGATACCAATTAAAAGTTGTATGTTTGTGTTTACCTTCTTTTATAGGAATATCGTGTTTTCCACCCTCTTCTTTTCCCGATCTCCTCAACCTATATAGATTAGATTCTAGTGTGTCTTTTAAGAAACAAGGATAAATAATCTTAATTTCCTAACTGAGTAATCCAATCTCATGTTGCCCCGAGATCTTATGGATATTGTCATCATGTTATTCGCTTAAGTTCTTATGAATATCGTCAGCATATGCTTCACTTAGTTTCAGCAATGGAATATTCACACCAATGTGGACGATTCGATTGCACCAGCCTCTGTCCAAGCTGACTCTGGTTTACCCTCTGTTTTAGCCTTGTTGGTTTGCATCGATAGCAGACATCATTTGCCAAGAACATGCCACACATACATCCATGGGGCATCAGGATTTAACAAAGAAGAACAGAGATGGAGCACCGAGTAATGGGATAGGCGGCCCAGCCGGCATCGCAATAGGCTTCAAGTACAAGAGAAGAATGAGTAGAAAAATAAATGCCCTGGCCTGGTTCAACATTGATATAACGCAAAACTTTGAGAGCTGCATTGTAGTGATCCTGACGAGGTTGGTGCATAAATTGAGAAATCATATGGACAGGATAAGCCAAGTTTGGACGCGTGATAGGCAAGTAAATAAGTTTCCCTACCAGATGAGAAAGGTTCTGAGAGGACCTCAGATGCTTGAAATCCATAGGAACCTTGGTGGGTTTGCACCCTAAAAGACCCGCATCTTGAAGCAACTCAAGGGCATAATTTCTTTGTTTCAAGAAAATACCATCTGAGGTTCTGGCAACTTCGAGGTCCACGAAAAAGTGTAAGCAGTCGAGGTTTTTGACCTTGAAACACGAATGAATGAACTGTTTGACTTGAGTAATATGACCTTCAGATATGACTATTAGGATTATATCATTGATGTGTTGGACTAAATTGAATGAAATTTCAGTTATATCAAGGATGGAACATGTAGATAAAGCTTTGTGAATACATTATATTTAATGAAGTATTACTATTAATGGAAGGCATGCATCATTATTGTTATATTGAATCAAGTGTTAGTTTAATTCAATATAAAGTAAATGGAGTAACACTATCAATTATCTAATTAATTAGTGCATCAACTTAGTTTAATCAATTCAATTTGATTCAATATGAAGATTATAAATCGAATGATTAAATTGAAAGCCAAATAAACAAATTATTCAAAGTAGAACGGAATAACGATACAAGCAAACCAGAATCAGTTGAGGTCGTTAGACGATTTCCTTAAAGCTTTTATTGCCGTCCCACCGGGTGCAAGGAAATGGCAAGAGCTTCCCAGGATACAACAACTTGTGAGCGTATACCTCTTTGCACTACAAGGTAACACTCCGGCGAACCAAACTTGTGCAAGCCACTATCCCAAAGAAATACTCAAAAGAGTATGAAGAACTCAAAGAAAAAATCAGCCGACTATCAAGGGAGGAGATGTTGGAAATGAGAGATGTTGTTGTGTGAGTTGATGATCTTCAAGCCTCATTTGCACCTCCTTTTATAGGGCAGGATGGGGCAACCCATCATAATGGCATTGTGAATGCCAAAAGTCCTCTTAAAGGCACCAAAATGAATATTCAAGTCTCTTCATTTACAAGATTAAAATTAATTTTTAATGCTCTTGAAAAGATGAAAAAGTCTCCCATAAGTGCATAGCCATTATCATGCTACCTCTTCAAGTTTTCCATGCTAATGGAAAACAAATAGCCCACAAAAATTATGACAATGTCATAATTAAGATAAGCCTCTATGTCTTCTTAGGCTTTTCACTTGACCTTTGTAAATGCTTTCCATAACTTTGAGCATTTTATTTCTTTCATTTTCGCTTCAATTTGGACATGTAAATAATTGATTTTGTCCTTTCATTTTTAGGACTTTAAATCCAATTAAATACTTTTCTCTTATAAATATGGTCACACCACATTTTCTTCACACTTATTCACCAAATTTTGCAACAATCCCCCACATGAAGAAAATCATGGGGTGAGAATAAAATCAAGACTCGACTCGATATGGTGATAGTTTCTTCGGTCAATATTTGTATAGGATAGGTGGGCAAAGCCTTTGAACCTGCCCTCGAAAGACATATCTTCTTTACTGATTATTCAGTAGACGCGATGTCCTTGAACTGTTCGTAGTATAATGTAAACGAAACATATATCTTCCACAAATATATTCCTGACACAAGTTCAGTTCTCATGGTTGGGTTCTTTTCCGCCCAAGAAACCCCTGCCTGGTTCTGTGAGAGTTTTGAAAGATATGAGCCCCATTAATTCTTCTTAGAAGCGGCCTCACTTCTTTCTCACATAGGTGATTCTTTATTTCAAGTAATCCAACATTACTTGTCGGAATCTCAACATCCGAAATCTAAAAATCATTAAAAGCTTCAAGCTTAACCACGTGCGGGAGTCACCAATTTAAACAAAGAATGGGGACGGGGGTTAACCCCCTCAGTGACCACAAATAGTCTCAGCAGTTAGGTTGTCCCTTTGAACCAAGATCTTGGGATCTCCAGTCAGCATGGTTGGGTTTCCTTTGCCTTGACTTTATTTATCCAAGGGCTTTTCCCATTCCTCTAGACGTCTTCTCTACTTGGTCCCTATTTAACCCTTTGGTTAATGGATCCGAAATATTATCTTTGGACCTTACATAGTCAATACTAATGACTCCTAAATAGAAAAGTTGTCTAATGGTATTATGTCGTCGACGTATATGTCGTGACTTACCATTATACATCACACTTTATGCCCTTCCATTTGCAGATTGGTATTCACAATATAAACATATTGATGTCACAGGTGTTGTCCATTATGGAATATCCTCTACAAAGTTTCTTAGCCACTCAGCTTCTTCGTCACATTTATCTAATGCAACGAATTCAGCTTCCATAGTGGATCTAGTTATCACAGTCTGTTTCGAGGACTTCCAAGTCACTACAGCACCTCCCAGAGTGAATACATATCCACTTGTCGCTTTTGAATCTTGTATATCAGATATCCAACTTGCATCAGTAAAACCTTCACTGACTTCTAGATATCTGGTATAATGTAGACCATAATCACGAGTAAATCGTAAGTACCTTAGTACTCTCACGATCACGAGTATATCTAGCAAGTCTACTTATAGTATAGGCAATGTCAGGTCTAGTACAATTCATTAAGTACATTAGACTACCTATGACTCTAGCATATTCCACTTGGGAGATACTTTGTCCTTTGTTTTTAGACAAGTGTTGACTGACTGATGTCTATTGGAGTTCTGGATATTCCCAAACTATCCTTTCCAAACTTATCTAGGATCTTTTCGACGTAATGTGACTGACTTAAGACAAGTCCATCATTAGTCCGTGTAATCTTGATACCTAGAATTACATCAGCCAATCTAATATCTTTCATATCAAACTTAGAGTTTAATATAGCATTTGTAGACTTAACCAGGTCATCATTGCTTCCCACAATGAGCATGTCATCAACATATAAACATAGAATCACATATCCATGTTCTGTGTTTTTAATATAAACACATTGATCACACTCGTTGATCTTAAACCCATTTGACATCATCACAGAGTCAAATTTCTCATGCCACTGCTTTGGGGCTTGTTTTAGACCATACAGAGATCTTACAAGTCTACAAACTTTCCTCTCTTGACCAGGCTCTATACAACTTTCGGGTTGTTCCATATAGATTTCTTCCTCAAGATCGCCATTGAGAAAAGCTGTTTTCACATCCATTTGATGTATTTCTAAATTATGTAAAGCCGCAATTGCTATTATCATCCTTATGGAAGTGATTCTCGTCACAGGAGAATATGTATCAAAATAGTCAAGACCTTCCTTTTGTCTATAACCTTTGATTACAAGTCTTGCCTTGTATTTATCGATAGTGCCATCCACTTTCATCTTCCTGGTGAAGACCCACTTAGAACCTAGTGTTTTACTTCCAGGAGGAAGATCAACCAATTCCCACGTATGATTTTGCAAGATAGAATCAATTTCACTCCTTATGGCTTCCTTCCATAAGTGACCCTCAACTGAGTTTGTAGCCTCTTTGTAAGTTCGAGGTTCAGCTTCGAGCATATAGGTTAGAAAATCAGTACCAAATGATTTTTCTATCCTTGCTCGCTTTCTTCGTCTAGGTTCTACTGATTCTATATCATTCCCAGAGATATCACCTCGTTCTTGAGTTATTTCCTCAATATCTTCATGTAACTGATGAGATGAACCCAATTCATCTTCCTTAGACTTATAAGGAAATACTTTTTCAAAGAACGAAGCATTCTTTGATTCCAAGATAGAATTTTTGTGTATATCAGGATTTTGTGATTCATACACAAGGAATCTATACGCATTAATGTTTTGCGCATAACCAATGAATATACAGTCAACGATTTTTGGCCCTATCCTCATTCTCTTAGGACCGGGAGCCATTACCTTAGCAAGACACCCCCACACTCGCAAGTATTTATAGGAAGGCTTGTTTCCTTTAAATTACTCATATGGAGACTTCTCTTCCTGTTTGCGAGGTACCTTATTTAAAAGATAATTCGCTGATAAGATGGCTTCCCCCCACATTCCATGGGGTAACCCAGAGCTTAACAACATCGCATTCATCTTCTCTTTTAGAGTATGATTCTTTCGTTTTGCAATGCCATTTGATTGAGGCGAGTATGGTGGAGTTACTTCATGAATAATTTCGTATTGTGCACAGAATGCCCCAAACGGTTCTACATATTCACCTCTACGGTCACTTCTCAACCTCTTTATCTTTTCGTTGAGTTGGTTCTCAACTTCTAATCTGTACATGGCAAACTTTTCAATTACCTCATCTTTGCTTTTAAGCAAATATACATAACAATATTTTGTACTATCATCAATGAAAGTCACAAAATATTTATTACCACCTCTAGTTGGCATGAATTTTAAGTCGCATAGGTCACTATGGATTAATTCAAGGGGTTCGGTTTTTCTTTCAACACTGTGAACTGAGGTTCTCGTTAATTTTGCTTCAACACAAGATTCACACTTGTGTTTGGAATCTATATGAGATTTGGATATACACTTCAAATTCATTAGTTTCCTTATTGTGTCATAATTTACGTGGCCTAATCTTTTATGCCATAAATTAGAGGACTCAAGCAAATAAACGGAAAAATTATCTTTATTGATATTTTTGGGTTTGATGGCTATTACATTCATCTTCCACAAGCCTTCCTTTACATAACCTCTTCCCAAATACGTACCGTTCTTTGTGAGAATAATTTTCTGGGACTCAAATACCATCTTAAATCCATGGTTATCCAGCAGCGTCCCAGAGATCAAATTTTTCCTTACATCGGGCACATAGAGAACCTCTGTAAGCTTCAGCTCCTTGCCTGATGTCAACTTCAAGACTACTATACCCTTCCCCTTGATCTCAGAGGTGGCGGAATTGCCCATGTACAACTTCTCTCCAGCCTCACTCAGCTCTAGTTTCGAGAATGCATTCTTATCCGAGCAAATGTTGCGAGTTGCTCCTGTGACCAGCCACCACTCCTTGGGATTAGAATCCACCAAGTTCAGCTCAGAGATAACAGCTACCAGAAAGTCTTCTTCAGCTTCGGCTGAGTTGACTTCTTTCTTTTGCTTCCTTTGAGGCTTCTTACAGTCAGCTGCTCGGTGATCCTCTTTGTCACAGTTGAAGCATTTTCTCTGAAACTTGGGTGGTTGTCTTTTCTTGAACACTCCACCCTTAGCTGCTAACTTGTTAGAGGATTTCTTCCTCTTTGAGCTCTCACCAAGCTCTACTAAGTTGGCCCTCTCCGATGGTGCTTTGAACCTCTTCTCAGAGCCACGATTGTCTTCCTCAATTCTAAGACGGACCACAAGGTTTTCAAAACTCATCTCCTTTCTCTTGTGCTTGAGATAGTTTTTCAATTCCTTGCACCCGAAGGTAACTTCTCGATGACTGAGGCAACTTGGAAAGATTCACTTATGTGCATCCCCTCAGCATGAATCTCATGGATTATCAATTGCATCTCTTGTACTTGACTTACTACCGTTTTAGAATCTACCATCATGAACGTAAGGAAGCGGCCAACAATGTATTTATTAGACCCGGCATCCTCAGTTCGGCATTTCTTATCCAATGACTCCCAAAGCTCCTTAGCTGAGCGTTTGGTACTGTATACATTGTACAATGCATCATTTAAGCTATTCATGACGTAGTTCCGGCACAGATAGTCGGAATCTTTCCAAGCATTATATGCCATGAAAACTTGTGAGTCGGTTTCATCCTCCTTATACGTTGGTGGATCTTCAGTTTGGAACCGAGCCAACCCAATGGTGGTCAAGTAGAAGTGCATCTTCTGTTGCCATCTCTTGAAGTTCAATCATATGAACTTCTCAGGCCTTTCGGCCGGCATCACTGCGGCGGGCACTCGTGCCACTGACCCGCTTGGAATTGAACCCGCAGGTCCATTTCCGGCCATAGCCGTCATCACTGGGATGGTACTTGGCAAACACTAGCTCTGGGCAACATTTTTGGAAGCACGGTTGGCAACACTACAGAAGCAACTGGGATGTTGGAATCAATGTCCATACTTGGATTTGTGGTTTGGTTTTCCATGTAAGCAAAAGACCAACTTGTTAGTAATTTGGATATTTAAATTGTACTCACAATTTTATCTACAGCCTAAAAGCTTTAAGATTGTTGGACTAAATTGAATGAAATTTCAGTTATATCAAGGATGGAACATGTAGATAAAGCTTTGTGAATACATTATATTTAATGAAGTATTACTATTAATGGAAGGCATGCATCATTATTGTTATATTGAATCAAGTGTTAGTTTAATTCAATATAAAGTAAATGGAGTAACACTATCAATTATCTAATTAATTAGTACATCAACATAATTTAATCAATTCAATTTGATTCAATATGAAGATTATAAATCGAATGATTAAATTGAAAGCCAAATAAAGAAATTATTGAAAGTAGAACGGAATAACGATAAAAGCAAACCAGAATCAGTTGAGGTCGTTAGACGATTTCCTTAAAGCTTTTATTGCCGTCCCACCGGGTGCAAGGAAATGGCAAGAGCTTCCCAGGATACAACAACTTGTGAGTGTATACCTCTTTGCACTACAAGGTAACACTCCGGCGAACCAAACTTGTGCAAGCCACTATCACCAAAGAAATACTCAAAAGAGTATGAAGAACTCAAAGAAAAAATCAGCCGACTATCAAGGGAGGAGATGTTGGAAATGAGAGATATTGTTGTGTGAGTTGATGATCTTCAAGCCTCATTTGCACCTCTTTTTATAGGAGTGGATGGGGCAACCCATCATAATGGCATTGTGAATGCCAAAGGTCCTCTTAAAGGCACCAAAATGAATGTTCAAGTCTCTTCATTTCACAAGATTAAAATCAATTTTTAATGCTCTTGAAAAGATGAAAAAATCTCTCATAAGTGCATAGCCATTATCATGCTACCTCTTCAAGTTTTCCATGCTAATGGAAAACAAATAGCCCACAAATATTATGACAATGTCATAATTAAGATAAGCCTCTATGTCTTCTAAGGCTTTTCACTTGACCTTTGTAAATGCTTTCCATAACTTTGACCATTTCATTTCATTCATTTTGGCTTCAATTTGGACATGTAAATATTGATTTTGTCCTTTCATTTGTAGAACTTTAAATCCAATTAAATACTTATTCTCTTATAAATATGGTGACACCACATTTTCTTCACACTTATTCACCAAATTTTCCAACATGATGTACACAGGAAGTACCACGAAATGCCCATCACGATCAAGGGTGAACAATGAATAATCATTTAACCTTTTCTGAAAGCCAAATTGGATGAGAGCCTCACTCAGCTTATTGAACCATAAAAAGAGCCAAAAAGTCTGACTTGGGCAATTACAAAAAGCGCGCCTAGAGGACACATACGAGGCTAAAAGAGAGGGAACCGGGGACGAGAGCCCTTGCAAACAACGGACAATCCCCCGAGCTTAAGCAAGCGCAAACCGAGCACAACCAGGCCAAAGGCTATAAAAATAATTACAAGATTAGGGGATTAAGTAAGACTTAATCCTAGACAAGTAAGCTGCCAATAGAAAAAGAATCTTCAATTGGTGCAGAAAACTGGCAGACGAAGCTGGTGACTTCTGAGGGCTCTAAAGGCCAATTTCGGAAGATAGAAAGCTGAGGGAAAGGGGCCAGGTGTTCTATGATAAGAAAGAGATATGATGACACTATTAATGGCAGGCGGAATGAACTCAAAAGAAGAGTTAGGCATAAGATTTCTGGCACTGAACCAGATGTCTCTTTGACTCCAAGGGACCTCCATATTCATCTTAATGAAAAACTAAATGTCCAAAAGAGAGCTTTGAATATTAGAAATAGTAATGCCTTCTCAACTTAAAATCTCAGTGGCGGATATGATGGCTAAAAATAGACAAGGGTCTTCCAAAGATAAACAAAAGGCCATAACCAGGTGCTCTGAAACAAAAGGCCATAATCAGGTGCTCTAATTGTTATGAAATAATTCTAGATTAATATTGTGAACTTGTTACACATAAGTTCATCGACGACCAAATAAACTAAATGAGAAACGCTTCAGTGGCCTTTTCTCCCGCGTAGGCCTCTGTTCTTGTGGTTCGGATGGACTTGGATGACATGGACATTGGATCGAATTATGGGCGGAGGTTTGTCACACTATAATCATAGCTTTCTTCATCATCAAGAGGACTTTGTTGTTCTCCTTGCTCATCATCACTAACTCCTGCACATCATTACCCATGCAGATGTAACTGAAGAAATACAAACTACTGATAATGTAACAATTTGGACTAAAACTTTAGATCATGAAGTGAACGAAAAGAACAGTGTCAAACTGAATTAGAGCATGATCTACACTAGGCATATCTGTCTCACCTAGCTTTTGTAACTCCTCTACATCCAAATGGAAGATGCAGTGAACTCCCAACCCTGAAGACGAACATTTGCTGTTGAGGAAAATACCAGTTGTTGTATGAGCATGATGCACCAATGCTCTTGCCTATTAATCAATGATGAGTCATTTATGAATCTTTTCGGCGTAACCTCCAAAATTACAAGACAATAATATAGAATGGACTTACAACACTATGTTGCTCTGGCACATTGGGCCGATATGGTTGTGACTCGTCAGGCCGCGACTGTATGATGCGACGAGTTATGTTATGGTACCTAGTACGGTACTCGGGTGTAGGAGCATCGACATCTCGTCCACCTCGGCCATCACAATACGCTCGCCTCGACCTCTCCATGTCTCAATGTACTTGTACAATTCTACGAACTAGTTCTTTCTCTTTTTTTTTCCTCGTCAAACGATGTTTAAGGTCGGCAGACACGCGCGGTGCCGAAGGATTTAATTGCTTGTATCCGAATTGTGGCATCACTCTAGATGGATGATGCCATTCAACGATGTAATAGCACAATAGTACGACCTCCGTACACCAACTCAATCGTCCTTCCGTACAAGTCGAGTTTAAAAGTTGAAAGAGTTTCTCATCGTATGGCTTCCAAAGAAAGTCATCATGGCTCATGCGATCTAATTGGTCTTATCAAGACCAACAAACAATGCGATGTCTCTAAATATGAGTTAGGTCCATACCATTTTTTGTGGCGTAAGAGGAATGGTTGTCAAGGTATAAATATCAACAATAATTCTACTATGAAACTCATAAGAACCACTCACGTGTAGGACCAAGCTCCCCGATAATATGGATCGATACCAGCATCAATCGGCTTTAGAGATCTACTGAGCCTTGTGGACGACCGATTGATATTCTTTCCTATCTCCATATTCTCCATTTCCTCCTCAGCAGCAGCTTCCTCTTGCCGCGCACTATTCTCTGTGGGCGCTTGATCGCGCGTCGTTGTGCGCGTCAAATTAATTCCTTCCTCTTCCACTAGTACAGCGGTTAAGTAAGGGTCGATCTCCTCAGGGAGCAAGTAGTTCAGTTCTAGCCAGTGACCTACACTTACGAAGATTGGGGGGTGAGTGAGTGGGTTGCGCAGTGCGCGAGTAAACAGTGGTATCGTAACGCAGGAACTTGCACTAGACGTGCACAGGCAGTAGAGATTAAGTACTATGAGTATGAGAAGTATCGGGGCAGACAATCCTCTATGAGTGTATTCCTTATCATTGACTCTAAATGTCTATAGCTCGAGTTGCTAATGTTAGTGTCCGATCAAGGCTTCCTAACATGTGCGCATGTTCCGATCAAAGTTCATGTGCTATTAATTCTTACACTAGACTTAAACAACTACGAATCCGATCAAGGTAGTAATTGCCTATCCTAGCGCGTTACTCCTAGTTGGCACCGTCAGGCTATTCAACTAGTTTAACAAACAACAACAAGCAACAAGAGTAAGATTGCGGTTCAAGGCTTCCCCTACTCATGCAACAAGCTGCCAGTAATGTGCGCAGAATTAATATAAGCAAGCAAGTTATGCTTTAAGCGCAAGTCTCAAAGGAAATACTCATAGATTCATGTCCAACCGATACTAAGCGTTTAGCTAGACATGCTAGTGATAAACATCATAGAAACAGTAAATAATAACTAGAGTATCTAAGAGAGCAATTGCAAACAGTGCGTGCAGGTTGTAGTCTTGGCGGGCGCAGTCGGCTAGCGCAGATCCTCTCAGCAAGCTCGTGTGTTTTCCAGTCCTGGTGCGCAGTGCCTCCTTGGTGTACGAATTGTGTTGCGGTGTCGAAATGTATGAATTGTCCTCCTAACCCTAGCCTCCTCCTCTTCTTTATATACTGCTCAGAGGCTCACTCTTGGCAACTTCCAAATCTGGTCGTGTCAGGATTTGGAAACACCATCATCTGCGCCTGGCGCACGGCATACTGCTTAGCGCATTGGTCGGCGCAACTCTGCTGTCTCTCGCCATTTCTTCTGTTTGCGCCGCTAGCTCCGCAGGCTGTGTGCTGCGCGTCCTAAACGCTGCCTGTTAGCGCGTATCCGACTTAGGCCCTTGTTTTGTCCTGAAATACAAAAATACTGGAAACCAGTAATCTTGTACATAAAATAATGCAAACAAGCACGGGGATATGATCTAAATAATGCGTATAAATAGGCTCTATCAAACCCCCCACACTTGCCCCTTGTTCGTCCTCGAACAAGCACTCAAACACGGATACCATTACCTCTCTGGAGTCTAGCGCACAGTCTTGCACTCTGGTGCGGCCTGCGCTACTGATCACCTTGTGCTGCACTTCCTCCTGCGCACACCTGCTGTCAACAGTTTAAGTATAGTGATTTCGCAATTCATTACCTCTCAGCTGGGATGAAAATTTTGGATGGTTGGGAGATAGCTCTTCATAGGCTCCAGGTTGTCAGCTCTCACTCCGAGGACGGGTATATGCTTAACAGCGCAAGCTTCTTCCCGAGCGTGATTCTTCTGCGCACTTCCTGGGAACTTGAGCCTTTTGATGATTTTCTATGGTTTTTTGCGCTCGCTGGTACTTATTGTGCGCATGCTGATTCTTTTGTAGCGCATATCATCTGCTGGCATTTTTTTTTCTTTTGTACAGCTTCGTCTATGGTTCCTATCTTTCCCAGAACGGTTCCAGTCTCGGCCTCCGGATAACAGCTATGGAACAACGCCCCGCTCTCCCTTCATGGTCTGTCTGCGCAAGTCGGCGCACGCGTTTACACCCGCGCCCGCCTTCCTTAGCTCAATTTCCAGAGGGAAGGTGGTCTGTTTTCCCACCTCGCCACGCTTTGGGTATTTCGCCTTTGGCATCTGCGTGACTGAGCGCGCTCTCTTGTTCCGAAGGTCGCGAAGCACAGGCCTCCACTCGCGCTCTCGACCATATACCTCTCCTCTGAAGCGCGAACGACTAACCGCCTCTCTAGAGCGTTTCTGTCAACTCCACATCCCCTGTATTTCCCAACTAACAAGAGCAGAAAGAAACGAAAAAAAATATACTAAAAACAGTTGATAGCGCACGACGCAATATGGATAGCGCAAACAAGCTGAACAGTGCGCGCAACCCGCACATAAGCGCACTACTGCTACTGTTTCCTTCAATAAAACTAAGCTACACTATAAAGCTCAAAGAACGCGAAATGTAAGTGTAGCGCTCCCCCCCCCACACTTAAACCGAGACGTGTCCCCACGACTCAAGCTCAAGCGCACGGAGGAAGCGCACACGCATGCAAGCAAAATAAAGAACATAAAAAAAAAAAAAAAGAACAGATAGTCAAAGCAGCGCAAATATAGCATAGGGGCACAAAATATGTAGCACAAGAGTTCAGCACACAAATATAGCAACAGAATATCAAAATAAAGTTCAGCATATAAAGGAAAATGGACACCACCCGAAGGAAATAATGTGCTCCCCCCCGCAGCTCTAGAGGTCATTTGAGCTGGACGCAGCCGCTGAACTATGCGCCTCCTCCTCTGAAGAATCCGTCATATATTCGGAGCTGGAGGAAGGCGGTACAACTGATAGAGCGACAGGCTGCGCCTCGCCGTCATCCTCTGAAACGCGGTCCCATAGCAATTCTGAGCTGGTGCTAATGATGGGTTCGGCTATAGGGGACCTTGGAATGGACGGCTGGGCAGGGGAAGGTGCGGGTACTTGTTCTGGTTCGGGGGTGGGTGCTGCTGGTGCTGGGGCTGATGGTGCAAGTACTGACTCTGTGGTTGGCGCTGGGGCTGGTACTGGTACTGGGGAGGGTGCTGCTGGATATACTGGGGCCTGAGGAGGGCTGTCTGGCTGATGTGGCTCACTGGGGGAACCTGGAGGTGGCCGGTGCAGGCTGAGGAGAAGGGGAATAACTAGACATGCTAGTGATAAACATCATAGAAACAGTAAATAATAACTAGAGTATCTAAGAGAGCAATTGCAAACAGTGCGTGCAGGTTGTAGTCTTGGCGGGCGCAGTCGGCTAGCGCAGATCCTCTCAGCAAGCTCGTGTGTTTTCCAGTCCTGGTGCGCAGTGCCTCCTTGGTGTACGAACTGTGTTGCGGTGTCGAAATGTATGAATTGTTCTCCTAACCCTAGCCTCCTCCTCTTCTTTATATACTGCTCAGAGGCTCACTCTTGGCAACTTCCAAATCTGGTCGTGTCAGGATTTGGAAACACCATCATCTGCGCCTGGCGCACGGCATACTGCTTAGCGCATTGGTCGGCGCAACTCTGCTGTCTCTGGCCATTTCTTCTGTTTGCGCCGCTAGCTCCGCAGGCTGTGTGCTGCGCGTCCTAAACGCTGCCTGTTAGCGCGTATCCGACTTAGGCCCTTGTTTTGTCCTGAAATACAAAAACACTGGAAACCAGTAATCTTGTACATAAAATAATGCAAACAAGCACGGGGATATGATCTAAATAATGCGTATAAATAGGCTCTATCAGCGCTCCTCTGATTGTTGCGTGCCTCGGTGCCCTAGCAGCCTGCAGCCGGTAACATCATTCCAATGACCCATCTTCCTTAGCAGTTACCGCTCGGTACTGCAGCATCTGGGCACGGTCAAGAGGAACGGCGGGAACAACTGTGTGCTCAGCCACCTCTGGCTCTCCGTGCAGCCCACGCAGCAAATGCGTGACACACCTCCGCAAGTGAGCGGGCCCTTGGTGCTGAGCTGCTCCCAGTGCACCACCATGTCGGACACAAACCTCACCTTCTTCCCATAATACAACCCCTTTAGCACGTCCATATCAAGCACGCTGAACTTCGGCGCACCGTTGTAGCGCCCGATGACTGCGTACGCGACCATGCGCCACAGATAATACATCCAGGGGCCGCGCAGCTCACGCCCTCTGCTGCGCCCAGCGGCGAACGGTTTGCCCGGCGCCATCTCGCGCCATGCCTCCTGGTTGGTGTGCGTATCCACATCTTGCTCGCACACCTTGTCACAGCGCAGGGTGCGCTTCAGCCTCTTGGCCGATGCAATGTACCACACCCCTCGGTGTCGGTATCGGATCTCTAAGTCAGCGATCTGCAGGGACGCCAGGAACTCACAGGTGTCCTCTTTGTCGGCTGCGCTATCCATGTCCATCAGCGCTTCCCAGCCGGCCTGCGCGAGCTTCTCTGTGACCAAGTCCTCTAAGCCCACCTCGCGCAGAAAGTCCCTGCTGATGCACGAGGTCCCATACATGTCCAGCCTCCAGAAGGCATCATACTTCCGTGCGAAAGATGCTGGGGTGTCCTGGTCCTCTGCTGGCCTCATATTTGCAGCAGTCAACTATAGTCAACGCTCTACTAAGGATCCCAAAATCAGAACTTCGAATCAAACCCTCAAATTTCTACCAGATGGGCGCCTCACTCGTGTCAAGAAAACCCAGCAATGAAATCACCAAACGGAGCTGGCTAACTAGGTGCGATTTTGATTCTAGGGTTACGTCCTCAGTCGGCTTCCTTCACCAAACTCTCCCTAAAATGACTGAAACAAGGAATGAGAGGTTACCTAGTGCGTTGGTGATGTTGTGCTCTTGAAATCTCACTAAGGAACGCTGGAAACGGTGGGTGGGCGGCAAAGATCGGCTGGCAGCAGTGCAAAGCTCTTAACGGTCGAAATTGTAGAATGTCTGGAATTTTCTAAGTATCTGCCCTTATATACCCCCTGACCTGCGCATCTGTCCTGCGCACTGACTCGCGGATTGCTACGTGACTCAAAAAAAAGCAAGTACTGAACTAGCTAAAATGCAAATCCTAAGAAACGTGTAAAAATAAAACGTGGAAAACGTGTTGGGTTACCTCCCGACAAGTGCCTTTATTTAACGTCGTTGGCTCGACAGTACCTCGTTACTTGCTCAAGTTCGTGCTCCGGACCACCCCCACACTTGCTCCTGCGCGCTCTGGTGCGTCTGTGTGCGCTATGTCTTCTTTAGTCCTGCGCAAAGGAACATATAGGTGGTCAATGTGGCCAAAATTGTGTGGCACATCATAAGTAACGAGGTTAATCAGTGAGGGAGAAGATATATAATCAGTAGCTCCTAGTTCTCCCTCCGGTGCATCGGGTCGTATTTCTGGTGCAGCAGCCTGCGCATCCTCTATTTCTGGTTCCGCCAAATCAACTTCGCGCGTGGCCTCATCCCACGGTTCTCCCAAGTATTTCTTGACTCTTTGCCCATTAACTTGAAAGCGATGTTTGCGCTCGTTCTCTAACTCGATAGTTCCATCCGAGAAAACCTTTGTGACCGTGTAAGGTCCCGTCCACTTGCTGCGCAGCTTCCCGAGCATCAGTTTTAAGCGCGAGGAGAACAACAGTACCTAGTCTCCTGGCTCGAAGGTGCGTTGATCGCGCGTCGTCGTGCGCGTCAAATATAATCCTTCCTCTCCCACTAGTACAGCGGTTAAGTAAGGGTCGATCTCCACAGGGAGCAAGTAGTAAGTCTTTAGCTAGTAACCTACACTTACGAAGACGGGGGGTTGTATGAGTGATTGGGGGTTTTGCGCGATGCGCGAGTAGCAGTGAATATCGTAACGCAGGAAATTGCACTAGACGTGCGCAAGCAGTATAGATGAGATACTATGTTTATGAGAAGTACTGGGCAGACAATCCTCTATGAATGCATTCCTTATCATCGACTCTAAATGTCTATAGTTTGTGTCCTACTTAGGTTAGTGTCCGGTAAAGGCTTCCTAACACACGCGCATGTTCCGTTCAAAGTTCATGTGCTATTAATCCTAGAACTAGACTAAACAGCTGCGAATCCTGTCACAGTAGCAACTGCTTACCCTAACTCGTTACTCCTAGTTGTCACGATAAGTTTGCGGTTCAAGGCTTCCCCTACTCATGCAACTAGTTTAACATAGGACAAGCAAGCAACACAAATAGGATTGCGGTTCAAGGCTTCCCCTACTTATGCAACTAACTGTCTCAGTATGCGCAGGATTAATACAAATAAGTAAACTACGCATTAAGCTCAAGTCTCAAAGGTAATACATCATAGATTCATGCCCGACCAACACTAAGTGTTTAGCTAGACATGCTAGTGGTAAACATCATAAAATAGTAAATAACAACTACTGTATCAGAGAAAACGGTAGCAAATAGTGCGTGCAGTGTCTTCTCTTGGCTGGCGCAGTCGGCTGGCGCAACTCTCCTTGACAGGTCCGTGTGTTTTCCAGTTCTGCCGCGCAGTGCCTCTGGAATGCCACTGAGTGATGATGTTCCGATCCCCTGAAACCCTAGACTTTCTTTGTTTAAATAGTGCCCAGGAAGTTCATCTTTTGGCAACTTCCAAATCTGGTCACTGGGACTTTGCGCCTGGCGCACGGCATTGATTGGCGCAATCGGGTAGCGCACCTCTGCTGTCTTTCGCCATTTCTTCTTCTGTTTGCGCCGCTAGCTCCGCAGGCTGATCTTTCACTCCTAGAACGCTGCCTGTTAGCGCGTATCCGACTCAAGGACTCGTTTTGACCTGATACACAAAAACATTGGAAACGAGTAATCTTGCTCATGAAATATTGCAAACAAGCATAGGGTTATGATCTAAATAATGTGTACAAATAGGCTCTATCAAACCCCCCACACTTGCCCCTTGTTCGTCCCGAACAAGCACTGAGCGCGGATACAATTACCTTTTCTGGAGTCTAGCGCACAGTCTTGCACTCTGATGCGAATGCGCAATTGCTCAACTCGCACTGCTCTATCATCTGCGCACAACTGCACTCAACAGTTCTAATATAATAATTCCGAAATTTCATTACCTCTCAGCCGGGATGAAGATTTTTGGATGGCTGGGAGATAGCTCTTCTTAGGCTCCTGGCTGCCAGCTCCTACTCCGAAGATAGGTATATGGTAGATAACGCAGCTTCTTCCAGTGCGTGATTCGTTCGCGCACTTCCTGGGAATCTGAGCCTTCTGATGATTTCCTTATGGTCTTTGCGCATGTTTGATGCTTGTGCGCATGCTGATTCTTTTGTAGTGCGTATCATCTGCTGGTATTTTTCTTTTGAACAGCTTTCTCTGCAATTTATTTTTAATATTTTCAGAACAGTTCCAGTCTCAGCCTTCAGATAGCAGCTATGGAACTCGCTCCGCTCTCCCTCCTTGGTCTGTCTGCGCAGGTCGGCGCACGCGTTTGCAACCGCGCCCGCTTTCCTTAGCTCGGCTTCCAGAGAGAAGGTGGTCTGTTTTCCCACCTCGCCACGCTTTGGGTATTTTTCCTTTGGCATCTGCGTGACTGAGCGCGCTCTTTTGTCCCGAAGGCTGCGAAGCACCGGCCTCCACTAGCGCTCTCGACCATATACCTCGCCTTCGAAGCACAAGCGACTAACCGCCTCTCTGGAGCATTTCTGTCAACTCCACATCCCCTGTATATCCCAACTAACAGGAACAGAAAAACGAAAAAATTATGCTAAAACAGTGGATAACAGCGCACGCAATACGGATAGCGCAAAACAAGCTGGAGCGCATGCGCATCCTGCACCTTAGCGCACTACTGCTACTATTCTCTTCAACTTAAACTAAGCTATACTAAAAACATGCTCAAAAAACATGAAATGTAATTGTAACGCCTCCCCCACACTTGAACAGAGACGTGTCCCCACGACTCAAGCTCAAGCGCATGGAGAACGCGCACATGCATGCAATGCAACGAAAATAAAGAACATAAGAATGCAAGCAAATAGTCACACAAAAACTACCAAATCCTAAACTAGCTAAAAACACTCAAAAAAAAAAAAAAAACAAAACAAGCAGAATAAAACATGCCAAAATAAAACGTGTCGGGTTACCTCCCGACAAGTGCCTTTGTTTAACGTCGTTGGCTCGACGGTACCTCGTCACGTGCCAAGAAGTGCGTCTGCAGCCTCCCCCACTCTTGCTCCTGAGTGTCCCTGCGCCAGTGCTTGTGTTGCGATCTCATTGGTCCTGCGCAAAGGATAAAATGGAAGGTCAGCATGTGATACATTATTAGTAACGAGGGTAGATGCAGAGGAAGAAGAGATATAGGCTATGGTTGCTAGTTCTCCCTCTGAGGCATCTGGTGGTGCGTCTGGCGCAGCAGCTTGCGCGTCCACTATCTCTGGCTCGGCCAAGTCAATGTTGCGTGCCGCGCCATCCCAAGGTTCTCCCAAGTACTGTTTGACTCTCTGCCTGTTAACCTGAAAACGATGCTGGTGCTCGTCTTCTAACTCGATTGTTCCGTAGGGGAAAACCTTGGTGACGGTGTATGGTCCCGTCCACTTGCTGCGCAACTTTCCAGGCATGAGCTTCAGGCGGGATGAAAACAATAATACCTGATCTCCTGGTTCAAACGTGCGCCGGAGGATATGCTTGTCGTGAAATGCTTTGGTGCGCTCCTTGTAATCGCGCAGTCCCTCATAGGCGTCCAGGCGCAACTCTTCTAGTTCGCTCAGCTCAAATGCGCGCTCTTTTCCTGCCTCATCCAGGTTCAGGTTGCAAATACGTAAGGCCCAATATGCCTTGTGCTCGAGCTCTACTGGCAGGTGGCATGCCTTCCCATAGACCAGCCGGAATGGTGAGGTTCCAATGGGCGTCTTATGTGCAGTGCGGTATGCCCATAGCGCATCATCCAGGCGCTGGCTCCAATCCTTGCGCGACGGCCTCACAGTCTTTTCCAAGATGCGCTTGATCTCTCTGTTAGAAACTTCGGCCTGTCCATTTGTCTGCGGATGGTAAGCGGTGGACGTCTTGTGGCGCACCCCGTAGTGCTTGAAAACTTGCGCCACAACCCTGTTGCAGAAGTGCGTCCCCTGGTCGCTGATAACTGCCTTAGGCACTCCGTACCTGCAAAATATGTTAGTTCTGAGAAAATCAGCGACAGTCTTACCATCATCCTTGCGCGTGGCCTTAGCTTCGACCCATTTGGATACGTAATCCACGGCCACCAGTATGTACTCGTAGCCGGCAGATGGGGGAAATGGACCCATGAAGTCGATTCCCCAAACATCGAACACTTCATCCACCAGAATCGGGGTCTGCGGCATCTCGTTGCGCGCGGAGATTCCTCTTGTGCGCTGGCACCTGTCGCAATTCCTGCAGTGGTTATATGCGTCTCTGAATAGGTGCGGCCAGTAGAATCCGCAGTCCAAGATTTTCCTGCTCGTGCGCTTAGGTCCAAAGTGCCCTCCACATGCGTGCGCATGACAAAACATCAAAACAGAGTTAATCTCATGGTCCGGTACGCAACGCCTTAATATCTGATCTGGACCTATTCTAAGCATGTAAGGATCATCCCAAAGATAATGCTTGGACTCATGTTTTAATCGCATGCACTGAGTTTTATTGAAATGAGGAGGGAACGCACCTGTGACCAGGTAATTTGCGATATGCGCATACCATGGTACCTTACCTGTCAGCGCCATCAGGTGCTCGTCAGGGAATGTCTCCTTGATTTGCCCTGGCTCCTCCTCCTTTACGATCCTGCTCAGGTGATCAGCGACTGTATTCTCCGTGCCCTTTTTATCTTTGATCTCCACATCGAATTCCTGAAGCAGAAGCACCCAGCGCATCAGGCGCGGCTTGGTTTCCTTTTTGGACATGAGGTAGCGGATGGCTGCGTGGTCAGTGTAAATGATGACTCTGGCGCCTAGAACATATGCTCGGAACTTCTCCAGCGCAAAAACAATTGCCAGAAGCTCCTTCTCCTTGGTGGTGTAGTTCTTCTGCGCAGAGTCCAGTGTGCGCGATGCATAGTAGATGGCATGCGGCTTCTTGTCTACGCGCTGCCCCAAGACTGCTCCTACTGCGTAGTCACTTGCGTCACACATCAGCTCAAACGGCAGGTTCCAGTCTGGTGCGCGCATCACTGGCGCACTGGTCAGCGCTTCCTTCAGCTTATCGAACGCCGCCCTGCACTCATCAGTAAAATCGAAGCACACATCTTTTTGCAACAGGTTAGACAGGGGTATGCAAATTTTAGAGAAATCCTTAATAAAACGCCTGTAAAACCCAGCATGCCCTAAGAACGATTTCACGTCGCGCACATTGGTGGCATAAGGCAGATTAGAAATAATATCTATCTTAGCTTTGTCTACCTTAATACCCTCCTCTGAAATGATATGACCTAGTACTACTCCGTGCGTTACCATGAAATGACATTTTTCGTAATTTAGCACTAAGTTCTTAGAGATGCAGCGCGCTAAGACTTTATCTAGATGGGTTAAGCATGCATCAAAGGTACTTCCATATACAGTGAAATCATCCATGAACACTTCTATGCATATACCAATCATATCAGAGAAAATGCTCATGACAAGGCGTTGGAACGTACCTGGCGTGTTGCACAGCCCAAAAGACATGCGCCGAAACGCAAATGTTCCGAAGGGGCATGTGAACGTGGTCTTCTCCTGATCCTCCGCAGCTATGGGTATCTGATTGTACCCTGAATATCCGTCTAAAAAACAAAAGTAAGGCTTACCTGCCAAGCGATCCAGCATCTGGTCCATGAAGGGTAGCGCGAAGTGGTCCTTGCGCGTTACGGCGTTCAGCTTCCTGTAGTCGATGCACATGCGCCAGCCAGTTTGAATGCGCTTGGGAACTAGCTCGCCCTGCGCATTCTCTTCCACCGTGATTCCTCCTTTCTTTGGCACAACATGCACCGGGCTAACCCATTTGCTGTCTGAGATTGGGTAAATGACCCCGGCGTCAAGCAGCTTCAGGACTTCCTTTTGCACTACCTCCATCATATTTGGGTTTAACCTGCGCTGAGCCTCCCTGGATGGTTTAGCACCATCTTCCAACAGAATTCTGTGCATGCACACGTCTGGGCTCACTCCGCGCAGATCCGCAAGAGTCCATCCTATCGCGCGCTGGTTCCTGCGCAGCACCTGCTGTAAGCGCGCCTCCTGCTCCTCTTCCAATCCCTTCTTGATGATCACTGGCAGGGTGTCCTCATCTCCCAAGAAAATGTACTTGAGGTGCTCTGGGAGTTGCTTCAGTTCGATCTTGGGTGCCTGTTCAATAGAGGGCAAGATTTTGTTAGCGGTGCAAATATGAACTATATCAAGTACCTGTGTGGGTGCTGGTTCAGCACTGCTTAGCTCCTCCTCTTGCTCCTCCGGCTCTGCCTGTGTCAGTAGCTCTGGTCCTATGGTTGCGCTCGCACACTGCGCTTCTGTGACTAAATCGTCAATGCTGTCCATTGCGTGCACGGTAGCGTCCTCATATGGGTGCTGCATCCCTTCGAAGATGTTGAAATGGATTTCTTCGCCATCTACCTCCATGGAGAGTGTGCCCCTCCACACGTCTATCTTCGTGCGCGCGGTCATCAGAAACGGTCTGCCTAGGAGGATCTGCGCACCGCTGGCGCTTGATTCACCCTCCATTTCGAGCACATAAAAGTCTGCTGGAAACACCAGCTCTCCTACTCGAACTAGTACATCCTCTATCATGCCTGCAGGTTGTTTGCACGATCTATCTGCTAGCTGAATTGTGAGACCTGCAGGTTTTAGTGGTCCAAGGCGCAATGTCGCATAGAGAGAATATGGTAATAAATTGATTGATGCGCCCAAATCGATCATGCAGTTGCTAACCGTGGTTTTTCCTAAGGTGCAAGGGATAGTGAATGTACCTGGATCTCGGCACTTAGGTGGTACCTTTTGTTGCACGATCGTTGAGGCCTGCGCATTTAGCATTACCTGTGCGCACTCGCCTTTCCTTCGCTTGTTTGTGCACAGCTCTTTTAAAAACTTCGCATACCTGGGAATCTGTCGAATAGCTTCTATGAGAGGTATGCTGATTTCCACCTTGCTGAACAGCTCATACAGTTCCTTGTCCAGCGCTTCTTTTCTCGCTAGTGGTGCCTGCACAGGGAAAGGAGCAGGTATGTTAGTACAATTTTTGTCCTTGTTTGTCGAGTGGGACATACCTGGCGCATTGCCCTGCTGGTTCGTAGCTGGCGCTTCCGGTTGCGCATCTTGCTCTGGTTGCGCATTCTGAGCTGCTGGATCTGGGACTTGCGCAACTGGTTGCGCGGGCGCCTGCGCGGTTTGCTCTGTTCCTACTGTGCGCCCTGTCCTCAGTGTTACTGCATTGACTCCTCCTTTAGGGTTCTGAATCACTTGCGAAGGCAGGTTGCCATCGCTCTTTTTCAGCTCATACACCGTGGTTGCAATTTGTGATAGATGCTTTTCTATCGACTCGAACCTCTTGTCATATTTTTCGTCATTCTTGCGCACTGTATCTGCTAGCTGCCCCATGATATCTTCCAAGGAACGCCGTGGCTGCTGATTGTTCTGTGCTGGTGCGTCATTGCGGCGGTGCGGTGGATTGTAAGGCGCAGCTGGTTGCGTCTGCTGTGGCGCGCGCTGATCAGTGGGCTGTCTCTGGAAATTGTTCTCTTCTTTCCATCTGAATCCATTTGCAGCAAGCCCAAAGCGCGGCTGATTCTGCCTTTGCGGTCCTCTGTTGTCCCATCCTCCAAGGGCATTTACATCTCCAGTTTCTTCAAAAAGTGTTGGGCATTCGTCCGTCTTGTGCTCAGTCGACCTGCAGAATTCACATACTTTTGGCGCAACTGGTTGTGCGCTCTGCGCACTCATCAGTTTCTGCAGCATGGCCTTCATTTCTTTGATCTCAGCGCTTGTTTCTACCTGATGCACAGAACGATTACGGCTACTTTCAAGTGTCAATTGATGTCTTACCTGCCCAGCAGAATCTTCTATCAGCTGCCATGCATCCTCCGGGTACATGTTGCAAATGTCCCCTCCTGCGCATGCATTCAGTAGTCGCAGCTCCATGGGCAGCAGTCCATTCAGAAAGTTCTCTATCAGCACATTCTGGGGCAGCCCGTGATTGTAGCAGTTGGCTTCTAGCTCCCTGAAACGCTCGTAGTATTCTGACAGAGACTCCCCTGCGCCTTGCCTTGGCGCGGCTAATTCCCTTCTGAGCAGCGCAATCTTTGCTGCAGGATAGAATTTGTCTAAGAATTTCTTCTGCAGCTGCTCCCATGTGTGAATTAATCCTGCAGGTAAATTCATTAGCCAATGCTTAGCCGTATCACACAACGAAAATGGAAATGCCTTCATTTTCAGCGCTTCATCATTCTCCCCGTCGGTCTTCATGTTCTCGCAAATAACTAGGAACTCTCGCACGTGCTTGACTGGATTTTCATTGTTCATCCCGTGAAACTTAGGCATGTGATGGATGAGCGAGCTCCTTAGCTCAAAGTGACCGTCTGGCGGAAGCACGATACACCATGGCTGGTTAACAGTGATGGGTGCTGACATCTCGCGCACGGTCCTGCGTCGCACGGCTGGACGGACGGGTGGCGCATTGTATAGCTCAGCGGCCATCCGTGCTTCGACCTCGCGCTGCACTTCCTCTCTGAACCGAGCTGCGCGGATCTCTGCCCTTACATCCTCTGGGGTTCTTTCCCCGTGGTTATCTCCTACCACACTGTTATCCTCCATGACCTGTTCTGAAACTCAAGAAAACGAAATCAAAAACAACGAGGGTGTTGCGTCTGTCAGAGCGCAACTAGAATCTGCGCAGCGCAACTGTTTCAAGGTTGCGCAGGCTGATGTGATTGCGCGCTGTCAGAAACAACAACGAGAAAACAAGACAAAAATGAAATAACTAGTTACTAAAAAATGAAAATGTAAGCTAGCTAAAACTTAGCTGTGTTGCTCCCCGGCAACGGCGCCAAAATTTGATCGCGCGTCGTCGTGCGCGTCAAATATAATCCTTCCTCTCCCACTAGTACAGCGGTTAAGTAAGGGTCGATCTCCACAGGGAGCAAGTAGTAAGTCTTTAGCTAGTAACCTACACTTACGAAGACGGGGGGTTGTATGAGTGATTGGGGGTTTTGCGCGATGCGCGAGTAGCAGTGAATATCGTAACGCAGGAAATTGCACTACACGTGCGCAAGCAGTATAGATGAGATACTATGTTTATGAGAAGTACTGGGCAAACAATCCTCTATGAATGCATTCCTTATCATCGACTCTAAATGTCTATAGTTTGTGTCCAACTTGGGTTAGTGTCCGGTAAAGGCTTCCTAACACACGCGCATGTTCCGTTCAAAGTTCATGTGCTATTAATCCTAGAACTAGACTAAACAGCTGCGAATCCTGTCACAGTAGCAACTGCTTACCCTAACTCGTTACTCCTAGTTGTCACGATAAGTTTGCGGTTCAAGGCTTCCCCTACTCATGCAACTAGTTTAACATAGGACAAGCAAGCAACACAAATAGGATTGCGGTTCAAGGCTTCCCCTACTTATGCAACTAACTGTCTCAGTATGCGCAGGATTAATACAAATAAGTAAACTACGCATTAAGCTCAAGTCTCAAAGGTAATACATCATAGATTCATGCCCGACCAACACTAAGTGTTTAGCTAGACATGCTAGTGGTAAACATCATAAAATAGTAAATAACAACTACTGTATCAGAGAAAACGGTAGCAAATAGTGCGTGCAGTGTCTTCTCTTGGCTGGCGCAGTCGGCTGGCGCAACTCTCCTTGACAGGTCCGTGTGTTTTCCAGTTCTGCCGCGCAGTGCCTCTGGAATGCCACTGAGTGATGATGTTCCGATCCCCTGAAACCCTAGACTTTCTTTGTTTAAATAGTGCCCAGGAAGTTCATCTTTTGGCAACTTCCAAATCTGGTCACTGGGACTTTGCGCCTGGCGCACGGCATTGATTGGCGCAATCGGGTAGCGCACCTCTGCTGTCTTTCGCCATTTCTTCTTCTGTTTGCGCCGCTAGCTCCGCAGGCTGATCTTTCACTCCTAGAACGCTGCCTGTTAGCGCGTATCCGACTCAAGGACTCGTTTTGACCTGATACACAAAAACATTGGAAACGAGTAATCTTGCTCATGAAATATTGCAAACAAGCATAGGGTTATGATCTAAATAATGTGTACAAATAGGCTCTATCATGCGTCTGAGGATGTACTTATCGTGAAATGCTTTCGTGCACGCTTTGTAGTCGCGCAACCCCTCATATGCATCCACGCGCAGCTCCTCTAGCTCGCTTAATTCAAATGCGCGCTCCTTACCAGCCTCATCGAGGTTCAGATTGCAAGTGCCCAATGCCCAGTATGCCTTGTGCTCTAACTCAACCAGTAGGTGGCACGCCTTTCCATACACCAACCGAAATGGTGAAGTCCCAATCGGTGTCTTGTGCGCAGTCCTGTATGCCCAAAGTGCATCGTCCAGCCGCTGGCTCTAGTCTTTGCGCGAAGGTCTCACGGTTTTCTCCAGAATGCGCTTAATCTCTCTGTTGGAAACCTCGGCCTGGCCATTCGTTTGAGGATGGTATGCAGTGGACGTCTTATGGCGCACCCCATAATGCTTTAGTACTTGCGCCACTATTCTGTTGTAGAACTGCGTCCCTTGGTCGCTGATTATTGCCTTAGGCATTCCGTACCTGCAGAAGATGTTAGTTCTGCGACAAAATCATTGAATAGCAACAGGCAGGTATTCCGTAGAGAAGAGGTCAGTAAAGCACGTGTTCCTGTAGCCCCTCTATTGCGACCCAACACGTTTTCAAATCAGCCTAATCTTTCTTTCTTATTTTAAACTTGTGTTTGACTCGTGCAAAACGATGACCTGAAAAACAAAGCCAAACAATGTGCTCCTTGTGAAGGAACCAAACAATGTGCTACCCGTGAAGAAGGACCACAATTTGTAGTTATCCCAAATGTTCTTTCTAAAAGAAAGCTTAGCTCTTATATAACATCTCTCCTCTTATATAAATCATGGAAACTGTCTAGTGTCGTGAAATACATGAAGATGAACATGTGCATACACAGATCCACCAGTGCCGCCCTCATTATCCTATCAGTCTCAATCTCCTTCCTCTCGGCTTCTCCAAATCCCTATCATTCTCTATACCTATCCAACTCCCAAGCAGCCAACTCCTCAATAGCAGACCACCTATACAACCTCACTCAAAGGCCTCATTCAGCTGCTTCCCAAGCCAACTCCGTAGCTGCACATTATGTTCTCTCCACCTTCTCATCTTACGGCTTTAAGACCCGCATCGTATCTTACAATGTCTCCCTCAGTTTCCCTCTCCACCGATCCCTTACCCTCATACCCCCTCCACCACACGCTCCTACTCAGTTTGATCTTCGCCAGCAAGTCTACGAGGGCGACCCTTATGCTGATGCCGCCAAAGAGGTTCTGCCTACATTCCATGCTTACGCCAAGTCGGGTGATGTATCTGGACCGGTGGTTTATGTAAACTACGGACGTGTTGAGGACTATGAGACTTTGAGAGCAATGGGTGTCAACATCTCTGCCACTGTTGCATTGGCTAAGTATGGAAAAATTTACAGAGGGGATATTGTGAGTAATGCATATGATGCAGGTGCACAAGGTGTAGTCATTTACACTGACAGGAACGATTTTGGAGGGGATGCAAAGTGGTTTCCACACGACAAGTGGATGCCGCCCACCGGTGTTCAGATTGGTTCAGTCTACACTGGAGTTGGTGATCCAACCACACCTGGCTGGGCAAGTGCAGATGATTGTGAAAGGCTTTCAGGTGAGGCAGTGGAGAAAGATGGAGGTCTTGCTAAGATACCTTCCCTACCCATATCAGCCACAGATGCTGATCCAATCTTGAAGTCAATCGGTGGCCAGGTCGCAAAGGATGACTGGCAGGGCGGTCCGGGCTCCTCAATATACAGGATTGGACCTGGACCTGGTATATTGAACCTAAGTTACACTGTAAGGGTCTAATGAGATGACGTCTCATCCTTTTGGGTTAAACTGTTTCATAGCTTGAGAAAATGTTGGATGCATTTTCAGGGGAAACAAGCCATTGCTTCAATACAGAATGTTTTTGGTGTCATACAAGGAGCAGAAGAGCCTGACCGGTAAGGCACAGTTCCTTCATCTTAAAATCTAAAAAGAAAAGTAACTAATGAAGATGTTTCCAGATTTGTTATCCTGGGAAACCACCGAGATGCGTGGACTTTCGGAGCTGCTGATCCCAATAGTGGAACTGCAGCACTGCTCGAGGTTGTTACAACACTGTAATTTCTGCTACGCTTTACCGACAAGTTGAAAACTTGTAACTTTGTTCAACTGTTATTTACAGGTAGCAAGAAGGCTAGGGAAGCTACAAAAGAAAGGGTGGAGACCGCGACGTACCATTATTTTGTGCAACTGGGATGCTGAAGAATATGGATTGGTCTCTTCCTACATTTCCATCCACCCCCAAGTCTTATGATCAATAAATAAAGGTTTTCATTTGAAAAAAAGAAGAAGACGACAGGAACTGATTCCATAATGTATCTGGATTGCAGATAGGATCAACAGAATGGGTTGAGGAAAACAGGGAAATGCTAGCGTCCGGAGCTGTTGCTTACCTGAATGTAGATGTTGCAGTGTGTGGAGCTGGCTTTCAACCCACTGCAACTCCCCAGCTTGATAATATAATTCAGCAAGCAGCTCGAAAGGTATACTGTCAGCACTACAAGCTGCATTTACATGGACTGGAACGCTTGCAGAAAAATAACTATTTGTATTTCATATTCCTTGAAGGTCCAAGATCCAGAGAACCTATCGCAAACCGTCTATGATTCATGGGCAGATTCTAGTTCTAACGGCACAGTAAGTTTACTCAACTTTGTCAGTATAAACTCCAAGATGAGATTGACACAATACCTATTAGACATCTGCATATTATAAAGTACAAGACCATATAAATCATGTCCACTCTCCGAAGAAAAAAGGCCAAGCACATAAAAATCAGGAATCTTGTTTCGAAATTCTTATCAAAAGTGCTCATCAATTTATTTGGTTGGAATGACATAATAATTCAGTTAGGGAGACTAGGGAGCGGCGGATCAGATTTCGAAGCATTTGTACAGCATGTGGGTATTCCAGCAGCTAATCTGCAATTTGGAACAGGTAACCTTCTTCTTTCTTTTTAATTTTATCTGTATTCCCTTGGATGTGTAGATATTTGCAGACATTCGTGAGTTGTGACTGTGTTTCATTCATTCACAATTCAAGAAACATTAATAAAAAAAGAGTAATAGAAAGAAAGAATTAGCCTTTTAAACAGGTTACCGTAACTAAGTGCCTGATGATACAAGAGCGTGAATCCACTAGATTTCCCAGATGCCTGTGTTTGCTGCAACTCTTATGTCCTTACTTGAAGAAAATCAAGAACTTCAAGGAACAAATTTTTTAATAGACCTACACATTTTTCTAGTTCCTTTGTATAAAAAGGGGGTTTGATATCTCATATATGTGACAAACTGAAATATGCTGGGAAATAGGCAGTGAGGTTGCCATTACAATTCACAAATGCAACAACCTGACCTGAACACGATCTTTCTGTTCTTTAGGATATCCAGTCTACCATTCATTATATGATGATTTTGTCTGGATGAAGAAATTTGGTGATCCCATGTTTCAGCGTCACGTAGCAGGTAATTGCAACTCTTATCTTTCTTTTCGTCGTTTCTATTTATATTTAAACCGATGGACAGCAGGTTCAACAAGTAGTGCCCACTAAATGATATTAACAAAGAATAGTGGAAACGAGATGACAAAAGGAGGAACATCTACTTTAGTATAATTTCCAATGCGATATTTTGAAGGATCAGTAAACATCAAAAAATAATGAATGTCAACCTTCAAAAGAAGCATTTTTGTGTTGTTCAGCTTGTCACGCAACATAGCTTTTACATACTTTGCTAGCTAGTAGTTGACGAAGTGGCAAATTAATTTTCATTAGCCGATTTTATTTATGTTATTTTGTTCTAAAACAGTGGCAAGCATCTGGGGCTTAGTAGCTCTTCGCCTAGCAGATGAAGAGATTTTGCCGTTTAACTACGCCTCCTATGTAAAAGAGCTCCAGGTACATAATACTTCCTTACAGTCTACAAAATTATGTACATCAGTCATACAAAGTACAATTTTCAAGATCCGCTAAATTGGAAAAACCAAACCGCAAATAATAGGTATGTACAAAAAACTTGGAGGACAGGATCTTGCAAAGGAGGATAAGCCTTCAACCTTTGTTCAAGTCAATTGAAAAACTCAACAAAGCAGCCACCAAAATAGCAATTGAAATAGAGGTATCTCTTAACTTGTCGGATGCCAAAGATCATCGGGGCACTTGGTACTGGTTTTAATATTCCTAAATTTGCAGGATATAAATGAAAAAGATCAGGCATCCATGGACAGTAAAGGCTTTTTGAGAAAAAGGGCGATAAATGACAGGTTGATGATGACAGAGCGAGCATTTACAGACAGTGATGGCCTCTCAGGAAAGACATGGTACAAGCATTTGGTATGTTGCTCCCTTATGGAAATGTAACACTTTAGAAAAATCCATAGTGCTCAGAGTCATTACACATTTAATTTGTTCATAAAATGTTGCTCAAGGCATGATAATCAGATAGTCCTACAGTAGAAATCTAGCTTGTAAAATGCACTTATGAGAATCTGCACCTCACGTTTTTGCAGGTTTATGGACGAACATCACACAACAGATATGGATCAAAATGTTTCCCAGGAATAGAAAATGCATTCGAGAATGCGACAAATCTGAATAAGAAGACTTGGCATCTTGTACAACATGAAATTTATAGAGTATCAAGAGCAGTTACTCAGGCATCTCTTGTGTTAAGCGGCGAACTAACATGAATTTGGGTCACAAAATGTGCGAGGACCTTGGATTCCATGAAATGTAATAGACCGTGTAAAGGACATGTATGCAGTCGGGCAATGAAAAAAATTGAGTTCTGCCCTTGTTTAAGTTTTGAGTTTTAGAAATACGGCATTTTGAGTTTGAGTTTCAAAACTACCGTGTTTTCTAAGACGACGGTTCTAGCCAAACCGTTGTCTTGAGAAATTCTGTGACAACGGTTTCATAAAAACCGTTAACTTTAATTTTCAAATGACAACGGGCTTGCTTAGCCCGTTGTCATGGCCAACCGGCCCAATAAGTTTGACGGCTTTGATGAAACCGTCGTCTCATTAAAAATAATCTTCCGCCGCGGCTTTCTCTCCAACACGCTGCTCCCTGCTCTTCCTCGCTCTGCACTCGGCCGCGCCTCATTCTCCAGACTAAGCAGCTCGACGACGCTTCCAGCCTCTGCAATCTCGGTGTCTTCTGTGCGAGTATTGCTGTTGAGGTAAGCGTAAGATAGGGTGTATGGCTTTGTTCCCTTGTATGACAGATTTGGTGTTGTTGAGGTAAGGTGTTAGGGTTGGGTTTGGGCGGCTGTAGTATGATGAATTGTTGGCTGGCGAGGTAAGAGGTGCTGTTCTAGGGTTTAGAGTGTCCAATTCGAGTTGGGTGTTGGTTTAGCTATGCTTCATTTGGGGATTAAACATATGCTTGAATTGTGCGTTCAAATTTGATGGATATTGTGTTGATATATGCGCTGAATTGCGGGCTAATAAGTTTGACGGCTTTGTTGAAACCGTCGTCCCAATCAAGACGGGTACGTAGACCCCGTCTTCACCAATTCGTCACCTGTCAAACCGGTGGGAAATAAGTTTTACTGACAACGGGCTAAGCAAGCCCGTTAACTTTGAAGTTAACGGGCTTGCTTAGCCCGTTGTCATTTGAAAATAAATATTAACGGCTTTTATAAAACCGTCGTCTTAGAAAACACGGTAGTTTTGAAACTCAAACTCAAAATGCCGTATTTCTAAAACTTAAAACTTAAACAAGGGCAGAACTCAATTTTTTTCTCGGGCAATGAAGGTTCTAGATCCTTCTATAGTAGCAGGTGAGGCCCTATAGATACAGGTCCAGGAATATTCTATGTATGTTCCCTTATATAAAGGAGAAGAAAGGAAAATAATATGTTCAGAATTACTGTCCTACTGATGAACAAATACCAGTCACTTTAAAAAATTCAAGCTACTAGAATGACATAGTTTTCATCTTCTTTATATTTAAAAAAAAAGGATGCATAATTAGTAAAAACATCCACGCTAGTGAGAATATTTGAAAATATTCTTAAACTTATAAACAAACAAAGTACATTTTGGAAGAAAATAGGCAATTTGAAAAACACTTCCATTGGACACTGGTACCCAGAGTTGAGCCCAGATCAAGATAATAGCTAAAAGCGCATCTGTATAGTAGTTAGTTTTTGAAGTGTTGTCATCAATTCAAATGAGATTCCATCTCACTCGTCAAAGCCAAGAAAATAAATAGAAATTCAGACAAAGGGCATCAGTTTTGTACCGGGTATGTAAACAAATCCCTCAAATCAATCCACGTTTTGATTTCTAGTCTCTTCCCCTTTGATTTATCGCACGTATCACCAATCCTTTCGCTGGGTCCTCTTTTCATCCATCAAGAAGCATTGAAATAAAACTGTGTTGAGAAAAAAATCGAAAAATTTAATCTGCCACATTTACACAATTAGTTTTAAAAATGCCACGATTTTAAACTTACTTTATAATGTCACTTTTTAACAAACTAGTTTGTTTATTTTTAAAATTGAAATTGCTGATTAGGTGATGATTTGATAGTGTACAAAATAAAATAAATCGCGAGTGAAAGTAGCGATTTGATGTGTGTATCCAAACTCAATCCATTCCAATACCCACTTCTCCATCTCCCATTGTCAGGTTCATCCCACAAGACATTGGAAGGGAGCGAAGCGTTGGAGGAAAGTAAACGGCGCCGCTACTGGAGTCTGAAACCTTGAGGTTTCCGTTTCGGAACATCACAGATTTGAGTTTTTTCCACTTTTTGGGTCGTTTAGCGTTCTGGCTGTTGACTCCTTCGCGTAGAGTTCCTCACCCGAATTGCCACGTTTAACGATTTTGGGTTAAACGAATTTAGATTGTGAGGATAAATCTCTGATTGGACCTGGAGACACTCCTTTCTTGAGGGCATTGCCTTAAGGAGTGGCAGATGGTTTGTGTATTCTCACGCTTTTGGGGAGGCGGAGGGTTTGGGACTTCCAGATTAAATTGTTTTTCTTGAGGGACCTTTGAAGGTTAGAAAGCGTGAGAATATACTTTGGCTGGAAATGGAGTTGGGGAGGGAGAAGATTCCCAGGATGAACTGAGACAGTGTGTAGTTGGGGGAGAGAAGAAGCCGACCCACTGAGGTTGAATACACACATCAAACCTCTACTCCCACTCGCCGTTTATTTTATTTTATACACTTCAGCGTCAAATCATCACCCAGTCAGCTAATTCAAAATCGTGGCATTTTTGGAACTAAGTTGTGTAAAGGTGGCAGGTTTGAAAATTTTTCAAAAAAATTTAGATCTACACCCTCCTCCCAATCCAATTTCAAAAATGCCTCCTCTCATAAAATCGTCTCTCAAATGACCCGTTTCATAATAAGACGGTCTCAATAAAAAACAAGAGACCGATCTGTTTCAATTTATAATGAGACCAGTCTTGTTATGACAGGTCTCATTAAGGATTATGAAGCTAAAACATAGCTTTCTGAAGATTTAACTCTTCGCTTGATTCCCTAGCCGGAATTGTATGAAAAATCCTTCAGAGGTGAAATTGGATGTCCTCAGAAAGGTTATGAGATGAATCTATGCAAACTCCAACTCATGAATCTTTGAAACTGAATAGCAAGTCTTGTCGTCCGTTTTCACGACGTGTGAAACTCGATGATTCTTCGATCTACAGATTGTTGGGCAGTTTCCCACCTTTTTTGAAGATTGGTTGAGAGATTTCGATGCTGAGAGGAAGCAAGGTTGAAGCTCAGTGAAGTTGATACAATGGCGGAAACAGAGATTTTTATGAGGCCGGTTGTAAATCGGAACAAACCGGTTTTGTTATGACCGGTCATCTGTTTTTTTGATGAGGCCTGTCTTAACAAAATCGATCTCAATTCGAAACGGAGCATTTGTAAATGATTTTAGGAGAGGATGTATTTTTTTGAAATTGGATTGAAAGGACGGGTAGATCTAATTTTTTTTCTACATTTGATCCAGATTAAACCTTTAATCGTAGTTGTAGGGGAGGCTAATCTTTACCCCTTATCGCCAAAATGTGAGCTTTAGTGGAACATTATAACAAATATATTAAAATAGTAATGATATTATAGTTATCTAGTATATTTTATATTTATCTTCTTTAATTCATACCTATCATATTATATGTGTACACTATATAAGGCTTGTTAGCCTCATGTCAATAATAGAGCCTAGGGTTAACCAAGGAGTAATGTTGTCTACTCATTAGCACTATGCCATTTTGCAATTTAGACGACATTTCGAAAACCATCGCTTAACTTCAAAATATGTCCCACGGTACTTATGGGGTATATGTGTGTCGCATTGGATGCATCATCAAAATATGTCCCACGGTACTTATGCGGCATATGTGTGTCGCGTTGGATGCGTCACGTAATTCTTATTACATGTGGGTTTAAGCGACATACTAATATTACGTATGTCGCATAAGCTGTATCCTCTTAAGCGACCTGTTCATTGTTTATCGCTTAAACTAGATAATATATATGGTGGATATAAATATTGTGCGTCGTTTAAGAACACTTATAAATGAAAGTTTTACTGTAATATATATATAAATGAAACATATAATAAAATGACATACATTTGTGTTAGATACGAATATATTATATCCTAAGACTTATCTGTTGGTGACATTAACTAGCATACCTTAATCATACAAAAACAAATTACATCTGAAAATTTTCAATTTAAACCTGCATTTGACAACATCAAAAAGGATACTTCACAATGTCTAATTGTGTACCCCAACCAATCATCCAAATAACACCTTCAAGAGTTCCCAAAAATATAAACAACAATGTCATTTTGTGTACCCAACAAACGTCCCAAACAATCATTTACAAACAAACATCCAAAAAATATTCCAATCATTTCATTATACCTCATGAACTACTAACATGAAACTAGTGGCACCGTTTGAAGCATTGCTCCTCATGGCTGCTGAAGCCCCCCTGCCAAATTCTTCAAGCACTCGGATACAATCCTCAAACCCAAAACTCTGTTTGCAAAGTCCACTTTGTTGGACTAAATTGAATGAAATTTCAGTTATATCAAAGATGAAACGTGTAGATAAAGCTTTCTGAATACATTATATTTAATGAAGTATTACTATTAATGGAAGGCATGCATCATTATTGTTATATTGAATCAAGTGTTAGTTTAATTCAATATAAAGTAAATGGAGTAACACTATCAATTATCTAATTAATTAGTGCATCAACTTAGTTTAATCAATTCAATTTGATTCAATATGATACAAGCAAAATTCAATATGATTAAATTGAAAGAAAATAAACAAATTATTCAAAGTAGAACGAAATAACGATATAAGCAAACCAGAATCAGTTGAGGCTCGTTAGACGATTTCCTTAAAGCTTTTATTTAGGTCCCACCGGGTGCAAGGAAATGGCAAGAGCTTCCCAGAATACAACAACTTGTGAGTGTTTACCTCTTTGCACTACAAGGTAACACTCCGGCGAACCAAACTTGTGCAAGCCACTATCACCAAAGAAATACTCAAAAGAGTATGAAGAACTCAAAGGAAAAATCAGCCGGCTATCAAGGGAGGAGATGTTGGAAATGAGAGATGTTGTTGTGTGAGTTGATGATCTTCAAGCCTCATTTGCACCTCCTTTTATAGGGGAGGATGGGGCAACCCATCATAATGACATTGTGAATGCCAAAGGTCCTCTTAAAGGCACTAAAATGAATGTTTAAGCCTTCATTTCACAAGATTAAAATCAATTTTCAATGCTCTTGAAAAGATGAAAAGGTCTCTCATAAGTGCATAGCCATTATCATGCTACCTCTTCAAGTTTTCCATGCTAATGGAAAACAAATAGCCCACAAAATTATGACAATATCATAATTAAGATAAGCCTCTATGTCTTCTAAGGCTTTTCACTTGACCTTTGTAAATGCTCTCCATAACTTTGAGCATTTCATTTCATTCATTTTGGCTTCAATTTGGACATGTAAATAATTGATTTTGTCCTGCAGAACTTTAAATCCAATTAAATACTTCTCTCATATAAATATGGTCACACCATATTTTCTTCACACTTATTCACCAAATTTTCCAACACACTTCAGCCTTCTAAAGCTCTGCTGAGAGTTGAATATTATGCATTATGTTCTTGCTCCCCTTCTAGGGAGCGAAGGTCGCTTCAAGGGCTTATCAGTGCTCGAAACATGGGTGCCACGCTTTTACCCCACAATCTGAGTTATGATTTGAATTTGGATACTTACGGGAAGAAGATCTTAAAGGACACCTGGATCTTCCGATTCTTCTCGGCCATCATTTGACACACTCGTTCTTTCATTTGTTTCTAGATACGTACAAGATAAATAAGATATCCAAATATATAGCAACTGACATTTTCAAACTGAATTATATCATAACATATACAACAAAATGAGTTATGCCAAGTGAGATATCCAAACTGAGTAATGATATGACATTTACACAAAAAATAAACTGATAAGCCAACTGAGATACCCAAACATGTATAAAAATGAACTTATTGAACATATGCTAACTGATGTTCAACATATGCCAACAAATTGCAAGCAATTAAATTAAACCAGAATAGTAAATGAACATATGCCCAAGCTCTGAACATATTCAACAAAATAGTTGCCAACACATTAAACCGTGTTCAAAATCATGTATAGCACACTTGCAATAGGAATATGGAATTTTCCGCGCCTCTGAGTTACTGGTTGTGTACAAGCAGTTGCTATAGTAACCTCTTGTACAGCCGGATCATGTGCAGCAAGGTAAACACAATGAACATCGATTTGTTCACCCAGTTCGGCCAATCTAACTACGTCTGGGGAGGACTATACTCCAGTCCTCAATCCACTAGTCTCTAAGGTACTCCGTACAACACAGACTTGACTCCACGACAATCTATGCTACCCGATCTCAACTAGTAGTTCACACACAATCAGAACACCCTCTGATTTGTGTCACACAAACCTACACACTCGAATTAATTCAGAATAGCTACCCCTCTTATCTTACAGACTCAGCCTATTCTAATTAACACAATGTCTTAGTAGGTTTGCTATAGCACACCCTTGTGCAACTAGCTTGTGCAGGTTCTGTCCACGTCGCTCCAAAGCCTTCAGCCAAGCCGCTCGAACTCTATCGGGATCCTCTCTCCGGGATGCCCCCCTCACTCAGTGACTACCTGTCACTAGCGAGAACATACCTTCTGCAGATTGTCCGAGTTCCTCCACTCGACAACTCTCCTACCGCCTACCTTGATCAGCCAACAAGCAAGTCCTGCTCTGAATTGGCCTTCTCCGATCACGCACTGACCAGAGTCTACAAGTCTTCGATCAGCCTTTGCTTCAACCACTCTACTCTATGCTCACGCTCTGCTCACGGTGGTGATCCAATCCGTCCGCTCGGCACTCTGAATCTCTCTCAGTGCTTGCTCGACATCTTGGTGCTTGGATTTTCTCTTGGATTGATTCCTTGCTGCTTTGCCCAGTCGTTGTCTAAATAGAAACTCCATGCTCCATCCATATCAACTTTAGGAAGTTCCGCAAAGATCTCAACAAGATCCTATCTCCTACTTGTTAGGAGATTTGATTTCCAAATCAAATTTTCAAGCTCTGGCATGAAATCTTCACTGGGATGTTCGGAGAATATTTGGAAGCCTCTCGTTGTACAGCTACTTCATATCTGGATAGATTTTCTTTGCGTCTAAACTGCTGCTCTGCTGCTACACCTCCTGCTTGTTCACTAAGCTTGTACATTCTAGCAGGTTTTGTCAACTGAATGCCATTTGTATTATCAATCTCCCCCTTGGCATTTTGACAAAACCTGATGTCCACTGATGCCTTGAGCTGGTCCTCCCGAGGTGGTAGACTTCAAAAGATATTTTGCCATGGCCTGCTCGTATCTTCAGCTTATTAGTTGGGCACTTCCGGCCTCTTTCTACAGTAGCTAACTTATTCTAAGCTACTTAAATCCCTGTCTTAAATCTAAAGATTTTTCCTGCTTAAGAACCGATATTTGTCTGGGACAAATATGACCGCATTTGGTCTTAAGGCTAGCTTAGCCACGCAGGGCTGCAAACAACAGAAACAGAAACAAGTATCTCCTTATTATATTAAAAAAAAAAACAGTTTTCATCTCAAGCATCAGTGGTTTTTACTCCCCCTTTTTGTCATAAATGACAGGTGGGGGGGGGGGGGGGGGGGGGGAGGGGTGGGTTCAGTCAGCATCCTCATCATCAGCAAGGGAAACATCCTCTTCTCGGTACTCTAGGTCTGTCTCTTAGAAGACTTTTGATCTGAGCCGTTCCCTTCTGGAAGTGAATTTCTTCACTTATGCTGTAATCAGGTTCAGCTCAGTCTTGAGATGACTCACAATTCTGGCTTTGAGGGCAGCTTGTATAGGTGAACCAGAGGCATCTTCATCTACTCCAAGAGCAGGGACAGGTGGTGGTGCAACCGGTAGGGGATCCTCTTGAGCTATGTCCACCACATGCTTTCCCTTGAAAAGTTTGTGATCGACCACAAACACTTGCAGCTTTTCTGACATCCCTTCTGAAGTAGATTTTAACTCCGGATGTTGTCCAATGATCAATTCATAAATGAGGGAGGGAAGAACAATGGCCTGAGTAGACTTTGATGCAGCCAGCATATGCGGCAATCTGAGGGAACATTACCTGACCCATATTTACTCTTCTTCACTTCCCAATGGTGTACAGAAGATCTCCAAAGTCCCTGCTGACCTTTCCTCTGTGGGAGCTAGGAATCAGTTCCGGATGCCAAGATTGTAAAGCAATGCATACTTTGATGACAACTCTGAAGCATACAAGTCTGGCGCTACCCTGGTCCTGCACAACCCACCTGTAAGGATACTGGCAACGACCTCTGAATCGACACTAGCTGGCCCCCTTGACTCATTGCTTATCCTCAGATATTCATTTATCTTCTCCGGAGTGATCATAACCATCTTCTCTCTTACCCAGCTTCTCCCATAATTGACACCCTTCTCAACAGCAAACTCATCCTCCATATTTGCCACAAACTCCCTAACCAATGAAATACTGAACTTCTTAGGAATGGTTAGAGTCCTCAGAAGATTTACCTCAGTTAGAAGCTGGATGATTGGAGGAGATTTGTATCTTCCAAAGGCCATCCTCTTCTCAGGTACAACTGTCTTCCTTTCCACAGTTCCCCATGAGTCTGATGTAGACATGCTTCTGAACCAGATGTCTCTTATGGTGACTCCTTCTTTGATCTCTGACAGAGAGGGCTGCATCTCAAATGGTCTAAGTGATGGTTCTCCACTGTGAGTACCTTCAGTGTCACCAGAATTCTCTTCTTCTTCACTACTTGAGTCTGGAATGATGATGGAGGACTTCCCTTTGTCTGGTGGTGGTGGAGGAGTTGCTTCAGCAGTATCTTGTTGATAGAGGCTATTTGTACGCATTATTTAGATCATAACCCTATGCTTACTTGCAATATTTTATGAGCAAGATTACTCGTTTCTAGTGTTTTTGTATTACAGGACAAAACGAGTCCTTGAGTCGGATACGCGCTAACAGGAAGCGTTCTAGGAGTGAGAGATCCGCCTGCGGAGATAGCAGCACAAGCAGAAGAGAAGTTGGCGAGAGTCAGTAGCGGTGCGCTAGCCGATGCGCTAGCCGAATGCTGTGCGCCAGGCGCAAAGTCCAGTGACCAGATTTGGAAGTTGCCAAAGGTGAACTTCCTGGGCAATATATAAACAAAGGAAGTCTAGGGTTTCAAGGGAGATATCACAGCCATCATTGGACGACACACATCAGAGAGAGCGGCAACACTGGAAAACACACGGACTTGTTGAGAGGATTTGCGCCAGCCGAGAAGACAAGCTGCACGCACTGTTTGCTACTTGTTTCTCAGACACATTAGTCATTATTTACTATTCTATGATGTTTATCACTAGCATGTCTAGCTAAACGCTTAAGTGTTGGTCGGGCATGAATCTATGATGCACTTTCTTTGAGACTTGAGCTTAATGCATAGTTTACTTACTTGTATTAATCCTGTGCGTACGGAGACAGCTAGTTGCATGAGTAGGGGAAGCCTTGAACCACAATCTTACTTGTGTTGCTTGCTTGTCATATGTTAAACTAGTTGATAGCTTTACGGTGACAACTAGAAGTAATGAGCTAGGGTAAGCAGTTGCTACTGTGACAGGATTCGCAGCTGTTTTAGTTTATGTTCTAAGGATTAATAGCACATGAACTTTGAACGGAACATGCGCACGTGTTAGGAAGCCTTGACCGGACACTAACCCAAGTGAAATTAAGCTATAGACATATTAGAGTCAGTGATAAGGAATGCACGCATAGAGGATTGTCCGCCCAATACTTCTCATAGTCATAGTATCTAGTCTCTACTGCCTGCGCACGCCTAGTGCATTTCTCTGCGTTTCACACTGTTACTCGCGCACTGCGCAAACCAATCACTCACCCCCCAATCTTCGTAAGTGTAGGTCACTGACTAAGACTGAACTACTTGCTCCCTGTGGAGATCGACCCTTACTTAACCGCTGTACTGAGTGGAAGAGGAAGGATTATATTTGACGCGCACAACGACGCGCGATCAAATTTTGGCGCCGTTGCCGGGGAACAACACAGCTAAGTTCTAGTTAGTTTACGTTTTTTTTTCCTTTTTTAGTAACTATTTATTTCAGTTTGTTTTGTTTTCGTTGTTGTTTCTGACAGCACGCAATCACATCAGCCTGCGCAACCTTGAAACAGTTGCGCTGCGCAGATTCTAGTTGCGCACTGACAGACGCAACAACATTAGTTATCTTTTAATTTCATTTTTTCTTGAGATTCGGAACAGGTTATGGAGGATAACAGTGTCGTAGGAGACAACTTGGGGGACAGAACCCCAGAGGAAGCAAGAGCACATAACCGCGCAGTCCTGTTCAGAGAGGAAGTGCAGCGCGAGGTTGAAGCAAGGAGGGCCGCTGAAGTGTATCATGCGCCACCCGTGCAACAAGCCGCGCGACGCAGAACAGTGCGCGAGATGTCGGCCCCTATCACTGTTAACCAGCCATGGTGCATCGTGCTTCCACCAGGCGGTCATTTTGAGCTAAGGAGCTCGCTCATCCATCACATGCCCAAGTTCCACGGGATGAACAATGAAAATCCAGTCAAGCATGTGCGAGAGTTCTTAGTCATTTGCGAGAACATGAAGACCGAAGGGGAGAGTGATGAGGCGCTGAAAATGAAGGCATTCCCATTTTCGTTGTGTGATACAGCCAGACATTGGTTGATGAATTTACCCGCAGGATCCATTCACACGTGGGAGCAGCTGCAGAAGAAATTCCTAGATAAATTCTATCCAGCAGCAAAGATTGCGCTGCTCAGAAGGGAACTAGCCGCGCCAAGGTAGAGCGCAGGGGAGTCATTGTCAGAATACTATGAACGTTTCAGGGAGCTAGAGGCCAACTGCTACAATCACGGCCTGCCCCAGAATGTGCTGATAGAGAACTTTCTAAATGGACTGCTGCCCATGGAGCTGCGCCTACTGAATGCATGCGCAGGAGGGGACATTTGCAACATGTACCCAGAGGATGCGTGGCAGCTGATAGAAGACTCTGCTGGGCAGGTAAGACATCAATTGACGCTTGAAAGTAGTCGTAATCGTTCTGTGCATCAGGTAGAAACAAGCGCTAAGATCAAGGAAATGAAGGCCATGCTACAGAAGCTGATGAGTACGCAGAGCGCACAACCAGTTGCGCCAAAGGCATGTGAATTCTGCAGGTCCACTGAGCACAAGACAGACGAATGCCCAACACTTTTTGAAGAAACTGGAGATGTAAATGCCCTTGGAGGATGGGACAACAGAGGACCGCAGAGGCAGAATCAGCCGCGCTTTGGGCTCGCCGCAAATGGATTCAGATGGAGGGAAGAGAACAATTTCCAGAGACAGCCCACTGATCAGCGCGCGCCACAGCAGACGCAACCAGCTGCGCCCTATAATCCGCCGCACCGCCGAAATGACGCACCAGCGCAAAACAACCAGCAGCCGCGGCGTTCCTTGGAAGACATCATGGGGCAGCTAGCAGATATAGTGCGCAAAAATGACGAGAAATATGACAAGAGGTTCGAGTCCATAGAAAAGCAGCTATCACAAATTGCAACCACGGTGTATGAGCTGAAAAAGAGCGATGGCAACCTACCTTCGCAAGTGATTCAGAACCCTAAAGGAGGAGTCAATGCAGTGACACTGAGGACTGGGCGGACAGTAGGAACAGAGCAGACCGCACAGGCGCCCGCGCAACCAGTTGCGCAAGTCCTGGATCCAGCAGATCAGAATGCGCAACCAGAGCAAGATGCGCAACCAGAAGCGCCAGCCACAAACCAGCAGGGCAACACACCAGGTATGTCTCAGTCAAGAAACAAGGACAAAAATTGTACTAACATACCTGCACCTTTCCCTGTGCAGGCACCATTGGCTAGAAAGGAAGCATTGGACAAGGAGCTCTATGAGTTGTTCAGCAAGGTGAAAATCAATATTCCCCTCATTGAAGCTATTCGGCAGATTCCCAGGTATGCAAAGTTTTTAAAAGAGCTGTGCACAAACAAAAGGAGAAAGGGCGAATGCGCACAGGTAATGCTAAATGCGCAGGCCTCAGCGATCGTGCAATAAAAGGTACCACCCAAGTGCCGAGATCCAGGTACATTTACTATCCCATGCACGCTAGGTAAGACCACAGTGAGTAATTGCATGATCGATTTAGGCGCATCCATCAATTTGCTACCTTATTCTCTATATACGACATTGCGCCTTGGACCACTCAAGCCTGCAGGTCTCACCGTTCAGCTAGCAGATAGATCGTGCAAACAACCTGCAGACATGATAGAAGATGTCCTCGTTCGAGTAGGAGAGCTGGTCTTCCCAGCAGATTTTTATGTGCTCGAAATGGAGGGTGAATCAAGCGCCAGCAGTGCGCAAATCCTCCTAGGCAGACCGTTTCTGATGACCGCGCGCACGAAGATAGACGTGTGGAGGGGCACGCTCTCTATGGAGGTAGATGGCGAAGAAATCCATTTCAACATATTTAAGGGGATGCAGCACCCACATGAGGACGCTACCGTGCACGCGATGGACAGCATTGACGATTTAGTCACAGAAGCGCAGTGTGCGAGCGCAACCATAGGACCAGAGCTACTGACACATGCAGAGTTGGAGGAGCAAGAGGAGGAGCTAAGCAGTGCTGAACCAGCACCCACACAGGTACTTGATATAGTTCATATTTGCACCGCTAACAAAATCTTATCCTCTATTGAACAGGCACCCAAGATCGAACTGAAGCAACTCCCAGAGCACCTCAAGTACATTTTCTTGGGAGATGAGGACACCCTGCCAGTGATCATCAAGAAGGGATTAGAAGAGGAGCAGGAGGCGCGCTTACAATAGGTACTGCGCAGGAACCAGCGCGCTATAGGATGGACTCTTGCTGATCTGCGCGGAGTGAGCCCGGACGTGTGCATGCACAGAATTCTGTTGGAAGATGGTGCCAAACCATCCAGGGAGGCTCAGCGCAGATTAAATCCAAATATGATGGAGGTAGTGCAAAGGGAAGTTCTGAAATTGCTTGACGCAGTGGTCATTTACCCAATTTCGGACAGCAAATGGGTCAGCCCGGTGCATGTTGTGCCAAAGAAAGGAGGAATCACAGTGGAAGAGAATGCGCAGGGCGAGCTAGTTCCCAAGCGCATTCAAACTGGCTGGCGCATGTGCATCGACTACAGGAAGCTGAACGCTGTCACGCGCAAGGACCACTTCCCGCTACCCTTTATGGACCAGATGTTGGATCGCTTAGCAGGTAAGCCTTATTTTTGTTTTCTGGACGGATATTCAGGGTACAACCAGATACCCATAGCTGCGGAGGATCAAGAGAAGACCACATTCACATGCCCGTTCGGTACGTTTGCGTTTCAGCGCATGTCTTTTGGGCTGTGCAACGCGCCAGGTACATTCCAACGCTTAGTCATGAGCATTTTTTCTGATATGATTGGTATATGCATAGAAGTGTTCATGGATGATTTCACTGTATATGGGAGTACCTTTGATGCATGTTTAACTCATCTAGATAAAGTTTTAGTGCGCTGCATCTCTAAGAATTTAGTGCTCAATTACGAAAAATGTCATTTCATGGTCACGCACGGAGTAGTACTAGGACATATCATTTCAGAGGAGGGTATTAAGGTAGACAAAGCTAAAATAGATCTCATTTCTAATCTGCCTTATGCCACCAACTTGCGCGACGTGAAATCATTCTTAGGGCATGCTGGGTTTTACAGGCGTTTTATTAAGGATTTCTCTAAAATTTGTATACCCCTGTCTAACCTGTTGCAAAAAGATGTGTGTTTCGATTTTACTGATGAGTGTAGGGCGGCGTTCGATACGCTGAAGGAAGCGCTGATCAGTGCGCCAGTGATGCGCGCACCAGACTGGAACCTGCCATTTGAGCTGATGTGTGACGCAAGTGATTACGCAGTGGGTGCAGTCTTGGGGCAGCGCGTGGACAAGAAGCCGCACGCCATTTACTATGCATCGCGCACACTGGACTCTGCGCAGAGGAACTACACCACCACGGAGAAGAAGCTTCTGGCAATTGTATTTGCGCTGGAGAAGTTCCGAGCTTATGTCCTAGGCGCAAGAGTCATCATCTACACTGACCACGCAGCTATCCGCAACCTCATGTCCAAGAAGGAGACCAAGCCGCGCCTGATGCGCTGGGTGCTCCTGCTTCAGGAATTCGACTTGGAGATCAAAGATAAGAAGGGCACGGAAAATACAGTCGCTGATCACCTGAGTAGGATCGTCAAGGAGGAGGAGCCAGTGCAGATCAGGGAGACATTCATTGACGAGCACCTGATGGCGCTAACAGGTAAGGTACCATGGTATGCGCATATCGCAAATTACCTGGTCACAGGTGCGTTTCCTCCGCATTTCAATAAAACTCAGTGCATGCGATTGAAACATGAGTCCAAGCATTACCTTTGGGATGATCCTTACATGCTTAGAATAGGTCCAGATCAGATATTAAGGCGTTGCGTACCTGACCATGAGATTAACTCTGTTTTGATGTTTTGTCATGCGCACGCATGTGGAGGGCACTTTGGTCCCAAGCGCACGAGCAGGAAAATCTTGGACTGCGGATTCTACTGGCCGCACCTCTTCAGAGACGCATATGACCATTGCAGGAATTGCGACAGGTGCCAGCGCACAGGAGGAATATCCGCGCGCAACGAGATGCCGCAGACCCCGATTCTGGTGGATGAAGTGTTCGATGTTTGGGGAATCGACTTCATGGGTCCATTTCCCCCATCTGCCGGCTACGAGTACATACTGGTGGCCGTGGATTACGTATCCAAATGGGTCGAAGCTAAGGCCACGCGCAAGGATGATGGTAAGACTGTCGCTGACTTTCTCCGAACTAACATATTTTGCAGGTATGGAGTACCTAAGGCAGTCATCAGCGACCAGAGGACGCACTTCTGCAACAGGATTGTGGCGCAAGTTTTCAAGCACTATGGGGTGCGCCACAAGACGTCCACCGCTTACCATCCACAAACGAATGGGCAAGCCGAAGTGTCTAACAGAGAAATCAAGCGCATCTTGGAAAAGATTGTGAGGCCATCGCGCAAAGATTGGAGCCAGCGCCTGGATGATGCGCTATGGGCATACCGCACTGCGCACAAGACGCCCATTGGGACTTCACCATTTCGGCTGGTCTATGGGAAGGCATGCCACCTGCCAGTGGAGCTCGAGCACAAGGCATATTGGGCCTTGCGTATTTGCAACCTGAACTTGGATGAGGCAGGAAAAGCACGCTCATTTGAGCTGAGCGAACTACAAGAGCTGCGCCTGGACGCCTATGAGGGACTGCGCGATTACAAGGAGCGCACCAAAGCGTATCATGACAAGCATATCCTCCGGCGCACATTTGAACTAGGAGACCAGGTATTGTTATTTTCATCACGCCTGAAGCTCATGCCTGGAAAGTTGCGCAGCAAGTGGACGGGACCATACACCATCACCAAGGTTTTCCCCTACGGGACAATCGAGTTAGAAGACGGGCACCGGCATCGTTTTCAGGTTAATGGGCAGAGAGTCAAACGTTACTTAGGAGAACCTTGGGATGGCGCAGCGCGCAACATTGACTTGGCAGAACCATAGATAATCGATGCGCCAGCTGACGCGCCAGAGGCACCACCAGATGCACCAGAGGGAGAACTGAAGATCATAGCTCACATTTCTTCTCCCTCTGCATCTACCCTCGTTACGCATAATTTATCACATGCTGACTTCCCATCTTACCTTTTGCGCAGGACCAATGAGATCGCAACACACACGCTGGCGCAGGAACACTCAGGAGCAAGAGTGGGGGAGGTTGCAGACACACGTTGTGGCACGTAACGAGGTACAGTCGAGCCAACGACGTTAAACAAAGGCACTTGTCGGGAGGTAACCCGACACGTTTTATTTCCGCCTATTTTATTTTTCTTTAGTTTTCTTTAGGGTGGTGTCTTTTATTTTGCTGCGTCTTATTGGATATTATGTGCTGAACATTTGTGCCGCATATTTTTGTGACCCTGTGCTAGTGTTTGTGCTGTGTGACTATTTGTTTTTGATCTTATGTTCTTTGTTTTTGCATTACATGCATGTGTGCGCTCTCCATGCGCTTGCGCTTGAGTCGTGGGGACACGTCTTTGTTCAAGTGTGGGGGGGAGGCATTACATTCACTTTTCATGTTTTTGAGCATAGCTTAGTTTGAGTTAAAGAGAATAGTAGCAGTAGTGCGCTAGAGTGCAGGATGCGCATGCGCTCCAGCTTGTTTTGCGCTATCCATATTGCGTGCGCTGCTATCTACTGTTTTAGTATAATTTTTTCATTTTTTGCTCCTGTTAGTTGGGATATGCAGGGGATGTGGAGTTGACAGAAATGCTCCAGAGAGGCGGTTAGTCGCTTTTGCTTCGAAGGCGAGGTATATGGTCGAGAGCGTTAGTGGAGGCCGGTGCCTCGCAGCCTTCGGGACAAAAGAGCGCGCTCAGTCACGCAGATGCCAAAGGCAAAACACCCAATGCGTGGCGAGGTGGGAAAACAGACCACCTTCTCTCTGGAAATCGAGCTAAGGAAGGCAGGCGCGGATGTAAACGCGTGCGCTGACCGGCGCAGACAGAAGGAGAGAGAGCGGGGCGAGTTCCATAGCTGCTATCCGAAGGCTGAGACTGGAACTGCTCTGGGAATATAAGAAATTAAAGATGAAGCTGTACAAAAGAAAAATACCAGTAGATGATACGCGCTACAAATCAGCATGCGCACAAACATCAAAATGCGCAAAGACCATAAGGAAATCATCAGAGAGCTCAGGTTCCCAGGAAGTGCGCGGGCAAATCACGCACTGGAAGAAGCTGCGTTATCCACCATATACCTATCTTCGGAGCAGGAGCTGGCAGCCAGGAGCCTAAGAAGAGCTATCTCCCAGCCATCCAAAAAATCTTCATCCCGGCTGAGAGGTAATGGATTTCGAAATTATTATATTAGAACTGTTGAATGCAGTTGTGCGCAGGTGATAGAGCAGTGCGAGTTGAGCAAATTGCGCATTCGCATCAGAGTGCAAGACTGTGCGCTAGACTCCAGAAGAGGTAATTGTATCCGCGCTTCAGTGCTTGTTCGAGACGAACAAGGGGCAAGTGTGGGGGGTTTGATAGAGGCTATTTGTACGCATTATTTAGATCATAACCCTATGCTTACTTGCAATATTTTATGAGCAAGATTACTCGTTTCTAGTGTTTTTGTATTACAGGGCAAAACGAGTCCTTGAGTCGGATACGCGCTAACAGGCAGCGTTCTAAGAGTGAGAGATCCGCCTGCGGAGATAGCAGAACAAGCAGAAGAGAAGTTGGCGAGAGTCAGTAGCGGTGCGCTAGCCGATGCGCTAGCCGAATGCTGTGCGCCAGGCGCAAAGTCCAGTGACCAGATTTGGAAGTTGCCAAAGGTGAACTTCCTGGGCAATATATAAACAAAGGAAGTCTAGGGTTTCAAGGGAGATATCACAGCCATCATTGGACGACACACATCAGAGAGAGCGGCAACACTGGAAAACACACGGACTTGTTGAGAGGATTTGCGCCAGCCGAGAAGACAAGCTGCACGCACTGTTTGCTACTTGTTTCTCAGACACATTAGTCATTATTTACTATTCTATGATGTTTATCACTAGCATGTCTAGCTAAACGCTTAAGTGTTGGTCGGGCATGAATCTATGATGCACTTTCTTTGAGACTTGAGCTTAATGCATAGTTTACTTACTTGTATTAATCCTGTGCGTACGGAGACAGCTAGTTGCATGAGTAGGGGAAGCCTTGAACCGCAATCTTACTTGTGTTGCTTGCTTGTCATATGTTAAACTAGTTGATAGCTTTACGGTGACAACTAGGAGTAATGAGCTAGGGTAAACAGTTGCTACTGTGACAGGATTCGCAGCTGTTTTAGTCTATGTTCTAAGGATTAATAGCACATGAACTTTGAACGGAACATGCGCACGTGTTAGGAAGCCTTGACCGGACACTAACCCAAGTGAAATTAAGCTATAGACATATTAGAGTCAGTGATAAGGAATGCACGCATAGAGGATTGTCCGCCCAATACTTCTCATAGTCATAGTATCTAGTCTCTACTGCCTGCACACGCCTAGTGCATTTCTCTGCGTTTCACACTGTTACTCGCGCACTGCGCAAACCAATCACTCACCCCCCAATCTTCGTAAGTGTAGGTCACTGACTAAAACTGAACTACTTGCTCCCTGTGGAGATCGACCCTTACTTAACCGCTGTACTGATGGAAGAGGAAGGATTATATTTGACGCGCACAACGACGCGCGATCACTTGTTCAGATTGCTCCTCTGTCCAAGAATCCTCGGAGTCTTCGTCTGAGCCAGGGATTGTGGATATAGGTCTGCTGGGCTCTTCTATTCTTTGGGTTGCTGCAACAACCTTTGTAGCTTGTTCACCACCGGGGGAGCCCTTTTATATTTCAGCGGTTACCTCTTCGTCAACTGTTGTTGCATCGGCCACTGGTACTCCATCTCGCACAAGCCTCCTGTTTTTGTTTGAGGGTCCCCATAAAGGTGTCCGGAGAACGGCGTCGTGATATGGTTCTCCAGTTCTGCATTGAGCCATAGTCTTCCTTCTACCATTGGCTTGGCGGGTAGCTGCCTAGCTTTTCTTCAACCCACGGGTGCGAACCATTGTCGGCTTTGTGCCGTGATTGGAGATGGCTAGAGTTCTCCAGGAAGGAGTCGTCAGACGTTGCTCACCAATTGTGTCCTAGAAAAAATTGATTTACCTACTTTTCTTCTCAATAGCTGCACGTGCCTTGCACGTGTCCCTTCTTTCTTTAGCAACCAAATATTCTTGTACAGCTCCTTTTCTGTGCCAGGTTGCTATAGCAACCTGAGCTTGTACCACTTAGTGATTTCTACCATCCACTTCATCATGCGGTCTCGTGAACTCCAGATGATTGTTTCCTCACCCATACTTGAGTTGGTTTGCATCTCCACTGCTTCTGACTGGTTTTGTGTTCAAATATACTTTCTCTTCTTCTCACATATTAAGGTTCCCTCACTTGATTTTCCCAAGAGCCTTCTGCAGTCATCCTTCTACAGTTGGTTGATCTATTAGTGTTTTCGACTATCCTTTGATCATATGAAAATCAGTAGTCCGTCACCGGTCTTGCAGAACTGAAGGACATATGACTGTGTGGTTTGGTCTTTGATTTCTCCCTCCGATTTTCGATTTTGGTTAATTTTTGAGGTCTCTAATACTTCTTCAAAATTGGACATCTATTCTGAACGTGACCCTCTTGACCACAGAAATAGCATTTGCACCTTCTCCTGCTGAGTTTTCTTTCTGCTATAGGAGATTGATACAGTGGTTGCTGTAGCAACCCCTTGTTCAGGTTTCTGAATTTTTCTTTCACCGTTGATCTTTTTTATTTCCAGATCCCTGATGTTCCCGACTTTAGTAGATTTAACAAAGATAGTTATTACAGTACTTTCTTCACCAGTGTATCCTTCCTCCTCCATATCTCTGATAGGAAAGAATTTCGTCCAGTATATTGTTCTGAGCTTCAGGCATCTTTTCTGTTTGTTGCAGGATGCTGGGATCACTCTTCTTGGCGGTGGGTTCTTCTTCCTTTGGCTAAGAGACTAGCTTAATGAGTAATGAAATTTTGTCAAGTAGCTCTTCACGCTCTTCTTCTAGAGTGGTTACTTTGTCAGTCAATCCTCTGTTTATGTGTAAAGCTTCTTCACACTTCTGAAAGGTGATTCCCAGATTCTCTACCAGGTTTTCTTCTGTGACTTCCTCATCTTCACTATATGACACTTCAATCCCATAATTGAACTCTTTCTTCATTGAATTTTTAAATCAGAATTGAAATAATAGATAACACAATATAATTCTCCTCCTCATTTTCCTCAGAATCTTCATCACTCCACTTGGCTGTCAGAGAGTTGCTTCTCTTTTTCTCAGAATCCTTCATCTATTTGCTAGGGCAGTCAGCTTCTCGATGTCCATAACCTTCACAGTTCCAGCATTGGATACCTTTCTTTTTCTCTTTCTTCTCATCCTCATCCTGGGCTTTGATCCTTCCCCTTTCTTTGCTTTTTGATGATGCGGTATGACAGTGTTTGACAAAACCAGCACAAATGAACAAGCAGCTGAACAAGATGCTGTTATAGCAGGAGTCCAGCTTTCGTGAACAAGGTCAGTGAATAGTAGGAGGAAGCTTTAGCAGGAGCTTGTTCAGAAGAGCTGTAGCGTCTGTCCGTGCAGCAGCCTTCTGGGTTTTGGAAAGAAGGTGTGGCAATCCATCTAAGAGCATCAGGAGAGTTTCTAAGCTGCTGAAGAGAATATTCCAGTGGAGATTCCTAGCTGGAGAAGGAGATTTGATTGTGGGAGATTTGAATCTCAAATCAAATCTAATCTCCTAAAATTTAGGAGATATTGATATTGTTAAGGGAATTGCTAAATCCTGATAATGATGGCAGTGGGCGCGCCTACTTAATGGAGACTCTTCAGAGCAATGAAGGTCGATCGAAGCTAAGAGAGAAAATACGAGAGTTACACAGAAGTTCAACAGAGAGTGAATCTGTGCGGGCGAATCTTCGATCATCACGGAGAGCAGAGCGTGAGCGCAGAACTGAGGTGATTGGGACAGTGGGTGATCAGGACTTGCAGAGTCTGATCACAACTTGATCGGGAGACCAATTCAGAGCAGCAGTGCTTGTTGGTGGATCAAGGAAGGCCGCGAAAGGATTGTCGAGTGGAGGGACTCGGGCAATCGATCGAAGGCCAGCTCTTGCTAGTGACAGGAGGTCACTGAGTGAGGGGGAGTATTCCAGAGTGTGCAGCGCTCGTGGAATCGTTCGATCGGCTCAGCGGAAGGCTTCAGAGCGACGCGGACAGTTTGAACATCAGCTGTGTGCTACAGCAGATGCTATAGCAACCCTGCAGAATCTGAATATTGTTTAGAATAGGCTGAGTTTCGAGGAGACAGTAGCTATTCTAGATAGATATCAGTAGAGGGTGTGCAGACACAAGTCAGAGCCTGTTCTGATTGTGTACGTGGATCCACTTGTGGTTGAGTAGCATAGGTTGCGTGGGTTGTAACCGTGTGTACTTGGAAACCTTGAGATTAGTGGATTGAGGACTGAGAAGAGTCCTCCCCAGACGTACGCAATTTGGTTGAACTGGGTGAACAAACCTTTGTTCTTGTTCTTTCCTGCTGAAACAGCTTCCGGGTGAATAAGAGTGTGCTGTAGCAACTGCTTGTTCACAAATCTGTTTATCAGAGGCGCCGCGAATTTCACTTTTCATCACCCTTCTTGGTTTGTCTTAGAGGATTTGAGTTTTGGCCAGTTCTTGATTCCATGTTCTTCAAGAGTCTCCCAAAGTTTCCTACCAGCAGACCTAGATTATCATCAGTTGAAGGCTTCTTCTTTTATATTTCAGCTTTTAGACCAACACTCTTGCTTTTGTCTGGTGTATCATCCTTGATCAGCTTCATCTCAAACTGTTTGAGAGATCCTATAAGTTCCTCCAGCCGCATATGCTTGACATTCTGAGCTTCTTCAAATCTGGTGGGTAATGATCTGAGAACTTTCCTTATTAGCTTCTCTTCAAGAATTGGTTCTTCGAGAGCATGAGCTTCATTTGACAGATCGCACAGCTTAGCATTGAACTCCGTGATGGACTCCTCTTCTTGCATCTTTAAGCTCTCAAACTGAGAAGTAATAATCTGCATTCTTGATGTCTTTACTTTATGAGCTGTCTGGAGAATCTCCCAAGCTCGTTTAGTAATGTCGCAGTTGGAAATCAATCTGAAGTTGTTAGCATCTATAGCAGCAAAAATAGCATTTAGAGCTTTTGAGGTACCAGTTGCTGTAGCTTCCTCTTAGTCAGTGCATTTCTCCTCTGGTTTCTTCCTGGTGATTTCCCCTCTGATCAATTGCCAAGCGAGGGGACCATTCCGCCGCAATAGCTCTCCTAGTCTTCTCATCAATAGCTTTGAGGAATGCTTTCATTCTTACCGATAGTTGCTTTCTTCCAACAGAGGTGGCCGGCTCGAACTCTGACCTTCCTTCATTGTTTCTTGCTCTACTCAGCTAGGCGCTCAAGATCTTTACTCTGTGCATCGAGTTCCCGCTCTGATAATAATTTAAATTTGCCAAGCCTCTGAGTTACTGGTTGTGTACAAGCAGTTGCTACAGCAACCTCTTGTACAGTTGGATCTTGTGCAGCAAGGTAAACACAATGAACAACGATTTGTTCACCCAGTTTAGCCAATCTGTCTACGTCTGGAGAGAACTATACTCCAGTCCTCAATCCACTAGTCTCCAAGGTACTCCGTACAACATAGACTCAACTCCACGACAATCTATGCTACCCAACCTCAACTAGTAGCTCACAAACAATCAGAGCACCCTCTGATTTGTGTCTCACACACCTACACACTCGAGTTAATTTAGAATAGCTACTCCTCTGATCTTACACACTCGGCCTATTCTAATTAACACAATGTCTCAGTAGCTTGTGCAAGTTATGTCCGTACAACATAGACTCAATTCCACGATAATCTATGCTACCCAACCTCAACTAGTAGCTCACAAACAATCAGAGCACCCTCTGATTTGTGTCTCACACACCTACACACTCGAGTTAATTTAGAATAGCTACTCCTCTGATCTTACACACTCGGCCTATTCTAATTAACACAATGTCTCAGTAGGTTTGCTATAGGACACCCTTGTGCAACTAGCTTGTGCAAGTTATGTCCGCGTCGCTCCAAAGCCTTCAGCCGAGCCTCGCGAACTCTATTGGGATCCTCACTTCGGGATGCTCCCCCTCACTCAGTGACCGCTTGTCACTAGCGAGAAGAGGTCTTCTGCAGATTGTCCGAGTTTTTCCACTCGACAACTCTCCTGCTGCCTACCTTGATCAGCCAACAAGCAAGTCCTGCTCTGAATTAGCCTTCTCCGATCACGCACTGACCAGAGTCTACAAGTCTTTGAGTAGCCTTTGCTTCAACCATTCTGCTCTGCGCTCACGCTCTGCTCATGGTGATGATCCAATCTCTACGCTCGACACTATGAATCTCTCTCAGTATTTTCTCGATATCTTGGTGCTTGGATTCTCTCTTGGATTGATTCCTTGTTGCTCTGCCCAGTCGTTGTCTAAATAGAAACTCCATGCTCCATCCATATCAACTTTAGGAAGTTCCTCAAAGATCTTAACAAGATCCTATCTCCTACTTGTTAGGAGATTTGATTTCTGATCAAATCTTCAAGCTCTGGCACGGAATCTTCACGGGATATTCTGAGAATATTTGGAAGCCTCCCGTTGCTCAGCTACTTCATATTTGGACAGATTTCTCTTTGCATCTAAACTGCTGATCTACTGCTACACCTCCTGCTGTAGCAACTGCTTGTGCACTGAGCTTGTACACTTTGGCAGGTTTTGTCAATTGAATACTGATAGAGGCTATTTGTACGCATTATTTAAATCATAACCCTATGCTTGTTTGCAATATTTTATGAGCAAGATTACTCGTTTCTAGTGTTTTCGTATTACAGGGCAAAACGAGTCCTTGAGTCGGATACGCGCTAACAGGTAGCGTTCTAGGAGTGAAAGATCCGCCTGCGGAGCTAGCTGCACAAACAGAAGAGAAGTTGGCGAGAGTCAGTAGCGGTGCGCTAGCCGATGCACTGGCCGAATGCCGTGCGCCAGGCGCAAAGTCCAGTGACCAGATTTGGAAGTTGCCAAAGGTGAATTTCCTGGGCAATATATAAACAAAGAAAGTCTAGGGTTTTTAGGAGAGAGACATCATCCACCATTGGACGACACACATCAGAGATAGCGGCAAAACTGGAAAACACACGGACTTGTTGAGAGGATTTGCGCCAGCCGACTGCGCCAGCCGAGAAGACAAGCTGCACACACTGTTTGCTACAGTTTTCTCAGACACATTAGTCATTATTTACTATTCTGTGATGTTTATCACTAGCATGTCTAGCTAAACTCTTAGTGTTGGTCGGGCATGAATCTATGATGTAATATCTTTGAGGCTTGAGCTTAATGCATAGTTTACTTACTTGTATTAATCCTGTGCATACGGAGACAGGTAGTTGCATAAGTAGGGGAAGCCTTGAACCGCAATCTTACTTGTGTTGCTTGCTTGTCATATGTTAAACTAGTTGATAGCTTTACGGTGACAACTAGGAGTAACGAGCTAGGGCAAGCAGTTGCTACTGTGACAGGATTCGCAGCTGTTTTAGTCCATGTTCTAAGGATTAATAGCACATGAACTTTGAACGGAACATGCGCATGTGTTAGAAAGCCTTGACCGGACACTAACCCAAGTGAAATTAAGCTATAGACGTTTAGAGTCGATGATAAGGAATGCACTCATAGAGGATTGTCTGCCCAATACTTCTCACAATCATAGTATTTAATCTCTATTGCTTGCGCACGTCTAGTGCAAATTCCCTGCGTTACACTAGTTACTGTTCATTTGCGCATCGCGCATTTCAATCATTCACACACCCCCATTTTCGTAAGTGTAGGTTGCTGGCTAGAACTGAACTTTTGCTCCCTGTGGAGATCGACCCTTATTTAACCGCTGTACTGAGTGGAAGAGGAAGGATTATATTTGACGCGCACAACGACGCGCGATCAAATTTTGGCGCCGTTGCCGGGGAGCAACACAGCTAAGTTCTAGTTAGTTTACGTTTTTTTCCTTTTTTAGTAACTATTTATTTTTGTTTGTTTTGTTTTCGTTGTTGTTTCTGACAGCACGCAATCACATCAGCCTGCGCAACCTTGAAACAGTTGCGCTGCGCAGATTCTAGTTGCGCACTGACAGACGCAACAACATTAGTTATCTTTTAATTTCATTTTTTCTTGAGATTCGGAACAGGTTATGGAGGATAACAGTGTCGTAGGAGACAACTTGGGGGACAGAACCCCAGAGGAAGCAAGAGCACATAACCGCGCAGTCCTGTTCAGAGAGGAAGTGCAGCGCGAGGTTGAAGCAAGGAGGGCCGCTGAAGTGTATCATGCGCCACCCGTGCAACAAGCCGCGCGACGCAGAACAGTGCGCGAGATGTCGGCCCCTATCACTGTTAACCAGCCATGGTGCATCGTGCTTCCACCAGGCGGTCATTTTGAGCTAAGGAGCTCGCTCATCCATCACATGCCCAAGTTCCACGGGATGAACAATGAAAATCCAGTCAAGCATGTGCGAGAGTTCCTAGTCATTTGCGAGAACATGAAGACCGAAGGGGAGAGTGATGAGGCGCTGAAAATGAAGGCATTCCCATTTTCGTTGTGTGATACAGCCAGACATTGGTTGATGAATTTACCCGCAGGATCCATTCACACGTGGGAGCAGCTGCAGAAGAAATTCCTAGATAAATTCTATCCAGCAGCAAAGATTGCGCTGCTCAGAAGGGAACTAGCCGCGCCAAGGCAGAGCGCAGGGGAGTCATTGTCAGAATATTACGAGCGTTTCAGGGAACTGGAGGCCAACTGCTACAATCACGGCCTGCCCCAGAATGTGTTGATAGAGAACTTTCTAAATGGACTGCTGCCCATGGAGCTGCGCCTACTGAATGCATGCGCAGGAGGGGACATTTGCAACATGTACCCAGAGGATGCATGGCAGCTGATAGAAGACTCTGCTGGGCAAGTAAGACATCAACTAACGCTTGAAAATAGTCGTGCTCGTTCTGTGCATCAGGTCGAAACAAGCGCTGAGATCAAGGAAATGAAGGCCATGCTGCAGAAATTAATGAGTGCGCAGAGCGCACAACCAGTTGCACCAAAGGTATGTGAATTCTGCAGATCCACCGAGCACAAGACAAATGAATGCCCAACACTTTTCGAAGAGACTAGAGATGTCAATGCTCTTGGAGGATGGGACAACAGAGGACCGCAGAGGCCGAATCAGCCGCGCTTTGGGCTTGCCGCAAATGGATTCAGATGGAAGAAGGAGAACAATTTCCAGAGGCAGCCCACAGATCAGCGCGCACCACAGCAGACGCAACAAGCTGCGCCCTACAATCCACCGCATCGCCGCAATGACGCACCAGCGCATAACAACCAGCAACCGAGGCGATCTTTGGAAGATATCGTGGGGCAGCTAGCAGATACAGTACGCAAAAATGACGAGAAATATGACAAGAGGTTCGAGTCCATCGAAAAGCAGCTATCACAGATCGCAACCACAGTATATGAGCTTAAGAAGAGCGATGGCAACCTGCCTTCGCAAGTGATTCAGAACCCTAAAGGAGGAGTCAATGCAATGACACTGAGGACTGGGCGCACAGTAGGAACAGAGCAGACCGCGCAGGCGCCCGCGCAACCAGTCGCGCAAGTCCCGGATCCAGCAGATCAGGCTGCGCAACCAGAGCGAGATGCGCAACCAGAAGCACCAGCCACGAACCAGCAGGGCAACACGCCAGGTATGTCTCAGTCCAGAAGCAAGGACATAAATCGTACTAACATACCTGCACCTTTCCCTGTGCAGGCACCATTGGCTAGAAAGGAAGCATTGGACAAGGAGCTTTATGAGTTGTTCAGCAAGGTGGAAATCAATATTCCCCTCATTGAAGCTATTCGGCAGATTCCCAGGTATGCAAAGTTTTTAAAAGAGCTGTGCACAAACAAAAGGAGGAAGGGGGAATGCGCACAGGTAATGCTAAATGCGCAGGCCTCAGCAATCGTGCAACAGAAGGTACCACCTAAGTGCCGAGATCCAGGTACATTTACTATCCCATGCACGCTAGGTAAGACCACAGTGAGTAATTGCATGATCGATTTAGGCGCATCCATCAATTTGCTACCTTATTCTCTATATACAACATTGCGCCTTGGACCACTAAAGCCTGCAGGTCTCACCGTTCAGCTAGCAGATAGATCGTGCAAACAACCTGCAGGCATGATAGAAGATGTCCTAGTTCGAGTAGGAGAGCTGGTGTTCCCAGCAGATTTTTATGTGCTCGAAATGGAGGGTGAATCAAGCGCCAGCAGTGCGCAGATCCTCCTAGGCAGACCATTTCTGATGACCGCGCGCACAAAGATAGACGTGTGGAGGGGCACGCTCTCCATGGAGGTAGATGGCGAAGAAATCCATTTCAACATATTCAAGGGGATGCAACATCCACATGAGGATGCTACAGTGCACGCAATGGACAACTTAGATGATCTAGTCGCAGAAGCGCAATGTGCGAGCGCAACCGTAGGACCAGAACTACTGACACAGGCAGAGCTGGAGGAGCAAGAGGAAGAGCTGAGCAGTGCGGAACCAGCACCCACACAGGTACGTGATATAGTTCATATTTGCACCGCTAACAAAATCTTGCCTTCTATTGAACAGGCACCCAAAATCGAACTGAAGCAACTCCCAGAGCACCTCAAATACATTTTCTTGGGAAGTGAGGACACCCTGCCAGTGATCATCGAGAAAGGATTAGAAGAAGAGCAGGAAGTGCGCCTACAGCAGGTACTGCGCAAGAACCAGCGCGCCATAGGATGGACACTTGCAGATCTGCGCGGAGTGAGCCCAGACGTATGCATGCATAGGATTCTACTGGAAGATGGTGCCAAACCATCCAGGGAGGCTCAGCGCAGGTTGAATCCAAACATGATGGAGGTAGTGCAAAAGGAAGTCTTGAAATTGCTTGGCGCAGGGGTCATTTACCCAATTTCGGACAGCAAATGGGTCAGTCCGGTGCATGTTGTGCCAAAGAAAGGAGGAATCACAGTGGAAGAAAATGCGCAGGGTGAGCTAGTGCCCAAGCGCATACAAACCGGCTGGCGCATGTGCATCGACTACAGGAAGCTTAACGCAGTAACGCGCAAGGACCACTTCCCGCTACCCTTCATGGACCAGATGCTGGATCGCTTAGCAGGTAGACCTTATTTTTGTTTGTTGGATGGATATTCAGGGTACAACCAGATACCCATAGCTGCGGAAGATCAAGAGAAGACCACATTCACCTGCCCGTCCGGTACATTTGCGTTTCGGCGCATGTCCTTTGGGCTGTGCAACGCGCCAGGTACGTTCCAACGCCTTGTCATGAGCATTTTCTCTGATATGATTGGTATATGCATAGAAGTGTTCATGGATGATTTTACCGTATATGGAAGTACCTCTTATGCATGCTTAACACATCTAGATAAAGTCTTAGCGCGGTGCATTTCTAAGAACTTAGTGCTGAATTACGAAAAATGTCATTTCATGGTAACGCACGGAATAGTATTAGGACATATCATTTCAGAGGAGGGGCACAAGGTAGACAAAGCTAAGATAGATCTTATCTCTAACCTACCTTATGCAACCAACGTGCGCGACGTGAAATCATTCTTAGGGCATGCTGGGTTCTACAGGCGTTTTATCAAAGATTTCTCTAAAATTTGTATACCCCTGTCTAACCTTTTGCAAAAAGATGTGTGCTTCGACTTTACTGATGAGTGCAGGGCAGCGTTTGATAAGCTGAAAGAAGCGCTGACCAGTGCGCCAGTAATGCGCGCACCAGACTGGAACCTGCCTTTTGAGCTGATGTGCGACGCAAGTGATTATGCAGTAGGTGCAGTCTTGGGGCAGCGCGTAGACAAGAAGCCGCATGCCATTTACTATGCATCGCGCACACTGGACTCTGCGCAGAGGAACTACACCACCACGGAGAAGGAGCTTCTGGCAATTGTATTTGCGCTGGAGAAGTTCCGAGCATATGTTCTAGGCGCACGAGTCATCATCTACACTGACCACGCAGCTATCCGCTACCTCATGTCCAAGAAGGAAACCAAGCCGCGCCTGATGCGCTGGGTGCTCTTACTGCAGGAATTTGACGTGGAGATCAAAGACAAGAAGGGCACGGAGAATACAGTTGCTGATCACCTGAGCAGGATCGTGAAGGAGGAGGAACCAGGGCAGATCACGGAAACATTCCCTGACGAGCATCTGATGGCGCTGACAGGTAAGGTACCATGGTATGCGCACATCGCAAATTACCTGGTCACAGGTACGTTTCCTCCACATTTCAGTAAAACTCAGTGCATGCGATTAAAACATGAGTCTAAGCGTTACCTTTGGGATGATCCTTACATGCTTAGAATAGGACCAGATCAGATATTGCGGTGTTGCGTGCCTGACCACGAAATTAATTCTGTTTTGATGTTTTGTCATGCGCACGCATGCGGAGGGCACTTCGGTCCCAAGCGCACGAGCAGAAAGGTCCTGGACTGCGGATTCTATTGGCCGCACCTATTTAGAGATGCCTATAATCACTACAGGAATTGTGACCGGTGCCAGCGCACAGGAGGAATATCCGCGCGCAATGAGATGCCGCAGACCCCGATTCTGGTGGATGAAGTGTTCGATGTTTGGGGAATCGACTTCATGGGGCCATTTCCCCCATCTGCAGGCTACGAGTACATATTGGTGGCAGTAGACTATGTCTCCAAATGGATTGAAGCTAAGGCTACGCGAAAGGATGATGGTAAGACTGTCGCTGATTTTCTCAGAACTAACATATTTTGCAGGTACGGAGTGCCTAAGGCAGTAATCAGCGACCAGGGGACACACTTTTGCAACAGGGTCGTGGCGCAAGTTTTCAAGCACTATGGGGTGCGCCACAAGACGTCCACCGCTTACCATCCGCAGACGAATGGACAGGCCGAAGTTTCTAACAGGGAGATCAAGCGTATCTTAGAAAAGACTGTGCGACCATCGCGCAAAGATTGGAGCCAGCGCCTTGATGATGCGCTATGGGCATACCGCACGGCGCATAAGACGCCCATTGGGACCTCACCATTTCGGCTGGTCTATGGGAAAGCATGCCACCTGCCAGTAGAACTCGAGCACAAGGCATATTGGGCCTTACGCATTTGCAACCTAAACTTGGACGAGGCAGGAAGGGAGCGCGCACTTGAGCTGAACGAACTAGAAGAGCTGCGCCTGGACGCCTATGAGGGACTGCGCGATTACAAGGAGCGCACCAAGGCCTTTCACGACAAGCATATCCTCAGACGCACTTTTGAATCAGGAGACCAGGTATTACTATTCTCATCACGCCTGAAGCTTATGCCTGGAAAGCTGCGCAGCAAATGGATGGGATCGTACACGGTCACCAAGGTTTTCCCCTACGGAACAATCGAGTTAGAAGACGGGCACCGGCATCGTTTTCAGGTTAATGGGCAGAGAGTCAAACGGTACTTAGGAGAACCTTGGGACAGCACAGCACGCAACATTGACTTGGCCGAACCAGAGATAATCGATGCGCAAGATGCTGCGCCAGACGCACCACCGGATGTACCAGAGGGAGAACTGGAACCTCTTGCTCATATCTCTTCCTCCTCTGCATCTACCCTCGTTACGCATAATTCATCACATGCTGACTTCCCATCTTACCCTTTGCGCAGGACCAATGAGATCGCAGCATACACACTGGCGCAGGAACACTCAGGAGCAAGAGTGGGGGAGGTCGCAGGCACACGTTTTGGCACGTGACGAGGTACAGTCGAGCCAACGACGTTAAACAAAGGCACTTGTCGGGAGGTAACCCGACACGTTTTCACTTTTGCATATTTTATTTTCTACTTGTTTTGTTTTTTTTTAGTTTTTAGCTAGTTTAGGTCTTGGTAGTTTTTAGTCATGCAGTAGTGCGCCGGACTGTGCGCCTAGCTATGCGCTGGTCAGATGCGCCAGCCAGGGGGGTATATAAGGCAGGACTTAGAAAAAAATCCAGCACTTTTCACTCGACCGTTGCACAAGAGCTCCCGCCTTCAGACCTCTGCCCGTCGATCAGCGCCCAACCCAGCGTCCGCTTAGAGTGATTCAAGGACCACACAGCCGCACTACACCCAGGTAACCTCTCCCCCCGATTTGAGCAGCTTCCGTTAGGGTTTGTGCGGAGGAGAAGTTTTCTAGGGTTTTGAAATCGCACCGGGGTAGAGTGCGCCGATTGGAGTATTGTTTAGTGCATTGTGTAGGCGTACAGTAGGCGCTCCTTCGGTGAGAGTTTCAGGGATTTCTGTGCAGTTTGGATTTTTGGAGTTGTTGAGGGTGTTGACCACAGTTGACCACAACCCTAGCACATCATGAGACCTGCCAAGGACCAGAAGACCCCAGCTGCGTTCGCCAGCAAGTATGCGGCGGTTATAAGCCTGGACATGTACGGGACCCCGTACATAAGCCGAGAGTTCCTGCGCGAAGTTGGACTAGAGGACCTCGTAGCGCAGAGGCTGGCGCTCGCAGGCTGGGAAGCGCTGTTGGCACTCAACAGCGCATCTGACCAAGAGGACACGTGCGAGTTTTTAGCGTCTCTGGAGGCAGGAGACAAGGAGATCAGGTACAGACATAGGGGTGTTTGGTTCATAGCCTCGGCAAGGAGGCTGAGGCACGCGTTCGGGTGCGCCAAGGTGCGTGACGAGGACTTAGACACGCACACTAACCAGGAGGCCTGGAGTGAAATGGCGACTGGGCCAGCATTTGCCGCGGGGCGCAGCAGGGGCCGAGAGCTGCGCGACCCGTGGCTGTTCTACTTGTGGCGCATGGTCGCCTATGTAGTCATTGGCCGTTTCAACGGCGCACCGAAGATCAGCCTCCTGGATTTGGACATTTTGAAGGGGCTGTACTATGGGCGGAAGGTGCTATTTATCCTGAACATGGTGCACCACTGGAGCCGCGTCAGCATGAACGGACCGCCGACTTGCGGAGGAGTCATAACGCACCTGCTGCGGGCATTACATGGAGAGCCCGAGGTGCCAGAGCACACTTTGGTGCCGGCTGTCCCTCTCGATCGGGCCCACATGCTGCAGATCAGGGCGGTAGCTCTGAAGGAAGATGGCACGTTGGAATGGTCTTACCGCCTGCAGCCGGCCAGAGTTCCGCGGCCCAGTGCGCCACATCAGCCAGCCAGCCCTCCTACTCATCCCCCAGCGGCACCCTCTCCAGTACCACCGACAGCACCAGCAGCCCCCGCAGCAGAGCCCACCCCTGAACCAGAACCGATACCACCACCAGTAGTTTCCCCTGCCCGGCCTTCTGTTCCGGAGTCCCCCATAGCCTTTCCCAGCGTAGACTCAGATTCCATTTGGGATTCACTTTCCGAGGACGACCTCGCAGCGCAGCCTGACCCCCTCACCATAGTGCCACCAGCCTCCAGCACCGACTACGTGACTGATTCTTCAGAGGATGAGGCGCTTGGGTCAGCAGCTGCGTCTAGCTCGGAGGACTTCTAAGGCCGAGGGGCAGCAGCTTTGGTTTTCTTTAGGGTGGTGTCTTTTATTTTGCTGCGTCTTATTGGTTATTATGTGCTGAATATTTGTGCCGACTATTTTGTGACCCTTGTGCTATCGTTTATGCTGTGTGCCTATTTGTTTTTGTTCTTATGTTCTTTATTCTTGCATTACATGCATGTGTGCGCTCTACATGCGCGTGCGCTTGAGTCGTGGGGACACGTCTCTGTTCAAGTGTGTGTGGGGGGGGGGGGGGGGGCGTTACATTCACTTTTCACGTTTGAGCATTTTAGAATAGCTTAGTTTAAGTTAAAGAGAATAGTAGCGGTAGTGCGCTAGAGTGCAGGATGCGCATGCGCTCCAGCTTGTTTTGCGCTATCCGTATTGCGTGCGCTGCTATTTACTGTTTTAGTATAATTTTTTCGTTTCTGCTCCTGTTAGTTGGGATATACAGGGGATGTGGAGTTGACAGACATGCTCCAGAGAGGCGGTTAGTCGCTTTTGCTTCGAAGGCAAGGTATATGGTCGAGAGCGTTAGTGGAGGCCGGTGCTTCGCAGCCTTCGGGACAAAAGAGCGCACTCAGTCACGCAGATGCCAAAGGCAAAATACCCAAAGCGTGGCGAGGTGGGAAAACAGACCACCTTCTCTCTGGAACTCGAGCTAAGGAAGGCAGGCGCGGATGTAAACGCGTGCGCTGACCTGCGCAGACAGACAAAGGAGAGAGAGCGGGGCGAGTTCCATAGCTGCTATCCGAAGGCTGAGACTAGAACTGCTCTGGGAATGTAAGAAATTAAAGATGAAGCTGTACAAAAGAAAAATACCAGCAGATGATACGCGCTATAAAAGAATCAGCATGCGCATAAACATCAACATGCGCAAAGACCATAAGGAAATCATCAGAGAGCTCAGGTTCCCAGGAAGTGCACGGACAAATCACGCACCGGAAGAAGCTGCGTTATCCACCATATACCTCTCTTCGGAGTAGGAGCTGGCAGCCTGGAGCCTAAGAAGAGCTATCTCCCAGCCATCCAAAAATCTTCATCCCAGCTGAGAGGTAATGGATTTCGAAATTATTATATTAGAACTGTTGAGTACGGTTGTGCGCAGGTGATAGAGTAGTGCGAGTTGAGCAATTGCGCATTCGCATCGGAGTACAAGACTGTGCGCTAGACTCCAGAAGAGGTACTTGTATCCGCGCTTCAATGCTTGTTCGGGACGAACAAGGGGCAAGTGTGGGGGGTTTGATAGAGGCTATTTGTACGCATTATTTAAATCATAACCCTATGCTTGTTTGCAATATTTTATGAGCAAGATTACTCGTTTCTAGTGTTTTCGTATTACAGGGCAAAACGAGTCCTTGAGTCGGATACGCGCTAACAGGCAGCGTTCTAGGAGTGAAAGATCCGCCTGCGGAGCTAGCTGCACAAACAGAAGAGAAGTTGGCGAGAGTCAGTAGCGGTGCGCTAGCCGATGCACTGGCCGAATGCCGTGCGCCAGGCGCAAAGTCCAGTGACCAGATTTGGAAGTTGCCAAAGGTGAACTTCCTGGGCAATATATAAACAAAGAAAGTCTAGGGTTTTTAGGAGAGAGACATCATCCACCATTGGACGACACACATCAGAGATAGCGGCAAAACTGGAAAACACACGGACTTGTTGAGAGGATTTGCGCCAGCCGACTGCGCCAGCCGAGAAGACAAGCTGCACGCACTGTTTGCTACAGTTTTCTCAGACACATTAGTCATTATTTACTATTCTGTGATGTTTATCACTAGCATGTCTAGCTAAACTCTTAGTGTTGGTCGGGCATGAATCTATGATGTAATATCTTTGAGGCTTGAGCTTAATGCATAGTTTACTTACTTGTATTAATCCTGTGCATACGGAGACAGGTAGTTGCATAAGTAGGGGAAGCCTTGAACCGCAATCTTACTTGTGTTGCTTGCTTGTCATATGTTAAACTAGTTGATAGCTTTACGGTGACAACTAGGAGTAACGAGCTAGGGCAAGCAGTTGCTACTGTGACAGGATTCGCAGCTGTTTTAGTCCATGTTCTAAGGATTAATAGCACATGAACTTTGAACGGAACATGCGCATGTGTTAGAAAGCCTTGACCGGACACTAACCCAAGTGAAATTAAGCTATAGACGTTTAGAGTCGATGATAAGGAATGCACTCATAGAGGATTGTCTGCCCAATACTTCTCACAATCATAGTATTTAATCTCTATTGCTTGCGCACGTCTAGTGCAAATTCCCTGCGTTACACTAGTTACTGTTCATTTGCGCATCGCGCATTTCAATCATTCACACACCCCCATTTTCGTAAGTGTAGGTTGCTGGCTAGAACTGAACTTTTGCTCCCTGTGGAGATCGACCCTTACTTAACCGCTGTACTGAGTGGAAGAGGAAGGATTATATTTGACGCGCACAACGACGCGCGATCAAATACCATTTGCATTATCAGAATATGAAAACATGATGCTATAAAATAAAAGAAAAAATGCCGCCATTGTTCTGCGTGGTTAATAAACTCTTTGGGGAGTTCAGGGCCATATTTCTCGTTGCCCTTCTAATCTCAATATCTCAACTATTCGAGTGATGAATTTCCAATTTCAAATGTTATCCAGGTTGTTGAGGAATGACAACCTTGACAAAACTACTCAAGAGACTGCGGAAGCACTCCTTGAAGATTGGTAGCTGGAGCACAATCTGAAGACTGACAAAATAGTAACAAGCAACAACAACAAAGAACCGGAGTCTGCTACGGCACTCTGTGGATCTCAAGAGCTGAGGCAAACTGGGCAACCGACAAAAGACAGATTCTGCTTCAGCACTCCCCGCTGACCCAAAGCTAGAGCAGAATGTCCGATCAACCTGGAGATGCATGGAGAGGTTTCGGCATGGTGCGGCAAGCAACACAAAATCTCAGGGAGTTGTGCAAACGTCAGCAATGCTGAAGCTTTCGGAAGAGATAAGGCTTCAAAAAATCCATATTAGGCAACGAAATCTTTGATAACCTTGCAAGAATCCAGGAAAAGATTCTGTGCTGCCCTGGAATTCGTAGGCAAACGCGGGTGCAAAAAGAATAGTGGGCTGATTGATACAAAAGGAATGCAGAGGCAGCATTCAGAAAGACACACACAGAAGCACACACATATTGAGAGCACAAGAGAAAACACACAGAGATCAACCTACGGTAGCAGGGTATACACACTGAGTTGAAGACTTGTGTTGCACGCAGAAGGAATTAGAACTCGTGAAGTTTGGTTCAGCATTGATCCCTGGAATTTAACTAGAGTGCTGCTCGTTGAAGGATCAATTAGAGCTCTGAGAACAGCTGCGGACAGGTTTGTCACAGGCTAAGTGAGGGCTGATCGAGGCTACCAAATAGTGAAAAAGTTTGTCACTGATTGAGGGGGAGCAGTGACTGAGTTTGCAGAACTCAGAGTGTCTGACTGTTTGGCAGAAGAGCTAGAATAGTTGTTGACAGAAGATACAGCAACTCTGGTGTAGAGTGTGCTGAAGCAGTCCGTGCACTACGCATTGTAATAGAATAGGCTAGGTCTATGAGTCAGGTCCGTAGCTATTTGTTACTAGAAGTGTGTAGGCAGCACGAAGAGAGTCTGTGAGATCAGACTGCTAGCTAGTCTAGGGAGTTACACTTAGCGGAAGATTTCGACTAGGGGAGAAGTAGAGGTGTGGGTCCTTTATACTTTGAACCTCGTATAGTTAAGTCTTGAGGATCTGAGAGTGATCCTCCCCAAACGCAGGCAAATTGCCGAACTGGGTAAACAAACTGATTGTGTCTTTCTTATTCGTCAGTAAAATAATTTTCGTAGGAAGAAACAAAGAGTGCTACAGTAGAAGCTGTATCTTCAGAGGCTGTAACTCGTGATCAGCAGAGTAGAAAAATTTCACAAGTCGGCCAGAAAGTTAGGCAACAAAACAAAACAAATGTCATGAAATAATAATAAAATTCTTCTTATTTATATTGTAAAATAAATAAATTGCACTGACATTCAAATGCTCATAGGCAATGCCCAAGGTTTCGGGATCGGGCTCAGAGTAGCTTCCTGCCAGCATAGAATTTTTGACGTGGACTCAACTCACTATCTAATGAACGAGCATGCTTCTCAATTGATGGTTCTTCCGGCTAGATGTTCTGGTCCATGCTCGACCTTGATCTTGGACCTCAATGCTCTCACATACTTCACAACCTTAGTGTTGTTAACCAAGCCCCTCCTCTTTTTAATTAGTTCATCTCCTATTATTAAACACAAATAAATCATGAAATGTAATTAAAAACTAGAATTTAGCATCAATAATATATTTGAAAATAATATGAAACAAATCATAAATGAAACAAAACCTACAATATCATGCTTGCCTTTACACTTAATGCGCCGAGAATCCCCTAGGATTGGAATTTTCCCCTCAGGGCATGTACATCTCACTCTGGCACTTGGAGCTGTTTAAAATAATGGCGGCTCAAGAGGAACAGGTGAGCATTGGCATTGAACTAGTTGGGGTGACAATATTGAATGGGACAATGGTTCTTCAGACCTATTTGACTGGGCACGCCGAGGGACCAATGTTGGTGACCTAGATGAATGGGCAGATTGTGAAGGAGGTCGCTACGCAGGGTTAGTTGAGGGTGTGAATTTGCTAGATATAGCGGACCACATCCACATATACTCAAAAGCTTAAGCTCAAGAGTCAGGGTTCTGTAATCCAATATATCATAGCAAATTATTCTTCAAATTAGCGATGTGGGACAATTCTTTAAGTGTTTATCTCTAACACTCCCTCTCACTTGAGGAATTAAGCAGCTCCCCCTTAAACTCCCTAACATCTAGCGGTAAACTAGGCGCGCTCACTGCGTCTCCCCTTCATGGGTCAAACCTACAAACACGGCATTTCATGTGGGCGCGCTCCACACGTCTCCCCTCCACGGGTCCAACCCACGCCGTCAAATGGGTGCCTCGTCATGCACTTGGCGCTCACGTGCACGTCCCACGCATCACGTACTCAGCCCAAGTCGTGTGCCTGTGGCTCTGATACCATGTGAATTTCTAGATATACCGGACCACATCTCCATGTGACTCAAAAGCTTAAGCTCAAGAGTCACGGTTCTGTAATCCAATATATCATAGCAAACTATTCTTCAAATTAGCGGTGTGGGACAATTCTTCAAGTGTTTATCTCTAACAGAGTGGGTGGGAGAATATGGAGAGAGTAGCACTGCTATTGGGGGTTGTGGAGGGGGTGGCACTGCTATTAGGGGTTGTGGGGGGATTCAAAACTTGATAAATCTCCTTGGACTCTGGTAGAGAGTGGGAGTATGGACTGACTTCTTCTGAGCTTTTGGTGAGGGTTAAGGAGGAAGTTTCCTTCCATTTTTATTTCTCCTTTTTTTTTTCAGAAATATTTTTTTTCTTTGGGACCTATTTTGCGCCTTCTTTTGACATTTTTTTTGTATCTCTCTTTCTAGGAATTCCACACTTAAAGCCTGACAAGGTATGAAAAATGGAGGCACGTGTGTGTGAGTAACAACATGCACAAGAATACATGATAAGAGAACTATAGTCATTGAGAATCATAAACAATGCTAATGTTTTCAAAAAGATTATTTTAAGAACGGTGCCTACTAGCATCAAGTTCAAAATATGCTTTCAAAAGTGTGTAAGACACATGGCATACAAAAGATAATAATGATATTAAATCAAAAAAGTATACCCTCGTATGCTGTATTTAAAGTTCTAAATACAGACTCAATTAGAATGAAAAGTTAACTGACATAGTTCATAAAGCATATGAAAGTTAACAACTAACCATTGATAATTTGAGCCCACAAGTGTTCCAAAACTATTATGCTTACCAATCTAACTAAAATGAAGTACATGGATATGCGAGAGTGACTGTGTGCTCTAAAATACTCCACACTTAAGAGCAAGCTTAGTTCCTAAGCGATACCAATAGAAATAAATATCAACCACAACAAGCACTCCACACTTAGAGTTGAGAGCATATAAGTTGAAATTTCCGCAGCGTCTCTGACATGCAGATTTGTGTACAAGCAGTTGCTACAGCATACTCTTGAACACCCAAATCTGATGTAGCAAAATAGAATAAGGGACAATGGTTTGTTCACCCAGTTCTGCCAAGTGCCTGCTTCTGGGAAGGACTGAACTCAGTCCTTTAATCCACTAAGCTTAAGGTTCTTTCGTACAACACAGTTCGTTAACACGCAACCTATGCTACTCAACCTTAGCTAGGACTTCGACCATAATTAGAACAGGCTCTGACTTGTGTCACAGCTACCTACACTGGTATTAATCTAGAACAGCTACTGACTCGACAAATTTCAGCCTATTCTAATTAACACACAGTCTCTGCAGGTTTGCTATAGCACCCGTTGTAGCACACAGTTGGTGCAGAATCTGTCCGAGTGCCTCCATTCGACAATTGCTCCGCGGCCTTCCCTTGATCAACCAACAAGCAACGGCTGCTCTGAATTGGCTTCACAGATTAGGTACTGATCAGACTCTGCAAGTCTTGATCACTCTCCGCTTCAATCACCTCAGCTCTGCGCTCCTGCTCTGCTCATGGTGATGATCGAAGCACGGCTCACTCACAATCACTCTTCGTAATATTCTATGTACGCTCTGGTGTTTGCACTCTTTTCTTCGATGATCAGGACGCTCTGCTTAGCCTCCTTTAAATACTAGCCCAGCCTTTCATAGGTGTCCGCTTTTTGGAAGTTCCTTAAAGGAACATTATTTCCTAGTTTGTAGGAGATTAGATTTGATTTCGGAAATCAAATCTCCCAAATACAAATCTTTACCTGGGCACGGGAATCTTCTCTGGGATATTCTTCATTGAATATTTAGAAGCTCCCCGCAGAGCACTGATCTTCAATACGGTCCGTTGAATGAAAACTCCGAATGGGCGCTGAACTTCTGCTACAGCTCCGTGCGCCAGGAACTGCTACAGCAGGAGCTTGTTCGCGTGAGCTGGTTTTGTCAAAGGCTGCCACACAGCATCGTCAACCTCCCCCTTGGCATTTTGACAAAACCCCTTGGCCCATAGATGAAGTCTTCCACGGAAAACAAATATTAAAACAGTTTCAAAGTAAGAGTTGTGGCCACACTCGGCCCTGGTTGTAGCGTAGCCACGCAGGGCTTTAATAAAAAAAAAAAAAAAGCTCATCTGGAGTGGCTGGCTTTCATTTTCTCTCCCCCTTTTTGACACAAATGCTTACGTCCCTTGAGCAAGCCCTTGCTCCTCCGGATATTCCAAGTCCTTGAGGCTTCTGATTTGGGCACGTCTGGCATCCCTTCTTTTGGCTTCGGAGTCTAGTGACAGCGCGTCGTCGTGCGCCTCAAATTAGAATTTATAACTCCTGTAACACACTAGCAAGCGGTAAGCAGGGTCGAACCCAAAGAGAGCAAATGAGTCGGAGTTCAATGAGAGTCACAGAAAATCAAAGAGAGGAAATCAATTCAAAGAAAATCAGTTCGGGGAATACAATGCAACTAGTTATCACCGATCGAATACATGAGTAAGCTAGTGAATTCTGCCTTAGTTCAACATTCCCGCTAAAGATATGTCGACAATCAATTCTACCTATTCTTAACCGCTAGGCCTTCGAACAAGTTCAATACTTACTCGACTAATACTACAAATTGGTTCTACCGCTAGGTTTTCCCCAACAATGCAATCAAGTCAAGTGTAACGCAATTGATATCAATCTAGCTCACCGCTAAGCTGCACTAAATTGTCAATCAAAGCATTCGATTTCATTCATACAAAGGCAGCATTCCATAACTCAAATCATGTACTCATCGACCTCCAACCATTGTTGCACTATAAATCCCCAAACTGAAATATTGATTTAGCTACTCATAATATCCATGAATACAATAGAAACTAGGTTCATCACACTACAATACACAAACTGAGCTCAAACAAGTCCGGCCGTGAACAGTGTTCCGGCGGCCGTGAATAGTAACAGTGAACAGTGAATGTGAACAGTGAACAGTGAATAGTAAAATGTGAACAGTAACCGGCGTGAATAGTACTCCAGCGACTTTTCCAGCAGCTTCTCTCTAGAGCTCCTCCACGCCGTGAACAGTAGCTCCCGTGAATAGTGTTCCAGAAATGGAGTGTTGAAGAGAGATGAAACTTTTCCCAATTAGTCCATGTTTTAGGTTTAGGGTTTTTCTGGTTGAACCATCTTCATTGAACCACATTGAACCAGTAATTGAACCAGCAGAGTTGACTTTGACCGCTGTTGACTTCTTGATCTTGGATGAATGCTTCGAATTTGCGATAAATTCCAATGCGATCTTGAACATTCCTGCGATACGAAAACACTACAAAAGAGTAATCGATTCACGCAAAATGTAAGAAAATAATGGGAATAAATAACTCAATGGAGCGTATAAATACGCTCCATCAAACTACCCCACACTTATTCTTGTTCGTCCCCGAACAACAACAAGACACGCAAGCACTCAAATCATTCCTATCATGCCATGATATAAACTTTGAAATTACTCGAGAAGTCATCCCTAATCAGTCAATCAATACATGCTCACAATCATTCTCAAATAGTGATCAACAAGAACTAGAATGATATATGTTACCTTTAAGCTTGGAATGGGATTTAATGGATGACTAGGAGTTAGTCCTTTTTAGACTCCTAACTTCACTCTTTGGTTCAACTTCATAGCCACGCGCATACAACTGAATTTGCTTTCTTTGGCACGTGATGAATCCGAGTTATGAGAGGATCAACCTTTTCTTTTTCTTGCTTTTGGACTTTGCTCTTTCTTCGATTGCTTTTCTTTCACTTCTTGTAAATCTAATTTTTTTTTCTTTTTCGAGCTTCTAATGTGAAATGTTTGCTTCTTGTCCTTTTTGAGCTTTGCTCTCCAATTTGAACCGTTCCAATCATAGCCTTCGAATGGCAGCATAAGGAACGCGTCCCGCTCTTTCTCATCCTTGCCCTTTCAGCGCGAGGCAGGATAGGGGTTACCCACCCATTCCCGGTTACTCGGACTAGAGATAGGACGGTTTGTTTTCCCGTCCCACCACTGCATTGTTTCATCTCTATCCTGCATTAGTTTTGATGATAACAATGATTAACAATATTGAAACGATATTAAGTAATCTTGTTGAAACTGGAATCTCATTAGCAATGTAGACTACATACTGAATCCAGATGTAGGCTACATAAAGTTACATTGTTAACTGCTTGTGCTAATGGAGACTTCATATGGAAATCTGTATGTAGACTACATCACAGTGATAGTTCATATACTTGGTATTGCATGTGGACTACATGTAACTATCATATGTCGGCTACATGTCAGTTAAACAGTTTCCACACTTAGCAGTTTCTTGACAGTTCAGGACAGTTTTGTTATTTGAATCAAAGCTTATCCTTTAGAAGTTAAAAGGTGCAAGCGGTTGTTAAATTCAAATTACAAACCGACACAACCGTTCATCTCTTTTCCTATATCTATACCTTACAATCTTGACAAGAAACTACTTCTTCTTCTATTTTTTGAAATTCATACAAGCGCACAAAAAGCAAAACTCAACTCTCGAAGATTCTCCACTTTCAATCTTTCCCGAGAGTTCCCTTCTCCTTCAAAGCAAAGTTTCCCGCTGCCATATTCTCTGAAGCTTTGAAGTACTCTGCACAGATTCATCAGTTGAATCCAACTCTTGTGCAGAAAGAGACGTGTTCCCACAACAAAGAATCTACACCGTCAAGGTTGTTGCTTAGCCTGCAAAAGCAAAGTTGTGAGTTTCTTTGTTGATCTGAAAACAAAGGGGTTTCTGGTTTAGCCCATTGAAAACCATTGTACAGGTTCTTTGGCAGATCCTATTGAAAAGCCATCATTAATAAGAAAAGCCTCAAGTGGTTACTTGGGGAGTGGAGTAGGTTATTTGCAGAAATAACCGAACCACTTTAAAAGACTTGTGTTCTTTACTTTTCTGCTATTCTATTGATTGTCCATTCAATTCAAATATTGGACAAACGCGAAGTTTAGAAAGCCACGATTCCAACAATTGGTATCAGAGCAGGTTGATTCACTTTGGTTTTGCTTCAAAACGGTGAATCACTCGCTATGGCAAACTTCGCTAATCCAGTAGAAGGACTTTCAATATCCAGACCTCCATTCTTTAATGGAGACAATTACTCCTTATGGAAAACACGTATGTAAGTGTATTTCCAGAGTATAGACGTAGATCTATGGAAAGTAATAAAACAAGGTCCTTTTGCTCCCGTCAAAGATGCTGGTACAAAGGAGGAACCAAATTGGAGACCTAAGAAAGATTCCGAACTCACTGAGGATGACAAAAGAAAACTTACCTTGAATGCCAAGGCTAAGACAATACTCTTTTGTGCACTCTGTGATGTTGAACTCCAGCGTATTCTAACTTGTGAAAACGCAAAGGAGATATGGGAAAACTTAGAGGTCATCCATGAAGGAACCTCTCAAGTTAAGCAGCAGAAAATTGATAGACTTGTAAGAGCATATGAACTCTTCAAGATGGAAAAGGATGAGAACATAACAAGTATGTTCACAAGATTTACATCCATCACCAACTCTCTTCAATCTCTCGGGAAGACCTACGCAAACCATGAAAAAGTCAGAAAGGTTTTGCGAAGTCTCCCTAGAACATGGCAACCAAAAGTTACTGCCATCGTTGAGAGTAAAGATCTGAATGTGTTAAGTCTACAGGATCTACTTGGATCACTTTTGACTCATGAGATTGATTTGGAAGGTTTTGAACCAGAACCTATCAAACCAAAGACAATAGCATTCAAATCCGAAAAGATAGAATTTGACAGTGATGATGATGATGATGATATCGCATTAATCACTAGACAATTCAAGCAATTCCTGAGAAAGAGATCAGGAAAGAAAACTGATCCATCACAAGTTGTATGTCACAACTGTGGTAAAAAGGGTCATTATAAAAGTACATGCACTTTAAAGAAGAAGAACTTTGAAAAAGGAGAAAAATCTTTCAAAGTCACCACTTGGGATGAATCAAGTGAAGATGAAGAAGCAACTTCAACGGATGAAGTAAACCTATGTCTTATGGCAAATAAAGACGATCAAGTAAGTAATGATCCCTCAAATTTCTCATTTGATGAAGCATCCAATGCATATTTTAATTTATATTATAGATACAAGGAATTGTATGAGGAAGTAAAATCACTCCGTAGTGAGAAAAGTACCCTTGTTAAAGAAAATACGAAATTGAAAGATACAATTTCAAATCTTAACAAAGGTACTTGTGATTTAAATGATCTCTTGGATGTCCAACGATCTGTCGACAACAAACATGGGATTGGCTATGATCACTCCATCAAAAAGGGTGGAAATATCACTCCCATTAAGTTTGTAAGATCTACTGACACAAGAGAACAACTTCCTGAACAAACCTCTGTTCACCATACTATTCCTAAAATAGCTAAGGAATCAGGTCATCAAGTTGAGAAAACCCGTGTATCAACAACTATTGATACTAGACAAAGGATCAGTAAGACTCATATAAATGATCGATCCAAGTACAATCAGATTAGCCCACGTAGACGTAGGCAATCAGATTATACCTGTCATAAGATTCACAATACATGTAGGAAACAAAATGATCACGCATGTAACCTCCATGTGATAGACAGGCCAAGTCAAACTTTGCATAAACGTCATAACAATGCTGCATGTAGGCAACATGCCACTCGTTCATGTAGGCTACATGTCAGGAATGGACGAAAGCAAAGTCTGCACAAATCACGCATCACTGATACATGTAGGCAACATGAGAATAACTTATGTAGGCCACATGTTAGGAAAAGGAGGAAGCCTGTCAATAAAATAAGAAACTCCTCTAGCATGTCACACTCTAAACATGCTTCTAAGATCACACCTAGGATACATAGGGTATGGATTCCTAAAGAATACCTACCAGACACTCTTATAAAGTCAAGAGAACCCATATTAGTTAGGGTTCCTTAAATGCATCTCCTCACCTATTGCAGGATGTCAATACCAAGAGTTGGTATTTGGACAGTGGATGTTCACGCCATATGACATGGGATAAAACCATGTTTTCATCTTTCAAGTCCTACAATGGTGGGACCGTATCTTTTGGTAATGATAAGAAAGGAAAGATCATTGGGATTGGTAACATAACTGGTGAAAATTCATTACTAATTGAGGATGTGCTGTTAGTCTCTCATCTAAAGCATAATCTCATTAGTGTTAGCCAGCTATGTGACAAAGGATACAAAGTAACCTTCACTCCTAATAACTGTATTATTCATGATTCAGTTAAAGGACAAACCATTGAAGGGTTACGGATAGGAAATGTTTATAAATTAGATATGAACATATCCTCATCCAATGTATGCCTATCAGCCACTACCGAAAGCACATGTCAATTGTGGCATAAGCGTCTTGGTCATGTCAACTATGATCTCCTGAAGTTTCTCCAAAGGAATAAGTTAGTGAGAGGACTTCCTGAGACAAGTTTCAAAAAGGAAGGATTGTGTGGTCCATGCCAGAAGGGTAAACAACACAAAACCTCCTTTAAAAGCAAGAAAGACATAACCACGTCTAAGCCACTTGACTTAATCCACATGGACCTGTTTGGACCAGTGGATGTCAAAAGTATAAGTGGAAAATCCTATGCTCTCGTTCTTGTTGATGATTATTCTAGATATACTTGGGTATATTTTCTTGCACATAAGAATGAAGCCTTGGAATGTTTCAAGGAGTTCTATAATCTTGTATGCAATGAAAAGAATGATAAAATCATCAAAATAAGAAGTGACCAAGGTGGAGAGTTCAATAGTGAAGTGTTTGAAGAATTCTGTAAAGAAAAAGGAATTCAACATCACTTTTCTAATCCTAGAACACCACAACAAAATGGAGTGGTGGAAAGGAAAAATCGAACTCTTCAAGAGATGACAAGATGTATGATTCTCGGAAATAACTTGCCTAAATATTTATGGGCTGAGGCTGTGAACACCTCATGTTATATTATCAACCGAGTACATCTTAGAAATCATCTACAAAAGACTCCATATGAACTATATCATGGGAAGAAACCTAGAATTTCCTATTTTAAAGTTTTTGGAGCAAGATGCTTCATCTTAAATGAAAAGGATCATCTTGCAAAATTTGATTCTAAAAGTGATGAAGGTATCTTCATAGGTTATTCCACAAATTCTAAGGCTTATAGAGTTTATAACCTGAGAACATTTAAAGTGGAACAATCTATGCATGTCGCTTTTGATGAATCCATCATTGGTCTTCCAAAAGATAGAAATGATGAAGGTTTGACACCCTGCACTACATCTTCAACACTTGATGATAATCATGCTGTTGATGATGGTATAAATCTCCCAAAAGTTTGGAAGGAACACCGTGATCACCCTATGGAGCAGATCATTGGTCCAGCTGACCTTCCTGTAAGGACAAGAAGGAATGTCCTTGATGAAACATGTCAATGGACAGCCTTCATCTCAAACATTGAACCAAAGAACTTCAAAGAAGCAGAACCACATCCTGATTGGATATTGGCCATGCAAGAAGAATTGGATCAATTTGTCCGAAATAATGTATGGGAACTTGTTCCTCCTCCCATTAATTATCCTATTGTGGGTACAAAGTGGGTATTTAGGAACAAGTTAAATGAAGATGGAGATGTTATAAGAAATAAGGCTAGATTAGTAGCACAAGGCTACAATCAACAAGAAGGCATAGACTATGATGAAACTTATGCTCCTGTTGCTAGACTTGAATCTATTCGTATGATATGTGCCTTGGCAAGTCATATGGATATGAAACTCTATCAAATGGATGTCAAAAGTGCCTTCCTAAATGGAGTCATTAAGGAAGAAGTCTATGTTAAACAGCCTCCTGGATTTGAGGATCCTAGTTATCCTGAATATGTTTATAGACTAAAGAAAGCTCTTTATGGTCTAAAACAAGCTCCTAGAGCATGGTATGAAAGATTGACAACTTTTCTTCTTAAGAAAGGTTACAAAAGAGGAGCAATTGATCATACTCTATTTACCAAACATGATGGTAAAGAAATGATCATAGTCCAAATTTATGTGGACGACATCATTTTTGGTGCTACAATCTTGAAATTGTGCGCTGAATTTGAGAAACTCATGCAAGAGGAATTTGAGATGTCTTCTATGGGAGAATTGAATTTCTTCCTAGGACTTCAAGTTAAACAAATTGAAGAAGGCATTCTATTGAGTCAAACTAAGTATACTAAAGAGTTACTTAGAAAATTTGACAAGGATAGTCAAAAGACATATCCTACTCCTATGAGCACTAGCATAAGTCTTTGTAAAGATGAAGAAGGTGCATCAGTAGACATCAAACTTTATCGAAGTATTATCGGGAGTCTACTATACCTTACCTCATCTAGACCAGACATTATGTTTAGCGTATGCTTGTGTGCTAGATATCAATCTGATCCTAAGCAATCACACATGCGTGCTCTAAAGAGAATTCTTGGATATCTAAGATATACCCCATCTCTTGGTATATGGTATCCAAAAGGATCAACTATTGATCTAATAGCATATTCAGATGCTGATTTTGCTGGATACAAGGTTGATAGAAAAAGTACAAGTGGGAACTGCTTTTTCTTAGGATCATCCTTAGTATCATGGAACAGCAAGAAACAAAATTCAGTTGCTTTGTCAACTGCTGAAGCTGAGTATGTTTCAGCAGCTAGTGCGTGCGCCCAAGTCCTTTGGATGAAACAAACATTAAAAGATGTTGGGCTATGTTATTCACAAATTCCTATATTTTGTGATAACACAAGTGCAATAAGTATTTCAGAAAATCCTGTTCTTCATTCAAGAACTAAGCACATTGATCTAAGGCATCATTTCCTTAGAGATCATGTTGCGAAAGGAGATATATGTGTCAAGTTTGTTTGTACTGAAAAACAACTTGCTGACATCTTTACTAAGCCCCTTGATAAAGACAGATTTTCTTTCTTACGGAGATAACTTGGAATGGTTGATCTTGAAGAAGTCTAAAGGTAGCTTATGATTAAATCTCCTACACTCTATAGTTACAATGTAGACTTCATTCGGAATATTTGATGAAGCCCACAACCTGTCCAACGATTGGAAATGTCACTGGCATTCACCAGTCACTCTAACAGTTTCCAACGGTTAAAAATGGGGTGGTCAAACGGTTAGAAATTAGTGGGATAAAATCAGATCAAGTTACATCAAGTTACATCTTAACCTCTTTGGCCCACTCTCTGCTAAACCGCCTTTAAACTCCCCATAACCTCCGTTTAACTCCCCGTAACCTCCTTTTTACTTCCTTTTTAAAAGGACTTTCATTCCTCACCCTTACTCCCTTCATCACAAAATGACTCAAAAGGGATCTAGGTCAGGAAAGACCCGCGGCACCAGTCGTCAGACTAAGGCGACGCATGTGTCTCAGGAGGATCATTCCGGCAGAGTTGAAGAACCTGTGGAGATTGAGCCTCCTCGTCATGCTCAGAAGCGCCCTGGAAAGGAAATCCTTTCTAGTGGGTCCAAGAAAGCGAGAGTTGATGAGGAAGAATCTTCAATTCATCCTGACAACTTCCTCAGCACTACTCACCTTCAGCTCTTCAACCACAAGTTCAAAGATCGTCAAGTCCAACATGGATACGCCTACGACCTGGACTCGTTCCCAACACTCAATTTGAAAGGGAAGTTTCGCTCTTGGAACTCTATTGTTGCTAATCCTCGCAACTGTTACCAAGATTTGGTTCGAATCTTCTTTGCAAACTTGAGGGTCAATGATCAGGGAATGATCCAGTCAATGGTAAAGGGGGTCTCCATCAAATTGAATCCCCAGATTATTGCTGATATTTTGGACTTGGACAGATCTGACTGTCGTGACTTCTGCTTCCCAGAATGGGACCCTGAAACCTCCATGTCTCCATCTGAGGCACTAAAGGTTGTCATGGACGGCTTAGATCTTGGCGGCGAACGGATTACTCTATCCAGGCCCCCTATGCTAGGAAGGTTAGTACTTCACATATTAATGTACAATTTCCTTCCTCGAGGTGGTCGATTGCAGTTTGAACCATACTATAATCTGTTGGTTGCGGCTAAGATCATTCAAGGGGATGAACAGTTAATTGATCTTCCGTATGTCATGTATCGGTTGATCATTAAAATTTGGGCGGAACCCAAGGTCATGGGTCAGAAACAAAGAAACACTGATCTACCATTTGGTAATGTGTTCACTATCTTCTTTGAAAAGTTTGGAGTTCCCTTGTCTGGAGAACGGCCTATGGTGCCTACATCTGCGTATGGCTATGACAACTTCATCAACACTGGATGGCAATTCTGTGATGAAGTGGACTGTTACTTCAATGACAAGTCTGCCAAAACATCCAAGTATCTGGAAGGTGTCCCCATACCAGCCCCTGTGATTGATCTGGTCCCATGCTCAGCTATCTTCAAGAGCAAGGCTGCCTCTGGACAGTTGCCTAAGTCCTCAGATTATGGGACTTTAGGGTTACAACACTCGTCTAATGCAGTTGATCTTGCTCCTGTTATAGATATGCTCCGGGACATGGAGAGATCTTATACTGATCTGGTAATCCAAGTCAGCAATGATTCCAGGCCTCCTCCGATTCCTCAGACCGCTAGCTCATCTTCACAAGTAGATCTTCAACCCTTGTTGGAAAGGCTTGATAGGATCGAAGCTGAGAACAAGGAACTCAAGACCCTCCTCTTAGAATCTCAGAAGAATTCTCCTGCTGATGGCTCTACCTCATCATCTCCCTCCACAGCCTCCATACTGGCCTTGGTAAAGGCAGAACTGGATAAGTTCTATACTATCCTGTTCAAGCAGTATGATGACTTCGCTGAGCTCCATCAAATTCTAAGGAATGAGATAGATTTGGAGAAGCGAAGGGTCAAGGGCTTTGAGGAGGACTTGATGCAGAAGCTGGACACATATCAAAGGTCTCTTAAGACGTTGGACAAAGCTGTTAATAACAACTTTCTATCCATCTATGCCCTCTTGGACCACAGTAAGGATCTTGTCACTAAAATCCTTAAGTCCCAAGGCAAAGAAAAGACTCCTCCCGTGTCTGTTGGTGGTATACCTATGGATAGACCTTCCAATCCAAAAACCCACCGAGCCTCTGCAAGCAGATTTACAGAAGAGCCCATGTCTCCGAGAAAGCCTTCTAGTAAGTATTCCAGTCAGCGTTCCACGAAGCGTCCCTCCAGTTGTACTTCCTCTTCCAATGTGGAAATCAGTGATTCGGACTAAGGTTGTACTTACTCTTTTTCACTCTACTTGAATTCTGTCTTCTTGTTCTTTCATTTTCACAAGAAAAGCGTCTGTCCCTTGGTTGTGATGTTCCATTCCACGCCCTCATGAACTTTTGTTCTTCCTTTAATCAAGTCACTTAGAATATATCCCCGCTTTAATTCAGGGGGAGTTTGATTCTTTTTGATTTTGACAAAGGGGGATATTATTTCAATACTGATTAATCATGCTATATGGTTGTCATCATCAAAAAGGGGGAGATCGTTTCATCTCTATCCTGCATTAGTTTTGATGATAACAATGATTAACAATATTGAAACGATATTAAGTAATCTTGTTGAAACTGGAATCTCATTAGCAATGTAGACTACATACTGAATCCAGATGTAGGCTACATAAAGTTACATTGTTAACTGCTTGTGCTAATGGAGACTTCATATGGAAATCTGTATGTAGACTACATCACAGTGATAGTTCATATACTTGGTATTGCATGTGGACTACATGTAACTATCATATGTCGGCTACATGTCAGTTAAACAGTTTCCACACTTAGCAGTTTCTTGACAGTTCAGGACAGTTTTGTTATTTGAATCAAAGCTTATCCTTTAGAAGTTAAAAGGTGCAAGCGGTTGTTAAATTCAAATTACAAACCGACACAACCGTTCATCTCTTTTCCTATATCTATACCTTACAATCTTGACAAGAAACTACTTCTTCTTCTATTTTTTGAAATTCATACAAGCGCACAAAAAGCAAAACTCAACTCTCGAAGATTCTCCACTTTCAATCTTTCCCGAGAGTTCCCTTCTCCTTCAAAGCAAAGTTTCCCGCTGCCATATTCTCTGAAGCTTTGAAGTACTCTGCACAGATTCATCAGTTGAATCCAACTCTTGTGCAGAAAGAGACGTGCTCCCACAACAAAGAATCTACACCGTCAAGGTTGTTGCTTAGCCTGCAAAAGCAAAGTTGTGAGTTTCTTTGTTGATCTGAAAACAAAGGGGTTTCTGGTTTAGCCCATTGAAAACCATTGTACAGGTTCTTTGGCAGATCCTATTGAAAAGCCATCATTAATAAGAAAAGCCTCAAGTGGTTACTTGGGGAGTGGAGTAGGTTATTTGCAGAAATAACCGAACCACTTTAAAAGACTTGTGTTCTTTACTTTTCTTCTATTCTATTGATTGTCCATTCAATTCAAATATTGGACAAACGCGAAGTTTAGAAAGCCACGATTCCAACATGCATAACACTGCAATGATGGAGTCAATATCACCCCTCATAACCCGAAGCACCAACCTCCACATATACAGTGCGCTACGCGACTAATCCTTTGAACCTCCAAATGAATGTCAAGTCCCTCTAGGACATTTCTATCAACTCCACATCCTGAAATATCTCAGCTCAAAAGAACATATAACATTAAAGCGCAAGCATCACAATATTTTGGAATTCATGGAAAGCATACATATCAAAACTTCAAAGAGAGGGCATCATCTCATAAAATCAGCATTTATATCACAGCACAATGCATCATCTCATTAATCCAGCAGCAACTCAGTAGCATAATCCTCATAAACATGGCAGCAAATGCTCACAAACTCAGCAACTCATAAAAAAAAAAACTAACGTGCTCTACTACTAACTAATGCAAGCTAACAAAGGCACACAAGATGAACGTAGCGCGCATACTAACTTCCCACCCCACACTTGAATCAAACCGTGTCCTCATGGTATAAGCTAGGGAAGGAAAGGAAGCTCATGCAAGATACACACAAGAATTAAACAACTAACATGGCTAAAAAAAAGTCAGAGAAAATTGCGCCCCAAGAAGACATTAGCCCACGCGCCCCAAGAAGACATTAAGTTGCTAAAGTGTGAAGCCGGCGCGCGGAATAATGTTGCCTGGAGGAGCGTGACTCACTGAGATGGAAAACACCAAAAATTGCTATTCAAACACTCTAAGACTCTAATGACTTCTAACATGCATGACTCTTTTAAACACTAAATAGACTCACACTAAAACTCTAAAATTAAGCACCGGGTTGCCTCCCGCAAGCGCCTTTGTTTAACGTCTTGGGCTCGACGATACCTCCCATTTCAAGCACATGCCGGTTCGGCCAATTGAAACTCCTCATCAGCTGGGATTTCTTCCCCGTGGTAGTGTTTGACGCGCTGCCCATTCACCATAAACCTCTCGCCGGTACTTGGCTTCTCAAGCTCAAGAGCTCCATGATTGAAAACTTTGACAATGGTGTATGGACCTGTCCAACGAGAACGCAACTTGCCAGGCATAAGTTTAAGTCTAGATGAAAACAATAGTACCTTCTGCCCAATGTCGAATGTGCGTCTCAGAATAAACTTGTCATGGTAGAGCTTGGTGCGTGCTTTATAATCCGATTGGCACTCATAAGCCTCCAAACGCAGCTCCTCCAGCTCATTCAGTTGTAGCCTTCTCTCACTACCTGCACTAGCCAAATCAAAATTGCATGATTTAATTGCCCAATAGGCCTTGTGCTCTACCTCAACCGGCAAGTGGCAAGCCTTGCCATAGACGAGTCTGAAAGGAGAAGTCCCAATAGGTGTTTTGTAGGCTGTCCTGTACGCCCACAATGCCTCATCTAATCGCGTGGACCAATCCTTCCTTGAAGGCTTAACCATTTTCTCTAGAATGGACTTAATCTCCCGATTTGATATCTCAGCTTGACCATTCGTCTGTGGATGGTAGGCTGTGGAAACTCTATGATGCACTCCAAAATGTCTAAAGGCAGCCGCTACCCATTTGTTGCAAAAGTGCGAGCCTTGATCACTTATCACCGCTTTTGGGACTCCATATCTGCAAAATATGTTAGTGCGCAAGAAATCCACAACAGTTTCTCCATCATCAACTCTAGTGGCCTTAGCCTCTACCCACTTGGAAACATAATCAACCGCAACCAATATATATAGGTAACCAAAAGAAGAAGGGAAAGGTCCCATAAAATCTATGCCCCAAATGTCAAACACCTCATCAACAACTATTGGAGTTTGGGGCATTTGATTCCTAGCTGAAATGTTCCCTACTCTTTGGCACTTATCACAATTCTTACAATGGTTATGCGCATCTCTAAATAAATGGGGCCAAAAGAATCCACTATCAAGCAATTTCCTAGCAGTTCTCTTAGGACCAAAATGTCCACCACAAGCATGTTCATGGCAAAAATAAAGAACAGATGGGATCTCAACATCGGGCACACAACGTCTAACAATTTGATCAGCCCCAATCTTCCACAAACATGGATCATCCCAAATGTAATACTTTGAATCATGCTTGAGTTTTAATCTTTGAGCTCTACTGAAGGATGGAGGGAATTTACCTGCCACCAGGTAGTTAACAATGTTAGCATACCATGGTGCTTTGTCACTAATAGCGAATAAGTGCTCATCGGGAAATGTCTCAACTATGGGCAGCGCCTCTTCATCTCGCACCAATCTGCTCAAATGGTCAGCCACCGTGTTTTCAATCCCCTTCTTGTCCTTGATCTCTACATCAAACTCCTGAAGAAGAAGGATCCATCTAATCAGCCGCGGTTTGCATTCTTTCTTTGTCATTAAGTACCGAATGGCTGCATGATCAGAAAACACAATAACTTTAGAGCCAAGTATATAAGACCGAAATTTTTCAAGCGCAAAGACAACTGCTAAAAACTCCTTTTCAGTGGTGGAATAATTTCTCTGAGCGACGTCTAAAGTCCTAGACGCATAATGGATGACCACTGGTTTCTTCTCACTCCGTTGTCCAAGCACCGCACCCACAGCATAATCGCTGGCATCACACATGATCTCAAAAGGCTGTGTCCAGTCTGGAGCTTGCAGAATTGGGGCGCTGGTCAAGGCTGCCTTGAGCTCTTCAAAAGCTGTCTTGCAATGATCATCAAACTCGAATGGGACATCATTTTGCAGCAGCCGCGACAATGGTAGGGCAATCTTCGAAAAGTCTTTAACGAACCTGCGATAGAAACCTGCATGTCCTAGGAAAGACTTGATAGCACGCGGGTCAGTAGGAAAAGGCAATCCACCAATGATATCAATTTTTGCTCTATCTACTTGAATGCCCTTCTCAGAAACAATATGTCCGAGAACAATGCCATGTGTGACCATGAAATGACATTTCTCATAGTTAAGCACCAAGTTCATATCAATGCAACGTGTGAGCACTCTATCTAAATTGTGCAAGCATTCATCAAAAGTATTTCCATACACGGTAAAATCATCCATAAATACTTCAACACAATCAGTCAATAAATCTGAAAATATGCTCATAACTACACGCTGGAAGGTACCTGGTGCGTTACACAGTCCGAAGGACATGCGTCTGAATGCAAAAGTACCAAAGGGGCAGGTGAATGTCGTCTTTTCTTGATCCTCAGCCGCAATGGGAATCTGGTTATAACCTGAAAATCCATCAAGAAAACAAAAGGATGGTTTACCTGCAAGTCTATCCAACATTTGATCGATGAATGGAAGGGGAAAATGATCCTTGCGTGTGGCTGCATTAAGTTGTCTATAATCAATACACATCCGCCAGCCATTCTGCACTCTCTTGGGCACCAGCTCTCCCTTGTCATTCATCTCTACCGTCATCCCGGTTTTCTTGGGCACTACATGCACCGGGCTTACCCATTGACTGTCCGAAATTGGGTAGATGATACCTGCATCAAGGAGCTTTTGCACTTCTTTTTGGACAACCTCCATCATGATCGGATTCAAACGCCTTTGAGGTTGTCTCACTGGCTTCGCTCCCTCTTCTAGCAGGATTCGATGCATGCAAATTGCTGGGTTGATTCCTCGAATGTCAGCCAAAGTCCAACCTATGGCTGTTTTGCGCTCCTTTAGCACGCGCGCCAATTTGATCTCTTGATCGCTTTCTAGCATCTCCTAGAAAAATATACTTCAAGTGCTCCGGTAGAGGTTTCAATTGAATCTCAGGGGCCTGCACAATAGATGGGACAAGTTTTGTTTCGCTGCACAATTTAATCGCATTAACCTCATACCTGGCAGCATCATAGGTGCACTGCCCATCACCAATTTCTTCAATGTTCAGCTCTGATATATCCTCTCCATATCTCATCAATGTTGCATCCTCAATAGTATCCAAGGCATGTGTTCCTGCAAGGTCAGGTGGGAATCGCATAGAGTGATAAATATTGAATTTGATTACTTCCCCATCTACCTCTGATCGCGCGTCGTTGTGCGCGTCAAATATAATTCCTTCCTCTCCCACTAGTACAGCGGTTAAGTAAGGGTCGATCTCCACAGGGAGCAAGCAGTGAGTCTCAGCTAGTAACCTACACTTAAGAAAACAGGGGTTGCGTGAGTGATTGGGGGTTTTGCGCGATGCGCGAATAACAGCGAATATCGTAACTCAGGGAATTGCACTAGACGTGCGCAAGCAGTAGAGATGAAGTACTTTATTTATGAGAAATATTGGGCAGACAATCCTCTATGAATGCATTCCTTATCATCGACTCTAAACATCTATAGCTTGTGGTTTACTTGGATTAGTGTCCGGTAAAGGCTTCCTAACACGTGCGCATGTTCCGTTCAAAGTTCATGTGCTATTAATCCTTAGAACTAGCCTAAACAGCTGCGAATCCTGTCACAGTAGCAGCTGCCTACCCTAACTCGTTACTCCTAGTTGTCACGGTAAGTTTGCGGTTCAAGGCTTCCCCTACGCGTGCAACTAGTTTAACATGCGACAAGCGAGCTACACAAGTAAGTTTGCGGTTCAAGGCTTCCCCTACTCATGCAACTAATTGTCTCAGTACGCGCAGGATTAATACAAATAAATAAACTATGCATTAAGCTCAAGTCTCAAAGGTCATACATCATAGATTCATGCCCGACCAACACTAAGTGTTTAGCTAGACATGCTAGGGGTAAACATCATAAAATAGTAAGTAACAAACTACTGTATCCAAGAAAACGGTAGCAAACAGTGCGCGCAGGGTGTCTTCTCGGCTGGCGCAGTCGGCTGGCGCAACTCTCCTTGACAGGTCCGTGTGTTTTTCAGTTCTGTCGCACAGTGCCGCTGGAATGTCACTGAGTGATGGTGTCCGCCTCTCTGTGTGTTCTTCTTTGAAACCCTAGACTTTCTTTGTTTAAATAGTGCCCCAGGAAGTTCATCTTTTGGCAACTTCCAAGTCTGGTCACTGGGACTTTGCGCCTGGCGCACAGCATTGATTGGCGCAATCGGGTGGCGCACCTCTGCTGTCCTTCGCCATTTCTTCTTTTGTTTGCACCGCTAGCTCCACAGGCTGATCTTTCACTCCTAGAACGCTGCCTGTTAGCGCGTATCCGACTTAAGGACTCGTTCTGACCTGATATACAAAAATAGTGGAAACGAGTAATCTTGCCCATAAAATATTGCAAACAAGCATGGGTTTATGATCTAAATAACATGTATAACTAGGCTCTATCAAACCCCCCACACTTACCCCTTGTTCGTCCCGAACAAGTACTGAAACGCGGATACAATTACCTTTTCTGGAGACTAGCGCACAGCCCTTGCATTCTAGCGCAAGATGCACAGTTGCTTCAACTTGTGCTGCTCTATCACCTGCGCACAACTGCACTCAATAGTTCTAATATAATAATCCCGAAATTTCGTTACCTCTCAGCCGGGATGAAGGTCTTTGGATGACTGGGAGATAGCTCTTCTTAGGCTCCTGGTTGTCAGCTCCCGCTCCGAAGATAGGTATATGGTTTCTTGCGCGAGCTTCTTCCAGTGCGTGATTCGTTCGCACACTTCCTGGGAACCTGAGCCTTTGATGATATCCTTGTGGTCTTGCGCACGCCGGTACTAGGTAGTGCGCATGCTGATTCTTTGTAACGCACATCATCTGCTTCTGTTGGTATTTTCTTTTGTACAGCTTCCTTTCCAATATTTTTTTTTTTATTCCCAGAACAGTTCCAGTCTCAGCCTTCGGATAGCAGCTATGGAACTCGTTCCGCTCTCCCTCCTTGGTTTGTCTGCGCCGGTCAGCGCACGCGTTTACATCCGCGCCCGCTTTCCTTAGCTTGACATCCAGAGAGAAGGTGGTCTGTTTTCCCACCTCGCCACGCTTTGGGTATTTTGCCTTTTGCATCCGCGTGACTGAGCGCGCTCTTTTGTTCCGAAGGTTGCGAAGCACCGGCCTCTACTAGCGCAATCGACCATATACCTCGCCTTCGAAGCAGAAGCGACTAACCGCCTCTCTGGAGCATTTCTATCAACTCCACATCCCCTGTATATCCCAACTAACAGGAGCAGAAAAAAACGAAAAAATTATGCTAAAACAGTAGATAGCAGTGCACACAATACGGATAGCGCAAAACAAGCTGGAGCGCATGCGCATCCTGCACCTTAGCGCACTACTGCTACTAGTTTCCTTCAACTTAACTAAGCTATACTAAAAATGCTAAAAAAACATGAAATGTAAGAGTAACGCCCCCCCCCCCCCCCCCCCCCCACACTTGAACAGAGACGTGTCCCCACGACTCAAGCTCAAGCGCACGGAGGCTACGCACATGCAAGCAATGCAACGAAAATAAAGAATATAAGAGTGAACACCAATAGTCACACAAAATATAGCAAGGGAGTCACAGAATGTAGGGCACAAATATTCAGCACACCTAATAGTCAAATAGACGCAGCAAAATAAAAGACAACACCCTAAAGAAAAATCACTGCGCTTGCCATCAGCCTTAGAAGTTCCCCGAGCTAGACGCTGCTGCTGACCCATGCGCCTCATCCTCTGAAGAATCAGTCATGGAGTCGGTGCTGGAGGATGGTGGCACAATGGTGAGGGGGTCAGGCTGCTCGTCCTCGGAAAGTGACTCCCATATGGAATCGGAGTCGACGCTGGGAAAGTTAATTGGGGACTCCGGAACAGAAGGCCGGGCAGGGGCAACTACTGGTGGTGGTACCGGTGCTGGTTCAGGTGCAGGGGTGGGCTCTGCTGCTGGGGCTGCTGGTTCTGGTGCGGGCGCTGCTGGGGCTGGGGCTGGAGAGGGTGCTGGAGCTGGAGCTGCTGAAGTTTCTGGGGTTCGGGTAGGAGGTGGATGGTGCAGGCTGAGGAGAGGGGGAATTGCGTCTCCAAATTTCCACCCGGATGGTGGACTCATACTTAAATCCGCCCCCTCTGGCGCTAAGTATTCGAGCACGCGCATGACGTTGAACAGCATGCGCTGCTCGGCAGTGGCCTCCTCAGGCGCCGCCTCAGTCTCAGTCCTTGGGTGCTTGGCAGGGGCACGCGGGGGAGAGTCCTCTATGGAAATGGTCACTGGCTCCCCCAATGGTGCGCGGGCCCTCTGTTGCGCTCCAGTCTGCGCCCGAGTCCTTGGGCGCCTGACTAGAGGCACCTCTGGTTCTAGGGACTCCTCCATCTCTTCGTCTGCTGCGGCGGCTGCTGCTGCGCCTGCAGCTGCGCCCTGCGCACTGCTCTCGGCCCTGGCCCGCGCACTGCTCTCTACTCTGGCCCTCGGTGGTCTGGCTGGCTGCAGGTGGTAGCACCACTCTAGTGTGCCATCGTCCCGAACGGCTACCGCCCTGATTTGCAGCATGTGGGCGCGGTCCAGAGGTATAGGCTGCACCAAGGTGTGCTCTGGCACCTCGGGCTCTCCATGTAAACTCCGCAGCAAGTGCGTGATAAGCCCTCCACACGTCAGCGGCCCTCTCATGCTGACTCGGCTCCAATGGTGCACCATGTTCAGGATGAACAGCACCTTCCGCTCATAATAAAACCCCGTCAAAATCTCCATATCCAGGAGGCTGATCTTTGGAGCGCCGTTGAAACGGCCAATGATTGCGTAGGCCACGATGCGCCACAAGTAGAACAGCCACGGGTCGCGCAGCTCTCGGCCCCTGCTGCGCCCCGCGGCGAATGCTGGCCCTGTTGCCATGTCCCTCCAAGCCTCCTGGTTATTGTGCGTGTCTAACTCCTCCTCACGCACCTTGGCGCACCCGAATGCGCGCCTCAGCCTCCTTTCCGAGGCTATGAACCAGACACCCCTGTGCCTATATCTGATCTCCCTGTCCCCCGCCTCCATAGACGCCAGGAACTCACACGTATCCTCCTGGTCTGCTGCGCTGCGGAGGTCCATTAGCGCCTCCCAACCGGCAATCGCTAGCCTCTGCGCCACGAGGTCCTCTAACCCTACCTCGCGCAGGAAATCCCGACAGATGTACGGTGTCCCGTACATGTCCAGGCTAATGAATGCTGCGTACTTGGTAGCGAAAGCCGCTGGGGTTACTTGGTCTGCGGCGGGTCTCATCTTGCGCTGGCTCCGGTCAATCGCGGTCTATGCTCCCCAAAACCCTAAAAATCGAAACTGCCCAGAATCCTCTGAAATTTGCACCGAACGAGCGCCTACTGGTCGCCTACACAACGCACAAAACAGCACTACAAGCCGCGCACTCTAGCCTGGTGCGATTTCAAAACCCTAAAAACTGTCTTCTCCGCGCAAACCCTAACAGAAGCGGCTCAAAGCGGGATCGGGGGTTACCTGGGTGCTGTGTGGTCGTGTTGTCCGTGAATCTCTCTAGACGGACGGTGGGATAGGCGCTGGGAATCTCTCTTCATGGGAATGTTTCTAAGTCTGGCCTTATATACCCCCTAAGGCTAGCGCAACTGACCTGCGCATTGATAGGCGCACGGTCCGGCGCATTTGTGTGACTACAAAAAAAAAAAAAAAAAAAAAAAAACTACCGAACCCTATTCTAACTAAAAACACGCAAAAAAAAAAAAAAAAAAAAAAAAAAACGAAACAAGCAGAATAAAATGTGCCAAAATAAAATGTGTCGGGTTACCTCCCGACAAGTGCCTCTGTTTAACGTCGTTGGCTCGACGGTACCTCGTTACGTGCCAAGTAGTGCGTCTGCAGCCTCCCCCACTCTTGCTCCTGAGTGTCCCTGCGCCAGTGCTTGTGTGACGATCTCAGTGGTCCTGCGCAAAGGATAAAAGGAGAGGTCAGCATGTGATACATTATTCGTAAGGAGGGCAGATGCAGAGGAAGAGGAGATATAGGCGATGGGTGCTAGGTCTCCCTCTGAAACATCTGGTGGTGCGTCTGGCGCAACAGCTTGCTCGTCTACTATCTCTGGCTCGGCCAAGTCAATGTTGCGTGCTGCGCCATCCCAAGGTTCGCCCAAGTACCGTTTGACTCTCTGCCCGTTAACCTGAAAACGATGCTGGTGCCCGTCTTCTAATTCAATTGTGCCGTAGGGGAAAACCTTGGTGACGGTGTATGGTCCCGTCCACTTGCTGCGCAGCTTCCCAGGCATGAGCTTCAGGCGTGATGAAAATAATAATACCTGATCGCCTGGTTCAAATGTGCGCCGGAGGATGTGCTTGTCATGAAACGCCTTGGTGCGCGCTTTGTAATCGCGCAGTCCCTCATAAGCGTCCAGGCGCAGCTCTTCTAGTTCGCTCAGTTCAAATGCGCGTTCTTGTCCTGCCTCCTCCAAGTTCAAGTTGCAAATACGTAGAGCCCAATATGCCTTGTGCTCGAGCTCCACTGGCAGGTGGCATGCCTTCCCATAGACCAGCTGGAATGGTGAGGTTCCAATGGGTGTCTTGTGTGCAGTGCGGTACGCCCATAGCGCATCATCCAAGCGCTGGCTCCAATCCTTGCGCGACGGCCTCACAGTCTTTTCCAAGATGCGCTTGATCTCTCTGTTAGAAACTTCGGCCTGTCCATTCGTCTGCGGATGGTAAGCGGTGGACGTCTTGTGGCGCACCCCATAGTGCTTGAAGACTTGCGCCACAACCCTGTTGCAGAAGTGCGTCCCCTGGTCGCTGATAACTGCCTTAGGCACGCCGTACCTGCAAAATATGTTAGTTCTGAGAAAATCAGCGACAGTCTTACCATCATCCTTGCGCGTGGCCTTAGCTTCGACCCATTTGGATACGTAATCCACGGCCACCAGTATGTACTCGTAGCCGGCAGATGGGGGAAATGGACCCATGAAGTCGATTCCCCAAACATCGAACACTTCATCCACCAGAATCGGGGTCTGCGGCATCTCGTTGCGCGCGGATATTCCTCCAGTGCGCTGGCACCTGTCACACTTCCTGCAGTGGTCATAGGCATCTCTGAATAGGTGCGGCCAGTAGAATCCACAGTCCAAGATCTTCCTGCTCGTGCGCTTGGGACCGAAATGTCCTCCACAGGCGTGCGCATGACAAAACATCAATACAGAGTTAATCTCATGGTCAGGCACGCAACGTCTTAATATCCGATCTGGACCTATTCTAAGCATGTAAGGATCATCCCAAAGATAATGCTTGGACTCATGTTTCAATCGCATGCACTGAGTTTTATTGAAATGAGGAGGGAACGCACCTGTGACCAGGTAATTTGCGATATGCGCATACCATGGTACCTTACCTGTTAGCGCCATTAGATGCTCGTCAGGGAATGTCTCCTTGATCTGCCCTGGCTCCTCCTCCTTTATGATCCTGCTCAGATGATCAGCGACGGTATTTTCTGTGCCCTTCTTATCTTTGATCTCTAAATCGAATTCCTGAAGCAGAAGTACCCAACGCATCAGGCGCGGCTTGGTCTCTTTCTTGGATATGAGGTAGCGGATAGCTGCGTGGTCCGTGTAGATGATGACTCTGGCGCCTAGAACATATGCTCGGAACTTCTCCAGCGCAAATACAATTGCCAGAAGCTCCTTCTCCGTGGTGGTGTAGTTCTTCTGCGCGGAGTCCAGTGTGCGCGATGCATAGTAGATGGCATGCGGCTTCTTGTCCTCGCGCTGCCCCAAGACTGCTCCTACTGCGTAGTCACTTGCGTCACACATCAGCTCGAATGGCAGGTTCCAGTCTGGTGCGCGCATCACTGGCGCACTGGTCAGCGCTTCTTTCAGCTTATCGAACGCCGCCCTGCACTCATCAGTAAAATCGAAGCACACGTCTTTTTGCAACAGGTTAGACAGGGGTATGCAAATCTTAGAGAAATCCTTAATAAAACGCCTGTAAAACCCAGCATGCCCTAAGAACGATTTCACGTCGCGCACGTTGGTGGCATAAGGCAGATTAGAAATAATATCTATCTTAGCTTTGTCTACCTTAATACCCTCCTCTGAAATGATATGACCCAATACTACTCCGTGCGTAACCATGAAATGACACTTCTCGTAGTTTAGCACTAGGTTCTTAGAGATGCAGCGTGCTAAGACTTTATCTAGATGTGTTAAGCATGCATCAAAGGTACTCCCATATACAGTGAAGTCATCCATGAACACTTCTATACATATACCAATCATATCAGAGAAAATGCTCATGACGAGGCGTTGGAACGTACCTGGCGCGTTGCACAGCCCAAAAGACATACGCCGAAACGCAAATGTTCCGAAGGGGCATGTGAACGTGGTCTTCTCTTGATCCTCCGCAGCTATGGGTATCTGATTGTAACCTGAATATCCGTCCAAAAAACAAAAGTAAGGTTTACCTGCCAAGCGATCCAGCATCTGGTCCATGAAGGGTAGCGGGAAGTGGTCCTTGCGCGTTACAGCGTTCAGCTTCCTGTAGTCGATGCACATGCGCCAGCCAGTCTGTATGCGCTTGGGAACTAGCTCGCCCTGCGCATTCTCCTCCACCGTGATTCCTCCTTTCTTTGGCACAACGTGCACCGGGCTGACCCATCTGCTGTCTGAGATTGGGTAAATGACCCCTGCGTCAAGCAACTTCAGAACTTCCTTTTGCACTACCTCCATCATATTTGGGTTTAACCTGCGCTGAGCCTCCCTGGATGGTTTGGCGCCGTCTTCCAACAGAATTCGGTGCATGCACACGTCCGGGCTCACTCCGCGCAGATCAGCAAGAGTCCATCCAATAGCGCGCTGGTTCCTGCGCAGCACCTGTTGTAAGCGCGCCTCCTGCTCTTTTTCCAATCCCTTCTTGATGATCACTGGCAGGGTGTCCTCATCTCCCAAGAAAATGTACTTGAGATGCTCCGGGAGTTGCTTCAGTTCGATCTTGGGTGCCTGCTCAACAGAGGGCAAGGTTTTGTTAGCGGTGCAAATATGAACTATATCACGTACCTCTGTGGATGCTGGTTCAGCACTGCTTAGCTCCTTCTCTTGCTCCTCCAGTTCTGCCTGTGTCAGTAGCTCTGGTCCTATGGTTGCGCTCGCACACTGCGCTTCTGTGACTAAGTCGTCAAAGCTGTCCATTGCGTGCACGGTAGCGTCCTCATGTGGGTGCTGCATCCCTTCGAAGATGTTGAAATGGATTTCTTCGCCATCTACCTCCATGGAGAGCGTGCCCCTCCACACGTCTATCTTCGTGCGCGCAGTCATCAGAAACGGTCTGCCTAGGAGGATCTGCGCACCGCTGGCGCTTGATTCACCCTCCATTTCCAGCACATAAAAGTCTGCTGGGAACACCAGCTCTCCTACTCGAACTAGGACATCTTCTATCATGCCTGCAGGTTGTTTGCACGATCTATCTGCTAGCTGAATTGTGAGACCTGCAGGTTTTAGTGGTCCAAGGCGCAAGGTTGCATAGAGAGAATATGGTAATAAATTGATTGATGCGCCTAAATCGATCATGCAGTTGCTTACCGTGGTTTTACCTAAGGTGCAAGGGATAGTGAATATACCTGGATCTCGGCACTTAGGTGGTACCTTTTGCTGCACGATTGCTGAGGCCTGCGCATTTAGCATTACCTGTGCGCATTCGCCTGTCCTTCTTTTATTCGTGCACAGCTCTTTTAAAAACTTCGCATACCTGGGAATCTGTCGAATAGCTTCTATGAGAGGTATGTTGATTTCCACTTTGCTGAACAGCTCATACAGTTCCTTGTCCAGTGCTTCTTTTCTCGCCAGTGGTGCCTGCACAGGGAAAGGAGCAGGTATGTTAGTACAATTTTTGTTCTTGTTCTTCGAGTGAGACATACCTGGCGCATTGCCCTACTGGTTCGTGGTTGGCGCTTCTGATTGCGCCTCTGGCTCTAGTTGCGCACTCTGAGCTGCTGGATCTGGGACTTGCGCAACTGGTTGCGCGGGCGCCTGCGCGGTCTGCTCTGTTCCCACTGTGCGCCCAGTCCTCAGTGTTACTGCGTTAACTCCTCCCTTAGGGTTCTGAATCACTTGCGAAGGCAGGTTGCCATCGCTCTTTTTCAGCTCATACACTGTGGTTGCAATTTGTGATAGGTGTTTTTCTATGGATTCGAACCTCTTGTCATACTTTTCGTCATTCTTGCGCACTGTGTCTGCTAGCTGCCCCATGATATCTTCCAAGGATCGCCGTGGTTGCTGACTGTTCTGCGCTGGTGCGTCTGTGCGGCGATGCGGTGGATTGTAGGGTGCAGCATGTTGCGTCTGCTGTGGTGCGCGCTGATCAGTGGGCTGCCTCTGGAAATTGTTCTCTTCTCTCCATCTGAAACCATTTGCAGCAAGCCCAAAGCGCGGCTGATTCTGACTCTGCGGTCCTCTGTTGTCCCATCCTCCAAGGGCATTTACATCTCCAGTTTCTTCAAAAAGTGTTGGGCACTCGTCTGTCTTGTGCTCAGTGGACCTGCAGAATTCACATACCTTTGGTGCAACTGGTTGTGCGCTCTGCGCACTCATCAGCTTCTGTAGCATGGCCTTCATTTCTTTGATCTCAGCGCTTGCCTCTACCTGATGCACAGAACGATTACGACTACTTTCAAGTGTCAATTGATGTCTTACCTGTCCAGCAGAATCTTCTATCAGCTGCCATGCATCCTCCGGGTACATGTTGCAAATGTCCCCTCCTGCGCATGCATTCAGTAGTCGCAGCTCCATGGGCAGCAGTCCATTCAGAAAGTTCTCTATCAGCACATTCTGGGGAAGCCCGTGATTGTAGCAGTTGGCTTCTAGCTCCCTGAAACGCTCGTAGTATTCTGACAGAGACTCCCCTGCGCCTTGCCTTGGCGCGGCCAATTCCCTTCTGAGCAGCGCGATCTTCGCTGCTGGATAAAATTTATCTAAGAATTTCTTCTGCAGCTGCTCCCATGTGTGGATTGATCCTGCGGGTAGGCTCATCAGCCAGTGTTTGGCTGCATCGCTCAATGAAAAAGGGAACGCTTTCATCTTCAGCGCTTCATCGTTTTCCCCCAAAGCCTTCATGTTCTCGCAAATGATTAGGAACTCGCGCACATGCTTGACTGGATTTTCGTTGTTCATTCCGTGAAACTTGGGCATGTGATGGATGAGTGAGCTCCTTAGTTCGAACTGTCCGTCGGGCGGAAGCACTATGCACCATGGCTGGTTAACAGTGAGTGGGGCCGACATTTCGCGCACTGTCCTGCGCCTCGCGACTGGACGAACGGGTGGCGCAATGTATGGTTCAGCGGCCATTCGTGCGTCGTCCTCACGCTGCACTTCCTCTCTGAATAGGGCTGCGCGGTTATGTGCCCTTGCTTCCTCTGGGGTTCTGTCTCCCTGGTTATCTCCAACCACACTGTTATCCTCCATGTCCTGATCCAAACTCAAGAAACGAATTAAATGGCAACGAAGTTGTTGCGTCTGTCAGTGCGCAACTAGAATCTGCGCAGCGCAACTGTTTCAAGGTTGCGTAGGCTGATGTGATTGCGCGCTGTCAGAAACAACAACGAGAAAACAAAACGAAATGAAATAACTAAAATGAGGAATGTAAGCTAGCTAAAACTTAGCTGTGTTGCTCCCCGGCAACGGCGCCAAAATTTGATCGCGCGTCAAATATAATTCCTTCCTCTCCCACTAGTACAGCGGTTAAGTAAGGGTCGATCTCCACAGGGAGCAAGCAGTGAGTCTCAGCTAGTAACCTACACTTAAGAAAACAGGGGTTGCGTGAGTGATTGGGGGTTTTGCGCGATGCGCGAATAACAGCGAATATCGTAACTCAGGGAATTGCACTAGACGTGCGCAAGCAGTAGAGATGAAGTACTTTATTTATGAGAAATATTGGGCAGACAATCCTCTATGAATGCATTCCTTATCATCGACTCTAAACATCTATAGCTTGTGGTTTACTTGGATTAGTGTCCGGTAAAGGCTTCCTAACACGTGCGCATGTTCCGTTCAAAGTTCATGTGCTATTAATCCTTAGAACTAGCCTAAACAGCTGCGAATCCTGTCACAGTAGCAGCTGCCTACCCTAACTCGTTACTCCTAGTTGTCACGGTAAGTTTGCGGTTCAAGGCTTCCCCTACGCGTGCAACTAGTTTAACATGCGACAAGCGAGCTACACAAGTAAGTTTGCGGTTCAAGGCTTCCCCTACTCATGCAACTAATTGTCTCAGTACGCGCAGGATTAATACAAATAAATAAACTATGCATTAAGCTCAAGTCTCAAAGGTCATACATCATAGATTCATGCCCGACCAACACTAAGTGTTTAGCTAGACATGCTAGGGGTAAACATCATAAAATAGTAAGTAACAAACTACTGTATCCAAGAAAACGGTAGCAAACAGTGCGCGCAGGGTGTCTTCTCGGCTGGCGCAGTCGGCTGGCGCAACTCTCCTTGACAGGTCCGTGTGTTTTTCAGTTCTGTCGCACAGTGCCGCTGGAATGTCACTGAGTGATGGTGTCCGCCTCTCTGTGTGTTCTTCTTTGAAACCCTAGACTTTCTTTGTTTAAATAGTGCCCCAGGAAGTTCATCTTTTGGCAACTTCCAAGTCTGGTCACTGGGACTTTGCGCCTGGCGCACAGCATTGATTGGCGCAATCGGGTGGCGCACCTCTGCTGTCCTTCGCCATTTCTTCTTTTGTTTGCACCGCTAGCTCCACAGGCTGATCTTTCACTCCTAGAACGCTGCCTGTTAGCGCGTATCCGACTTAAGGACTCGTTCTGACCTGATATACAAAAATAGTGGAAACGAGTAATCTTGCCCATAAAATATTGCAAACAAGCATGGGTTTATGATCTAAATAACATGTATAACTAGGCTCTATCAACCTCCATAGAAAGATCACCCGTATGTGTATCAATCTTTGTTCGTGCAGTCACCATAAAGGGTCTCCCTAGTAAGACTTGAGAGGCATCTACCTCACCTTCCATCTTCATCACATAGAAATCTGCAAGAAATACAAGGTTGCCTACATGCACTAACACATCGACTACTATACCTTCAGGTTTGGTACATGATCTGTCAGCCAACTGAATAATCAAGTCAGTGTGTCTAAGAGGGCCAATTTGCAACACTTGGTACAATGAATAAGGTAACACATTGATAGAAGCACCCAAATCAAGCATGCAATTATCCACCCGAACCTTATTGATAATACAAGATATTGTAAAGGTACCTGGGTCTTTGCACTTTCGTGCAACCTTGCCTTGAAGGATGGCTGAGATGTTCGGCTTGAAGCTCACTTGCTCTGGTTTAATTCCTCCTCTACGAGTGGTGCACAAATCTTTCAGAAACTTCGCATACCTTGGAATTTGCTTGATTGCGTCGAGGAGGGGGATTGTGATCTCCACCTTGCTGAAAAGCGCTAGAAGCTCTTGATCCATTGTTGGGCTCCTCTTTGACTTTGAAATCTGCATAGGAAATGGAAGGGGAGGGTCAGTTTGGCGAAATTCAGAATTTGAGGCAGTCTGTCGCACTCCAGATGAAGACATTATTCGCGCTCCAGATGAAGACATTAAGGGTCTGCGCGCCGAGCTAATGTTCTCCTGGGGCGCGCTACTCTCTGTTTCCATTTCCCGTCTCGCTTCTTCTGCAATCTTCTTGCCGCTTCTCAAGGTAATCGCATTGACACTTCCTCTTGGGTTGGGTATTGTTTGTGAGGGAAGCTTTCCTTTGTCCTTGTCATTCTTCAATTCGGAAACGGTAGCCGCCAATTGGGACATTTGCTTTGTCAACTCGGCTAGGGTGCTGTCGGTCTTGGCTTGATTATTTTGCATAGTCATCGCCATCTCTTTAACAACTTCCTCTAATGACTTCCCTTGATTGACATTGCTCGGGCCAGCTTGGTTGTAGTTGCGCCTTTGTTGTTGCCCATAAGAATTTCCATTTCCACTTCCATTGTATCTCTCTTGTTGGTGAAATGGTGGGCGGTAGGCTTGTCCTTGTCCTTGGTTCTGATTCTGATTTTGTCCTTGATTGAATCCTCCTTCATTTCTCCAACTGAAACCATTGGCTGCTAATCCAAATTGCCTTGGTGCTTGCCTATTGTTGAATTGCTGGAATCCTCCCATAGCATTGACATCAGCAGCCTCTTCCTCATGTAGGCTAGGACATTCATCTGTCTTGTGGCTCGCAGCTCCACAAAGTCCACACGCTTTAACTTCACTGACTTGGCCAACCATAAGCTTCTGCACCATTTGCTTAAGCTCCTTGATTTCAGTTGCCATTTGATTTGAATTGGAATCCATTTGGGAGACATTCCTTGTTCGGCTTGTATCATCTCTTCTACCGGTATCATCTCTAAATCTGGCACTCTCGGCATTCTCATTGATAAGCTCTCGCACCTCAGCAGGTGTTAAATTCAAAACCGTGCCCCCGGCTGCTGCATCCAAGAGCATCCTCTCCAATGGTCTCAATCCATCCAATAAGTACTCCACAAGCATTTCTTCTCTCATACTCAAATTACAACAGCTTTGTTCTAAGGCATTGAATCTCCCCAAATAATCATACATTGACTCACTTGGGCCTTGTTTAATGTTGGAAAGCTCTCTTCTTACTTGGGCAGCTCTAGCAGGTGGATAGTATTTATCGAGAAACTTCCTTTGCATTTGCTCCCAAGTTCTAATGCTTCCTGAAGGCAAAGATAAAAACCAAGTTTTTGCAAGGTCAGTTAAACTGAAGGGAAACACTTTTAACTTAAACCTCTCTTCTGGGGCAGCATATGGTTTGAGAGTCCGACATATCCCGTTGAATTCTTGTAGATGCCTTGATGCTACTTCTCCTGGCAGCCCTCCAAATTTTGGGAGATGATGGACCACTGCCGTCTTCACTTCAAAGTCATCCTCATCTTGATCAGTGTTAATGCACCATGGTTCATTGTTGAATGTTGGGGCTGAAAGCTCTCTAAGTGTAGGTGGTCTCATCCTTCCACGTGCATATTGTTGAGGTTGAGGTGGATAATGTTGCTGTTGTTGAGGGGGAACTGCATATTGTTGTTGAGGAGGGGGTGGATATGCATAATCATCTTGGTCTTCCCTCCTCTCTTCTCTATTGTAACGAGCTGCCCTTTGCCTTTGATTAAAGACTCTCTCCGGCTCATCATAAAAAGGGGGAGCAATTGGATTGTTGTTGTTGTTTTGATCAGGTTCATGATCACCATGGACACTTCCTGCATGAGACATACTGGAAAGCCAAGTGAAATACAAAGGTAGACTACCAAACAACTCAAAAGCACAAAATGCAGATTTTAAATAACTAAACAATTCAAAAAGAAAATGTAAACGAACTCGGATGGCTAAAAAAGCACACAGCTCACGCTAGGGAGGGTGAGTCCTGATCGGGAGCCCGTTCCGCTCAAAGAAAGGTGTCCTGATCTTCGATCAGACTCCGGTGACACTATTCATACCCTTCTCGGCAGCACTATTCACCGCTGGCTAAAACTCTTTCTTTTTCTCTTCCAATCTGCACAACAAGCAAGCTAAACACAGTAAAACAATAACAACAAGAAAAACAAAGTTTAGAACTCTAGACTGAATGTTGCTCTCCCCGGCAACGGCGCCAAAATTTGACAGCGCGTCGTCGTGCGCCTCAAATTTGAATGTGTAACTCCTGTTAACACACTAGCAAGCGGTAAGCAGGGTCGAACCCAAAGAGAGCAAATGAGTCGGAGTTCAAATGGAAGTCACAGAAAATCAAAGAGAGGAAATCAATTCAAAGAAAATCAGTTCGGGGAATACAATGCAACTAGTTATCACCGATCGAATACATGAGTAAGCTAGTGAATTCTGCCTTAGTTCAACATTCCCGCTAAAGATATGTCGACAATCAATTCTACCTATTCTTAACCGCTAGGCTTTCGAACAAGTTCAATACTTACTCGACTAATACTACAAATTGGTTCTACCGCTAGGTTTTCCCCAACAATGCAATCAAGTCAAGTGTAACGCAATTGATATCAATCTAGCTCACCGCTAAGCTGCACTAAATTGTCAATCAAAGCATTCGATTTCATTCATTCAAGTGCAGCAATCCATAGCTCAAATCATGTACTCATTGACCTCAAACCATTGTTGCACTATAAATCCCCAAACTGAAATATTGATTTAGCTACTCATAATATCCATGAATACAATAGAAACTAGGTTCATCACACTACAATACACAAACTGAGCTCAAACAAGTCCGGCCGTGAACAGTGTTCCGGCGGCCGTGAATAGTAACAGTGAACAGTGAATGTGAACAGTGAATAGTGAATAGTAAAATGTGAACAGGTAACCGGCGTGAATAGTACTCCGGCGACTTTTCCAGCAGCTTCTCTCTAGAGCTCCTCCACGCCGTGAACAGTAGCTCCCGTGAATAGTGTTCCAGAAATGGAGTGTTGAAGAGAGATGAAACTTTTCCCAATTAGTCCATGTTTTAGGTTTAGGGTTTTTCTGGTTGAACCATCTTCATTGACCACATTGAACCAGTAATTGAACCAGCAGAGTTGACTTTGACCGCTGTTGACTTCTTGATCTTGGATGAATGCTTCGAATTTGCGATAAATTCCAATGCGATCTTGAACATTCCTGCGATACGAAAACACTACAAAAGAGTAATCGATTCACGCAAAATGTAAGAAAATAATGGGAATAAATAACTCAATGGAGCGTATAAATACGCTCCATCATCTAGCATGTACAGCTCTGACTTCAGGTGGCTCACAATCCTTGCATGGAGAGCTGCTTGGATAGCTGGGGTAGGGGGAAGAGCTTCCTCATGAGGGGATGGACCAGAGGGGGCAACCAGAAGTGGGTCTTCTTGGGCAATGTCAACCGCATGTCTTCCTTTGAACAGCTTGTGATCAACAAGGAAGACATGCAGTTCTTCAGACATGCCATCAGAAGCTCTCCCAATTCCGGATGCTGAGAGACCAACATCCCATATATGAGGGACGGCAGGAGAATAAGTTTACTCGAGGAAGTACAGCCAGCATGAACAGCTATCTGAGGGAACATCACACTTCCTTAGCTGATTTCTCTTTGTTTTCCAATGGAGTGAAGGAGGTTGGCTAAGGGTCTGCTAACCTTTCCCTTTATGAGAGCTGGGAATCCATTTTCTTATGGCCAGATTGTACAGCAGAGCATTTTTAGATGTGAGTTCAGCAGCACTGAGATTTGGTCCTCCCCAGGACAGACAAAGTCCTCCAGTGAGCACCTTGGCCAGAAGCTCCCTATTCACACTAGATGGCTCCCTAGCATCACTGTCTATTCGTAGAAAGGTATCAATCTTCTCAGGGGTAATTACTACCTTCTTACCCCGTACCCAACTCGTCCCATACGATCCTCCTTCTTCAACACAAAACTTCTCTTCTATATTGACTATAAATTCCCTAACTAATGAAATATTGTATCTGAAAGGATAAGTCAGGGACCTTAGCAGATTTACCTCAGTTAGGATCTGGATGATTGCTGCAGACTTGTATTTATCAAGCTCCAGTATCTTCTCTGGAACAATATGCTTCCTCTCCTCAATGCACTATGATCTTGTTTCTGAACCACACTCCTCCTACAGTGGCTGCATCATTGTCGGCCAGAGCAGGTCTTCTCTCAGAGGGTTCATCAGTGGCATCCCCTTCACTGGACTCCTCAGTTTCTTTGTTGCTTGAGTCAGGGATGATAATTGGAGCTTTCCCTTTGTCGGCTGATGAAGGAAGAGGTGTTGCAGCAACTTCTTGTTCAGGGAGTTCAGCTTCTACCTCCTCACCCTTTCCTTCCATGCCAGTGGTCCTGACCAGGGTTCTGCAAGGATTTTCAACTGTTTCAGCAGCTGCAGCCACTTCTGTAGCTTGTTCTTCCCTTGAGTCTTTTTCATGAATGGCCTCTTTGAACACCGCTGCTGAGCTGGTCTCAGGCTTCCTGTCACGGGACAGCCTTCTTTTCTTCTTCGAGGGTTCTTCTTGAGGAGGAGGAACATTCTGCGACACGGGGAGAGGAGCTGGCTCCCAGACCACCAGGTCCAGCCGTTGAGCAGTAGCTTCACTTTGTGGCTTGCGCTGCTTTTCGGTTCTGTCTTGACGAGCTGCTGCCGGGTTTCTCTTCAGACCGTGAGTTTTCACCATTGTTGGGGGTTTACAGAAGAACGAACAGGGGAAAGGATTGATCAGCAACCAATTTTGGGGAGAAGCTTCTAACGATTGTGGCCTAGAATTTGATTTACCCACTGCTTTTGTCTTCCTTTTAATGCACGTGCTCAGCATGTGGCTTTCTCTATTTTTAGCAACCAAACAATTTGAACAAGCTTTTCAAGGCCAGGTTGCTATAGCAGTTAGGGGCCGGTTCCCCTATTCACTCGAGCTATCTTCTTCGTGGTGAGAATCCTCGTAGGGCTCAGATGATTGTCTTTTCACCCATACTTGGGTTGGTTTCCGTTTCCACTGCTTCTGACATTCATATCTCCTGTCTTTTTGCTTGTCATATTCAGGTCTCCACACCTGCATTTTCTGTGTCTCCCTTTTGATTATACCATTCCAGTGCGCCGGTTCATCCACTCTTGTGACTCTCCATTGAAGTTCTCACCGTTGATGCATACTCACTGGTTTAGCCAAGCTGAAGAGTTTATCACAACGTGTGTTAGTCTTTGGTTTCCTCCCCTTCTTTCCAACTTTGGTAGCTTTTCGGGATGTCTGCTGTTTCTTCAGACTCGAAAGTTTCCTTTGAGGAAGCTGAACCAGCGTCAGTTTGAACAGAGCAACAAATCTGGAACAGACATCAGAAGACGACAAGATGGAAAATTCAGAAAAAATAGAACCATTGAGATTCAAAAGGGAGAAAAAGGTAAAAGGATCCAATGTCGAGAATGTGAAGGATTTGGCCAACACCCTTAACAATGCGCAAACACCCTTAAGAAACAGAGACGGGCACTCTTAGCCGGATGGAGTGATATTGAAACAGACGAAACTGAAATAGAAGGTGAATAGTCTAACTATCTGGCTCTCACTACTGTGACAGAGGCTACCAACAACGAATCAGAAAACTCAGAATCAGATAGTGACACGGAAATCAACGAAGAAACAATAGCCGAGAAATATAAGGCTTTGTACGAACTCTGGGGGGAGGTAGTCAAAGCAAATTCCAAACTAAGCAAGCAAGTGGTAAGCTTAAAGGCTGAAAAATACGAACTGTCAGAAACAGCAAAAAGGTTGCAAACAGAACTTGTAAAGGAGAAATTGGAACATTCAGAGGCTGTGGCAGAGCTGACAAGGATGAGAAAGTACGTCAGTATGATGAACAATGGAACAAAGAAACTTGATTCTATCTTGGGTGCTCAGCGTACTCATGGTGGGAGTCCTTGTTTGGGTTACGAGTGTCCAAAGACTTACGGTAAGACAGTGTTTGTTCGAGCTAACAACCTTAATTGTGCTAACAATGTTTATCCCGGTCACAGGCCTAACATACGTTGGAAAATGGACAAGCGTGTCTGCCATTATTGCAATACTCCAGGTCACATCTAGAGGAAGTGCCCTAAGTTTCTTGAAAAATATCGCTTATAGAGATCCGTGCCTGTCCCGAAAATCTACAACAACCATTGCTACGTCGCTTACTGCTACTCTTCTCACCATGAGAAGGACAAATGGTACTTTGACAGTGGCTGTTCAGCTCACATGACCGGGGAAGCCAGCTATCTGACCAATAAACAGAACCTGGACGGAGGATTTGTTACATTCGGTGATGGAGGAAAAGGAAGGGTCATTGGTCAAGGTACACTATCAATTCGAGGGATGCCCACAATTGACAAAGTTCTCCTTGTGGAAGGTCTTCAAGCCAACTTACTAAGTATAAGTCAACTGTGCGATGGACATCTGAATGTCCAATTCACCAAGGATTCTTCCCAAGTCGTCAACAAAGAACGGAAGTGTGTTCTGAGAGGAGCTCATTCATCAAATAACTATTATCTGTTAAATTCTAACACAATGCCTGTCACAGCTCACTATTTTTTGTCTAAACAGGATGAACTGATTTTGTGGCACAAGCGGCTTGGACACTTGAATCTCAAAGCCTTGAGGCAGATATCCAAACTTGGACTGGTGCGAGGAATACCTGAACTGAAAGGAAAGTCTGATACTATGTGTGGTGAATGCAAGATAGGAAAACAGACAAGTCTGCTCACCCTGGAACGAATCAGATCCGACCAACCAGAATTCTTGAACTGTTACATATGGAATTGATGGGTCCCATGAAGATCGAAAGCATTGGTGGTAAGATCTATGTCCTAGTCCGTGTTGATGACTTTTCCCGTTTTACCCGGACTGTGTTTCTCAGACAAAAATCAGACAGTGTTCAAGGTGTGGTTCACCTGATTCTGAGACTGCAACGTGAAAAAGACACAACTCTGATTGCAATCAGGAGTGACCATGGTAAGGAATTTGAGAACAACAATATGGAGAATTTTGTCTGAATCAGGGCATACTTCATCAATTTTCAGCATCCATAACGCCACAACAAAATGGAGTGGCTGAGAGAAAGAATCGCACTCTTCAAGAAATGATGCGGGTTATGCTTCATGGAAAAGGGTTGACTCTATCCTTTTGAGCAGAAGCTATCAACACTGCTTGTTACACCCTGAACAGAGTCCTTGTGCGCTCTGGAACACAGAAAATCTGCTATGAAATTTGGAAAGGGAAGACACCTTCAGTTAAGCACTTTCATATTTTCGGAAGTACATGTTATGTTTATGAGGACAGAAAGTACAAAAGGAAACTTGATCCCCGCAGCAATGAAGGAATATTCTTGGGATACTCCAGAAATAGTCGAGCATACCGTGTCTAGGAATGATGTTTGGACACTTGTACCGAACATCCTGTTTGAAGTTTTGTTTGAAGTTTGTACTATGTTTGAACTCTTAGAAGTTTGTACTATGTTTAATTGTGCTAACACTTGTACCGAACATTGGGTCAGTACCGAACATTGGGTCAGTGCTATGTTTGAACTCTCAAAATTTGCTAGGAATGATGTTTGAACTCTCAAAACATCAAAGAAGTAGGTAGTTTAACAGAAAGTACAAACATCTTGTTTGAAGTTTTGCATGTGCTTATAATAAGTCCCCACTCATTATGAAAAATCTTACACATATCATCTTTGATGAGAACCGCCAACTTTTTCTCTTGAAGTTGTCCTAAGCTTAAAAGATTATTTGTCATTTCAGGCACATAATATACATTACTTATCACAAGTGTTCTTCCTTCAATGACCAATCTGACATCTCCCTTACCACAGACCTCCATTCTTGTGTCATTGCCAAGCTTCACTCAATGTCTAATTTCATTATTAAAAGCTGAAAACCAATTCTTATTCCATGTCATATGGTTTGAACATCCGGAATCCAAGAACCAAACATCATCCCGTTCTACCTCCACATTTTTAACAAATGCCATGAGAAGCAACTCCTCTTTTTCATCAACCTTTGCATAGTTGGCACTTCTATCCCATTTGATGCATTTAGGAGCAAAGTGACCTAGATTGTGACACCTATAACATTCAATTGTGGACCTGTTGGCTCTTCCTCGACCTCATCCTCTGAATCCTCCTCTAGAGGATCCACACCCCCTTGATCCATATCCTCTTTCTTCAGTGAAAGCTTTAAGTATTTTTTTCTTCCAACGTATTCCTCATACGTTGTTCATACACAATCAAACTTCTCTGTAATTCATCTAGAGTAACATTGTCCATGTTATTTGATTCTTCAATAGCACATACTACATAATTAAATTTTGAAGCCAAAGATCTCATAATCTTCTATGTGATAGTGCTCTCTTCAATTACTTCAACAGAGGACTTCATCTTCTTAACTATTGTAAGAGTTCTTGCAAAAAAAATCACTGATCGATTCCCCTTCCTTCATTAAAAGCACTTCAAAGTCAATATGCAAGGGCTGTAATTGAGCTCTTTTTACCTTCGCTAAGCCTTGAAATTTTAGCTTCATACTATCCCATATCTGCTTGCTGGTATCAGTATTGAGAATAGTATCAAGAAAATCCATATCAATAGATTGATACAAAATATTCTTGATTTTAAGGTCTTTCAAAATCTGATCGTCTATCACCTTCTTTTGTGCTTCCGTTATTACAACTCCTTCATGCTTGCTAATTCCGTTTTCAATAAGATCCCAGTATTATTTTGACCGAATGAAGTTTTCCATCAGCCTAGCCCAATGGTCATAGTGACCTTTAAACTTTGGAATGACCAGAACCACAAAACCCTTAGCACCGCTATTCCCTCCCATCGGATTCGCTCAGGCCCCTTGATGGCACAGCTCTGATACCACATATAGAAATCAGATCAATACCAGAAATATACATAGATCAAAGTTGATTTGATATTTATTCTTTAATAGCTTTACATAACACAACTACAAGTCTCTTAGACTCCATGACTAACGATATGCAAAATAATAGTTCAATACCCCTAATTGACTCCACTAATAACACACGACTACTAAGATCGTCTCCAAGCTGACCAATTCTTATCATAAAGGGTCTGCTACCACTAAATAGGGTATTACAATGTTGTGGCTAAAAGTTCTCTATCTTCCTTTTGTTTGAAAGGATTTCCGTAAGGAATTTGCTATATATATAGGGGATTTGTTTAGGAGCTCAATGAATGGTAAATGGATAGATAACTTCTTAAGGATATCCAGAAACTTTACGAACTCTTTGTCTAGTAGGAATTTCACTAACCTCTATAGAAAAAGGATTAGAGGATGTTAGGTTTCTCTAAGTTATGTGTAGTTTCCTTACATCCAACTTTCTTAGGGCTAGTGGGTCTACTCACCTTAGCCTCTGACGGATCTTTGGTTCGCTAGTCACTAGGTGAGTCTTCTTCTACTTGTGGATTGGCATTACAAAGCTCAGTCAAGCTTAACATTTTCCCTAGTGGATAGGCTAGCTTATTAGGCAATCTGATTTTCTAGCATCCTATTTTGTTTGGCTAGCTCATCAATCATATAGTCTAGGCTAGCTAGGACTTTATCATGATTCGCCATGAACAGGGCAAGCATGACATTATCTATGGTTATGGCGGAGCTGGCCTACTGTGCTGGGTCAAGTTGTCGGTACTAGTTCCTAGGCTGAACTTGTGGTAATTTGTTCTGCTGCTGCCCAGGCTGCAAATTAGAAGGTATTGAGTTATGGGTCTTGTAGAAGAAGTTCGGGTGGTTCCTATTGTTAGGTGTTAGGCTGGGTTGAAGGAAATGCCCTGCGCACAATTGTTCCTTGATCTCTCCCTACAAATGTGGCTTCATCATGTGTGTTGTTGCTTCCACCTGGTGCGATCAGTGGACAGTTATCTGCAAAATGGGAATGAAAACCACATATCGGATAGGAAGTTGTCATGTTAGCAATGATAGACACATTAGAAGTAGTAGATAAGGTATCAAACTTGGCACTTAAAATACCTACCTTGCTTACTAACACGGCTATATGATCATGTAAATCTATCATATGAAAGTCATTTATGTTTTGCTTCTTTCTCGAGTTACCTATTTCACTTTTCCATAAGTGATAATTATGCGCAATCTTTTCAATCACACTATAGGCGTCGTCAAGGTCCAAGTCCATCACAGCTCCATCAGCGGCCTTATAGCTTGGTCCACTCCGAGTTAGAAAGTATGGATTACCAATGAATTCTGGAGTCCATGGTGAGGGCATACCTTCAAGAGCTCCTTGTATCGCTCCCAGACTTTATATATAAAGATTCAACATCATGTTGTGAGAATGATGAAATCTGGTGTTGTGTTTCCGGACAAATCCTAAATCCTCATGTCTACTGGTTTTGCCCTCCCTTGGGCTCATCAAGAAAGCGGGCATAGCTCCCGACCAGTGAGGCACCCAAAAGCGCATCTGAAGGGGCCCTTGAGGTGCATACTCGCCTTAATACTGTCTTCCTTCCCTGCCTTTAGTACAACCAGTAGACATTTTGTCGGGGCTCGCATGATTTCTAAAGTTGTCCAAAGGCAGGTTCATATCATCTAGTTACGGTAATGAGCTGTCTTTGTAGGAGGGAAATATTGGTTCAGGAAAGCACTTGCGAGGTCTTCCCAAGTGGTGAAAGATGCCATTTGTTGGGTATTTATCCAAGTCTTTGCTCTTTCTCTCAATGAGAAGGGAAATAATAGCATGTAGATGGATCTCAAAAGTGCATTAACCTTGACCGTGTCACATATCTCTAGGAGTGTGGAAATATGTAGGTTAGGATCCTCATCAACCCTCTTGCGAACTGATTGTTCTGTACCATTTGAATGAGTCGTGTCTTGATCTTGAAATTGTTTGTTTCAATATTTGGATTCTGGATGGAAGAGTGGAATCCTACGGCATTAGGAGTCATGTAATGTTTGAGTGCTCTGAGCCTCGGTTCTGCAATTGGTGTTTCTGGCATTGTATTAACCAAGCTGCCTCCTTCGCGGTCTGCAATTAAATCTCCCTGGACTTCAAGGATTGTCTTTTGTCAAATAGGATCACTCGATTCATTATCCTCCACAATCGTCGAACACTTTGTTCTGGTTTTCCTCCTTAGCATAGGTCAAATGACCCTGTAAGTAGCCAAGAAAAAGATCAAAGTGGCAATTCAAAACTCAAACACGATCAGCAGTAAAACAAAATAAAAGAATAGAATAGTTTAAATTAACACTAACTTAAACCTAATAATGTACTTATCCGTTGTTCCCCGACAACAATACCATTTTGATAGACATATTTTAACCCTTTATATTATCAATTTATGCTTCAGGGGTCCGGTTGCAATCAAATAAGATTTATAGCCTTGGTGATGCAGCACGTGTGGGCAAAAGGATGCAGATACTTGAATTCAAACCCTAGGCACGAATCACAAGTTGTATAGAAAGAACTCTGAAATTTTATTAACTCCAAAACTGACTTTCCCTACTACCCTGGCTCTGTTTATATAGTAAACAGAGCCCACTAATTAGGAAACATAAAATATAATCAGCCAAATCTAATTTTGAAAATAAGGAAACTTGTCTAAAAACATTAAAAATTAAAATTAAAATAGTAAAACACTCTGGATGGGCTCAGAAGCCCACAGCTCATGAGCAAAGCTGATGATTTTGGACCGTGTCGTCGTTCTCTTCAAAACGAGATATTACACAATCCAATCGGACTCTGCGGCGCGCTCTCTCGCTAACATGCACTGCCTCCTAACACGCACCTTAGGATGATCCCCCTTCTCCGTATACTGTAGCGCAAGTCGCTCCGCATCACTTGGTAAGTCCAACAGTCAGTCCAATGAGCAAGCGTGTATGTGTACTAAGCAAAAAAATATTTCTAATTAGCTATTCTACCAAAAAAAAAAAGAGATATAAACTAGATTCCTAATATATCCTAATTTAAAGATTGAGATTTGTACTAGCAAAGAAAGCATTCCAGAATCATAATTCACCCGTATGCATTCATTTAATCCATGTAGCAAAACATGTAATTACTCAAATCATACAATGAATGGGAATAAACCATGTACGCTCAAAGTAAGCCAGACACTCCAAGACCATTACTTTGTGCGATACTTCTTGTACTACGAGTCCACCTAGCGAGGCATACACTCTATTATTCATAATTATTGATAACCAATTAACATTGGTAACTATTAATTACATTAGGAACAAATTAAAAACATGTTTTCAAATAAGTGATGTTAACTCCCCTACCAAATCATATACTACTAAGATACCTATTATGATTTGATATCAATCCTACATAATTCTGATTAATTACCTCAACTATGGTGATATTGGCTCTTAACCTAATTATCCTTACCACAAATTCGCTTAGAACATAGCATTAAGCAATGTAGAATCAAACACATATGTATAATTCAAAATAAACTCTATATTAAATCAAATGAAAAGAGTTCATACAACACGGGATCTGTAGGATCCCTAAATAATATGACTATTCACGACTCATTGTATGAAAACAAGAATATATTGAGTTAAAAAATATTAAGAAAGAAGAAGCAAGAAGTAGATGAAGAATCCTTCGCTACGAAGCAAGAAGAGAATACACAACCTATAATGCAAACAAATTACTAAATAACTGAGAGTAGTTCTACTAGCTTAGGTTAGTAAAACCATACAATAGCTAATAGTAAAAGTATTAAAGTAGAATATGCAAACTCAATGTAAAAAGGAATATAAAATCGTTCAGCGGATGATGGCCAATACAATGGAAACAACAAGAGCATCAAAATAAGGGAAGAACTAATCCTACCACAAAGAAGCTCCCTAATGAGCGTCGAATTGTTGCTCCGTGTGATCTTTGGTCTCCTTTCCTGAGGCTCCAACTTCTTTACGCATCTTTGGACTCTACGAAATGGATTTGAGGTGCCAAACTCGAACGAATAATGTGTAAAACAAGCTACTTATTTATATCAAAAGTGAGACGTCGCCTGGAATTAGTGCAAGGTGTCGCCTAGACATAGTGAGGCGTCACCTGAAATATGCTTAACAGAATGAGGCGTCGTCTAACTTAGTAAGGCATCGCATGAAAAAGTGAGGCATCGCCTGAAGACCTTTCATCTTTGTCAGGCATTGCGTGGAAAAGTGTTGCGTCCCCTGAAAATCGTCCGTATAGGTGAGGCGTCGCGTGGCACAAAAGTGACGCATCGCCTGGGTTGAGTTGTCTGCCAAAAAAGTGAGGCATGGCTTGGGTTGAGGCGTCGCCTGGCACAAAAGTGAGGCATCACCTGAACTCTAAAGGCTCAATTTCAGCTTCTTTTTTATATCCTTTTTACCTCGTTTGCAAGTTTTGATTCTCAAACTTTCCTTGAAGTGCAAATGTTCTAAAAAACATGAAAGAAGACATCAAGCCAACATATGTCACTGAGAAACAAGCCAATCCATAATAAATGGAGCCTAAAAAGTGAAATAAAATCAACTCATCATAAATCTACACTTAGGATTAGTTTATCCCGAACGAATAACAAGTAGAAATCACACATCATATAAGGTGACCTAAGTTCGATTGTCGGCACGACGCCATTTTGATCAGACGTATTTTTAACCTCTATAGAAATCAATGTTAGGTTATTCCTGGTATACTGTAGGTAAACAATATTTATAATCCTAACTAAGTACCTAGGATCCTCCAAGGAATTGATGCATACATACACACAAGTTATGATCTTGTATTATCTATTTCTATCCTAACCAAGTAAGGTTCTAGGGTTTGACATACATTCTGAGTAGGGAGAGATTAATAGAGATGGATCAACTGTGAGCACGTGTAGAATGCATACAACATATCATTACTTTTCTCTTAGGACCAAGTGCCATTACGTTAGCTAAACACCCCACACTCATAAGTGTTTGTTGAGGTATGACATCCTTGACAAAACAGCACAAGAAGATGCTACAGAACTCCTTGAAGATCGAAGCTGGAGCACAAACTGAAGATTGACAAAACAGCAACAAAGTTCAACGACAAAGCACAAGAAAGTGTTGTAGCACTATGTGGACCACAAAAGCTAAGGCAACCTGGGCAAAACACAAATGCCAGAATCCGCTATAACAACTCGTGATGATTTGAAGATAGAGCAGAATGGCCGGTCATCTTGAAGTTATGCGGAGAAAGTCAGAGAAGTACTTCTGGTGTCACAGAGGTTCAACGAGCTTTCCAAACGTCATCAAGTGATTAGCAGATGCCATCACGCTGCCAGAAGTGAGGCGGAAAGATAAGGTTTCAAAATCCCGAATTAGGAAACCAAATCTCAACAACTCCGCAAGAATCTAGGAGAGGATACAAAAGATGTTGTGTTGTGCTATGAATCAAAAGGCATCTAGGGTTTCCGCAACTGATCATTGATCAATACAAAGGCAGAGCAATTGAAATCAACCGAAGACAGAGAATACACACAACGAGAGATAAGTAAGGTCTCCAACGTGAATTGGTTGTCCTTTTTCATTTTTTCTCTTTGAACTGTTCCATTCATAGCCTTTGAATAGCAGCATATGGAGCGCGTCCCGCTCTTTCTCATATCCTTTTAGTGCAAGGCAGGATAGGGATTACCTACCCATTCCCGGTTACTATGACTAGAGACAGGACGGGTTGTTTTCCCATCCCACCACTGCATAAATGCTGCAAAGGTGGAGTGAAAGTCTCACTCCTCATGACTAGAAATGTCAACCTCCACAAACTCAGCGTGCTACGTGACTAATCCCCTGAACCTTCAAACGTGTGTCAAGTCCCTCTAGAACATTTTGTATCAACTCCACATCCTGTAATATCTCAACTCAAAAGAACATATAACATCAAGTCAATATCATCACAATATTACAGAAATCATGCAAAGCATACACATCAAAACCTCATAGAATCGAACATAATCTCATAGAATCAGCATCTTCATCGTAGCATATAATCGCAGCATTTAATCTCATAAAATCAGCATCATCGCAGCATATAGTACTAAAAACATGCTCTAACTACTACTAATGCATGCTTATAAAGGTAAACGTGCTGACACAACATACTAACTTCCCCACCCCACACTTGAACCGAACCGTGTCCTCACGGTACAATTTAAACGTTGGGAAGGGTACTCATGCAAGATTCAAATAAAAGAAACAAATAACAAATCCTAACTACGCTCGGGCTGCCTCCTGAGGAGCGCACTTGTTTAACGTCGATGGCTCGACGATACCTCTCATCCTCCATCATTTATTGGCTCGACCAACTGATTCTCCTCATCAAGTTAGATATCATCTCCATGATAATGTTTAACACGCTGGCCATTCAAGACGAACTTCTCTTCAGTACTCGGCTTCTCAAGCTCTAGCGCTCCGTAGTTAAAAACTTTCACCTCCGTATATGGACTTGTCCAACGAGAACGCAACTTTCCAGGCATTAGTTTTAAGTTTGGAAGAGAACAGTAATACCTTCTATCCAACGTCGAATGAGCGTCAGAGAATGAATTTATCATGGTAAAGCTTAGTCCGCGCCTTGTAGTCTGATTGGCTCTCATAAGCCTCTAAGCGCACCTCCTCCTGCTGATTTTGTTGCAATTTCCTTTCACTACCTGCTCTAGCCAAGACAAAGTTAAATGATTTAATAGCCCAATAAGGTTTGTGCTCTACCTCAACCCGCAAGTGGCAGGCTTTGCCATAAACGAGTCTAAATGGAGAGGTCCCAATAGGCGTCTTGTAGGATGTTCTATAAGCCCACAACGCTTCATCCAGCCTTGTGGACCAGTCCTTCCTCGAAGGCTTAACCATCTTCTCCAGAATATATTTGATTTCCCTATTGGAGATCTCTGCTTGGATAATAAGCTGTAGACACTAGGTGGTGCACTCCAAATTGCTTAAACACTGCCGCAACCCATTTGTTGCAGAATTGTGATCCTTGATCACTTATCACCCCCCTTCGGTACTCCATACCTACAGAACATGTTAGTACGCAAGAAATCCACAACAGTTTTCCATCATCATTTCTAGTGGCCTTAGCTTTCACCCATTTCGAGACATAATCCACATCAACCAAAATGTATTGATAACCAAAAGAAGTAGGAAATGGTCCCATAAAGTCTATGCCGCATATATCAAAAACTTCATCAACAATTATCGGATTCTGAGGCATTTCATTCCTAGCAAAAATATTTCCTACCCTCTGACACTTGTCACAGTTCTTACACTGGTCATAAGCATCTGTAAACAAATGAGGCCTAAAGAATCCCCTATCCAGAATCTTCCTATCAGTTCTCTTAGGACCAAAATGTCCACCACAAGCATGTTCATGACAAAAAGACAAAACAGATGAAATCGCATTATCTGGCACAGTTCGCCTAACTATCTGATCAACACCAATCTTCCACAAATAAGGATCATCCCATATATAATATCTAGAATCATGCTTGAGTTTCAATCTTTGAGCTTTATTGAGAGATGTTGGAAACTTACCCCCCCCCACCACCAGGTAGTTAACTATGTTAGCATACCATGGTGTCTTCATATGCACAGTGAAGAGATGCTCATCAAGAAATGTCTCAGTTATCGCCACCACATCTTCCTTCTTGACTATTCTACTCAGGTGGTCAACTACTGTGTTCTCGATCCCCTTCTTATCCTTGATTTCAACGTCGAATTCCTGAAGAAGTAGTATCCATTTGATAAGCCATGGCTTGGACTCCTTAGCCATCAAGTTCCTAATGGCTGCATGATCAGAAAACACAATAACCTTAAAGCCAAGTAAATAAGAACGAAACTTCTCAAGAGCAAACACAACAGCTAAAAGCTCCTTCTCTGTGGTGGATTTATTTTTCTATTCCACGTCTAAAGTTCTAAAAGCTCCTTTTCTGTCACAGATTTAGATTTTGCCCACTAAGTTATGCGGCGCTTAGCTAGAACTTTCACCCGACTAGCCAAGAAAGCCTTCCCGAAAGTCGCTTGATGTGCTAAGACAACAAGAGAACTTGAAAGCTAGAGACCTTTGAGAGAAAGAGAACTTGAGAGAATGTTTTGTATTTCTGAGGTGGTTTGGAGCAAATGACTCCTCCCCTATTTATGCACTTAGGACTCGTCAATTGGCGGCCGAGATCAATTCAATTCTACGGCTAATAAATGCAAGTCTGGAATATTCCAGAATATCTACAAGTGTGGAGACCCTTCCACCATCTTCTGATAGCTTCCAAGGTCTTCTATGAGGTTCCATACTCTTCCGGGACTTGGGTTGGATCCTCCTCTTCTTTGGGCTAGTCTCGTGGGCTAGCCTTTGGGCTAAGTGATGGGTTAAGTCACTTAGTCCAATTCCTTTATCATGGCACGGAAAACCCCCAATAATTTGGTCCAAGATAATCGGGGCGTGACAGTAGCTTCTGACATCGCCCTCTAAATTCTCTGACTTGTCTCTAATGATTTGTTGTTGAATTACCTCTCAAAATTCTCTATTTAAATCGGTGGATTGTAGAAATACGCTCCATCATAAGGTCTAGGTTTGAAGAACTCAGAGTGAGTCCGACTTTTTGACAGAGCGTGCTAGAAGAGTTGTCGACTGGAGTTACAACAATTATGCTATAGAGATTGCTATAGCATTCTGTCTACTGCACATTGTAATAGAATAGGCTAAGTCTATGGGTCAGGTGTGTAGCTGTTCTTTACTGGGTGTGTGTAGGTAGTACGAAGTGAGTCTGTGTGATCAGACTGCGATCTAATCTATGTGATCAGATTGAGCTAAGGTTTCGACTAGGTTAGAAGTAGAGGTTGAAACTAGAGCGTGGCTTAGTCTATAATCATTTGTATTAGAACCGTGAATAGTGAAATCTTGAGGATCGAGAGTGATCCTCCCCAGACGTAGGCATTGGCCGAACTGGGTAACCCCAAAGTTATTGCACTCTTTAAGATTTGACCAAAGAAATAAATTCCATAAATTGATACAGAGAGTGCTACACCAACCGCTGTAACTCTTCACCAGCAGCGCGTAGTGAATTTCAGTACTGATAGGAATGCTTCCTTCCATTAAATAACTCATAAGGAGATTTCTCTTCCTATTTGTGAGGTACTTTATTTAAAAGGTAATTCGCTGATAAAATGGCTTCCCCTCGCATTCCATGGGATATTAACAACATCACATTCATCATTTATTTCAGAGTGTGATTCTTTCATTCAGCAACGCCATTCGATTAAGGCGAGTATGGTGGAGTGACTCCGCGAACAGTTTCGTATTGTGTACAAAAGGCTCAAAACGGTTCTACATATTAACCTCCACGATCACTTATCAGCCTTCTTATCTTTTTGTAGAGCTAATTCTCAACTTGTACTTTGCACATGGCAAACTTCTCAATTTCATCATCCTTTCTTTTCAGCAGTTATACATAATAATATTTTGTACTATTAACTATGAAAGTCACAAAGTATTTGTTACCGTCTATCATTGGCATAAATTTTAAATCACATTTCACTAGGGATTAATTCAAGGGGTATTGCATCTCTTTCAACACTATGAAAAGATGTTTTTTAGTTTTGCTTCCACACAAGATTCACAGTTGTAATTGAAATTAACTTGAAATATGGGTATACAATCCAAACTTATTAATTTCCTCAAAGTATCATATTTTGCAAGGCCTAATCTACCATGCCATAAATAAGATGAATCGAGCAAATAACCGAAAGAATTATCTTTACTTGATATTGTTATGTATTGAAATTCGACTATGCTGCTGATTGCGAGTTACAGCTTCTGCTGTAGCATTCGTTGTATCTTTCTGCGGAATGTTTTCTTCTGTGCTGAATAAGAAAGACACAAATAATTCGTTCACCCAGTTCGGCAACTTGCCTACGTCTGGGGAGGATCACACTCCATCCTCAAGATTTCACTATCACGGTTTAAAGTACAAAGAACTCTAACCTCTACTTCTCACATAGATGAAATCTTTTGCTCAGTCTAACCACCTAGACTAGCTCGCAGTCTGATCACACAGACTCGCTTCGTCCTACCTACACACTTCCATTGAAGAATAGCTACAGACCTAATACTCAGACTTAGCGTACCCTATTACAATGTGTATTAGACGGAATGCTATAGCACACTCTATATCAAAGTTGTTGTAACTCTTGTCGACGGCTTATCTAGCACCCACTGCCACGCCGTCAGACTCTCTCTCTGAATTCTTCCAACTCATATGTTTCTCCCCTTTGATCAATGCCCACCTGACAATATCAAGGAGAGACGTTTGGCTCTTCAACAGCCTGCGACAGGTTTGTTCGCAGCTGTTCTCCGAAGTTTTTGTTTGATTCTTCAACGAGCCACGCTCCAGTTGAATTCTGTGGATCAAACCTTGATCAAATTCAGTGAGTTCTGATCTCATCTGCGCACCCCCACAACTTTATCAGCCTTCTGCTACAAATTCTAGTTGTGTTTATTCTCTACTTCGGGTTCTTGATTCCTTCTTTCAAAGGACTGCCTTTGCACTTCTTTTGTAGATTCATCAAGCATCTCTGACGGAAACCTGGTTGCCTTAGGATTGGTAAAGCAGCACATTATTATCTGAATCTCGTCCAAGATTCTTGCAAAGTTATTGAGATAAGGTTGCCTAAAACTGAATTTAGAAACCTTATCAATCTAAATCTCTTCCAGCCGTGATGACAACTGCAGACCACTTGATGACGTTTGCGAAGCTCCTTAAGCCTTTGTAACTCTAGCAGCACCTCTCTGGACATTCTCCGTGAATCTTCAAGACATTTACCCATTATGCTCTAGCTTCAGATCAACACGGGTTGCTATAGCAAAATCTATCATTTGTCTGTTGCCTAGTTTTCCTTAGCTATTGTGGTCCACAAAGTGTTGTAGTAGATCTTTGTGCTTGGTTGTTGTGTCTTGCCCACTATTTAGATTGTGCTCCAGCTTGAAATCTACAGGGAGTTCTGAAGCAGAATCTTGTGCAGTTTTGTCAAGGGATGTCATACCTCAACATGTATGATGGTTATTACATTCATTTTTCACATGCCATTTTTATGTACCCCTCCCCACATACATCTCATTTTTTGGGAGAACAATATTTTAGGACCAAATACCATCCTAAATCAATGATTCTCTGATAATGTCCCAGCAATGAAAAAACTTCCTTATGTCGGGTACGTAGACGACCTCGGTAAGGCTAAATTCTTTGAATGATGTTAGCTTCAAGATTAGCATACAATTCCCAATGAAATTCCCATTTGTGAACAAGCAGTTGCTACAGCACACTCTTGTTCACCAGTAAACTGCTTCAGCAGGAAAGATCAAGGACACAAGTTGTTCACCCAGTTCAGCCAAATTGCCTACGTCTAGGGAGGACTCTTCTCAGTCCTCAATCCACTATTCTCAAGGTTTCCAAGTACCCACGGTTACAAACCACGCAACCTATGCTACTCAACCTTAGGTGGATCCTCGCACACAATCAGAACAGGCTCTGATTTGTGTCTGCACACCCTCTACTGATATCTATCTAGAATAGCTACAGTTATCTCGAACTCAGCCTATTCTAACAATACTCAGATTCTGTAGGGTTGCTATAGCATCTGCTCTAGCACACAGCTGATGCACAAACTGTCCGCGTCGCTCCAAGCCCTCCGCTGAGCCGTTCGAACGATTCCACGAGCGCTGCACACTCTGGAATACTCTCCTTCACTCAGTGACCTCCTGTCACTAGCAAGAGCTTGCCTTTGATCGATTGCCCGAGTTCCTCCACTCGACAATTCCTCCGCGGCCTACCTTGATCAACCAACAAGCACTACTGCTCTGAATTGGCTTCCCGATCAAGCTTGGATCAGACTCTGTAAGTCCTGGTCGCCCTCTGCTTCTGTTACCTCAGCTCTACGCTCACGCTCTGCTCTCGCTTAAGATTGAAGATTTCCTCGCACACCCAAAATACTCTCTCAGAATTCTATGTGCGTGTACTCGTTCAGGCTCTCTGCTTCAATCGCCCTTCAACGCTCTGAAGGGACTCTCTTATATATGAGCGTTCCCCTTGCAGCATCAATATCTCCTAATTTCTAGGAGATTAGATTTGATTCGAGATACAAACCACAACTCCTACTTCAGCTGGGAATCTCCACTCTGGAATATTCTCTAGCGCAACTTAGAACCTCTCCTGATTCTCTTAGATGAACTGCCACGCCTTCATTCCAAAGCACAGATTGCTGCTGCACGGACAGACGCTACAGCTCTTCTGAACAAGCTCCTGCTAAAGCTTCTTCCTGCTATAGCTTCTCCTTGTTCACTAGCTCGTTCACTTGTGCTGAACTTTGACTGTAGCAGTAACTTGTTCACTTGCTTGTTCACTTGAGCTGGTTTTGTCAAACACTGCCATACTGCATCATCAATCTACCCCTTGGCATTTTGACAAAACCCCTGGCCACTGATGCACACTTCCATGAACAGGCAAGAAAAACTTACCAAAACAAATATTTGAAGAACAAGAGTATAATGGCCACAATCGGTTTTAGCAAAGCCACGTAGGGCCAAGAGCAAAAAAAATCAAAGTTCCAACAGTGGTGTCCATCCGAGGCAACAGCTCCTTACTTCCTCTCCCCCTTTTTGTCATAGATGCTCAAGGGGCCTATCCTCCATCCTCCGGAAATTCCAAGTCTCTAAGTAGACTTCTGATCTGACCACGTCTAGCATCCCTTCTTTTGGCTTCTGCTTCCAAAGTGAGCAGCTCAGATCTTAGGTGGCTGACAATTCTGGCACGGAGGGCTGCTTCGATAGAAGCGGCAGGGGGAACTGGTTCCTCCAGAGAGGATGGGGCTGAAGAACCAACCCGGAGAGGATCCTCATGGGCTATGTCCACGACATGCTTTCCTTTGAAGAGTTTGTGATCCACTGTAAACACCTGCAACTCCTCGGATAACCTTTTAGTAATCTCACCTAATTCTGGATGCTGAGAGACCATCATCCCATAAATGAGGGATGGTAACACAATGGGCTTGCTGGAGGAGGCACTGCCAGCATGAGCAGCCACCAGGGGAAACATCACACTACCCAGGCTAATTTTTCTTCGTTTCCCAATAGAGTGTAGAAGGTTAGCAAAGGACCTGCTAACCTTCCCCCTATGTGAGCTGGGAATCCAGTTTCTAATGCCCAGGTTGTACAACAGGGCATTTTTGGAGGTGAGTTCAGCAGCACTGAGATTTGGTCCACCCCAAGACAAGCACACTCCTCCCGTGAGGACTCTAGCCAACACCTCTTGTTTGACATTTGTGGGCTCTCTAGCATCTCTGTCTATCTCAAGAAATTCATCTATTTTCTCAGGGGTGATTACTACTTTCTTACCCCGCACCCACCTCTGTCCAAAAGCATCCCCGTCTTCCTCACCAAGTTTCTCTTCCATATTGACAATAAATTCTCTGTCTAGTGACGTATTGAATCTATACGGGTAAGTGAGGGACTTGAGTAAATTTACCTCAGCAAGAAGCTGAACAATGGATGCGGATTTGTATTTGTCCAGGTCCAGTCTCTTCTCTGTCACAATGTGCTTCCTCTCTACTGAGCTCCAGGATTGAGAGGCGTTCTTGTTTCTGAACCATATTCCACCGATAGTGACTGCAACAATGTCAGCTTCTTCACAGGGCTTCAGAACCATAGGTCTTCTCTCAGAAAGTTCTCCTGTAGCATCCTCACTGGACTCCTCTTCTTTATTGGACTCCTCTTCGTCACTACTGGAATCAGGAATGATGAATGGAGATTTTCCTTTGTCCGAGAGAGGAGGAGGATGTGCTGCAGCAAATTCTTGTTCAAGTCCTTCAGCTTCCATCTCCTCCCCTTCTCCTTCTATCCCTGGGGATTTGACAGGTGATCTGCAGCTCTCTTCAGTGTGGCCTGTCACAGCAACCTCTGCAGCTTGTACTTCTATTGAGGCTTCTTCAAATAATTCCTCTACATCCACGGTTGCTGCACTAGAGGTAGGCTCCCCATCACGGACTCGACGCCTCCTTTTCAGTGAGGTTCCTTCCTGAGGAGAAGGAGCGTTGTGAGACACAGGCAGAGGTGTGGGCTCCCAGACCACCAAGTCTAACCGCTGAGAAGGGGCTTCGGTGCGGAGCTTGGACCTCCTTTCCGTCCTGCCTTGCCGTGCTGCAGCCAGATTTTTCTTCAGTCCGCGAGTCTTCACCATTGTCAGAAAAGCTGGAGGAGTTCGAGCAGAGGAGACAGGTTGATCTGCGTATGCGATTTGGGGGAAGCTTCACCAGAATGAGCCCTAAAATTTGATTTTACCCGCTATTTTTTTTCGTTTTATATGAGATTATGTGCTCACGTGCCCTGCATGTGCATCTCTCAATCTTTAGCAACCAGATTATTTGAACAAGCTTCGTCAGGCCAGGTTGCTATAGCAGGCAGAGGCTGGTACTTCTACACTTCCTGGATAGCACCTTTGTAAGGAGGAGACTCTGATAATTGTTTCTTTACTCACACTTGAGTTTATCTTGATTTCCCCCTCTTCTGACCCTCAAGATCCTGGTCTGTTTGCTTCTCACATTTGAGCTTCCACTGTTTCAGAGTTTCTACCCCCTGGTTTATCAGTTTGTTGTTTTTGGGTTTTGTTTGATACTCTCTTGCTTGCTCCATCCCAGTGAGCTGTTTTCTCTATTATTTTGACTCTCCATTTCAGTTCTGATCGTTGATGAACATTCCCAAGATAAGCAGAGGTGCAAGACATCTGACAGTGATCGTTGAGCTTAGATTTCCTCCTTCTGAAGTTACCCCTGGTCCTGGTAACTCTTCTGTGCATCAGAGGATCCTGCAAGCTGAAATATTTTCGTTGAGGAACTTTCTCCCTTCCACAGGGCTGTGGATTCCCTCTTTTGTGACGCTGGGCAATTGATATAGGAGGTTGATACAGGGGTTGCTGAAGCACTCCCTGGTTCAGATTGACAGTTAATTCTTCCTCCATCAGTTTCTGGCAAAGTCCACCTTTCTCTTTACTATCCTCGATTTTGTTTTCTACAGCCTTAACAAAGACTGGTTTACCAGAGGTTTCCTCTCCTGTATATCCCAGGCCCATTCTTCCTCCTCCAAATCTTTGATATGACAGAATTTCATCCAGTATATTTTTCTGAGGATCAATTATTGGAGGTGCACTGGCAGCAGGGTTCTTGCAGGCAGCTTCTCTTTTTTTTCTGTAGGATGACTGGTCTATTGAGAGTTGACAATCTCTCAAGCAACTCCTCCCTCTCTTCTTCCAGATGGTTGACTCTGTCATTTAAAGTTTGGTTTACTTTCAGGGCATCCTCACATTGGCGAAGAATGTCTTGCAGATTTTCTAACATGTTGTGAGTATAGTCATTTTCATCTTCACTATATGAGACATCAATCCCATAATTGAACTCATCCTTCATTGCTGTTTCAGATTCATAAACGGATACACTAGCTAGCACAATAACATTTTCTTCATCGCTTTCCTCAGAGTCACTCCATGTTGCTGTTAGTGACTTGTTGTCTTTCTTGTCAGAGTCTTTGGTTTGCTTGCTGGTACACTCAGCTTCTCTGTGACCGTACCCCTCACAGTTCCAGCACTGAATCACTTTTCTTCTTTTTTTCTTTTCTTCTCCCTCTTCAGCTGTCTCTTTGCTCTTTCTCTGATTTCCTCCACCTTTTCTGGGTTGTCTTCGAGAAGTTGAGGTCTGCCCTGACCTTGTTCCCATGTTTTTCAAGAGCTTTCCGAGATTTTTTACTAGCAGACCCAATTGATCATCAGCTGAGGGTTTCTTTTCATCTGTTTCAGCCTTCAATCCAACATCAGTGTTTTTGTGAGGAGCATCTACTTTGACTAACTTCATCTCAAACTGTTTGAGCGATCCAACTAATTCTTCCAGCCTCATGTGTCTGACATTTTGAGCTTCTTCAATGGCAGTCACTTTCATGTCAAATCTTGTGGTCAATGATCTGAATACCTTCCTAATCAGCTTCTCTTCAGGGATAGGTTCTCCAAGGGCATGGGCTTCATTTGCCAGGTCACACAGTTTTGCATTGAACTCAGTGATCGTCTCCTCTTCTAACATGCTCAAATTTTCAAACTGCGTAGCAACAATCTGTAATCTTGACAGCTTTACTTTATCAGTTCCTTCATGGGCAGTTTGCAGGATCTCCCAAGCTTGCTTGGCCATATCACAGTTTGATATCAACCTAAAATTGTTAGCATCCACCGCAGCAAAGATAGCATTCAGGGCTTTTGAATTACCAGTTGCTGCAGCTCCCTCTTCGGCAGTCCATTGTTCTTCAGGTTTTATACGTGTAACTCCCTGTTCATCCATGGTGATCGGAGGAGACCACTGGACCACAATAGCTCTCCAGATCTTCTCATCAATGGCCTTGAGAAAAGCCTTCATCCTAGCCTTCCAATAACCATAGTTGCTCTCTTCCAACAATGGAGGCCTGCTCGTACTCTGTCCTTCCTTCATTGTTCCTCGACTTCTTCAGAGACACTGTAGGATCTTTTACTCTGTGTTGAGCTCCGGCTTTGATACCAATTGAAATTCACAGCGCCTCTAATAAACTGATTTGTGAACAAGCAGTTGCTATAGCACACTCTTGTTCACCAGTAAACTGCTTCAGCAGGAAAGATCAAGGACACAAGTTGTTCACCCAGTTCAGCCAAATTGCCTACGTCTAGGGAGGACTCTTCTCAGTCCTCAATCCACTATTCTCAAGGTTTCCAAGTACCCACGGTTACAAACCACGCAACCTATGCTACTCAACCTTAGGTGGATCCTCGCACACAATCAGAACAGGCTCTGATTTGTGTCTGCACACCCTCTACTGATATCTATCTAGAATAGCTACAGTTATCTCGAACTCAGCCTATTCTAACAATACTCAAATTCTGTAGGATTGCTATAGCATCTGCTGTAGCACACAGCTGATGCACAAACTGTCCGCGTCGCTCCAAGCCCTCCGCTGAGCCGTTCGAACGATTTCACGAGCGCTGCACACTCTGGAATACTCTCCTTCACTCAGTGACCTCCTTTCACTAGCAAGAGCTTGCCTTTGATTGATTGCCCGAGTTCCTCCACTCGACAATTCCTCCGCGGCCTACCTTGATCAACCAACAAGCACTACTGCTCTGAATTGGCTTCCCGATCAAGCTTGGATCAGACTCTGTAAGTCCTGGTCGCCCTCTGCTTCTGTTACCTCAGCTCTACGCTCACGCTCTGCTCTCGGTTAAGATTGAAGATTTCCTCCCACACCCAAAATACTCTCTCAGAATTCTATGTGCGTGTACTCGTTCAGGCTCTCTGCTTCAATCGCCCTTCAACGCTCTGAAGAGACTCTCTTATATATGAGCGTCCACTGCATCATTATCAGATTACAGCAGTTCCCCTTGCAGCATCAATATCTCCCAATTTCTAGGAGATTAGATTTGATTCGAGATACAAACCACAACTCCTACTTCAGCTAGGAATCTCCACTCTGGAATATTCTCTAGCGCAACTTAGAACCTCTCCTGATGCTCTTAGATGAACTGCCACGCCTTCATTCCAAAGCACAGATTGCTGCTGCACGGACAGACGTACAGCTCTTCTGAACAAGCTCCTGCTAAAGCTTCTTCCTGCTATAGCTTCTCTTTGTTCACTAGCTCGTTCACTTATGCTGAACTTTGACTGTAGCAGCAGCTTGTTCACTTGCTTGTTCACTTGAGCTGGTTTTGTCAAACACTGCCATACTGCATCATCAAATTCAGAGGTGACAGAATTGCCCATGTACTACTTCTCTCCAACTTCAGTTAGATATAAGTAGGAGAAAACATTCTTATCAGAGCAGTTACGTTGGGCTACGCCAAGAATACAAGCAAACTAGAGTAAGGGAGAATTGAGGCTTGTTCGACAATTTCCTTTGAGCATTATTGGACTCCCTTTAAATGCAGGGATTCTTGGTCATTCGCTCTCCAGGATACAACAACTTCTTGAGCAACTCTTTTGGCACCAAAAAAATTATTTCGGCAAACTGAAAAGTGTCTTTGATTATCATTGAACCTGAAAGCAAACTTAAAAGGTACAAATCACAAACAAAACGAACTCTATAACTTCAAGAGAGGATTTCTAGTTTTCATTGTGTTGTTTGATACTTTTGTTGTATCAAATGAAGATTAATGTTTCTCTTTATATAGACACGCAGAATGTAATAGTCAAACGTCACCTCAATTTTAGCCAGGTGACGTCTCGCTTCAGGTGCCACCTCATATGAAGTCTAGGGACGTCTGAGTGCTCGTTAATAACCGTTTAATATACCCAGACGTTGCCCCATATAAGGCCAGACAACATTTAAGAGCTTAATTTCCATTGAGTGTCCTTAATAGTCACTCAGGCGTCGCCTCCTTCTAGGGCAAGCGATAGATGAACGTTACAAATCCCTCACGCATTGCCTCATTTAAGACATAAACTCAAGTGATGCCTGGACCTTCATGCGTTGCTTTCCAAATAGAGGCGTCGCCTAAACTCTGACTTATGAGTAATTGGTCATATACCTCTTATCACAAAGTGTTTTTCTATGATTATCTGAATTCAATCCGATATATACTCAACATTCAATTTTGGCTCACAAAATGAGATCGCACCACCATTTTCACATATTTAACACAATTTTTTCATACTAATTTGCCATGTTTCATACATTCATCAACATCATTGCAGTGCCTACCCAGTCACATGAAATGTAGTGATTACAAATTTTTTGTTTGTGCATGTCAAAACACAGCTCAATCTGGAATAGTCTACCTTCTACTCCTTTTCCATCAAAGTGTGGTTCCTCTAATCAAAATAAGGGAGAAGGCACTCTCGCATTCAACCGCTGAGTTTCGGATTTCGGGCAATGTAGTCTTGAGCACCAAATTCATACAAGCAGATAGGGTAACCGGGAGTAGTGGGAAGGGTAAACATTTTATAACGTAAAAGGGATAGGAATAAATTACTCAATATTTCATTCTAAAAGTTATACGTCTATCCCACAAGGATTGTTCCACTATTCTGTTTTAGCTGTTTCAGAATTCTCAAACAGATCGTGTTTTATAATTGTTAGCCGCGAGGGTAATAGTATGAAGGAATGTAAATGACACAGGATATGTTTACCCTATTCAGCTCACCGAGCCTACTCAGGGGGGTTTCTCGGAACCCCAAGTAGAAAGCACTTCACTATGTGTATGATCAAGTACATAGATCTTTAAGTAACACAACTCCCTTGGTTACCACTATGTAATTGAAACACCTTGAGTGCGTCTGACTCTCTCAGAATGAGATCCTTCTCTTTCCACCTCGATCTGCCTCCCGCAAATTGGAAGTTCTCCTCCTGAGAACTCAAGCATTTAACCAAATGAAACAGTCTGTAGTAATCTTCGAGTGAGCCCTACTTCCGCCCAATCTCCAATGATATTGAGCTCACTCCAGATGTATTCTTCCCCACGAATTTTATCTTTGCTTATGGAATTCTCGATGTCTCTTCACCTCGCAGGTTTTCCCTTTTATAGTCTTGTCTTCTATGCATATATTCTTCCTCGGGATCCATCAATTATACCATCAGATTGCGTATAGTATATTCATCAAATATACTATCGGATCCATCCCAATCTTCCGTATATCAAGGCTGCTACGAGATCTCATCATAATCTCTAGAATATCCTTGACCGTGATCTTTAGATTATCCTTGACATACTTTCCTAATTGAGCACCCCAATCTTCCGTCCAAGATCTCATGAATATCGTTAGCATATTCTTCGCTTAAGATCTTATGAATATCATTGGCATATTCTTCTCTTGATTTCAGCAACGCAATATTCGCAAGTCCATTGTGTAGCAGCTCAAGAATTCTGGCTGTGCGGATTTGATTCGTTCCAGGGTGAGCAGTCCTTGTCTGTTTCCCTATCTTGCATTCACCACACTAAGCATCAGTCTTCCCTTTTAGTTCAGGTATTCCTCGTACCAGTCTAAGTTTGGATATCTACCTTAAGGCCTTGAGATTCAAGTGTCCCAGCCGCTTGTGCCATAGAATCAGTTCATCCTGTTTAGTCAGAAAATAATGAGATGTGACAGGCTCTATGTCAGAATTCAACAGATAACAGTTATTTGATGAACGAGCTCCTCTCAAAACACACTTCCCTTCACTGTTGATGACCTGGCATGAATCCTTAGTGAATTTGACATTTAGCTTTCCACCGCACAGTTGGTTTATACTTAGTTGATTGGCTAAAGGCCTTCCACTAGGAGCACCTTTTTTATTGTAGGCATACCTTGACCAACGACCCTTCCTTTCCTCCATCACCAAACGTAACAGATTGTTCATCCAGATTCTGTGAATCAGTCAGATAGCTGGCTTCTCCTGACATGTGGGCTGAACAGCCACTGTCAAAGTACCACCGGTCTTCCTCATGGTGACTAGATGAGCTGTATGCAATGTAGCAATGGTTGGTGTAAGTCTTTGAGACGGGCACGGACTTTTGTAGACGATATTTTGCAAGAAATATGGGGCACTTTCTTTGGATGTGGCCTTGAGCTTTGCAAAAGTAGCAGATACGCTTGTCCTCTGTCCAACGCTTATTAAATATGTGACGGGGATGAATATTGTTAGCATAATTAGGATTTTTAGCTTGAACAAATACAGTCTTACCACAAATCTTCTGATGCTCATAGCCCAAACTAGGACTTCCATGATTCGTATGGTGAGCACCCAAGATAGAGTCGAGTTTCTTTGTCCCATTGTTCATCATGCAGACATACTTTCTTACCCTTAACAGCTCTGTCACAGTCTCTGAGTGTTCCAGTTTTTCTTTTTCAAGATCTGAATGCATCCATTTAACTGATTTAGACAGTTCGTATTTCTCAGCCTTTAGACTTGCAACTTGCTTGCTCAATTTGGAATTTGCTTTGACTGCCTCTCCCCACTGTTCATAGAGATCTTTGTATTTCTCTGCTATGGTTCCTTCGGTGATTTCTTTATCATTGTCGCTTTCACTGTAATTATTTGTTTCAAGTTCGGTCTCTGGAGTTTCTACGACAGTAGTGAGTGCCAAATAGTTTGAGTTTTCCTCTTCTATTTCAGACTCCTCTTACTCAGTATCACACCATTCATCTACAACAGCCCTTTTCTGTCTCTTGAGGGTGTTTGTGCATTCTGCTTGAATGTGGCCAAATCCTTCACATTCTCGACATTGAATCCCTTTACCTTTTTCTCCCTTTGAAATTTCAGTGGTTCTAGTTTTTCTGAATTTTCCATCTTGTCGACTGATGTCTGTTCCAGATGACGCTGGTTCACCTTCCTCATACCTGCCGAAGTTTTTTGCTAGTAGGGCCATTTGTTCAAACATCTCTTCCTCATCTTCAGCTAATTCTGATGCTTCACTTTTGAGTGCTATTCTCCACGGTTTCTTTTCCGGTGCTTCAGAGATGTCAAGCCTCATTCCCTTTATGTTCTGAGCTTCCTTAATAGCTGTCATTTTCATTGCGTATTTCTGTGGCAGTGACCTCAGAACTTTTCTGACAAGCTTTTCATTGCTGATCGGCTATCCAAGCGCATGCACTTCGTTAGCAATATCCATCAATTTTGCATTGAACTCAGTTATTGACTCTTCCTCCTTCATTTTCTGATTCTCAAATCTGGTAGTAATCATCTGTAACCGAGACTGTTTCACTTTGTCAGTTCCTTCAAAGGCTATCTCAAGTATATCCCATGCGTCTTTTGCTGCTTCATAGGTAGAAATCAGTCTGAAAATGTCCGGTTCAACTGCATTGAAGATGGCATTGAGAGCTTTAGCATTTGTTGCAGTAGCTTTATCCTCATTTTCCGTCCATTGATTTTCCGGCTTAGGGTAGGCCACATCATCTGTATCCATGACCAATGGTGCATCATATTTGGAGACCACTAATTTCCATGCTCGAACATCAACCGATTTTATGAAGGCCCTCGGGCGTGTTTTCCAGTAAGCGTAGTTTGAACCATCGAGGAGTGGAGGCCGACAAAATGTTTTGTCCTTCTTTCGTACTCATTTTAAACAGCTTAATTACAGCCCCTAAATCACACTCTGTACAGCGAGTGTCCCGCTCCGATATCAATTGAAAGTTATACGTCTGTCCCTCAAGGACTGTTCCACTATTCTGCTTTAGCTGTTTCAGAATTCTCAAACAGATCGCATTTTGATAATTGCCAGAATTCTCAAACAGATCGCGTTCCACGGTAATAGTACGAAGTAATGTAAATGACACATGATATGTTTACCCTGTTCAGCTCACTGAGCCTACTCATGGAGGTTTCTCGAAACCGCAAGTGGAAAGCACTTCGCGATGTGTATGATCAAGTATAATAGATCTTTAAGTAACACAACTCCCTTGGTTACCACTATGCAATTGAATCACTGTGAGTGCGTCTGACTCCCACAGACTGAGATCTCTTGCTTTCCACCTCGATCTGCCTCCCGCAGATCGGAAGTTCTCCTCCGGAGAACTCAAACACTTCATCAAGTGTCTGCTGTTACACACTATTCGTACAATAGTGAAACAGTCTGTAGTAATCTTCGAGTGAGCCCTACTTCTGCCCGATCTCCAATGATATTGAGCTCACTCCAGATGTATTCTTCCCCACGAATTTTATCTTTGCTTATGGAATTCTCGATGTCTCTTCACCTCGCAGGTTTTCCCTTCTTATAATCTTGTCTTCTATGCATATATTCTTTCTCGGGATCCATCAATTATACCATCAAATTGCGTATAGTATATTCATCAAATATACTATCGGATCCATCCCAATCTTTCGTATATCCAGGCTGCTATGAGATCTCATCAAAATCTTCAGAATATCCTTGATCGTAATCTTTAGAATATCCTTGACATACTTTCCTAATTGAGCACCCCAATCTTCTGTCCAAGATCTCATGAATATCGTCAACATATTCTTCGCTTAAGATCTTATGAGTATCGTCGGCATATTCTTCTCTTGATTTCAGCAACACAATATTCGTAAACGCATTGCTGCCTTCTAATCTCACGCGCCTCTGTCTCAGCTGACTCTAGTTAACCCTCTGTTTGGTCTGCTTCGACACCTCTAATACAGATTACAGACTCTTAACTGAGACGGACTCTATTCGCCATACACCGTTTGCCAAAAACCATGCCACACACATTCATGGGACACATGAATTTAACACATTCCATTATTCACTGCACATATTAACGGGGTCTTCAATTAGTGGAAGAATTATCGGAATAATGAACATTTTGCTTATGAAGTTGTTTAGCAACACTGGGCATCGTAATCGATTGAGCAAATAGAAGCAATAAATAAATAGAGACAGCATGCAACTGTAAACTCTCCAACTATCTACTTTATAACTGGGACATGTGTGGAGCCAAAGTAACATGCCAAACACATGGTGGTTGGACAGCAAACAAGTAGTCTCAGCACCTTGCTGCCCAATACACAATATTATTGCACTTCATTTCCATGTTGTAATTGAGCTGTCATACAGATAGTGTAGTTAATGGAAATTTTGCATATTCCATGATAATGGAAACAATTACAAGTTAAAGACCACTGTGGTCATCTTCTATGGTCTTCCATTCATTGATGTGCCACAAACTAGTGGCTGAGATGGGATTCTGAAGCAACTCATTCCACCACCAGGTACTCCAGAGCACTCTGGCTGCGGACGCTGCATATCTCTCCCAGGAATACAATTGTCTGAAAAATCAAATCCCACGTTCCTGTAAAACAATCTGGTGCAATCCTGGCTGAACCCCGAGAAAAAATTGTAAGCAACGGTCAGATTCATCAGGCTCTTTAATGAGCAAACCAATTCAGGAAGCTCCCCAGACAGCTTATTATGTGCCAAGTTTAGGACTTCAATATCTTCTAGGCATGACATTGTGTTCGGCAAATGACCCATCAGCGAATTAGAACTCACGTCCAAAACCTCCATATCTGACAGCAACCCAACGCCCTCAGGAATGCAGCCTGTCAAACGGTTGTTCAAGAACAAAATCTCCTTCAACCTTGACCCCATGAACCCAAAGCTTGTTGGAATGTTGCCTGTGAACTTGTTGTTAGCCAGATTGATCACAGAAGCTGGCGAGTTCCCCAAACTAGAAGGTATCTGTCCATCGAACTGATTGTTGTTGATGAAGATTGCGTCAAGTCTCTTGTTGAACAGGTCTTCAGGCACTGCCCCAGAAAAGTTGTTATGCCTGATGTCCAAGTAAATCAAATTTGGGATGAGTAAAGTGACACTTGGGAAAGACCCAGAAAACCCATTGTTGCTCAAATCCATCTCTTGGAGGGAATACAAGTCTCTGAAGCTGTAAGGCACACTACCTGTGAATCTGTTGGTGTTGAGATGCAGGAGTGACAAATCAGAGAGCAACGACAGCTCCTTAACAAGAACACCTTGCAGATTAGCTTTGTTTAAATCAATACCAGCAACAACCAGACCTTGAGACACTTCATCTTGTGGATCTGCACAGTAAACTCCCTTGTAAGCACACACATTGGTGCCAATCCAGGTCTTCAAAATGCCAGATGGATCATCTGTTATTGCAGATTTCCATGCTTGTAGAGCAGCGTACTCACTTTTAAAACTTGAAGGGCCTGCAGGAACTCCAGGGCCACTCATTCCAGTACCTCCTCCGCCGCCGCCAATCCATACACCTCCACCGCCCACTCCAAAGCCAGATTGAGCTAAAGCTGAATGCTGGCAAGTGAATAAAGCAAGCAAGAACAAAACCCACTTCATTTTTGGAATTGGGAATGAGGATGCTGTTTAGGTTGATGAGGTTGTAGGGTGTGTGATGTAGCATTGCATTGAATGTTGGAAATGGTGGGGTTTCTTTGTTGCATTGAATAGAATGTTTTGAAAATGCAATATATAGTTGGTAGTGTTTATTTGAGTGGATTATAATAATGATGTCTGGATTTGATAATGGTTTCTATTGGTTTTGGCAAGTGAGATTGTGACACTGTGCATGTGTTGACTTGGGCGTCCTCATGGGTTTATGATATAGTAGGTAAAGGCATTAATGATCTGTCAAGAATCAATGATTCTAAAGTTAAAATTCACACTGACTTTCTTTGCAGAAAATGTACAGAATCCATTGGGTCCAAAGAAAATAGTAGTGCTCATCTTTTCTTTCTGTTTCTGATGAGTGAATCCTAGAGTTGGAGTTATGGTTAAAGACAAGCATGCTGAAATCAAGATTTGGAGGCACTGAGTAGCCCCTAATTAATCATGGTTTGCTGTCCTACTTATACTTATTTAAAAATCTATGGTATTAGATATTTTAGGCACATAACTTATGTTTTAATTCAGTTGGGTTTATCTCAAGATTTCAAATGCAATTGTTGGGTTTCTTAAAATTAAATCTAACAATTTACTTTCATTACGTTTATAAATGAATTTCAATTTTTATTTTAGGTATACTAAAAATAAAACCTAAGACATTGATCAAATGGACTATAAGCTAAACAATCTCGAGAAAGCATGGACCAATGTTCTTTTGCACTTAAATTTTCATTAAATAGGTTTAATTAAATTAAGTTAAGTACATTTAAATTATGTTAAATTCGTGTAGCCCATGGATGTGTGTGACATGTTTTTGGCAAACGGAGTCTGTATCAGTCAGAATTCTGTAATCTGTATCAGGGGTGTCGACACAAATCAACAAGGTTCACTTGGGGTTCAGAGAAAGCCTCCCTGCGTAGGCTCGTGAAACTGAACAGAGTAATCATATCTTGTGTCTTTTACATTTCATCGTACCGTTTGTGCTGTTACTAACAATTACCTAAACACTATCCGTTTGAGTACTGTGAAACAACTAATACAGAACAGTGGAACAGTCACAGTGGGACAATTATAGGAATTTCAAATGGTATCATAGCGGGACACTCGCTGTGCAGAGTGTGATTCATAGGCTATATGCTGTTCAAGATGAGTACGAAAGAAAAACAACATCTCCCGTCCTCCGCTTCTTGATGGTTGAATTATCCTTACTGGAAAACTCGCATGAGGGCGTTCATCAAATCAATCGATGACCGAGCATAGAAATCCGTGATCTCTAAGTATGATTCTCCATTAATCATGAATTCAGATGGTGTGGCCTACCCTAAACCGGAAAATCAGTGGATGGCAGATGAGGACCGAACTGCTGCAACAAACACAAAGGCATTAAAGGCAATCTTCAATGTTATCGAACAAACATATTCAGATTGATCTCAACCTGTAAAGCTGCAAAAGATGCGTGGGACATTCTCGAAATAGCCTTCGAAGGAACTGACAAGGTGAAACAGTCTCGGATGCAGATGATCACTACCAGATTTGAAAATCTAAAAATGAAGAATGATGAGTCAATAGCAGAATTCAACGCAAAATTGATGGACATTGCCAACTAAGCTTATTGATAATGTAGTATGGCAATGTTTGACAAAACCAGCACAAGTGAACAAGGAGCTGCTACAGCACAAGTGAACAAGGAGCTGCTATAGAACAAGTGAACAAGCAGACTAGCACAAGTGAACTAGCAGCAGCTGCAGCAGGGGATGCTATAGCAGGAGCTTGTTCAAGTGGCTGCATCATCTGTCCGAGAAGCAGCAGCAACCTGGGCTTGTCTAGAAGGGCTGGAAACTCTACGGAGAGCATCAGAAGAATTTCTAAAATGTTGTGGAGTATTTTCCAGTGAGGTTTCCTAATCAGAGAAGGAGATTTGCATTGAAGATAAAAATCAAATCTAATCTCCTAGATTTTAGGAGATAATTGTTCCTTTTGGGACATTGCTTAAACCTGGACATTGCTTAAAGCTGGTGCTGCTATTTAAGAAGAAGGTGTTTAGAGCAGAAGGGTTGATCGAAGCTGAGGGATACACGAGTGCATACACAGAATTCAGAGAGAGCAATTTTGGTGTGTGACGGACGAATTCTTCGATCATCACCAGAGAGCAGAGCGTGAGCGCAGAGCTGTGGTGATAGAAGTAGAAGGGAATCAGGACTTGCAGAGTCTGATTCGAGCTTGATCTGGAAGCCAATTCAGAGCTGTGATGCTTGTTGGTTGATCAAGGGCAGCCGCGGAAGAACTGACGGGTGTGTGGCTCGGTCGAGTGTCTAAGCGGTGGTTCTGGCTAGTGGCAGGTGGTCACTGAGTGAGGGGGAGTATTCCAGAGTGTGCAGCGCTCGTGGAATGGTTCGAATGGCTCGGCAGAAGGCTTTAGAGCGACGCGGACAATTGTGCTTCAGCTGTGTGTTACAGCAGTTGCTACAGCAACCCTGCTGAGTGAGTGTAGTTTAGAATAGGCTGAGTCTTGAGAAGTCTGTAGCTATTCTAGATTGACATTTGTAGAGGGTGTGCAGACACAAGTCAGAGCCTGTTCTGATTGTGTCAAGTGATCCACACAAGGTTGAGTAGCATAGGTTGCGTGGAGTTGTAACCGAGTGTACTTGGAGACCTTCGTGTTTAGTGGATTGAGGACTGGAGAATAGTCCTCCCCAGATGTAGGCAGTTGGCCGAACTGGGTGAACAAATTTCTGTCTTGTTCATTGTTTGCTGAGCAAATTTCCGAGTGAACAAGAGTGTGCTGCATCAACTGCTTGTTCACAAATCTGCCTAATTGAGACGCTATGAATTTCAATTGGTATCAGAGCGGGAGCTCGACACACAGAGTAAAAGATCCTACAGTGTCTCTAAAGTAGCCACGACAATGAAGGAAGGACAGAGCACAAGCAGACCTCCATTGTTGGAAGAAAGCAACTATGGATATTGGAAGGCTAGGATGAAAGCCTTTCTCAAGGCCATTGATGAGAAGACCTGGAGAGCAATAATGGTCCAGTGGTCTCCCCCAATTACCATGGATGAACAGGGAGTCACACGAATAAAGCCTGAAGAACAATGGACTGCTGAAGAGGGAGCTGCAGCAACTGGTAATTCAAAGGCCTTGAATGCAATTTTTGCTACAGTTGATGCTAACAATTTCAGGTTGATATCGAATTGTGACATGGCCAAACAAGCGTGGGAAATTTTGCAAACTGCACATGAAGGAACTGATAGAGTGAAGCTGTCAAGACTTCAAATCATTTCTACACAGTTTGAGAATCTGAGAATGCTGGAAGAGGAGACTGTGACTGAATTTAATGCTAAACTCTGTGATCTTGCAAATGAAGCCCATGCTCTTGGTGAACCCATCCCTGAAGGAAAGCTGATCAGAAAGGTTCTCAGATCGCTGCCCACAAGATTTGACATGAAAGTGACAGCCATTGAAGAAGCTCAAAATGTCAGATTTATGAGGCTTGAAGAGTTGATGAGGTCTCTCAAACAATTTGAGATGAAGCTGGTTAAAGAAAACATCACTGCTAAAGACAAGGATGTTTGACTAAAAGCTGAAGCAGAATCCAAGAAGCCAGTTCCAGAAGATCAGCTGAGTATGCTTGTTAAGAACCTTGGAAAGCTCCTGAAGAACATGGAATCCAGAACCGGGAAAAGCTCTTCCTCGCGAAAACAATTCAGAAGGGGTGGTGAAAATAAAAGGAAAGGGAAGGAACCAGCTCAGGATGAAGATGAGAAGAAAGAAATGAAAAAGGGAGTCCAATGCTGGAACTGTGAAGGATATGGACATATTGAGGCTGACTGTCCAAGCAAAACCTTCAAAAATTCAGAGAAAAAGAACAGCAAGTCTCTGACAGCAAAATGGAGTGACTCTGAGGATAGTGATGAAGAAAACTGTGTTGTGCTAACCAGTGTGTCAGATTTCAACCTCAAACAACTAAAGATGGATGAATTTCACTATGGGATTGAAGTATCTGAAAGTGAAGATGAAGAGGGCTCATCTGACAGTCTGATTGAGTATCTGGGAAAGATCCTGAAACAGTGTGAGGCAGCTCTTCAGACAAATCTAACATTGACTGACAGAGTCAAGGTTCTGGAAGAAGAACGTAGAAATTTTCTCCTCACATCCAACAGTCAAGTAACCATTCTGAAAAGGGAAGACACAGGAAGACAAGTTATTGACACTGGTTCCTCACCAGCAACAGCCGAGGAAACTGACTCTCAGAAAAATATCATGGATGAAATTTTGTCTTATCAAAGACTTGGAAAAGGGAGAACGGGGCTTGGGTATACTGGTGAAGAAAGTTCTAGAGGAACAGTTTTCATTAAAGCCTCAGATGCCATGATAGACGAAAAAATGAATACAGATGAGCTCCCGAAACCTGCAGGGAAAGTTGGAACTAGACAGGTGAACAAGAGGATGCTGCAGCACCTGGCACATCATCCTTCTAAAACAAGGAAAAAGGGTCAGAATAAAAGGAGTTCTTGCACAAGTATTGGGAATCAGAAGACTACCTTCAACCTGAAGCAACAGCACAGAACAGCCTCAGTTGAAAAAGGGGGACCAAAATCCAAAATCAACACATGCTGCATAGAAACTCCGCACCCAGTTGCTTCCAGAAAGGTTCATTGCAGGATAGAATCACAGAGAAGGATCTCCAGGACTGCTGAACCAGGGCACTGGATTGCTAAAGACAGGAGGAAATCACAGGTTATACAGGTGTGGAAACCCAAACATGAAAAACTAAGAGATAGGAGCCTTGAGGGTCGGAAGAGGAGGAACTCTCGACAAACTCAGATATGGGTGAAGAAGTCACCATCAGAACCTGTCAAGGATCCGCCGAGCAAAAACTGTCTTCCGGAATGAATAGGTGAACTAGCTCGCGTCTGCTATAGCAACCTGGTCTAAATAAGCTTGTTCATTTGTTTTGGTTGCTAAAGATGGGAGAAGGCACATGAGTGGCACGTGATCCAGAAGCTTCAAATTGAAAAAGAAAATAACGAGTAAATCAATTTCTAGGGCAAAGGCAAGTTGAAGGCGCTTCCCAAAAAATTGGTGCTGATCATCTCCACTGTGCGTTCCTCAAACCTTCTACAACCCTGCAACAATGGTGAAGACTCGCGGTTTGAAGAAGAATCTGGCAGCAGACCGACAAGGCAGGTCTGAAAGGAGGACCAAGTCGCGCAATGAAGCCCCTGCTCAGCGTCTCTATGTGGTGGTGTGGGAACCAGCACCTCTCCCTGTGTCGCACAGCGAGCCCTCTCCACACGAAGGAACTTCGCAGAAGAGGAGGCGCCTGGTACGTGACGGAGAACCTGTATCCAGTACCGCTGTGCTATCTGAAGAGGCTGTGGCTGAGGAAGTCTCTGGAGAAGAACAAGCTACAGAGGATGCTGTAGCAGGTTCTGCAGAAGAAAGGTGCAGAACACTTGTTATGTCCCCGGGCATTGTGGGTGAAGGAGAGGAAACAGTAGCTGAGTCTCCTGAACAAGAACCTGCTGCAGCACATCATCCTCCTCCCTCAGACAAAGGAAAAGCTCCTATCCTAATCCCAGTCTCCAGCAGTGAAGAAGAAGAATCAAGTGAAGAAAATGCAGGTGCTTCTGGTGAACCGTCTGTGAGAGGACCTTCATTGGTAGACACAACTGCAACCACAGTGGGAGGTATTTGGTTCAGAAATAGGAGTGCTTCTCAATCCTGGAGTACTGTTGAGAGGAAGCATATTGTGTCAGAGAAGAGGCTGGACCTGGACAAGTACAGATCAGCAGCAATTATTCAGCTTCTCTCCGAGGTAAACCTTCTCAAGTCCCTAACCTTTCCATTCAGATTCAATATAGCTCTGGTTAGGGAATTTATTGTGAATATGGAAGAGAATTTTGGTGAGGAAGGAGCGGATGAGTTTGGAAGAAGTTGGGTACGGGGTAAGACAGTTCTTATTACCCCAGAAAAAATTGATGAATTTCTTGAGATCCATGAGAATGCCAGAGCTCCCATTGATGTTCAGCCAGAGATGCTGGCTAAGGTTCTGACAGGGGGAGTGTGCCTGTCTTGGGGAGGTCCCAATCTGAGTGCTGCTGAACTAACCTCCAAGAATGCCTTGTTATATCATCTGGGCATTAGAAACTGGATCCCCAGCTCTCGCAGGGGGAAGGTTAGCAAAGCCTTTGCTAACCTTCTCTACTCCATTGGGAAGAGGAGGCGAATTAGCCTGGGCAGTGTGATGTTTCCCCAGCTGGCTACTCATGCCGGCAGCGCTTCTTCCAGCAAGCCCATTGTGCTCCCCTCCCTCATCTATGGGATGATGGTCTCACAGCATCCGGAGCTTGGTGAGATTTCTGAAGGATTATCTGAGGAGCTGCAGGTCTTCACAGTTGATCACAAGTTGTTCAAAAGGAAGCATGCTGTGGACATAGCTTATGAGGATCCACTCCTGGTTGGTGATTCAGCTCCAGCTCCCCTGGAGGATTCTCTTCCCCCTGCTGCAACAATTCAATCAGCCCTCCGTGCCAGAATTGTGAGCCATCTCAGATCTGAGCTGGTCATTCTTGAAGCCGAAGCCAAAAGGAGGGATGCTAGGCGTGGACAGATCAGAAGTCTGCTTAGAGACCTGGAGTTCCCGGCAGATGAGAAGCAGGCCCCTTGAGCATCTGTGACAAAAAGGGGGAGAGAAGAAGTAAAATGCTACTGCTACTGCTACTGATGAACTGATGTTTTTTTGCTAACCCTGCGTGGTTGTGCTACGGCCGAGTGTGGCCACATCTACTTACTCTCTATTGTTGAATTTTTTATTTAGAGTATTTAGAGTATTTTCTGAGAGTGCATAAGTGTTCTAGGGTTTTGTCAAAATGCCAAGGGGGAGATTGATAATGTAGTATGGCAGTGTTTGACAAAACCAGCACAAGTGAACAAGGAGCTGCTACAGCACAAGTGAACAAGGAGCTGCTATAGAACAAGTGAACAAGCAGACCAGCACAAGTGAACTAGCAGCAGCTGCACCAGGGGATGCTATAGCAGGAGCTTGTTCAAGTGGCTGCATCATCTGTCCGAGAAGCAGCAGCAACCGGGGCTTGTCTAGAAGGGCTGGAAACTCTACGGAGAGCATCAGAAGAATTTCTAAAATGTTGTGGAGTATTTTCCAGTGAGGTTTCCTAGTCAGAGAAGGAGATTTGCATTGAAGATAAAAATCAAATCTAATCTCCTAGATTTTAGGAGATAATTGTTCCTTTTGGGACATTGCTTAAACCTGGACATTGCTTAAAGCTGGTGCTGCTATTTAAGAAGAAGGTGTTTAGAGCAGAAGGGTTGATCGAAGCTGAGGGATACACGAGTGCATACACAGAATTCAGAGAGAGCAATTTTGGTGTGTGACGGAGGAATTCTTCGATCATCACCAGACAGCAGAGCGTGAGCGCAGAGCTGTGGTGATAGAAGTAGAAGGGAATCAGGACTTGCAGAGTCTGATTCGAGCTTGATTTGGAAGCCAATTCAGAGTTGTGGTGCTTGTTGGTTGATCAAGGGCAGCCGCGGAAGAACTGACGGGTGTGTGGCTCGGTCGAGTGTCTAAGCGGTGGTTCTCGCTAGTGGCAGGTGGTCACTGAGTGAGGGGGAGTATTCCAGAGTGTGCAGCGCTCGTGGAATGGTTCGAACGGCTCGGTAGAAGGCTTTAGAGCGACGCGGACAATTGTACTTCAGCTGTGTGTTACAGCAGTTGCTACAGCAACCCTGCTAAGTGAGTATAGTTTAGAATAGGCTGAGTCTTGAGAAGTCTGTAGCTATTCTAGATTGACATTTGTAGAGGGTGTGCAGACACAAGTCAGAGCCTGTTCTGATTGTGTCAAGTGATCCACACAAGGTTGAGTAGCATAGGTTGCGTGGAGTTGTAACCGAGTGTACTTGGAGACCTTCGTGTTTAGTGGATTGAGGACTGGAGAATAGTCCTCCCCAGACGTAGGCAGTTGGCCGAACTGGGTGAACAAATTTCTGTCTTGTGCATTGTTTGCTGAGCAAATTTACGAGTGAACAAGAGTGTGCTGCAGCAACTGCTTGTTCACAAATCTGCCTAATTGAGACGCTGTGAATTTCACTTATGCTCTCGGAAAACCCATCAGCAATGAGAAACTAGTCAGAAAGGTTTTACGATCTCTTCCTCAAAAATATGCAATGAAGGTAACAACAATTGAGGAAGCTTAGAATATAAAGGTAATGAGACTTGACATATTGATGGGATCTCTTCTAACGTTTGAAATGAAATTGAATACTGAAGTACTTGAAAAAAATCTCGAGGAATTGCACACAAAAGTGATACATCAGAATCAACCGAAGATGATGATGAACTGTCTTAACAGATGAGTTTGCTCGCAAGTGATTTTGGCAGATTTATGGGGAAACTAATCAACGTCAGTCTGAATAGAGAAATAAATGTGGACCAGACTAGAAATCGTCAAGATGGAAAATTTAGAAGGATGAGAACAATTGAAAATCAAAAGGAGGTAAAGGGAGAGAGAAGCAAAGGAATCCAATGCCGTGAATGTGAAGGCTTTGGACACATCCAAGCAGAATGCGCCAATACCCTCAAGAAATAGAAAAGGGCTATCGTGGCTGGATGATGTGATATGGAGTCAAGAGGATTCTGAAATAGAAGAGGAAAACTCAAACTTCGTGGCACTCACCACTGTCGTAGAAACTCTAGAGACCGAACATGAGAACCATGAATCAGATAATTACAGTGAAAGTGACAGTGATACAGCAATCATTGAAGAAACCATAGCAGAGAAATACAAAGCTCTGTACGAACAATGGGGAGAGGCAGTGAAGTCAAACTCTAAATTAAGCAAGCAAGTTGTGAGCCTGAAAGCTGAGAAATATGAACTGTCAAAATCAGTTAAGCGTACGCAAATAGAACTAGGAGAAACTAGAACATTCTGAGGTTATGTCAAAACTGTTGCGAGTTAGAAAGTTTGTCAGCATGATAAATAACGGTAGAAAGAAACTTAACCCCATCTTAGCTGCTCAATGCACGAGTTGTGGAAGCCCCTGTTTAGGCTATGAGCATCATAAGACTCATGGTAAGCCTATGTTTGTCAAGCTAAAAATCATAATCATGTTAACAGTGCTCATCTCAGTCAAAGGTCTAACATGCTATGGACAAAAGATAAGCGTATCTGTTATTTATGCAATATTCAAGGCCACATCCAGAGAAAATGCCCTAAGTTCCTTGCAAATTATCGTCAACAACGACCCATGCATCCTCTAAAAAGTTACAGACCTTGGTCGAACTGTTTCCATGTCACATATAGTTCATCCTCTCACCTTGAGAAGGATCGGTGGTACTTTGACAGTGGCTGTTCGGCCCACATGACCGGAGAAGCCAGCTATTTGACCAATATAAAGAACTTGAATGAAAGATTAGTTACCTTTGGTGATGGAGCAAAAGGAAAGGTTATTGGTCAAGGTACTTTGCCTGTACAGGAGATGCCTTTAGTGGAAGGTCTTCAGGCTAATCTTCTGAGCAATAGTCAACTATGTGATGGCAAGCTGAATGTCAAATTTACTCAGAATTCGTGCCAAGTCGTCGACGATGAAGGGAAGTGTGTTATGAGAGAAAATTAATCATCAAATAACTGCTATTTACTGAGTTCTAACACAGAGCCTGTTGAAGGTCATTGTTTTCTGTCTAAGCAAGATGAATCGATTCTTTGGCACAAACGGCTAGATCACTTGAATCTTAAGGCACTGAGAAAGATATCTAAACATGGTCTGGTGCGAGGAATACATGAAATAAAGGGAAAGAGTGATGTTATGTATGAAAAATGCAAGATCGGAAAACAAACAAGATCAGCTCATCCAGAAACTGATCAGATTCATACTACTAGAATCCTCGAACTATTACACATGGATCTAATGGGTCCTATGCAGGAGAAAAGCCTTGGGGTAAGAGCTATGTTCTAGTTTGTGTTGATGATTCTTCTCATTTCACCTGGACTGTGTTTCTGAGACATAAATCAGATACTGTTGAAGCCATGATTCACCTAATTCTAAGACTGCAGCGTGAGAAGGACACACAGGCTATAAGACTGCTGCTAGCACTGGCATGCCACCTCAAATTCAAACTGTTTCAGATGGATGTGAAAAGTGCATTCCTCAACGGATGGCTGAATGAAGAAGTATATGTTGCTCAACCCAAGGGGTTTGAAGACCCACATCTCCCGGATCATGTGTATCATCTCAAAAAGGCCTTGTACGGATTGAAATAGGCGCCCAGAGCATGGTATTAACGTCTCACGGTGTTTCTCATTCAACACGGTTATGTGCGAGGGGGAGTAGACAAGACTCTATTTGTGAAGCACGTTCAGAAGGAATTCATCATTGCGCAAATCTATGTGGATGACATAGTGATTGGATCTCAATCACAGAGGTTGGTGGATCAGTTTGTTGAATAGATGCAGAGTGAATTTCAGATGAGTATGGTGGGTGAGATGATCTACTTTCTTGGTCTGCAAGTGTCTCAGAAATCAAATGGAATATTTATGACACATAACAAGTATGCCAGGAACTTGGTGAAGAAGTTCAGCTTGCAAAATGTTGGTCATAAGCACACTCCTTCCGCTACCCACGTGAAAATCATAAAAGATAAATCTGGAGTCAGCATGGAACAGACTTTGTACAAGGTCATGATCGGCAGACTATTATATCTTACTGCCAGTAAACCCGTGACGGGGCGTATTTATACGATCCATCGAATTGTCTATTTCCCTTGTTTAATTGCATTTTGTGTGTGAAAGATTACTTCTATGTAGTGTTCCGCATCGCAGGTGTATCAAGACCGCTTGGAGCTTTATTGCGCATTCAGACGAACATAGACCAATTCTGGGTAAATTGACCTCTTTGTCGTTGAAGGCTCGCCGAGCACATGATGCTTATTCGATTTGAGGCGTGCTATAGCTTGTTGGAAAGCTAACTTAAGGGGGCTACAACTTCTTAGTTTTCATCAAGATGAATTTCAAAGGTTTAAAGAGTCAAACGAGCAAGATTCTAACACTGCAGAAGTGATCCGCCCAAGCAGTGGGCGAATCAGAAATAACTCACCCAAGACAAGGAGTGATTTGCCTGGATCACAAGTGATCCGCCCAGCTCCAGAGGCCACTGATTATTTGACTCGACCGAGAGTGCACAAGTCACTTTGGAGCCAGCCCGAATCACTATTGATTCGCCTAGCTTATGAAGACACTTTGATTCGCCCGTGCAGCAGGGAAAGCGCACTGAGTATGTTATTCGTGCAAGCTGCTGTCCTAGTCTAACAATTCTGCTAAGATAATGTCCTAGTCTAACAATCTTGCTAAGGTAATGTCCTCCATTGCAACTGGTAATCATCGATTGAAACATGCATCAATTAATAAAACTATTGTTCCTAGTCTAACAATCCTGCTAAGGTAATGTCGGCTAAATTGTGGTGAGTGGTAGTGATGAATATTAATTTAATTACTAAGTTAAGTTAAATAATAAGTTCAAGTAAAAAAAACATACTAAAGTCTAATCACAAGACCATTACAAGACCCTAATAATGTTAACAAAGATTGTATTACTATGTTTATGGATCATGGTTCTAATGAGGCACATCAAATGGTGACAAAACTGAAAATCAATATTCAAGGTTGTTGATAGCCTTTATGTGATAGGGTGTCCATTTAAGAGAAGGAAGAAAATACTGGTATTAGAGCATCTGCACCCCAACACCTCCTAAAATGGAGAAGATGCTCAAGAAACAACACATTCTCCATATGTATTTTATGCACCAGTTTACAATTTAGCACCTCCTTGTTTACAAATCGAAGAACCGTTGGAATGTTATCATGTATTCAGGATCGATGTAACCAACTGTCCCTTTCACTTTCGTTGAGATATGTCTTCCTTCAGTTTCAGTTGCACTAAGCTTTGCAAAACCAAAACCAGCCACTTTAACTCTGAAACTCTCCGTCAGGAGAATAATAGATGATTTCACATCACGATATATAATTTGCTTCTCTGTTGATAGTCACAAATTTATTAGCAGAATAACATAGAAATATACCTAGGAAAAAAAGGCAACCATGTTTTCACATGAACAACATTCTGAGAAAAGCACAAGTTTTTCTATCAGCTAGGAAACTACACTGCAGTAACGAGCTCAGCAATTAACCGCAGCAGGGGATAAGTAATCAAAACCAATCTCACTCGATCTGTGCAAGCAAGCTAAAAGAACTCGCAGCATGTACCTGCATATAAATGAAGGTAAATAAGAGCGTGGGCGATGTCAATCGCAATTTCTAGTCGTTGGTTAAAATCCAATGGTTTTCCATGCTGACCTACAAGCCACTCTCACTCCCTCCACTCTCGCCACCAATCTCCTTCTTTAATACAACCGCAACTTCACCAGACGAGTTACTTGAGGTGGAGCTCCCATTCCGACGCTCAAAGGATCCAGATCCAACCGCAACTTCGAACTCTCCTCCACCTCCCGATCCAGATCTACGCCCACCGTCGCCAAATTCCAAACCAAACCCAAATCAAACTCCGAACGAAATCAATCTCCCTACGAAACGTGCCGCCGCGAGCAAGCAAGCGGAGAGGCTCTGGCCTTCTGAAATGGCCCTAGACGAGGTCAGCAGCTTCGGTTGCACAACTTTGAGAACCCAGCATCTGCGCCAGCTGCTGAAAATCATCTCCGGTGCAGATGATCTTATAGCATTTCAGGAGGCGAAGCACATCCTTAGCATTAAAAAGAAAAAAAATTTAGAAGTAAGGTAGTTTGTTATTTGATTTTCGCTTTTAGCGTGTTTTATATAAAACTTTTAGATATATGGTGTTTTTTGGGTGGTTGGTCTTAAGAGAATCGGCCACAATAAAAAAATGTGTTGGCCGGTTGTGGGAAAGCCGGCCAGTTGGGTTTTCTAACTGACCGCCTTTCCCAAAGCCGGCCACATTGAAAATGTTCAATGTTGACCGACTACATTGAAAAAACAATTCCACATCACCTCTTCTGCAAATTACCTGAAGATCAAGCTGGGCTAGGGCCGCCGCTGGAGAATGAGGAGGGTCTGCTACTGACACGGGAGGCCACACAACTGCGGCTGGATTCCAGTGGATCAGTGGATTGGAGTGGATCTGCTGGAGTTTGGAATGGATGTGATTTTTAGCAATAGAATGATGGAGTATGGGATTGTGCAGCGCGCGGTGAACAACGGAGCTCACGAGGTCGCCGAAGTCGGAAGGCAGGAAAGAAGGCTCAGCGTGCTGCGTCGCGGCCGGCCTGCGTGATTATTATCAATCGGAAGCCGCTTAAATCATAAACAACACCTGCTCACCCAACCAGTCGGTCATATTGAATATTTTCAATGTGGCCGGTCTTGGTAAAACCGGTCGGTTAGAAATTTCAACTGGCCGGTGTTTACATGAGCGGCCAACATAATTTTTTATTCTGACCGGTTATGCTAAGACCGGCCACTTAAAAAACACGGTATATCTGAAAATTTTATGAAAAGCACGATAAAAGCGAAAATCAAATAACAAACTACCCTACTTCTAAATTTTTTTTCCATTAAAAATCAACTTCTGTACTATGATTTTCCCATGGAATGCAAGGAGAGTGGCCGATAAAGGTACCTTTCCCTACCTTAAGTTAATTATTTGAAAAGTTATCAAAATTGTTATTAATTGAAAACTCTATGTTGGAAAAATCATACCTTGTATTTTTGTTTAGAAAGTGTCATCTCTTTACAAAGTTGCTTTTCCTAAAAGCTGTTTTCCAAAAATACCGAATTTATATTAAGTCAATATATAACTTGCTGCTCCGTGACATTCACAAGTCAGCTGCTTATAAGAAAAGCAATGTTTAAAAAAGCCGTCTTTGTCATGAGAGACTTTCATTAAATATCGGACGTATTTATTGAACTTTTATTTGAAATGAAAGCCGTCTTTTGAAAAATGTATCAGCCTACACGACAACCAACTAGACGCTAACAGTACAGATAAAATCAAATCTATTTGGAAAACCGCTCTACTAAAAGTAGTTTTCCAGAAAAAATGGCAGTTTTTAAACTAAACTTCAAGCCATAAATTTTCTAAAAGTTTATTTTAAAAAAGATGGCAGTGTTAAAAAATTTCCTATCATTTCCTCTCATAAAAATGCTATGGTTGCTATTCTGGAACCTAAGTTAGATGGGGAGAAGCTGTAGGATTTTGACTGTAAGCCTACAGTATGCATGGAAATCTAGTTAATACTCATATTTGGATATTATGGAAAGACACTATTTCTATTGATTTTTTGGCTGGGAGCAGTCAACATATGTCCTGCTTTGTTTCTGGTCATGGATAGACTCATAAACTCCTTGTTAGTGTGGTATATGCTTCCTACAACTTATATTGATAAGTCCTTGCTCTGGCACGATCTCCTTGAAGTTGCCAGTATGGGTAATGAGGCTTGGGAAGTTGTAGGGGATTTTAATGTCATTTCTTCTTGGACTGAGAAGAAGGGGGAGGTAAAATGGAGCCATGGCAGCTTTCAATTCTTTTCAAAATAGTGGAGGGTTATTAGACGCAGGCTTTGAGGGTAGCACCTTTACGGGGTCTAATAACCAGTCGGGGCAAAGCAGAATCTTGAAGAGACTAGATAGGGTGTTAGTTCATGGTTTGGCTATGGTTGTTTCCCAGAGCTAAAAGTATCCCACTTGGCTAGAGTTCAATCTAACCAATGCCCTTTGCTCATCTCTCTATCTCAGCTGAAAGTCGCGTGTCTGTTTCTCTCAGACTGTTCCAGAAAACTTTGTTAACTGTTTCACAATGCTCAAATAATGTTTCGATAGGTGTTAGTCACAATATGAATGGTACGATGAAATGATAACGACAGATGAAATGTTTACCCTATTCAGCTCCACGAGCATACACACAGAGGGTTTCTCTGAACCACAAGTGGAAAACACTTCACTAATCAAATGATCAAATACAATAGATGTTACGTAACACGACTCCCTTTGTTACCGCTATGTAATTGGTTCACCGTGAGTGCGTCTGACTCCCTCAGAGTGAGATCACTCTCTTATCCACCTCGATTTGCGTCCCGCGGATCGAAAGTTATCCTCCCGAAAACACTTGCACTGCAATGAGTGATAAGTTCTCCTCCTGAAAACACAGTCTGTTCCAGCTTCAATCGGAGCACTCTATGATCAATTTCTCATAAACTCAATTTATACCAATCTCCAATGGTGATAGTTGCTCTGATCGCCCTTGCACTCTGCATTCTTATCTTGATGATCTTTCTTTTCCTCACACCTTTCAATTTCCAGATCTCCTCTATCTATATAGATTGCATTCTAGTGTATTTGATAGGAAACTAAGATAGATAATCATACTTTTCTTATTGAGCACCACACTCTTCCGTTTCCTTAATCTCATCATATTCTTAGCTCTATTTTAGGAAACTCAGAGATACACAATATTAGCAATATTGCTGACAATTTGCACGCGCCTCTGTTCGAGCTAACTCTGGCTCACTCTCTAATTAAAGCTTGAAATTCTTTGGTCTTGTGAATCTTATTGGTCTGGGTCGACACCCCAGATAACAGATTACAGACTTCTGACTGATATAGACTCTGTTTGCCAAAAACATGCCACATACATCCATGGGACACATGTATTTAACAATCTCCCTCTTGGCATTTATTGGTAAAACTTCTCTACTTTCACAAGGCTAACTATCTACTAAACATTTTTACGATAGCACCTGTGACCCACAAAATTACTCTTCCTTTTTGCTAAAAAAGTGGCAAGGGTATGCACGACCAACCAAACTTGGAACAAGACATCTAGTACAGTAGGACAAACAAAAAAAAACACCAAAACATTACCTAGGAAGGGGTATCTTTGCATCCTCTACAACACATGTGGGATTCATCATCAGATCCTCAATGGCCTTGACATCCTCAGGGACTTCAAAACACTCTTTTGAACAATTCTCGTCTACCGAACAATCTTCCACTTCTTTCCAACCTCACTGTTGCAGGACCATACTCCTGATACCGTGACAACCTTTGTCAGAGATTCTCCACTTTTAAAAGATCTAGATTTCTGACAGGGTGGTTCCTTCATAGACTTCTTGGCACCAATCTTGCCCTTCTTCTTGACACTGCTCCCCCTATCTCAGTGGCCGCACACTTCTTTTTTCTTGTTCTACTGTGTCTTTTTGTTTAGACAGCCGTGTTGCATCAGAGGACTCCATCAGTTCCTCATTTTGTTTATGTGTCTCAGCAACTGACTCAGATTTAGTGATCTTTGGAGGAAAGCTGACTGGAACGGCCTCAACCAGAGACTGTCTCAACAACCAGATCCTTACTCTCTCCTGACATCGCATACTTTAAACCTTGCATCAACCCAAATTCTGCTTCCTTTACCCTCTTCCCACCCTTCTGGGCACACAGCTTGGCTATTCTCAAGGCCTGACCCTTTTTCTGACCAACAGTCTTCACATATTTTTTCTTTGAAACAGGTCTGTGTTAATCTTGTCTGCCAGAGACCTTTTGACCGACTTCGCCTTGTGTCGCGCAGTCGTCTCAATCCTCTCGGCAGGCAACTCCCTGACTGGCAGAACCTGCAACCACTGGATCTTCCTTTCAAAGCGGGCTTAGGTTCAACTGCTGTAGACTTCGGAACTGGAGGCTTATCCGAGGGCATTGATGGATGATGAGCGGACATGTAACCTTATGTTTGTCCGTATTTCACTTTTCTTCTTGTTTGTTCCGTTATTTTATAAAGTCATTCGATGTTTTCTTTGTCCATTTCAGGTTGAAAATGCGTACTACATGATATGAAGTGGTCCGAAGAAGTTTCGGGTAAATTCTAGTCGATCCAGAGCAAAATCAAGCAAAATGCAGATTTGATTAGCCCAGGCTAGTTTGATTTGTCCAGGCTGATTGACCGATTCATCTTCGAAGGCTCGCCGAGAACACGATTCTTATCCGATTGCAGCGTGTCATATCTTGTTGAAAAGCTAACGCAAAGGGCTACAACTTCATAGTTTACATCAAGACATAATTCGAAGGTTTAAAGGGTCAAAACAGGAGAGATTCTAGCACTGCAAAGTTGATTCGCCCAAAGAGGAATTCAAGCTAGGCCGAATCACTTTTGATTCGGTCAAAGAAAAGTGATTCGCCCAAGAAGAAATTGAATTGCCAAGCTTCAGTACATCACTGACATTATGATTCGGGCGAATCAAAATTATGGGGTAGGACAAATCACTTGATTTGGAGAGAATTCGCCTATTGCCCAATTATGGGCAGATTGACATATTCATCATTGAAGGCTTTCCGAGAGCGCGATTCTTATCCGTTTGAGGAGTTCCATAGCTTGTTGGAAAGCTAATTCAAAGAGCTACAACTTTGTAGTTTTATGTCAAGACGTGATTCTAAGGTTTAAAGGGTCAAATAAGCGAGTTTCTAACGCTGTGGAAGTGATCCACCCAAGCCGTTGGCGAATCAAAAGTGATTCGGCCAAGTAGAAAGATTTCATCTCATAGACCAAGGTTTGACCGAATCAGAAAGTGATTCGGCCAGCCCGAAACAGCTCTGAGTGTTTGATTCGGACACTCTGTCCGAATCGACTCAACAAGCCTTGCACGAATCACAAGTGATTCGGGCACGGCGGGTAAGTATAAATAGGTTAAAGAGGGGAAAAATTAGGGAGAGCCTTGGGGTGCCTCCGGCGCCTAGGGTTCCTCCTTGGGACAAAACTCAAATCGAAAACTTGAAGAATTGTCAATAGATTTGAAGAAGACACACGCAATTGGTGATTCTACATCAACCCTTTACTCATTCCCTACTTCTCTACTACTATACTTCTTTACTTTCCCTTGTTATACAATTTCATTATGTTTTGTTTCAAACAAACCATGAGTGACACATGAGTGAGTAGTTGTTTAGAAGTAGGAATTTTTATGGATCCTTTGGGTTAGATTGTAATGCAAAACATGTTTTTTTATTTATATGAGTGAAGGTTGGTTAAAAATTCTTATGCTTGTTCTTTATGTAAATTCTATGCACACCAAGTGCTTGACGAAACGCATGAATGAGTATAAATTGATAAAACACCTAGGGATGGAATGATAATTGAACCTAGGTTGTTAAGAAGGTAAAACATGATTATTTTAGATAGCTTTTGTGCGCGAGAGTGACATTAGCAATCTCTTAGGCTAAGCATGGAGCGGACTTTAGTTAACTATCGATGGACCGAGAGGTTGAGATTATGAAACTTTTGTTCTACACGATTTAATAGTGCGAGAGTTTGAGCATTGTGTCAAATAGGTGTCATTGCCATTCTAGAGAAGGAGCGAGAGTTGAATTTAGAATGTGTGATATTTTAGCCTAGAATAATCAATCAAATTAACTCATGAATATATTTATGTTTTGCATTGCTAATCGCATGACCTAGGGGTGAAGTAGGATTCCGACTACGTTTTGTCTATTACTTTCTGTCAACCCAAATTTGAAATTGTCTTTAGTAGTCACTAGAGATACATCACCTAGAGGAAAAACCCTCCCTTTTATTTAGTAGATTCGCATTAGGCATTACTAGCTAGCTTTAAGCTAATCTAGGCTTCTCTCTTGGGTTCGACTCGAAATCACTCGAATTATAAATATTGTTTGAACACCGTGATTGGACTAGTATTTTTACTACCACAATTTCGACAATGTTCAAAATGGTGCTGTTGCCGGGGATTAGCCATTAAACATGTTTGCTAGTTAGTATTGTTTTAGTTATTCTGCTACATTTTTTTCTTTTTTTTTGTTGATTGTGATTGCGTGTTTGCGTGCTATTCTTGCCTACTTTGTTTTAAGTTCACACTTATTGACGCTTTCTTCGATTGCTTGGTAGGTGTTTGAATGCAAACCCAAGCACGCAAGAAAAAGGCATAAGAACAACCCTCCACATCAACGCCAAACCCGGATCGAAAAATTCAAGATTTTGATACTCCTTCACCTCAAATTCGCGTTGATCAAATACCAATAGAAATTATGGATCAACTGAACCCAAGAAGGGAAGGAAATGCTGCTCTTCTGCAAGAGGAAGATGTGAGACCGGTTGAAGCTTGGAGAATTCAAGCTCGACGACTCCACTTGATTCCCATACTATCGACGCATGCCATTTGAGAGGGATCCTCGCAAAGGACTTCTCAAGTGTGTTTCTTATGAATAAGGAAATTGGTTACGTCTTAGCCAAGACGTTAAACTAGGCTTGTGAGTATTTATGCTTTTGTTTTTTTACTTGATTGAAGTATAGAATCGCTGTGGAATTTGTGTGCGCCGTGTGCCAAATGTTTGATTGGTGGTTTAAGGAATTTTGTGTTTGTGTGCCCTCGAATTACCCCTTTGGTTTGATTATCGATATGTAGAAGTTTTAAATGTTGGGTAATCCATTGATGTTTAGGTTGCTTCTATGTTTGTCATGACTTGTGTTGGTATTCTTTTTACGTATTCTGTTCGAAACCTTTTTCAGCGCTATAATACACTAGTTCATGACTCTTGATTTACACGAGCATATCTAATTACACTTATCGTTTGAATTATCGCGCATTTGTTTTCCAATCTTTCGCCTAGCTATATGTTTCGCATTGATTTATCTTTAATAGCTAGCTGTTTTCATCTATGAATTCAGGTGTTGAGCTAACCTTTTTCTTGAGTTTTAGATTTATCGCAACCGATTGGAGCATCATTCACGGGCATTAGCGGATGCGCATTTGGCTACCTCCACACGAGCGAAGTCCCTTCGAAACTCTCTTTAATTGTGGGGTGTTTTGCGCTTATGCTTTTATTTGCTTAACAACATGATTCTATGCTACATATTTATTTTGCGTGCATTATACTCGCATGATCGTTTTCATTCTACCTTTAAGTATTGATCACACAAAGTAATGTTTGCTAAGCAATTAAGTGGTATCATTTAAAAATATTTTTGGGATGAGTTGTGCTTTGAATTCATGAATTGTATCTTTAAGTCAATTGACATTCTTTGTGAAGATTTTATTTACATGATTCGGTGTTTTTTACTAGCTTAGTTCGATTTATTTTTGAGCTCTTTCCGTGCATGAAGAATGAAGTTAAGTCTAGCGAGCACAAAAATAAAATAAAAATAGTTTTCATATAAAAATCTCGTACTTGTTTTTATTTGCTTTTAGGTTACTTTAGCATTCCTATTTAGCCTTTGCATTTGTTTAGCTCACACTTCATGCTCCATTATATCTCACTTAGACACATTGTCAAGTAGTAAGTGGGGAGTCAAATAAAGTGTTTGCGAAAAAGGCGCAAGAAAAAAAATTATATTTTTAAGCTTTTACAAAGGCCGAGGGTTAGGAAGGTAAGTTCCCCCCTGAAAGCTTTTGTATAAACACAAAAAATATTATTTGTTTGTTTTTTGGATCAAGGAAAAGTTTTACAAATGCCGAGGGTTAGAAAGATAAGTTCCCCGTTGAAAGCATTTGCATAAACGCAAGAAAAATTTAAACACACTTAATTATTGACTTTGTGCCTATTCCGCAAATTCTTTCGCATGTGTGTGAGTAAGGCATTTGCATTTCGCTTTTGGGAAGTATCTAAGGTATGACCCTCGTAATTTATTACTTAAGCATCAAGATTAGTACGATGAATTTTAAAATTCTCAATGTCGAAACTCCTCTTCTCTTACGGATTATGACGTACAGTCTAAAACTTGAGAATGAGTTTGTAGTCTTGACTTATGAACTTGCCCTTAGCAAGCATATGTGATTGACTCGACAAAATTTTTGTGTAAGCGACGCTTTTCTTCATACTATTTGCATAGGAAATTGAGCGATAATTAGAATTTGACGAATGCTAGTCTTGATATCGATTCTATGAATATTTGTTGTCACAATGAAGTGAATGATCCTTAGAGTTTGCGTGAAGTGAATGATTTGCACAACTTTATTATTATGTGGGTTGATAAAGAACTACTTGTTTTGCACACTATATTTGGGTTTTGAACTCTTATGAATGATTGCGAGTAGGATTTGTGAGTATTCTTGTTCTGAAAACTCTCACGAGACTATAAGTCCTCCACTAGGGTAGCCTAGGGGTTTAAAGACTTGATGCATATGCTAAATGCATCCGTGATTCCTACGACAGTGAGTTAGGAGTAGATTAGTTTTCTTTGTTTAGTTACTTTTATGTTATGTTATCTGAGTAGGGGGTTCGATGTGTTTTATGTGAGTAAGATTTGCTACGTGCTTTAATAATATCATATATGATGTAGCATCTTGCTCTCCGCTTGACTTATGCATATACTTGTTCGAGACAAACAAGACTTAAGTGTGGGATGTTTTGATGAACGGACAAATAACCTTATGTTTGTCCCTATTTTCACTTTACTTCTTGTTTGTTCCGTTATTTTATAAAGTCATTTGATGTTTTCTTTGTCCATTTCAGGTTGAAATTGCGTACTACATGATATGAAGTTGTCCGAAGAAGTTTCGGGTGAATTCTAGTCGATCGAGAGCAAAATTAAGCAAAAGGCATATTTGATTCTCCTAGGCTAGTTTGATTCGTCCAGGCTGATTGACCTATTCATCTTCGAAGGGTCGCCGAGAAAGTGATTCTTATCCGATTGAGACGTGCCATATCTTGTTCGAAAGCTAACGAAAAGAGCTACAACTTCATAGTTTACATCAAGACGTAACTCGAAGGTTTAAAGGGTCAAAACAGGCGAGATTCTCTGCAAAGTTGATTTGCCAGGAGGAATTCAGGCTAGGCCGAATCACTTTTGATTCGGTCAATGAATAGTGATTCGCCCAAGAAGAAATTGAATCGCCAAGATTCAGTACAGCACTGACATTATGATTCGGGCGAATCAAAATTATGGGGCTGCACGAATCACTTGATTCGGGGAGAATTCGCCTGTAGATCAATTATGGGCAGATTGACATGTTCATCATTGAAGGCTTTCCGAGAGCGCGATTCTTATTCGTTTGAGGAGTTCCATAGTTTGTTGGAAAGCTAATTCAAAGAGCTACAACTTTGTAGTTTATGTCAAGACGTGATTCCGAAGGTTTGAAGGGTCAAACAAGTTAGTTTCTAACGTTGCAGAAGTGATCCGCCCAAGCAGTGGGCGAATAAAAAGTGATTCGGCCAAGGAGAAGAATTTCATCTCATGTCCCAAGGTTTGACTGAATCAGATAAGAGTTGACCGAACCAGAAAGTGATTCGGCCAAGGAAAAGTGATTCGGCCAGCCCGAAACGGCTCTGAGTGTTTGATTTGGACACTCTATCCGAATCAACTCAACAAGCCTCCCGAATCACAAGTGATCCGGGCATGGCGGGTAAGTATAAATATGTTAAATATGGGAAAAATTAGGGAGAGCCTTGGGATGCCTCCGGCGCCTAGGGTTCCACCTTGTGACAAAACCCTAAATCGAAAACTTGAAGAATTGTCAAAGATTTGGAGAAGACACAAGCAATTGGAGATTCTACATCAACCCTTTACTCATTCCCTACTTCTCTACTACTCTACTTCTTTACTTTCCCTTGTTATACAATTTCATTATGTTTTGTTTCAAACTCACCATGAGTGACACATGAGTGAATAGTTGTTTAGTAGTAGGGATTTTTATGGATTGATCGCGCGTCGTCGTGCGCGTCAAATATAATCCTTCCTCTCCCACTAGTACAGCGGTTAAGTAAGGGTCGATCTCCACAGGGAGCAAGCAGTGAGTCTTAGCCAGTAACCTACACTTAAGAAAACGGGGGTTGCGTGAGTGATTGGGGGTTTTGCGCGATGCGCGAGTAACAGTGAATATCGTAAAGCGGGGAATTGCACTAGACGTGCGCAAGCAGTAGAGATGAAGTACTATCTTTATGAGAAGTATTGGGCAGACAATCCTCTATGAATGCATTCCTTATCATCGACTCTAAGCGTCTATAGTTTGTGCCCTACTTGGGTTAGTGTCCGGTAAAGGCTTCCTAACACACGCGCATGTTCCGTTCAAAGTTCATGTGCTATTAATCCTAGAACTAGACTAAACAGCTGCGAATCCTGTCACAGTAGCAACTGCTTACCCTAACTCGTTACTCCTAGTTGTCACGGTAAGTTTGCGGTTCAAGGCTTCCCCTACGCATGCAACTAGTTTAACAGGTGACAAGCAAGCAACACAAATAGGATTGCGGTTCAAGGCTTCCCCTACTTATGCAACTAACTGTCTCAGTACGCGCAGGATTAATACAAATAAGTAAACTACGCATTAAGCTCAAGTCTCAAAGGTAATACATCATAGATTCATGCCCGACCAACACTAAGTGTTTAGCTAGACATGCTAGTGGTAAACATCATAAAATAGTAAATAACAACTACTGAATCTAAGAAAACGGTAGCAAACAGTGCGTGCAGTGTCTTCTCTCGGCTGGCGCAGTCGGCTGGCGCAAATCCTCTCAACAGGTCTGTGTGTTTTCCAGTTCTGCCGCGCAGTGCCTCCTCTGAGGCCGTGGTGCTGCCTCTCCGTGTTGTTGTGAAACCCTAGACTTTCTTTGTTTAAATAGTGCCCAGGAAGTTCATCTTTTGGCAACTTCCAAATCTGGTCACTGGGACTTTGCGCCTGGCGCACGGCATCGGCTAGCGCATATGGTTAGCGCACCTCTGCTGTTTTTCGCCATTTCTTCTTCTGTTTGCGCCGCTAGCTCCTCAGGCTGATCTTTCACTCCTAGAACGCTGCCTGTTAGCGCGTATCCGACTTAAGGACTCGTTTTGACCTGATATACAAAAACATTGGAAACGAGTAATCTTGCTCATGAAATATTGCAAACAAGCATAGGGTTATGACCTAAATAATGTGTATAACTAGGCTCTATCATGGATCCTTTAGGTTAGATTGGAATGCAAAACATGTTTTTTTTATCTATATGAACGAAGTTTGGTTGAAAATTCTTATGTTTGTTCTTCATGTTAATTCTATGCACACCAAGTGCTTGACGAAACGCATGAATGAGTATAAATTGATAAAACACCTAGGGATGGAATGAGAATTGAACCTAGGTTGTTTAGAAGGTCAAGCATGATTATTTTAGATAGCTTTTGTGCGCGTGAGTGACATTAGCAATCTCTTAGGCTAAGCATAGAGCGGATTTTGAAATTCGCTGCGCCTCTGATAAATAGATTTGTGAACAAGCAGTTGCTACAGCACACTCTTGTTCACCCGGAAACTGTTTCAGCAGAAAAGAACAAGGACAAAGGTTTGTTCACCCAGTTCAGCCAAATTGCCTACGTCTGGGGAGGACTTTTCTCAGTCGTCAATCCACTAATCTCAAGGTTTCCAAGTACACACGGTTACAACCCACGCAACCTATGCTACTCAACCACAACTAGATCCACGTACACAATCAGAACAGGCTCTGACTTGTATCTGCACACCCTCTACTGATATCTATCGAGAATAGCTATTGCCTCCTCGAAACTCAGCCTATTCTAAACAATACTCAGATTCTGCAGGGTTGCTATAGCATCTGCTGTAGCACACAACTGATGCACAAACTGTCCGCGTCGCTCCGAAGCCTTCCAATGAGCCGTTCTAACGATTCCACGAGCGCTGCACATAGTCTAGAATACTCCCCCTCACTCAGTGACCTCCTGTCACTAGCAAGAGCTGGCCTTCGATCGATTGCCCGAGTCCCTCCACTCGACAATCCCTTCGCGGTCTTCCTTGATCCACCAACAAGCATTGCTGCTCTGAATTGGTCTCCCGATCAAGCTGTGATCAGACTTTGCAAGTCCTGATCACCCACTGTCTCAATCACCTCAGTTCTGCTCTCACGCTCTGCTCTTGGTGATGATCGAAGATTCGCCCGCACAGATTCACTCTCTGTTGAACTTCTGCGTAACTCTCGTGTTTTCTCTCTTAGCTTCAATCAACCCTCATTGCTCTGAAGAGTCTCCATTAAGTAGGCGGGCCCACTGCCATCATTATCAGGATTTAGCAATTCCCTTAGCAATAACAATATCTCCTAAATTTTAGGAGATTAGATTTGATTTGAGATTCAAATCTCCCACAATCAAATCTCCTTCTCCAGCTAGGAATCTCCACTGGAATATTCTCTTCAGCAACTTAGAAACTCTCCTGATGCTCTTGGATGGACTGCCACACCTTTTCAAAAACCCAGATTACTGCTGCACGGACAGACGCGACAGCTCTTCTGAACAAGCTCCTGCTAAAGCTTCCTCCTGCTATAGCTGCTCCTTGTTCACTGACCTTGTTCACGAAGGTTGGACTCCTGCTATAGCAGCATCTTGTTCAGCTGCTTGTTCACTTGTGCTGGTTTTGTCAAACACTGCCATACCGCATCATCAGACTTATTAACTATCAATAAATCAAGAGGTTGAGATTAGGAGACTTTTGTTCTACACGATTCAATAGAGCGAGATTTTGAGAATTATGTCACATAGGTGTCATTCCCATTCTAGAGAAGGAGCGAGAGTTGAATTTAGAATGTGTGATACTTTAGCCTAGAATAATCAATCAAATTAACTCATGAATATATTTATGTTTTGCATTGCTAATCGCATGACCTAGAGGTGAAGTAGGGTTCCGACTATGTGTTCTCTATTACTCTCCTTCAATCCAAATTTGAAATTGTCTTTAGTATTCACTAGAGATACCTCATCTAGAGGAAAAACCCCCACTTTTATTTAGAAAACTCGCATTAAGCATTACTAGCTGGCTTTAAACTAATCTAGGCTTTTCTCTTGGGTTCGACTCGAGGTCACTCAGTATTATAAATATTATTTGAACACCGTGATTGGACTAGTATTTTTACTACCAAAATGTCGACAACATTCAATGGAGCGTATTTATACGATCATCGAGTTGTTTATTCCCATTGTTTAATTGCATTTTGTGTGTGAAAGATTACTTCTTGGTAGTGTTTCGCATCGCAGGTGTATCAAGACTTCTTTGGAAGTTTATTGCATATTTGGATGAATATAGACCAAATCTGGGCAAATTGATCTGTTCGTCGTCAAAGGCTTGCCGAGCGCAGGATTCTTATCTGATTGAGCGTGCCATATCTTATTGGAAAGCTAACTCAAGGGGCTACATGTTATTAGTTTACATCAAGACGAAATTTGAAGATTTAAAGTATCAAACGAGTGAGGTTCTAACACTGCAGAAGTGATCCGCCCAAGTAGTGGGCGGATCACATTTGACTCGCTAAAGCCAAAAGTGATCCGTCCAGATCAAAAATGATCCGCTCGGATCAAACGTGATCTGCCCGAATCAGAAGTGATCCGCCCAGCTCCATTGCACAATGAGTATTTGTCTCGCCCAATGGTGCCCGAATCACTTTGGAGCTTGCCCGGATCAATTGTGACTCGCCCAGCTTAGAACACACTTTGATTTGCCCGAATCAATTAGGAGCTTGTCCGGATCAAACTTGACTCGTGCAGCAGGGGAAGAGCATGGAGTAGTAGATTCGTGCAAGCTGCACAAGTCAATTTTCAAAGCTTGCGCGAAGCACTTTTGATTTGTGCAAGGGAAGTCAGCCCAGCCCAGTTTCAAAAAATAAAAAGAAAGAGAAGGGAGAAAGAAATCTTAGAGTTTTTGGGGAGGATTCTTGCAGAGTTTTTTGGCTGGAACAGTGGAGGAGAACGACCTGAATCAAAGGGAGAAATACGAGAGCTTGGAGATACGGAAGCACTGTTCATCACTGGCATTACTGTTTATCGCGCATTGTTCATCGTTTACTATTCATCACATTACTGTTCATCGCCGAAAGTATTGTTCATAGTTTTAGTTTTTTTTTTTAACTCTATTTATTTTCATTATTACTTTAGACGGATTGTAGTAACTAAACCCTAATTCGATTTGGGGATTTGTGTTTCAACGAACGGTTTGAGATACTTATGTTTTCATAATTCAATTAAGTGAATTCCTGTTATTGAGCTTAAGGAAATGCTTGTATGTTTGATTGGAGGAACTTAGCGGTGATCTAGTTAGACTAGTAGAGCATGATATTCGATTCGCCCAACATTAGCGTAAGCCTAGCGGTGGAACTAGTACTGGTAACTAAGATGATAAATATTACATCTATTTCAGAACTTAGCGGTTAACAGTAGATAGAACTTGAAGTCGATATTACCTTAGTAAGATTATTAGACTAAGAACTTTTACTGATTGATTCATGTTTCAATCGATTATTACCAATTGCAATGCATATCCCTAAACTGGTTTTTCTCTGAATTTAATAAAGAACAAACATTTTTCCTGAAAACGCCCTTTTTAGTGTGACAATTAATTAATAGAACTCTAGACTATTTGCTCTCTCGTGGGTTCGACCCTGCTTATCACTAGATAGTAAGTAGATATTATAAATTTAATTTTGACGCACACAACGATGTGCCGTCAAATTTTGGCTCCGTTACCTGGGAGAGCAACGCTCAGTATAAAGTTCTTAGTTTTCTTTTCTTGTTTTTGCTTGTTTTTCGGTATGTCGAATGCAAGAAGCGTCAATAGCGATGGTTGTCAGAGCCAGAACCATGACCAGATCCAGGACGGAGTACCCCCTTAGGTCATACTCCCATTCTATGATGAATCGAAGGCAAATAGCAGCTCGTCAAAAGATGGAGTTCCAGGGAGTACACAATGGTAGAGGTGGAAGAATGGATGAGTATGATGATTATGCCCCACCTCAACCATATGCACGTCAACAACATGGGCAGCCACGACTTCAATTGTTATACAGGCAGCTAGCCCGTCATGAGCCAACGAGGAGGGAGCTTTCAGCCCCTACATTCCAGAATTAGCCATGGTGCATGAAAAATGACCGGGAGGAAGATAATTTTGAGATCAAAACCGTGGTGGTGCACCATCTGCCTAAGTTCGGAGGATTACCGGGAGAGGTCGGAACTCGACACTTACAAGAGTTCACCGAAATCTGCCAAACATTGAGACCATACGCAGCTTCGGTAGACAGGTTCAAATTAAAAGTATTTCCTTTGCCAAGAGTTCACGAGTTTAACTGACCTAGTGAAATCTTGGTTTCTTTCTTTGCCTTCAGGTTGTATAAGAACATGGGATCAAATGCAAATGAAGTTCCTCGACAAATATTACCCTCCTGCGAAAGCGACTCAGGTCAGAAGAGAGTTATCGATGATCAGACAAAAATCGAGTGAGTCGATGTATGACTATATGGAGATGTTCAATTCATTGAACAAAACTGTTGCAATTTGGGTGTTCCGGAAAAGATGTTGTTGGATGGATTGAGACCTCTTGAGAGGATGCTATTGGATGCCGCAGCTTGTGGCACCATGCTCAATTTGACACCCGGTCAAGTACGTGATTTGATCACCGAGACTGCAGAGAGTTTGCGGTTTGAGAGGAAACAAGTCGAAGGGATGATAGAACAAGGAATGTATCTCAACTGGAGATGAATGACAGCCAGCTGGTGAAAGAGATAAAGGAGTTGAAGGAGACAATCAAAAGGATGTTGGTGAGCCAAGCCAGCACAGTGAAAGTTTGTGAGTTTTGTGGCGCTGCGAGCCACAAGACGGATGAGTGCCCCACACTCCACGAAGATGATGTAATGGATGTCAATGCAGTGGGGAACTATCAGAATTTCAACAACAACAATAGGCCGCAGCAGCAGAGGCAGTTTGGACTGGCAGCAAATGGTTTCAGTTGGAGAAATGAGGGAGGATTTCAGCAGCACCAAGGGCAGACCAAGGGCCGCCTCAAAATCAGAATCAAGCACAGCCTTACCGCCCTCCGTTTCAACAGCAAGAGAGGTACAACAATCAGAATAATCAGTACCCGAGGAAGAACTTCAATCAAGCTGCTCCGAGCACTGGTAAGTCATGGGAAGAGTCACTCAAAGACTTGGAGAGTCCCATTCAAAGGAACTAGGCCAAAATTGATGAGCCATAGCTGAGCTTACAAAGCAAAAGTCGTAGCTAGCCTCCACATTTTATGAAATTAAGAGTGAGAAGGGCAAGCTGCCTTGGCAAACTATTCCTAACCCAAAAGGAAATGTGAGTGCATTGACTTAGATAAGTGGCGAGAAGCTAGAAGGAGAGCGGACTAGCAGCAGTCCAGCGGGCACTGTGGAAGCTGAAGATAAGAGAGATAAATCTGAACCTTCCGCGGAATCGTTTGAGAAAATTAGTTCTGACTCTTCACTTTCTTTTCCTATGCAGGTGTCGAGACCTAGGGAGGATCCAACAGCGTCTCAAATTTTATTGGAGCCGTTCAGTAGAGTTGGGATCACAATCCCACTCTTTGACGCAATAAAGTGGATCCCGAAATATGCTAAGGCCCTTGATGAATTGTGCACTAACTGAAGAGGAGAACTGAAACCTGAGCAAGTAAATCAGTGCAAGGTAGCACCAAAATGTGAGGATCCAGGTACATTTACGGTTTCATGTGTCATTGGTAAATTCAAAATTGATAATTGTATGTTGGATTTGGGTGCATCGGCTAAAGTCTTGCCTTACTCTTTATATCAAACATTGCGTAGTGGTCCTCTGAAACCCACTGACTTGATTATTCAACTAGCAGATAAATCATGTAGAGGGTATTGTAGTTGACGGTTAATGCATGTAGGGAAGCTTGTGTTCCTTACAGATTTTTTACGTGATGAAAATGGAGGGTGATGGAACGGTAGACACTTCACCTGTCTTACTTGGGAGACCCTTCATGATGATTGCGAAAATGAAGATTGATACATTCACGGGCAATCTCTCCATGGAGGTAGACGGTGAAGTAATTAAATTTAACTTGTATAAGTCTATGCAACACGCACCTAATATTGAGGATGCGGCCTTAAGTCGGATATACAGCATGAGGAAGGAATCCAACCTCATAAAAGAAAAACTAATTCGATTCATAAATTGCCTTTTTATACTGACTAGCATGGTATCATGTCTTTCTTTGAATATGCTGGATTTTATCGCAAATTTGTTAGATTTATCGCAGGCTTGTTAGAGACTTTTTGCGGGCAGCATTGCCAGTGTCTCGACTGCGGCAAAAAGATGTTCCGTTTGGGTAGGACATCCCACCAAATAAAAAGCTCCACTTGGCTGATCCGGTAAACAATGGATGATGAGAGGTATCGTCGAGCCAACGATGTTAAACAAGTGCGCTCCTCGGGAGGCAGCCCGAGCGTAGTTAGAATTTCTCTTATTTGCTTCTTTTTGTAATTTGTTTCTTTTATTTTAGATCTTGCATGACTATCATTCCCAACGATCTAATTCTACCGTGAGGACACGGTTTGTTTCAAAAATATAAGGTGGGGGAGCTAGTATTATGTGTCAGCACTGAAATTCGCAGTGTCTCGGTTCGACAGATTCGTGAACAAGCAGTTGCTGCAGCACACTCTTGTTCACTCGGAAATTGTCTCAGCAAACAATGAACAAGACAAAGTTTGTTCACCCAGTTCGGCCAACTGCCTACGTCTGGGGAGGACTATTCTCCAGTCCTCAATCCACTCAAACCAAAGTTCTCCAAGTACGCTCGGTTACAACTCACGCAACCTATGCTACTCAACCTTGTGTGGATCACTCGGCACAATCAGAACAAGCTCTGATTTGTGTCTGCACACCCTCTAAAATATGTCAATCTAGAATAGCTACAGTCTTCTCAAAGAACTCAGCCTATTCTAAACTACACCTACTCAGCAGGGTTGCTGTAGCAACTGCTGTAACACACAGCTGAAGCACAAATGTCCGCGTCGCTCCAAGGCCTTCCACCGAGCTGATCGAACGATTCCACGAGCGCTGCACACTCTGGAATACTCCCCCTCACTCAGTGATCACTTGCCACTTGTGAGTACTGCCGCACGACACTTGACCGAGCCAACCATCCGTCAGTTCTTCCGCGGCTGCCCTTGATCAACCAACAAGCACCACTGCTCTGAATTGGCTTCCAGATCAAGCTTGGATCAGACTCTGCAAGTCCTGACCACCCACTGCTTCTATCACCACAACTCTGCGCTCACGCTCTGCTCTCGGGTGATGATCGAAGATTTCGTCCGTCGCACACCAAGAATTACTCTCTCTGAATTCTGTGTATGCACTCGTGTATCCCTCAGCTTCGATCCACCCTTCTGCTCTAAACCCCTTCTGCTTAAATAGCATCACCAGCTTTTAGCAATGTCCAGGTTTAGGCAATGTCCAACAAGAACAATTATCTCCTAAAATCTAGGAGATTAGATTTGATATTTATCTTCAATGCAAATCTCCTTCTCTGACTAGTAAACTCCACTGGAATATACTCCACAGCATATTATAAAAACTTCAGAGGCTCTCCGTAGAGATTCCAGCCCTTCAAGACAAGTCCAGGAAGCTGCTGTTTCTTGGACGGTTGATACAGCCAGTTGAACAAGCTCCTGCTGCAGCATCCCCTGCTGCAGCTGCTGCTAGATCACTTCTGCTGGACTGCTAGTTAACTTGAGCTGTAGCAACTCCTTGTACACTTGAGCTGGTTTTGTCAAACACTACCATACTGACATCATCAAGCACGTTTACCTTTTTTAGCATGCATTAGTAGTAATTAGAGGTAGTAGTTAAAGCACATTTTTTTTAAGAAAAACATTTTTGTGTGTTGCGATGCTGCTGATTTCGTGCGATTATATGTTGCGATGAAGATGCTGATTTTATGGGATGATGTTTGATGCTATGAGGTTTCGATGTGTATGCTTTGTATGATTTCTACAATGTTGTGATGCTGGTGACTTGATGTTATATGTTCCTTTGAGTTGAAATATTACAGGATGTGGAGTTGATAGAAAATGTCCTAGAGGGACTTGACACACATTCAAATGTTCACGGGATTAGTTGCGTAGCGCGTTGAGTATGTGGAGGTTGGCACTACGAGTTATGAGGGGTGAGACTTTAACTCCACCTTTGCAGCGTTTATGCAATGTTGAGACGGGAAAATAAACCGTCCTATCTGTAGTCCTAGTAACCGGGAATGGGTGGGTAACTCCTATCCTGGCTCTCGCTGAAAGAATAATGATGAAAAAGAGCGGGACGCGCTCCATTTATTGTTATTCGAAGGCGATGATTGGAACAGTTCAAAGAGAAAAAAAGAAAAGGACAAGCAGTACACATTGGAGAGAAAAGCTCAAAAAGAAAATCGAGACAAATGTGAAAGAAAAAATTCAGAAAAGTAATCGCTTTGAGTGAAGTCTTCGGGCCAAACAAAACAAGAAGTTTCAAAAGCTGTCCTCCAAAAGAAGAAAAGAAAAAGTTGAGTTCTTCGTAGCTTTGATTTCTCACGTGCCAGAGAAAGCAAACTCAGCGTATGCGCGTGACTATGACCTCGAACTGAAGAATGGAGTTAGGAGTCTAAAGAGGACTATCTCCCAGTCATCCATTAAATCCCATCTCGACCTCTCAGGTAACATGTATCATTATGGTTTCTTGCTGATCTTTATTGAAGAATGAATGTGTGCATATATCTATGAACTAATTATTGACGACATCTCAAGTAAATTCAGTGTTTAGTCGTTGGCATGTTAGAATTGCTTTGAGTGTGCGAGTCTTTTTTTCGTTCTTGTTCGGGACGAACAAGTTTAAGTGTGGGGTGGTTTGATGGGGCGTATTTATACGACTTGCTAAACCGTTTAAACCCAACTATTTTGACATGTTTTTATGTGAACAGTTACTTCTTAGTGTTGTTTGCATTTCAGGTGTTCGGAATACATGAAAAGAGACTTGCCACTCAATATGGTGTCTTTAGGGAGAAAATTGACGTTGAAGGAAATGGGTGCGCATCTCAGTGAGTTCGGCGCCGTAAGACAATGTTAGCATCGCGCATCGGACCTTAATCTCTTCTTCGGGCGCGCAACTTAATGTCTTCATGGGGCGCGATTTGTGTTTGGTGACATCAGCATCGGGCCCGCGCCCCGAAATCAATTTTTAGAGCCTGGTCTTAATTAGGGTTTCGGAGAAGAGAGACGACGGCAGTTTTGACGATAGAGTATGGGAATGGACGAACGAACTGAATTCTGGAGGTTTTGCATGAACAATGTTTTCCGGCGTGAACAGTATTTCCGGCATGAATAGGCATTCCGGGAGTGAACATTGATCTTGAACAGTATTTTTTATGTGTTTCAATTTAATTTGTTTTTCAATCATGACTATGAGTAGCTAAACTTCTATTTCAGCTTAGGGTTTTCAGTTAGTGACATATATGTTTGAGACTTGGATTTAATGCATGTTTCTATTCAATCGTAAGTTCTGGATCTTAATTTGCATGAATTTTATTGCACGGTTAGCGTATACTTTGTCGTGAAACTATCCGCTCATCAATTCTAATTATTAACTCTTGTCGAAGCTTTGTCGTGGAAGCAAGCAGTAGGATCTAGGCTCAGTATCACCTTTGTCGGGATACTCTAGGTTGTTACCTTTGTCGGAATGACCACATGTTTGAATAGAATCACCATCTTTAGAAGTGGATGATAACAGTCACTACTGAATTTCCTGGACTGAATACTTCTCTTAATTGATATATTGGTATTCATACATTTTCACTTTCTTTCTTGCAATCGACTTGCTTAAACCCCCTTTAGTTCAGTATTTATAGAAAATTGCTTCATAGTCAGTTCTCTCGGGTTCGACCCTTGCTTGCCTCTACACTAGCTAGAGCTTGGAATCATAAATACAAATTTGGCGCACACAACAACGCGCGTTAAATTTTCGAGCCGTTGCCGAGGAACTGCTACAGTGAAGAGTTTCTTTTCCTTTTTTTTATATTGAGTTTTCGATTATTCTTTTGTGTTGCGGTAAATTGCTCTTTCTAGCATGTCGCACGCAGGTAGTGTTAATGGTGACGGCCGCCAAAACAACGAACAAAATCAGAATGAACAAATTCCATAATTCTATGAAGAGCCTGAGCGAGTATTTAGAGCACGCCAGAGGGAACTTCGCAAAAGACAATTTATGGCTAGGGATGCAGGGGCATGAGCAGAAGGTTTCAATGAGCCTAACCCACCGCCTCAGCAATATGTGCAACAACAGCCTTACGGGCATCAGCCATACAGGCGTGCCTAATGACCGGAACCAACAATGAGAGAGCTGTCTGCACCAAACTTCAATGAGCAGCCATGGTGCATCAATACTAGCCCAGAAGTGGATGATTTTGAGATAAAGACTGCTGTGGTGCATCACTTGCCCAAATTTGGAGGATTTCTAGGAGAGGTCGCGACGAGGCATTTACAGGAGTTTACTGGAATTTGCCAAACATTGAGACCATACGCAGCTTCGGAGAACAGGTTTAAGCTTCAAATATTTCCTTTGAGTTTAACTGACTTAGCAAAATCGTGGTTTTTGTCTCTTCCTTCAGGTAGTATCTGAACATGGGATCAAATGCAGAGAAAGTTTCTAGACAAATACTACTCGCCAGCAAAGGCAACACAAGTGCGCAGAGAGCTCTCTGCGATCAAACAAGGACCCAGTGAGTCGATGTACGACTACTTGGAGCCCTTTAATTCATTGGAACAGAGTTGCTGCAATCTTGAGGTGCCTAAAGGGATGATAGTGGAGTATTTGCTGGATGGACTCAGACTCTTGGAGAGGATGATGTTGGATGCTGCAGCTGGCAGCACAATTATGAATTTGACTCCAACAGAGGTTCGGGAGCTGATTACAGAAACTGCCGAGAGTGCAAGGTTTAGGGAGGAAACCAGTAAGCGGGAGGATACAAGCAGAACAAGGAATGTATCGTAGGAAGACTCATCCAACAATCAGATGGCTATAGAAATCAAAGAGCTGAAGGACATGATACAGAAGATGATGGTGGGACAAGCTAATGTGGTGAAGCCTTGTGAATTTTGTGGTGCTGTTAGCCATAAGACTGATTCGTGTCCATCCTTGTACCAAGACAATTCAGCAGAGGTGAACGCTTTAGGAGGATATCAGAATTTCAACAACAGACCGCCTCAGAGGAAACAGTGAGTTCGGCGCCGAGTGAGAACATTATTTAGAGGCGTGACGCGGTAATGTTCTCTCTTGGAGCGCAAATAATGTCTGAAGAAGACGCGGTCAACACAAAGACTGCGCCGGAAGCCAGTAATAAATGCGCGCCAGATGAGAACATTAACTCTCGGCAGGCAAATATAAAGTCCACTACTGGCGCGGTACTCTCTGACTTGGATTTTAATTTCGTCGTTCTGACCCACTTCTTCCAGTTCCTATGTAGGTATCAAAACCTAGGGAGGATCCAGCAGTGTATCAAATTTTATTGGAGTTGTTCAGCAGAGTTGGGATCTCAACCACACTCCTTGACGCAATAAAGCGAACCCCGAAATATGCAAAGGCCCTTAAGGAATTGTGTACTGACCGAGGAAGAGAACTGAAACATGAGCAGGTAAATCAGTTCAAGGTAGCACCAAAATGTAAAGATCTAGGTACTTTTGCAATTTCATGCATCATTGGTGAAATTAAAATTGATAATTGTATGTTGGATTTGGGTGCGTCGGTAAATGTGTTACCTTACTCTTTATATCAAACATTGCGTATTGGTCCTCTAAAACCCACTGACTTGATTCTTCAACTAGCGAATAGATCATATAGTAAGCTAGAGGGTATAGTTGTTGACGTATTAGTACACATAGGAAAGCTTGCATTCCTTGCAGATTTTTAAGTCATGAAAATGGAGGGTGATGCAATAGACACTTCACCTGTCTTATTAGGGAGACCCTTCATGGTGACCGCGGAGATGAAGATCGATACATTCACGGGTGATGGAGGTTGACGGGGAAGTAATTCATTTTAACATGTATAAATCTATGCAGCATCCACCTAACTTTGCAGGAATACATGCGTTGGACAATATTGAGGATGGGTGCCTGAGTCGGATATGCAACATGAGGAAGCATCCAACCACATAGAATAAAAACTGATTTAATTCGTGGATTGCCTTGTCCCACTAACCAGCGAGGTATCATGTCTTTCCTTGATTATGCTGGATTTTTTCGCAAATTTGTTAGATTTCCTCGCAGGTTTGTTTAAAACTTTTTGAAGACGGCATTGCCATTTTCTCAATTGATACAAGAAGATGTTCCTTTTGGAGAGGATGTCCTACCAGATAAGGAGCTCGAGTTAGATAAGCCAGTAAACACCTAAGAAGGAGAGGTACCGTCGAGCCAACGACGTTAAACAAGTGCGCTTTGCGGGAGGCAACCCAATTTTTATGCATTTATTTTAATTCTTAGCGTAACTCAGTGGTTACGGCGCCCCAAGGCAACATTACTGCTGCTCCTGGTTTATACATTAGCGCTGCTAATGTATGCTTGGGGCGCGTATCTTAATGTGTGCATGGGGCGCGTAACTTGCTGAGTTAAGCGTCCCAAGGCAGCATTATTGCCTCTCCGGCTTCATACATTAGCGCTGCTAATGTATGCTTGGGGCGCGCAATTTAATGTGTGCGTGCGGCACTTGAATTGCTGAGTTAGGATAGTTTTTTCTTGTGTGTTTCTTATTTTTTTTCGTTTCTTTTGTTTTGAGTCTTGCAAGACTACCCTTCCCGACGATCTTATTGTACCGTGAGGACACGGTTTGTTTCAAAAGTGTGGGGTGGGGGAGTTAGTATGTGGTTAGACACGTTTACTTTTGGTTAGCATGCATTAGTAGTGGTTAGAGCACATTTTTTTTAAATTCTTTTAGGTGTTGCAATGCCGCTGATTTCGTGCGACTTGCTGTGTATGCTGCCAGATTTATGCCGTTTCATGCTATGATGAAGATGCTGACTTTATGAGATGATGTTTGATGCTATGAGGTTTTGATGCGTATGATTTGCATGATTTCTGAAATTTTGTGATGCTAGTTACGTGATGTTATATATTCCTTTGGTTGAGATATTACAGGATGTGAGTTTACAGAAAATGTCCTAGAGGAACTTGACAAACATTCGAAGGTTCAGGGGATTAGTGGCGTAGCGCACTGAGTTTGTGGAGGTTAACCGCTTTAAGTTATGAGGGGTGAGATTTTCACTCCATCATTGCAGCGTTTATGCAATGGTGGGACGGAAAAACAGACCGTTCTATCTCTAGTCCTAGTAACTAGGAAAGGGTGGGTGATCGCGCGTCGTTGTACGCGTCAAATTAATCCTTCCTTCTCCACTTAGTATAGCGGCTAAGTCAGGGTTGATCCCACAAGGAGCAAGCAGACTCGTTCTAGCTAGTAACCTACAACTTACGAAAATTGGGTTGTGAGTGATTGGGTTGCGCAGGTGCACGAATGAACAGTAGTGAACGCAGAATTTGCACTAGACGTGCGCAGGCAGTAGAGATTAAGTACTATGACTATGAAAAGTATCGGTGCAGACAATCCTCTATGAATTAATAGCGCATATCATCTGCTGGTGTTTTTTCTTTTTGTACAGCTTTATCTACAGTTCCTGTGTTCCCAGAACGGTTCCAGTCTCGGCCTCCGGATAGCAGCTATGGAACAACGCTCCGCTCTCCCTCCTTGATCTATTTGCGCAGGTCAGCGCACGCGTTTATACCCGCGCCCGCCTTCCCTCGCTAGACTTCCAGAGGAAAGGTGGTCTGTTTTCCCACCTCGCCATGCTTTGGGTATTTGCCTTCGGCATCTGCGTGGCTGAGCGTGCTCTATTGTTCCGAAGGTCGCGAAGCACCGGCCTCCACTAGCGCTCTCACCCATATACCTTACCTTCGAAGTAAAAACGACTAACCGCCTCTCTAGAGCATTTCTGTCAACTCCACATCCCCTGTATATCCCAGTTAAAAGGAGCAGAAAAATCGAAAAAAATACTAAACAGTTGATAGCAGCGCATGCAAAATGAATAGGGAAATACAAGCCGAAAAGTGTGCGCAACCCGCACACAAGCGCACCACTGCTACTATTCCCTTTGACTAAATTAAGCTATACTACAAAGCTAAAAAAAACGTGAAATGTAAATGTAACGCTCCCCTCCCCCCCACACTTAAACAGAGACGTGTCCTCACGACTCATGCTCAAGCGCAACGGAGAGCGCACACATGCATGCAAGCAAAACAAAGGACATAAGAAAGAAAAACATATAGTCACCGCAGCAAAGACATAGTCAGGAGTTCACGAAATGTTCAGCACAATATAGCAATATAGCAACATCGAGCAATAGTTTTCAAAAGATAAGAAACCACCCGAAAGAAATGAGCGCCCTCCCTGCGGCCCTAGACATCTTCGGAGCTGGACTCAGCCTCCTCATCAATGGAATCTGTCTCATATTTGGAACTGGAAGCTGGCGGCACGACAGAAATTGCGGCGGGCTGAGTCAAGAGATCGTCCTCCGGGATAGGGTCCCATAGTGAATCTGAGCTCGAACCTATGATGGGAGTACCTTCAGAGGACCTCTGTACAAAAGGCTGCATAGGGGGTGCTGCTGGTGCTGGTACCGGGTCAACTGTTGGGGTGGGTACTGCTGAATGGACCGGGGATTGGGCAGGAGGGCTGGCTGGCTTGCGCTGCTCGCTGGGGGACCCTGGAGGCGGCCTACGCAGACTGAGGAGGGGGGGGATAGAATCTCCAAATTTCTACCCTGATGGTGGACTCACGCTCAGGTCTGCCCCCTCTGGCGCTAAATACTCGAGCACGCGCATGACGTTGAACATCATGCGCTGCTCCTCTGATACCTCCTCAGGCGCCTCCTCTGCCTCTGTTCTGGGGCGCTTTCCCGGTGCACGCGGGGGAGAATCATCAATGGCTATGGTTACTGGCTCCCCCTACTGCACACTCGCCCTCCGGCGCGCTCCAGTCTGCGCACGAGTCCTCATGCGCCTGACTGGAGGCGCAACTGGCTCTGGGGCCTCTTCCATCTCCCTTTCCTCAGCGGCCTCCTCTGGCTGCGCGTTGCTCTCTGCTCTTTGCCTCGGTGCTCTGGCCGGCTGCAGCTGGTAGCACCATTCCAAGGACCCGTCCTCTCTCGCGGCCACCGCTCTGAGCTGCAGCATATGGGCACGGTCCAGGGGAACGGATGGCACTACCGTGTGCTCGGGCACTTCCGGCTCTCCATGCAGCGCACGTAGCAGGTGCGTGATCATTCCTCCACAAGTTAGCGGCCCCTTCGTACTGACCCGACTCCAATGCACCACCATGTTTGAGACAAACAACACCTTCTTCCCATAGTAGAATCCCTTCAATATATCCATGTCCAGCAGGCTGATCTTGGGCGCACCATTAAAGCGCCCGATGATTGCATAGGCGACCATGCGCCAGAGGTAGAACATCCACGGGTCGCGCAGCTCGCGTCCTCGGCTGCGCCCCGCGGCAAAAACTTGGCCGGTCGCCATCGCACGCCATGCCTCCTGATTTGTGTGCGTGTCTATATCCTCCTCACGCACCTTGGCGCACCTCAGCGTGCGCTTCAGCCTCTTGGCCGAGGCTATGTACCAGACCCCTCTGTGCCGGTATCTGATCTCCAAGTCGGCAGTCTCCAGCGACGCCAAGAACTCACACGTATCCTCCTTATCAGCGGCTCTGTTGATCTCCAACAGCGCCTCCCAGCCCGCCAGCACGAGCTTCTCCACAATGAGTTCCTCCAACCTGACTTTGCGCAGGAAGTCCCTGCTGATGTACGGGGTCCCGTACATCTCCAGCCTCATGAAGGCGTCATATTTGCTGGCGAATGACGCTGGGGTCTCTTGCTACACTAGCTAGAGCTTGGAATTATAAATGCAAATTTGGCGCATACAACAACGCGCGTCAACTATCTCCCAGTCATCCATTGAATCCATCTCGACATCTCAGGTAACATGTATCATTACGGTTTCTTGCTCATCATTATTGAAGAATGAATGTGAGTATATATTGATGAACTGATTAGTGAGGACATCTTGAGTAAATTCAGTGTTTAGTCATTGCATGATAGAAGTGATCTGAGTTTGCGAGTCTTGATTTCATTCTTGTTCGGGGACGAACAAAGATAAGTGTGGGGTAGTTTGATGGAGCGTATTTATATGATCCATCGAGTTGTTTATTCCCATTGTTTAATTGCATTTTGTGTGTGAAAGAATACTTCTTGATAGTGTTTTCGCATCACAGGTGTATCAAGACTGCTTTAGAACTTTATTACGCATTTGGATGAATATAGACCAAATCTGGGAAGATTGACCTATTCATATTCAAAGGCTTGCCGAGCACAGGATTCTTATCCGATTGAGGCGTGTTATATCTTGTTGGAAAGCTAACTCAAGAGGCTACACGTTCTTAGTTTATGTTAAGACTAAATTCAAAGGTTTAAAGGATCAACGAGCAAAATTCTAACACTGCAGAAGTGATCCGCCCGGCTCAAAAGTGATCCGCCGAGCTCCATTGCACACTGAGTATTTTACCGGATAAGTGTATGCCTCCATTACATTTGGATCAGCTGCTGAACTTGCCACTTCATTACATTGTAACTGATTATGAACTGTGCAAACATCAGATTCAAAATACAAAGAACAAAAGTTCACAAGCTCCTCCTCAGTGTATTGTTCAGCAATTGAACCTTCCACATGAGCTTTATTTTTAACCTTCATTTTCATCTTACGCATCATCCGTTCGAACGGATACCTCCAGCGAAAATGAACCGGTCCACCAAGTTTGCATTTTGTAGCCAAGTGCAGGCACAAATGCTCCATTTAATCAAAGAAACTCGGCGGGAAAATGGTTTCAAGCTTACACTTAATTTTTATTATATCCTTGTCTAATGCATCCAAGTCTTCTACTTTTAGTACTATTGCTGATATATTACGGAAAAAGTTAGATATCCCCGTAAGATTATCTAATCATCTCGCGGTAGTAGCTCGCGAAATGCAATAGGCAGCAACTTTTGTAAAAAAAAAACATGACAATCGTGAGATTTCATGCCTTGAAATTTACATTTATCCACCCTGGTGCATCGCGCTATATTCAAAAAATATTCATCTAGAAATTCTAACTTGCTTACCCATTGACAAAGTTTCAAAACTTTGTCCTTTTTGATAGTACATTTTGCTGTGAGTTTAGTTCTATCAGGCTTTAACCATAACTCATTTCGTATATTCATGTACTATAAATCCAACCTTGCTTTTCGACCATCCTTTGTCTAGTGCCATCATCTAACATAGTGTAGAAGATATTATCAAAAATACATTTTTTTCGGTGTGCATGACATCAATACAATGACGCAAACTAAGGGTTTTCCAATACGACAGCTCAAAAAATATAGAAAAGTGAGTCCAATTATGCTCTTTTCCATAACTAGCTGCTTTTTCTTTATTGTGTACTTTCCCTGGCGGTGGAAATCGAAGTTGTAAAAGTTTACTCATCAAATCTTTGGCCGAATGACGAACTTTAACCAATCTTTTTTCAGCACGACCAAATTTAGAGCTTCTTCGTAGAGGATCATTTTCATCTAAAAATAGGGGAGATGTCCCAAAGAAACTACACTTGCCACCATGTTTTAACTGAAAGCCAGGGGCACCTCCGACACAAACTGGGCATGCTAATCTACCATGAGTTGACCATCCGCTAATCATGCCGTATGCAGGAAAGTCGTTGATCGTCCAAAGCAATGCTGCTCTCAAAGTGAAATTCTCTTTAGAAGATTTATCGAAAGCTTGCACACATGTATCCCATAATATCTTTAATTCATCGATTAAGGGTCTTAGATAAACATTGATGTCTTTTGTTGGACTTTTTTGTCCAAGAATGAGTAATGTCATGAACATATAAGGATCCTTCATACACATTGAAGGAGGCAAATTGTATACTACAATTATAACCGGCCACATAGAATATTGTTTTGAATATCCATTATTGAATGGACAAAATCCATCTGTAGCGAGACCAAGTCTGATATTTCAAATTTCCTTTGCAAATGAAGGATGCACTAAATCAAGATTTCCCCATTCCTCTCCGTCAGAAGGATTAGTCAACTCCCCTTGCTGCTTATTTCGTACTTTATACTACTTCATATGCTCCTCTGTATGAGATGACATCATTAACCTTTGCAGTCTAGGAATTAGAGGAAAGTAAAGAAGAATCTTTCGGGGAATGTTTTTCATGTTTTTTTTGGTTTTATCTTTGTAGCGATTTGCTCCACAAATATCACGCTGCAGCTTATCATTACATGCTCCATAAAATAACATACAATCATTTTCACAAGCATCTATCTTTTGATATCCTAAATTTAAGTCTTTCACCATTTTTCTAACCTCATAATAACTTTTCGGTAGCGTATGACCATCTAGCTGAATATTTCCTATTAGCTCAAGCAGCTCATCAAACCCTTTCTCGGAACATCCGTACTTATTCTTGAAATGGAGAAGCTTTGTTACAAAGCTGAGAGTTGTAAATTTCGTATTTGTCGGATGAAGCGGTTTTGTGGCATCTTCAAGTAACTTATAAAATCGAGCAACGCTCCCATGTGGTTGATCATCTTCTCCATTCGCTTGAGATCCTTCAGAACTACACATGTTAGGCATACCCATAGCATCCATCAACATTTCCATTGAATCATAAATATTCTCTCCATCAGGTACTCATTCTTGACCCTTCTTGTTGTATGTTTTCTATCTCTTCATACTCTTCACCATGAAGATTCCATACACGATACCCCTCTAAAAATCCATGTCGATATAGATCATATTTGACTTCATCAAGAATTTTTCAAACTAGGTTCTTACACTTCCAACAAGGGCATCTAATCAAGTTACTTGAATCCATTGATCTTTCATTTGATGCAAATTTTAAAAATTCAACAACCCCCAATCTGAATTCTTACGTCAGACCCGCACCATTAACAATGAGTCTTCTATACATCCACTTGTGATCCAAGAACATCTATAAATCATAAAAGAAGTAAAGCGATTAGTTACAATTAAAAACTTCCCTAAATGGCATAGAACCATTATTCTACAAATTAATCTATTAACATTTACTTGACTGAGCCTTGAGTCCTCTTTCCTCTCTTCTAGAATTAGGTCTAATCTTACCCAAGCTCAGAATTTTTTTTCCTGGGGTTTAGGTTCTTATTTATACTAGAATCAATTGGGCCGATTTTAGAAATCAATTTCGGACCGATTTAGTGTCAAACTGCCGGTTTGACCGAACTGCCGGTTTGCTTGATGAATCGCTGGTTCGGTCACTAACCGAGCTGGCTCAATAAGTCCGGTTATTTGTATTTTGGGCCTGTTCCAAACCGAACCGGGCTACTGTTCACTCAGCACGGTGGTTCTGAATTTGTTCACATTTTTGACCCTTTAAACCTTCGAATCACGTCTTGGTGTAAACTAAAAAGTTGTACCCCTTCGAGTTAGATTTCCAAAAAAATATGGCACACCTCAATCGGATAAGAACCATGTGCCGAGGAGCAGGTCGCGGGTGGCGATGCATGCTCGGAGAACCGGGAACCATGGCGAGGAGGAGGCAGAGGACTTGGTGGTTGGTGAGTCGGGAGTGAGCGAGTGATTGCTGTGGTCCGAGTTGAGGCGCGTAGGTAACGAGGAATTGCATGTTTTGATTCTGAGGAGTCGCATGGTCTGTCTGGCAACATTGGAAATAAGATGTTATTTAGGAGAGCCAAAAAAGAACAAACATGTCTCTTAACATGTATTAATCATCAAAATCAATAACTTTGCTTAGTGGTTGACAAATATACATATGGACAAGTAAAAGAACATCAAGATGTCTTTTAGACATTTTATCAAACAGGTCATGTGCGAACACAAACTATGCAACAGTACAAAAAATCAGTATTAACTGTAACCTAAGAAGCCGCCGGAAACTCTGGATTGTAAAATTATTGACTGCCGGAAGCACGGAAATTGGGACAAGTAAAATAACATGTATTATAGAAACGCCGGAAACCCGGCAGCAGCAAGCCATCAATCACCAGCCACATCAATCGATTCTCCTCGGCAGCAGCAAGCCAGCAACTCCCAGCACCCAGCCACCCTCCTCTCTTACAATCGGATGCCATAGACTACAGGCCACAGCTGCGACACTGCCAGCAGCCACCCAGCCACATGCAGCCATATTGCCAAAAGATGAAAGGGGGGAAGTGAGAAAGAAAGGGGATATGGAGACTGTACTTGGTAGGATGGGGGAAGGGAGATGGAGATTGTACCTGGAGCTGGAGAGAACAATAAACTAACAAAATAATTGCTTTTTGTTTTTTTGAATGTTAAGAACATTTCATTCATTTATTTTAATTAAATATTATATATATATATATAAATTATATAAAAATTTAATTTAAATCGGCTTTTCTGATTGATAAGCACAAACCACAGTAGCGAATTAAACAAGGTGCATTGTAAATTAATACTCTAATATGTACTTGATTTTTGAGGTTTGGTTTCCATAAATAAATAAGTAATGTGCTAAAAATAAAATATCAAAGTATAAAGATTGCTATAAATACGAATATAATGTTTGTACAAAAAAGATTCTTTATTATTGTTTCCATAAAATATGCCAGCTTAACAACATCACACAAATATTTGTGACGATGTATTTTAAACCCTTTTGTAATACTCAAATATATAGAAACGTGTTGTTAACTAAATGATAGTTAAAAAATGTGAATTTTAATAGGACAAATATTTGTTGAACAAAAAAATTACCCTTACACAAATTTATTTGCTACCGTTTTCGTTGATACTTAAAACTTAATAATTATGTGGTATTTTGGTTTCTCACAGAAATTCTCCATCGAAACTATGTTGAAATTAAAGGTAATATTAGTGACAGAAATAGTTCCCACAATATTTGTTGATACTTAAAATATTAAAATTACATGGAATTAAGTTTGAAAACTTTATATTAATTTTCATTACTTACGTAAATTCTGTCGAAAATATGCTTCCTACAATCAACGACTTTTATTACGACAGATATTTGTTGCAAATAAAATCATATTGTCAACGGATTTAGTTCCAACCTATTTTCGTTGACATTATACATAAAAACAACAACATAAAATCTGTTGCTTTTATATCGTAGATTTTAGTACATTTTCTTGTAGTGTCCTTCCATTCCACAGTGCCACCATACTCGATGGCATTTCAGACCCACATATTTGCTTCTTCCAGCGGGAACAAACTTATTGTTTTTACGGGCCAAGAGATCTATCTTGGGAGAGTGTTGGTTCATGCTTTGTCTCCTCCAGATTTGATATGCTTTCTTTGCATCAGAAGGAACAGATGGCTCAGTAGAATAGTCCAATCTCTAAGCCTTCACCTTTCCATGAAATTTTTGACCAGCATCAGTACAGGCTTCCTTTCCAGGTTTGGTTCTTGCTGACTTAGTTGAAGAGCCTAGTGCGTCTCTTTCATCATTGTATCCTACTCGAGATCTGATAAACTTTTTTGCAAAGTTCTTGCTTTCCTCCTCCAGCTTAAGAGTAGCTTGCTCTTTGATCACCCTTTCCCTTATCTCTTCCTCACTAGCTCTAGCATTTTGCAAAGAGTGAAGTAACTCCGCGTTGTCAGATTATAGTTGAGTTCACTTTATCACAAATAGTTATTGCTTCGCTAATGCTTTCCTCACCGGTGACGCACTGGTGCTTGTGTGGAGTCCTTTCTTCTTCCAGTTCCATAACCTTTTCAACCCATTCTTGAATTTTCTAATCCTCCTCGGCTACTTTCTCTTCTTTCTTTGAAATGGTCTTTTTAGCTTGCCATTCTTCATTAACAGTCTTCTTATGACTTCAATATAGTCAGAGTAATCTAAATCATCAGATTGGTCACAATGATTTACCTCGAAGGTGCCTGACCCAGCCATTAAGCAGCCTTCCCTCGCAAGTGTTTCTTCGTCGCTGTCTGGATCCGACCTTCCCATGAGGTAAGCGTTGCTTGTCTGGTTTTCTTTGCTGGAGGTTCTCCTTTCTTCCCATGAGGTAAGGAGCGATGTCTTTTCTTCTGGCAGTGATAGCATACCAAGTCCTTATCTTCCAGTCTTCCACGATTCTGATCGGGTTTAACCTTGGGAGGACCTCTGTTTCCTCTGAGAGTAGCCTTTCTGAAAGCTCTGGTCATGATAGCAGTGTCTTCATCCTCATCTGGTTGGTCATTTTGAGCGTTGTCAAATGCCCTCTCTATCTTGAGCGCAATGGAAGTGGAGCGGTAAGGTTCACGCCTAGCAATCTTCCTTTGAATGATTCCAGCGTGGCTCTGTAGTTTAGCCATCAGTTCCTTAAGGGTAATCCTATTTATGTTGCTTTGCGCCTATAGGGATAGGGTAACGTCATCCCACTTAGAGTTTAGTGCATGGAGGAAGTGGTTTGTCACTTTCCACTCAGGTATGGAAGTTTGGAAGCGGTGCGGAAGTCTTCCAGAGATTATGACCTCCCTTGCAGGGCATTCTTATAGTCCTTGGATGCAGCCAATATTCTGTTTCTCTTGATATCCTCATTTCCTCCATACAATCTGCACAATCCATCCCAGATCTCCTTGGCTGTCTTATATATCATGATCTTCTTGAGATCTCCGGGAGAGAGAGTAGCATAAAGCACTTTCTTAGCACAATTGTTTGTCTCCAAAGCCTTGTAGTCCTCATCTTTGTAGTATTCTTTTATTTTATCCTTAGTTGGATTTGTAGCATCCTTGATGGGTGTTTGTCCTACTCAATTACCCTCTATAACTGTCCATCCAGTGAGCAAATATGTGCTTCGATCTGTTGACTCCACCAATCATATTCTCCAGGATTCAGCATAGGAGGTTTCCAGAAGGAATCACTAATTGAATTGCTCAGGACATTTTTCTGCAATGCTAACTTCAAAATCCAGAGCGCCGGCTCTGATACCAATTATTGGATGGTTAGTTAGCGTTCCCTCTTGTGTAACTCAGTTTTTGTTTACCCGAGAGGTATTACAGCAGGTAACACAGTAATAGCAGCGGAATTAAAATAAAGTAAAATACTGTAAATTAAGAACTCTTACTATTTAGAGTGGAAACGTCAATGCTAATCAAACACTGAGTAAAACCACTACCTTCCAGTATCCGCTGGAAGGATTTGTGAAAGACGGATCATCGCTTTATTTAGATATCTCATCAAATATAAAACGAACAACTTATCGCCTCCATCGCCTAAGCTATTCTTTTGTAACTCTTGACTCAATCCAACTCTCGTAAAATTTTTATTTCACTCTTGAACTGGACCGTCCAAGAACACAAATCTCATGTCTTGCTCGCCTTGTGCACGCGCCATTCTTGTTCACCCAAAAACCCGCATTATCGTAACTTCTAGCTCGGTCACCTAAATAGCAGTGCGTGATCTCTTGGATACATTGATTGATACGCTTGATTTGTACGCCAGCAGTCAGGTTTCCAAATCTGCATCAAATAAAATCTCAACCGAATATCCTTTATATAAAATAAGGAAGCAAATCAAGCTTGTTTCTTTATTTAAACGAAAATATAATCTTTGAGATCTAATACATATCACATAATATATATTAGATGCATTCAAATATCCCTTAGAGATATTCGAATATTTGCTAGATTCTGTCTTTATTGATCTTGGTTTCGTGTTCTAAGATTTTGCTTCTTTTCTGGGCTGCTTGCCCAGTTCGACCCACTCTGTCTTCACCACACCCTGTATTTTCCTGCACACTCATTATCCTTTATTAGTTGAGTGTTTATTATCATCAAAATACAAGGGTTCAACATATTTAATTATGAGTGTGCAATAAAGCGTGTAAATGCTGGCAAACATTACTTAATATAGAACAAATTAAACGAAATAACATTACCATCTATTTTTTACTATAATCAAACTCAAATAAAGCCGTGCTTCTTTCCATCACAAGATACCTAGCACAATATAAATTGACGTCCTTAGATTAAAATATCAACTTGTAAGTGGTACACGTATGAAGGTAATCAAATATTGATAATAGATACTATTGTAAAATTTCAAGCATACTATAGCTGAATAAATATTCACATAAAAAAATCAAGTAATTCTCATATGTCATCACAACTTACATGCTTGATACTCTAACAAGTAATAATCTTTCTATGAACCGACTATTATATGCATGATCCTCAAACACAAAAACATGTAAATATTTGAAATAGTTAATCTACACAATATAGGTTTGTACCATACATTAACTAACTAAAATTATTACAACAATTAAGTAATCTGAGCCAAAGTTAATTAGACCAAACCAAGTCCGGACCTAACCGATCTGCACCGGTTCAGACCTACTGAATCCACTGATCCCGTTTTGCATTCAGTATAAACGCAATTCAAAATTAGTTTTGCTCAATTTGATTAAAAAACTAACGATATTAGCTCTTAATAACTCAAATTAGATTATTAAGAATACGTACGTAATTCTGAAAGTCACCGCTGTATTCAAAATAATCAAAGTTCAAAATCAATACCTTTCGAAGGGTTGAATCAGGTGAAAGCTAAATCGTGTGCTAATAGCTGCTTTGTAAGCAATAGGTTTTACATATTTTTTGTAAAAGATATTCGTCATTATCCATAAGTATTTATGCAATGTTCGTTATCATAATTTTATTCTTCTGATAAGATGTGAAATGTTATAATGATTCACATACCGAGGAATAGGAAACTCGCTCCTCATTTACAGAACTGCACTTGCCTTTCTCTCAGTCAGATGTACAGGCCTGTAAAGCATGTACATATACATACACACAGGGTAAGGGTAAGATGTTTATCTATGATTAACCAAAAACATGAAAGCTAGGTTTATTCTTCTTCTTCTTCTATACTGCCTTTATTCCATTAACAAGCAGCTTTCATAAACATATTGCCTCATCCAATGTTGATTTTCACCTTTAACCACCTCCTCTTTTTTGGTCGGTCCCCATCAAAAGTTATATGTCATGCACGTTGCCTTTACATGATCTCTTCCCTCCCCTACATACTCTCTCATTTAAACAAACATTATCATTCCATGCCACTTTACTTAACTTTATTTTCTTCAGTATTTTATTTATTTTACTTTACTTTAACTATTTTATCCAATATTTTCTTCTTCAATCGTAGTACTACTCACTCCTTTCAAGTACTTAACTTTTTAACTAAAGTATTTTACTTAAGTACTTAATTCGACATTTTCTACTTCAATTTGGGTACTATCCCACTCCTTAAGTATTATGCGTATAAAATAATTAACTTAAATTTACTTCAATTAATATAACTTACTTTACTTTCTTATCTTAATTTATTTACTGAAATTTTAGGTGATAAAGAGCAGAGCTTAACATACAAAACCAATGTGTTTTGGATCTTTTAATTACATATTTGGACATAGCCATTTAAAGTATATTTCGGGCCCCGGACAACCACCATTTTTAGACTTGTTTTACAAACTATAAAAGTATCCATTTAGGATGCAATTAAAAAAGCATAAAGAAGTTTTAGATATCGCCAGAAAGAGCTGATGCAGGGCTAACTTCAGCATATACTCAGTTAAGATTCGATTAAACGAGATTAGATATCGACAAAACGATCTCGTTGTAACCTTTTAATCTCTGTATCTCCCACTTCATCACTTATATTTGATCGCAACTTAGGTCCTATTCTTTATCACATAAAGTTTGCAATAAATAAGTTAATTTAATTTCACTAAACCCTAAATGTATAATTATTAATATTATTTCATGATAGTTGGTGAATAATAAACGAGTGTATATATGTTGGTGAATGGGATGGTGGTTGTGGGTGGTAAAGGGTAATGGTATTTAGTGGGTGATGATGTTGAAGGATGGAAAGTGATGAGGTAGAGAAAGAAGGTGAATTGATGTTGGTTCGATGAGGAGTGGGTGGACGGTGATGGGGGTAGAGAGTGGTGGTGAGTGGATAACGGTGGTGGTTGCTATGACTGGTGGGGAGTGAGTGATTGAGTAACTAGTGGGGTGAATTGATGTTGGTGGGTGGTGATCAGGTGGAGGGCGATGAGGGTCGAGAGTGGTTGTGAATTGGTGATGGTGGTGGTGAATTTGTAATTGTGGTGGTAGAGGTGGTGGGAAGAGGTGGAAAGTGGGTGATGGGGGTGTGTAGGTGGTGGTGAATTTGTTCAGAACTAGATACTTGATGAAATTATCTCACATCTGTTGATGAAGAGAAGAATTTACAATACAAAGATAGGGCACTAATTTAAAGAATAGGAGAATCATATAGTGAATCTTCATAAGGGGATTATATTTGTCAAGGTAGAGACTGTTGAGTATGGCTCATAAGTGCAAGTGGAGTGAGGATTTATCACATGTACAGTAATGTTGTACGGATAGGAGTACGTTTTGAGATACAAGAGGCCGTATGGATGGCATGTACTGGCAGTATATGTAGGTCGTATAAAGACAACATACGACAGGTTTATAAATTTTTATACTAGGTATAAATCTTAGTCAGTGTAGGAATATTGATAAATTTAAGATTTTGTTGAGTATCTATAATTAGAAGGTTTGTACTCTCTAAATCCTAACTAAGAAAAAAGAAGAGATGTAATATTAGGGAGGCATATAACGGACACTGCCATGAGTGTACATATAGAGCAACTATACTACTTTTGTAGTACGATTCCTCTAGTAATATTTCTTTGGTTTTAATATTGTCTGAAGTTCCGTGGAGGTAGGCACATTGTTGAATTATGTATATCATGTATGTTGTCTTGCTATCTCTTCTCTTTCTGATTATGCTTTGGTGGGGTGTTCGTTGTTCGTTGTGGAGAGTGTGTGATGGGAAAGAGAGTGTTGGTGAATATATATTGGTGTTGGTGGTGGTGAGTAGGTGAAGGGTGATGGTGATAGAAAGTGATGGGGAATTGATGATGATAGTGGTGAGTGGTGGTAGGGTAAGTGATGGTAAATGGATGAATGTGAAAATGAATAGTACAATTTTGATAAAATAATCCTTTAGTGGTTTAAAAAATCATTAGCTTTTTTATGAACGTATACTCAAGATGTTGGAAGTTTTGAAAGTTTGGACTACTTGCAAAAGGTGATTGTCCTTTTCCTTGAATTAATTAGTAAAAATGAAAGGTATTGCCAACATTATTACCGAAAAGACATTAGACGATGTTTAAAAATAAGCATTGTCTAAAAACAGGGAAATATTATGCAGCACTTTTCAAGACTATCGTCGTGTACAACACAAAAAGGTCAAAGAAAGCATCAACATATGTACAAGATATACACAATGAATCTAGATAAAATGTTGTGTTTTCTTACTTTAGACGAAGCCTAAAACAATTTGTGTGTTAGAGAGGCTTTATATTGTGTTTATTATAAAGCGTTATTTTAATGTAAAGGCATCGCCTCAACTTTCATTTCTACACCACAAAATTAGGGGTTCTAATTCTTTATCAAACAATGATGATGTAGTACAACAGTGTTTGCCAAAACCAGCACAAGTGAACAAGGAGCAGCTACAGCACAAGTGAACAAGGAGCAGCTACAGCAAGGGATGCTATAGCAGGAGCTTGTTCAAGTGGCTGCAACATCTGTCCGAGAAGCAGCAGCGACTTGGGCTTGGCTAGAAGGCCTGTCAGCTCTACGGAGAACACCAGAAGAATATTTTAAAGTGCTGTGGAGAATATTCCAGTGGGGTTTCCTAGCTAGAGAAGGAGATTTGTGTTGGAGATCAAAAACAAATCTAATCTCCTAAATTTTAGGAGATAATTGTTCTTTTTGGGACATTGCTAAATTCAGGTCTTGCTTAAAGCTGGTGCTGCTATTTAAGAGAAAGGAGTTCAGAGCAGATAGGGGATCGAAGCTGAGGGATACACGAGTGCATACACAGAATTAAGAGAGAGCAATTTTGATGTGCGACGGACGAGTTCTTCGATCATCAGCCGAGAGCAGAGCGTGAGCGCAGAGCTATGGTGACAGAAGGAGAAGGAGATCAGGACTTGCGTAGTCTGATCTGAGCTTGATCTGGAAGCCAATTCAGAGCAGTGGTGCTTGTTGGTTGATCAAGGGCAGCCGCGGAAGAACTGACGGGTGTGTGGCTCGGTCGAGTGTCTAAGCGGCAGTTCTCGTCAGTGGCAGGAGGTCACTGAGTGAGGGGGAGTATTCCAGAGTGTGCAGCGCTCGTGGAATCGTTCGATCGGCTCGGCAGAAGGCTTTGGAGCGACGCGGACAATTGTGCATCAGCTGTGTGCTAAAGCAGTTGCTACAGCAGCCCTGCAGAGTTGAGTGTAGTTTAGAATAGGCTGAGTTTCAGGGAGAGACTAGCTATTCTAGATTGACATTTGTAGAGGGTGTGCAGACACAAGTCAGAGCTTGTTCTGATTGTGTTGAGTGATCCACACAAGGTTGAGTAGCATAGGTTGCGTGGATTTGTAACCGAGTGTACTTGGAGACCTTTGTGTTTAGTGGATTGAGGACTGGAGAATAGTCCTCCCCAGACGTAGGCAGTTGGCCGAACTGGGTGAACAAACTTCTGTCTTGTTCATTGTTTGCTGAGACAATTTCCGAGTGAACAAGAGAGTGCTGCAGCAACTGCTTGTTCACAAATCTGTCTGACTGAGACGCTGCGAATTATAATTTGTATCAGAGCGGGAGCTCAACACACAGAGTAAAAGATCCTACCGTGTATCTGAAGAAGCCAAGACAATGAAGGAAGGACAGAGCACAAGCAGACCTCCGTTGTTGGAAGAAAGCAACTATGGTTATTGGAAGGCTAGGATGGAAGCTTTTCTCAAGGCCATCGATGAGAAGACCTGGAGAGCTATCGTGGTCCAGTGGTCTCCCCCAATCACCATGGATGAACAGGGAGTCACAAGGATAAAGCCTGAAGAACAATGGACTGCTGAAGAGGGAGCTGCAGCAACTGGTAATTCAAAGGCTCTGAATGCGATTTTTGCTGCAGTTGATGCTAACAATTTCAGGTTGATATCAAATTGTGACATGGCCAAACAAGCTTGGGAAATTCTGCAAACTGCACATAAAGGAACTGATAGAGTAAAGCTGTCAAGACTCCAGATCATTGCAACACAGTTTGAGAATCTGAGAATGCTGGAAGAGGAGACTGTCACTGAGTTTAATGCTAAACTTTGTGATCTGGCAAATGAAGCCCATGCTCTCTGTGAACCTATCCCTGAAGAGAAGCTGATTAGGAAGGTCCTCAGATCGTTGCCCACAAGATTTGACATGAAAGTGACGGCCATTGAAGAGGCTCAAAATGTCAGATTCATGAGGCTGGAAGAGTTGATGGGATCCCTCAAACAATTTGAGATGAAACTGGTTAAAGAAGATCTCACTCCTAAGGACAAGAATGTTGGACTAAAGGCTGAAACAGAAGCCAAGAAGCCAGTTTCAGATGATCAGCTGAGTATGCTAGTCAAGAACCTTGGAAAGCTCCTGAAGAACATGGACTCAAGAACTGGGCAAAGCTAATCCTCACGAAAACAGTTCAGAAGAGGTGGAGAAAATAAAAGGAAAGGGAAGGAACCGGCTCAGAATGAAGATGAGAAGAAAGAAATGAAAAAGGGAGTCCAATGCTGGAACTGTGAAGGGTATGGACATATTGAGGCTGACTGTCCGAGCAAACCCCTCAAAAACTCAGAGAAAAAGAACAACAAGTCCATGACTGCAAAATGGAGTGACTCTGAGGAAAGTGAAGAAAACTGTGTTGTGCTAACCAGTGTGTCAGATTTCAACCTCAAAGAGCTAATGAAGGATGAATTTCACTATGGGATTGAAGTATCCGAAAGTGAAGATGAAGAGGACTCATCTGGCAGCCTTATTGACTATCTGGGGAAGATACTCAATCAGTGTGAGGCAGCCCTTCAGACGAATCAAGCATTGACTGACAGAGTCAAGCTTCTGGAAGAAGAACGAAGGAAATTTCTCTCCTCATCCAACAATCAAGTTACCATTCTGAAAAGGGAAGACACAGAAAGCCAAGTCACTGACATTGGTTTCTCACTAGCAACAGCCAAGGCAGCTGATTCTCAGAAAAATATCTTGGATGAAATTTTGTCTTATCAAAGACTTGGAAAAGGGAGAACGGGGCTTGGATATACTGGTGAAGAAAGCTCTAGAGGAACAGTTTTTGTTAAAGCCTCGGATGCTATGATATATGAAAAGAATAATACAGATGATTTTTCCAAAACCTGCAAGGAAAGATGGAACTAGACATGTGAACAAGAGGATGCTGCAGCACATGGCGCATCATCCTTCTAAAACAAAGCCAAAGCCTCAGAATAAAAGGAGTTCTTGCACAAGTATTGGGAATCAGAAGATATCTTCCAACCTGAAGCGGCAGCAGAGAACCTTCTCAGCTGGAAAAGGGGGAACGAAATCCAGAGCCAACACATGCTGCATAAAGACTTCTTGCCCAGTAGTTTCGGGAAATGCTTATTACTGGAAAGAATCACAGAGGAAGATCTCTAAGATCGCTGCACCAGGGCACTGGAAAGCTAAAGACAGGAGAAAGCCACAGGTAATACAGGTGTGGAAACCCAAATATGACAAACGAAGAGACAGGAGTCTTGAGGGTCGGAAGAGGAGGAACTCTAGACAAACCAAGGTATGGGTGAAGAAATCATCATCAGAACCTCACAAGGATCCGCCAAACAAAGCAGTCATCCGGAATGAGCAAGAGAACTAGCTCGCGTCTGCTATAGCAACCTGGTCAGAATAAGCTTGTTCACGTATTTTGGTTGCTAAAGCTGGGAGGAGGCACATGTGTGGCACGTGATCCAGAATCTTCAAATTGAAAAGGAAGAATAACGGGTAAATCAATTTCTAGGGCAAAGACAACTTGAAGGTGCTTCCCCAAAATTGTTGCTGATCATCCTCACTGTGCGTTCCTCAAATCCTCTACAAACCCGCAACAATGGTAAAGACTCGCGGTTTGAAGAAGAATCTGGCAGCAGATCGACAAGGCAGGTCTGAAAGGAGGTCTAAGTCGCGCAATGAAGCCCCTGCTCAGCGTCTAGACGTGGTGGTGTGGGAACCTGCACCTCTCCCTATGTCGCACAGCGATCCTTCTCCACAAGAAGGAACTCCGCAGAAAAGGAGGCGCTTGGTCCATGACGGGGAGCCTGTATCCAGTGCAGCAGTGTTAACTGAAGAGGCTGTGCTTGAAGAAGTCTCGGGAGAAGAACAAGCTACAGAGGATGATGTAGCAGGTTCTACTGAAGAAAGGTGCAGAACTCTTGTCATGTCTCCTGGCATTGTAGGTGAAGGGGAGGAGATAGAAGCTGAGTCTCCTGAACAAGAACCTACTGCAGCACATCCTCCTCCACCCTCAGACAAAGGAAAAGCCCCTATCCTAATTCCTGTCTCCAGCAGTGAAGAAGAGGAATCAAGTGAAGAAGATGAAGGTACTGCTGGTGAACCATCTGAGAGAGGACCTGCATTGGCAGACGCAACTGCAATCACAGTAGGGGGGATTTGGTTCAGAAATAGGAATGCCTCTCAATCATGGAGTGCTGTTAAGAGAAAGCACATTGTGTCAGAAAAGAGGCTGGACCTGGACAAGTACAAATCAGCAGCCATCATCCAGCTTCTCGCTGAGGTAAACCTTCTCAAATCCCTGACTTACCCATTCAGATTCAATATAGCCCTTGTTAGGGAATTAATTGTAAATATGGAAGAAAAGTTTGGTGATGGTTGGGTGCTGGGTAAGACAGTTCTTATTACCCCTGAAAAAATCTCTTGAGATCCATGAAAATGCCAGAGCGCCCACGGATGTCCAGCCAGAGATGCTGGCTAAGGTTCTGACAGGAGGGGTTTGTCTGTCTTGGGGTGGCCCAAATCTTAGTGCTGCTGAACTCACCTCCAAAAATGCCCCCTGCTGTATCATTTGGGCATTAGAAACTGGATCCCCAGCTCTCACAGGGGAAAGGTTAGCAGAGCCTTTGGTAACCTTCTCTACTGTATTGGGAAAAGGAGGAAAATCAGTCTGGGCAGTGTGATGCTTCCCCAGCTGGCTGCTCATGCTGGCAGCACTTCCTCCAGCAAGCCGATCGTGCTACCCTCCCTCATCTATGGGATGATGGTCTCACAGCATTCGGAGCTTGGTGAGATTTCTGAAGGTTTATCCGAGGAGTTGCAGGTCTTCACAGTAGACCACAAATTGTTCAAAGGGAAACATGCAGTGGACATAGCCTATGAGGATCCTCTCTTGGTTGGTGCTTCTGCCCCAGCTCCTCTGGAGGAATCCCTTCCCCCTGCTGCAACGATTCAATCAGCTCTCCGTGCCAGAATTGTGAGCCCTCTCAGATCTGAGCTGCTCACTCTTGAAGCCGAAGCCAAAAGGAGGGATGCTAGGCGCGGCCAGATCAGAAGTCTGCTCAGAGACCTGGAGTTCCCGGCGGATGAGGAGCAGGCCCCTTGAGCATCTGTGACAAAAAGGGGGAGAATTATTTACTGGTTCATGGAAGTGTCCATAAGTGTTCTAGGGTTTTGTCAAAATGCCAAGGGGGAGATTGATGATGTAGTATGGCAGTGTTTGACAAAACCAGCACAAGTGAACAAGGAGCAGCTACAACACAAGTGAACAAGGAGCAGCTACAGCAGGGGATGCTATAGCAGGAGCTTGTTCAAGTGGCTGCAACATCTGTCCGAGAAGCAGCAGCGACCTGGGCTTGGCTAGAAGGCCTGGCAGCTCTACGGAGAACACCAGAAGAATATTTTAAAGTGCTGTGGAGAATATTCCAGTGGGGTTTCCTAGCTAGAGAAGGAGATTTGTGTTGGAGATCAAAAACAAATCTAATCTCCTAAATTTTAGGAGATAATTGTTCTTTTTGGGACATTGCTAAATTCTGGTCTTGCTTAAAGCTGGTGCTGCTATTTAAGAGAAAGGAGTTCAGAGCAGAGAGGGGATCGAAGCTGAGAGATACACGAGTGCATACACAGAATTCAGAGAGAGCAATTTTGGTGTGCGACGGACGAGTTCTTCGATCATCACCCGAGAGCAGAGCGTGAGCGCAGAGCTGTGGTGACAGAAGGAAAAGGAGATCAGGACTTGCGTAGTCTGATCTGAGCTTGATCTGGAAGCCAATTCAGAGCAGTGGTGCTTGTTGGTTGATCAAGGGCAGCCGCGGAAGAACTGACGGGTGTGTGGCTCGGTCGAGTGTCTAAGCGGCAGTTCTCGTCAGTGGCAGGAGGTCACTGAGTGAGGGGGAGTATTCCAGAGTGTGCAGCGCTCGTGGAATCGTTCGATCGGCTCGGCAGAAGGCTTTGGAGCGACGCGGACAATTGTGCATCAGCTGTGTGCTAAAGCAGTTGCTACAGCAGCCCTGCAGAGTTGAGTGTAGTTTAGAATAGGCTGAGTTTCAGGGAGAGACTAGCTATTCTAGATTGACATTTGTAGAGGGTGTGCAGACACAAGTCAGAGCTTGTTCTGATTGTGTTGAGTGATCCACACAAGGTTGAGTAGCATAGGTTGCGTGGATTTGTAACCGAGTGTACTTGGAGACCTTTGTGTTTAGTTGATTGAGGACTGGAGAATAGTCCTCCCCAGACGTAGGCAGTTGGCCGAACTGGGTGAACAAACTTCTGTCTTGTTCATTGTTTGCTGAGACAATTTCCGAGTGAACAAGAGAGTGCTGCAGCAACTGCTTGTTCATAAATCTGTCTGACTGAGACGCTGCGAATTATAAACAAGTTTCAAACTCTGGTCACTTAGACTTACTTGTGTCACATTTACCAATTTTCCATTAAGAACATTTGGTTTATTTTTTATCTCAAGCGTGGGTTTAAGGTTTTGCTACCCGATCCACCGTTACTATAATTTTCAGTCATCATTATAATTTTCTTTAACCGATTCGATCTATTCTCACCCTCTGCCACCCGCCATAGCTCGAGCCCCCGCCAGAGCTAGCCGCCCGAACTCGTCAGACCTCCGCGGATAGCCAACACTAGATTTTCTCCACGAGAATCTGCTCGCGTGCCTCCTCTGCGCCAGTGCCCAATCAGCAAACTGCACGAGTTAGCAAGTTAACTCGGTTCTTATAAAAAATAAAACAGTTAACCCACACACCATAAGTTTGTGTGGGGGTGTTAGAGGAATATTTTATATGAAATAAAGGATATTCTATAGATATATTCATCAACTTATTCGAGCATGTATTAACATACATGTACTCATGCACTCTATATAAGGGCCTATTAACCTCGTATCAATAACAAAGCTTTATTCATAACAACCCGCTTTAGTAAGTTATAAAATTAATAAATTATGTTTTACGGATAGCAATTTGTTTTCTTATTCTAGCGTTGTTTATGTGTCAGAGTCATAGGAGATAGCACTTGGTCGGACAACTAACAATGGTAGGATTTATGCAAATATGAAAAATAAAAAATATGATAGTAACATTGAGGTTGCAAGGTTAAGAGGTATTGGAAATACTGCTTAGAATTAGTATAATTGAATTATGACATCAATTTTATTTCAAACATTATAAATATGACTTTGCAAGACTTGTAGGAGTACCTATGGGAAAAGCGGCTCCAAATAGGATTGCAAGCAAGTCAATACACTCGTGAACATCGCGAACAAGCTTGGTCAAAATTAGGTCAAAACTCGGATCGACTTTAAACGAGCCAAGTACGAACATGATACTTATGCTTGTTTATTAAACAAGTCAATCTTGAACAAACTGATACTCGGCTCATTTATTTGTTCGATTAAAGCTCGTTTATTTGTGGACTTCGTTTATAAACTCGATTAAAGCTCGTATGTATACTCGTTCATTTAAACTCAATTAAAATAATTTATTTATTTATTTAATAATTATTTAATAATTTTGAGATATTGTTATACTTATATGTTCAGCCCAACATAGTTCAAATTAAAATAATTAATTTAATCTCAACTATGTGTTTTACATTTTATGTAATTAAGTCTAACATATGATTAATTGATTAGTTGAATCAATCTTTATCGCCGTAAGCCCGCAAGGAAGTAGGAAGTCGCTCGTCTCCCCTCATCCCGCTCGTCCTGGTCCCCCCTCGCCACAGCTCGTCCCCGCTCGTCGCAGAGTCAGCTTACAAGGTAACTTGTTTGTGGTCATCACTCTCCTGAGTTGTGAGTCGTTTTTGCAATTTTTTACTTTTCTCATTTTGTGTCTATTTAATACTATAAACTAAAAAGGTTACGATAAAGAGAGTAGTTAAATTTATAAGGCAGGGGGTTTTAATGAATTATGTAGCAGGGCTGCAGCTTTGGAGTGTTTCAATGAATTATGTAGCAGGGCTGCAGCTTTGGGTTAACTGTGAATCTCAGTTCACCCAAAGCTGCAACCCTGCTACGTAATTCATTGAAACACTCTACAACTTTCCGAACTATAGTGGTTGAATTTTGGTTTACCTGCACAATGTTTTACAACACTTTCATTTTAAGTACTCTGGGATCACATTATGAACTCTCAGTTTGCATGACTTTCAGGTATGTTGAAACATTTTGTTGAAGGAGAAAACAATGATAATTCTGGCGATTTATCTCCCATACTTGAATTATTAGAATCAAGTAGTGAATCTCCATCTACTTGAAACATGGAAGTTGAAATAATTGATATGAGCACTCAATGTCCTGATTAAGAAGCTACCAAAAATATTGGATATGGAAGAAGGCCCCGTAAAAAAGTTTCAAAAGTGTGGGATGAATTTGAAGAATACAAAGTGGATGCTGTTGTTAAAGGCATAAGGCGTAAGCATTGTAAGAACGTGTTTAAAATTAGCAAATCAGGGTCCACTACAAATATCAAAGACATCTGAAGACTTGTAGCAGGCATTCTATTACTATATCTGGACAACCACAATTAAATTTGGTAAGTGGTACTCCTGGATCTAGTAATACAAGCAGTCTCAAGCCTTGGAAGTATGATCATTCTCGAATTAGGGAGCTCATATCACATGTGGTTATGATTCATGAACTACCTTTTACATTTGCTGAGTATGAGTTATTGAATTTGTTGATGAAAGAAGCTTCCTCTGAATTTAGAAAAATATCTCGTATTACTTTGAAAGCTGATTGCATTATTAGTTACAACAATGAGAAAGAAAGGCTCATGAATTTGTTAAATTCTTTGAAAAAGGTATCCATTACAACTGATATTTGACAATCTGGTCAAAAGATTGAGTATATGGTTGTTACATGTCATTTTGTGAGCAAATGGAAACTACATAAGAGGGTCTTGAACTTTTGTCATATTCCTCCACCGCATAATGGAGTTGCTGTTTGTGATGCGATGAATCAATGTTTGACGAATTGGAATTTGACTAACAAGCTGGCATCGGTTACCATGGACAACGCTACTTACAATGATGTTGCCGTTATAAAATTGAAAGATGTTCTTTCTTATCAAAGAAAGTTGCCATTTGATGGGATATTTTTTCATGTTCGTTGTTGTGCTCCTATTATGAATATATTGGTTCAAGAAGGATTGAAAGAGATTGTAGATATTATCCATAACATTCGAGAAACTGTTAAGCACATTGATAAATCGCATAGGATCAAAATATTTGGTGATGTTGTTAAGAGTTGGCATTTGCAGGGAAAGAAATTGATTCTTGATTGTCCTACCCGTTGGAATTTTACGTATCAAATGCTCTCATGTGCGCTGGAATTTAAAGATGTATTTGGAGATTATGAAGAGAAAGACTCATCTTACAGAAATAAGCCGTTGGACACAGATTGGATCAAAGTTGAGAACATTTACTCTTTTTTTTACCGATATTTAATGATATTATAGAGATCATTTCAGATGCTTTTTTTATACTTGTTTAGGAACTCAGGTGCTCTTTTTTATACTTGTTTCTTCTTGTAATATTATATACTCATTGATGATTTTCTTTTTGATTTAGGAACTTAATATCCGACCTCAAATCTTTTTCTTTCCGAACTTGCTCAGATAAAGAAAGAGTTGGAAGAAAAATCAAAGTCTGATGATGTCTACATTCAAGAGATGGCAAACAGGATGAGTTCAAAATTTGACAAATATTCGGGAAGTAATAACCTTCTAATATCGATAGGTGTTGTTTTGGATCCTTGGAACAAATTGAAGGCCGTCCAATTTTACTCCAAGTCACTATATGAATCTGAATCGCAAGCTCAAGAATATGTTTTTACTATTAGAGACACTTTATACGAACTTTATAAGGAGTATGTAGAAATCTGGACACATGGGAGTCTTGGAAACATTGGAGGTTCTAGATGAGATGATAACAATGATCATTTTAATGTTAACAACATGATTGATAAAGGAATAACTAAAGGGAGATGAAAGTTTGATGAATATATAAGAGGTTCTGATGCTTCTAAAAATTCAAAATGTGAAGTTGACATATATTTAGAAGATGGAATAATTCGTGTTGGGGACACAAATGATAATTTTGATCCATTGGATTGGTTGAAGGGCAACGGTTTGAAGTTTCGGATTTTATTGAAACTAGCTTGTGATATCCTAGCCATTCCTATAACTTCTGTGGCTTCAGAATCTGCTTTTAATGCTTGTATTCGCAGAGTCTCAATTAGGCGGACTTGTGAACAAGCAGTTGCTGCAGCACACTCTTGTTCACTCGGAAATTGTTTCAGCAAACAATGAACAAGACAAAAGTTTGTTCACCCAGTTCGGCCAACTGCCTACGTCTGGGGAGGACTATTCTCCAGTCCTCAATCCACTAACCACGAAGGTCTCCAAGTACACTCGGTTACAACTCCACGCAACCTATGCTACTCAACCTTTGTTGGATCACTTAACACAATCAGAACAAGCTCTGACTTGTGTCTACACACCCTCTACAATATGTCAATCTAGAATAGCTACAGACTTCTCAAGACTTAGCCTATTCTAAACTACACTCAGTCAGCAGGGTTGCTGTAGCAACTGCTGTAACACACAGCTGAAGCATAATTTGTCCGCATCGCTCCAAGGCCTTCCACCGAGCCGATTGAACGATTCCACGAGCGCTGCACACTCTGGAATACTCCCCCTCACTCAGTGACCACCTGTCACTAGCGAGAACCACCGCTTAGACACTTGACCGAGCCACACACCCGTCAGTTCTTCCGCGGCTGCCCTTGATCAACCAACAAGCACACCTGCTCTGAATTGGCTTCCAGATCAAGCTCGAATCAGACTCAGCAAGTCCTGATTCCCTTCTGCTTCTGTCACCACAGCTTTACGCTCACGCTCTGCTCTCGGGTGATGATCGAAGAAAACGTCCGTCACACACCAAAATTGTTCTCTCTGAATTCCGTGTATGCACTCGTGTATCCCTCTGCTTCGATCAACCTCTCAGCTCTGAACTCCTCTCGCTTAAATAGCAGCACCAGCTTTAAGCAATGTCCAGGTTTAGGCAATGTCCCAAAAAGAACAATTATCTCCTAAAATCTAGGAGATTAGATTTGATCTTTATCTTCAATGCAAAACTCCTTCTCTGGCTAGGAAACCTCACTGGAAAATTTTCCACAGCATTTTAGAAATTCTTCTGATGATCTCCGTAGCGATCCCAGCCCTTCTGGACAAGCCCAGGGCGCTGCTGCTTCTTCGTCAGATGATGCAGCCACTTGAACAAGCTCCTGCTATAGCATCCCTTGCTGCAGCTGCTGCTAGTTCACTTGTGCTGATCTGCTTGTTTACTTCTGCTGGAATTTCCTAAATGCATTAGGAAACAATCCCATCAATTTTAAAGAAGATCCTCCAAGATCTCTACAAGATCATATCTCCTAATTTGTAGGAGTTTTGATTTTCCAATCAAATCTTCACTCAACAAGTCTGCCCTTGTATACATGCACTGGATTTCTGAAGGAGAGCTGATCTTCTGCTCAAGAGATTGCTATAGCACTTGCTTACTCCACTGCTTGAGCACTGAGATAGTCACTCTGCCCAGATTGCACAAGCTGATGTCTTCATGATCTCTTCCAGATTTCTGAGCGCCCCAAGGCAACATTAAGTGGCGCGCCGGGTGAAGACATTAAACTCAGGCGCCACTTAATGTCTTCATTTGGAGCGCCACTTAATGTCTTCATCTGGAGCGCGACTTACTGAGCTTGCTCACTCTGGAATGCTCTTCATCAGCTGTTTTCTTTCCATACTTGCTGTAGCAGGCTCTAGTGCACTTCGTAGGAGTTTGTCAATGATGCCACATACCTTAACATAATGCTTGTAGTCGTGTTATTGATTCGTACAGGGTTTTTCTTAGAGTTTACACAGTGCAAATGTTATTATGTGGCGAGGATTGGCTGAGAAAATTTTACAATATTAAAAAGAAAAGAAGGGTACTTATACTATTTCATATTAAGTTGTTATCAAATTATTTCTTTATGAACTGTAAAAATGTATCATTCACTAACAATATTTATTATTTATTTCCGAGTAGTGAACAAGAAATGAAGGAAATTATGTTTTGAGGGAATGCGGTGGGCTACCGATAGGTAACCTTTCGTATTATTTCAATTATAATCAACCTATTATAGTATGCAACGCAACTTATTATCCAATCTATCATAATAATTCATTTATACTCATCATATTTTATCTATTTTTATATTAGGGTCACACGATTAAAGAGGTTGTCTCGTGAGAAGTGAGACCTAATTTTTATTGCTATGATGACGAAGGTTGAAGATGATGCAAGAAACGAGTTACCATTTTGTAGTAGAAATAATCTTTTATTATGTTCTGTTTTGAAGTTTTGATTTAATTTGTTTTGATTATTTTTCTTGTAATTGTGTCATTGTGTGACTTCATAGAACACACATTTTAAGTTGCATAATTTAACACTTTTTATTTTATTTTAAAGGTAAACGAGTAGCTTGTTTATGGGCTTGATTATAGCTCGAGCTTGATAATTTTCGAGCCTAGCTCGAGCACCTAAAAATTTAAACAAGTCGAGTTCGAACATGAATATTTAGGCTCGACGAGTTCGAGCTTTACATTACTCAGACTCGACTCGTTTGCAGCCCTAGCTCCAAACCTCTCTTTCACCATGCAGATTATTAGGCAAAATATCAAAACTTGGACCAAGGCAATTGGCCTCTCGCAGAGTCCAAGCTGCCGAGAGGAATAAGGACAACCGCCAAGTCTAGAGCGTCTCCCCTAATGACAGTTTGAGACAAACTCCTCATCCGGATTAGGAGTTCAAAGTTAATGTAAATGGTCACATTTGTTGCGTGAATTTGCAGTAACTGATGCGATAAATAGCGAAATTAAATTTAAATTTAAATAAACGGTTACAAAACCAGAGTATGAGGAGTCAATGCTCGTTTGACGATCTCCCTAAAGGGTAATTGATGTCCCTTCGGTGTTAGGATCAATTGTCAACCGCTTCCTTGGATACAATGACTCACCGAGCATTCTTCTTGCACAAAAGAATTGCTCGTCAAACTATCTTGTGCCTTTCATTATTACCATAACTTGAAAACTTGAAGAAAGGGGGAAAGATCAAAATCGTTGGCTTAAGTCTTCAGTGTGGACTGCTGAAGGCTTTATGTGTTGTTTTGTGTATTACAAATGAGGACTGATCGCGCGTCGTTGTACGCGTCAAATTAATCCTTCCTTCTCCACTTAGTATAGCGGCTAAGTCATGGTCGATCCCACAAGGAGCGTGCAGACTCGTTTTCGCTAGTAACCTATAACTTACGAAATTGGGGGTTATGCGTGATTGGGTTGCGCAGGTGCGCGAATGAACAATAGTGAAAGCAGAATTACACTATACGTGCACAGGCAGTAGAGATTAAGTACTATAACTATGAAAAGTATCGGTAAAGACAATCCTCTATGAATGTATCCCTTATCATCGACTCTAAACATCTATAGTTCAGTTCTACTTAAGTTAGTGTCCGATCAAGGCTTCCTAACGTGTGCGCATGTTCCGATCAAAGTCCATGAGCTATTAATTCTTGAAACTAGTCTAAGCAACTACGAATCCTATCACAGTAGTAGCCGATTATCCTAGTGTGTTACTCCTAGTTGTCACCGTCAAGTTATCAACGAGTTTAACATACAATGACGAGCAGTTAGAATAAGATTGCGGTTCAAGGCTTCCCTTATTCGCACCACTAGTTATCACCCATGCGCATAGAATTAATATATGTAGACGAACTAAGCATTAAACACAAGTCTCAAAGGAAATACTTCATAGAATCATGCCCAACCGATACAAAGTGTTTAGCTAGACATGCTAGAAATAAACATCATAGAAATAATAAGTAAAACTAAAGCAGCCAAGGAAAAGTAGCAAGCCGGTGCAATCGCAGGTTGCTGTTTTCGGCTGGCGCAGGTGGTTTGCTCAGAATCTCGACGGCAGAATTTCTGGAGCTCGTGTATCTTCTGTCCTCTCTTCTGTCCCCTCTGCTCAAATCCTAGCCTTCCTCCTCTTTATATACTGCTCTTGAAGCCCAAGGAATGCTCAGATTTGGCCCAGCAGAATCTTAGCTACTTCCCAAATCTAGAAGATTTTGTAGGGATAATGATGATCAAAATTTAGAAACGCTGCTATCTTGCGCATGGCTCGCTGCGCACGTTGATTGCGCTACTTGCTTTGCGCAGTTGGTTTGCGCACTGCAGTCTGAATCAACTATCTCCCATCTCCGTTTGCGCTACTAGCTCCGCAGGTTGTGCATTACGCTCCTTAAAAGTGCCTGTTAGCGTGCATCTGATTTATGCCCCTGTTTCATCCTGAAATACAAAAATACCGAAAACCAGTAATCTTGTACACAAAATAATGGAAACAAGCACAATGCTAAGATCTAAATAGCGCATATAACTAGGCTCTATCACTCTCCTTTTATAGATTTTGAAAACGCTTACGAAAGGTCGTGCCTAGGCATCGCCTCGTCTTTTTTTTAAGGCGACCTCTCACTTAGGTGTTGCCATGTCATTAAGCCTCCAAGCGACGCCTCGAATATGCTTTCAAAAGGTCACTCCGAGGCGTCGCCTCAACATTTAAGCCCCAGACGTTGTCTCGTTCTTATATGTCCCTAAATACAATTAATAAACTTCCAGGCGTCGCCTCGTTATAAGTGAAAATCCAGGCGACGCCTTGACCTTTAGGCGGCGCATCCAACTTATCTTGAGGCGCCGCCTCATTTTGCATGCTCAAAATTTAATATTTGAGTAGATATAAGGGCAAAAGAGGTTTTGCACCCTCTCACACCCGCGCATAGAAAAAGCTTCACTGGCTACTATCTTACCAACCTGGTAGAATGTGTTTGTATATAAAGTCACTTTCTCTTCACTTTTCAAGCAATGTGGGATACTTACACATTGCTTGTATTTCTACTCCATATAGTTAAGTGTTATATTCTTAATGGACTCACATTTCTATTTTTTAGACCACTCTTTAAGCATCAAAATCTTATTCAATTTAACTTGGATTCTGCCTTATGAATAATCGATTCTACACCTCTTATCTCAAGGTATTTATTTACGATTAATGCATCTTGATTTGAGGTGTACTCCACCCTTAATTTTGGCTCACGAAATGGGGTTGCACCACCATTTTGTTTACACTAAATACATATTTTTCCAAAACTCTCCCACATGAAGAAAATTGAAAACTGAAATAAATTAAGACTCTACTCAATGTGGTGATAGTTTCTGTTGTACATATATGTATAGGATAGGCAGAAAATGCCTTTGAACCTTCCCTCTGGAAAACATGTCTTCTTCACTGACTAGGCGATAAACAAGATGTCCTTAAACTGTTCGTCATATAGTGTAAACGAAATACGTATCTCTCACATATATTATCATGACACAAGTTTAGTTCTCATGGTTAGGTTCGTTTCTGGCCATGACACCCCTCGCTGGTTCTACGAGAATTTTTAAAGAACTAAGCCCCGCTAATTCTCCTTCGAAGCAGCCTCACTTCTTTCTCACATAGGTGATTCTTTTAATGTCAAGTAATCCCTCATTACTTATTGGAATCTAAACATCCAAATTATCAGAATCATTAAAAGTTACGTGCTCAGCCTTGTGCTGGAGTCACTATTTAAAACAGGAATGGGAAAGGAAGTCACTGTTGGGGTAAATCCCTGCACAACACTAGGTTTTGGCAGCCCTCTGGGGGCTATTAGGACATCACCATCAATGTTCATGCCTTGGTTCTGGTAATTGTATTCCATTTCTATAAGAAAATCTAAATTGTTAGTAACTTCAATATAATTCTTATATCACATGGTTACACTTTAAGAGTGTTGCTTGAATTTGCAACAATTGTGTGTGATAAATAAAGAAATAAATATTAAATTTAAATAACCTGTTACCTACTAGATTAGAAGGAGTCAAGGCTTGTTTGACGATCTCGTTAAAGCGTACCTGACATCCCTTCGTTGTTAGGATCTTTATGTCAATCGCTTCCCGAGATATAATGACTCAGTGAGCGTTCTTCTTGCACCAAAGTAATGGTGAGGCGCCGCCTCATTTTGCATGCCCAAAATTCAATATTTTAGTAGAAATAAGTGCAAAAGGCTTCTGCTTTTCACTATCACCGCAACTTGAAAACTCAAAGAAGGGAGAGACTATCAAAATCGTCGGCTCAAGTCTTCAGTGCGGACTGCTAATGGCTGTGTTTTTATGGTTTGTTACAAATGAGGAGAGCAGTTGCTTCCAAGTTATGTTGAGGCGTCGCCTCATTTTGCATGCTCAATATTCAATATTGTAGTAGAAATAAGTGCAAAAGGAGTTTTCAAATATATATGACTAAATCGGTCCACCATTCCTGTCCTGTGCATCGTGGGCGCACCCATTCGACCATCATTTTGAGAATGGCCTCCTTGGTTATTATCTTACCAAGTTGGTAGAATTTCTCTTCACTTTCCAAGAAATATGGGATACTTGCACATTGGTTGTATCTCTACTCCACAAGGTTGAGAATTCTACTCTTAATGGAACCATATTTCCATTACATTAGACTACAATTTGTTCATCAAAATCTCAGTTTTAACTTGGATTTAGCTTATGAATAATCAATTTTATACCTCTCATCTCAAGATATTTAATTGCGATTAATTCATCTCAATTTGAGGTGTACTTCACCCTCAATTTTAGCTCATAAAATCGGGTTGCACTACCATTTTCTTAACACTTAATACGCATTTATTCAATAACATTCACTGTTGCTAGGCTCCATGAATCCTGTAAACAACACAACAGGGAGGCTATAGGAAGATGAAAGGGAGGCCGAGATGTTACACGACCGCAAAGTTTGCAGCTTAATTGTATTTATCTTTATCACAAGTTTTCGAAAAGGAAATAAATTATTCAAAATAAAATTTACTTTAGGCTGTTTGCGATGGAAATCAGCTGTTGGGTCGTTAGTTAGTTTACCCTCCGAGGTAACAGAGTTGTGTGTTACCCGGTAGGTATAGCAGCAGTGGAATATTAAATGCAAAAAAAATTAAATGGCTTACTCAGCGATTTAGAATGGAACCTCAGTACTTAATCAAGTAACTGAGTAAAACCACTACCTTTCAGTATCCCCTGGAAGGATTTGTGAAAAAATTTGCTTCTTTATTTAGGATATGCTTGCCGAATACAAACGACTAAGTTACTCACTAGTACACTCAGTACAAAGACTAACTTATCTTTGATACTATCGGCTCAACCCAACCCTCGAGCAAATCTGTTTCGAGCAAATCTGTTTCGCTCTCGAACTAGACTGTTCAATCTCTTAGGAGTTCACCAACAAGCTTCTTCTCTTCTTCGCACGCTTGACGTGTAATATTTTTGTACTCCCAATTCAATGAATATGAAGTTCCAATGTAAGTCAAAAACAATTTATAAACCGAACTATTTCGGGTCGTCCAAGGAGTAAACTAAGCTTATGCACTATGTAAAATCTAGTTCTATTTAGCTATCTCGATTTGTGAATTGATTTTCTATAATGATTTGGACTAAGACAAGCAAGCTAAGGTTAAATTGACAAATTTCGAGAAGATTCCAAGGTTGATTTCACTTGCCTAGTGTTTTCTAATAAAGTGACAAAGATGAATGGATGATTGAAGACTATATAGGTTATAAATAGATCAATCTTCTAAACTAGCTTTCGCTCAATTTCGGATATCAATCTATTACGGAAGTCGAATCTCAATCTCTCAATATGTTGATTCGCTCTAATATCCTCCACTAATCACAAACCATCGTTATAATGATAAGTAAAAGAGTTCGGATTAAGCTTACCTAACCTCTAACTTATCTCTCTTTTGCTACTTTCGTATGTCATTAAGATCAAAGCCGATTTTACTCTCTTCTTTCCTAAGTATGTATCTCTCAATAACGTACTTAAGTTAAAACGAATTTCATGCTGGCATTCTTTCAAACATCTAGCATGCATAACTTAACATACTTGAGTAAAACCGTAATCCATCAATCATACACCTAAACCTTCATTTAGAATATCATCACAATACTTTGAACATACTAGACAAGATTCATCAAACCTTGGAATTAGGTAGATTACTCACAATACATGGAAAATGAGTTCATTGCTTTCATAGATAAAGATCGAGTTACGAATCCAATTCTCTAACGAAAACAGAACCATGCACTCGAGTAACAAAGGATCGAAACACCTCTTTTCTTCCTTCTTTTCTTCTCTGGTTCATGCCCTTTCGTCGCTAGCTCGTCCTCCTCTTCTCCAATCTAATCTGCCCCTCTTTTCTTTCTTTCCATCCCTTCAAATTCTGTGAAAAAAAGATGAGCTGTCCGTGTCGGTCGTACCAATACGGTCGATACGACCGATACAAAATTATCCACTCCGCACGGTCGATACGACCTCAGCTGAAAAATTAAAGATTCGACACGATCGTATCGACCGTGCCGAACGTACCTCCCGTATGGATACGGGCAGTACGGGTGATACGGGCCAAGGATGATTTGAGATCTTCTTCGGCGCTTTTGCACACTATTGCTTCTGACCTTGCTTTCCATGGCGCTTGAGCTGATCTGTCCTGAAATAAGAAAAAGAGTGTATAAAGGCCAATAATACTCACAAAACGAACAAAAACAACTAATAAACGCAAGCGGGAATCGGTCGGGAGTCCAACCGATCAAACACTCCACACTTAAAATTTGATTGTCTCGAGCAAATAATCAGGACATGTTTTATTGTATTCAAGACTCTCTATCCCAACTTAAGCTTTGAATAATAGAGTGATGACCATCAAAGCGCGGGCTTCACAAACTCTAGCCCCACACCTCACACTAACACTTCAAACAAATTGCAATCAAAGAGTTTTCGAGCCGCGTAAGAATACATGAGGACACACACTCAAGGAAATCAGTACTAGAGCCAACCAAAACCAAATCTCGCAATCTACTCATTTTCAAGGCAAAGCATTCGAAACAAGGGTTTATACACAACATGCCGACCGATTGCCTATGCTAGCTAGGGCTAGTCCACGGGCTAGCGATGCAGAACTCATATCCAAGCCTTAGACTTTGCATCACATTTCATAAGGAAAGAGGAGTTCGGCAAAAATTGATTATCAAAAACAGTCATAAACCAATTGATGCTTACGTGCTAACACAAGGGTCATTCTCTAGTATAGCATGCTAGCACACAAGCAAATTGTAGACTTGCACAAGGATGATATGGTGGATGGGCATAAAGTTAAGCTCTTACTATTTCTTTTCTCTCTCTTTTTTTCCTCTCAAGCTTTCGAGGAGGAACTTTTCTTCCTAACCCCGGTAAAACACTCTTATAACAATATGCATAGTATGGAATCAATGAATATTTTGGCACCAACCACTCAATGCATATTCAAGCAAGTTAATCAATGAAACACTCAATTAATATGCACCAGCCTCCACACTTAATACAAAGCTTAGTCCCTAAGAGTAAAAATTAAAAATAAGAAGAGTGCATAGGAACTCCCCTAGTGAGATTGGCCCTTTCATGCTGGAGTCAACATATTTCTGCCACCTTGATGATCTGAAAATGGGAAGAGAGGTGGACACATACAGCACAATCAAATTCATCGCCAAAATGAGATAGGAAACATATATATCTATGACAATGAAACAACCCTTATGATGAGATTTAAGCAGATCAGAATTCCAAAGGTAGTCAATATAGCAAGGATATCAACTAATATATCAAAAAAAAAGGTAGCATCCCAAAGGTAGTCACTCGGCGCCACGCTGGGAAGGTTCGGCATCATCATCACCCGGGCCGGTTCATGGCATAGGATCGTGCAGCTCAAAAGTCTCGGATCCGGCAGCAGTAGGAGGTGATGGAAAATCATGAATTCCTCCGGCTTGAAGCAAAGCGGTGATAGCTCTGGTCGTCCACTCCTGAGAGCGCATAAGATAATCTAGCTGGGGACTGTAGTCCGGAGCTTGATGTGTGGGCTGGTGATAGAGCCTAGTTATATGCGCTATTTAGATCTTAACACTGTGCTTGTTTGCATTATTTTGTGTATAAGATTACTGGTTTTCGGTATTTTTGTATTTCAGGATAAAACAGGAGCATAAGTCAGATGTGCGCTAACGGGCGCTTTTAAAGGGCGCAGGGCATGACCTGCGGAGCTAGCAGCGCAAAAGGAGATAGGAGATAGCTGATTCAGACTACAGTGCGCAGACCAACTACGCAGACGAGTAGCGCAATCAACGTGCGCAGCGAGCCATGCGCGGGATAGCAGAGTTTCTAAATTTTGATCATCATTATCTCCTAGATTTGGGAAGTAGCTAAGATTCTCTGGGGCAAAATCTAAGCACTCCTTGGGCTTCAAGACCAGTATATAAGAGGAGGGAAGCTAGGGTTTGGGACACACAGAAGACATATAGAGAGAGGGACACATAGCAGCAAAAACACACGAGCTCCAGCTGAGATTCTGCGCGAACCACCTGCGCTAGCCGAAAACAGCAACCTGCAACTGCGCCGACCTGCTACTTTTCCTTGGCTGCTTTAGTTTTATTTATTATTTCTATGATGTTTGTTTCTAGCATGTCTAGCTAAACACCTTATATCGGTTTGGCATGATTCTATGAAGTATTTCCTTTGAGACTTGTGTTTAATGCTTAGTTCGTCTACTTATATTAATTCTATGCACATGGGTGATAATTAGTTGTGCGGATAAGAAGCCTTGAACCGCAATCTTATTCTAACTGCTCGTTACTGTATGTTAAACTAGTTGATAACTTGACGGTGACAACTAGGAGTAACACACTAGGAATATCAGCTACTACTGTGATAGGATTCGTAGCTGCTTAGACTAGTTTCAAGAATTAATAGCTCATGGACTTTGATCGGAACATGCGCGCACGTTAGGAAGCCTTGATCGGACACTAACTTAAGTAGAACTGCACTATAGATGTTTAGAGTCGATGATAAGGGATACTTTCATAGAGGATTGTCTTTACCGATACTTTTCATAGTCATAGTACTTAATATCTACTGCCCGCGCACGTATCGTGTAATTCTGCTTTCACTACTGTTCATTGGCGCACCTGCGCAACCCAATCACTCACAACCCCAATTTCGTAAGTTGTAGGTTGCTAGCTAAGACGAGTCTGCATGCTCCTTGTGGGATCGACCCTGACTTAGCCGCTGTACTAAGTGGAGAAGGAAGGATTAATTTGACGCGTACAATGACGCGCGATTAAATTTTGGCGCCGTTGTCGGGGAGCAACACAGATAAGTTTTAACTAGTTCAAGTTTTCTTTTACAGTAGTTAGTTATTTCTTTTTATTTTTCGTTGGTGTTTTTGCCAGTACGCAATCAACATCAGCCTGCGCAACCTTGAAACAGTTGCGCTGCGCAGATCATAGTTGCGCACCGACAGGGGCAACAACCTAGTTGTCTTTTAATTTCGTTTTCTTTAAGTTTAGAACAGGGCATGGAGAATAATAGTGTCATCGGCGATAATTTAGGGGACAAAACCCCAGAGGGACCTAACAATGCAAGGGCAGATAACCGCGCAGCTCGGTTCAGAGAGGAAGTACAGCGCGAAGTTGAAGCTCGGATGGCCGCTGAAGCAGTGTAAAATGCGCAACCTGCGTAGCAGATCGTGCGACGCAGATTAGTGCGCGAAATGTCGGCTCCAATCACAGTCAACCAACCTTGGTGCATAGTACTTCCACCCGATGGGCATTTCGAACTACGGAGCTCATTCATTCATCATATGCGTAAGTTTCATGGGATGAATAACGAGAACCCGGTCAAGCATGTGTGCGAATTCCTAGTTATCTGCGAGATCATGAAGTCCGATGGGGAGAGTGAAGAAGCGCTGAAGCTGAAGGCGTTCCCTTTTTCATTGTGTGATACAGCCAGGCATTGGCTGATGAGCTTATTAGCGGATCTATTCGCACATGAGAGCAGCTCCAGAAGAAGTTCTTGGACAAGTTCTACCCTGCAGCTAAGATCGCGCTACTCAGGAGGGAATTGGCCGCGCCTAGGCAGGGCGTAGGGGAGTCACTATCAGAGTACTATGAGTGTTTCAGGGAGCTGGAAGCCAACTGCTATAATCATGGCCTGCCACAAAATGTGCTGATAGAGAATTTCCTGAGCGGGCTACAACTGATGGAACTTAGATTATTGAATGCATGCGCAGGCGATGACATATGCAACATGTACCCGGAGGATGTATGGCAGATGATAGAGGACTCTGCTGGACAAGTGAGGCATCAATTAACGCTCGAGAACAGTCGTGCGCGCGCTGTGCATCAGGTGGATTCCAATGCTGAAATAAAAGAGATGAAAGCCATGCAACAAAAGCTGATGAGTGCGCAAGGCACGCAACCAGTTGCGCCGAAGGCATGCGAGTTCTCTACGTCCACTGAGCACAAAACCGACGCATGTCCCACACTTTTCGAGGAATCAGGAGATGTAAATGCTCTAGGAGGATGGGACAATAGAGGACCACAGAGGCAGAATCAGCCGCGCTTGGGACTAGCCGCAAATGGATTCAGATGGAGGGAAGACAGCAATCTCCAAAGGCATCCCATGGAATATCGCACACCACAGCAGGCGTAACAAGTATACAACCCACCGCATCGCCGCAATGACGCACCAGCACAGAATTACCAGCAACCGCGGCGCTCCTTAGAAGACATAGTGGGTCAGTTAGCAGACACTGTGTGCAAGAATGATGAAAAGTATGACAAGAGGTTCGAGTCAATTGAGAAGCAGTTGTCGCAGATTGCTACCACGGTTTATGAGCTGAAAAAGAGCGATGGCAACCTACCTTCGCAAGTGATTCAAAACCCTAAGGGAGGAGTTAACGCCGTAACGCTGAGGACTGGGTGCACAGTTGGGACAGCTCCGACCGCGAAGGTGCCCACGCAGCCAGTTGCGCAACCTCCAGAGCCAGTACAGCCGGATGCGCAACCAGCCGCGCAAGCTACAAACCAACAGGGGGTGGCGCCAGGTATGATACAATCAGGAGAAAAGAGTACCAATCATACTAACGCACCTGCACCTTTTCCTATGCAGGCACCTTTAGCAAGGAAGGAGGCGCTAGACAAGGAGCTATATGAATTATTCAGTAAGGTAGAAATAAACATTCCCCTGATTGAGGCAGTTCGGCAGATCCCCAGATACGCCAAGTTCTTGAAGGAGCTGTGCACAAACAAGAGGAGGAAAGGCGAGTGCGCACAAGTAATGCTTAACGCGCATGCATCAGCAATTGTGCAACACAAGGTACCACCTAAATGCCGGAATCCAGGTACGTTCACCATACTGTGCACCTTAGGTAAGACCATGGTAAGCACCTGCATGATTGATCTCGGTGCATCTATAAATGTGCTTCCTTACTCCTTGTGTGTGTCATTGCACCTTGGTCCACTAAAGCCTGCAGGTCTCACCATCCAATTAGCAGATCGGTCGTGCAAACAACCGATGGGCATGATAGAGGACGTTCTCGTCCAAGTGGGAGAACTGGTTTTCCCAGTAGATTTCTACGTCTTGGAGATGGAGGGTGAGCCGAGCAAGGGAAGCGCTCAAATCCTACTGGGCAGACCATTTCTGATGACAGCGTGCACAAAGATTGACGTGTGGAAAGGAACGCTCTCAATGGAGGTAGATGGCGAGGAGATTCACTTTAACATTTTTAAGGGGATGCAGCATCCTCATGAGGACGCCACAGTGCACGCGTTGGATAGTATGGACGACTTGGTTGCGCAGGCGCATTGTGTGTGCGCAACAGGGGAGCCTGCGCCACTGACACAGGCAGAGATGGAGGCACATGATGATGAGCTGAGCAGCACAGAACCAGTGCCCAGGCAGGTATATGATCTGGTTAATGTTTGCGCTACTAATAAAATCCTGCCTTCTATTGAACAGGCACCCAAAGTTGAGCTGAAGCAATTGCCCGAGCACTTAAAGTACATCTTCCTGGGCAATGAGGACACCCTGCCTGTCATTATAAAGAAAGGACTAGAGGAGGAGTAGGAGGCGCGATTACAGGAGGTGTTGTGCAAGAACCACCGCGCTATAGGGTGGACATTAGCTGACCTGCGCGGAGTAAGCCCTGATGTGTGTATGCACAGAATTCTGCTGGAAAATGATGCCAAACCATCCAGGGAACCTCAGCGCAGACTGAATCCGATTATGATGAAGGTAGTGCAGAAGGAGATCCTGAAGCTACTTGACGCAGGAGTAATATACCCGATCTCAGACAGTAAGTGGGTAAGTCCAGTACACGTTGTGCCAAAGAAAGGAGGCATCACAATAGAGGAAAATGCGCAAGGCGAGCTAGTTCCCAAGCGCATACAGACTGGATGGCGCATGTGCATTGACTACAGGAAGCTAAACGCAGTCACGCGCAAGGATCATTTCCCGCTACCGTTCATGGACCAGATGCTCGACCGTTTGGCAAGAAAACCACACTTTTGCTTCCTGGACGGTTACTCAAGGTACAATCAGATACCTATTGCTGCGGAGGATCAGGAGAAGACAACCTTTACCTGCCCATTCGGTACCTTTGAGTTCTGGCGCATGTCGTTTGGGTTGTGTAATCGCCAGGTACGTTCCAACGCTTAGTCATGAGCATTTTCTCTGATATGATTGGTTTATGTATAGAGGTATTCATGGATGACTTCACTGTGCATGGTGTGACTTTTGATGCATGTTTAGATAATCTTGATAGGGTCTTAACGCGCTGCATTACCAAGAACCTAGTTCTCAATTATGAAAAATGTCACTTTATGGTGTCACATGGAGTAGTACTAGGACATATTATCTCATAGAAAGGAATTAAGGTTGACAAAGCAAAAATAGATCTTATCTCAAATCTGCCTTACTCCACTAATGTGCGCGACGTTAAGTCGTTTCTTGGGCATGCAGGGTTCTACAGGCGCTTTATAAAAGATTTTTCTAAAATATGTATTCCATTGTCTAACCTCCTTCAAAAGGATGTGTGTTTTGAGTTCACTGATGAGTGTAGGAATGCTTTTGATAAGTTGAAGGATGCGCTGACCAGTGTGCCACTGATGCGCGCACCAGACTGGAACTTACCTTTTGAGCTGATGTGTGATGCAAGTGACTACGCTGTAGGCGCAGTATTGGGTCAGCGCGTGGATAAGAGGCCGCACGCTATCTATTATGCGTCGCGCACACTGGACACCGCGCAGAGGAACTACACCACGACTGAGATGGAGCTTCTGGCAATCGTATTTGCGCTGGAGAAGTTCCGCGCATATGTTCTGGGCGCTAGAGTCATTGTCTACACTGACCACGCTGCTATCCGTTACCTGATGTCCAAGAAAGAGACTAAGCCGCGCTTGATGTGCTTGTTGCTTCTGCTCCAAGAGTTCGATTTAGAGATCAAGGATAAGAAGGGAACGGAAAACACTGTTGCTGATCACCTAAGCAGGATAGTGAAAGAAGAGGAGCCAGGGCAGATCACGGAGACATTCCCTGACGAGCACCTGATGGCGCTGAACGGTAAGGTACCATGGTATGCGCATATTGCAAATTACCTGGTCACAGGTGCGTTTCCCCCTCATTTCACTAAAACTCAATGCATGAGGTTAAAAAATGAGTCTAAATATTACGTTTGGGATGACCCGTACATGCTTAGAATAGGCCCTGATCAGATCTTGAGGCGATGTGTGCCTGATTATGAGATGAGCTCTGTTTTAAGGTTTTGTCATGCGCACGCGTGTGGAGGACACTTTGGTCCAAAGCGCACGAGCAGGAAAATCCTAGATTGCGGTTTTTATTGGCCGCACTTATTTCGTGACTCTTGTAACCACTGCAGGGCTTGTGACAGGTGTCAGCGCACAAGAAATATATCAGCGCGCAACGAGATGCCACAAACGCCAATACTGGTAGACGAAGTGTTCGACTTGTGGGGGATTGACTTCATGGGGCCGTTTCCTCCGTCTTGTGGATACGAGTACATACTAGTTGCGGTGGATTATGTCTCAAAGTGGGTCGAAGCTAAGGTCACGTGCAAGGATGATGGTAAAACGGTTGTTGAGTTTTTAAGGACTAACATTTTCTGTAGGTACGGAGTGCCTAAGGTAATAATCAGCGACCAGGGGACGCACTTCTGCAACAGAATAGTGGTGCAGGTACTGAAGCATTATGGAGTGCGCCACAAGACATCCACTGCATACCATCCTCAAACGAATGGCCAGGCCGAGGTTTCCAACAGAGAGATTAAGCGCATTCTGGAGAAAACCGTGAGACCTACGCGCAAAGACTGGAGCCAGCGGCAGGATGATGCACTTTGGGCATACAAAACTGCGCACAAGACACCGATTGGGACTTCACCATTTCGGTTGGTGTATGGAAAGGCGTGCCACCTACCGGTTGAGTTGGAACACAAGGCATACTGGGCATTGCGCACTTGCAATCTGAACCTCGACGAGGCTGGTAAAGAGCGCGCTTTTGAATTGAGCGAACTAGAGGAGCTGCGCCTGGATGCATATGAGGGGCTGCGCAACTACAAAGCACGCACGAAAGCATTTCACGATAAGTACATCCTAAGACGCACCTTCAAGCCAGAAGACCGGGTGCTTTTGTTCTCCTCGCGCTTAAAGCTGATGCCCGGGAAGCTGCGCAGCAAGTGGACGGGACCATACACAGTCACGAAGGTTTTGCTATATGCAACAATCGAGTTAGAGAACGAGTGATCAGCGCGTCGTTGTGCGCGTCAAATTAATCCTTCCTTCGCCACTTAGTACAGCGGCTAAGTCAGGGTCGATTCCACAGGGAGCAAGTAGACTCGTTCTAACTAGTAACCTACACTTACGAAAATTGGGGTGTGAGTTATTGGGTTGCGCAGGTGCGCAAATAAACAGTAGTGAAAGCAGAATTTGCACGAGACGTGCGCAAGCAGTAGAGATTAAGTACTATGACTATGAAAAGTATCGGTGCAGACAATCCTCTATGAATATATTCCTTATCATCGACTCTAAACGTCTATAGTTCGATTCACTGAAGTTAGTGTCCGATCAAGGCTTCCTAACATGTGCGCATGTTCCGATCAAAGTTCATGAGCTATTAATTTTTGAAACTAGTCTAAGCAGCTACGAATCCTATCGCAGTAGCAGCTGATTATCCTAGCGCGTTACTCCTAGTTGTCACCGTCAAGCTACCAACTAGTTTAACATATAACAAACAAGTAACAAGAATAAGATTGCGGTTCAAGGCTTCGCCTACTCATGCAACTAGCTGTCAACAGTGTGCACAGAATTAATACAAGCAAACAAACTATGCATTAAGCACAAGTCTCAAAGGAAATACTCATAGAATCATGCCCAACCAATACAAAGTGTTTAGCTAGACATGCTAGTAGTAAACTTCATAGAAATAGTAAATAACAGCTAAAGTATCCAAGAAAGCAGTAACAAGCAGGTGCGTGCAGGTTGCTGTGTCTCGGCTGGCGTAGTCGGCTAGCGCAGGTCCTCACAGTAGCTCGTGTGTTTTTCAATTCTGCCTCTCTCTCCTCCTTTGTTGTGAGTCTGTTATTATTATTATCAAACCCTAGCCTTCCTCTCTTTATATACTGCTCATGAGGCCCAAGGACGGCCTTGGCAACTTCCAAATCCGATGGTGTCAAGATTTGGAAACACCAATATCCTGCGCATGGCGCACTGCGCACATTGGTTAGCGCAGTCGGTCTGCGTACCGCACTCTGAATCTGCCATTCCCTATCCTGTTTGCGCTGCTAGCTCCGCGGGTTTTGTGTTGCGCTCCTTAAATACTGCCTATTAGCACGTATCCGACTTAGGCCCTTGTTTTGTTATGGAATACAAAAACACTGGAAACCAGTAATCTTGTACACAAAATAATGCAAACAAGCATAATGTTAAGATATAAATAGCACGTATAAATAGGCTCTATCAAACCCCCCACACTTGCCCTTGTTCGTCCCGAACAAGCACTCGAGCACGGATACAATTACCTCTATGGAGTCTAGCGCACAGTCTTGCACTCTGGCGTGATCTGCACTACCGTTCACCTTGCGCTGCTCTATCACCTGCGCGCATCTGCCTTCAACAGTTTAATATAACAATTTCGCAATTCGTTACCTCTCAGCTGGGATGAAGATCATTTCGGATGGCTGGGAGATAACTCTTCATAGGCTCCGGGTTGTCAGTCTTTACTTCGAGGATGGGTATATGGTTAATAGCGCAAGCTTCTTCCGGTGCGTGATTCTTCCGCGCACTTTCTGGGACCCCGAGCCTTTTTGATGATTTTCTTGTGAATCTTGCACAAGCTGGTACGTATTTGTGCGCATGCTGGTTTCTTTAGCGCATATCATCTGCTGGTGTCTTTCTTTTTGTACAGCTTTATCTATGGTTCCTGTGTTCCCAGAACAGTTCCAGTCTCGGCCTCCGGATAGCAGCTATGGAACAACGCTCCGCTCTCCCTCCTTGATCTATTTGCGCAGGTCAGCGCACGCGTTTACACCCGCGCCTGCCTTCCCTCGCTCGACTTCCAGAGGAAAGGTGGTCTGTTTTTCCACCTCGCCACGCTCTGGGTATTCGCCTTCGGCATCTGCGTGGCTGAGCGCGCTCTATTGTTCCGAAGGTCGCGAAGCACCGGCCTCCACTAGCGCTCTCGACCATATACCTTACCTTCGAAGCAAAAACGACTAACCGCCTCTCTAGAGCTTTTCTGTCAACTCCACATGCCCTGTATATTCCAACTAAAAGGAGCAGAAAAAATGAAAAAAATATACTAAAACAGTTGATAGCAGCGCACGCAAGATGAATCGCGCAATACAAGCCGAAACGTGTGCGCAACCCGCACACTAGCTCACCGCTGCTACTATTCCCTTCACTGAACTAAGTTATACTACAAAGCTAAAAAACGTTAAATGTAAATGTAACGCTTCCCCCCGCACTTAAACAGAGGCGTGTCCCCACGACTCACGCTCAAGCGCAACGGAGATCGCACACATGCATGCAATCAAAACAAAGAATATAAGAAAAACATATAGTCAGCGCAGCAAAGACAAAGTTAGGGGTGACAAAATATTCAGCACAATATAGCAACATCGAGCAATAGTTTTCAAAGAAAGATAAGAAACCACCCGAAAGAAATGAGCGCCCTCCCTGCAGCCCTAGATATCCTCAGAGCTGGACTCAGCCGTGGATCCGTGCGCCTCCTCATCGGAAGAATCTGTCTCATACTCGGTGCTGGAGGCTGGCGGCACAACAGAAACGGCGGCGGGCTGAGTCAAGAGGTCGTCCTCTGAGATAGGGTCCCATATCGAATCTGAGCTGGAACTTATGATGGGATCGGCCTCAGGGGACCTCTGAACAGAAGGCTGCGCAGGGGGTGCTGCAGGTGCTGGGACCGAGTCTACTTCTAGGGTGGGCTCTGCTGCATGGATCGGGGACTGGGCAGGAGGGCTGGCTGGCTGGCGCTGCTCGCTGGGGGATCCTGGAGGCGGCCTACGCAGACTGAGGAGAGGGGGGATAGAATCTCCAAATCTCCACTCTGATGGTGGGCTTACGCTCAGGTCTGCCCCCTCTGGCGCTAAATACTCTAGCACGCGCATGACGTTGAACATCATGCGCTGCTCCTCTGGTACCTCCTCAGGTGCCTCCTCTGCCTCTGTCCTGGGGCGCTTTCCTTGTGCATGCGGGGGAGAATCATCATTGGCTATGGTTACTGGCTCCCCCTGCGGCACACTTGCCCTCCAGCGCGCTCCAGTCTGCGCACGAGTCCTCATGCGCCTGGCTCTAGGGCCTCTTCCATCTCCCTGTCCTCAGCGGCCTCCTCTGGCTGCGCGCTGCTCTCTACTCTTTGCCTCAGTGCTCTGGCCGGCTGCAGCTGGTAGCACCATTCCAAGGACCCATCCTCTCTTACGGCCATGGTTTGGCACCATCTTCCAATAGAATTCTATGCATGCATACATCCGGGCTCACTCCGCGCAGGTCAGCAAGTGTCCATCCTATGGCGCGCTGGTTCTTGCGCAGCACTTCCTGTAATCGGGCCTCCTGCTCCTCTTCCAATCGTTTCTTTATGATTACCGGCAGGGTGTCCTCATTTCCTAAGAATATGTACTTAAGGTGCTCTGGGAGTTGCTTCAGCTCGACCCTGGGTGCCTGTTCAATAGAGGGCAAGATTTTATTAGCAATGCAGACATTAACTATATCGTGTACCTGTCTGGATACTGGTTCAGCACTGCTTAGCTCATCCTCATGCGCCTCCAACTCTGCCTGTGCCAGTGTCTCAGGTCCTTCCGCTGCGCTCGCACATTGCGCATCTGCAATCAAGTCATTTATGCTGTCCAACACGTGCACTGTGGCGTCCTCATGAGGGTGCTGCATCCTGATCGCGCGTCGTTGTACGCGTCAAATTAGTCCTTCCTCTTCCACTAGTACAGCGGTTAAGTCAGGGTCGATCTCCATAGGGAGCAAGCAGTTCAGTTTTAACCAGTGACCTACACTTACGAAAATGGGGGGGGGGGGTGAGTGATTGGGTTGCACACTGCGCAAGTAAATAGTAGCTAACGCAGAACTTGCAGCAGACGTGCGCAGGCAGTAGAGATTAAATACTATGACTATGAGAAGTATTGGGCAGACAATCCTCTATGAGCGCATTCCTTATCATTGACTCTAAACGTCTATAGTTTGATTTCACTTAAGTTAGTGTCCGATCAAGGCTTCCTAACATGTGCGCATGTCCCGATCAAAGTTCATGTGCTATTAATTCTTGAACTAGACTAAACAACTACGAATCCGATCAAGGTAGCAATTGCTTATCCTAGCGCGTTACTCCTAGTTGGCACCGTCAGGCTATTCAACTAGTTTAACATACAACAACAAGCAACAAGAGTAAGATTGCGGTTCAAGGCTTCCCCTACTCATGCAACTAGCTGCCAACAATGTGCACAAAATTAATATAAGCCAACAAGCTATGCATTAAGCGCAAGTCTCAAAGGAAATACTCATAGATTCATGCCCCACCAATACCAAGCGTTTAGCTAGACATGCTAGTGGTAAACATCATAGAAACAGTAAATAATATCTAAGGTATCCAAGAAAACAATAGCAAACAGTGCGTGCAGGTTGCAGTTCTTGGTTGGCGCAGTCGGCTAGCGCAGGTCCTCTCAACAAGCCCGTGTGTTTTTGAATCTGGCTCTCTCTCGCTGATATCTTGTGTCTCTGAAGCTCTGGTCTCTCTCGTGTTGTTCTCAAACCCTAGACTTCCTCTTCTTTATATACTGCTCAAGAGGCCCAACCTTGGCAACTTCCAAATCTGGTGGTGTCAAGATTTGGAAATACCACTATCTGTGCATGGCGCACGGCATCTTGGTTAGCGCAAACGGTTAGCGCACCGTGGTCGACTCTGCCAATTCTTCTGTTTGCGCCGCTAGCTCCGCAGGCTGTGTGATGCGCGTCCTAAACGCTGCCTGTTAGCGCGTATCCGACTTAGGCCCTCGTTTTGACCTGAAATACAAAAACACTGGAAACCAGTAATCTTGTACATAAAATAATGCAAACAAGCATAGGGTTATGATATAAATAATGCGTACAAATAGGCTCTATCAAACCCCCCATACTTGCCCCTTGTTCGTCCCGAACAAGCACTCAAGCACGGATACCATTACCTCTCTGGAGTCTAGCGCACAGTCTTGCACTCTGGCGCGATCTGCACTACTGATCACCTTGCGCTGCTCTACCACCTGCGCGCAACTGCTTTCAACAGTTCTAATATAATAATTTCGCAAGTCATTACCTCTCAGCTAGGATGAAGATCATTTCGGATGGCTGGGAGATAGCTCTTCATAGGCTCCAGGTTGTCAGCTCTCACTTCGAGGATGGGTATATGGTTAACAGCGCAAGCTTCTTCCCGTGAGTGATTTTTCCGCGCACTTCCTGGGAACTCAAGCCTTTTGATGATTTTCTTTGTGGACTTTGCGCACGCTGGTGCTTATTTGTGCGCATGCTGATTCTTTTTGTAGCGCATGTCATCTGCTGGTATTTTTTCTTTTGTACAGCTTTCTCTGCAATTTCTTACGTTCCCAGAACGGTTCCAGTCACGGCCTCCGGATAACAGCTATGGAACACCGCCCCGCTCTCCCTCCGTGGTCTATCTGCGCAGGTCGGCTCACGCGTTTACTCCCGTGCCCGCCTTCCTTAGCTCGCCTTCCAGAGGGAAGGTGGTCTGTTTTCCCACCTCCCCACGCTTTGGGTATTTCTCCTTCGGCATCTGCGTGACTTAGCGCGCTCTCTTGTTCCGAAGGTCGCGAAGCACAGGCCTCCACTCGCGTTCTGGACCATATACCTCACCTCCGAAGCGCGAACGACTAACCGCCTCTCTAGAGCGTTTCTGTCAACTCCACATCCCCTGTATATCCCAACTAGAAGGAGCAGAAAAACGAAAAAAAATATACTAAAACAGTTGATAGCAGCGCATGCAATATGGACAGCGCAAAACAAGCTGACAGTATGCGCAACCCGCACACAAGCGCACTACTGCTACTGTTTTCTTCAATTAAACTAAGCTACACTATAAAGCTCAAAAAAACATGAAATGTAAAGGTAACGCTCCCCCCCACACTTAAACAGAGACCTGTCCCCACGACTCAAGCTCAAGCGCATGGAGAACGCGCACATGCATGCAAGCAAAACAAAGAACATAAAAACTAAGAACATATAGTCAAAGCAGCGCAATATAGCATAGGGACACAAAATATGTAGCACAAGAGTTCAGCACACATACAACAGAAAGGGCGGCAGGCTGTGCCACGAAGTCGTCCTCCGAGACGGGGTCCCATAGCGAGTCTGAGCTGGTGCTAATGATGGGTTCGGCTACAGGGGACCTCGGAATAGACGGCTGGGCAGGGGAGGGTGCGGGTGCTGGTACTTGTTCTGGTTCGGGGGTGGGCTCTGTTTCTGGGCTGCTGGTGTTGGCTCTGGTGTTGGGGCTGGTGCTGGTGCTGAGGCTGGGGATAGAGAGGGCTCTGCTGGATGCATTGGGGGGTGAGTAAGAGGACTGGCTGGCTGGCGCGGCTCGCTGGGAGAACCTGGAGGTGGCCGGTGCAGGCTGAGGAGAGGGGGAATCGCGTCTCCAAATCTCCACTCTGATGGTGGGCTCATGCTCAAGTCCCCCCCCTCTGGCGCTAAATACTCGAGCACGCGCATGACATTGAACATCATGCGCTGCTCTGCTGATGCTTCCTCCGGTGCCTCCTCAGCCTCGGTCCTCGGGCGCTTTCTTTGTGCACGCGGGGGAGAATCCTCGATGGAAATGGTAACTGGCTCCCCCTGCGGTGCACGGGCCCTCCGGTGCGCTCCAGTCTGCGCGCGGGTCCTTGCGCACCTGACTGGAGGCACAACTGGCTCTGGGGCCTCGTCCTCCTCCATCTCCTGCGCAGCCTCTGCTGCTTGCGCACTGCTCTCTGCTCTTGGCCGCGGCACCCTGGCCGGCTGCAGGCGGTAGCACCACTCCAATGTGCCATCCTCCCTCACGGCTACCGCCCTTATCTGCAGCATGTGGGCGCGGTCCAGAGGAACAGCCGGCACCATTGTGTGCTCGGGCACCGCAGGCTCTCCATGCAATGCACGCAGCAGGTGCGTAATAATTCCTCCGCAAGTCAAGGGCCCCTTGGTGCTGACTCGGCTCCAGTGGTGTACCATGTTCAGGACAAAAAGCACCCTCTTCCCATAATAAAACCCATAATAAAAGCCCTTCAAAATCTCCATATCCAGCAAACTGATCTTCGGCGCGCCATTAAAACGCCCAATGATCGCATAGGCGACCAAGCGCCACAAGTAGAACATCCACGGGTCACGCAGCTCTCGTCCCCTGCTGCGCCCCGTGACAAACACTGGCCCGGTCGCCATCTCGCGGCACGCCTCCTAATTCGTGTGTGCGTCCATGTCAGCTTCTCGCTCCTTGGCGCACATCAGTGTGCGCTTCAGCCTCTTAGCCGAGGCAATGTACCACACCCCTCGGTGCCGGTACCTTATCTCCATCTCACCTGGTTCTAACGACGCCAGGAACTCGCAGGTGTTCTCCTTGTCTGATGCGTTGTTGAGTTCCAACAGCGCCTCCCTGCCTGCTAACGCCAGCCTCTCCACAACGAGGTCCTCCAGTCCGACCTCGCGCAGGAAGTCCCTGCTGATGTACGGAGTCCTGTACATTTCTAGCCTCAGAAATGCGGCATACTTGCTGGCGAAAACAGCTAGGGTTTCTTGATCCACTGCAGGCTGCATTGTGGCTGGGTCTCTTTGGTCAACTCCGGTCAACACTCTCTAAAGCTCAGAAAATCAAAACTCCTCCAAATGCCCTGAAACTTTCACCAATTGGGCGCCTACTCCCCGCCTACAAAACCCTCTAACCAATACTCCAATCGGTGCACTCTAGCCTGATGCGATTTCAAAACCCTAGAGCACTCCTCTACCGTACAAACCCTACTGGAATCTGCTCAAATCTGGGGGAAAGGTTACCTGGAAGGTGGTCGACGGAGTGCTCCTCAAATCTCTCTAGACGGAAGCTGGTTTGAGCGCCGGACGGTGAGCGGAGGTGCGAGGGCGGGAGTTGCTTGCAACGGTCGAGTGAAAAAGTGCTGAAATATTCTAAGTACTGCCCTTATATACCCCCTGACTGGCGCAGCTGTCCTGCGCACTGAAGTGCGCACGAACCTGCGCACTGCTGCTCGACTAAAAAACTACAAGTCCTAAACTAGCTAAAAGACACTAGAAACACTAAAAGAAACATGTAAAAGTAAAACGAGTCGGGTTACCTCCCGACAAGTGCCTTTGTTTAACGTCGTTGGCCCGACTGTACCTCGTTACTTGCGAGAAAGTATACCAGCGGCCTCCCCCACACTTGCTCCTGAGTGACCCTGCGCTTGTACCTGTGCTGTGTTCTTCTTGGTCCTGCGCAAAGGGTTCGACGGGTGGTCAGCATGGTTAATAGTATGTGATAAATCACAAGCAACGAAGGTAGGTAAAGAGGGAGAAGAAATATGAGCAATAGTCCCCTGTTCTCCCTCTGGCGCGTCTGGTGATGACTCTGGCGCAGCAACCTGTGCATCTGCTATCTCAGGTTCTGCCAATTCAATTTTGCGCGCTGTGCCATCTCAAGGTTCTCCTAGATACCGTTTGACTCTCTGCCCATTGACCTGAAAACGATGCCGGTGCTTGTTTTCTAACTCGATTGTTCCGTAGGGGAAAACCTTGGTAACCGTGTATGGTCCTGTCCATTTGCTGCGCAGCTTCCCTGGCATGAGCTTTAGGCGCGAGGAGAACAACAGTACCTGGTCTCCTGGCTCAAAAGTGCGTCTAAGAATATTCTTGTCGTGAAATGCCTTGGTGCGTGCTTTGTAATCGCGCAGTCCCTCATAGGCATCCAGGCGCAGCTCTTCTAATTCGCTCAGCTCAAACGCGCGCTCCTTGCCAGCCTCATCCAAGTTTAGGTTGCATATGCGCAGTGCCTAGTATGCTCTGTGCTCCAATTCTACTGGCAGATGGCACGCCTTTCCATAGACCAACCGAAACGGTGAAGTCCCGATTGGTGTCTTATGCGCGGTCCGGTATGCCCACAGCGCATCATCTAAGCGCTGGCTCCAGTCCTTCCGCGATGGTCTTACGGTTTTTTCCAGGATGCGCTTGATCTCTCGGTTGGAAACCTCGGCCTGTCCATTCGTTTGAGGGTGGTAAGCGGTGGACGTCTTGCGGCGCACTCCATAATGCTTGAAAACTTGCGCCACAATCCTGTTGCAAAAGTGCGTCCCCTGGTCGCTAATGATCGCCTTAGGTACCCCGTACCTGCAAAAGATGTTAGTTCTCAAAGAATCAGCGACTGTCTTACCATCATCCTTTCTTGTGGCCTTAGCCTCGACCCATTTGGAGACATAGTCCACCGCGACCAATATATATTCATAGCCGGCAGATGGGGGAAATGGCCCCATGAAGTTAATTCCCCAAATATCAAACACTTCATCCACTAGAATCGGCGTCTGTGGCATCTCGTTGCGTGCTGATATGCCTCCTGTGCGCTGGCATCTGTCACAGTTCTTGCAGTAGTCATATGCGTCTCTAAACAGGTGCGGCCAATAAAATCCGCAGTCCAGGACCTTTCTGCTGGTGCGCTTGGGACCAAAGTGTCCTGTCAGCGCCATCAGATGCTCGTCAGGGAATGTCTCTGTGATCTGCCCTGGTTCCTCCTCTTTCACGATTCGGCTCAGATGGTCAGTAACTATATTCTCTGTGCCCTTCTTATCCTTAATTTCCAAGTCAAATTCCTGAAGTAGGAGTACCCAGCGCATCAGGCGCGGCTTAGTCTCCTTCTTGGACAGTAGGTAGCGGATGGCTGCGTGGTCTGTGTAGATGACGACTCTGGCGCCTATAACATATGCGCGGAACTTCTCTAGCGCAAAAACGATTTCCAGAAGCTCCTTCTCCGTGGTGGTGTAGTTCCTCTGCGCAGAGTCCAGTGTGCGCGATGCATAATAAATGGCGTTTGGTTTCTTGTCCACGCGCTGTCCCAGGACTGCTCCTACTTCGTCGCACATTAGTTCGAATGGTAGGCTCCAGTCTGGCGCGCGCAACACTGGCGCACTTGTCAGCGCCTCCTTCAGCTTATTAAACGCGGCCATGCTGATAGAGCCTATTTATACACATTATTTAGATCATAACCCTGTGCTTGTTTGCATTATTTTCTGTACAAGATTACTGGTTTCCAGTGTTTTTGTATTTCAGGGCAAAACAAGGGCCTAAGTCGGATACGCGCTAACAGGCAGCGTTTAGGACGCGCATCACACAGCCTGCGGAGCTAGCGGCGCAAACATAAGAATTGGCAGAGTCGACCACGGTGCGCTAACCGATTGCGCTAAGCAGATGCCATGCGCCAGGCGCAGATGGTGGTGTTTCCAAATCCTGACACGACCAGATTTGGAAGTTGCCAAGGATGAGCCCCTGAGCAGTATATAAAGAAGAGAAGGAGGCTAGGGTTAAGAGACAATAATTAGGATTCACAATTCGTACACCCAGGAGGCACTGCGCAGCAGGACTGGAAAACACACGAGCTTGTTGAGAGGATCTGCGCTAGCCGACCGCGCCAGCCAAGACTGCAACCTGCACGCACTGTTTGCTATTGTTTTCCTGGACACTTTAGTTATTATTTACTGTTTCTATGATGTTTATCACTAGCATGTCTAGCAAAACGCTTAGTATCGGTTGGGCATGAATCTATGAGTATTTCCTTTGAGACTTGCGCCTAATGCATAGCTTGCTTGCTTATATTAATTCTGTGCACATTACTGGCAGCTTGTTACATGAGTAGGGGAAGCCTTGAACCGCAATCTTACTCTTGTTGCTTGTTGTTGTTTGTTAAACTAGTTGAATAGCCTGACGGTGCCAACTAGGAGTAACGCGCTAGGATAGGCAATTACTACCCTGATCGGATTCGTAGTTGTTTGGTTTAGTGTAAGAATTAATAGCACATGAACTTTGATCGGAACATGCGCACATGTTAGGAAGCCTTGATCGGACACTAACATTAGCAAACCAAACTATAGACATTTAGAGTCGATGATAAGGAATACACTCATAGAGGTTTGTCTGCGCCGATACTTCTCATAGTCATAGTACTTAATCTCTATTGCCTGTGCACGTCTAGTGCAAATTCCTGCATTACGATACCACTATTACTCGCGCATCGCGCAAACCAATCACTCACCCCCCAATTTCATAAGTGTAGGTTACTGGCTAAAACTGAACTACTTACTCCCTGTGGAGATCGACCCTTACTTAACCGCTGTACTAGTGGAAGAGGAAGGATTATATTTGACGCGTACAACGACGCGCGATCAAATTTTGGCGCCGTTGCCGGGGAGCAACACAGCTAAGTTCTAGCTAGTTTACGTTTTTCCTTTTTAGTAACTAGTTATTTCAGTTTGTTTTGTTTTCTCGTTGTTGTTTCTGACAGCGCGCAATCACCATTAGCCTGCGCAACCTTGAAATAGTTGCGCTGCGCAGATTCTAGTTGCGCACTGACAGACGCAGCAGCATTAGTTATCTTTTAATTTCGTTTTCTTTGAGATTTAGAACAGATCATGGAGGATAACAGTGTCGTAGGAGACAACTTAGGGGATAGAACCCCAGAGGAAGCAAGGGCACATAACCGCGCAGCCCTGTTCAGAGAAGAAGTGCAGCGCGAGGTTGAAGCAAAGATGGCCGTTGAATTGTATAATGCGCCACCCGCGCGACAAGCTGCGCGACGCAGAACAGTGCGCGAGATGTCAGCCCCAATCACTGTTAACCAGCCATGGTGCATCGTGCTTCCACCAGACGGACATTTTGAACTAAGGAGCTCGCTCATCCATCACAAGCCCAAGTTCCACGGAATGAACAACGAAAATCCAGTCAAGCATGTGCGAGAGTTCCTAGTCATTTGCGAGAACATGAAGACAGAAGGGGAGAGCGATGAGGCGCTAAAGATGAAGGCATTCCCATTTTCACTATGTGATACAGCCAGACATTGGTTGATGAACTTACCAGCAGGATCAATTCACACATGGGAGCAGCTGCAGAAGAAGTTCCTGGACAAATTCTATCTCGCAGCAAAGATCGCGCTACTCAGGAGGGAACTGGCCGCACCAAGGCAGAGCGCAGGAGAGTCACTGTCAGAGTATTACGAGCGTTTCAGGGAGCTAAAGGCCAACTGCTACAATCATGGCCTGCCCCAAAATGTGCTGATAGAGAACTTCCTGAATGGATTGCTACCCATGGAGCTGAGGTTATTGAACGCATGCGCAGGAGGCGACATTTGCAACATGTATCCAGAAGACGCATGGTAGCTAATAGAAGACTCAGCTGGGCAGGTACGACATCAGCTAACACTTGAAAATAGTCGTACTCGTTCTGTGCATCAGGTAGAAACAAGCGCTGAGATCAAGGAAATGAAGGCCATGCTGCAGAAGTTAATGAGTGCGCAAAGCGCACAACCAGTTGCGCCAAAGGTATGTGAATTCTGCAGGTCAACCGAGCACAAAACTGATGAATGTCCCACACTTTTCGAGGAATCTGGACATGTCAATTCCCTTGGAGGATGGGATAACAGAGGACCACAAAGACAGAATCAGCCGCGCTTTGGACTGGCAGCAAATGGATTCAGATGGAAGGAGGAGAATAATTTCCAGAGGCAGTCCACAGATCAGCGCGCACCACAGCAGACGCAACAAGCTGCACCCTACAATCCATCGCATCGCCGCACTGACGCACCAGCGCATAACAACCAGCAACCGAGGCGATCTTTGGAAGATATCGTGGGGCAGCTAGCAGACACAGTGCGCAAGAATGACGAGAAGTATGACAAGAGGTTCGAGTCCATTGAAAAGAAGCTATCACATATTGCTACCACGGTGTATGAGCTAAGAAAGAGCGATGGCAACCTGCCTTCGCAAGTGATTCAGAACCCCAAAGGAGGAGTCAATGCAGTAACACTGAGGACTGGGCGCATAATAGGAATAGAGCAGACCACGAAGGCGCCCGCTTAACCAGCTGCGCAAGTCCCGGATCCAGCAGAACAGAATGCGCAATCAGAGCAAGATGCGCAACCAGAAGTGCCAGCCACAAGCCAGCAGGGCAAGGCGCCAGGTATAACACAAATAAACGACAAGGGCACGAATCGTACTAATATACCTGCACCTTTTCCTGTGCAGGCACCATCGGCTAGAAAGGAGGCGCTGGACAAAGAGCTGTACGAGTTATTCAGCAAGGTGGAAATCAACATTCCCCTTATCGAAGCAGTTCGGCAGATTCCCAGGTACGCCAAGTTTTTAAAGGAGCTGTGCACAAACAAGAGGAGGAAAGGCGAATGCGCACAGGTAATGCTAAATGCGCAGGCCTCAGCGATCTTGCAACATAAGGTACCACCTAAGTGCCGAGACCCAGGTAGGTTCACTATCCCTTGCACTTTAGGTAAGACCACAGTAAGCAATTGCATGATTGATTTAGGCGCATCCATCAATTTGTTACCTTATTCCCTATATGCGACATTGCGCCTTGGACCACTAAAGCCTGTAGGTCTCACTATTCAGCTAGCAGATCGGTCTTGCAAACAACCTGCAGGCATGATAGAGGATGTTCTCGTGCGAGTAGGAGAGCTGGTGTTCCCAGCAGATTTTTATGTGCTAGAAATGGAGGGTGAATCAAGCACCAGCAGTGCGCAGATCCTACTGGGCAGACCTTTCCTGATGACCGCGCGCACGAAGATAGACGTGTAGAGGGGCACACTCTCCATGGAGGTTGACGGCGAAGAAATCCACTTCAATATATTCAAGGGGATGCAGCACCCACACGAGGACGCCACAGTGCACGCGATGGACAGCATTGACGATTTAGTCTCAGATGCGCAATGTGCAAGCGCAACAATAGAACCAGAGCCACTAGCACAGGCAGCGTTGGAGGAGCAGGACGAGGAGCTGAACAGTGCTGAACCAGAGCTCAGACAGGTTGATGAGCGGACAAATGACCTTATATTTGTCCATATTTTCCCCTTACTTCTTGTTTGTTCCGCTATTTTATAAAGTCATTTGATGATTTCTTCGTCCATTTCAGGTTAAAATTACGTATCTCGCAATGCGAAGTGGACCGAAGAAAATCTAGGCGAATTCTGGTCAATAGAGATCAAAAGAAGAAAAGTTGAGCAAACTGCAGAAGTGATTCGGCCGAATCACTAGTGATTCGCCCACTAGCTTGACCGAATCACCCTCAGCTGCACGAATTGACCTGATCCGGGGAAGTCCTGAAGGTTTGACCGAATCACATAATGGGTGTGACCGAATCAATGGTGATTCGGCCAAGAGAAGTGATTCGCCTAGTCAAGAAGCTACTGAACAGATGATTCGGCCGAATCAGAGTTGATTCGCCCAGAGGTGCCCGAATCAGTTTAGCTCCACAAGGCGTTTGACCGTATCAAAACAAAGACATTTGACCGAATCAAAAGTGATTCGGCCAGGATAATTGATTCGCCCAAACTCAAAACTGCACTGAACAAAAGGTTCGAGCGAATCACATGGACATTGACCGAATCAAGTGATTCGGTCACTTCGGTCATTTTGTGGGAAACTTCAAAGAGTATAAATAGAATGAGATGGAAGTGAAGTAGGAGGGCTTGCTTTTCTCTCAACCCTAAAAAAGGAGCTTCCACATTTTCTCAACCCTAAGTGACTGGAGCTCGGAGAAGACCAAGCTTGGGTGAAGACCCAAGCTTGGATGGAAGATTCTACATCAACCTCTCTTAAACCCTTTAGCTTTGTATTTACATTCATGCTTCCCTTAGTTGTCATGTTTTTGTGCACACTCATTATGAGTGAGTAGTTGTTCTTGTGGTTGGGGATTAAATGGATCCCCTAGGATTGGATATGATGTAGAACTCTAATTTATTGCATTGAATGAAGTTTGGTTTGATTATATTGTGCCCTAGCTATGTATTCACTGTATGCACACCAAGTGTTTGACGAAATGCTTAAGTGAGTATGCTTGGTTAAAACCCCTAAGGAAGGAGCGAGAGTTGAACTTAGGATGTCTCATAGTTATTGTATGATCATAGATGGAGTGTTTGTGCGCGAGAGTGACATGCACTCTTGACATTAGGCTAAGTTTTAAGCGGATTTGAGTAACCGGCCAATAGACCGAGAGGGTGCGGTTATGGGACTCAAGTTCTACACGGTTCAATAGAGCGAGAGTTTGAGAACCATGTCCTTTGTGTATCCTCTCCACTCTAGGGAAGGAGCGAGAGTTGAACCTAGAGTGGACGATGCATTAGCCTTGCTTTTATCAACCAAATGGAGTTCATGCATGTGTTAGTAAGTTATTTCATTTTCCTCATATCTTAGGAGAGAAGTTGAATCCCTAGTCACCCTTTTGTTTCATCAACCAAAAACACCAAAAATATCATTTATCTTTAGTGCTTGCTAGAGATACCTTTATAGGAGGACATACCCCCCCCCAAATCCGTAGACTTTCAATAATAGCATTAATTAGTTGTAAATTAGTCTAAGCTTTTCTCTTGGGTTAGACCCGAGGTCACTCGGTTATAAATATTGTTTGATATTTGCGTGACTAGAATAGCACTTCATTTTGCTTGCCTAAAACGCCAACGTCACAGGTACACGGTATAGTTCATATTTGCACTGCTAATAAAATCTTGCCCTCCATTGAACAGGCACCCAAGGTCGAGCTGAAGCAACTGCCAGAGCACCTCAAATACATTTTCTTGGGAAATGAGGACACCCTGCCAGTGATCATAAAGAAGGGATTAGAAGAGGAGCAGGAAGTGCGTTTACAGCAGGTGCTGCGCAGGAACCAGCGCGCTATAGGATGGACACTGGCTGATCTGCGTGGAGTGAGCCCGGACGTGTGCATGCATAGAATTCTGCTGGAAGATGGTGCCAAACCATCTAGGGAGGCTCAGCGCAGATTGAACCCAAATATGATGGAGGTAGTGCAGAAGGAAATTCTAAAGTTGCTTGACGCAGGAGTCATTTACCCCATCTCGGACAGCAAATGGGTCAGTCCAGTGCACGTTGTGCCTAAGAAGGGAGGAATCATAGTGGAAGAGAATGCGCAAGGCGAGCTAGCTCCCAAGCGCATACAGACTGGATGGCGCATGTGCATCGACCACAGAAAGCTTAACGCAGTAACGCGCAAGGACCATTTCCCGCTACCCTTTATGAACCAGATGCTGGACAGATTAGCAGGTAAGCCCTATTTTTGTTTCTTGGACGGCTATTCAGGGTACAACCAGATACCCATAGCTGCGGAGGATCAGGAGAAGACCACGTTCACCTGCCCGTTCGGAACGTTTGCGTTTCGGCGCATGTCATTTGGGCTGTGTAACGCGCCAGGTACGTTCCAACGCCTTGTCATGAGCATTTTCTCTGATATGATTGGTATATGCATAGAAGTGTTCATGGATGATTTTACTGTATATGGAGGTACCTTTGATGCATGCTTAACTGATTTAGATAAAGTTTTAGAGCGCTGCATCTCTAAGAACCTAGTACTCAATTATGAAAAATGCCATTTCATGGTAACGCATGGTGTAGTGCTAGGACACGTCATCTCATAGGAGGGGATCAAGGTAGACAAAGCTAAGATAGACCTTATTTCTAATCTACCTTATGCCACGAACGTGCGCGATGTGAAGTCATTCTTAGGACATGCCGGATTTTACAGGCGTTTTATAAAAGACTTCTCTAAAATTTGTATTCCCCTGTCTAACCTCTTGCAAAAGGATGTGTGCTTCGATTTTACAGATGAGTGCAGGGCCGCATTTGATAAGCTGAAGGAAGCGCTGACCAGTGCGCCAGTGATGCGCGCACCAGACTGGAACCTGCCATTTGAACTGATGTGCGACGCAAGCGATTATGCAGTAGGTGCAGTCCTGGGGCAGCGAGTGGACAAGAAGCCGCACGCCATCTATGATGCATCGCGCACACTGGACGCTGCGCAGAGGAACTACACCACCACGGAGAAGGAGCTTCTGGCAATTGTGTTTGCGCTAGAGAAGTTCCGTGCATATGTTCTAGACGCTAGGGTCATCATATACACAGACCACGCAGCCATCCGCTACCTAATGTCCAAGAAAGAAGCTAAGCCGCGCCTGATGCGCTGGGTGCTCCTACTGCAGGAATTCGACCTGGAGATCAAGGCTAAGAAGGGCATAGAGAACACAGTTGCGGACCACCTGAGCAGGATCGTGAAGGAGGAGGAGCCAGGGCAGATCACTGAGACATTTCCTGACGAGCATCTGATGGCGCTGACAGGTAAGGTACCATGGTATGCGCACATTGCGAATTACCTGGTCACAGGTACGTTTCCTCCGCATTTCAATAAAACCCAGTGCATGAGATTGAAACATGAGTCCAAGCATTACCTGTGGGATGATCCTTATATGCTTAGAATAGGACCAGATCAGATATTGAGGCGCTGCGTGCCTGACCATGAATTTAACTCTGTTTTGATGTTTTGTCATGCGCACGCATGTGGAGGACACTTTGGTCCCAAACGCACCAGCAGGAAGGTCCTGGACTGCGGATTTTACTGGTCGCACCTGTTTAGAGACGCATATGACTATTGCAGGAATTGTGACAGGTGCCAGCGCACAGGAGGCATATCAGCGCGCAACGAGATGCCGCAGACGCCAATTCTAGTGGATGAAGTGTTTGATATATGGGGAATTGACTTCATGGGGCCATTTCCTCCGTCTGCAGGATACGAGTACATATTGGTCGCGGTGGACTATGTCTCCAAATGGGTCGAAGCTAAGGCCACACGGAAGGATGATGGTAAGACGGTCGCTGAGTTTCTAAAAACTAACATCTTTTGTAGGTACGGGGTGCCTAAGGCAATCATCAGCGACCAGGGGACGCACTTTTGCAACAGGATCGTGGCGCAAGTTTTCAAGCATTATGGGGTGCGCCACAAGACGTCCACTGCTTATCATCCTCAGACAAATGGACAGGCCGAGGTCTCCAACAGAGAGATCAAGCGCATCCTGGAGAAGACTGTGAGACCATCGCGCAAAGATTGGAGTCAGCGCCTAGACGACGCGCTGTGGGCATACCGCACTGCGCATAAGACACCAATCGGGACTTCACCGTTCCGGTTGGTCTACGGAAAAGCATGCCACCTGCCAGTAGAGTTAGAGCACAAAGCATACTGGGCTTTACGCACTTGCAACCTGAACCTAGACGAGGCTGGCAAGGAGCGCGCGTTTGAGCTGTGTGAATTAGAAGAGCTGCGCCTGGATGCCTATGAGGGACTGCGCGATTACAAGGAGCGGACAAAGGCGTTTCATGACAAGCATATCCTCAGACGCACTTTTGAGCTAGGAGACCAGGTATTATTACCTGCACTCATCAGTAAAGTCGAAGCACACATCCTTTTGCAAGAGGTTAGACAGGGGTATACAAATTTTAGAGAAGTCTTTTATGAAACGCCTGTAAAACCGGGCATGCCCAAGGAATGACTTCACGTCGCGCACGTTAGTGGAATAAGGCAGATTAGAAATAAGATCTATCTTAGCTTTATCTACCTTGATCCCCTCCTCTGAGATGATATGTCCTAGTACTACACCATGCGATACCATGAAATGACATTTTTCATAATTGAGCACTAGGTTCTTAGAAATGCAGCGCGCTAAGGCCTTATCAAGATGAGTTAAGCATGCATCAAAGGTACCTCCATACACAGTAAAATCATCCATGAACACTTCTATGCATATACCAATCATATCAGAAAAAATGCTCATGACTAGACGTTGGAACGTACCTGGCGCGTTACACAGCCCAAATGACATGCGCCGAAACGCAAACGTACCGAACGGGCAGGTGAACGTGGTCTTCTCTTGATCCTCCGCAGCTATGGGTATCTGGTTGTACCCTGAATATCCGTCCAAGAAACAAAAATAGGGCTTTCCTGCTAATCTGTCCAGCATTTGGTCCATGAAGGGTAGCGGAAATGGTCCTTGCGTGTGACTGCGTTAAGCTTCCTGTAGTCGATGCACATGCGCCATCCAGTTTGCATGCGCTTGGGAACTAGCTCGCCCTGCGCATTCTCCTCTACGGTAATTCCTCCTTTCTTCGGCACAACGTGCACTGGACTGACCCATTTGCTGTCCGAGATCGGGTAAATGACTCCTGCGTCAAGCAACTTCAGGATCTCCTTTTGCACCACCTCCATCATATTCGGATTTAATCTGCGCTGAGCCTCCCTGGATGGTTTGGCACCATCTTCCAATAGAATTCTATGCATGCAAACGTCTGGGCTCACTCCACGCAGATCGGCAAGTGTCCATCCTATAGCGCGCTGGTTCCTGCGCAGCACCTGCCGTAATTGCGCCTCCTGCTCCTCTTCTAATCCTTTCTTTATGATCACTGGCAGGGTGTCCTCATTTCCTAAGAAAATGTATTTGAGGTGCTCTGGAAGTTGCTTCAGCTCGATCTTGGGTGCCTGTTCAATAGAGGGCAAGATTTTATTAGTAGTGCAAATATGAACTATCGTGTACCTGTTTGGATTCTGGTTCAGCACTGCTCAGCTCGTCTTCCTGCTCCTCCAACTCTGCCTGTGCTAGTGGCTCTGGTCCTACCGTTGCGCTAGCACATTGCGCATCTGTGACTAAATAATCAATGCTGTCCATTGCGTGCACTGTGGCGTCCTCATGTGGGTGCTGCATCCCTTTAAATATGTTGAAGTGGATTTCTTCGCCATCAACCTCCATCGAGAGTGTGCCCCTCCACACGTCTATCTTGGTGCGCGCGGTCATCATAAAAGGTCTGCCCAGTAAGATCTGCGCACTGCTGGTGCTCGATTCACCCTCCATTTCTAGCACATAGAAATCTGTTGGGAACACCAGCTCTCCTACTCGCACAAGAACATCCTCTATCATGCCTGCAGGTTGTTTGCACGACCGATCTGCTAGCTGAGTGGTGAGACCTGCAGGCTTTAGTGGTCCAAGGCGCAATGTCGCATATAGGGAATAGCGTAGCAAATTTATGGATGCGCCTAAATCAATCATGCAATTGCTCACTATGGTCTTACCTAAAGTGCATGGGATAGTGAACGTACTTGGATCTCGGCGCAAGCTTCAATAAGGGGAATGTTTATTTCCACCTTGATGAATAACTCGTAGAGCTCCTTATCAAGCGCTTCTTTCCTAGCCAATGGTGCCTGTACAGGAAAAGGTGCAGGTATGTTAGTACGATTCATGTCTTTGTCTTTCGATTGTGCCATACCTGGCGCCTCGCCCTGTTGGCTTGTGGCTTGCGCTTCTGGTTTCGCATCCGCCTCTGCTGGGTCTGGAGCTTGCGCAACTGGTTGCACGGGCGCCTTTGCGGTCTGCTCTGTTCCTACCGTGTGCCCAGTCCTCAGTGTCACTGCGTTGACTCCTCCCTTGGGATTCTGGATCACTTGCGAAGGAAGGTTGCCATCGCTCTTTTTCAGCTCATACACCGTGGTAGCGATTTGTGACAGCTGCTTTTCAATGGACTCGAACCTCTTGTCATACTTCTCATCATTCTTGCGCACTGTGTCTGCTAGCTGGCCCACGATATCTTCTAAGGATCGCCTCGGCTGCTGGTTGTTTTGCGCTGGTGCGTCAGTGCGGCGATGCGGTGGATTGTAGGGCGCAGCTTGTTGCGTCTGCTGTGGTGCGCGCTGCTCCATGGACTGCCTCTGAAAATTATTGTCCTCCTTCCATCTGAACCCATTTGCGGCTAGTCCAAAACGCGGCTGATTCTGCCTCTGCGGCCTTCTATTATCCCATCCTCCTAGAGCATTGACATCTCCTGATTCCTCGAAAAGCGTGGGACATGCATCGGTTTTGTGCTCAGTGGACGTACAGAATTCGCATGCCTTTGGCGCAGCTGGTTGCGCCCCCTGCGCATTGATCAACTTCTGCAGCATGGCCTTCATTTCCTTTATCTCAGCGCTTGTTTCTACCTGATGCACAGAACGAGCACGACTATTTTCAAGTGTTAGCTGATGTCTTACCTGTCCAGCAGATTCTTCTAATAGCTGCCACGCGTCCTCTGGGTACATGATGCAAATGTCGCCCCCTGCGCATGCATTCAATAATCTCAGCTCCATGGGTAGCAATCCATTCAGGAAATTTTCTATCAGCACATTCTGGGGCAGGCCGTGATTGTAGCAGTTGGCCTCCAGCTCCCTGAAACGCTCGTAATACTCCGATAGTGACTCTCCTGCGCCCTGCCTAGGTGCGGCCAATTCCCTCCTGAGTAGCGCTATCTTGGCTGCGGGATAGAACTTGTCCAAGAACTTCTTCTGAAGCTGCTCCCATTGTGTGAATAGATCCTGCTGGTAAGCTCATCAGCCAATGTCTGGCTTTGTCACACAATGAAAAAGGGAACGCCTTCATCTTCGGCGCTTCGTCGCTCTCCCCTTCGGCATTCATGTTCTCGCAAATGACTAGGAATTCTCGCACATGCTTGACTGGGTTCTCGTTGTTCATCCCGTGGAACTTGGGCATGTGATGAATGAGCGAGCTCCTTAGCTCAAAATGATCGTCTGGTGGAAGCACTATGCACCATGGCTGGTTAACCGTGATTGGGGCTGACATCTCGCGCACTGTTCTGCGTCGCGCGGCCTATCGCGCGGGTGGCGCATTATACACTTCAGCGGCCATCCTTGCTTCAACTTCGCACTGTACTTCCTCTCTAAACCGAACTGTGCGGTTATCTGCTCCTGCATTGTCTGGGGTTCTGTCCCCTAAGTTGTCTCCAACGACACTGTTATCCTCCATGACCTGTTCTGAAGCTTAAAGAAAACAAAATTAAAAGAAAACGAAGCTATCGCGTCTGTCAGTGCGCAACTAGAATCTGCGCAGCGCAACTGTTTCAAGGTTGCGAAGGCTGATATTGATTGCGCGCTATCAGAAACAACAACGAGAAAAGTAAAGCAAACAGAAATAACTAACTACTGTAAAAGAAACTTAAGCTAGTTAAAGCTTATCTGTGTTGCTCCTCGGTAACGGGGCCAAAATTTGATCCGCGCGTCGTTGTGCGCGTCAAATTAATCCTTCCTTCTCCACTTAGTATAGCGGCTAAGTCATGGTCGATTCCACAGGGAGCAAGCAGACTCGTTCTAACTAGTAACCTACACTTACGAAAATTGGGGTGTGAGTGATTGGGTTGCGCAGGTGCGCAAATAAACAGTAGTGAAAGCAGAATTTGCACGAGACGTGCGCAGGCAGTAGAGATTAAGTACTATGACTATGAAAAAGTATCGGTGCAGACAATCCTCTATGAATGTATTCCTTATCATCGACTCTAAACGTCTATAGTTCGATTCACTGAAGTTAGTGTCCGATCAAGGCTTTCTAACATGTGCGCATGTTCCGATAAAAGTTCATGAGCTATTAATTCTTGAAACTAGTCTAAGCAGCTACGAATCCTATCACAGTAGCATCTGATTATCCTAGCGCGCTACTCCTAATTGTCACCGTCAAGCTACCAACTAGTTTAACATATAACAAACAAGTAACAAGAATAAGTGATAGAGCCTAGTTATGCACATTATTTAGGTCATAACCCTATGCTTGTTTGCAATATTTTATGAGCAAGATTACTCGTTTCCAATGTTTTTGTATATCAGGTCAAAACGAGTCCTTAAGTCGGATACGCGCTAACAGGCAGTGTTCTAGGAGTGAAAGATCAGCCTGAGGAGCTAGCGGCGCAAACAGAAGAAGAAATGGCGAAAGACAGCAGAGGTGCGCTAACCATATGCGCTAGCCGATGCCGTGCGCCAGGCGCAAAATCCAGTGACCAGATTTGGAAGTTGCCAAAGATGAACTTCCTGGGCAGTATATAAAGGAGAGGAGGTCTAGGGTTTCAGGATAACAAGGAGAGGCAGCACCACGGCCTCAGAGGAGGCACTGCGCGGCAGAACTGGAAAACACACGGACTTATTGAGGAGATCTGCGCCAGCCGACTGCGCCAGCCGAGAGAAGACACTGCACGCACTGTTTGCTACCGTTTTCTTGGATTCAGTAGTTATTACTTACTATTTTATGATGTTTACCACTAGCATGTCTAGCTAAACACTTAGCGTTGGTCGGGCATGAATCTATGATGTATTACCTTTGAGACTTGAGCTTAATGCATAGTTTATTTATTTGTATTAATCCTGCGCGTACTGAGACAGTTAGTTGCATGAGTAGGGGAAGCCTTGAACCGCAAACTTACTTGTGTAGCTCGCTTGTCGCATGTTAAACTAGTTGCATGCGTAGGGGAAGCCTTGAACCGCAAACTTACCGTGACAACTAGGAGTAACGAGTTAGGGTAGGCAGCTGCTACTGTGACAGGATTCGCAGCTGTTTAGTCTAGTTCTAAGGATTAATAGCACATGAACTTTGAACGGAACATGCGCACGTGTTAGGAAGCCTTTACCGGACACTAACCCAAGTAAACCACAAGCTATAGATGTTTAGAGTCGATGATAAGGAATGCATTCATAGAGGATTGTCTGCCCAATACTTCTCATAAATATAGTACTTCATCTCTACTGCTTGCGCACGTCTAGTGCAATTCCCTGAGTTACGATATTCGCTGTTATTCGCGCATCGCGCAAAACCCCCAATCACTCACGCAACCCCCGTTTTCTTAAGTGTAGGTTACTAGCTGAGACTCACTGCTTGCTCCCTGTGGAGATCGACCCTTACTTAACCGCTGTACTAGTGGGAGAGGAAGGAATTATATTTGACGCGCACAACGACGCGCGATCAAATTTTGGCGCCGTTGCCGGGGAGCAACACAGCTAAGTTTTAGCTAGCTTACATTCCTCATTTTAGTTATTTCATTTTGTTTTGTTTTCTCGTTGTTGTTTCTGACAGCGCGCAATCACATCAGCCTGCGCAACCTTGAAACAGTTGCGCTGCGCAGATTCTAGTTGCGCACTGACAGACGCAACAACTTCGTTGCCATTTAATTTCGTTTCTTGAGTTTGGATCAGGACATGGAGGATAACAGTGTGGTTGGAGATAACCTGGGAGACAGAACCCCAGAGGAAGCAAGGGCACATAACCGCGCAGCCCTATTCAGAGAGGAAGTGCAGCGTGAGGACGACGCACGAATGGCCGCTGAACCATACATTGCGCCACCCGTTCGTCCAGTCGCGAGGCGCAGGACAGTGCGCGAAATGTCGGCCCCACTCACTGTTAACCAGCCATGGTGCATAGTGCTTCCGCCCGACGGACAGTTCGAACTAAGAAGCTCACTCATCCATCACATGCCCAAGTTTCACGGAATGAACAACGAAAATCCAGTCAAGCATGTGCGGGAGTTCCTAATCATTTGCGAGAACATGAAGGCTTTGGGGGAAAACGATGAAGCGCTGAAGATGAAAGCGTTCCCATTTTCATTGAGCGATGCAGCCAAACACTGGCTGATGAGCCTACCCGCAGGATCAATCCACACATGGGAGCAGCTGCAGAAGAAATTCTTAGATAAATTTTATCCAGCAGCGAAGATGGCGCTGCTCAGAAGGGAATTGGCCGCGCCAAGGCAAGGCGCAGGGGAGTCTCTGTCAGAATACTACGAGCGTTTCAGGGAGCTAGAAGCCAACTGCTACAATCACGGGCTTCCCCAGAATGTGCTGATAGAGAACTTTCTGAATGGACTGCTGCCCATGGAGCTGCGACTACTGAATGCATGCGCAGGAGGGGACATTTGCAACATGTACCCGGAGGATGCATGGCAGCTGATAGAAGATTCTGCTGGACAGGTAAGACATCAATTGACACTTGAAAGTAGTCGTAATCGTTCTGTGCATCAGGTAGAGGCAAGCGCTGAGATCAAAGAAATGAAAGCCATGCTACAGAAGCTGATGAGTGCGCAGAGCGCACAACCAGTTGCACCAAAGGTATGTGAATTCTGCAGGTCCACTGAGCACAAGACAGACGAGTGCCCAACACTTTTTGAAGAAACTGGAGATGTAAATGCCCTTGGAGGATGGGACAACAGAGGACCGCAGAGGCAGAATCAGCCGCGCTTTGGGCTTGCTGCAAATGGTTTCAGATGGAGAGAAGAGAACAATTTCCAGAGGCAGCCCACTGATCAGCGCGCACCACAGCAGACGCAACATGCTGCACCCTACAATCCACCGCATCGCCGCACAGACGCACCAGCGCAGAACAGTCAGCAACCACGGCGATCCTTGGAAGATATCATGGGGCAGCTAGCAGACACAGTGCGCAAGAATGACGAAAAGTATGACAAGAGGTTCGAATCCATAGAAAAACACCTATCACAAATTGCAACCACAGTGTATGAGCTGAAAAAGAGCGATGGCAACCTGCCTTCGCAAGTGATTCAGAACCCTAAGGGAGGAGTTAACGCAGTAACACTGAGGACTGGGCGCACAGTGGGAACAGAGCAGACCGCGCAGGCGCCCGCGCAACCAGTTGCGCAAGTCCCAGATCCAGCAGCTCAGAGTGCGCAACCAGAGCCAGAGGCGCAATCAGAAGCGCCAACCACGAACCAGCAGGGCAATGCGCCAGGTATGTCTCACTCGAAAAACAAGAACAAAAATTGTACTAACATACCTGCTCCTTTCCCTGTGCAGGCACCACTGGCGAGAAAAGAAGCACTGGACAAGGAACTGTATGAGCTGTTCAGCAAAGTGGAAATCAACATACCTCTCATAGAAGCTATTCGACAGATTCCCAGGTATGCGAAGTTTTTAAAAGAGCTGTGCACGAATAAAAGAAGGACAGGCGAATGCGCACAGGTAATGCTAAATGCGCAGGCCTCAGCAATCGTGCAGCAAAAGGTACCACCTAAGTGCCGAGATCCAGGTACATTCACTATCCCTTGCACCTTAGGTAAAACCACGGTAAGCAACTGCATGATCGATTTAGGCGCATCAATCAATTTATTACCATATTCTCTCTATGCGACCTTGCGCCTTGGACCACTAAAACCTGCAGGTCTCACAATTCAGCTAGCAGATAGATCGTGCAAACAACCTGCAGGCATGATAGAAGATGTCCTAGTTCGAGTAGGAGAGCTGGTGTTCCCAGCAGACTTTTATGTGCTCGAAATGGAGGGTGAATCAAGCGCCAGCAGTGCGCAGATCCTCCTAGGCAGACCGTTTCTGATGACCGCGCGCACGAAGATAGACGTATGGAGGGGCACGCTGTCCATGGAGGTTGATAGGAAAGAAATCTACTTCGACATATTCAAAGGAATGCAGCACCCTCATGAAGACGCCACAGTGCACGCGATGGGCAGCATAGACGACTTGGTTGCAGATGCGCAGGGCGAGCTAGTTCCCAAGCGCATTCGGGCTGGATGGCGCATGAGCATTGCGCCAGAGCCTCCGCCAGACGCACCACCGGATGCACCAGAGGGAGAACTGGAACCTATTGCTTATATCTCTTCTTCCTCTGCATCTATCCTCGTTACGCATGATTTATCACATACTGACTACCCTTTTCACCCGTTGCGCAGGACCCAGGAAAACGCAATACACGCACTGGCGCAGGGACACTCAGGAGCAAGAGTGGGGGAGGTCGCAGACGCACGTTTTGGAACGTAACGAGGTACAGTCGAGCCAACGACGTTAAACAAAGGCACTTGTCGGGAGGTAACCCGACTTGTTTTTATTTTTACATATTTTTCTTTTTTAGTTTTTAGTATTTCTTTTAGGCAGTTTAGGACTTGTCATTTTGCATGTGCGCAGCCTCCGTGCGCTTGAGCTTGAGTCGTGGGGACACGTCTCTGTTCAAGTGTGGGGGGGGAGCGTTACTCTTACATTTCATGTTTTGAGCATTTTTAGTATAGCTTAGTTTAAGTTGAAGAGAATTAGTAGCAGTAGTGCGCTAAGGTGCAGGATGCGCATGCGCTCCAGCTTGTTTTGCGCTATCCGTATTGCGTGCGCCGTTCTCCACTGTTTTAGCATAATTTTTTCGTTTTTTTCTGCTCCTGTTAGTTGGGATATACAGGGGATGTGGAGTTGATAGAAATGCTCCAGAGAGGCGGTTAGTCGCTTGTGCTTCGAAGGCGAGGTATATGGTCGAGTGCGCTAGTGGAGGCCGGTGCTTCGCAACCTTCGGAACAAAAGAGCGCGCTCAGTCACGCAGATGCCAAAGGCGAAATACCCAAAGCGTGGCGAGGTGGGAAAACAGACCACCTTCTCTCTGGAAGCCGAGCTAAGGAAAGCGGGCGCGGTTGCAAACGCGTGCGCCGACCGGCGCAGACAGACCAAGGAGGGAGAGCAGAACGAGTTCCATAGCTGCTATCTGAAGGCTGAGATTGGAACTGTTCTGGGAATGAAACAAAATTGGAAAGGAAGCTGTACAAAAGAAAAAATACCAGCAGAAGCAGATGATTTGCGTTACAAAGAATCAGCATACGCACTACTTAGTACCTGCGTGCGCAAGACCACAAGGATATCATCAAAGGCTCAGGTTCCCAGGAAGTGTGCGAACGAATCACGCACTGGAAGAAGCTCGCGCATGAAACCATATACCTATCTTCGGAGCGGGAGCTGACAACCAGGAGCCTAAGAAGAGCTATCTCCCAGTCATCCAAAGATCTTCATCCCGGCTGAGAGGTAATGAAATTTCGGGATTATTATATTAGAACTATTGAGTGCAGTTGTGCGCAGGTGATAGAGCAGCACAAGTTGAGCAACTATGCATTTTGCGCTAGAATGCAAGGCTGTGCGCTAGTCTCCAGAAAAGGTAATTGTATCCGCGTTTCAGTACTTGTTCGGGACGAACAAGGGGCAAGTGTGGGGGGTTTGATAGAGCCTAGTTATGCACATTATTTAGGTCATAACCCTATGCTTGTTTGCAATATTTTATGAGCAAGATTACTCGTTTCCAATGTTTTTGTATATCAGGTCAAAACGAGTCCTTAAGTCGGATACGCGCTAACAGGCAGTGTTCTAGGAGTGAAAGATCAGCCTGAGGAGCTAGCGGCGCAAACAGAAGAAGAAATGGCGAAAGACAGCAGAGGTGCGCTAACCATATGCGCTAGCCGATGCCGTGCGCCAGGCGCAAAATCCAGTGACCAGATTTGGAAGTTGCCAAAGGTGAACTTCCTGGGCAGTATATAAAGGAGAGGAGGTCTAGGGTTTCAGGATAACAAGGAGAGGCAGCACCACGGCCTCAGAGGAGGCACTGCGCGGCAGAACTGGAAAACACACGGACTTATTGAGGAGATCTGCGCCAGCCGACTGCGCCAGCCGAGAGAAGACACTGCACGCACTGTTTGCTACCGTTTTCTTGGATTCAGTAGTTATTACTTACTATTTTATGATGTTTACCACTAGCATGTCTAGCTAAACACTTAGCGTTGGTCGGGCATGAATCTATGATGTATTACCTTTGAGACTTGAGCTTAATGCATAGTTTATTTATTTGTATTAATCCTGCGCGTACTGAGACAGTTAGTTGCATGAGTAGGGGAAGCCTTGAACCGCAAACTTACTTGTGTAGCTCGCTTGTCGCATGTTAAACTAGTTGCATGCGTAGGGGAAGCCTTGAACCGCAAACTTACCGTGACAACTAGGAGTAACGAGTTAGGGTAGGCAGCTGCTACTGTGACAGGATTCGCAGCTGTTTAGTCTAGTTCTAAGGATTAATAGCACATGAACTTTGAACGGAACATGCGCACGTGTTAGGAAGCCTTTACCGGACACTAACCCAAGTAAACCACAAGCTATAGATGTTTAGAGTCGATGATAAGGAATGCATTCATAGAGGATTGTCTGCCCAATACTTCTCATAAATATAGTACTTCATCTCTACTGCTTGCGCACGTCTAGTGCAATTCCCTGAGTTACGATATTCGCTGTTATTCGCGCATCGCGCAAAACCCCCAATCACTCACGCAACCCCCGTTTTCTTAAGTGTAGGTTACTAGCTGAGACTCACTGCTTGCTCCCTGTGGAGATCGACCCTTACTTAACCGCTGTACTAGTGGGAGAGGAAGGAATTATATTTGACGCGCACAACGACGCGCGATCAATAAGATTGCGGTTCAAGGCTTCCCCTACTCATGCAACTAGCTGTCAACAGTGTGCACAGAAGTAATACAAGCAAACAAACTATGCATTAAGCACAAGTCTCAAAGGAAATACTCATAGAATCATGCCCAACCGATACAAAGCGTTTAGCTAGACATGCTAGTAGTAAACATCATAGAAATAGTAAATAACAGCTAAAGTATCCAAGAAAGCAGTAACAAGCAGGTGCGTGCAGGTTGCAGTGTCTCGGCTGGCGCAGTCGGCTAGCGTAGGTCCTCACAGTAGCTCGTGTGTTTTTCAATTCTGCCTCTCTCTCCTCCTTTGTTGTGAGTTTGTTATTATTATTATCAAACCCTAGCCTTCCTCTCTTTATATACTGCTCATGAGGCCCAATGACGGCCTTGGCAACTTCCAAATCTGATGGTGTCAAGATTTGGAAACACCAATATCCTGCGCATGGCGCACTACGCACATTGGTTAGCGCAGTCGGTCTGCGCACCGCACTCTGAATCTGCCACTCCCTATCCTGTTTGCACTGCTAGCTCCGCAGTCTGTGTGTTGCGCTCCTTAAACGCAGCCTATTAGCACGTATCCGACTTAGGCCCTTGTTTTGTCCTGGAATACAAAAACACCGTAAACCAGTAATCTTGTACACAAAATAATGCAAACAAGCATAGTGTTAAGATCTAAATAGCTCGTATAAATAGGCTCTATCAACGAGCGCAAGCATCGTTTTCAGGTTAATGGGCAAAGAATAAAGAAATACTTAGGAGAACTTTGGGATGAGGCCACGCGCGAAGTTGATTTGACGAAACCAGAAATAGAGGATGCGCAGGCTGCTTCACCAGAGATACAACCTGATGCACCGGAGGGAGAACTGGGAGCTACTGATTATATATCTTCTCCCTCACTGATTAACCTCGTTACTTATGACGAGTCACATGATTTTGGCCACACTGACCACCTATCTGTTCCTTTGCGCAGGACTAAGGAAGACATAGCACGCACAGATGCACTGGAGCGCGCATGAGCAACTGTGGGGGTGGTCACGAGCGCAAACTTGAGCAAGTAACGAGGTACTGTCAAGCCAACGACGTTAAACAAAGGCACTTGTCGGGAGGTAACCCGACACGTTTTCCACATTTTTATTTTTACCCTTTTTTTAGGATTTGAATTTTTAGCTAGTTCAGTACTTGCATATTTTTGAGTCACGTAGCAATGCGCGGGTTAGTGCGCAGTTCAGTGCAGTTCAGAGCAGATGCGCAGGTCAGAGAGTATATAAGGATAGAAATTTAGAAAATTCCAGACATTCTGTAATTTCGACCGTTAGAGCTTTTCACTGCTGCCAGCCAATCTTTGTCGTCCGCCCACCGATTCCGGCGTTCTTTAGTGAGATTTGAAGAGCACGACATCACCTGCGCACTAGGTAACCTCTCATTTTCATTTTGGTCGATTTCGTGAGGGTTTGGTGAAAGAAGCCGACTGGGGGACGTAACCCTAGATTCAAAATCGCACCTAGTTAGCGCGCTCCGTTTGGTGTTTTCATTGCTGGGTTTTGTTGACAAGAGTGAGGCGCCCATTTGGTAAAGATTTGAGGGTTTAATTCGGAGTTATGATTTTGGGGTCCTTAGTGGAGCGTTGACTACAGTTGACCACTAGATTCTTGAGTCGATCGTCGCAAAAATGAGGCCAGCAGAAAACCAGGACACTCCGGCGTCTTTCGCAAGGAAGTATGACGCCTTCTGGAGATTGGACATGTACGGCACCCCGTGCATCAGCAGGGACTTCCTGCGCGAGGTGGGCTTAGAAGACTTGATCACGGAGAAGCTCGCGCAGGCCGGCTGGGAGGTGCTGATGGAAGTGGATAGCGTAGCCGACGAGGAGGACACTTGAAAGTTCCTGGCGTCCCTGCAGATCGCCGACTTAGAGATCCGTTACCGACACCGAGGGGTGTGGTACGTAGCATCGGCCAAGAGGCTGAAGCGCACCCTGCGCTGTGACAAGGTGCGCGAGCAGGACGTAGATACGCACACCAACCAGGAAGCATGGCGCGAGATGGCATCGGGCAAACCATTTGCCGCTGGGCGCAGCAGAGGACGTGAGCTGCGCGACCCTTGGATGTACTATCTGTGGCGCATGGTCGCGTACGCAGTCATCGGGCGCTACAACGGTGCGCCAAAGGTCAGCCTGCTTGACATGGACGTGCTCAAGGGGTTGTATTACGGGAAGAAGGTGAGGTTTGTGTCAGATATGGTGGTGCACTGGGAGCGGCTAAGCACCAAGGACCCGCTCACTTGCGGGGGTATGATCACGCATTTGCTGCGTGGGCTGCACGGAGAGTCAGAGGTGCCCGAGCACACAGTTGTTCCACCCGTCCCTCTAGACCGCACACAGATGCTGCAGTACCGAGCGGTAACTGCTAAGGAAGATGGGTCACTGGAGTGGTGTTACCGGCTGCAAGCTGCTAGGGCACCGAGGCACGCAGCAATCAGAGGAGCGCCAGCAGAGAGTAGTGTACAACTAGAGGAAGCTGCTGATGATGAGGAGATGGAGAATGTGGAGGCACCAGTCGCGCAGCCAGCAAGGCGCATGAGAACACGCGCACAGACTGGAGCGCGCGCGCAGGCGAGTGTGCAGACAGGGGAAGTTGTGACCATTGACATCAAAGATTCTCCCCCGCGCGCACAGGCGAAGCAGCGCAGACAGGATGCTGAGGAGGCGCCAGCAGAGCAACGCATGATGTTTAACGTCATGCGCGTGCTGGAGTACTTGGCGCCCGAGGGGGCCGATTTAAGCATCAGTCCACCATCTGGGTGGAAATTTGGAAATCCCATTCCTCCTCTTCTCAGTCTGCGCAGGCCACCTCCAGGGTCACCCTTAGAGTAGGGCGAGCCAGCCAGTTCTCCCGCGCAGTCAACGGCACAATCCTCAGTGCGCACCCCAGTCATAGACCCGCTGCAAATGCCATCAGAGCCCCCTCCGCAACCCTCTGCATAGATGATCAGATCGCCCTCTGAGGTCACCCCCATCAAAGAGTTAAGTTCAGATTCGATATGGGAAACTGACTCGGAGGAGGAGCTTGCAAACCAGCCCGCAGCAGTTTCAATTGCGCCACCATCCTCCAGCTCTGAGTATGAGACAGAGTCCGTGGATGAGGAGGCACAAGGGTCTGCGAAGGACTCCTGCTCAGAGGATTTCTAGGGATGCAGAGAGGGCTAGGCGCAAATAATTTCGGGTTGTCCGTTTGCTTTTTGAAAACTATCACTGGATGTTCTTTTCCTATTTCTGTGTTGGATATTTTGTGAACTCCTGACCTTATTTCGTTTGCTGCGTTGACTATGTTTTTCATTTTCATGATGCATTTTACTTTTAGTTTTTAGTTGTCCTAGTAGCATGCATGAGTGCGCTCTCCGTTGCGCTTGAGCATGAGTCGTGAGGACACGTCTCTGTTTAAGTGTGGGGGGGGGGGGGGGGGGCGTTACATTTACATTTCATATTTAAGCATTGTAGTTTAGCTTACTTATGTAGTTAGAGGAAATAGTAGCGGTTGTGCGCTTGTGTGCGGATTGCGCACACCTTTCGACTTGTTCTACCTTATTCATCCTACATGCGCTGCCATTATCCGTTTTAGTATAATTTTTTTCGATTTTTGTCTTTTTAGTTGGGATGTACAGGGGATGTGGAGTTGATAGAAAAAGCTCTAGAGAGGCGGTTAGTCGTTTTTACTTCGAGATTAAGGTACATGGCTAAAAGCGCTAGTGGAGGCCGGTGCTTCGCAACCTTCGGAAGAATAGAGCGCGCTCAGCCACGCAGATGCCAAAGGCGAATACCCGAAGCGTGGCGAGGTGGGAAAACAGACCACCTTTCCTCTGGAAGTCGAGTGTAGGAAAGTGGGCGCGGGTGTAAACGCGTGCGCTGACCTGCGCAAGTAGACCAAGGAGGGAGAGCAGGGGGTTGTTCCATAGCTGCTATCCGAAGGCCGAGACTGGAACCGTTCTGGGAATATAAGAAAAGTGGACGAAGCCGTATAAAAGGAAAAAACCAGTTGACGATATACGCAAGGAAAAGAAACCAGCATGCGCACACAACTCCATATTAGCACATGCACAAGTCCAAAAGTAAAAAATCGTCAAGGACGAAAGGCTTGAGTTCCCAAGAAGCGCGCGAATGAATCATGCACCTGAAGAAGCCTGCGCGATTAACCATGTACCAGAAATCGGAGTAAAGACCGACAACCAGGAGCCTATGGAGAGCTATCTCCCAATCATCCAAATTAAATTGCATCCTGGCTGAGAGGTAACAAATTTCAAAATTATTATATTAGAATTGTTGAGGGTATGTGCACGTAGGTGATAGAGCAACACAGGGTGAACCGATGTGCAGATCGCGCATGAGTGTAAGGCTGTGCGCTAGACTTCAGAGAGGTAATTGTATCTGTGCTTCAGTACTTGTTCGGGACGAACAAGGGCAAGTGTGGGGGATTTGATAGATCCTAGTTATATGCGCTATTTAGATCTTAACACTGTGCTTGTTTCCATTTTTTGTGTACAAGATTACTGATTTTCGGTATTTTTGTATTTCAGGATAAAACAGGAGCATAAGTCAGATGTGCGCTAACAGGCGCTTTTAAAGGGCGCAGTGCACGACCTGCGGAGCTAGCAGCGCAAAAGGAGATAGGAGATAGCTAATTCGGACTGCAGTGCGCAAACCAACTACGCAGAGCGAGTAGTGCAATCAACGTGCGCAGCGAGCCATGCGCAGGATAGCAGAGTTTCTAAATTTTGATCATCATTATCTCCTAGATTTGGGAAGTAGCTAAGATTCTCTCGGGCCAAATCTAAGCACTCCTTGGGCTTCAAGACTAGTATATAAGAGGAGGGAAGCTAGGGTTTGGGAGAGACAGAAGACATATAAAGAGAGGGACACATAGCAGCAAAAACACACGAGCTCCAGCTGAGATTCTGAGCGAACCACCTGCGCCAGCCGAAAACAGCAACCTGCAACTGTGCCGACCTGCTACTTTTCCTTGGCTGCTTTAATTTTATTTATTATTTCTATGATGTTTGTTTCTAGCATGTCTAGCTAAACACCTTGTATCGGTTGGGCATGATTCTATGAAGTATTTCCATTGAGACTTGTGTTTAATGCTTAGTTCGTCTACTTATATTAATTCTATGCACATGGGTGATAATTAGTTGTGCGGATAAGAGAAGCCTTGAACCGCAATCTTATTCTAACTGCTCGCTATTGTATGTTAAACTAGTTGATAACTTGACGGTGACAACTAGGAGTAACACACTAGGATAATCAGCTACTACTGTGATAGGATTCGTAGCTGCTTAGACTAGTTTCAGGAATTAATAGCTCATGGACTTTGATCGGAACATGCGCGCACGTTAGGAAGCCTTGATCGGACACTAACTAAAGTAGAACTGCACTATAGATGTTTAGAGTCGATGATAAGGGATACTTTCATAGAGGATTGTCTTTACCGATACTTTTCATAGTCATAGTACTTAATATCTATTGCCCGCGCACGTATCGTGCAATTCTGCTTTCACTACTGTTCATTGGCGCACCTGCGCAACCCAATCACTCACAACCCCAATTTCGTAAGTTGTAGGTTGCTAGCTAAGACGAGTCTGCATGCTCCTTGTGGGATCGACCCTGACTTAGCCGCTGTACTAAGTGGAGAAGGAAGGATTAATTTGACGCGTACAACGACACGCGATCAGCTGGGTATCCTCTTGTGCCGCTGATGGTGGTGGCACAGTCTCTTGTCTGCGCTTCGAAACACGACAAGCTGCTGCAGAAGGACCATCTGTCCAATGATGCCATGTACGATTAGGTAACACCATCCGCATTTGCCTAAGAGCGGCAAGGTCCAAAATTGGGAACATGCCCGGGGCGGCGGTGGAAGGTCTTAGCGAAAAGCTCCGGCGAGTGCAGTAATGAAGCCGCCACCACCAGGAATGTATCTCTGATCATTGTTTTGGAACTCTTCAAAGCGGAAGGTCAAGTATGATATTCCGTCAAACTCCACGCCCTTATCAAGTGCGATGAGGAGGCCCAAATCCTGTTGAGACACTTTCGTCCCACCTTCAACACGCGGATTGAGTGATGTCGCAATGATACGATGCAGATATTTCCATTCCGCGTCTCTAATGCTCGTGGAGGGTGGGCTAGGGGTGAAGACCGCGTCTTGCCCAGATAACTTTCGCCAGAATTCTGTCCGCTCAATGTCATTAACCACAGGAATAGTACCCTCCAAAGGAACTGCTGTAGCCGGCTATTAACTGAGTAAAAGATGGAGAACCTGTGCATTGTCGTTAAGTCGGTCATTGAGTTGTTTATTCCCATAGTTTTATTACATTTTGCGTGAATCGATTACTCTTTTGTAGTATTTTCGTATCGCAGGTGTGTTCAAGATCGCATTGGATTTTATCGCATATTCGAAGCATTCATCCAAGATCAAGAAGTCAACAGCAGTCGAAGTCAACAGCAGTCAACTGAAGACCTGCTTTTTTAATCAAAAATCAGAACCGGTTCAAGTAGATGTGGTTCATTCTGGTTCAACACCAAAACCCTAAACCTAAAAGATGGACAAAAGAGGAAAAGAAGGACAACTACTATTCACGAGCTACAGTGACGGCAGTGGGGGAGAAGACTGAAGCTAGAGAGAGAAGCTGCTGGAAAGTCGCCGAAATTTACTGTTCACAGCCGGTTTCTGTTCATTTTTACTATTCACAATTACTGTTCATCGCTACTGTTATTGTTACTGTTCACGGCTGGAATTACTATTCACGGCCGGAAAACACTATTCATCGAATTTCCATTTTAGCTCAGTTTCGTTCTACTTCAGTTTGTAGCTACTTAACCTAGTTTCTATTGTATACCATGGATATGATGAGTAGCTAAATCAATATTTCATTTTGGGGATTGCATTGCGACATTTAGTTTGAGGTCAATGACAACATGATTTGAGCTATTGATTTGCCGCCCTTGTATGAATGAAACGAATGCTTTTGAAATTCGCAGGGCCTCTCATAAGCTGATTTGTGAACAAGCAGTTGCTACAACACACTCTTGTTCACCTGGAAACTGTTTCAGCAAGAATGAACAAGGACAAAGGTTTGTTCACCCAGTTCATGCAATTGCTTACGTCTGGGGAAGACTCTTCTCAGTCCTCATTCCACTAATCTCAAGGTTTCCAAGTACTCACGGTTACAACCCATGCAGTCTATGCTACTCAACCTTAGGTGGATCCTCGTACACAATCAGAACAGGCTCTGACTTGTGTCTGCACACCCTCTACTGATATCTATCTAGAATAGCTACTGTCTCCTCGAAACTCAGCCTATTCTAAACAATACTCAAGTTCTGCAGGGTTGGTATAGCATCTGCTATAGCACACCGCTGATGCACAATCTGCCTGCGTCGCTTCGAAGCCTTCAACTGAGCCGTTCGAACGATTCCACGAGCGCTGCACACTCTGGAATACTCCCCCTCACCTAGTGACCTCCTGCCACTAGCGAGAGTTGGCCTTCTACAGATTGCTTGAGTCCTCCACTCGACAATTCCTCCGTGGCCTACCTTAATCAACCCACAAGCACCACTGCTCTGAATTGGCTTTCCCGATCAAGCTTGGATCAGACTACGCAAGTCCTGATCACCCTCTGCTTCAGTCACCACAGCTCTACGCTCACGCTCTGCTCTCGGTGAAGATCAAAGATTTCCTCGCACACCACAAATTACTCTCTCGGAATTCTGTGTGTATACTGGTTCATGCTCACTTCTTTGATCCATCTTCATTGCTCTGAAGGGTCTTCTTTATATAGGAGCACCCACTTCTATCATTATCAGATTATAGCTCCAAAAGCAAAAACCCCTAATTTGTAGAAGATTTGATTTGATTGGAAAATTTAATCTTCTACAATCAAATCTTCTTCTTCAGCTGGGAATCTCTAGTGGAATATTCTCTGCAGCAACTCTGAACCTCCTCTGATGCTCTTCGAAGGAATGCCACGCCCTCTTTCCAAAAACCAGGTTGCTGCTACTCGGACAGACGCTACAGCTCTTCTGAACAAGCTCTTGCTATAGCTCTCTTGTTATAGCTGCTCTTTGTTCACTAGTCTTGTTCACATATGCTGGACTCCTGCTATAGCAGCATCTTGTTCACTTGCTTGTTCACTTGTGCTAGTTTTGTCAAACATTGCCATGCTGCATCATCAATCTCCCCCTGGCATTTTGACAAAACCCTAGGCCACAGATGAATACTTCTATGAACAAGCAAATGCAACTAAAAACATTTCAAAGTAAGAGTGAGTGGTGGCCACATTCGGCCTTAGCTAGGCCACGCAGGGCAAAAAATTAGAGTTCAAAAGTTCATCAGTGCTGGTTCAGCAGAGGCTGAGACTGGTTCATCAGTGGCTGCTTCTTACTCTCCCCCTTTTTGGCACAGATGCTCAAGGGGCTTGTCCTCCATCCTCCGGATACTCCAAGTCTTTAAATACACTTCTGAGTTGAGCACGTCTGATATCCCTTCGTTTGGCTTCAACCTCCAAGCTCATTAGTTCTGACTTCAGGAGACTCACAATTCTGGCTCGGAGGGCTGCATCAATGGAGGAAGCAGTAGGCAGAGTTTCTCTGAGAGGAATAGGATCAGTCGAGACAGTCAGAAGAGAATCCTCTTGAGCTATGTCCACTGCATGTTTGCCCTTTAACAACTTGTGATCAACCGTAAACACCTATAGCTCCTCGGACATCACTTCAGAGATTTCTCCTAGCTCTGGATGCTGGGCGACCATCAACCCATAGATAAGGGAGGGCAGGACAATGGGTTTGCTGGAGGAAGAGCTGCCAGCATGTGCAGCAATCTGCGGAAACATCACACTCCCCAGGCTGATTCTTCTCTTTTTCCCAACCGAGTATAAGAGGTCAGCAAAGGTTTTGCTAACCTTTCCCCTGTGAGAGCTTGGGATCCAATTCCTAATCCCCAGATTGTACAACAAAGCATACATAGAGGTGAGTTCCAATGCACTGAGGTTTGGTCCCCCCCCCCCAAGACTGGCACACACCACCTGTGAGAACCCTGGCCAACACCTCTCGTTTGACAATTGTGGGCTCTCTGGCATCACTATCTATTCCAAGGAATTCATCTATTTTTTCTGGGGTAACCAGTACCACCTTACCCTTGACCCAGCTTTTTCCATAATCATCTCCCTCCTCTTCTCCAAACTGCTCTTCCATGTTTACTATAAATTCCCTAACCGACTACTGTATCTGTAAGGATAGGTTAGGGATTTCAGAAGGTTTACCTCAGTTAGGATTTGGATGATTGCTGAAGACTTGTATTTCTCCACATCCAGGTTCTTCTCTGGAACAATGTGCTTTGAGATGCCTCTACGTTCCTGAACCATACTCCTCCTACTGTGACCGGGCCTGTGGTTGCCAGAAGAGGTCTTCTCTCTGAAGGTTCACCAACAGCATCCTCTTTACCAGCTTCCTCTGATTCTTCGCTGCTTGAGTCATCAATGACGACTGGTGCTTTTCCTTTGTCAACTGTTTGGAGAGGAGGTGCTGTAACAGCTTCTTGCTCAGGACCTTTAGCACCAACCTCCTCACCCACACTTACTGTCCCAGGGGACGCAGTGAGGGCTCTGTCATGCTCATCGGCACCCAGACTACTTGCAGCACCCCCTGCAGCTTGTTCTTCCTTCGAGGTCCTTTCACAACTGGCCTCTTCTGTTTCTGCTGCTGCACTGGTCGCAGCCTTCCTGTCACGAACCTGGCTTCTCCTTCTCCGAGAATGTTCTTCTTGAGGCGGAGGAACCTCCTAAGATACTGGGAGGGGCGCTGCCTCCCAGACTACTAGGTCCATTCTCTAAGCGGATGCCTCACTTTGAGACTTGCGCTTCTTCTCGGTTCAGCCTTGGCCGGCAGAGGCTAGATTTCTCTTCAGGGCTCAGGTTTTCACCATGATTGCGGGTTTGCAGAGGAGGAGAGGAACGCACGGGAGAGTTGATCAGCAACGATTTGGGGGAGGCGCCTTCAATTGACTTTGCCCTAGATTTTGATTTACCCGTTGCAATTTCTCTTTTGATTTGAGACTTTGAGTGCACGTGCCGCTCATGTGACTTCTTCTTGCTTTAGCGACCAAAACATGTGAACAAGCTTTTACTGGTCAGGTTGCTATAGCAGACAGAAGCTGGTTCACCTACTCATTCAGGATGACTGCTTTGTAGGGAGGATCCTCGTGAGGCTCTGGTGATTGTTTCTTCACCCATACTTGGGTTTGTCTTGATTTCCTCCTCTTCTGACCCTCAAGACTCCTGTCTTTTCGTTCTTCACATTTGGGTCTCCACACCTGTATCTTCTGTGGCTTTCTCCTGTTTTTTCCATTCCAATGGGCTGGCACAGCATTCTTTGCGATACTCCTTCGTGGTTCTTTCCAGTGATAAGCATTTCCCGGATCTACTGAGCAAGGAGATTTTATACAGCATGTGTTGGCCCTGGGTTTCGTTCCCCTTTTTCCAGCTATGAAAGTTCTTTGGGTTCTCTGCTGCCGCTTCAGGTTCGAGGGTATCTTCTGATTCCCTTTCTTCTGACCATAATTATTTGTGCATGAACTCCTTTTATTCTGAGGCTCTGGCTTTGCTACAGATGGATGATGGATCAGGTGTTGTAGCATCCTCTTGTTCAAGTGTCTGGTTCCATCTTCCTCTGCAGGTTTTGGGCAAACATCCGATTTTGGGCAAGCATCCGATGCTTTTATGAAAATTGTTCCTCTTGAGCTTTCTTCACCAGTGTATCCGAGCCCCGTTCTTCCTTTTCCAAGTCTTTGATATGAAAGAATTTCATCCAGGATATTTTTCTGAGATTCGGCTGCCTTTGCTGTTGCTAGAGAGACACCAATGTCAGTGGCTTGGCTTTCTATGTGTTCCCTTTTTAGTATGGTGACTTGTCTGTTAGCTGAGAAGAGAAATTGTCCTCGTTCTTCTTCCAATAGCTTGACTCTGTCAGTCAAGGCTTGATTCGTTTGCAGAGCTTCCTCACACTGTTTAAGTATCTCTCCCAGATAGTCAATTAGGCTGACAGTTGAGTCCTCCTCATCTTCACTTTCGGACACAACAACCCCATAGTATAATTCATTCTTTAGTAACTCTTTGTGGTTGAAATTTGACACACTAGTTAGCACAACACATTTTTCTTCTTCACTTTCCTCAGAGTCACTCCACTTAGCTGTCAGGGACTTGTTATCCTTCTTCTCCGAGTTTTTGAGGGGTTTGCTCGGACAGTCAGCCTCAATATGTCCATACCCTTCACAATTCCAGCATTGAACACCATTCCTCATTTCTTTCTTCTCATCTTCATTCCGAGCAGGTTCCTTCCCTCTCCTTTTATTTTCTCCACCTCTTCTGAATTGTTTTCGTGTGGATGAGCTTTGCCCTGTTCTTGAGTCCATGTTCTTCAGGAGTTTCCCAAGGTTCTTTCCTAGCATACTCAGCTGATCATCAGGAATAGGCTCTTCTTTAACCAGCTTCATCTCAAATTGTTTGAGGGATCCAACCAATTCTTCCAGCCTCATGTGTTTGACATTTTGAGCTTCTTCAATGGCCGTCACTTTCATGTCAAATCTTGTGGGCAACAATCTAAGGACCTTGCTAATCAGCTTCTCTTCAGGAATAGGTTCTCCAAGAGCATGGGCTTCATTTGCCAGGTCACACAGTTTTGCATTGAACTCAGTGATCGTCTCCTCATCTAGCATTCTCAGGTTGTCAAACTGCGTAGCAATAATCAGTAATCTTGACAGCTTTACTTTATCAGTTCCTTCATAGGCAGTTTGCAGGATTTCCCAAGCTTGCTGGCCACATCACAGTTTGATATCAACCTGAAATTGTTCGCTTCAACTACAGCAAAAATAGCATTCAGAGCCTTTGAATTACCGGTTACTGCAGCTCCCTCTTCAGCAGTCCATTGTTCTTCAGGTTTTCCCCGTGTAACTCCCCGTTCATCCATGATAATTGGAAGAGACCACTCAATCACGATAGCTCTCCAGGTTTTGTCATCGATGGCTTTGAGAAAGCCTTCATCCTAGCCTTCCAATATCCATAGTTGCTTTCTTCCAACAATGGAGGTCTGCTCGTGCTCTGTCCTTCCTTCATTGTTCTTTGACTTCTTCAGAGGCGATGTAGGATCTTTTACTCTGTGTACTGAGCTCCCGCTCTGATACCGATTAAAATTCGCAGCGCCTCTGATAAACAGATTTGTGAACAAGCAGTTGCTACAGCACACTCTTGTTCACCCGGAAACTGTTCTGGGGAGGACTCTTCTCAATCCTCAATCCACTAATCTCAAGGTTTCCAAGTACTCACGGTTACAACCCACGCAGTCTATGCTACTCAACCTTAGGTGGATCCTCGTACACAATCAGAATAGGCTCTGACTTGTGTCTGCACACCCTCTACTGATATCTATCTAGAATAGCTACTGTCTCCTCGAAACTCAGCCTATTCTAAACAATACTCAAGTTCTGCAGGGTTGGTATAGCATCTGCTATAGCACACCGCTGATGCACAATCTGTCCGCGTCGCTTCGAAGCCTTCAACTGAGCCGTTCGAACGATTCCACGAGCGCTGCACACTCTGGAATACTCCCCCTCACCTAGTGACCTCCTGCCACTAGCGAGAGCTGGCCTTCTACAGATTGCCTGAGTCCTCCACTCGACAATTCCTCCGCGGCCTACCTTAATCAACCCACAAGCACCACTACTCTGAATTGGCTTTCCCGATCAAGCTTGGATCAGACTACGCAAGTCCTGATCACCCTCTGCTTCAGTCACCACAGCTCTACGCTCACGCTCTGCTCTCGGTGAAGATCAAAGATTTCCTCGCACTTTACTCTCTCGGAATTCTGTGTGTATACTGGTTCATGCTCACTTCTTTGGTCCATCTTCATTGCTCTGAAGGGTCTTCTTTATATAGGAGCACCCACTTCCATCATTATCAGATTATAGCTCCAAAAGCAAAAACCCCTAATTTGTAGCAGATTATAGCTGCTCCTTGTTCACTGGTCTTGTTCACATATGCTGGTCTCCTGCTATAGCAGCATCTTGTTCACTTGCTTGTTCACTTGTGCTTGTTTTGTCAAACACTGCCATGCTGCATCATCAGCTTTGATTGTCAATTTAGTGCAGCTTAGCGGTGAGCTAATTTGATATCAATTGTGTTACGCTTGACTGGATTGCATTGTTGGGGAGAACCTAGCGGTAGAACCGATTTGTGGTGTAGCCAAATAACTATTATACTCGTTTGAGAACTTAGCGGTTAAGACCAAGTAGAATTTGGAGTGCAGTATTCATTAGCTTGTACTCGTTGTTTGATCTATGATAACTAGTTGCATTGCATTCCCCGAACTGATTTTCTCTGAATTGATGTCCTCCGTTTTGTTCTTTCTTCTGTGACTATCATTTGAACTCTAACTCATTTGCTCTCTTTGGGTTCGACCCTGCTTACCACTTGCTAGTGTGTTAACAAGAGTTATAAATCCAAGTGGTAGCTCACATAGCCTACCTCCTTTTCTAGCCCATGATACAATTTAATCCGATGCCCATTAGCCTTAAACAACTCCCCTTCAGAATGTAAAAGCTCCAAATGCCCATATCATCAAATACTTTATGAACATGAAAAGGTCTCGACCACCAAGTCCTTAACTTACAGGAAAAAGTCTCAATCTTGCATTGAACAAAAGGACTTGGTCTCCTTGTTCGTTCTTTTCTTGTAGAGGAGCGCGTTGTCATAAGCATCCAAACGACTCTCGTCCAATTCATTCAATTGTAACAACCGCTTCTCTCCTGCAGCACGTAAATCAAAGTTCAATCGTGTAATTGCCCAAAAAGTCTTATGCTGCAACTCAACAGGAAGATGGCATGCTTTCCCATAAATCAGTCGATATGGAGACATTCCAATGGGGGTTTTAAATGCAGTACGGTATGCCCAAAGTGCATCATCTAACTTAGAAGTCCAATCCTTTCTAGACCGACTAATCGTATTCTCAAGAATAACTTTGATTTCCCTATTCGAAACTTTCATTTGCCCGCTAGTCTGTGGGTGATAAGGAGTGGCAATCTTATGGTAAACACCATACTTCTTTAGCAAAGCTTCAAATTCTTCTCCTTAAAATGAGACCCTTCATCACTAATAATCGTACGTGGTACGCCAAATCTAGGGAAAATAATCCTTCTAAATAGCTTCGTAACAACTTTAGCATCACAAGTCGGAGAGGCTACAGCTTCTACCCACTTAGACACATAGTCTACAGCTATTAGGATATATAAGTTTCCAAAGGAGGTGGGAAAGGGACCCATAAAATCTATCCCCCAAACATCAAAAATCTCTACCTCTTGAATAGGATGTTGGGGCATCTCATTGCGCTTAGAAATATTACCACTCCTTTGGCAACTATCACATCTCTTGGCATACTCGTAGGAATCTTTGAAAAGCGAAGGCCAATAGAATCCACATTGGAGAACTCGCGATGCAGTCTTGGTTCCACTACCATGCCCACCATAGGGATTCATGACATTGAGCAAGAATGCTCATCATTGTCCTCTCAGCCACACAAGTCCCATAAATTCCATCTGCACAAAGCTTATAAAGGTAAGGCTCATCCCAGTAATACTTTTTCACATCATGCATAAACCTCTTCTTCCTGTGATGACTAAGATCAGTAGGAAGTAGACCACAAACCAAATAATTCACATAATCTGCATACCAAGGAGCTGCTTGCAGCTCCACCCCCATTAAACTCTCTCCTATGAACGAATCATCTATGGGAGTTGTAGCAACCCTAGCTTGGGGATCTTCTTCTAACCTAGAGAGATGATCAGCTACTAGGTTCTCTACCCCTTTCTTATCCTTAATGAGAATGGCAAATTCTTGGAGTAGGAGTACCCCCCTAATCAATCTAGGCTTAGAATCTTTCTTAGCTATGAGGTACTTAATGGCAGCATGATTGGTATAGACTATGCTATGCGATCCTACAAGGTATTGTCTGAATTTTTCAAAGGCAAACACAATGGCAAGCATCTCTTTTTCCGTGGTGGTGTAGTTGGCCTGGGTTTGGTCAAGGACTTTACTAGCATAGTAAATAGCGTGTAGCTTCTTATCAACTCGTTGACCTAACACGGCACCTACTGCATATTCACTCGCATCACACATTAAGTTCAAACGGGAGTTCCCAATTGGGAGGCTGAATAATAGGGGCGGAGGTCAAGGCATTTTTAAGCCTAGTGTAGGCTTCAAAACAAGCATCATCAAAATGGAAATCAACATCATGGCATAGGAGATTAGTGAGGGTCTAGCTCTCTTTGAAAAGTCCTTAATGAAACGCCTATAAAACCCAGCATGACCCAGAAAACTCCTAATCCCCTTAACATCCCTAGGAGATGGAAGTTTGGCTATGACCTCTATCTTAGCTGGATCTACTTCTATCCCTCGGTTGGAAACTAGATGTCCCAAGACTATACCCTCTTGCACCATAAAATGACATTTTTCCTAGTTAAGCACTAAATCAGTCTCAATACACCTCTCAAGAACATGGGAAAGGTTAAGAAATCAATGATCAAAAGAGGACCCATATACTGAGAAGTCATCCATAAAGACTTCCAACTCCGTTTCAAAGTTGCAAGGGCGTTACAAAGTCCAAATGGCATTCGCTTATAAGCGAAAGTCCCATAAGGACAAGTAAACGTCGTCTTCTCCTGATCTTGTGGGTGAATGGGTATCTGAAAAAACCCACTGTATCCATCAAGATAACAGAAGAAGCTATGATTGGCTAATCTATCTAGCATTTGATCAATAAACGGAAGAGTGTATTCCTTATCATCTATGAGTGTATTCCTTATCATCTATGAGTGTATTCCTTATCATCTATGAGTGTATTCCTTATCATCAAATGAAATTAAGTACTATGACTATGAAAAGTATCGGCGCAGGAATTGCACTAGACGTGCGCAGGCAGTAGAGATTAAGTACTATGACTATGAAAAGTATCGGCGCAGACAATCCTCTATGAGTGTATTCCTTATCATCCACTCTAAACGTCTATAGTTTGATTTACTGAAGTTAGTGTCCGGTCAAGGCTTCCTAACTTGTGCGCATGTTCCGATCAAAGTTCATGAGCTATTAATTCTTGAGACTAGTCTAAGCAGCTACGAATCCTGTCACAGTAGCAACTGATTATCCTAGCGCGTTACTCCTAGTTGTCACCGTCAAGCTATTCAACTAGTTTAACATACAACAAACAAGTAGCAAGAGTAAGATTGCGGTTCAAGGCTTCCCCTACATGCAACTAGCTGTCAACAGTGTGCACAGAATTAATATAAGCAAACAAACTATGCATTAAGCACAAGTCTCAAAGGAAATACTCATAGAATCATGCCCAACCGATACTAAGCGTTTAGCTAGACATGCTAGTAGTAAACATCATAGAAATAGTAAATAATATCTAAAGTATCCAAGAAAACAGTAACGAGCAGGTGCGTGCAGGTTGCAGTGTCTCGACTGGCGCAGTCGGCTAGCGCAGGTCCTCGCAGCAGCTCGTGTGTTTTTCAGTTCGCCCGCTCTCTCGTGTGCTATGGTCCTCTCTTGGTGTTATGGTGTGTCTCTCAAACCCTAGCCTTCCTCTCTTTATATATTGCTCATGAGGCCCAACCTTGGTAACTTCCAAATCTGATGGTGTCAAGATTTGGAAACACCACTATTCTGCGCATGGCGCACTGCACATTGGTTAGCGCAATTGGTCTGCGCACCGTAGTCGACTCTGCCACCTCCTATCTGTTTGCGCTGCTAGCTCCGTAGGCTGTGTGATGCGCTCCTTAAACGCTGCCTGTTAGCGCGTATCAAACTTAGGCCCTCCTTTCGCCCTGAAATACATAAACACTGGAAACCAGTAATCTTGTACACAAAATAATGCAAACAAGCATAGGGTTAGGATCTAAATAGTGTGTATAAATAGGCTCTATCAAGCATCAAGAAATTCTAAGGCTTTGAATGCTATATTTGCTGCTGTGGATTCTAACAATTTCAGGTTGATCTCCATTTGTGACACTGCCAAACAAGCTTGGGAGATACTTGAAACTGCTCATGAAGGGACAGACAAGGTAAATATCTCTAGACTCCAGATGATTACCTCTAGTTTTTGAAAGTCTGAAGATGCAGAAAGAAGAGACAATCAATGAGTTTAATGCCAGACTCTGCGACTTATCAAACAAGGCACATGCACTCATGGAGCCAATACATGAAGAAAAACTGGTGAGGAAGGTATTCGAATCACTTACTTCAAAATTTGATATGAAAGTCACAGCTATCGAGGAAGCACAAGATGTGAAGAACATGAGGTTGGAGGCGTTGATTGGGTCACTGAGGCAGTTCGAGATGAAAGACCTTGGGTTACAGAGACTGCTTCACCACTCTCTGGGAAAGACCTTGGGATGAAAGCATAAATAAAAGAGAAAGAGGCTGTCCCAGATGATGTCAACCACCAACTATCTCTGCTGGTCAAAATTTTTGGAAAGTTCATGAAGAGAATGGACAATAAACCTTGATATTCAAGTCAGTCATCCAAGGGAAGAAACCGAAGAGAAGAGAATTCTCAGAGAAAGAATAAAGATGCTGACAAAGACGATGATGAAGAAAAAGACAAACCAAAAGGAATTTAGTACTGAAAGTGCGAGGGATATGGACACAGATAAAGTGAATGCCCAGTTTACCAGAAGAAGAACAATAAGTCTCTCACAGCAAACTGGAGTGATGAAGACAGTGAAGAGGAGACCAACTTCAAAGGAAATATATATTCATTCTTATAACTCAGAAAGAGACAGTTACAAATGAGAGCTCAAAGCCAAAAGGGAAAGACGGAGCTAATCGAAGTCCTTTCTTAATAAAAAACCGCCTGCCAGTGCCTTCTGCGAAACAAAAGACAAAGTCAGAGTTTAACTACTATATTTCGTAATAATGATTCATATTCAATAAAGTCAGAGTTTGATTATGGGATTGTTGAATCTGACAGCGATGATGACGAGGAATACCCAGTAGAAACTATACAAAGTCAGGAAATATTGCTTTAACTACTATATTTCGTAATGATGATTCAGATTCAATAAAGTCAGAGTTTGATTATGGGATTGTTGAATCTGACAGCGATGATGACGAGGAATACCAAGTAGAAACTATAGCTGATCAGTTCAAGCTGATACAAGAGAAGTGTCAGGAAGTTATTGAAGCTAATCTGGAACTATTCTTAAAGGTCTCGAAACTAGAAGATGAGTGAGATAATCTTCAAAGCATCATTACCTCGTTGTCCAATACATAATCAGATGATGCCAAGATAGTTGGAGAGGTATGGGAACAGAGAATCACTTCTGAAGCACCTAGAGGAGAATCATCCATTCTAGATGAGATTTTATCTTACCAAAGATATGGAGGAGGGACTGAAGGTCTCGGATACACAGGTGAGGAACGAACAGGTATAACCACATTTGTCAAAGCCTTAGAAATCGATCAAAGTGCAAGTGTTCAGAAGGGTTTAGTCACTGTTGATTCAGAGAGAGTTCCTGAAAAGAAGTACAAGAGAGTGCTGAACTGGGCATCTTATGAGAAAGTGCCCAACACTGACCGGATACAAGGTGACTCAAAGAAGATCAAATGACCGATAAGTCAGAACAAGGAATTCCTCAAGCACACATGAGTACTGCTGGGCACAGAAGCGGGTCAACCAAGGCTATCGTGTTAATGTGCAGGAAACTTGCAGGAATGATGAAAAGACTTTCCCCTAGAGAAGGAGACAGAAAAAAAAATGAAGCAATCATCTTTTTTCTACAACCATTCAAAACTAGAGAAAGTCTGAGGAGAACAAATGACATGTGCGCTTGGTGGAAGTGAAAAGAACCAAGGTTCAAAAGCGCTGGGTTGTAAAACAGCCAGCTGATATCCCCACTGAAGTAGTAACTGAGGAAATGAAGATCACAGCAGAAGTCAATTTATTTCCATAAAAGATAGCTGAACAGAGTACTGAAGCACTCTCTGTGTTTTTTTTTTTTTTTTTTTTGCGTTAAGGAAAATGGCCTTTCAATTAGCAACACGTGTCCGATTTTTTTAGAATGAAAGAAAAAGGGGCTGACAAATGGAAAAACCTGAAGTTTCAGTTTGTAAAACTAGGGCAAGTTTTCTCTCCGTCTTCTCCAACGATCAACTGTTCCTACCTTCAGCAAATCATCCAGAATGGTGAAAACAAAGGGCGCCAAAATTTACAAATGTACGGGTGAGCCCAGCAAAAGAAAGAGGAATGACGATCCCGTGAGTGATTCGCCACCAGCACAAAGAAGCACCTCGCTTCGGATCAATGAACCCACAGATGATCCGCGGCTGACCTGGGTCCCGACTACTAACCAGGGTGAAACTGGCCCGTCCTCCTCTGCAGACATTGTGGCTTCCGACTTGGATAAGGCTAAGATGTCCCTAGAAAAAGCCTCAGTCAGAGTGATGAAGAGAGTGGCTCAGCATCATCAGAATCCAGCACTGACTCTGAGGGCACCTCACTGGAGATTAGATCGAAAAAGGCTCAGGAAAAACAAGTGGCTGCAGTACTCACTCCTCCATCTGAACTTGAACAAGCTGCCGCCAGCAGTGGAGAGTCTGTGGCCGAGGAGGAGGAGGAGCAGCATCTTCCCAAGGGAAAGCATCAGTGGTGCTGTGCTCATCAAGTGATGAAGAGGCTGCTGAAGTAGAATCTACAGATTCTGAGAATTTCAGAATAGCCCCCAGAACCCGGTCAGAGGTGTCCACTCAGAGAGCTGCACCCACTCCTACTATGCCAGCTGTGACAGGACGTGATCAACAAGGAGTGTGGTTTGTGTCTAAGAAAGCTGCCGAGTCATGGGAGGTGATCAACCAACGGACAATTGTGTTTGAAAAGTTGTTGGAGGTTGGAATATTTCAGGTGCCAGAGATGATATCTCTACTGAGAGAGGTAAACCTGATGCATTCCCTGACATCTGTTAATCGTTTTACTATGCAATTGGTCAAGGATTTCTTAGCGAATATTGATAGAGACTTTTGAGTAGTAAAAAACCTGCTGTATGGGGCTAGTTTTGTTAGAAGACTGCGGGTTGTGGTTAACCCGGCAGTGATAAACAAGTTTTTAGGCATTGATGAGAATGCAAGTCCTCCAGAAGAGGTTAGTGCTGATAGATTAGCTGTTGATCTCACTGGGGGCTTATACAAAGGCTGGGTCTCATTTTGTTTGAATGTTGTTGATCTGACAACAAAATATGCTATAATTTATACATTTGCCGTAAGAAATTGGTTGCCTAGCTCTCACAAAGAGAAGGTGAGTCGTGCTATGGGGCTGTTATTATTCAGTAGTGGGGAAAAGAAAAGGGTAAATCTTAGGCATATTGTGTTTGATCAGATTACTGCACATGCAGTCAAGCCGAAGTCCAATCTGTGCATTGGATTTCCCTCACTCATTTATCAGCTTATGATCAGCCAACATGAAGAATTGGGAGCTATCATTGAAGGATTGTCGAATGCCCCAAAGTTGTTCACTCTAGACCACAAGGTCTTTAAGGGCCTCCATGTTGTTGATATTGAAGAAGGAGAGCCTGATTTGGAACTAGCCCGAGAAATTCCAAAGGCTGCTGAAGCAATCTCTGATGTTCTTGTTCCTACGGTGGAGACGGCTCTCCGGGCTAGGGTGATCAGTGTGCTAAAATATGAGTGTGCTCATCTGACAGAAGTAATCAAGAAGAGCTCAATAAAGCAGATCACAGATTGACAGTCTTCTACGAGATGTGGAGTACCCTTCTACTAGCAGCTCTGCCCCGATCCAGCCCGATGATGATTGAAGCCCTCGGCATTTCGCCAAAGGTATTAGCTATGATGATATCCTAACTTGACATTATTAGTTTGATTGTGAATAGCTCGTAGAATTATTAAAACACTTTTATTTTAGCAGGCATTGAGGAACTCTGAACTCAAGTGTAATAGTCGGTAAAATTATCTAGCATAGCTGATAGTTGTTACTAGAGTGTCTGGATTAGTAGCTTACCAGTAGTTGTTTTTTTTTTTGTTAAAATGCTAAGGGGGAGATTGTTGAGGAAATGGCATCCTTGAGAAAACTGCTCAAGAGAATGCTGAACACTCCCTGAAGTTCGGTGGCTACAGAAAAATCTGAAGACCGATAAAACAACAACAACAAAGAGTCAGAGTCTGCTTCAGCAACCTTTGAAGACTTGAAGCTGAGACACTATCTGACGAATGGGCAAGTGACAGAGTTGAAGAGACGGAGTCTTCTTCGGCACTCTGTGGTGTCCCAGAGCTAGAGTCGAATTCCGGCGGTACACGGTGTTCCTTTAGCGCATATCATCTGCTGGTGTTTTTTTCTTTTTGTACAGCTTTATCTACGATTCCTATGTTCCCAGAACGCTTTTAGTCTCGGCCTTCGGATAGCAGCTATGGAACAACGCTTCGCTCTCCTTCCTTGATCTATTTGCGCAGGTCAGCGCACGCGTTTACACCCACGCCCGCCTTCCCTTGCTTGACTTCCAGAGGAAAGGTGGTCTGTTTTCCCACCTCGCCACGCTTTGGGTATTCGCCTTCGGCATCTGCGTGGCTGAGCGCGCTCTATTGTTCCGAAGGACGCGAAACACCGGCCTCCACTAGCGCTCTCAAACATAAACCTTACCTTCGAAGCAAAAACGACTAACCGCCTCTCTAGAGCTTTTCTGTCAACTCCACATCCCCTGTATATCCCAATTAATAGGAGCAGAAAAATCGAAAAAAATATACTAAACAGTTGATAGCAGCGCATGCAAGATGAATAGGGCAATACAAGTCGAAAAGTGTGCGCAACCCGCACACAAGCGCACCACTGCTACTATTCCCTTCAACTAAACTATACTACAAAGCTCAAAAAAACGTGAAATGTAAATGTAACACCCCCCCTCCCCACACTTAAACAGAGACGTGTCCACACGACTCATGCTCAAGCGCAACGGAGAGCGCACACATGCATGCAAATAAAACAAAGGACATAAGAAAGAAAAACATAGTCATCGCAGCAAAAAGATAGGGGCAGGAGTTCACGAAATATTCAGCACAAAAAAGCAAAATAACATCGAGCAATAGTTTTCAAAAAGAGAAGAAACCACCCGAGAGTAATGTGCGCCCTCCCTGCGTTCCTAGACATCCTCGGAGCTGGACTCAGCCGCGGATCCTTGCGCCTCCTCATCTGTGGAATCTGTCTCATATTCTGAACTGGAGGCTGGCGGCACGACGGAAACTGCTGCGGGCTGGGTCACGAGATCGTCCTCCGAGATAGGGTCCCATATCGAGTCTGAGCTCAAACCTTTGACAGGAATGCCCTCAGAGGAGGACCTCTGTACAGAGGGCTGCGCAGGGGGTTCTGCGGGTGCTTGTACCGGGTCTACTACTGGGGTGCGCACTGCTGAATGGACCGGTGATTGGGCAGGAGGGCTGACTGACTTGCGCTGCTTGCTGGGGGACCCTGGAGGCGGCCTACGCAGACTGAGGAGAGGGGGGATAGAATCTCCAAATTTTCACCCTGATGGTGGACTTACGCTCAGGTCTGCCCCCTCTGGTGCTAAATACTGTAGCACGCGCATGACGTTGAACATCATGCGCTGCTCCTCTGACACCTCCTCAGGCGCCTCCTCTGCCTCTGTCCTGGGGCACTTTCCCAGTGCACGCGGGGGAGAATCATCAATGGCTATTGTTACTGGCTCCCCCTGCTGCACACTCGCCCTCCTGCGCACTCCAGTCTGCGCACGAGTCCTCATGCGCCTGACTGGAGGTGCAACTGGCTCTGGGGCCTCTTCCATCTCTCTTTCCTCAGCGGCCTCCTCTGGCTGTGCGCTGCTCTCTGCTCTGTGCCTCGGTGCTCTAGCCGGCTGCAGCTGGTAGCACCATTCTAAGGACCCGTCCTCTCTCGCAGTCACCGCTCGGAGCTGTAGCATATGGGCACGATGAAGGGGGACGACTGGAACTACCGTGTGCTCGGGCACTTCCGGCTCTATGCAGCGCACGAAGCAGGTGCGTGATCATTTCTCCGCACGTCAGCGGCCCTTTTGTGCTGACCCGACTCTAATGTACCACCATGTTTGATACAAACAGCACCTTCTTCCCGTAGTAGAACCCCTTCAGTAAATCCATGTCTAGCAGGCTGATCTTTGGCCCACCATTAAAGCGCCCGATGATTGCATAGGCGACCATGCGCCAGAGGTAGAACATCCACGGGTCGCGCAGCTCGCGTACTCGGCTGCGCCCCGCGGAAAAAGCTTGGCCGGTCGCCATCTCACGCCATGGCTCCTGATTTGGGTGCGTGTCCACATCCTCCTCACGCACCTTGGCGCACCTCAGCGTGCGCTTCAGCTTCTTGGCCGAGGCTATATACCATACCCCTCGGTGCCGGTATCTGATTTCCAAGTCGGCAGTCTCCAACGATGCCAAGAACTCGCACGTATCCTCCTTGTCAGCGGCGCTGTTGACCTCCAACAGCGCTTCCCAGCCCGCCAGCACGAGCTTCTCCACAATCAGCTCCTCCATCCCGACTTCGCGCAGGAAGTCCCTGCTGATGTACGGGGTCCCGTACATCTCTAGTCTCATGAAGGCGTCGTATTTGCTGGCGAACGACGCTGGGGTCTCCTGATCCTCTGCGGGCCTCATGGTCGGGTCAACTACGGTCAATGCTCAACAAATGTCCAAAAATCCAAACTTCGAATTACGCCCTCAAACTGTTACCTAAAGGTCGCCTATCCTCCGCCAACAAAACCCAGTACCCAGAACTCCAAATGGTGTGGACGAACTAGGTGCGATTTCAAACCTAGGGCAACTCCTCTATCGCACAAAACCCTAACTGAATCGGCTCAAACTGAAGGGAAGGGTTACCTGGCGTATGTGCGACGGTAAGCTTCTCAAATCTTTCCGGACGGAGGCCTGATTGATCATCGGACGGTGAGCGGAGGCTGAGGGCAGGGGCTTTCTTGCAACGGTCGAAAAGTGTAAATGCTGAAATTTTTCTAAGTCCTTGCTTTTTATACCCCCTGTCTGGCGCATCTGTTCTGCGCACTGACCTGCGTACTGCTGCGTGACTAAAAACTGCAAAGTCCTAAACTAGCTAAAAATGCTAAAAAAAACTAAAAACTATATAAAAAAACGTATAAAAGTAAAACGTGTTGGGTTACCTCCCGACAAGTGCCTTTGTTTAATGTCGTTGGCTCGACCGTACCTCGTTACTTCCTTTAAAGTGTGCCAGAGATCCCCCCCCCCCCACTCTTGCTCCTGAGTGATCCCGCGCTCGTGTGTGCGTTGCGTTCTGCTTAGTCCTGCGCAAAGGATCGGAAGGGTGGTCAGCGTGGTTAATATCATGTGACAAATCATAAGTAACGAGGTTAGTTAATGAGGGGGAAGAAATATGAGCAATAGTTCCAAGTTCTCCCTCAGGTGCATCTGGTGGCGACTGTGGCGCAGCAACTCGCGCATCTTCCAATTCTGGCTCTGCCAAGTCAACTTCGCGCGCTAAGTCATCCCAAGGTTCTCCTAAATACTTTTTGACTCTCTGCCCATTGACCTGAAAACGATGCTGGTGCTCGTTTTCTAACTCGATTGTTCGGTAAGGGAAAACCTTGGTAACCGTGTATGGTACCTGCAAAAGATGTTAGTTCTCAAAAAGTCAGCGACCGTCTTACCATCATCCCTTCGGGTGGCCTTAGCCTCAACCCATTTTGAGACATAGTCCACTGCGACCAATATATACTCATATCCGGAAGATGGAGGAAATGGCCCCATGGAGTCAATCCCCCAAATATCGAATACTTCATCCACTAGTATGGGCGTCTGCGGCATCTCATTGCGCACTGATATTCCCCCTGTGCGCTGACACCTGTCACAATTCCTGCAGTGGTTATATGAGTCACTAAACAAGTGCGGCCAATAAAATCCGCAATCCAGGATCTTTCTGCTCGTGCGCCATGGACCAAAGTGTCCTCCACATGCGTGCGCATGACAACACATTAAAACCGAGTTTATTTCATGGTCAGGCACGCATTGCCTCAAATCAGGTCCTATTCTGAGCATATACGGATCATCCCAAATGTAATACCTGGACTCATGCTTTAATCTCATGCATTGGGTTTTAGTGAAATGAGGAGGAAATGTACCTGTGACCAGGTAATTCGCAATGTGCGCATACCATGGTACCTTACCTGTCAGCGCCATCAGGTGCTCGTCAAGGAATGTCTCCGTGATCTGCCCTGGCTCCTCTTCTTTCACTATCCTGCTCAGGTGGTCAGTGACTGTGTTCTCCGTTCCCTTCTTATCCTTGATTTCCAAGTCGAACTCCTGAAGTAGGAGCACCCAGCGCATCAGGCGCGGCTTAGTCTCTTTCTTGGACATCAGGTAACGGATTGCTGCGTGGTCTGTGTAGACGATGACTCTGGCGCCTAGAACATATGCGCGGAACTTCTCCGGTGCAAACACGATTGCCAGAAGTTCCTTTTCCGTGGTGGTGTAGTTCCTCTATGCAGCGTCCAGTGTGCGCGATGCATAATAGATGGCATGCGGCTTCTTGTCCACGCGTTGTCCCAGGATTGCACCTATTGCATAGTCACTTGCGTCACACATCAGTTCGAACGGCAGCCTCCAGTCTGGCGCGCGCATCACTGGCGCACTCGTCAGTGCCTCCTTCAGCTTATCAAAAGCAGCTCTGCACTCATCAGTGAATTCGAAACACACATCCTTTTGCAAGAGGTTAGACAAGGGTATACAAATCTTAGAAAAATATTTTATGAAACGCCTGTAAAACCCTGCATGCCCAAGGAATGATCTCACATCGCGCACGTTAGTGGAATAAGGCAAATTTGAAATAAGATCTATTTCGGCTTTATCGACCTTGATCCCCTCCTGCGAGATAATGTGTCCTAGTACTACTCCATGTGATACCATAAAATGACATTTTTCATAATTGAGCACTAGGTTTTTTGAAATGCAGCGCGCTAAGACCTTATCAAGATTAATTAAGCATGCGTCAAAGGTACCTTCGTACACAGTAAAATCATCCATGAACACCTCTATGCATATACCAATCATATCAGAAAAGGTGCTCATGACTAGACGTTGGAACGTACCTGGCGCGTTAGACAGCCCAAACGACATGCGCCGAAACGCAAATGTACCGAATGGGCAGGTAAACGTAGTGTTTTCTTGATCCTCCGTAGCTATGGGTATCTGATTGTACCCTGAGTACCCGTCCAGGAAGCAAAAGTATGGCTTCCCCGCTAATCGATCTAGCATCTCGTCCATGAAGGGCAGCGGAAAATGATCCTTGCGCGTGACTGCGTTAAGCTTTCTGTAGTCGATGCACATGCGCCATCCAGTTTGCATGCGCTTGGGAACTAGCTCGCCCTACGCATTCTCCTCTACTGTGATTCCTCCTTTCTTTGGTACAACTTGCACTGGACTCACCCACTTGCTGTCCGAGATTGGGTAGATGACTCCTGCGTCAAGCAGCTTCAGGATCTCCTTCTGTACCACCACCATCATATTCGGATTCAATCTGCGCTGAGGCTCCCTGGATGATTTGGCACCATCTTCCAATAGAATCCTGTGCATGCATACGTCCGGGCTCACTCCGCGCAGGTCAGCAAGTGTCCATCTTATAGCGCGCTGGTTCTTGCGCAGTACCTCTTGTAATCGTGCCTCCTGCTCTTCTTCTAGTCCTTTGTTTATGATTACTGGCAGGGTGTCCTCATTTCCCAAGAATATGTATTTAAGGTGCTCGGGGAGTTGCTTCAGCTTGACCTTGGGTGCCTGTTCAATAGAGGGCAAGATTTTATTAGCAGTGCAGACATTAACTATATCGTGTACCTGTCTGGATACTGGTTCCGCGCTGCTCAGCTCATCCTCATGCGCCTCCATCTCTGCCTATGTCAGCGGCCCAGGTCCTTCTGTTGCGCTCACACATTGCGCATCCGCAACCAAGTCGTCTATGCTGTCCAACGCGTGTACTGTGGCGTCCTCATGAGGGTACTGCATCCCTTTAAATATGTTAAAGTGAATTTCCTCGCCGTCAACTTCCATTGAGAGCGTACCCCTCCACACGTCTATCTTTGTGCGCGCTGTCATCAGAAATGTTCTGCCCAATAGGATCTGCGCACTTCCCTTGCTCGACTAACCCTCCATCTCTAAGACGTAGAAATCTGCTGGGAACACCAGCTCTCCTACTCGGACGAGGACGTCCTCTATCATGCCGTCGGTTGTTTGCACAACCGATCTGGATCCCAGCATTTAGGTGGTACCTTACGTTGCACGATTGCTGAGGCATGCGCATTTAGCATTACTTGCGCGCACTCGCCTTTCCTCCTCTTGTTTGTGCACAGCTCCTTAAAGAACTTGGCGTACCTAGGGATCTGCCGGACTGCTTCAATAAGGGGAATGTTTATTTCCACCTTGCTGAATAACTCGTAGAGCTCCTTATCAAGCGCCTCTTTCCTAGCCAATGGTGCCTGTACAGGAAAAGGTGCAGGTATGTTAGTTCAATTTATGCTTTTGTCTTCCGATTGCGCCATACCTGGTGCCTTGCCCTGCTGGTTTGGAGCTTGCGCAACTGGTTGCGCGTCCGGCTGTGCTGGCTCTGGAGCTTGCACAACCGGTTGCGCGGGCGCCTTCGCGGTCTACTCTGTTCCTACCGTGCGCCCAGTCTTCAGTGTCACTGCGTTGACTCCTCCCTTGGGATTCTAAATCACTTGCGAAGGCAGGTTGCCATCGCTCTTTTTCAGCTCATACACCGTGGTAGCTATCTGTGACAGCTGCTTTTCAATGGACTCGAACCTCTTGTCATACTTCTCATCATTCTTGCGCACTATGTCTGTTAGCTGACGCGCTGGCGCGTCAGTGCGGCGATGTGGTGGATTGTAGGGCGCAGCTTGTTGCGTCTGCTGTGGTCCGCGCTGCTCCGCGGACTGCCTCTGGAAATTGTTGTCCTCCTTCCATCTGAACCCATTTGCGGCTAGTCCAAAACGCGGCTGATTCTGCCTCTGCGGTCCTCTATTGTTCCATCCTCCTAGAGCATTGACATCTCCTGATTCCTCGAAAAGTGTGGGACATGCATCGGTTTTGTGCTCAGTGGACGTACAGAACTCGCATGCCTTTGGCGCAGCTAGTTTCGCCCCTTGCGCATTCATCAACTTCTGCAGCATGGCCTTCATCTCCTTTATCTCAGCGTTTGTTTCTACCTGATGCACAGAATGAGCACGACTATTCTCAAGAGTTAGCTGATGTCTTACTTGTCCAGCAGAGTCTTCTATCAGCTGCCACGCGTCCTCCGGGTACATGTTGCAAATGTCGCCTCCTGCGCATGCATTTAATAATCTCAGCTCCATTGGTAGCAATCCGTTCAGGAAATTCTCTATCGGCACATTCTGGGGCAGGCCGTGATTGTAGCAGTTAGCCTCCAGCTCCCTGAAACGCTCATTATACTCCGATAGTGATTCTCCTGCCCCCTGCCTAGGTGCAGCCAACTCCCTCCTGAGTAGTGCGATCTTGGCTGCAGGGTAGAATTTGTCCAAGAACTTCTTCTAGTGCTGCTCCCATGTGTGAATAGATCCTGCTGGTAAGCTCATCAGCCAATGCCTGGCCGCATCACACAATGAAAAAGGGAACGCCTTCATCTTCAACGCTTCGTCGCTCTCCCCTTCGGCCTTCATGTTCTCGCAGATAACTAGGAATTCTCGTACATGCTTGACTGGGTTCTCGTTGTTCATTCCGTGAAACTTGGGCATGTGATGAATGAGCGAGCTCCTTAGCTCAAAATGACCGTCTGGTGGAAGCACTATGCACCATGGCTGGTTAACGGTGTTTGGAGCTGACATCTCGCGCACTATTCTGCGTCGCGCGACCTATCGCGCGGGTGGCGCATTATACACTTCAGCGGCCATCCTTGCTTCAACTTCGCGCTGCACTTCTTCTGTGAACCGAACTGCGCGGTTATCTGCTCCTGCATTGTTAGGTCCCTCTGGGGTTCTGTCCCCTAAGTTATCTCCAATGACACTGTTATCCTGCATGACCTGTTCTAAATCTCAAAGAAAATGAAATTAAAAGGCAACTAAGTTGTCGCGTCTGTCAGTGCGCAACTATAATCTGCACAGCGCAACTGTTTCAAGGTTGCGCAGGCTGATATTGATTGCGCGCTATCAGAAACAGCAACGAGGAGAATAAAGCAAACAGAAATAACTAACTACTGTAAAAGAAAACTTAAACTAGTTAAAACTTATCTGTGTTGTTCCCCGGCAACGGCGCCAAAATTTGATCGCGCGTCGTTGTACGCGTCAAATTAATCCTTCCTTCTCCACTTAGTATAGCGGCTAAGTCAGGGTCGATCCCACAAGGAGCAAGCAGACTCGTTCAACTAGTAACCTACAACTTACGAGAATTGGGTTGTGAGTGATTGGGTTGCGCAGGTGCGCGAACGAACAGTAGTGAAAGCATATTTTGCACTAGGCGTGCGCAGACACTAGAGATTAAGTACTATGACTATGAAAAGTATCGGTAAAGACAATCCTCTATGAATGTATTCCTTATCATCGACTCTAAACGTCTATAGTTCGATTTACTGAAGTTAGTGTCTAATCAAGGCTTCCTAACATGTGCGCATGTTTCGATCAAAGTCCATGAGCTATTAATTCTGAAACTAGTCTAAGCAGCTATGAATCCTGTCACAGTAGCAACTGATTATCCTAGCGCGTTACTCCTAGTTGTCACCGTCAAGCTACCAACTAGTTTAACATATAACAACAAGTAGTAAGAGTAAGATTGCGGTTCAAGGCTTCCCCTACTCATACAACTAGCTGTCAACCGTGTGCACAGAATTAATACAAGTAAACAAACTATGCATTAAGCACAAGTCTCAAAGGAAATACTTCATAGAACCATGCCCAACCAATACAAAGTGTTTAGCTAGAATGCTAGTGGTAAACATCATAGAAATAGTAAATAAAAGCTAAAGTGTCCAAGGAAACAGTAACAAGCAGGTGCGTGCAGGTTGTTGTGTCTCGGTTCGCGCAGTCGGTTGGCACAGGTCCTCGCAGCAGTTCGTGTGTTTTTCAGTTCTGGCTCTCTCTCCTTGATATCGTGTCAAACCCTAGCCTTCCTCTCTTTATATAGGACAATCTTGGCAACTTCCAAATCCTAGGAGATTTTGAAGGGATATGGTGTTCAAGATTTGGAAATACCGCTACCCTGCGCATGAACACCAGCTCTCCTACTCGGACTAGGACGTCCTCGATCATGCCCGTCGGTTGCTTGCACGACCGATCTGCTAGCTGAATGGTGAGACCTGCAGGCTTTAGTGGTCTAAGGCGCAATGACGCATATAGAGAATAGGGTAGCACATTTATAGATGCGCCTAAGTCAATCATGCAATTGCTTACTGTGGTCTTACCTAAAGTGCATGGGATGGTGAACGTACCTGGGTCTCGGCATTTAGGTGGTACCTTATGTAGCACGATTGCTGAAGCCTGCGCATTTAGCATTACCTGCGCGCACTCGCCTTTCCTCCTCTTGTTTGTGCACAACTCCTTTAAAAATTTGGCGTACCTAGGAATCTGCCGAACTGCTTCAATAAGGGGAATGTTTATTTCCACCTTACTGAATAACTCGTAGAGCTCCTTATCAAGCGCTTCCTTCCTAGCCGATGGTGCCTGTACAGGGAAAGGTGCAGGTATGTTAGTACGATTCATGCCTTTGTCTTTTGATTGTGTCATACCTGGCGCTTCGCCCTGCTGGCTTGTGGCTGGCGCTTCTGGTTGTGCATCTTGCTCTGGTTGCGCATTCTGCTCTGTTGGATCTGTGACTTGCGCAACTGGTTGCGCGGGCACCTTTGCGGACTGCTCTGTTCCTACCGTGCGCCTAGTCCTCAGTGTCACTGCATTGACTCCTCCCTTGGGATTCTGGATCACTTGCGAAGGTAGGTTGCTATCGCTCTTTTTCAGCTCATACACCGTGGTAGCGATCTGTGATAGCTGCTTCTCAATGGACTTGAACCTCTTATCATACTTCTCATCATTCTTGCGCACTGTGTCTGCTAGCTGCCCCACGATATCTTCTAAGGATCGCCTCGGCTGCTGGTTGTTCTGCGCTGGTGCGTCAGTGCGGCGATGCGGTGGATTGTAGGGCGCAGCTTGTTGCGTCTGCTGTGGTGAGCGCTGGTCCGCGGACTGCCTCTGGAAATTATTTTCCTCCTTCCATCTGAACCCATTTGCGGCTAGTCTAAAACGCGGCTGATTCTGCCTCTGCGGTCCTCTATTATCCCATCCTCCTAGAGCATTGACATCTCCTGATTCCTCGAAAAGTGTGGGACATGCATCGGTTTTGTGCTCAGTGGACATGCAGAATTTGCATGCCTTTGGCGCAGCTGGTTGCGCCCCCTGCGCATGCATCAACTTCTGTAGCATGGCCTTCATTTCCTTTATCTCAGCGCTTGTTTCTACCTGATGCACAGAACGAGCACGACTATTTTCAAGTGTTAGCTGATGTCTTACCTGTCCAGTAGAGTCTTCTATCAGCTGCCACGCATCATCTGGGTACATGTTGCAAATGTCGCCTCCTGCGCATGCATTCAATAATCTCAGCTCCATGGGCAGCAATCCATTCAGAAAATTCTCTATCAGCACATTTTGGGGCAGGCCGTGATTGTAGCAGTTGGCTCCAGCTCCCTAAAACGCTCATAATACTCCAATAGCGACTCTCTTGTGCCCTGCCTAGGTGCGGCCAGCTCCCTCCTGAGTAGCGCGATCTTGGCTGCGGGATAGAACTTGTCCAAGAACTTCTTCTGCAGCTGCTCCCATGTGTGAATTGATCCTGCTGGTAAGCTCATTAGCCAATGCCTGGTCGTGTCACACAATGAAAATGGGAACGCTTTCATCTTCAGCGCTTCATCGCTCTCCCCTTCGGCCTTCATGTTCTCGCAAATGACTAGGAATTCTCGCACATGCTTGACTGGGTTCTCGTTGTTTATCCCGTGGAACTTGGGCATGTGATGAATGAGCGAGCTCCTTAGTTCAAAATGACATCTGGTGGAAGCACTATGCACCATGGCTGGTTAACCGTGATTGGGGCTGACATCTCGCGCACTGTTCTGCGTCGCGTGGCTTGTCACGCGGGTGGCGCATTATACATTTCAGCTGCCATCCTTGCTTCAACCTCGCGCTGCACTTCCTCTCTGAACCGAACTGCGCGGTTATGTGCCCTCGCATCCTCTGGGGTTCTGTCCCCTAAGTTATCTCTAACGACACTGTTATCCTCCATGACCTGTTCTAAATCTCAAAGAAAACGGAATTAAAAGATAACTAAGCTGTTCTGTCTGTCAGTGCGCAACTAGAATCTGCGCAGCGCAACTGTTTCAAGGTTGCGCAAGCTGATGTTGATTGCGCGCTGTCAGAAACAACAACGAGAATAAAGGAAACAGAAATAACTAACTATTGTAAAAGAAAACTTAAGCTAATTAAAGCTTATCTGTGTTGCTCCCCGGCAACGGCGCCAAAATTTGATAGCACGTCGTTGTGCGCGTCAAATTAATCCTTCCTTCTCCACTTAGTATAGCGGCTAAGTCAGGGTCGATTCCACAGGGAGCAAGCAGATTAGCTCTAACTAGTAACCTACACTTATGAAAGTTGGGGTGTGAGTGATTGGGTTGCGCAAGTGCGCGAGTAGAACAACACCTTTTGTTGTCATCTCTTGAAGTTCAAACCAGTAAACTTCTAAGGCACTTTGGAAGACATCACTGTGGGAACACGAGTGTCATACCACCTCGTGGAACTAAATCTGCGGGTTCATTCCTAGCTGTAGCCATACTTGGGGTGAACCCTGCCATCCGCCATATTTGGGAAACAATTTTCTAGTTAGTAGACATTAGACACACATATAAGTGCACAAAAAACTTCTAAATTGAAGATTACAACTAAACATACATACTCTCATTCAACTTCAAATAAACCTACTCGAATCATTTCAACCCAAAATAATGCAAGCACAGTTTCACATTGAGATCCAAAGTATAAGGTTTAAAATGGTAGTAACACAAAAAGATTGCACTAAAATAGGGCCTGAACGTTGAAACTTCTAACTATACAGAATCTGTAAGTGACGGAAAACATTAGATGTAACTACATAGTTTTCCTATCCTACATAACAAATGAGGCAATTTATTGTCATTAGCATCTGTAGTCAGGTCATGATAAACGAGCAATCCTATTTGACAGAACACTCACCCACAGTTGTATACCATATGGGGAATCATGTCTATTCCTGTTCTTGGGTCGGACATGGCTGAGAAGCTTTCTTCCATGATAGAAAGCCCAACAGCTAGCTTTGAGTTACACTCTGCTTTCAGAGCTATCTGTTTTGGGGAATAAATCCTTTGATCATCGTGGATACACCTGAGAAGTGTCCAGGAAAAGCCATTGGAGACCTCTCGTGGAACACCAACTTGAGCTTGAAGGCCCGAGTAAACCTGCATCAGGAACAGTTAAATAAACAGGTTGTTAAGCATCAAATCGTTAAACAGACTAAAAGTAGTACCAAGACGATAAAGTGGGTAAGAATAGCTAGGGAACAAGGACAGAAGGAGTGAAATCTGTAACCTAAGAGGCCACGTTCACAACTAAATATTCAATATCTGGAGTTGTCATTTCCATATAAGTGCATATTGTCAAGCTAAATAAATACGAAATGTCTTAACTTAATGTATACAATTAAAGAGCAGGAGCCACAGACACTTGCATCTTTCAAACTCAATGAGTATGACAATATATTAAGGCTCCTTTATGTACAAAAAACTATTCAGTTCATTCACTCAATACGGATCAGAATACAGCTTGTGAGGAGAGAAAAATTGCCGGTAGGTAGACTTGGCTACCGACAATCTTGCTCCATCATTCTTCCAAAGTCTTTGTAATGTAGTTTCACAGGAGTCACAATTCACAAAGCCTTATGCCCATTTTGCATCTTGGATAAAATTTGAGTGATAGAAAGAAAGTTTAGAGGAAAATGAAGTTGTCAACAACCGTTTTACCATCATCCTTACCCGTGGCCTTAGCTTCGACCCACTTCGAGACATAGTCCACCGCAACTAGTATGTACTCGTATCCACAAGATGGCGGAAACGGCCCCATGAAGTCAATCCCCCACAAGTCGAACACTTCGTCTACCAGTATAGATGTTTGCGGCATCTCGTTGCGCGCTGACACCTGTCACAAGCCCTGCAGTGGTTATATGAGTCACGAAATAAGTGTGGCCAATAAAAACCGCAATCTAGGATTTTCCTGCTCGTGCGCTTTGGACCAAAGTGTCCTCCGCACGCGTGCGCATGACAAAATCTCAGAACAGAGCTCATCTCATGATCAGGCACACATCGCCTCAAGATCTGATCAGGGCCTATTCTAAGCATGTACGGATCATCCCAAACGTAATATTTAGACTCATGTCTTAACCTCATGCATTGAGTTTTAGTGAAATGGGGGGGGGGGGGGGAACGCACCTGTGACCAGGTAATTTGCAATATGCGCATACCATGGTACCTTACCGTTCAGCGCCATCAGGTGCTCGTCAGGGAATGTTTCCGTGATCTGCCCTGGCTCCTCTTCCCTCACTATCCTGCTTAGGTGATCAGCAACAGTGTTTTCCGTTCCCTTCTTATCCTTGATCTCTAAATCGAACTCTTGGAGCAGCAGCAACCAGCGCATCAAACGCGGCTTAGTCTCTTTCTTGGACATCAGGTAGCGGATAGCAGCTTGGTCAGTGTAGACAGTGACTTTAGCGCGCAGAACATATGCCCAGAAGTTCCTTCTCGGTCGTGGTGTAGTTCCTCTGCGCAGTGTCCAGTGTGCGCGACGCATAATAGATAGCATGCGGCCCTTTATCCACGCGCTGGCCCAGCACTGCGCCTACAGCGTAGTCACTAGCATCGCACATCAGCTCAAATGGTAAGTTCCAGTCCGGTGCGCACATCACTGGAGCACTGGTCAGCGCATCCTTTAACTTATCAAAAGCATTCCTGCACTCATCAGTGAACTCAAAGCACACATCCTTTTGAAGGAGGTTAGACAATGGAATACATATTTTAGAAAAATCTTTAATAAAGAGCCTGTAGAACCCTGCATGCCCAAGAAACGACTTAACGTCGCGCACATTAGTGGAATAAGGCAGATTTGAGATAAGATCAATTTTTGCTTTATCAACCTTAATTCCTTCCTGTGAGACGATATGTCGTAGTACTACTCCATGTGACACCATAAAGTGACATTTTTCATAATTGAGAACTAGGTTCTTGGTAATGCAGCGCGCTGACCCTATCAAGATTATCCAAACATGCATCAAAAGTCTCACCATGCACAGTGAAGTCATCCATGAATACCTCTATACATAAACCAATCATATCAGAGAAAATGCTCATGACTAAGCGTTGGAACGTACCTGGCGCATTACACAGCCCAAACGACATGCGCCGGAATGCAAAGGTACCAAATGGGCAGGTAAAGGTTGTCTTCTCCTGATCCTCCGCAATAATAGGGATCTGATTGTACCCTAAGTAACCGTCCAAGAAGCAGAAGTGTGGCTTCCCCGCCAACCGGTCGAGCATCTGGTCCATGAATGGTAGCGGGAAATGATCCTTGCGCGTGACTGCGTTTAGCTTCCTGTAGTCAATGCACATGCGCCATCCAGTCTGTATGCGCTTGGGAACTAGCTCGCCCTGCGCATTCTCCTCTACTGTGATGCCTCCTTTCTTGGGCACAATGTGCACTGGACTTACCCACTTACTGTCTGAAATCGGGTATATTACACCTGCGTCAAGCAGCTTCAGGATCTCCTTCTGCACTACCTCCATCATAATCGGATTCAGTCTGCGCTGAGGTTCCCTGGATGGTTTGGCATCATTTTCCAGCAGAATTCTGTGCATGCACACATCAGGGCTTACTCCGCGCAGGTCAGCTAATGTCCATCCTATAGCGCGCTGGTTTTTGCACAACACCTCCTGTAATCGCGCCTCCTGCTCCTCCTCTAATCCTTTCTTTATAATGACAGGCAGGGTGTCCTCATTGCCCAGGAAGATGTACTTTAAGTGCTCGGGCAATTGCTTCAGCTCAACCTTGGGTGCCTGTTCAATAGAAGGCAGGATTTTATTAGTAGCGCAAACATTAACCAGATCTCGTACCTGTCTGGACACTGGTTCTGTGCTGCTCAGATCATCATCGTGTGCCTCCAACTCAGTCTATGCCAGTGGCGCAGGCTACCCTGTTGCGCACGCACACTGCGCATGCGTGATAGAGCCTAGTTATACACATTATTTAGGTCATAACCCTATGCTTGTTTGCAATATTTCATGAGCAAGATTACTCGTTTCCAATGTTTTTGTATATCAGGTCAGAACGAGTCCTTGAGTCGGATACGCGCTAACAGGCAGCGTTCTAGGAGTGAAAGATCAGCCTGCGGAGCTAGCGGCGCAAACAAGAAGAAATGGCGAAAGACAGCAGAGGTGCGCTACCCGATTGCGCCAACCAATGCCGTGCGCCAGGCGCAAAGTCCCAGTGACCAGATTTGGAAGTTGCCGAAAGATGAACCTCCTATATAAAGGAAGTAAGTCTAGGGTTTCAGGGAGTTCGAGAAGACTGTTGTTCCAGAGGCACCAGAGGACGCAAGGAGGCACTGTGCGGCAGAACTGGAAAACACACGGACTTATTGAGGAGATTTGCGCCAGCCGACTGCGCCAGCCGAGAGAAGACACTGCACGCACTGTTTGCTACCGTTTTCTTGGATTCAGTAGTTGTTATTTACTATTTTATGATGTTTACCACTAGCATGTCTAGCTAAACACTTAGTGTTGGTCGGGCATGAATCTATGATGTATTACCTTTGAGACTTGAGCTTAATGCGTAGTTTACTTATTTGTATTAATCCTGCGCGTACTGAGACAGTTAGTTGCATAAGTAGGGGAAGCCTTGAACCGCAATCCTATTTGTGTTGCTTGCTTGTCACCTGTTAAACTAGTTGCATGCGTAGGGGAAGCCTTGAACCGCAAACTTACTGTGACAACTAGGAGTAACGAGTTAGGGTAAGCAGTTGCTACTGTGACAGGATTCGCAGCTGTTTAGTCTAGTTCTAAGATTAATAGCACATGAACTTTGAACAGAACATGCGCACGTGTTAGGAAGCCTTTACCGGACACTAACCCAAGTAAACCACAAGCTATAGATGTTTAGAGTCGATGATAAGGAATGCATTCATAGAGGATTGTCTGCCCAACACTTCTCATAAAGATAGTACTTCATCTCTACTGCTTGCGCACGTCTAGTGCAATTTCCTGCGTTACGATATTCACTACTACTCGCGCATCGCGCAAAACCCCCAATCACTCACGCAACCCCCGTTTTCTTAAGTGTAGGTTACTGGCTAAGACTCACTGCTTGCTCCCTGTGGAGATCGACCCTTACTTAACCGCTGTACTAGTGGGAGAGGAAGGATTATATTTGACGCGCACGACGACGCGCGATCAAATTTTGGCGCCGTTGCCGGGAAACGACACAGCTAAGTTTTAGCTAGCTTACATTTCTCATTTTAGTAACTAGTTATTTCATTTTGTTTTGTTTTCTCGTTGTTGTTTCTGACAGCGCACAATCACATCAGCCTGCGCAACCTTGAAACAGTTGCGCTGCGCAGATTCTAGTTGCGCACTGACAGACGCAACAACTTCGTTGCCATTTAATTCGTTTCTTGAGTTTGGATCAGGACATGGAGGATAACAGTGTGGTTGGAGATAACCTGGGAGACAGAACCCCAGAGGAAGCAAGGGCACATAACCGCGCAGCCCTATTCAGAGAGGAAGTGCAGCGTGAGGTCGACGCACGGATGGCCGCTGAACCATACATTGCGCCACCCGTTCGTCCAGTCGCGAGGCGCAGGACAGTGCGCGAAATGTCAGCCCCACTCACTGTTAACCAGCCATGGTGCATAGTGCTTCCACCAGGCGGTCACTTCGAACTGAGGAGCTCACTCATCCATCACATGCCCAAGTTCCACGGGATGAACAATGAAAATCCAGTCAAGCATGTGCGAGAGTTCCTGGTCATTTGCGAAAACATGAAGACCGAAGGGGAAAGCGATGAAGCGCTAAAAATGAAAGCATTTCCATTCTCACTAAGTGATACAGCTAGACACTGGCTAATGAATTTACCTGCAGGATCAATCCACACATGGGAGCAGCTGCAGAAGAAATTCTTAGATAAATTTTATCCAGCAGCGAAGATTGCGCTGCTCAGAAGGGAATTGGCCGCGCCAAGGCAGAGCGCAGGGGAGTCTCTGTCAGAATACTACGAGCGTTTCAGGGAGCTAGAAGCCAACTGCTACAATCACGGGCTTCCCCAGAATGTGCTGATAGAGAACTTTCTGAATGGACTGCTGCCCATGGAGCTGCGACTACTGAATGCATGCGCAGGAGGGGACATTTGCAACATGTACCCGGAGGATGCATGGCAGCTGATAGAAGATTCTGCTGGCCAGGTAAGACATCAATTGACACTTGAAAGTAGTCGTAATCGTTCTGTGCATCAGGTAGAGGCAAGCGCTGAGATCCAAGAAATGAAGGCCATGCTACAGAAGCTGATGAGTGCGCAGAGCGCACAACCAGTTGCGCCAAAGGTATGTGAATTCTGCAGGTCCACCGAGCACAAGACAGACGAATGCCCAACACTTTTTGAAGAAACTGGAGACGTAAATGCCCTTGGAGGATGGGACAACAGAGGACCGCAGAGGCAAAATCAGCCGCGCTTTGGGCTTGCTGCAAATGGATTCAGATGGAGAGAAGAGAACAATTTCCAGAGGCAGCCCACTGATCAGCGTGCGCCACAGCAGACGCAACAAGCTGCACCCTACAATCCACCGCATCGCCGCACAGACGCACCAGCGCAGAACAATCAGCAACCAAAGCGATCCTTGGAAGATATCATGGGGCAGCTAGCAGACACAGTGCGCAAGAATGACGAAAAGTATGACAAGAGGTTCGAATCCATAGAGAAGCATCTATCACAAATTGCAACCACGGTGTATGAGCTGAAAAAGAGCGATGGCAACCTGCCTTCGCAAGTGATTCAGAACCCTAAAGGAGGAGTTAATGCAGTAACACTGAGGACTGGGCGCACAGTGGGAACAGAGCAGACCGCGCAGGCGCCCGCGCAGCCAGTTGCGCAAGTCCCAGATTCAGCAGCTCAGAGTGCGCAACCAGAGCCAGAGGCGCAATCAGAAGCGCCAACCACGAACCAGCAGGGCAATGCGCCAGGTATGTCTCACTCGACAAACAAGGACAAAAATTGTACTAACATACCTGCTCCTTTCCCTGTGCAGGCACCACTGGCGAGAAAAGAAGCACTGGACAAGGAACTATATGAGCTGTTCAGCAAGGTGGAATCAACATACCTCTCATAGAAGCTATTCGACAGATTCCCAGGTATGCGAAGTTTTTAAAAGAGCTGTGCACAAATAAAAGGAGGACAGGCGAATGCGCACAGGTAATGCTAAATGCGCAGGCCTCAGCAATCGTGCAACAAAAGGTACCACCTAAGTGCCGAGATCCAGGTACATTCACTATCCCTTGCACCTTAGGTAAAACCACGGTAAGCAATTGCATGATCGATTTAGGCGCATCAATCAATTTATTACCATATTCTCTCTATGCGACCTTGCGCCTTGGACCACTAAAACCTGCAGGTCTCACAATTCAGCTAGCAGATAGATCGTGCAAACAACCTGCAGGCATGATAGAAGATGTCCTAGTTCGAGTAGGAGAGCTGGTGTTCCCAGCAGACTTTTATGTGCTCGAAATGGAGGGTGAATCAAGCGCCAGCGGTGCGCAGATCCTCCTAGGCAGACCGTTTCTGATGACTGCGCGCACGAAGATAGACGTGTGGAGGGGCACGCTCTCCATGGAGGTAGATGGCGAAGAAATCCATTTCAACATCTTCGAAGGGATGCAGCACCCACATGAGGATGCTACTGTGCACGCAATGGACAGCTTTGACGATTTAGTCACAGAAGCGCAGTGTGCGAGCGCAACCATAGGACCAGAGCTACTGACACAGGCAGAGCTGGAGGAGCAAGAGGAGGAGCTAAGCAGTGCTGAACCAGCACCCACACAGGTACTTGATATAGTTCATATTTGCACCGCTAACAAAATCTTGCCCTCTATTGAACAGGCACCCAAGATCGAACTGAAGCAACTCCCGGAGCACCTCAAGTACATTTTCTTGGGAGATGAGGACACCCTGCCAGTGATCATCAAGAAGGGATTGGAAAAAGAGCAGGAGGCGCGCTTACAACAGGTGCTGCGCAGGAACCAGCGCGCTATTGGATGGACTCTTGCTGATCTGCGCGGAGTGAGCCCAGACGTGTGCATGCACCGAATTCTGTTGGAAGATGGTGCCAAACCATCCAGGGAGGCTCAGCGCAGGTTAAACCCAAATATGATGGAGGTAGTGCAAAAGGAAGTCCTGAAGTTGCTTGACGCAGGGGTCATTTACCCAATCTCAGACAGCAAATGGGTCAGCCCGGTGCACGTTGTGCCAAAGAAAGGAGGAATCACGGTGGAGGAGAATGCGCAGGGCGAGCTAGTTCCCAAGCGCATACAAACTGGCTGGCGCATGTGCATCGACTACAGGAAGCTGAACGCTGTAACGCGCAAGGACCACTTCCCGCTACCCTTCATGGACCAGATGCTGGATCGCTTGGCAGGTAAGCCTTACTTTTGTTTTTTGGACGGATATTCAGGTTACAATCAGATACCCATAGCTGCGGAGGATCAAGAGAAGACCACGTTCACATGCCCCTTCGGAACATTTGCGTTTCGGCGTATGTCTTTTGGGCTGTGCAACGCGCCAGGTACGTTCCAACGCCTTGTCATGAGCATTTTCTCTGATATGATTGGTATATGCATAGAAGTGTTCATGGATGATTTCACTGTGTATGGGAGTACCTTTGATGCATGCTTGACACATCTAGATAAAGTCTTAGCGCGCTGCATCTCTAAGAACTTAGTGCTAAACTACGAGAAATGTCATTTCATGGTAACGCACGGAGTAGTACTAGGTCATATCATTTCAGAGGAGGGTATTAAGGTAGACAAAGCTAAGATAGATATTATTTCTAATCTGCCTTATGCCACCAACGTGCGCGACGTGAAATCGTTCTTAGGGCATGCTGGGTTTTACAGGCGTTTTATTAAGGATTTCTCTAAAATTTGCATACCCCTGTCTAACCTGTTGCAAAAAGACGTGTGCTTCGATTTTACTGATGAGTGCAGGGCGGCGTTCGATAAGCTGAAAGAAGCGCTGACCAGTGCGCCAGTGATGCGCGCACCAGACTGGAACCTGCCATTCGAGCTGATGTGTGACGCAAGTGACTACGCAGTAGGAGCAGTCTTGGGGCAGCGCGAGGACAAGAAGCCGCATGCCATCTACTATGCATCGCGCACACTGGACTCCGCGCAGAAGAACTACACCACCACGGAGAAGGAGCTTCTGGCAATTGTATTTGCGCTGGAGAAGTTCCGAGCATATGTTCTAGGCGCCAGAGTCATCATCTACACGGACCACGCAGCTATCCGCTACCTCATGTCCAAGAAAGAGACCAAGCCGCGCCTGATGCGCTGGGTACTTCTGCTTCAGGAATTCGACTTAGAGATCAAAGATAAGAAGGGCACAGAAAATACCGTCGCTGATCACCTGAGCAGGATCTTAAAGGATGAGGAGCCAGGGCAGATCAAGGAGACATTCCCTGACGAGCATCTGATGGCGCTAATAGGTAAGGTACCATGGTATGCGCATATCGCAAATTACCTGGTCACAGGTGCGTTCCCTCCTCATTTCAATAAAACTCAGTGCATGCGATTGAAACATGAGTCCAAGCATTACCTTTGGGATGATCCTTACATGCTTAGAATAGGTCCAGATCGGATATTAAGACGTTGCGTGCCTGACCATGAGATTAATTATGTGTTGATGTCTTGTCATGCGCACGCCTGTGGGGGACATTTCGGTCCCAAGCGCACGAGCAGGAAGATCTTGGACTGCGGATTCTACTGGCCGCACCTATTCAGAGATGCCTATGACCACTGCAGGAAGTGTGACAGGTGCCAGCGCACTGGAGGAATCTCCGCGCGCAACGAGATGCCGCAGACCCCGATTCTGGTGGATGAAGTGTTCGATGTTTGGGGAATCGACTTCATGGGTCCATTTCCCCCATCTGCCGGCTACGAGTACATACTGGTGGCCGTGGATTACGTATCCAAATGGGTCGAAGCTAAGGCCACGCGCAAGGATGATGGTAAGACTGTCGCTGATTTTCTCAGAACTAACATATTTTGCAGGTACGGAGTGCCTAAGGCAGTTATCAGCGACCAGGGGACGCACTTCTGCAACAGGGTTGTGGCGCAAGTTTTCAAGCACTATGGGGTGCGCCACAAGACGTCCACCGCTTACCATCCGCAGACAAATGGACAGGCCGAAGTTTCTAACAGAGAGATCAAGCGCATCTTGGAAAAGACTGTGAGGCCGTCGCGCAAGGATTGGAGCCAGCGCCTGGATGATGCGCTATGGGCATACCGCACTGCACACAAGACGCCCATTGGAACCTCACCATTCCGGCTGGTCTATGGGAAGGCATGCCACCTGCCAGTAGAGCTCGAGCACAAGGCATATTGGGCCTTACGTATTTGTAACTTGAACTTGGATGAGGCAGGAAAGGAACGCGCGTTTGAGCTGAGCGAACTCGAAGAGCTGCGCCTAGACGCCTATGAGGGACTGCGCGATTACAAAGCGCGCACCAAGGCGTTTCATGACAAGCATATTCTCCGGCGCACGTTTGAACCAGGAGACCAGGTACTGTTATTTTCATCGCGCCTGAAGCTCATGCCTGGGAAGTTGCGCAGCAAGTGGACGGGACCATACACCGTCACCAAGGTTTTCCCCTACGGCACAATTGAATTAGAAGACGGGCACCAGCATCGTTTTCAGGTTAACGGGCAGAGAGTCAAACGGTACTTGGGCGAACCTTGGGATGGCGCAACACGCAACATTGACTTGGCCGAGCCAGAGATAGTGGACGCGCAAGCTGCTGCGCCAGACGCACCACCAGATGTTTCAGAGGGAGAACTAGCACCCGTCGCCTATATCTCCTCTTCCTCTGCATCTACCCTCATTACGAATAATGTATCACATGCTGACCCTCCCTTGTATCCTTTGCGCAGGACCAATGAGATCGTAACACAAGCACTGGCGCAAGGACACTCAGGAGCAAGAGTGGGGGGGGGCTGCAGACGCACTTCTTGGCACGTAACGAGGTACCGTCGAGCCAACGACGTTAAACAAAGGCACTTGTCGGGAGGTAACCCGACACGCTTTAATTTGGCACATTTTATTCTGCTTGTTTTGTTTTTTGAGTGTTTTTAGTTAGATTAGGGTTTGGTAGTTTTTAGTCACACAAGTGCGCAGGACCGTGCGCCTATCAATGCGCAGGTCCGTTGCGCTAGCCAGAGGGGGGTATATAAGGCCAGACTTAGAAAATTCCCAGCACTTTTTCACTCGACCGTTACACACAAGCTCCCGCCTTCAGACCTCTGCCGTCGATCAGCGCCCAACCCACCGTCCGTCTAGAGGGATTCAAGGACAACACGACCGCACAGCACCCAGGTAACCCCCCGATTCCGCTTTGAGCCGCTTCTGTTAGGGTTTGCGCGGAGAAGACAGTTTTTAGGGTTTTGAAATCGCACCAGGCTAGAGTGCGCGGCTTGGAGTGCTGTTTTGTGCGTTGAGTAGGCGACCAGTAGGCGCTCGTTCGGTGCAAGTTTCATAGGATTCTGGGCAGTTTCGAATTTTAGGGTTTTGGGGAGCATTGACCGCGATTGGCCGGAGCCCAGCGCAAGATGAAACCCGCCACAGACCAGGAGACCCCAGCGGCTTTCGCTAACAAGTATGCAACATTCATCAGCCTGGACATGTACTGGACACCGTACATATGCCGAGATTTCCTGCGCGAGGTAGGATTAGAGGACCTCGTGGCGCAGAGGCTAGCGATTGCCGGCTGGGAGGCGCTTATGGACCTCCGCAGCGCATCAGACCAGGAAGATACGTGTGAGTTCCTGGCGTCTCTGGAGGCAGGGGACAGGGAGATCAGATATAGACACAGGGGTGTCTGGTTCATAGCCTCGGAAAGGAGGCTGAGGCGCGCATTCGGATGCGCCAAGGTGCGTGAGGAGGAGTTAGACACGCACAATAACCAGGAGGCTTGGCGGGACATGGCAACAGGGCCAGCATTCGCCGCGGGGCGCAGCAGGGGCCGAGAGCTGCGCGACCCGTGGCTGTTCTACTTATGGCGCATCGTGGCCTACACAGTCATTGGCCGTTTCAACGGCGCACCAAAGATCAGCCTCCTGGATATGGAGATTTTGACGGGGCTTTATTATGAGCGGAAGGTGATGTTCATCCTGAACATGGTGCACCATTGGAGCCGCGTCAGCATGAGGGGGCCGCTGACGTGTGGAGGCCTTATCACGCACCTGCTGCGGGCCTTACATGGAGAGCCCGAGGTGCCAGAGCACACCTTGGTGCAGCCTATACCTCTGGACCGCGCCCACATGCTGCAAATCAGGGCGGTAGCCGTTCGGGACGATGGCACACTAGAGTGGTGCTACCGTCTGCAGCCAGCCAGACCACCGCGGGCCAGAGCAGAGAGCAGTGCACAGGGCGCAGCAGCCGCCACAGCAGCAGCCGCAGCCGCCGCCGCAGCAGATGAAGAGATGGAGGAGGCCCTAGAACCAGAGGTGCCTCTAGTCAGGCGCCCAAGGACCCGGGCGCAGACTGGAGCGCACCAGAGGGCCCGTGCACCACAGGGGGAGCCAGTGACCATTTCCATCGAGGATTCTCCCCCTCGTGCACGTGCCAAGCGCCCAAGGACTGAGACTGAGGAGGCGCCTGAGGAAGCCACTGCCGAGCAGCGCATGTTGTTCAACGTCATGCGCGTGCTCGAATACTTAGCGCCAGAGGGGGCGGATTTAAGTATGAGTCCACCATCCGGGTGGAAATTTGGAGATGCGATTCCCCCTCTCCTCAGCCTGCACCATCCACCTCCTACCCGAACCCCAGAAACCCCAGCAGCACCCTCTCCAGCTCCGGCCCCAGCCCCAGCAGCACCTTCTCCAGCACCAACCCCAGCCCCAGCAGAGTCAGCACCCGCATCAGCCCCAGCAGCAGAGCCCACCCCTGAACCCGAACCAGTACCACCACCAGTAGCTTCCCCTGCCCGGCCTTCTGTTCCGGAGTCCCCCATTAACTTTCCCAGCGTAGACTCCGATTCCATATGGGAGTCACTTTCCGAGGACGAGCAGCCTGACCCCCTCACCATTGTGCCACCATCCTCCAGCACCGACTCCATGACTGATTCTTCAGAGGATGAGGCGCATGGGTCAGCAGCAGCATCTAGCTCGGAGGACTTCTAAGGCCTTGGGCAGGCGCAGTGATTTTCTTTAGGGTGGTGTCTTTTATTTTTGCTGCGTCTAGTTGACTATTATGTGTGCTGAATATTTGTGCCCTACATTCTGTGACTCCCTTGCTATATTTTGTGTGACTATTTGTGTTCCCTTTTCTGTTCTTTATTTTCGTTGCATTGCATGCATGTGCGCAGCCTCCGTGCGCTTGAGCTTGAGTCGTGGGGACACGTCTCTGTTCAAGTGTGGGGGGGGGGGGGGGGGGCGTTACTCTTACATTTCATGTTTTGAGCATTTTTTTTAGTATAGCTTAGTTTAAGTTGAAGAGAATTAGTAGCAGTAGTGCGCTAAGGTGCAGGATGCGCATGCGCTCCAGCTTGTGTTGCGCTATCCGTATTGCGTGCGCCGTTCTCTACTGTTTTAGCATAATTTTTTCGTTTTTTTTCTGCTCCTGTCAGTTGGGATATACAGGGGATGTGGAGTTGATAGAAATGCTCCAGAGAGGCGGTTAGTCGCTTGTGCTTCGAAGGCGAGGTATATGGTCGAGTGCGCTAGTGGAGGCCGGTGCTTCGCAACCTTCGGAACAAAAGAGCGCGCTCAGTCACGCAGATGCCAAAGGCGAAATACCCAAAGCGTGGCGAGGTGGGAAAACAGACCACCTTCTCTCTGGAAATCAAGCTAAGGAAAGCGGGCGCGGATGTAAACGCGTGCGCTGACCGGCGCAGACAACCCAAGGAGGGAGAGCGGAACGAGTTCCATAGCTGCTATCCGAAGGCTGAGATTGGAACTGTTCTGGGAATAAAAAAAATTGGAAAGGAAGCTGTACAAAAGAAAAATACCAGCAGAAGCAGATGATTTGCGTTACAAAGAATCAGCATGCGCACTACTTAGTACCTGCGTGCGCAAGACCAAAAGGATATCATCAAAGGCTCAGGTTCCCAGGAAGTGTGCGAACGAATCACGCACTGGAAGAAGCTCGCGCAAGAAACCATATACCTATCTTCGGAGCGGGAGCTGACAACCAGGAGCCTAAGAAGAGCTATCTCCCAGTCATCCAAAGATCTTCATCCCGGCTGAGAGGTAATGAAATTTCGGGATTATTATATTAGAACTATTGAGTGCAGTTGTGCGCAGGTGATAAAGCAGCACAAGTTGAGCAACTGTGCATTTTGCGCTAGAATGCAAGGCTGTGCGCTAGTCTCCAGAAAAGGTAATTGTATCCGCGTTTCAGTACTTGTTCGGGACGAACAAGGGGCAAGTGTGGGGGGTTTGATAGAGCCTAGTTATACACATTATTTAGGTCATAACCCTATGCTTGTTTGCAATATTTCATGAGCAAGATTACTCGTTTCCAATGTTTTTGTATATCAGGTCAGAACGAGTCCTTGAGTCGGATACGCGCTAACAGGCAGCGTTCTAGGAGTGAAAGATCAGCCTGCGGAGCTAGCGGCGCAAACAAGAAGAAATGGCAAAAGACAGCAGAGGTGCGCTACCCGATTGCGCCAACCAATGCCGTGCGCCAGGCGCAAAGTCCCAGTGACCAGATTTGGAAGTTGCCGAAAGATGAACCTCCTATATAAAGGAAGTAAGTCTAGGGTTTCAGGGAGTTCGAGAAGACTGTTGTTCCAGAGGCACCAGAGGACGCAAGGAGGCACTGTGCGGCAGAACTGGAAAACACACGGACTTATTGAGGAGATTTGCGCCAGCCGACTGCGCCAGCCGAGAGAAGACACTGCACGCACTGTTTGCTACCGTTTTCTTGGATTCAGTAGTTGTTATTTACTATTTTATGATGTTTACCACTAGCATGTCTAGCTAAACACTTAGTGTTGGTCGGGCATGAATCTATGATGTATTACCTTTGAGACTTGAGCTTAATGCGTAGTTTACTTATTTGTATTAATCCTGCGCGTACTGAGACAGTTAGTTGCATAAGTAGGGGAAGCCTTGAACCGCAATCCTATTTGTGTTGCTTGCTTGTCACCTGTTAAACTAGTTGCATGCGTAGGGGAAGCCTTGAACCGCAAACTTACCGTGACAACTAGGAGTAACGAGTTAGGGTAAGCAGTTGCTACTGTGACAGGATTCGCAGCTGTTTAGTCTAGTTCTAAGATTAATAGCACATGAACTTTGAACGGAACATGCGCACGTGTTAGGAAGCCTTTACCGGACACTAACCCAAGTAAACCACAAGCTATAGATGTTTAGAGTCGATGATAAGGAATGCATTCATAGAGGATTGTCTGCCCAGCACTTCTCATAAAGATAGTACTTCATCTCTACTGCTTGCGCACGTCTAGTGCAATTTCCTGCGTTACGATATTCACTGCTACTCGCGCATCGCGCAAAACCCCCAATCACTCACGCAACCCCCGTTTTCTTAAGTGTAGGTTACTGGCTAAGACTCACTGCTTGCTCCCTGTGGAGATCGACCCTTACTTAACCGCTGTACTAGTGGGAGAGGAAGGATTATATTTGACGCGCACGACGACGCGCGATCAATGCGCAACCAAGTCGTCCATACCGTCTAATGCGTGCACTGTGGCGTCCTCATGAGGATGCTGCATCCCCTTAAAAATGTTAAAGTGAATCTCCTCGCCATCTACCTCCATTGAGAGCGTGCCTTTCCACACGTCTATCTTTGTGCGCGTTGTCATCAGAAATGGTCTGCCCAGTAGGATTTGCGCGCTTCCCTTGCTCGGCTCACCCTCCATTTTAAAGACGTAGAAATCTGCTGAGAACACTAGCTCTCCCACCCGGACGAGAACGTCCTCTATCACGGCCGTCGGTTGTTTGCACGACCGATCTGCTAATTGGATGGTGAGACCTGCAGGCTTTAGTGGACCAAGGTGCAATGGCACATACAAGGAGTAAGGAAGCACATTTATAGATGCACTGAGATTAGTCATGCAGTTGCTTACCGTGGTCTTACCTAAGGTGCACGGTATGGTGAACGTACCTGGATCCCGGCATTTAGGTGGTACCTTGTGTTGCACAATTGCTGATGCATGTGCGTTAAGCATTACTTGTGCGCACTCGCCTTTCCTCCTCTTGTTTGAGCACAGCTCCTTCAAGAACTTGGCATAACTGGGAATCTGCCGAACTGCCTCAATCAGGGGAATGTTTATTTCCACCTTACTGAATAATTCGTATAACTCCTTGTCTAGCACCTCCTTTCTTGCTAAAGGTGCAGGTGCATTAGTATGACTGGTACTCTTTTCTTCTGATTGTATCATACCTGGCGCCACCCCCTGTTGGTTCGTAGCTGGCACGGCTGGTTGCGCATCCGGCGGTGCTGGCTCTGGAGGTTCCGCAACTGGCTGCGCGGGCTCCTTCGCGGTCGGAGCTGTCCCAACTGTGCGCCCAGTCCTCAGCATTACGGCGTTAACTCCTCCCTTAGGGTTTTGGATCACTTGCGAAGGCAGGTTGCCATCACTCTTCTTCAGCTCATAGACCGTGGTAGCAATCTGCGACAACTGCTTCTCAATTGACTCAAACCTCTTGTCATACTTTTCATCGTTCTTGCGCACGGTGTCTGCCAAATGACCCACTATGTCTTCTAAGGAGCGCCGCGGTTGCTGGTTACTCTGTGCTGGTGCGTCTTTGCAGCGGTGCAGTGGGTTGTATGCTTGCTGCGCCTGCTGTGGTGCGCGATATTCCGCTGGCTGCCTTTGGAGATTGCTGTCCTCCCTCCATCTGAATCCATTTGCGGCCAGTCCAAAGCGCGGCTGATTCTGCCTCTGCAGTCCTCTATTGTCTCATCCTCCTAGAGCATTTACATCTCCTGATTCCTCGAAAAGTGTGGGACATGCGTCGGTTTTGTGCTCAGTGGACGTACAGAACTCGCATGCCTTCGGCGCAACTGGTTGCGTGCCTTGCGCACTCATTAGCTTCTGCAGCATGGCTTTCATTTCCTTTATTTCAGCACTGGAATCCACCTGACGCACAGCGCGCGCACGGCTGTTCTCGAGCGTCAATTGATGCCTCACCTGTCCAGCAGAGTCCTCGATCATCTGCCATACATCCTCCGGGTACATGTTGCATATGTCACCACCTGCGCATGCATTCAACAATCTAAGTTCCATTGGTTGTAGCCAGTTCAGGAAATTCTCTATCAGCACATTTTGGGGCAGGCCATGATTATAGCAGTTGGCTTCTAGCTCCCTGAAACGCTCATAGTACTCTGATAGCGACTCCCCTACTCCCTGTCTAGGTGCGGCCAATTCCCTCCTGAGTAGCGCAATCTTTGCTGTGGGGTAGAACTTATCCAAGAACTTCTTCTGGAGCTGCTCCCATGTGCGAATAGATCCTGCTGGTAAGCTCATCAGCCAATTCCTGGCTGTATCACACAATGAAAAAGGGAACGCCTTCAGCTTCAGCGCTTCTTCACTCTCCCCGTCGGTCTTCATGTTCTCGCAGATAACTAGGAATTCGCGCACATGCTTGACTGGGTTCTCGTTGTTCATTCCATGAAACTTAGGCATATGATGAATCAATGAGCTCCGTAGTTCAAAATGCCCATCGGGTGGAAGCACTATGCACCACGGTTGGTTGACTGTGATTGGAGCCAACATCTCGCGCACTATTCTGCGTCGCATGATCTATTGCGCGGGTTGCGCATTATATACTGCCTCAGCGGCCATCCGAGCTTCAACTTCACGCTGCACTTCCTCTCTGAACCGAGCTGCGCGGTTATCTACCCTTGCATTGTTAGGTCCCTCTGGGGTTCTGTCCCCTAAGTTATCGCCGATGACACTATTATTCTCCATGCCCTGCTCTAAACATCAAGTGAACGGAATTAAAAGAAACTAGGTTGTTGCCCCTGTCGGTGCGCAACTATGATCTGAGCAGCGCAACTGTTTCAAGGTTGCGCAGGCTGATGTTGATTGGGTACTGGCAGAAACACTAACGAAAAATAAAAAGAAATAACTAACTACTGTAAAAGAAAACTTGAGCTAGTTAAACTTATCTGTGTTGCTTCCCGGCAACGGCGCCAAAATTTGATCGCGCGTCGTTGTACGCGTCATCCTTCCTTCTCCACTTAGTATAGTGGCTAAGTCAAGGTCGATCCCACAAGGAGCGTGCAGACTCGTCTCAGCTAGCAACCTGCGACTTACGAAATTGGGTTGTGAGTGATTGGGTTGCGCAGGTGCGCGAATGAACAGTAGTGAAAGCAGAATTGCACGATACGTGCGCAGGCAGTAGATTTTAAGTACTATGACTATGAAGAGTATCGGTACAGACAATCCTCTATGAATGTATCCCTTATCATCGACTCTAAACATCTATAGTGCAGTTCTACTTAAGTTAGTGTCCGATCAAGGCTTCCTAACGTGCGCGCATGTTCCGATCAAAGTCCATGAGCTATTAATTCCTGAAACTAGTCTAAGCAGCTACGAATCCTATCACAGTAGCAGCTGATTATCCTAGTGCGTTACTCCTATTTGTCATCGTCAAGCTATCAACTAGTTTAACATAAAATAACGAGCAATTAGAATAAGATTGTTGTTCAAGGCTTCTCTTATTCGCACAACTAATTATCACCCATATGCATAGAATTAATATAAGTAGACGAACTAAGCATTAAGCACAAGTCTCAAAGGAAATACTTCATAGAATCATGCCCAACCGATACAAAGTGTTTAGCTAGACATGCTAGAAACAAACATCATAGAAATAATAGTTAAAACTAAAGCAGCAAGAGAAAAGTAGCAGGTCGGCACAAGTGCAGATCGCTGTTCTCAGCTGGCGCAGGTGGTTCCCGCAGATTCTGGGTTGAAGTAGCTCGTGTGTTTTGCTGCTGTGTGTCCTTCTCTCTATCTGCTCTCTCTCTCCCTCAAACCCTAGCTTCCCTCCTCTTATATAGTGGTCTTGAAGCCCAAGGAATGCTTAGATTTGGCCCGAGAGACTTTTAGCAACTTCCCAAATCTAGGAGATCAATATTTAGAAACTCTGCCATCCTGCGCACGCCGATTGCGCTACTTGCTTCGCGCAGTCGGTTTGCGCACTGTAGTCCGAACCAGCTATCTTCTTTTGCGCTGCTAGCTCCGCAGGTCGTGCATTGCACTCTAAAAACGTCAGTTAACGCACATCTGACTTATGCTCCTGTTTTATCCTGAAATACAAAAATACCGAAAACCAGTAATCTTGTACACAAAATAATGCAAACAAGCACAGTGTTAAGATCTAAATAGCGCATATAAAGACCTTACTTTCATGTTCTTATGAAACCATCTTCTTTTCGCCATGGTAGGGGACCTCGGGCACTTCAGGTAGGCTCCAAGCAATTGCATACAAATATTTTCCCATTCCTCATCCTCTTTGCCTGTAGCCACATCTCCTTCTATCGGCAACCCAGTAAGCAGTCCCACATCCCGCAAAGTGATGATACACTCTTCGGTCCTCAAATAAAAGGTATGAGTCTTCTGCCTCCATCGCTCAAAAAGTGAGTTGAGTAAAGCCCAATCAACCTCAATATTGTGCACCTGAGTCCATGGATAGAAACTATCTCTAGCAATATAAGGGACAATCCGAGGATCAATCTACCACATCCTGCGACTCTATTGTAATGTGCTTTCTCTGTAATCTTCAAGTGTATCTTTGGTGTGAACAATGCAAAATTGTTGTGGTATGCATCTCGATGCTTGCAGAAATAGACAAGAGCACAAATTTGAAGGTCTTAGTCACCCTCTAGAATGTTGTTGAAACATTCACTAGCATTTGTCATCATAGATCCCCATCGTCTACCACCCTCATCGGATGCCAAAAACCACTTTCACCAAGGAATACTATCCAACCAATTTACAACTTGCAGTTTATCATGGAGCAAATCAGTCAACTATTTGTATTCTTTATCAAATTTGATCCGTTGTCTCTGGTGCGCCACGTGCCCGAGTTTTTTTTTTTTAAACATAGAATCCTTCACTTCACGTTGAAGTTGCTCTGTAAATGTCTAATACATATGCTATGATAAGCTCGAGGACAGGTTCCTGTATTGCATGTATGATTCCCTTGTGCCGCTACAAAATTATGCACAACTCATCACGGTCTGTCACACCCTCTCACATGCACTTCATAAACCACTTTCAACTTGAGTTATTCTCGTTCTCAACCAAAGCAAATGCAATTGGAAATACGTGGTTATTGGCGTCGAGTGCATCAGCGACAAGTGATTTTCCATCATGCTTCTAATATGAATGAGTTCCATCAATGCACAACACGGGGCGACAGTACTTGAACGCATTAATTGTTGGACCAAATGCCTAAAATACCCAGTTTCTGATCATACATTCATTTTCTTGATCTCGGCTGTGATGTCATTTAATAACGGTTCTGGAATTAGATTCTTCCAAAGCCTGCATAAAACATGGAAGTTTTCTAAAAGATTAATTTCAAGCTCCAAAAAACATTGATCAACGTTTGTTGCCTTGTTTGCCATGCTTTCTAAGTACCGAATTTCATAACCGTGATCCTTGAAGATTCTAGCTCTTATTTCAGCAAGGGACAATCTCAATCTTTCACTAATTACATCCCCTATTTCCATTTCTATGAAGTGTCTCGTCAGATGGACATTCTCTTTAGCATTGTAGTCATTGTTGCATGTATGATCCCTTGATACTTTGTAACCTCCCAGTATGATGAGTTTCTTTCTTTCATTATGCGAATCCTCCATCGACAAGTCTCCTCTTCTTCCTAACAGTGACGAAACAACAACCGAGAGTCTGACTCATTCGTCAAATATTCAACATGATTCAATATATAATAACTTCTGAACAACATAGATTGCATTTGCTATTCTGCTGAATGTAGCTCCCACCCCAATTGTCCCAAAATGCCCATAATTTCTACCTAGGTACTCTTCATCTGGTTCATTCGCATTCCATACCGAGACGTCATTGAATCATGGGATATTCCATATATGTTGAGGTTCTGTAACTATAAAAACATCCTCTTTATCAAGTTGGTCTAAAAATTTCATCTCATCCTTGTCAAACTCATCAATTACGTGCATGTCCAGTATTTCCAACGTCAACATAACCATTAGATCTAATTCGATGTTTCCATTTCTATTTACAAACCTCTATATATAAAAAACCAAACAAAATCAACCAATTTTAACCCAGTAAACCAAATTTTTCACAAAAAAAATCACAATCCACTAATCAACCCTAACATACAAATCATAACCCTAACATACAAATCATAACCCTAACATATAATTCCTTACCACAAAATCCACTTCCAAAAACCTTCAAAGTGAAAAAATCGCCCGATTCCCGTGGGCACTTTGAGGAGGAAAAATATTGGAAGGAGAGAAGAGAGCGGAAGAGAAGGAAGGAGAAAAGCAGATTTGTTAAAGACCAGTCTTAGGTGTCCTAGTGACAGATACTGATTGATTCTTTGATTTCATTGATGACACGTAACCAAAATCGAGTCAGTTTAGTTTAATTTAATGACACTCATCTTATTATAACTAGTTTCGTTAAAAAAAAAAATAACATTTGAGAAAGAATTTCTGGTGAGGTATTTTTGAAACACAAATTTACATAAAACGCAAATCAAAATTTTTTCCCCTTAACGGGTGAACAAAAGCTCTGTAAACCAACCGGCAAATCACATAAAGGGAAAAATGAATAAATTGAAAGGAAAACACTGTCCTGTCTGTCTCTTGTGCCGTGTGTTGTGTTGTGTTGTGTTGCGACAGGCGAGTGATATCTCTCGAAAATCGGATCTCGTCGATCCCTCCGACGTCTGCACTGACCGATCCTTCTTAAAGCTGACGAGCAACTGAAGCTATCAGAATTCTTCAGATTGAAGAGGCAGCAGGTTGTCTCGATCTCTGAGATGGTGACGAAGACGGAGGAATCGGAGCTGACCTTGTTGGAGAACCAAGTCGAGAATGGCGGAGGAGGGGCTTGGGAGTATCTATGTCTCATTCGCAAGCTTAAAGTTAGGCGTTCTGATAAGGTTGTTAAACACGGCCTATCGATTTTGAACGATCCCAAGAAGCGATCTTGCCTTGGTCCCGAAGGTCAATTTCTTATGCGCAGTTCTGCTACTTCATTGTCAATCAACCTCTTTTACTATCACAATGAGTTAGCTTTTCTGTGTGAGAGAGTAGCACTATGACTATCTACCTAGTGTTGAGTGATTGTTGGTGCCATAAAATTTTGAAAAGGCATATCCTTGGGAGCTCCCGTAACGCTCTGAGTACAGGCAATAAATCCTAAAAAGTCTTTGTTGATGCAGCTTGGGCTCTATTCGAGCAGGTAGCAATTGCAGCTATGGATTGCCAATGTCTTGAAGTTGCAAAGGTAACTCTGTTGGAACTTTATCTACATACTTTTGCCCTATGCTGTTGATTGCTCTTTCATACCCAACTTTTGTTAGCTTTTACTATTCATGTAGGATTTGTATCAGAATGTCTAGTATCGGACTGTCGGCTGCACTTCGTTTCCCGATATAAAGTACCCATTGTCATATTTTCATTCATTTATTTCTTCTTTGTCAGGAATGTGTGAAGGCTCTACAAAAAAAGTTTCCAGGAAGTAAAAGAGTTGGTAAGCACTCAAGCTCACCAATTTGAGATCCATTATTATCCGCTTGACAATGGAAAAATCAAGCATTCATGCAGCCATGCATGTTTGAACATCGGTCAACTATTTTGTTTTCCTTAAAAAGGCATCATAATATCCTTAGCCAGATTGATGTATCGGTGACCGTGTACCAGGTTGACCTCTGCTTGCTTTCTTTTGGTAGATTTTTCAATGGCCAATTGGATCGCTTAAGTCAGACAATAACTTAATCGAGTATCTTAGGAAGTGTTTAAAATCAAGGGTTAGGAGGTTGTTCTTACAGTTGGTTGTGTTAACACAGGCAGGTTGGAAGCTTTGTTGCTTGAAGCAAAGGGTGCTTGGGCAGAGGCAGATAAGGCATACTCAAGTCTTTTGGAAGAGAACCCATATGATCAAGTATGATATATAAAATGATTAAAATTTAAGACTCATATAATGGAAGTGTAAATTTGATAAGTTTCACTGCTAATTTTTGCTTACTAAGGTAGTACAAAAGAGGAGGATAGCCATGGAAAAAGCTCAAGGCAATATACCTGTAGCCATTGATTACCTCAACAAGTATCTTGAAATGTATGGGCTGCTCAAAATTGTCACTGTGATTGCATGTGCCTTAAGACTACCTCTGACTAAGGATACTGTAACTTGATATCTATAACAACTTTCTGGTTTTTCTTTTTCCTGCAAATAGATTTATGGCAGATCATGATGCTTGGAGAGAACTTTCTGAGATATACATTTCTCTGCAAATGTGAGCATTTTCGATTTGTAGTTAAAAGACCAAATGGCCATGCAATTGAATTTAGTAGACATCACTCATGGTCTGATCTGTCTTTTGGTAACCAGGTACAAGCAAGCTGCCTTCTGTTACGAGGAGTTAATATTGGCTCAGCCCACAATCCCGCTGTATCATCTAGCATATGCTGATGTATGTCCTTTCTGTTTGTCATCTGCATGTTCCGCCGGAAACATAATGCATAATTTGACTCATTGGCCTCATGTATTCACATTAATAGGGAACAGTATTTACATTTTCTGTCAACCCAAAGAATTTATCTGCTTGTTCTGTCAGTCCTAGTGCAATTCTGTGAATTTCGCGTAACAAATTGAGTGGCAATTATGGAACAAACATAGTGCGGAATGCTTTTGGCTTGATGTAGAGGGATAATCAGATTTCCATGAGCCTCCATGTACATCTTTTTAGGGTTAAAAGTTAGAACTTTATTTTGATACTGTTAACCATCCTGGATAGAAAACAAACAAAAAAAGATTTACAACCGCAGACAACACTCAAAAAGGATGGATGAGAGTCAGAACAATATATATATATATGTGTGTGTGTATCATTGATGCTGGGTTTCACTGTTTTTCAATCTACTGTGAGGTTACCAGGTTCTTTACACACTAGGTGGAATTGAGAACATCCAAGCTGCCAAAAAATATTATGCTTCCACAATTGACTTGACTGGGGGCAAGAGTACAAGAGCTATTTATGGCATCTGCTTGGTGAGTTCTCTCCCTATCTCAACAAAACTTATAAAACATGCTCATTTGAACAGCATACTAATTAGGCATGACTGACACTAAAACTTGAGTGTTGGGTTTTCAGTGCAGGTCAGCCATTGCAAACTTGTCAAAAGCACGGAGTAAGGATGAAAAGGACAATGAATTGCCTTCTCTAGCTGCTCTAGCTTTGGAAAAGGACTACAAGTACAGAGCTTTTGACAAGCTTCCTCTTCTTACATCTGCACTAAAAAGTCTGAAGCTCTCTTCATAAGTTGGAGTTTGGAGTTGAATACTCAACCAATTTCTCTGCTTCATCAGTACTACTCTGACAACAAAGCCCGGCCAATATTTGAAAATGGCCTTTTTCTGGTTATAATTTGTTGCAGTGTAGTATTTGCTCTTGTGAAGTGTACTTTAACTCTGTCACATGTGACTTGGTAATACACATTTTTGTTTCCTTTACTCATGTTGCACATTTAAGCATAATCTGCTTTGAATCTAAGATGGGTTTGGCATTGGTTGTTCTGTTGAGGTTTTTCAATTGGCATAATCTGTCAAGTGTCAGTAATAACCCATCAGATGGAAAAATTGATTGCCATACGTGATCTATGTTTGGCTACATGCGAACACAGACATTATGAAACGACAAAGATCCATGCACGGGTGCAAACTGTTAATAGACACACTATGACCCAGATATATGACTACAAGCTGGATATGCTAGAATGACAATGATCAAACTCACATTACCTAGCTTCAAAATAAATAAAAAAGATGTTGAGATGCAATTTGTCTAAGTGATTGTAAGAATATTATGACATTATTGGCTAAATGATCGAGGAAATTTTTATCAGATTATTTGCTTCATTTCTTATGAATTCTATATTTTTTCCTCAATACATTTTGACGTCTCTCTTATTCTTTTAGGAAAACATCACTTACAAATGGTCTCCGAGATAGAAATGGAGCAAACGGACCGCTAGACACTAGATTTGGGCAAAAATTGAGGCGAGATGGCATAACTGACCTACATTGACAGAATACATGCAGGCGTCATCTATGTACAGAATACATACCTCCAAAAGCCTGGATGTCTCTCGAGTGTTGTCTGCAGAACATCCTCACTCAAATCAGACGGGTGCATATTTAGGCGTACGCCGTCCACTTTCAATCCAGACGTTGCGTGGGCCATGCAGGCATCGTATTATGCTAGAGCCATTGTGGACGTTGTCTGCTGAGTGAGAGCAAGATTCTAGATGGCCTTGTAGAGCTCATCATTTCCTCTCAATTCATTTTTGGATCGACTATCTCAGAAGAGAGAATACCTGTTACATTCTACTTCACATTAGAGAGGAGTGACACAGGTCTTCATTCCAAAGAAGATGATAAGTCATCGACCACGATCAAGTGAAGGGATAGAGGAGAGGCTACGTCGTGACAAGACTACACCTTTTATGCTCTCCTTTTCTACTTCTTCTTCATGTGTATTGCTGCTATTCACATTATGTGCGAGTAGGGAGGGATACGTTTCTAGAGCTCTAGGAATCATAGCTTGTGACAAACTAGCTTTTATTTTATGAGTATGATTACTTCGATTGTGAATTGCTGTTTTCTTTCATACTTTATTTCCTTCAAAGTGATATGCATTTTTGTGGCGTGATAACATACATTTACATGATAATAATTTCGATGCACATGAAAATCAAACATTGTTATCAATGTCATGAAATTATGCACAATCATCCTTAATCATTCATGACGTTGGGAATGTGGTAGGTGGAGTAGATGCCCTATGATGACCTCTTAATATGCTTGCTTTCTTGTTCACTTACTCTCTTGCTTGGATCGCACTCACCCGTTCTATACATTCTTGATTAAAGTAGCTAAAGTTTAAAATCAGTCCACAACTTGTGCTCATACACGTACCATTACTGCTCGGACGATCCTAGGGTTGCTTTTATTTGACTACGCTAAAATCCCCAAAAATACACTCTCCACATGCGTTAGTGGATTAAAATATGTACATCTCCAAGGGCGTCACCTTAAACTTCATCAACATCCTCGAGGAGTGGAAGATGACAGTACGTCTAGGTGGTGGCAGCTTCATTAATGGGATCGGATTTTTGACATTTATTTGCTCGGGAAGTTGGTAAGCAAGGACCATTACCTAAACATAATTGCCTCCTATCAAGATGCACATGATCTACCCCATCAAGCTTGAGGGGTTGTTCTAATGGATTCAATGGGATGAATTTTCAGAGGCAGCGAGGCAAGAGAGCATCATACAAGGGACCGACGAGCCATCTAGGCCCCGAAAGAGGAGAAACCACAATTGCCTAGGATAACGCATTGGAGAAGAAGTTCATGAGTTTCGAGGAGAACTAAACTCAGTGATGACACACCCAGAGACATTATCTCGAGGGCAGACATAGGTTGAAGCTTAGGTCGATTCTATCCTGAGTTCATTACGAGACACTGATGGGGTGTGTTTATACGACTCGTTAAACCGTTTAAATCCAACTATCTCGACATATTTTTATGTGAACAGTTATTTTTAGTGTTGTTTGCATTTCAGGTGTTTGAGATACATGAAAAGACACTTGCGACTTAAAATGGTATTTTTAGAGAGCCGACTGCGAAAATCGACGATAAAGGAAGTGCGACTCAGTATGTTCCGCGCCAGAAGTCAACATTAGCGTCGCGCGCCGGAGTCTAATGTCTCTTGCGGGCGCGGTAGTTCATGTCTTCTTGGGGTGCGGTTTTTGTTTGATGACGTCAGCATCGGGCCAGCGACCTGAAATCAAATTTTAGAGCCCGATCTCAATTAAGGTTTCGAAATCAGAGGAGACAGCAGCTTGGACGACGGAAGTTTGGAACGGACGGAATTTTTCAAGGGAGACGAAGTCTTGCGTGAACAGTATTTTCCGGCGGTGAACAGTGATTGAGGAGGTGAACAGTGCTAGTGAACAGTATTTTTTCATTCCTTTCAATTTAATGTGTTTTTCAGTCATGACTATGAGTAGCTAAATTTCTGTTTCAGTTTAGGATTTTCAATTAGTGATACATGTTTGAGACATGAATTTAATGCATGTTTCTATTCAATCGTAAGTTCTGGATCTTAAATTGCATGAATTGTATTGCACGGTTAGCGTATACTTTGTCGTGAAACTACCTGCTCATCAATTCTAATTATTAACTCTTGTCGAAGCTTTGTAGTGGAAGCAAGTAGTAGAATCTAGGCTTAGTATCACCTTTGTCGGGATACTCTAGGTTATTAGCTTTGTCGGAATGACCACATGTTTGATTAGAATCGCAATCTTTAGAAGTCGATGATAACAGTCACTATTGAATTCCCTGGACTGAATGCTTCTCTCAATTGATATTCACGTTTTCTCACTTTCTTTCTTGCAAGCAACCTGCTAAAACCTCCTTTAGTTTAATATTCACAGAAAATCGCTTCACAGTCAGTTCTCTTGGGTTCGACCCTTGCTTGCCGCTACACTAGCTAAAGCTTGGAATTATAAATACAAATTTTCCGCACACAACGACGCGCGTCAAATTTTGGTGCCGTTGCCGGGGATCTGGTACAATGAAGAGTTTCTTTCCCTTTTATTTTTATATTTAGTTTTCGATTATTTTTTTGTGTCATTCTTTTGTGTTGCGGTAAATTGCTCTTCCAGCATGTCGCACGCCCGTAGTGTTAACGGTGATGGCCTCCAAAATAACGAACAAAATTAGGTCAACAATAACAACCGTATTTTACCTCCACCAGGAAATCAGGATGTGCAAATTCCACCATTTTACGAAGAGCCTGAACGAGTGATTAGAGCACGCCAGAGGGAACTTCGTGAAAGAGAATTTCTGGCTAGGGATCCAGGGGCGCGAGCAGGGGGTTTCAATGAGCCAACCCACCGCCTCCGCCTCAGCAATATGAGCAGCAGTAGCCTTACTGGCATCAGCCATACAGGCGTGCCCACAGACCGGAACCAACAATGAGAGAGCTGTCTGCACCAAACTTCAATGAGCAGCCATGGTGCATCAATAATGGCCCAGAAGAGGACGATTTTGAGATAAAGACTGCTGTGGTGCATCACTTACCCAAATTTGGAGGATTACCTGGAGAGGTCGCGACAAGGCATTTACAAGAGTTCACCAGAATCTGCCAAACATTGAGACCATACGCAGCTTCGGATGACAGGTTAAAGCTAAGAGTATTTCCTTTGGGTTTTACTGACCTAGCAAAATCGTGGTTTTTGTCTCTTCCCTCAGGTAGTATCCGAACGTGGGATCAAATGCAGAGAATGTTTCTAGACAAATACTACTCGCCAGCAAAGGCCACACAAGTGCGCAGAGAGCTCTCTGCGATCAAGCAAAGACCCGGTGAGTCAATGTACGACTATTTGGAGCGCTTTAATTCATTGGAACAGAGTTGCTACAATCTTGGGGTGCATAAAGGGATGATAGTGGAGTATTTTCTGGATGGACTCAGACCCTTAGAGAGGAGATGTTGGATGCTACAGCTGGCGGCACAATTATGAATTTGACTCCCGGAGAGGTTCGAGAATCGATTAGAGAAACTGCTGAGAGTGTAAGGTTCAGAGAGGAAACCAGTAAGCGAGAGGATACGAGTAGAACAAGAAATGTATCATAGGCCGACTCGCCCGACAATCAGATGGCAGCAGAAATTAAAGAGCTGAAAAACATGATACAGAAAATGATGCTGGGACAAGCTAATGTAGTGAAGCCTTGTGAATTTTATGGTGCTGTTAGCCACAAGACTGAATTCAAGAGGGTAAACGCTCTAGGAGGATACCAGAATTTCAACAGCAAACCACCTCAAAGGAAATTTGGATTAGCTGCGAATGGGTATAGTTGGAAGAATGAAGGTGGATTTCCTAGGGAGCAAGCCGTGCCTCAACAACAGACCCAGTATTATCGACCACCATTTCATCAGCAACAATAGGGTGACAACAGTGCTGATCAGTATCAACAAAGGAAGAACTATAAACAGCCAAGTCAGAGCAACCCGCTCACCGTTAATGATTTGGCTGTAAATCTTCAACAATTCCAAGCGAAGACGGATGGCGCTATTGCTGAACAATCAAAGCAGATTTCACAGTTGATCGTGGTCGTTAATGAGTTGAAGAATGACTAGAGCAATTACCATCTCAAAGGGTCCCCAACCCGAAGGGAAATGTAAGATCCATGACATTACGGCGAGGGAAGGTGCTCAAAGGTCCAGAAGAGGGAAACAAGGGAACAGAAACAATTAGTTCAGCGCCAGATGAGAACATTATCCAGAGGCGCGACGCGGTAACGTCTTCTCCTGGAGCGCAAGCAATGTCCGAAGGAGACACGGTCAACACAATGACCACGTCTGGATCTAACAATAAGAGCGCGCCAGATGAGAGCATTAAATCCCAGCGCGCAAATATAAAGTCCACTACTGGCGCGGTACTCTCTGACTTGAATTCGGAATTTCACCGTACTAACCCCCCTTTGCCCTTTTCATTGCAGGTTAAGGCTCCTAGGAAGCAATTGGTTGACAAGGAAGTGTGGGATCTCATCAAAAGGGTTGAAATCAATATCCCATTACTCGAGGCAATTAAGCAGATTCCACGCATGCCAAATTTCTCAAGGAGTTATGTACCAACCACCGACGTTCAACTCAACCTGAGCAGGTAATGTTTCATGATCACTAAGAGCGGACTTGAGAATGAGCAAGAATAGAAGCTCATAGAGGTACTTAAGACTAACAAATTGGCTATAGGTTGGATGCTTGGGAACATACGAGGGATAAACCCGGTGGTGTGCATGCATAAAATTCTGCTAGAAGATGGGGCTAAGCCTTCGAGAGAGCCGCAGCGTCGCTTGAACCCCGTACTGATTGAGATAATGCGCAAAGAGGTACAAAAACTCTTAGATGCTGATGTAATCTACCCTATTTCAGATAGCCAATGGGTGAGTCCCGTACATGTGGTGCCAAAGAAGACGGGCATCACAGTTGAGAAACAAGAAGCCAGCGAGATGGTGACTACACGTGTCAAGAATGGATGGCGTATGTGCATAGACTACAGAAAACTTAATGCAGTGACGCGTAAGGATCACTTTCCTCTTCCATTTATTGGTCATATGTTGGAAAACTGGCAGGTAAGTGCAGGGAGGCATTCGACGAGCTAAAAATTGCGCTAACCAGTGCGCTTATTATTCGAGCACTTGATTGGAGCCAACCATTTGAGATTATGTGCAATGCCAGCGACTATGCTGTGGGAGCAGTGCTCAGATATAGAGTAGATAGAAAGCCAGTTGTCATTTACTACGCTTCGTGTACCTTGGACACCGCTCAGAGAAATTATTCCACCACTGAGAAAGAATTACTAGCTGTTGTCTTTGCTTTAGAGAAATTCAGACCTTATTTATTGGGTACTAAAGTAATTGTGTTCTCTGATCATGCTGCTATTAGGTACTTGATGACGAAGAAGGAGGCTAAACCGCGGGTGATTCGTTGGATTTAACTGCTGCAAGAATTTGACCTAGAAATCAAGGACAAGAAGGGAGTTGAGAACACAATTGCTGACCACCTGAGTCGATTACTGAGACATTTCCAGATGAGCACCTCTATGCCATCACAGGTAAAATACCATGGTACGCTCACATAATGAACTACCTGGTCGTAGGTAAATGCCCACTTCTTTTCTCTAAAGCTCAATGTTTAAAACTTAAGCATGATGCTAGATACTATATATGGGATGATCCATTTTTGTGGAAAATAGGTGTCGAACAAATACTTAGGAGATGCATCCCTGATGATGAGATTTCTTTTGTGCTTAGTTTCTGTCATGAGCATGCATGTGGTGGTCATTTTGGCCCTAAAAGAACAGCTAAAAAATTATTAGACAGTGGATTTTACTGGCCGCATATTTTTAAAGATTCATATGAGCATTGCAAATGGTGTGATAGATGTCAAAGAGTAGGAAACATATCCGCTAAAAATGAGATGCCTCAGATGCCTAATGTCGTTAATGAAGTGTTTGATATATGGGGCATTGATTTTATGGGTCAATTTTTTGCATCACATGATTATTTATACATTTTAGTGGCTGTAGATTATGTGTCTAAGTGAGTAGAAAATAAGGCTACTAGGTGTGATGATGCTAAAACTGTAGTAGACTTTCTCCGCACTAACATATGTTGCAGACACGAAGTGCCGAAGGCTATAATCAGTGATCAGGGGACGCATTTCTGCAATAGGATGATGGCTGCCACACTCAAACAATACGATGTCCATCACCGCACATCCACAACCTATCACCCCCAGACGAATGGTCAAGCCGAAATTTCTAACCGGGAGATTAAGGGAATCTTAGAGAAGATGGTCAAGCCTACACGGAAGGACTGGAGTTTACGGTTAGATGATGCATTGTGGGCATATAGGACCGCCTTCAAGACACCCATCAGAACCTCTCATTATTGTTTAGTGTATGGCAAGGCCTGTCATTTACCGGTAGAATTGGAGCACAGGGCTTACTGGGCACTTAAGCAGTGCAACATGGATTTGGCAAAGGCTGGGATGGAACACAAGCTAAAATTGAGTGAGCTAGAGGAGTTGCGCCTAGAGGCTTTGACGCGCGTCGTTGTGCGCGCCAAACTTGTATTTATATCTCCAAGCTTTTAGCTAGTGTAGCGGCAAGCAAGGGTCGAACCCAAGAGAACTGATTGTGAAGCGATTTCCTGTAAATACGGAACTAAAGGGGGTTTAAGTAAATGGTCGCAAAAACGAATGTAAGAAATGTGTGAATGTCAATCGAGAGAAATATTCAGCTCAGGGAATTCAATAGTGATTGTTATCATCGACTTCTAAAGATACAATCCTATTCAAACGTTTGGTCACTCCGACAAAGGTAATAACCTAAAGTATCCATACAAAGGTGATACTAGACCTGGATTTTACTACTTGCTTCCACAACAAAGTTTCGACAAGAGTTAATAATTAGAATTGACGAGCGGATAGTTTCACGACAAAGTATACGCTAACCACAAAATACAAGTCATGCGATTCAAGATCCAGAGGTACGATTAAATAGAAACATGCATTAAATCCAAGTCTCAAATGTGTATGTCACCAATTGAAAACCCTAAACTGAAACAGAAATTTAGCTACTCATAGTCAATACTGAAAAATACATTAAACTGAAAAGAATAATAAAACCGTTCGAAATCATTGTTCAGGCCGGAATCCACTGTTCACGCAGAAACTCCAACATTCCGTCCGTCCGTCTCTTCCAAACCTCTATCGTCCAAGCTGCTGTCTCACTCTCTCCGAAACCCTAATTGAGATCGGGCTCTAAAAATTGATTTCGGGCCGCGGGCCCGATTGCTCACGTCATCATAAGCTGACCACGCCACAAGAAGACATTAGGTCGCGCGCCCGGAGAAGACATTAAGTTGCGGCGCGCGGATAATGTTGTCTAATGGCGCCGAACTCACTACGATGCGCACCCATTTTCGTCAACGTCGATTTTCTCTCTAAAAGTTGAGTCGCAAGTCCATTTTGAGTCTCTAAAAGTAACTGTTCACATAAAAACATGCCGAAATAGTTGGGGTTAAACGGTTTAGCGAGTCGTATAAATACGCCCCATCAGGCTTATGAGAGCCAATCAGACTACAAGGCGCGAACTAAGCTCTATCAAGACAAGTTCATCCTACGACGAACATTTGAGATTGGCTAGCAGGTACTTTTATTTTCATCATGATTACGACGAACATGCCGGGCAAGTTGCGTTCTAGATGGACAGGTCCATACACGGTGGTACGGATTTTCAATCATGGGGCAGTGGAATTGGAGAACCCAAGGAATGGCGACCGGTTCAAAGTAAATGGACAGTGAGTGAAGCATTACTACGGTGGACCGCAGCCAGATGCTCAAGAATGCGAGCTAGCCTAGCCCCACGGCCATAACTGAGTTGAGGTACCGTCGAGCCAACGACGTAAAACAAAGGCGCTTTGCGGGAGGCAACCCGATGTTTTCTTCATTTTAATTCTTAGTGTGCGTTTACTTAGTGTTTCGTAGAGTCTCCCTTGTTAGAATGTCGTTAGGGATCGAATTGTTTGGAGGCAAGTTTGAGGTGCATCTCAGTTCATACGGCGCTAGCAGAGAACATTATATACCGCGTCGGTAGTATACATTATCTTTCGTAATGTCTGAAAGTGGTGCGCTCTTAATGTGTTCATCGGGAAAGCGTCTTGTTCAGCACGCCGCATTTTGACCTTATAAGGGTTGGAGCGGGCCTCATAATCCCAAACCGTATTCCGTCACTCCTCAAACACCCCAGGTTCGAATTTTCCTTTTCACTACATTCTCAAGGCGTTTTCCAAACTACTTAAACTTCCCAGGTACTTCATTCCATCTCTTACTCAATTCGTGCCATATTCAACTAGATCTCAAGTTTGGGAGTTTTAGGGTTTATGCTTGATCTGTAATTTTGGGCGAAATTGGATGTATTTATTGTTTGCAGGTTAATTATACATGTTATGGGGTGCTATGTTTCTGATTTGGGGTGTTAATTTGGGGTTTTAGGTTGATATAGATTAGGGTTCATAGCTGTCTCGCGCCTCAATCTACAGAAATCCCACGCTCGATGAAGACATTAGTCCCGCGCCGGGTTCATACATTAAGGCGTTGACCGCGCTTCGTAATGTCTTCATCCGACGCGCCCCGTCCTGACTTAAGTTGGCTGACATTATTTTCCCTTGATCATTTTCAAGATGGCACCAAAGAGAGAACCTACATTTGAGGAACGTTACGAGCAGTTCACTCGTAAGCTGTGTGGTGCAAGTACATTTGTTGATGAGGAATTCTTGAAAGCTAGTGGTTTATATGATCGGGTATTGCAATTGGTTACTGGAGTTGGGTAGCCTGGATTGCTGAATATCCAGTCCGATATAGATGTAGAAGATGTGCGGGAGTTCCTGGCATCATTTAATTATGTGGGCCGCGAAGACCATCTCAGTATCCGGTACAGGCATCGCGGCCAGTATTATATCACTCACCCGCCACAGTTGCACGAATTATTTGATGGCAGATGGATCACTAAAACTAGACGCTGAACAAGAGATTACTTTGTGATACTTGGGCTGCCTCTCCTCGGATGTGATTTATAGTCCCAGCACCAGCAAGGCGCGCACCCTTCGCGAGCCGGCCTATTTCTATCTTCAGAAGCTCTTGTCCGGGTCAACTTTCCGGCGTGACAATGGACGTGACAAGCTACCCCTATTCGAGATGCAAGTGTTTCATTCCTGCCACACACAGTCACCTATCGACTTCGTAGATGTGCTAAGAAAATTCTGGAGGAGGAGACTGTCATGTGGAGGTATATACTGCGGAGGCCTTATCACCTATATGCTGCGCCGCCTGCATGGTCATCCGGTCTTGGAGCCTCATCAGCGTGTCCTGCCTCAGTTCCTCACCCGAGAGGCTTTCATAGGGACGCGTGCACTCACTGCTCATCCACGGAGGCCAGATTAGTTTGCGTGGACATATCATTTGGATCGGAGACTTCATGAGCCGCTTCAGACGGACAGGCGCCGCCGACAGCCAGCAACGACAGAGTAGGCTGGGTCTTCAGCTACCGGTTCCAAGAGAGCTGCGCATAGGACGGCTCCCAGAGATAGTGAGCAGCCATCACCAACCTTCGCCCAGGCACAGTTGGACGCTACGTTCAACGCCTATAGGATGTTGGATTAGTTCATGCCGCTTGGGACACAGCCAGTACCAGCACCGCCAGGGTGGTTTCCAGCGGTTCCACAGACGACTCTATCGAGTTCTAGGAGAGTTTCTATTTTCTTTCTTATTTATTTATTATTTATGTTATTTAGTAGTGTGTTGCATGACCCGCCCTTGAGCATAAGTCGATCCGTGAGGACACGGCTATGTTCAACAGTGTGGGGTGGGGTAGTAGAGTCTGTTATGTTAGCACGTTTACCTTTATTAGCATGCATTAGTGGTAGCTAGGGCATGTTTTTTTTTTCAAATTTGTTTATGCTACAATGAAGATGCTGTGATTTTATGAGATGATGTTCAATGCTATGAGGTTTTGATAAATATGCTTTGCATAATTTCTGCAGTATTGTGATGCTAGTTACTTGATGTTATATGTGCTTTTGAGTTGAGATATTACAGGGTGTGGAGTTTACAGAAAATGTCCTAGAGGAACTTGACAAACATTCGAAGGTTCAAGGAATTAGTCGCGTAGCGCTCTGAATTTGTGGAGGTTGGCGCTTCAAGTTATGAGGGGTGAGACTTTCACTCCATCATTGCAGCGTTTATGCAATGGTGGGACGGGAAAACAAACCGTCCTATCTCTAGTCCTAGTAACCGGGAATGGGTGGGTAACCCCTATCCTGCCTCGCGCTGAAAGGATAATGATGAGAAAGAGCGGGACGCGCTCCATATGCTGCTATTCGAAGGCGATGATTGGAACGGTTCAAAGAGCAAATGCAAAAAGGACAAGCAATTCACATTAGAGAGCAAAGCTCAAAAAGAAAATTCAGTCAAATGTGAAAGAGAAAAATCAGAAAAGCAATTGAGTTGAGTGAAGTCTTCGGACCAAACAAAACAAGAAAGTTTCAAGAGCTGTCCTACCAAAGAGAAAAAGAAAAGTTGAGTCCTCATAGCGTGATTATGACCTCCAGCTGAAGAATGGAGTCAGGAATCTAAAGAGAACTATCTCTCAGTCATCCATTGAATTCCATCTTGACCTCTCAGGTAACATGTATCATTACGGTTTCTTGCTGATCATTATTGACGAATGAATGTGAGTATATGTTGATGAACCGATTAGTGAGGACATCTCAAGTAAATTCAGTGTTTAGTCGTAGGCATATTAGAAGTGCTTTGAGTGTTGTGTGTCTTGCTTTTGTTCTTGTTCGGGACGAACAAGTCTAAGTGTGGGGTGGTTTGATGGGGTGTGTTTATACTACTCATTAAACCGTTTAAATCCAATTATTTTGACATGTTTTTATGTGAACAGTTATTTTTTAGTATTGTTTGCAATTCAGGTGTTCAGGATAGATGAAAAGACACTTGCGACTTAAAATGGTGTTTTTAGAGAGCCGAACGCGAAAATCTACTATAAAGGAAGTGCGACTCAGTATGTTCCGCGCCAGAAGACAACATTAGCGTCGCGGTTTTTGGGGGGCTGTAGTTAATGTCTTCTTGGGGCGCGGTTTTTGTTTGATGACGTCAGCATCGTGCCCGCGGCCCGAAATCAAATTTTAGAGCCCGATCTCAATTAGAGTTTCGAAATCAGACAGCAGATTGGACGACGGAAGTCATGGGGACAAAGAAGTTGTGATCGATCCCTCTGCTCCTGCATAGGGAAAGAAATTGAGAGTTTTTGAACTCTGTTCTATTGTCAGTTCTGATGGAGACTATAATATTGTTTAGGTAAACCTAGAGTAATCATCGACAATTACCAAAATGTATTTGTTACCTCCTCTGCTTCGTATATTCATTGGACCACACAGATCCATGTGAATCATGTCTAGGGGAGCAGATGTACTTACCAACTTTTGGATTTGAATGACGACCTTACTTGTTTCCCTCTAGCACTAGCACATGCGCTGCATACTTGATCCATTGATCTTTCGATTTTGGGTAGTCCATCCATAAGATTTCTTTGGTGCAGTTTGGATAGAAGTTTCAAACAGGCAAGCCCGAACCTCCTATGCCACAATAGGGAGTCTTCGACAGTAGTGGACAGGCAGAGTTCCCTATCAGGGATGAGCTCTGGGTCTACTATGTAGATCTCATTTTCTCGAATGCCTCTTAAAATTGTTTTGCCTGTGTTGTAACGCTTAACTAAACAATCATTAGTATTAAATATGACTTGATTCACCTCCTTGGCACAGCTGTGACACACTCAAAAGATTATATTGAAGATCATCAACCAAACTCACATTGTTAATATAGATTTTTCAGAAATACTTACCTCTCCCATACCTATAACTTTTCCTTTACTTTTATTTCCGAAGAGTATGTACCCTTCGGAGTGTTGTTGGAGTGATTTGAACCATCCTTGATTTCCGGTTATGTGCTTTGAGTACACATTGTCACTGTACCAGGGACGGGACTTCACTCCTACTTGTATGGGAATGGTCAGTTTTTACATACCCAGACAAGCTTGGGCTTACTGGGTTTGGAAGATAACTTGAATTCAGTTGGAGTATCGGTTAGTTCGATCTTGGTTCTTGGAGAGGTTCTGGGTTTTTTGTAGATAAAAGTTCCATGGGCATTTTGATTCTTTTCCTCAAGTTTTCTTAGCAGGGAGCAGTCTCCCCTGTAGTGGCCTTCCTTACCTCAATGCCAGCACGTGCGATGACACTTCAGTCCTACATATTTGCTTCTGCCGGCAGGGATGGATTTGTTATTCTTTCTAGCTTGAAGATCAATGCTAAATGGCTTTTTGTTCATGGCTTGCTTCTTCCAGATTGCATATGCCTTTTTTTGCATTGAAAGGGGACGGAATCCTCCAACGGATACCTGTTTGGGGATCTGTTACCGTGTAGGGGGTTTTGGCAGGAGCTGTTGCATATGTCCCTCGGTTTTGTTTCATTTGTTAGGGCAGACTCTTCCTTTGTGAATCCCATTCCCGGTCGAGTAAAGTGTTTTGAGAAATCCGTGCGCTGCTCTTTGGCTCTTATGATCTCTTGTTCCTTCATCCATTGTTCTTTTCTTTCAGCTTCACCTTCTTTAGTGATTTTTAAAGTGCGCAGTAGCTCTGTATTGTCATTCTCTAGTTGTGTCACTGATCGGTTGGATTCCCGACCGATTCTCGCTTATTCCAAGGATGATCCTCCTCGAGAAAAACTTATTCCAAGGATGCCGGACTTACCTGATTAAGGTCGATATCATCGACGATAGGTACAGGGAGAGCCAAGAGCCATGAGGGATTACTCATTCCCAACCATGACCACATTGTAATCACCAATCACATACCTAGCTGTGACCGCCAACAATTATTACATCAAACCGGCGCTGCTGGCCTTGGCTTCCAACTCGCCTTTCTCGGGACTTCCGAATGAAAACCCAAGCGCCCACTTGAATTCATTTCTTCAGCTACTGAATACATTCAGGATCAATGCAGTTTCTAGAGATGCAGTTTGTCTCAGAGTTTTCCCCTTCTCACTAGCGGGAAAAGCTAAGGAAAGGTTGTGGAGCCACAATCCCGGGACATTCAGTACTTGGGATGACTTGGCACAGGCCTTCTTGACTCAGTATTTTCCACCAGGGAAAAAAGCTCAACATAGAACCAACATCAGCAACTTTGGGCAAAAGTAGGGTGAGACTTTGTATGAAGCTTGGGAACGCTTCAAGGGTTTATTGAGGGCATGCCCACATCATGGTTTGCCCAAATGGCTTGTCGTTCAATCATTTTATAATGGGTTGGACTATGATGTGCGAGCTACTGTTGATCAAGAAGCTGGAGGATCTCTTATGGATCACACACCGGAGGATGGTGAAAGAATTATTGAGAAGATCTCCAGCAACGCTCATAGGTAGACAAGTGAGAGATCCAACCCACGGAAACACTCCAACACTCAGTCAACCTATGCTGTGGACAAAAATGATGCTATTGGAGCGTTGTCAAAGAAGTTTGATGCCTTGATCACTATTATTGGTAACTTTAATGCAAATCAGGTCAGTAGTTCTTCGTCAGCAGGAGGGTGTGAGATTTGCGCATCACTAGACCATGATTCAACCTATTGTCCACTCACAATGCCCCTAGAAGGTGGAATCAATAACGAGGATGTTAACTTCATGGGTAGGGTGCTAATGGATCAAGTGCGAACCCCGCATATCATCCTAGCAATCAAAACCATCCGAACTTCTCCTACAAACCCAAGAACCTACCCCTCCCGGATTTCAACCTAGACAGTACCAAAGCAACCAGAGATTTCAAACAAATCAAGGAAGTCAAAATTTTCCTCGGAACAATCAGCAGGGGCAACTAAACTACAGTAGAAGCCAAGGACTGGTGCAATACTCGAACAACTATCAAAACCAACCTTCTCAAGGGCACCAAGCACAAGCACCGCCTCAAGCTTCTTCGAGAAGTTGAATGCAAGAATCGATGAACTTGCTATTCACAACAAACATTTGGAAACATAAATTGCAAAACAGGCAGCCTCTTCGTCAAGATCACATGGTAAGCTCCCTTCAAAGCCAGACATGGGTAATAATGAATCTTGTAGTGCCATCACTACAAGAAGTGGTATAGTGATAGACCCTGCTAACGCTATAACGCGTGCCTCCAAGCCAAGGGTGATCTTGGATGAGAAATCGGAGAAGGAGAAGGATACTGCTGAAGAATTTGAAGTAGAAGAGGTTGAACCCACACTGGTTGATAGAGATGTAGCTGTCGAGGTACCGGTATATAAGCCTAAAGTGCCATTTCCACAGCGGCTAGCTGAGAGCAACAAGGAAGCTCACTTCAAGAGGTTCTCGGATATGATAACAAAGCTTCAGGTAACGCTGCCCTTCACGGAGGTAATCTCTCAAGTCCCTACTTACGCAAAGTTTTTAAAAGATATCATTTCTCAAAAGCGTAGGATTGATGTGCATGAAACTATTGCATTGAATGAGATATGTAGTGCCGTAGTTCAAAATGCATTACCTAAGAAGTTAGAAGATCCGGATAGTTTTGCCATCCCTATCAATATTGGTAATGTTATCATCGAGCGTGCACTATGTGATCTAGGAGCTAGCATTTCTCTTATGCCTTATTCACTTTGCAAAAAGCTAGATCTTGGTGAACTGACTCCTACATCTATTTGTTTGAGATTGGCAGATCGCTCTTCAAGATTTCCTAAAGCAGTTCTTGAAGACGTTCCCATTAGAGTAGGGAATTTCTACATTCCCGTTGACTTTATTGTTTTAGAGATGGAGGAGGATAAGGAAGTACCGACCATTTTATTTAGACCATTTCTAGCTACCGCCGGAGCCGTGATTGATGTTTGACATGGCTCACTTGTGTTGCATATTAGTGATGAAGAGATTGCATTTAGTCTAGAAAAGTCATGCAAGACACCGTGCTCATCATTTGATTGCAATCGTATTAGCTCATGTGATTTGATAGACCATTGTGTTTTATCTTCATCTAACCTTCTGAGTTTTGAAGATACTAATGAGCATAGCATCAGGGCTATTGATTTGGGAGAAGGCAGCACATAAGAGGATAAGGGGAGCAAGATATCGAAGATGGTCCAAGAAGGTAAGGAGTCTTGCAAGGTAGAGCTCAAAGCTCTACCGGCAAGCCTAAGGTATGAATTCTGAAATTCGCAGCGTCTCTGATAAATAGATTTGTGAACAAGCAGTTGCTACAGAACACTCTTGTTCACCCGGAAACTGTTTCAGCAAGAATAAACAAGGACAAAGTTTTGTTCACCCAGTTCAGCAATTGCCTACTGAAATTCATAGCGCCTGTGATAAATAGATTTGTGAACAAGTAGTTGCTACAGCACACTCTTGTTCACTCGGAAACTGTTTCAGCAAGAAAGAACAAGGACAAAAGTTTGTTCACCCAGTTCAGCCAAATTGCCTACATCTGGGGAGGACTCTTCTCAGTCCTCAATCCACTAATCTCAAGGTTTCCAAGTACACACGGTTACAACCCACGCAACCTATGCTACTCAACCTTAGGTGGATCCTCGCACACAATCAAAACAGGCTCTGACTTGTGTCTGCACACCCTCTACTGATATCTATCTAGAATAGCTACTGTCTCCTCTAAACTCAGCCTATTCTAAATAATACTCAGATTCTGCAGGGTTGCTATAGCATCTGCTGTAGCACACAGCTGATGCACAAACTGTCTGCGTCGCTCCAAGCCTTCCGCTGAGCCGTTCGAACGATTCCACGAGTGCTGGACACTCTGGAATACTCCCCCTCACTCAGTGACCTTCTGTCACTAGCAAGCACTGCCGCCAGACACTCGACCGAGTCACTCACCCGTCAGTTCTTCAGCGGCTGCCCTTGATCAACCAACAAGCACTACTGCTCTGAATTGGCTTCCAGATCAAGCTTGGATCAGACAACGCAAGTCATAATCACCTTCTACTTCTGTCACCACAGCTCTGCGCTCATGCTCTGCTCTCGGTGATAATCGAAGACCTCGTCCGCACACCAAAATTACTCTCTCCGAAATCTGTGTGTTCTCGCTTTCAGCTCTCTTCTTCGTCAGCAGGAGGGTGTGAGACTTGCGCATCACTAGACCATGATTCAACCTATTGTCCACTCACAATGCCCCTACAAGGTGGAATCAACAACAAGGATGTTAACTTCATGGGTAGACAAAATGTAGGTGCTAATGGATCAAGTGCGAATCCCGCATATCATCCTAGGAATCAAAACCATCCGAACTTCTCCTACAAAACCCAAGAACCTACCCCTCCTAGATTTCAACCTAGACAGTACCAAAGCTACCAGAGATTTCAAACAAATCAAGGAAGTCAAAATTTTCCTCGGAACAGTCAGCAGAGGCAAGTAAACTATAGTAGAAGCCAAGGACCGGTGCAATACTAGAACAACAATCAAAACCAACCTTCTCAAGGGCACCAAGCACAAGCACCGCCTCAGGCTTCTTCGAGTAGCTCTAATCCCACCATGGAGGCCATCCTTGCTCAACTTGTAGCGGGTCAAGAGAAGTTGAATGCAAGAATCGATGAACTTGCTATTCACAACAAACATTTGGAAACACAAATTGCACAATAGGTAGCCTCTTCGTCAAGATCACATGGTAAGCTCCCTTCAAAGCCAGACATGGGTAATAATGAATCTTGTAGCGCCATCACTACAAGAAGTGGTATAGTGATAGACCCTGCTAATGCTATAACGCGTGCCTCCAAGCCAAGGGTGGTCTTGGATGAGAAATCGGAGAAGGAGAAGGATACTGCTGAAGAATTTGAAGTAGAAGAGGTTGAACCCACACCGGTTGAGAGAGATGTAGCTGTCGAGGTACCGGTATATAAGCCTAAAGTGCCATTTCCACAGCGGCTAGCTAAGAGCAACAAGGAAGCTCACTTCAGGAGGTTCTCGGATATGGTAACAAAGCTTCAGGTAACGCTGCCCTTCACGGAGGTAATCTCTCAAGTCCCTACTTACGCAAAGTTTTTAAAAGATATCATTTCTCAAAAGCGTAGGATTGATGTGCATGAAACTGTTGCATTGAATGAGATATGTAGTGCCGTAGTTCAAAATGCATTACCTAAGAAGTTAGAAGATCCGGATAGTTTTGCCATCCCTATCAATATTGGTAATGTTATCATCGAGCGTGCACTATGTGATCTAGGAGCTAGCATTTCTCTTATGCCTTATTCACTTTGCAAAAAGCTAGTTCTTGGTGAACTGACTCCTACATCTATTTGTTTGAGATTGGCAGATTGCTCTTCAAGATTTCCTAAAGCAGTTCTTGAAGATGTTCCCATTAGAGTAGGGAATTTCTACATTCCCGTTGACTTTATTGTTTTAGAGATGGAGGAGGATAAGGAAGTACCAACCATTTTATGTAGACCTTTTCTAGCTACTGCCGGAGCCGTGATTGATGTTTGACATGGCTCACTTGTGTTGCATATTAGTGATGAAGAGATTACATTTAGTCTAGAAAAGTCATGCAAGACACCGTGCTCATCATTTGATTGCAATCGTATTAGCTCATGTGATTTGATAGACCATTGTGCTTTATCTTCATCTAACCTTATGAGTTTTGCAGATAATAATGAGCATAGCATGAGGGCTATTGATTTGGGAGAAGGCAGCACGGAAGAGGATAAGGGGAGCAAGATATCAAAGATGGTCCAAGAAGGTAAGGAGTCTTGCAAGGTAGAGCTCAAAGCGCTACCGGCAAGCCTAAGGTATGAATTCTGAAATTCGCAGCGCCTCTGATAAACAGATTTGTGAACAAGCAATTGCTAGAACACACTCTTGTTCACCCGGAAACTGTTTCAGCAAGAATAAACAAGGACAAAGGTTTGTTCACCAGTTCACCCGTTTAGAAATGCACTTTTGACATCCATTTGATATAGTTTAAAACCCCGAAAACAGGACATAGCTAGAAGCAGTTTGATGGCCTCAGATGAGCGGCTGGAGCAAAAGTTTCTTCGAAGTCTAGCCCCTCAACTTGAGTGTATCCTTGAGCAACAAGCCTGGCTTTATTTCTTGTGATGTTCCCCTTTTCATCAGTTTTGTTTTTGAAGATCCATTTGGTACCTATAATGTTTACTCCTTTAGGTCTGTCCACCAAATCCCAAACATCGTGTCTTTCGAATTCTGCTAGTTCTTCCTGCATAGCTATCATCCAGAATTCGTCATTCAAAGCTTCCTTGAATGTCTTCGGTTCTATACTGGATAGGAAGCAGGTATTGAGGTAAGCATTGCTTCTGGTTCTCCTTCTTTCTGTTGGATCTCCAATCACATTGGTCAGTGGATGGTTCTTCTGAATCTTCTTTGGAGGCTGCCTTGGTGGTGGATCATGAGTCTCATCATTCTATTCTTCATGCAGGCTCTCTTGGAGTTCGTCTGTATTTTCTGCTTCAGCGCTTGCTATAGCATCAACTGGAGCTGAAGTTTGTTCACTTCTCCTCTGATTAGCAGGGGCATCTTCAAAGTCAGTGTCTTCGTCGTCAGGAACAGTGGAAGAACCTTCTTCAACATCTTTGACTACTACATTTATGGATTCCATCACTGTTCTTGTCCTCTGATTGTACACTCGATATGCCCTACTGTTCATTGAATATCCCAGGAAGAAACCAGCATCGCTCTTTGGTTCAAGCTTCTTCCTGTACTCCCGATCTCTCAGAATGTAGCAGTCACTTCCAAAGATATGAAAGTATTTTACTGTGGGCTTCTTCTAATTCCAGAGCTCATAGCAAGTCTGGTTGGTTCCTTTTCGTATGGTAACTCGGTTGATGATGTAGCATGCAGTGTTCATTGCCTCAGCCCAGAATCTCGGGGGGATCCTCTTGGCATGGATCATGACTCTGGCCATTTCTTGAATTGTCCGATTCTTTTGTTCCACTACACCATTCTGCTGAGGAGTGATGGGAGAGGAAAACTGATGTGAGATACCCTTTTGGCGACAGAACTCATCCATTGCTTCGTTTTCAAACTCTCTGCCATGATCACCGCGGATGTTGGTGATTCTGAGATTTTTGTTGTTGCTCCAGACGGGACATCAATGAGACTATGACTTTTACAATGTCTGATTTCTCTTTGATAAAATCAATCCAAGTGAACCGGGTATAGTCATCAACGCAGACAAAGGCATATCTTTTCTTGCCCATACTCTCGACTTCCATAAGACCCATCAGGTCCATGTGTATCAACTGGAGAGGTCTGGATGTGTTTGTATTTTTAACTTTTGGATGTGAAGCCTTTTTTTGTTTCCCAACCTGACAATCTCCGCAGATGGACCTTGTCTCGCCTTTAATCAGCGGTACTCCTCTGACTAACCCTCCTGTTGCAATCTTCTTCAGAGTCCTCAGATTAACATGACCCATCCTTCTGTGCTAGAGATTCATTTCCTCTGCATTAGTTAGCATGCATTTTGGTAAAGGAGAATTTGTGTCTACCTTGAAAAGATAGCAGTTGCTTCTTGATCTGGCCCCCTCCATTATACATTCTCCATTGTTGAAGACTTTGCACGAATCTTTTGTAAACTTCACCTGTTGAGTCCCATCACACAGCTGGCTAATGCTTATGAGGTTCGCCTTCAGTCCTTCAACCAGCATGACATTGCTTAGTTCGAGCATCCCTTCAACTGACAGTGTTCCCTTTCCTAGAACTCTTCCCCTCAGGCCATTTCCAAACTTCACCTGTTGTTCTAAGCTGGGAGTTATACTCTTCAAGAAGGATCTTTTTCCCGTCATATGCCCCGAGCAGCCACTGTCAAAATACCAGCTAACCTTGTTCGAGGAACTTGCTGTGCTGACAAGAGCAAGATGCTGAGTTCTCCCATATTTGTGCTTAGTTGTTTTTCTGGCTGATCCCTTCTTGTGGTATGCTGATGGACAGTTCCTCCTAATGTGACCTTTGAGCCCGCAGCTATAGCATCTTTTATACTTTAATAGTGTCTTGAAATGGTGATACAGGGATTGCTGTAGCGGAGCTGGTTCACCCTACCTTGTGTTTTTCTGCCTTTCCTGACTGATCTGTATCTGACCATGTTGCATTCATCTTCACTCAGATCTATCTCGTCTTCACTTCCGCTGGCAGAAAAAGCATTTTTCTGATCGGCCTTCTTCATTGGTTTACTAGTACAGTCGACTTGTCGATGATCATATCCTTCACAGTTCCAACACTTCATGCTCTTTCTTCTGTCTCTCTTTTCATCATCATTTTGAGCAGATTCCTTCCCTCTCCTTTTATTTTCTCCACCTCTTCTAAATTGTTTTCGTGTGGAAGAGCTTTGCCCGGTTCTTGAATCCATGTTCTTCAGAAGTTTCCCAAGGTTCTTCACCAGCATACTCAGCTGGTCATCTGGAGCTGGCTTCTTCACTTCTGTTTCTGCATTCAGTCCTATATTCTCCTTAGGAGTAGGCTCTTCTTTAACCAGCTTCATCTCAAATTGTTTGAGCGATCCAACCAATTCTTCCAACCTCAAGTGTCTGACATTTTGAGCTTCTTCAATGGCCGTCACTTTCATGTCAAATCTTGTGGGCAATGATCTGAGTACCTTCCTAATCAGCTTCTCTTCAGGGATAGGTTCTCCAAGAGCATGGGCTTCATTTGCCAGGTCACAAAGTTTTGCATTGAACTCAGTGATCGTCTCCTCTTCTAGCCTTCTCAAATTTTCAAACTGCGTAGCAATAATCTGTAATCTTGACAGCTTTACTCTATCAGTTCCTTCATGGGCAATTTGCAGAATTTCCCAGGCTTGCTTGGCCATATCATAGTTTGATATCAACCTGAAATTGTTGGCATCAACCGTAGCAAAGATAGCATTCAGAGCCTTTGAATTACCAGTTGCTGCAGCTCCCACTTCAGCAGTCCATTGTTCTTCAGGTTTTATCCGTGTAACTCCCTGTTCATCCATGGTGATCGGAGGAGACCACTGGACCACAATAGCTCTCCAGGTCTTCTCATCAATGGCTTTGAGAAAGGCCTTCATCCTAGCCTTCCAATATCCATAGTTGCTTTCTTCCAACAATGGAGGTCTGCTCGTGCTCTGTCCTTCCTTCATTGTTCCTGACTTCTGCAGAGGCGATGTAGGATCTTTTACTCTGTGTGTTGAGCTCCCGCTCTGATACCAATTGAAATTCACAGCGCCTCTGATAAACAGATTTCTGAACAAGCAGTTGCTACAGCACACTCTTGTACACTCGGAAACTGTTTCAGCAGGAAAGAACAAGGAGAAAAGTTTGTTCACCCAGTTCAGCCAAATTGCCTACGTCTGGGGAGGACTCTTCTCAGTCCTCAATCCACTAATCTCAAGGTTTCCAAGTACACACGGTTACAACCCACGCAACCTATGCTACTCAACCTTAGGTGGATCCTCGCACACAATCAGAACAGGCTCTAACTTGTGTCTGCACACCCTCTACTGATATCTATCTAGAATAGCTACTGTCTCCTCTAAACTCAGCCTATTCTAAATAATACTCAGATTCTGCAGGATTGCTATAACATCTACTGTAGCACACAGCTGATGCACAAAATGTCCGCGTCGCTCCAAGCCTTCCGCTGAGCCATTCGAACGATTCCACGAATGCTGCACACTCTGGAATACTCCCTTTCACTCAGTGACCTTCTGTCACTAGCAAGCACTGCCGCCAGACACTCGACTGAGTCAATCATCCGTCAGTTCTTCCGCGGCTGCCCTTGATCAACCAACAAGCACTACTCCTCTAAATTGGCTTTCAGATCAAGCTTGGATCAGACTACGCAAGTCCTGATCACCTTCTATTTCTGTCACCACAGCTTTGCGCTCACGCTTTGCTCTCGGTGATAATCGAAGACCTCGTCCGCACACCAAAATTACTCTCTCCGAAATCTGTGTGTTCTCGCTTTGAGCTCTCTTCTTCGATCACCCCTGATTGCTCTGAAGGGTCTCCCTTATATAGGCGCGTCCACTGCTATCATTATTAGATTGTAGCAGTTCCCCTAGGAACATCAATATCTCCTAATTTCTAGGAGATTTGATTTGAGATTCAAATCTCCAACACTCAAATCTCCTACTTCAGCTAGGAATCTCCACTGGAATATTCTCTTCAGCAACTTAGAAGCTCTCCTGAAACTCTTAGATGGACTGCCACACTTTCTTTCCAAAAACCAGATTGTTGCTGCACGGACAGACGGTACAGCTCTTCTGAACAAGCTCCTGCTAAAGCTTCCTCCTGCTATAGCTGCTCCTTGTTCAGCTGCTTGTTCACTTGTGCTGAACTTTGGCTGTAGCAGCATCTTGTTCACTTGTGCTGATTTGTCAAGCACTGCCATAACGCATCATCACCTACGTCTGGGGAGGACTCTTCTTAGTCCTCAATCCACTAATCTCAAGGTTTCCAAGTACACACGGTTACAACCCATGCAACCTATGCTACTCAACCTTAGGTGGATCCTCGCACACAATCAGAACAGGCTCTGACTTGTGTCTGCACACCCTCTACTGATATCTATCTAGAATAGCTACTGTCTCCTCGAAACTCAGCCTATTCTAAACAATACTCAGATTCTGCAGGGTTGCTATAGCATCTGCTGTAGCACACAACTGATGCACAAACTGTCCGCGTCGCTCCAAGCCTTCCGCTGAGCCGTTCGAACGATTCCACAAGCGCTGCACACTCTGGAATACTCCCCCTCACTCAGTGACCTCCTGTCACCAGCGAGCACTGCAGCCCAGACACTTGACCGAGTCACTCACCCGTCAGTTCTTCAGTGGCTGCCCTTGATCAACCAACAAGCACTCTTTGCCCTGAATTGGCTTCCAGATCAAGCTTGGATCAGACTATGCAAGTCCTGAACACCTTCTGCTTCTGTCACCACAGCTTTGCGCTCACGCTCTGCTCTCGGTGATAATCGAAGACTTCGTTTGCACACCAAAATTACTCTCTCGGAATTCTGTGTGTTCTCGCTTTCAGCTCTCTTCTTCGATCCCCCTTCATTGCTCTGAAGGGTCTTCTTTATATAGGAGCACCCACTTCCATCATGATGAGCGGACAAATAACCTTTTATTTGTCCACATTTTCCCCCTTACTTCTTGTTTATTCCGCAATTCTATAAAGCCATTTGATGATTTCTTCGTCCGTTTCAGGTTAAAAATATGTATCTCACGATATGAAGTGGCCCGAAGAAAATCTAGATGAATTCCGGTCGATGGAGATCAAAAGCAGGAAGACTAAGCAAACTGCAGAAGTGATTCGGCCGAATCATAGGTGATTCGCCCACTAGCCTGACCGAATCACTCTCAGCTGTGCGAATTGACCTGATCCGGGGAAAGTCTTGAAGATTTGACCGAATCACATAAACGGTGTGACCGAATCAAAAGTGATTCGGCCAATAAAACTGATTCGCCAGTCCGAGATCAGCACTGAACAGATGATTCGGCCGAATCAGAAGTGATTCGCCCATGAGGTGCCCGAATCAGTTGATCTCCATAAGACGTTTGACCGTATCAACACAAGGGTGTGACCGAATCAAAAAGTGATTCGGCCGGGATAAGTGATTCGCCCAAACTCAAAACAACACTGAACAAAAGATTCGAGCGAATCACATGGACAGTGACCGAATCACCTGATTTGGTCACTTCAGGCACTTTTTGGAAATCTTCATAATGTATAAATAGAATGAGATGGAAGTGAAGAAAGAGAGCTTCCATACTTTCTGCAACCCTAGGCGACTGGAACTCGAAGAAGATGAAGCTTGATTGAAGATTCTACATCAACCTCTCTTAAACCCTAGCTTTGTATTTACATTGATGTTTCCCTTAGTTGTCATGTATTTGTGCACACTCATTATGAGTGAGTAGTTGTTCTTGTGGTTGGGGATTAAATGGATCCCCTAGGATTGGATATGATGTAGAACACTATGTTATTGCATTGAATGAAGTTTGGTTTGATTGCTTGTGCCCTAGCTATGTATTCACTGTATGCACACCAAGTGTTTGACGAAATGCGTAAGTGAGTATGCTTGGGTAAAGCCCCTAAGCAAGGAGAGAGAGTTGAACTTAGGATGTTTCATAACTATTGTATGATCATAGATGGAGTGTTTGTGCGTGAGAGCGGCATGCATTCTTGACATTAGGCTAAGTTATAAGCGGATTTGAGTAACCGGCCAATAAACCGAGAGGGTGCGGTTATGGGACTCAAATTCTACACGGTTCAATAGAATGAGAGTTTGAGAACCATGTCATTTGTGTATCCTCTCCATTCTAGGGAAGGAGCGAGAGTTGAACCTAGAGCGGACGATGCATTTGCCTTGCTTTTATCAACCAAATGTAGTTCATGCATGTATTAGTGAGTTATTTCATTCCCTCATATCTTAGGGGGGAAGTTGAATCCCTAGTCACCCTTTTATATTCATTAAGCGAATCCCAAAAATATCATTTATCTTTAGTGCTTGCTAGAGATACCTCTATAGGAGGACAAAACCCCCCCAAAAACCATAGACTTACAATAGTAGCATTGATTAGTTGTCAATTAGTCTAAGCTTTTTCCTTGGGTTCGACCCGAGGTCACTCGGTTATAAATATTGTTTGATATTTGCGTGACTAGAATAGCACTTCATTTTTCTTGCCTAAAACGCCAACGTCAAAATGAGCACTCGGAATTCTGTGTGTTCTCGCTTTCAGCTCTCTTCTTCGATCCCCCTTCATTTCTCTGAAGGGTCTTCTTTATATAGGAGCACCCACTTCCATCATTATCAGATTATACTCCAAAAGCAAAAACCCCTAATTTGTAGGAGATTAGATTTGATTGGCAAATCTAATCTTCTACAATTAACTCTTCTTCTTCAGCTGGGAATCTCTGGAATATTCCCTGCAGCAACTCAGAAACTCCTCTGATGCTCTTCGAAGGACTGCCAAGCCCTTCTTTCCAAAGACCCAGGTTGCTGCTACTCGAACAGACGCTACAGCTCTTCTGAACAAGCTCCTGCTATAGCTTTCTCCTGCTATAGCTGCTCCTTGTTCACTAGTCTTGTTCACATATGCTGGACTCCTGCTATAGCAGCATCTTGTTCACTTGTATTGGTTTTGTCAAACATTGCCATACTACATCATCAAATTCCTTGATGAAAATTCAGCGTATTCGGTGATTGTGAATTCTGCTTTGAATGGGGATGAGACTTCTAGGTTGTTGCATGTTCTTAGGAAGTATAAGAAGGCTTTGGGATGTTCAATTGATGATCTTATCGGTATAAGTCCTAGTATTTGCATGCATAGGATTCAGTTAGAAGATGAGGCTAGGTCATCCAAGGAACATCAACGTAGGTTGAATCCCAACATGAGTGAGGTAGTGAAGAAGGAGATTATGAAATTGTTGGATGCTGGCATTATCTTTTCTATTCCTGATTCAAACTGGGTTAGCCCAATCCATGTTGTCCCGAAGAAGGGAGGATTTACTGTTGTGGCTAATGAACGGAATGAATTGATACCTACACGAACCGTAACTGGTTGGCATATCCGTATCAATTACCGTAAGTTGAATAAGGCCACAAAGAAAGATCACTTCCCTCTTCCGTTTATTGATCAAATGCTAGAGAGGTTAGCCAATCATAGCTTCTTCTGTTATCTTGATGGATACAGTGGGTTTTTCCAGATACACATTCACCCACAAGATCAGGAGAAGACGACGTTTACTTGTCCTTATGGGACTTTCGCTTATAGGCGAATGCCATTTGGCCTTTGTAACGCCCCTGCAACTTTACAAAGATGCATGATGGCAATCTTTTTTGATCTTATAGAAACGGAGATGGAAGTATTTATGGATGACTTCTCGGTTTATGGGTCTTCTTTCGATCATTGCCTTCTTAACCTTTCCCATGTTCTTGAGAGATGGGAAAAATGTGATTTTATGGTGCAAGAGGGTATAGTCTTGGGACATTTAGTTTCCAACCGAGGGATAGAATTAGATCCAGCTAAGGTAGAGGTCATAGCCAAACTTCCACCTCCTAGGGATGTTAAGGGGATTAGGAGTTTTCTGGGTCATGATGGGTTTTATAAGCGTTTCATTAGGGACTTTTCCAAGATAGCTAGACCTCTCACTAATCTCTTATGACATGATGTTGATTTCCATTTTGATGATGCTTGTTTTGTAGCCTACACTAGGCTTAAAGATGCCTTGACCTCCGCTCCTATTATTCAGCCTCCCAATTGGGAACTCCCGTTTGAACTTATGTGTGATGCAAGTGAATATGCAGTAGGTGCCGTGTTAGGTTAACGAGTTGATAAGAAGCGACACGCTATTTACTATGCTAGTAAAGTCCTTGACCAAACCCAGGCCAACTACACCACCACTGAAAAAGAGATGCTTGCCATTGAAAAATTTAGACAATACCTTGTAGGATCGCATACCATAGTCTATACCGATCATGCTGCCATCAAGTACTGATCGCGCGTCGTTGTACTCGTCAAATGAATCCTTCCTTCTCCACTTAGTATAGCGGCTAAGTCAGGGTCGATCCCACAAGGAGCGTGCAGACTCGTCTTAGCTAGCAACCTACAACTTACGAAATTGGGGTTGTGAGTGATTGGGTTGCGCAGGTGCGCGAATGAACAATAGTGAAAGCAGAGTTGCACGATACGTGCGCAGGCAGTAGATTTTAAGTACTATGACTATGAAGAGTATAGGTACAGACAATCCTCTATGAATGTATCCCTTATCATCGACTCTAAACTTCTATAGTGCAGTTCTACTTCAGTTAGTGTTCAATCAAGGTTTCCTAACGTGCGCGCGTGTTCCGATCAAAGTCCATGAGCTATTAATTCCTGAAACTAGTCTAAGCAGCCACGAATCCTATCACAGTAGCAGCTGATTATCCTAGTGTGTTACTCCTAGTTGTCACCGTCAAGCTATCAACTAATTTAACATACAATAACTAGCAATTAGAATAAGATTGCGGTTCAAGGCTTCCCTTATTCACACAACTAATTATCACCCATATGCATAGAATTAATATAAGTAGATGTACCAAGCATTAAGCACAAGTCTCAAAGGAAATACTTCATAGAATCATGCCCAACCGATACAAAGTGTTTAGCTAGACATGCTAAAAACAAACATCATACCAATAATAAATAAAACTAAGGCAGCAAGAGAAAACGTAGCAAGCTGGCGCAAATGCGCGTTGCTGTTCTCGGCTGGCGCAGGTGGTTCGCGCAGACTCTGGCTGAAGTAGCTTGTGTGTTTTGCTGCTGAGCGTCCTTCTCTCTATCTGTTCTCTCTCTCTCTCTAACCCTAGCTTCCCTCCTATTATATAGTGGCCTTGAAGCCCAAGGAATGCTTAGATTTGGCCCGAGAGACTTTTAGTAACTTCCCAAATCTAGGAGATCAATATTTAGAAACTCTGCCATTTTGCGCACGCTGATTGCGCTACTTGCTTCGCGCAGTCGGTTTGCGCACTGTAGTCCGAAACAGCTATCTCCTTTTGCGCTGCTAGCTCCGCAGGTCATGCATTGCGCTCTAAAAAACATCCGTTAGCGCACATCTGACTTATGCTCCTGCTTTATCCTGTAATACAAAAATACTGAAAACCAGTAATCTTGTACATAAAATAATGCAAACAAGCACAGTGTTGAGATCTAAATAGCGCATATAACTAGGCTCTATCAAGTACCTCATAGCTAAGAAAGATTCTAAGCCTAGATTGATTAGGTGGGTACTCCTACTCCAAGAATTTGATATTCTCATTAAGGATAAGAAAGGGGTAGAGAACCTAATAGCTGATCATCTCTCTAGGTTAGAAGAAGATCCCCAAGCTAGGGTGGCAGCAACTCCCATAGATGATTCGTTCATAGGAGAGAGCTTAATGGGAGTGGAACTGCAAGCAGCTCCTTGGTATGCAGATTATGTGAATTATTTGGTTTGTGGCCTACTTCCTACTGATCTTAGTCATCACATGAAGAAGAGGTTTCTGCATGATGTGAAAAAATATTACTGGGATGAGCTTTACCTCTACAGACTTTGTGCAGATGGAATTTATCGGACTTGTGTGGCTGAGGAGGACATGATGAGCATTCTTGCTCAATGTCATGATTCTCCCTATGGTGGGCATGGTAGTGAAAACAAGACTGCATCACTAGTTCTCCAGTGTGGGTTCTATTGGCCCTCAGTTTTCAAGGATTCCTACGAGTACGCCAAGAGATGTGATAGTTGCCAAAGGAGTGGTAATATTTCTAAGCGCAATGAGATGCCCCAACATCCTATTGAAGAGGTAGAGATTTTTGATGTTTGGGGGATAGATTTTATGGGTCCCTTTCCCACCTCCTTTGGAAACTCGTATATCCTAGTAGCTGTAGACTACGTGTCTAAGTGGGTAGAAGCGGTAGCCTCTCCTACTTGTGATGCTAAAGTTGTTACGAAGCTATTTAGGAGGGTTATTTTCCCTAGATTTGGTGTACCACGTACGGTTATTAGTGATGGAGGGTCTCATTTTAAGGAGAAGAATTTTGAAGCTTTGCTGAAGAAGTATGGTGTTTACCATAAGATTGCCACTCCTTATCACCCACAGACTAGCGGGCAAGTGGAAGTTTCAAATAGGAAAATCAAAGTTATTCTTGAGAAAACGGTTAGTCGGTCTAGAAAGGATTGGGCTTCTAAGCTAGATGATGCACTTTGGGCATACCGTACCGCATTCAAAACGCCTATTGGAATGTCTCCATATCGACTGATTTATGGGAAAGCATGCCATCTTCCTGTTGAGTTGCAGCATAAGACTTTTTGGACAATTACACAATTGAACTTTGATTTACGTGCTGCAGGAGAGCAGCGGTTGTTACAATTGAATGAATTGGACGAGAGTCGCTTGGATGCTTATGACAACACGCTCCTCTACAAGGAAAGAACGAAGAGATGGCTCGATATGAAGCTGGTGAGGAAGAGCTTCAAACAAGGAGACCAAGTCCTTTTGTTCAATTCAAGATTGAGACACTTTCCCGATAAGTTAAGGACTAGGTGGTCGGGCCCTTTTCATGTTCATAAAGTATTTGATGATGGGAATGTGGAGCTTTAAAATTCTGAAGGGGAGTTGTTTAAGGTTAATGGGCATCGAATTAAATTGTATCACGGGCTAGAAAAGGAGATAGGCTATGTGAGCTACCATTTGAATTGATCATGTGCGCCCTTAGCTACGTCTCGCCAAGACTTTAAACTAGGCCTTTTCGGGAAGTAACCCGCTCTGTGAGTTCCTCTTGTTTCTTGTTTTTTTTTTCCTTCTTCTTTTAGTTGCGTTAGGAGTCATGTGCTAGGCTTGCATCTTGGTCTTCTTATTTTATTTCTGTGTTTGGGGTTTAGTTTTTCTCGACATCATCTTGGTTCGGCTGGGTCGTATGGCCCGTTTTGGCCGTCGTGACCGTGTCGATCGTATCGAGACTGTCGATACGGTCCAGGTAATCTACACAGAGGTCGTATCGACCGTGCATAGTGGATATATTCGTATCGGTCAAGTCAGTCGTACCGACCGTATCGATACGATCATCGGCTGTTAGTTGACCTAAATCGCGATTTCAGATTTTGAAATCGCGATTTCCCCAAATTCCCCAAAAACTTCTCCACCCTCGCGCGACCACCGCTCCGCACCAGCTGCTCGACAAGCAGCGGCCCAGTTCCCGTGCGCCACCACCACACTAGAGCCGCACTCCCAGCGACCTCATAGCCAGTCGAGTCCCCGCGTGCTCGGTCCTCACTCTGCCCTCACTCCAAGCCGTCGCGACCTTGGCCAGCCACGTCGACCAGCCCCTACTCAGTTCTCCGTCACTCGACCGCCCTGCTCTAACTCTAGCACCGCACTCAGCCCTCTTCAACCCTAACTCTGCAACAGCTCCATCGACTCTCCACAAGGCAGCAGCTTCGCACACTTGACCGCACAATTCCCAACCATTCGACCTCAGCCCTCAGCTCCTCAACCAAAATGCCGCCCACAAAATAGCCCACGACCGGCAGGAAGAAGAACATTGCTCGCCGCCCCGATTTTCCTCCTCCATTCCCTAAGACATATAAGTTCATCAATCCAAGGTCCGCGGAGCGGCTTCAGCGCATCCTCGATGGAAAGAAGGAAATTATGCCCACCTCCATGCCCGACTTAACGACAATGCCCATGTTCTCCATCTTTGACTCAGTTAATAGCCGGCTGCAGCAGTTCGGTCTTGGGGTGCTTGTAGGGGCTAAATGGCCGACTCATAAAAACATTGTCCATTAGTTTATTGCTTCCTTTGAAGCTGTGATCGAAGGGCAGAGGGTGACTGCCTGGAAATTTCAATTGGGGAATGAAGAGCGCCACCTATCCAGAGAGGAACTCCATGACATCCTGGAATTTCCTTTGGAGGGCACTATTCCTATGGTTAGTGACATTGAGCGGACAGAATTCTGGCGGAAGTTATCCGAGCAAGACGCGGTGTTCACTCCTAGGCCACCTTCCACGTGCATTAGAGACGCGAAATGGAAATATATGCATCGTATCATTGCGACATCACTCAACCCGCGTGTTGAAGGTGGGACGAAAGTGTCTCAACAGGATTTGGACCTCCTCATCGCACTTGATAAGGGCGTGGAGTTTGACGTTATATCATACTTGACCTTTCGCTTTGAAGAGTTCCAAAACAACGATCATAGATACGTTCTTGGTGGTGGCGGCTTCATTACTGCGCTCGCCGAAGCTTTTCGCTATGAACTTCCACCGGCCGCCCCGGGCATGTTCCCAGTTTTGGACCTTGCCGCTCTTAGGCAAATGCGGATGGTGTTACCTAATGGTACATGGTATCATAGGACAGATGGCCCTTCTGCAGCGGCTGGTCGTGCTTCGAAGCGCCGACACGAGACTGCGCCTCCACCATCAGCGGCGCAAGGGATGCTCAGCCCACACATCAAGCTCCGGACTACAGTCCCTAGCTAGACTATCTTATGCGCTCTCAGGAGTGGACGACCAGGGCTATCACCGCTTTACTTCAAGCCGGAGGAATTCATGATTTTCCACCACCTCCTGCTACTCCCGGATCCGAGACTTTTGAGCCGCAGGATCCTATGCCATGGACCGGCCCGGGTGATGATGATGCCGGACCTTCCCAGCGCGGCACTGAGTGACTACCATTGGGTGACATGCTACATTGACTTGACTGCTTTTGGTGGTTATTTTTGGCTATGTTGGTTGTGGACATTTGCTTATTGCTGTTTTGTGTCATTATGGAATTCTGAACTGTTTAAATCTCATCGTGAGGGCTGTTTCACTGTCATAGATATATATGTTTCATATCTCATTTTGGCGATGAATTTGATGAACTTGATTGTACTATATTTGTCCACCTCTATTCCCATTTTCAGGTCATCACGGTGGCAGCAATATGTTGACTCTAGCACGAAATGACCATGCTCACTAAGGGAGTTCCTATGCACTCTTCTCATTTTTAATTCTTAGCTTAGGGACTAAGCTTTATTTTAAGAGTGGAGTGGCTGGTGCATATTAATTGAGTGTTTCATTGATTAACTTGCTTGAATATGCATTGAGTGCTTGGTGCCAAAATATTCATTGATTCCATACTATGCATATTGTTATAAGAGTGTTTGACCTCTTTTAAGCTTGGGATCAATGTGCTTGAGTTTCACATACCGCATCTAGCCTCTTTCATTTTGCTGATTTAGAGCCTAGGGCCGAGTAAGTTCTCATGATCGTGCCTTCTTGTGAGTCATTATTATTGCTATCCGTTGCCTATCTCGCATTCTGGGAATTTTTCATTGCTTGCTTTGGACGTTGGTGTAGCTTGCACTTTTTAAAACCATTACATAATGCATAAACTTTGCAATTGCTTTTAGGTGACTCTTGTTTGCATGCATAGCTCCTCACTTGTAAATGTTTCTTGCGCATCCTCAACCTCTATTTGGGCTTATTGTCAAGGTCTTATTGTGTGATTCTGGCTGCAATGTTGAGGGTTAGGAAGAAAAGTTCCCCCTCGAAAGTATTTGCACCCAATGGAAAAGAAAAAAAAGCAGGCCGAGGTTAGGAACAAAAGTTCCTCCTCGAAAGCTTGAGAGAAAAAAAAGAGAGAAAAGAAATAGTAAGAGCTTGACTTTATGCCTATCCGCCAAATCATTCTTGTGCAAGTCTACAATTTGCTTGTGTGCTAGTATGCTATAGTAGAGAATGACCCTTGTGTTAGCACATAAGCATCAATTGGTTTATGACTGCTTTTGAAAATTAATTTTTGCCGAACTCCTCTTTCCTTATGAATTGTGATGCAAAGTCCAAGGCTTGGATATGAGTTCTGCATGTTGTGTATAAACCCTTGTTTCGAATGCTTCGCCTTGAAAATGAATAGATTGCGAGATTTGGTTTTGGTTGGCTCTAGTACTGATTTTCTTGAGTGTGTGCCCTCATGTATTCTTACGCGGCTCGAAAACTCTTTGATTGTAATTTGTTTGAAGTTGAAATTCGTAGTGTCTTAGTTCGACAGATTCTGTGAACAAGCAGTTGCTGCAGCACACTCTTGTTCACTTAAATATTGTCACAGCAAGCAATGAACAAGGCACAGGTTTGTTCACCCAGTTCGGCCAATCTGCCTACGTCTGGGGAGGACTATTCTCCAGTCCTCAATCCACTCAATCAAAGGTTCCAAGTACACTAGGTTATAACTCACGCAACCTATGCTACTCAACCTTGTATGGACCACTCAACACAATCAGAACAAGCTCTGATTTGTGTCTGCACACCCTCTACAATATGTCAATCTAGAATAGCTATAATCCTCTCAAAGAACTCAGCCTATTCTAAATTACACTACTCAGCAGGGTTGCTGCAGCAACAGCTGTAACACACAGCTGAAGCACAATGTCCGCGTCGCTCCAAGGCCTTCTGCCGAGCCGATCGAACCTCTCCAAGAGCGCTGCACACTCTGGACAACTCCCCCTCACTCAGTGACCACCTGCCACAAGTGAGTACTGCCGCACGACACTAGACCGAGCCTTCCACCCGTCAGTTCTTCCGCGGCTGCCCTTGATCAACCAACAAGCTCCCCAGCTCTGAATTGGCTTCCAGATCAAGCACGAATTAGACTCTGCGAGTTCTGATTCTCTTCTGCAACACTCACCTCAGCTCTGCGCTCAACGCTCTGCTCTTGGGTGATGATCGAAGTAAACTCCCGTCGCACACAACAAATTGCTCTCTGTGAATTCTATGTATGCACTCGTGTATCCCTCAGCTTCGATCAACCTCTTCAGCCCAGAACACCTTCTACTTAAATAGCTGTACCACTTTAAGCAATTTCCAGGTTTAGGCAATTGACCCAACAAGATCAATTATCTCATAAAATCTAGGAGATTAGATTTGATCAATACTTCCAATGCAAATCTCCTTCTCTGACTAGTAAACCGTGCTGGAATGTGTTCTTCAGTAATTTAGAAATTCTTTAGATGTTCTGCATAAGGTTTCCAGCCCTTCCAAATAAGCCCAGCCATCTGCTGCTCTTTGGACAGATGAGCCAGCCTGTTGAACAAGCTCCTGCTGTAGCATCCCCTGCTGCAGCTGCTGCTAGTTCACTTCTGCTTGGCTTGCTTGTTTATTTGAGCTGTAGTAGCCGTAGCAGCTCCTTGTTCACTTATGCTGGTTTTGTCAAACCTGCCATACATGCATCATCAATCTCCCCCTTGGCATTTTGACAAAACCCACCAGAGATTTCGCACCTCCACTTCTTAGCCTGCTCTTCTCCTCCCCCTTTTTGGAATAAATGACAAGGGGGGGTGTGTCTGGGAGAACTTATGGAGGCAACACGCAGAGCCCTAGAGAGGCTCTCAGGTCTTCAAACCGGGCTGCATCCAGAGCTTTGGTGAAGATATCAACAAGTTGTTTGGCAGACACAACATGCTGGAGCGAAATGACTTTCTTTTCAACTAGATCACGAATGAAGTGATGACGAATGTCAATGTGCTTGGTTCTGCTGTGCTGAACCGGATTCTTAGATATGCTGATGGCACTCATATTGTCGCAGTAGAGAGTCATTTCATCTTGAGCAATCCCATACTCACTCAGCATTTGCTTCATCCACAACATTTGTGCACAGCAGCTCCCAGCAACAATGTACTCAGCCTCGGCAATGGATAGAGAAATGCTATTCTGTTTTCTGCTGAACCAAGATACCAGGTTATTCCCCAAGAAGAAGCATCCTCCCGAAGTGCTCTTCCTGTCCTCGGAGCAACCTGCCCAGTCTGCATCACTGTATCCGACTAGATTAGCATTCGTGTCTTTAGTGTACCACAAGCCATAGTCCACAGTTCCTCCGACATACCGAATGATGCGCTTGACCAACTGCAGATGACTGTCTCTAGGACATGCTTGAAATTTGGCACAAACTCCTACTGCATAGGAAATGTCAGGACGGCTGGCAGTTAGGTAGAGCAAGCTCCCAATCATGCTTCTGTAGACAGTCTGACTCACTTCCATACCATGCTCGTCTTTGATGGCTTTCACATGAGTGGCAGCAGGGGTTCGCTTGTGACTTGCTGAATCTAGCTGGAATTTCTTCACAACGGACTTGCTGTATTTACTTTGAGCAATAAAGATACCATCCTTTTTCTGAGTAATCTCCAAACCAAGAAAGTATGAAAGTTCTCCTACCATGCTCATTTGAAATTCTTGCTGCATGTGATTCACAAACTGCTTCACCAGGTGCTGGGACTTTGATCCAAAGACAATATCATCCACATATATTTGAGCAATGATCACATCAGACTGAGTTCTTTTGACAAACAAGGTTTTGTCAACTCCTCCTCGGTTGTAGCCATGTTTTTCCAGGAAAACTGTCAACCGCTCATACCATGCCCGAGGAGCCTGTTTGAGTCCATATAAAGCTTTCTTCAATTTATACACATGTGCTGGATGATGAGGATCTTCAAAACCTTTTGGTTGAGAGACATAAACTTCTTCAGAGAGATCTCCGTTCAAGAACGCACTTTTAACATCCATTTGATATAATTTGAACCCCAGGCAGCAAGACATTGCAAGAAGCAGTCTGATAGCCTCCAGGCGAGCTACTGGAGCAAATGTTTCATCAAAGTCTAGACCCTCAATCTGAGAATATCCCTGGGCAACCAGTCTGGCTTTATTTCGTGTAATGTTGCCCTTTTCATCAGTTTTGTTTTTGAACACCCATTTTGTGCCTATAATGTTTACCCCATTTGGTCTGTCTACCAGATCCCAGACATCGTGTCTTTCAAACTCTGCCAATTCCTCCTGCATAGCCATAATCCAGAATTCATCACTCATGGCCTCTTTGAAATTCTTTTGTTCAATGCTGGACATGAAACATGTATTGAGATAGGCATGACTTCTGGTTCTTCTTCTTTCTGAGGGATCCCCAATCACATTTTTCAAGGGATGATTCTTCTGAATCTTCTTTGGGGGCTGCCTTGAAGGTGGATCAGGAGCCTCGGTGTGAAAATCATCAGACAGGCTTTCTGATTGGTCATCTGGAATTTCTGCTTCAGCACTTGCTGTAGCATCTTCTGGAGCCACAGCTTGTTCACTTCTGGTCTGTCTATCAGGCATTTCTTCAAGATCAGAGTCTTCTTCACCAGTGTCAGAATCAGGGATAGATGCTTCTTCTGCATCATTGACAACAACATTTATGGACTCCATGACAGTCTTTGTTCGCTGGTTGAAAACACGATATGCCCTGCTGTTTGTTGAATATCCCAAGAACACTCCAGGATCACTCTTAGGATCGAGTTTCTTTCTATACTCCCGGTCTCTCAGAATGAAGCAGTCACTTCCAAAGATATGAAAGTATTTAACCGTGGGCTTTTTCTGATTCCAGAGCTCATAGCAGGTCTGCTTGGTTCCCCTTCGCAAGGTGACTCTATTGATGATGTAACATGCGGTATTCATGGCCTCTGCCCAGAATTTTAGAGGAATCCTCTTAGCATGTATCATCACTCTGGCCATTTCTTGAATTGTTCGGTTCTTCCGTTCCACCACACCATTTTGCTGAGGGGTAATGGGAGAGGAGTACTGATGTGTTATACCCCTTTGTTGACAGAATTCATCCATGTCTTTGTTTTCAAATTCTCTGCCATGATCACTGCGAATGCTGCTGATTCTGAGATTCTTCTCTTGCTCTAACCGAGACACCAGTGACACAATGACACTCACAGTATCTGATTTTTCTCTGATAAAATCAATCCAAGTGAATCTAGAATAGTCATCAACATAGACAAATGCATACCTTTTCTTGCCTAGGCTCTCGACTTCCATTGGTCCCATCAGATCCATGTGAATCAGCTGTAGAGGCCTGGTGGTACCAATATCTTTGACTCGTGGATGTGAGGCTTTCTTCTGTTTCCCAATCTGACAGTCTCCACAAATGGAGTCTGTCTCTCCTTTCAGCAGTGGAATTCCTCTGACCAGCCCTTCTCTGGCAATTCTCTTTAGAGTTCTCAGGTTAACATGTCCCATCCTTTTGTGCCATAAAGTCATTTCCTCGGCCTTTGTCAGCATACATTTCTGAATCCGTGAGTTTGAACTCACATTGAGAAGGTAACAGTTGCTCTTTGATCTGGCTCCTTCCATTATACACTTTCCAGATTTGTCGAGGACTTGGCATGAGTCTTTCGTAAACTTTACTTGTTTAGTCCCATCACACAGCTGGCTGATGCTAATGAGATTAGCCTTTAACCCTTCCACCAAAAGAACATTGCTCAGACTCGGCATTCCTTCCACAGCCAAAGTTCCTCTTCCCAGAACTCTTCCTTTCAGACCATTACCAAACTTCACACGTTGTTCCAAACAGGGAGTAATGTTTTTCAGAAAGGATCTTTCTCCTGTCATATGACCTGAACAACCACTATCAAAGTACCAGCTTATCTTGTCCGAGGTGCTAGCTGTGCTGACAAGAGCGAGGAGCTGATTCTGCGCATGTTTCTGCCTGACAGATTCCCTGGGTGATGCTATTCTGGCACGAGCTGAGAAACAGTTTCTTTGAATATGACCTTTGCGACCACAGCTGTAACAATTTTTATACTTTAAAGCTCTCTTGTTGCGGTGATATAGAGGTTGCTGTAGCAAGTCCTGGTTCAATCTTTTTTGTGTTTTTGTGCCTCTTCTTGCAGACCTGTATCTGGCCATGTTGCATTCATCTTCACTCAGTTCTTTCTCATCTTCACTTCCACTGGCAGAGAGAGCTCTCTTTTTCATCCGTTTGCTGGTGCAGTTGATTTGTCGATGACCGTAGCCTGCACAATTCCAGCATTGGACTCCCTTCTTCATTTCTCTCTTTCCGTCTTCACTCTGAGCCGGTTCCTTTCCTTTCCTTTTACTTTCACCGCCCCTTCTGAGTTGTCTTCGCGAAGAAGAGCTTCTCTCAGTTCTGGATTCCATGTTTTTCAGTAACTTCCCAAGGTTCTTAACAAGCATGCTCATCTGATCATCTGGACCTGTCTGCTTGGTTTCTGCTTTAGCTTTCAATCCAACATTTTTATCCTTAGGACGGGTCTCCTTTAACCAGCTTCATCTCAAATTGTTTGAGAGACCCCATCAGCTCTTCCAACTTCATGAATCTGACATTTTGAGCTTCTTCAATGGCTGTCACTTTCATGTCAAATTTTGTGGGCAGTGATCTGAGAACCTTTCTGATAAGCTTTTCTTCAGGGATGGGTTCACCAAGGGCATGAGCTTCATTTGCAAGATCACATAGTTTAGCATTGAACTCAGTGACTGTTTCTTCATCCAGCATTCTTAGATTCTCAAATTGTGTGGCGATTATCTGGAGTCTTGACAGCTTCACTCTGTCAGTTCCCTCATGCGCAGTTTGCAGAATCTCCCATGCTTGCTTGGCCAAATCGCAGTTTGATATCAACCTGAAATTGTTAGCATCTACTGCAGCAAAAATTGCATTCAAAGCCTTTGAATTACCAGTTGCTGCAGCACTTTCTTCAGCAGTCCATTGCTCTTCAGGTTTTATTCTTGTCACTCCTTGCTCATCCATGGTGATTGGGGGAGACCACTGAACCACAACAGCTCTCCATGTCTTCTCATCAATAGCCTTGAGAAAGGCTTTCATTCTAGCTTTCCAATATCCATAATTGCTCTCTTCCAATAATGGAGGTCTGCTTGTGCTCTGTCCTTCCTTCATTGTCTTGGCTTCTTCAAAGACACTGTAGGATCTTTTAACTCTGTGTGTCGAGTTCCCGCTCTGATACCAATTGAAATTCGTAGTGTCTTAGTTCGACAGATTCTGTGAACAAGCAGTTGCTGCAGCACACTCTTGTTCACTTAAATATTGTCACAGCAAGCAATGAACAAGGCACAGGTTTGTTCACCCAGTTCGGCCAATCTGCCTACGTCTGGGGAGGACTATTCTCCAGTCCTCAATCCACTCAATCAAAGGTTCCAAGTACACTAGGTTATAACTCACGCAACCTATGCTACTCAACCTTGTATGGACCACTCAACACAATCAGAACATGCTCTGATTTGTGTCTGCACACCCTCTACAATCTAGAATAGCTACAATCCTCTCAAAGAACTCAGCCTATTCTAAATTACACTACTCAGCAGGGTTGCTGCAGCAACAGCTGTAACACACAGCTGAAGCACAATGTCCGCGTCGCTCCAAGGCCTTCTGCCGAGCCGATCGAACCTCTCCAAGAGCGCTGCACACTCTGGACAACTCCCCCTCACTCAGTGACCACCTGCCACAAGTGAGTACTGCCGCACGACACTAGACCGAGCCTTCCACCCGTCAGTTCTTCCGCGGCTGCCCTTGATCAACCAACAAGCTCCCCTGCTCTGAATTGGCTTCCAGATCAAGCACGAATCAGACTCTGCGAGTTCTGATTCTCTTCTGCAACACTCACCTCAGCTCTGCGCTCTGCGCTCAACGCTCTGCTCTTGGGTGATGATCGAAGTAAACTCCCGTCGCACACAACAAATTGCTCTCCGTGAATTCTATGTATGCACTCGTGTATCCCTCAGCTTCGATCAACCTCTTCAACCCTGAACACCTTCTGCTTAAATAGCTGCACCACTTTAAGCAATTTCCAGGTTTAGGCAATTGACCCAACAAGATCAATTATCTCCTAAAATCTAGGAGATTAGATTTGATCAATACTTCCAATGCAAATCTCCTTCTCTGACTAGTAAACCGTGCTGGAATGTGTTCTTCAGTAATTTAGAAATTCTTCAGATGTTCTGCATAAGGTTTCCAGCCCTTCCAAACAAGCCTAGCCATCTGCTGCTCTTTGGACAGATGAGCCAGCCTGTTGAACAAGCTCCTGCTGTAGCATCCCCTGCTGCAGCTGCTGCTAGTTCACTTCTGCTTGGCTTGCTTGTTTATTTGAGCTGTAGTAGCCGTAGCAGCTCCTTGTTCACTTATGCAGCTCCTTGTTCACTTATGCAGCTCCTTGTTCACTTATGCTGGTTTGTCAAACCTGCCATACATGCATCATCAGAAGTGTTAGTGTGAGGTGTGGGGCTAGAGTTCGTGAAGCCCGTGCTTTGGTGGTCATCACTCTATTATTCAAAACTTAAGTTGGGATAGAGAGTCTTGAATATAAAATAACATATCCTGATTGTTTGCGAGACGATCAAATTTTAAGTGTGGAGTGTTTGATCGGTTGGATTCCCGACCGATTCTCGCTTGTGTTTATTGGTTGTTTTCGTTCATTTTTGGAGTATTATGATCATTATGCACTCTCTCCTTCTTGTTTCAGGGCCAATTTGCTCAGGCGCCATGGGGAGTAAAGTTAGAGGCAACTGCATGCAAAAGAGTCAAGGAATATGTCAAATTGCCCAAGCCCGTACTGACCGTATCTCCCGGACTGCCCGTATTTATACGTTCGGCACAGTCGATACGACCGTGTCGAATCTTCTATTTTCCAGCTGAGGTCGTATCGACTGTAGCGAGTGGATATGATCGTATCGGTCGTATCGACCGTATTGATACGACCGATACGGACAGCTCAGCTTATTTTCATAGAATTTGAAGGGAACCAAAGAGGAAAAGGGGGAGTTTAGATTGGACGCGGGAGGACGAGCTGGAAGGCGAAAAAAGAGCACGAACCAGAGAAGAAAAGGAGGAAGAAAAGAGGTGTTTCGATCCTTGATTACTAGAGTGCATGGTTGTAATCTATTGTTTTCATTAGAGAATTGGATTTGTAACTCGTTCTTTATCTATGAAAGCAATGAAATCATTTTCCATGTATTGTGAGTAATCTCCCTAATCCAAGGTTTGATGAATCTTGTCTAGTGTGTTTGAAGTATTGTGATGATGTTCTAAACGAAACTTTAGTTGGATGATTGATGGATTACGGTTTTACTTTTTACTCAAGTTTGTCAAGTTATGCATGCTAGATGTTTGAAAGAATGCCAGCATGAATTCCGTTTTAACTTAAGTACGTTATTGAGAGATACATACTTAGGAAGGAAGAGAGAAAAATTGGCTTTGATCTTATTGACATACGAAAGTAGCGTAAAGAGATAAGTTAGAGGTTAGGTATGCTTAATCCGAATTCTTTTACTGAACATCATAACGACGGTTTGTGATTAGTGGAGGAAGTTAGAGCGAATCAATATATTGAGAGATTGAGATTCGACTTCCGTAATAGATTGATAATCGAAATTGAGCGAAAGCTAGTTTAGAAGATTGATCTATTCATAACCTCTATAGTCTTCAATCATCCATTCATCTTGTCACTTTATTAGAAAACACTAGGCAAGTGAAATCAACCTTGGAATCTTCTCGAAATTTGGCAATTTAACCTTAGCTTGCTTGTCTTAATCCAAATCATTACAAAAAATCAAGTCACAGATCGAGTTAGCTAAACAAAACTAGATTTTGCGTAGTGCATAAGCTTAGTTTACTCCTTGGACGACCCGAAATACTTCGGTTTACAAATTGTTTTTGACCTGCATTGGAACATCATATTCACTGAATTTGGAGTACAAAACACTACACGTCAAAATGATTTGGATCCAATTGTTAGGGCAGACTCTTCCTTTGTGAATCCAATTCCCGGTCGAGTAAAGTGTTTTGAGAAATCCATGCGCTGCTCTTCAGCTCTTATGCTCTCTTGTTCCTTCATCCATTGTTCTTTTCTTTTAGCTTCACCTTCTTTAGTGATTTTTAAAGTGCGCAGTAGCTCTGTATTGTCATCCTCTAGTTGTGTCACGCTGTCTTCCAGCTATTTGATGTTGATCAGGTGTTCCTCACAGGTGTGGCAATGATCCTTTTGTGGTTCTTTTTCCATTCTCGTGACTTTATGCTCCTTTATCCACTAATGTTTTCTTTCAGTTTCTTCTCGGGGTTCTTTAAAGAATGTAGCAACTCTGCGATGTTGATTTTGAGCTTTGTCACGTTGGTTTCGAGATCTTTAACTTTAAATATATGTACATCACAGGTGTGGCACTCATCCTTGCATATCTCCTTTTCCCTTTCAAGTCTCATTGCTTTATCAGCCCAAAGTGTAATATTCTCAATCATTCCATGATCTGACTGAGTCGGCCATTTTCCTTCATTAAGCCTTTTATTACATCAATGAATTCAGAGTCAGTATAAACAGGGTTAGTGAGTGAGGAAGGGGAAGTTACCTCGGAGGTATTTGAGTGAGCCATCAATCAAGCATGCTTCCCTGGTTGATTGATCACCATCACTGTCTTCTTCAGATTCTCCCCAAGTTCCAAACACGACTTGTATACTCTTCTAAGCTGGAGGTTCTCCATTTCTTTTCCTTATAAAGTTCTTGGCCATGTGCCCTTTCCATTGGCAATGGTAACATAATATGTCTTTGTTTTCCCTGAAGGTGCGCTTTTGTTCAGGATTTCTCTTTGCGAAGTTTTGTTGACCATTCATCCTAGCCATCGTGAATGTCCTTGTCATGAGAGCAGTTGTCTCATCCTCTTCCTCACTGTATTTATCAATTTATGGAGTGAGTTTTGTCCGGCTCTCGTCTAGCAATTTTTCTTTTAATGATTCCGACATTGCTTTGGAGACTTGCAATCAGTTCTTCCACAGTGATCTTCTTGGTGTTGCTTTGAGCTTGCAGCGCTAATGTAACAGCATCCCATTTGTCATTCAGTGCTTGTAGGAAGTGATGTGTCACTTTCCACTCAGGGAGGGTTTCCTCAAGGAACTCCATCTAACCGATGCATGTTTAGAATCGAGTGTGGAAGTATTATAATGACTCGTTCTTTCTCTATATGGCATTTTCATAGTCCTTGGAGGCAGCGAGTATCCTGTTCCTTTTTGATGCCTTCAATTCCCCCGTATAATCTTAGGAGTCCATTCCAGATGTCTTGCGCCGTTCAAGATTTTAAGACCTTCTTCAGATCGCAAGGGGTGAGAGCTGCGTAGAGTACTTTCTTCGCTAGATAATTCTTTTCAAGATCTCTGTAGTCCTCATCTCTCTAATCTGCTTTCGTTTTATCTTTGGTGGGATCGGTGCTATCCCTGATGGCTATTGGTCCTTGTACATTTACACTCCAGAGTTATCCATCCAAGGAACAGATGTGGGCCTCAATCTACTGAGTTTACCAGTCATACTCTCCTGGGTTTAGCACTGGTGGTTTCCAGAAGGAGTCATGTATCGAGTTGTTTACAGTCATTTTCCTACAAAAGCTAACAAAAATCTAGAGCCAAAGCTCTGATACAAATTGTTGGATCGTTAGTTAGCTGTCCCTGTGGGGTAATAGAGTTGTCCTATGCCCGGCAGGTATAGCCTCAGTAGGTATAGCAGTAGCGGAATATTAAATGTAGGAAAATTAAAAGCGCTTACTCAGTGATTTATAGTGGAAACCTCAGTACTTAATCAAGTAACTGAGTAAAACCACTACCTTCCAGTATTCATTGGAATGGTTTGTGAAAAGACTAGTTTTTGTATTTAGGATATTCTTGCTAAGTACAAAAGACTAAATTACTCACTAGTACACTCTACAAGTTCTAACTTATATTTGTTACTCTAGCTCAAGCCAACCCTCGAACCGATCTATCTCACTCTTGAACTTGACCGTTCAAGAGTGAGATAGATAGGAACAAGCTTCTGATGCTCACAACAAGCTTTTCTCCGTTTCACACGCGCCGTCTCTAGCTCTCGCGTCAAGCTCTTTGTACCATCAAGGATGCGCCTAGGTTTTCTTTGATTAGAATTCTTCAATCCAAATCAAATAATCCGAATATAATTCTCTTTTAATAAATAGGAAGGTTTAGCTAATATAAATATATTTGCTTCCGTATTTATTAAGGAGATATATTCATTATGTCCAAAATATATCTCATAATGTATTTGGACTTGATGACAACTTCCAATAAAGTTGTCATCAAATATCTTCGGATCTTCTTAGGATATTTTTCAAGATCTATCCGGATTTCAATGCTAGAGAATCTTTTTTCTTGATTTGATAACATCTTTTAATTATCTTCCACATAATATCTTTCCTATTCGCTTTGTTACATTTAATGAAGTGAAGATCTTTCATGCACACTAATTAGATTAATTAGTTAAGTGTTTGTTATCATCAAAACCTTAGGTATCCAACAGACTTTATTAAACCATGATTTGCATTGAAGAGAAATTCCCACAAAGTCTTCTTTATCAGCTGTGGAGTAGGATAGAATTTCAGTTCATTCACAAAGAGATGTCAATCATTGCTCCAAGATGGTGTATATTGAGGTGTTAAAGAGCGTTGCTCGTCCCATGAGGTTCCTCCATTCACGTACATGCCTTGTTAATTATATGCAGTGGCGGTTCTAGGGGGGTCCTGGGAACCCTCCCCCCTCCCCCCCCCCCCCCCCCCAAATTTTACAAAAACAATATTTTCTAATTAATATTTGTTAAATATTAATAAATCCGTAAATAAAATTTTTTGTGACCCTCCTGACTCGAGTCTCTGGATCCGCCACTTGTATGAATACACCATCGCATTCAGATAGATAGGTGATTAGTGAAGGATAAAATTAGACAAAATACACAAAATAAAATAAAATATATTTACAAGAATGTCTAGACTCTAACACAATCAAAACTAATAACACACTAATCCATTACTTCCCGGCAGCAGGGCCATTTTGACAACACGTATTTTAATCGCTTATAGTAGTTGTCAGGGTTGTATTTTGGGTTCAACTTGCTGTCAAAAAAAATTTGAAACCTCGATAAGTCCAAGGGTCGATTCAAGGAGAAAACGCGTGTATATACTATGCAAGATTGTGCCTTTGTTTAGCTATTCTAATGAAGAGAGATTGTAATCATCTAGCTAAGTGATTCTGATGTAAGAACAAGATTATGTAAAAATAAGTATTATTCCTGAACCAAACTTCACTCGCGCTCATCATTTAATTCATGAAACAAAACATATAATCACTCATATCCTGCAATGAATGGGAATAAACCATGTGTGCTAGTAAGCCAAACACTCCTGGATCAATACATTTATTACACATCTTGTACTTCGAGTCCCTCTAGCAAGACATACACTCGGTTCTTCCTAACCATTAATATCCAATCAATATTGGTAACTACTAATTATGTGAGGAACACATTGAGAGCATTTTTTTTCAAACAAGTGATGTTAACTTTCCTACCAAATCATATACTACCAACATAGATACTATGATTAGATAATAATCCTAAATAATTTTGGTTAATTATCTTAACTATGGTAATACTGGTTCTTGACCTAAGTATCCTTACGACAAATTCACATAAAAGATGCCATCAAGCAACGTAGGATCAAACACATACGTATAATTCAAAACAAAAACTATATTCAATCTCATTGAAAGAGTTAATATAACACGGGATCCATAGTATCCAGGAACAAGACGACTACTCAATAATCATGGTGATAAATCTAGAATACGTATATAAAAAGATAATTATGATAAAGAAACTGAAGGTAGAGAAGAAATATTCTTTACGAAACCGAGTTTTCAATCTTAATGTTCTTGGAGTCTTAAGTCGTCTTTCCTTTCTTCAACAAGTAGGTTAAATCTTACTCAAATTTACAACGCTGATTTTAGATCTTTAGAAATTTATTTATATCTATGTTGGGCTTAAATCCTAGTAAAATTAGGATTTCTTTTGTCTGGGTCGGTTTGACTAGTGAATTAGCGGTTGGCGCATAAAAAATCGCCGGTTTGAACCCAGAAATCGAGCCAGCTCAGTGGGTTGGCCAAATTTTGGTTTTGGGTTGGTTTGACGTGTAAATCAATTGCTTTCTAAACCTCATGAGCACCACTCGTCCAAATTTGATTTCTATATGAAAGTGAGTTAGAAGTAGTCTAGATGTATTTCATAAGAAGAGCATAAAGTTGGCAGCAGTAAAATGAATGGGTAGTCTATTAGTATGCATATCATTTTCTTATCATTCATTTCCATCACCTATTCTTCATAGTTTATTGGGACTAACAAATCTTACGAGCAAAGTATTTTGTTTGAGAAATTTCTTACCCAATTTGACATCTCTCTTGATGTTTCAGGCAAGATTGTTTTGGGATGGAAATTGAGGAAACAAATAGTTTTGGACCAGATTTGGGTGAAAAAGAGGCTAGATGACATTGCTTATGTACATACACCGAGCATAGACACCGTGTTGGACCGTTACTCAGCGTACCCTATTGAGTAACTCAGTTTTGGGTTATCCGAGAGGTATTGCAGTGAAAGCTCAGGTCGAGTTACCCGAGAGGTAATGCAGTGGGTAACTCAATAACAGCAGAGCAATTAAAAATAATAAGAAATACGAATACTCAAGATTTAGACTGGAAACCTCAATGCCAATTGATCGCGCGTCGTTGTGCGCGTCAAATATAATCCTTCCTCTTCCACCAGTACAGCGGTTAAGTAAGGGTCGATCTCCACAGGGAGCAAGTAGTTCAGTCTTCAATCCTGTCGTCTACACTAAAAATGGGGGTTGTGTGAGATTGGGGTGCGCGATGCGCAAATGAACAGTAGCTAGCGTAACGCAGGAAATTGCACTAGACGTGCGCAAGCAGTAGAGATTAGATACTATGACTATGAGAAGTATTGGGCAGACAATCCTCTATGAACGCATTCCTTATCATCGACTCTAAACGTCTATAGTTTTCGGCTTAGTTGGGTTAGTGTCAGGTCAAGGCTTCCTAACACGTGCGCATGTTCCGTTCAAGGTTCATGTGCTATTAATCCTTAGAACTAGACTAAACAGCTGCGAGTCCTGTCACAGTAGCAACTGCCTACCCTAACTCGTTACTCCTAGTTGTCACGGTAAGTTTGCGGTTCAAGGCTTCCCCTACTCATGCAACTAGTTTAACATATGACAAGCAAGCAACGCAAGTAAGTTTGCGGTTCAAGGCTTCCCCTACTCATGCAACTAACTGTCTCAGTGCGCACAGAATTAATACAAGTAAATAAACTATGCATTAAGCTCAAGTCTCAAAGGTAATACTTCATATATTCATGCCCGACCAACACTAAGAGTTTAGCTAGACATGCTAGTAATAAACATCATAGAATAGTAAATAAGGTCTAATATGTCTGAGAACACAGTAGCAAACAGTGCGTGCAGGTTGTCTTCTCGGCTGGCGCAGTCGTCTGGCGCAAATCCTCTCAACAAGTCCGTGTGTTTTCAGTGTTGCCGCTCTCTCTGATGTGCGTTGTCCAATGACGGCTGTGATGTCTCTCTCTAGAAACCCTAGACTTCCTTCGTTTATATATTGCCCAGGAAGTTCACCTTTGGCAACTTCCAAATCTGGTCACTGGATGTTGCGCCTGGCGCACGGCATTCGGCTAGCGCACCGCTACTGACTCTCGCCAACTTCTCCTCTGCGCTATCTCCGCAGGCGGATCTCTCACTCCTAGGACGCTGCCTGTTAGCGCGTATCCGACTCAAGGACTCGTTTTGCCCTGTAACACAAAAACACTAGAAACGAGTAATCTTGCTCATAAAATATTGCAAACAAGCATAGGGTTATGATCTAAATAATGCGTACAAATAGCCTCTATCAAACCCCCCACACTTGCCTCTTGTTCGTCCCGAACAAGCACTGAAGCGCGGATACAATTACCTCTTCTGGAGTCTAGCGCACAATCTTGCACTCTGATGCGAATGCGCAATTTGCTCAACTCGCACTGCTCTATCACCTGCGCACAACTACTTTCAACAGTTCTAATATAATAATTTCGAAATTCATTACCTCTCAGCCGGGATGAAGATTTTTTGGATGGCTGGGAGATAGCTCTTTTTAGGCTCCTGGCTGCCAGCTCCTACTCCGAAGATAGGTATATGGTGGATAACGCAGCTTCTTCCAGTGCGTGATTTGCTCGCGCACTTCCTGGGAACCTGAGCTTTCTGATGATTTTGTTATGGTCCTTGCGCATTTTGATGTTTGTGCGCATGCTGATTCTTTTGTAGCGTGTATCATCTGCTGGTATTTTTTTTTCTTTTGTACAGCTTAATTTCTTACATTCCCAGAGCAGTTCCAGTCTCAGCCTTCGGATAGCAGCTATGGAACTCGCCCCGCTCTCTCTCCTTCTGTCTGCGCCGGTCAGCGCACGCGTTTACACCCGCGCCCGCCTTCCTTAGCTTGATTTCCAGAGAGAAGGTGGTCTGTTTTCCCACCTTGCCACGCATAGGGTGTTTTGCCTTTGGTATCTGTGTGACTGAGCGCGCCCTTGTGTCCCGAAGGCTGCGAGGCACCGGCCTCCACTAACGCTCTCGACCATATACCTTGCCTTCGAAGCAAAAGCGACTAACCGCCTCTCTGGAGCATTTCTGTCAACTCCACATCCCCTGCATATCCCAACTAATAGGAGCAAAAAACGAAAAAATTATACTAAAACAGTAGATGGCAGCGCACGCAATATGGATAGCGCAAAACAAGCTGGAGCGCATGCGCATCCTGCACTCTAGCGCACTGCTGCTACTATTCTCTTCAGCTTAAACTAAGGGCTACTAAAAATGCTCAAAAACTTGAAATGTAAGTGTAACGCCCCCCTCCCCCACACTTGAACAGAAACGTGTCCCCACGATTCAAGCGCAAGCGCACGGAGAGCGCACACATGCAGGTAATGCAAAAAATAAAGAACATGAGAACAAAAACAACTAGTCACACAGCACCAACATTAGCACAGGGTCACAAAAATATGCGGCACAAATATTCAGCACATAATATCCAATAAGACGCAGCAAAAATAAAAGACACCACCCTAAAGAAAACTAATGCGGCTGCCCCGCGGCCTTAGAAGGTCCCCGAGCTAGACGCAGCTGCTGAGCCAAGCGCCTCATCCTCTGAAGAATCAGTCACGTAGTCGTTGCTGGATGCTGGTGGCACTATTTCGAGGGGGTCAGGCTGCTCGTCCTCGGAGAGTGAATCCCAAATGGAATCGGAGTCTACGCTGGGATAGGCTATGGGGGACTCCGGAACAGAAGGCCGGGCAGGGGAAGCTACTGGTGGTGGTATCGGTGCTGGTTCAGGGGTGGGCGCTGCTGCTGGGGCTGCTGGTTCTGGTGCTGGCGCGGGGGAAGGCGCTGCTGGATGGACTGGGGCTGCCGAGGCTGCTGGGGTTCGGGTAAGAGGTGGATGGTGCAGGCTGAGGAGAGGGGGAATAGGGTCTCCAAATTTCCACCCTGATGGTGGGCTCATATTCAAATCTGCCCCCTCGGGTGCCAAGTACTCAAGCACGCGCATGACGTTGAACAACATGCGCTGCTCGGCGGTTGCTTCCTCGGGCGCCTCCTCAGCCTCAGTCCTTGGGCGCTTGGCACGTGCACGAGGGGGAGAATCCTCGATAGAAATGGTCACTGGCTCCCTTTGTGGTGCACGGGCCCTCTGGTGCGCTCCAGTCTGCGCCCGGGTCCTTGGGCGCCTGACCAGAGGCACTTCCGGTTCTTCATCCTCCTCCATGGCTTGCGCGGTTGCCTTATATACCCCCCTGGCTAGCGCTTCTGACCTGCGCATTGCTAGGCGCACGGTCCCGCGCACTACTGTGTGACTCAAAAAACTACCAAGTCCTAAACTAGCTAAAAAAACTCAAAAAAAACACAAAACAAACAGAAAAAATAAAATAGGCGGAAATAAAACGTGTCGGGTTACCTCCCGACAAGTGCCTTTGTTTAACGTCGTTGGCTCGACTGTACCTCGTTACGTGCCAAAACGTGTGTCTGCAACCTCCCCCACTCTTGCTCCCGAGTGTTCCTGCGCCAGCGTGTGTGTCGCGATCTCATTGGTCCTGTGCAAAGGGTAAAATGGAAGGTCAGTAGGTGATAAATTATGCGTAACGAGGGTAGATGCAGAGGGAGAAGAAATGTGAGCTATGATCTTCGGTTCTCCCTCTGGTGCATCTGGTGGTGCCTCTGGTGCGTCAGCTGGCGCATCGATTATCTCTGGTTCTGCCAGCTCAATGTCGCGTGCTGTGTTATCCCAAGGTTCTCCTAAGTACCGTTTGACTCTCTGCCCATTAACCTGAAAACGATGCCGGTGCCCGTCTTCTAACTCGATTGTTCCGTAGGGGAAAACCTTGGTGACGGTGTATGGACCCGTCCACTTGCTGCGCAACTTTCCAGGCATGAGCTTCAGGCGTGATGAAAATAACAGTACCTGGTCTCCTGGTTCAAATGTGCGCCGGAGGATATGCTTGTCATGATACGCTTTGGTGCGCTCCTTGTAATCGCGCAGTCCTTCATACGCGTCCAGGCGCAGCTCTTCTAGTTCGCTCAGCTCAAATGCGCGTTCTTTTCCTGCCTCATCCAAGTTCAGGTTGCAAATACGCAAGGCCCAATACGCCTTGTGCTCGAGCTCTACTGGCAGGTGGCAGGCCTTCCCATAGACCAGCCGAAATGGTGAAGTCCCAATGGGCGTCTTATGCGCAGTGCGGTATGCCCATAGCGCATCATCCAGGCGCTAGTTCCAATCTTTGCGCGATGGCCTCACAGTCTTTTCCAAGATGCGCTTGATTTCTCTGTTAGACACTTCGGCCTGCCCATGCGTCCCCTGGTCGCTGATGACTGCCTTAAGTACTCCATACCTGCAAAATATGTTAGTTCGGAGAAAGTCAGCGACAGTCTTACCATCATCCTTGCGCGTGGCCTTAGCTTCGACCCATTTGGATACGTAATCCACGGCCACCAGTATGTACTCGTAGCCGGCAGATGGGGGAAATGGACCCATGAAGTTGATTCCCCAAACATCGAACACTTCATCCACCAGAATCGGGGTCTGCGGCATCTCGTTGCGCGCGGATATTCCTCCTCTGCGCTGGCACCTGTCGCAATTCCTGCAATGGTCATATGCGTCTCTGAATAGGTGCGGCCAGTAGAATCCGCAGTCCAAGATTTTCCTGCTCGTGCGCTTGGGACCAAAGTGCCCTCCACAAGCGTGCGCATGACAAAACATCAAGACAGAGGTAATCTCATGGTCAGGAACGCAACGCCTTGATATCTGATTTGGACCTATTCTAAGCATGTAAGGATCATCCCAAAGGTAATGCTTGGACTCATGTTTCAATCGCATGCACTGAGTTTTATTGAAATGCGGAGGAAACGCACCTGTGACCAGGTAATTTGCGATATGCGCATACCATGGTACCTTACCTGTCAGCGCCATCAGGTGCTTGTCTGGGAATGTCTCCTTGATCTGCCCTGGCTCCTCCTCCTTGACGATCCTGCTCAGGTGATCAGCGACTGTATTTTCCGTGCCCTTCTTATCTTTGATCTCCAAGTCGAATTCTTGAAGCAGGAGCACCCAGCGCATCAGGCGCGGCTTGGTCTCCTTCTTGGACATGAGGTAGCGGATAGCTGCGTGGTCAGTGTAGATGATGACTCTTGCGCCTAGGACATAAGCTCGGAACTTCTCCAGCGCAAATACAATTGCCAGAAGCTCCTTTTCCGTGGTGGTGTAGTTCCTCTGCGCAGAGTCCAGCGTGCGCGATGCATAGTAAATGGCGTGCGGCTTCTTGTCCACGCGCTGCCCCAAGACTGCACCCACTGCGTAATCGCTTGCGTCACACATCAGCTCAAATGGCAGGTTCCAGTCTGGTGCGCGCATCACTGGCGCACTGGTCAGCGCTTCCTTCAGCTTATCGAACGCCGCCCTGCACTCATCAGTAAAATCGAAACACACATCTTTTTGCAACAGGTTAGACAGGGGTATACAAATTTTAGAGAAATCCTTAATAAAACGCCTGTAAAACCCAGCATGCCCTAAGAATGATTTCACGTCGCGCACGTTGGTGGCATAAGGCAGATTAGAAATAAGATCTATTTTAGCCTTGTCTACCTTAATACCCTCCTCTGAAATGATATGTCCTAGTACTACTCCGTGCGTGACCATGAAATGACATTTTTCGTAATTGAGCACTAAATTCTTAGAGATGCAGCGCGCTAAAACTTTATCTAGATGAGTTAAACATGCATCAAAGGTACTCCCATATACAGTGAAATCATCCATGAACACTTCTATGCATATACCAATCATATCAGAAAAAATGCTCATGACCAAGCGTTGGAATGTACCTGGCGCGTTGCACAGCCCAAAAGACATGCGTCGAAACGCAAACGTACCGAACGGGCATGTGAATGTGGTCTTCTCTTGATCCTCCGCAGCTATGGGTATCTGGTTGTACCCTGAATATCCATCCAGAAAACAAAAATAAGGCTTACCTGCTAAGCGATCCAGCATCTGGTCCATAAAGGGTAACGGGAAGTGGTCCTTGCGCGTGACAGCGTTCAGCTTCCTGTAGTCGACGCACATGCGCCAGCCAGTTTGAATGCGCTTGGGAACTAGTTCGCCCTGCGCATTCTCTTCCACAGTGATTCCTCCTTTCTTTGGCACAACATGCACCTGGCTGACCCATTTGCTGTCCGAAATTGGGTAGATGACCCCTGCGCCAAGCAATTTCAGGACTTCCTTTTGCACTACCTCCATCATGTTTGGATTCAACCTGTGCTGAGCCTCCCTGGATGGTTTGGCACCATCTTCCAACAGAATTCTGTGCATGCACACGTCTGGGCTCACTCCGCGCAGATCAGCAAGAGTCCATCCTATAGCGCGCTGGTTCCTGCGCAGTACCTGTTGTAAGCGCGCCTCCTGCTCTTCTTCTAATCCCTTCTTGATGATCACTGGCAGGGTGTCCTCATCTCCCAAGAAAATGTACTTGAGGTGCTCTGGGAGTTGCTTCAGTTCGATCTTGGGTGCCTGTTCAATAGAGGGCAAGATTTTGTTAGCGGTGCAAATATGAACTATATCAAGTACCTGTGTGGGTGCTGGTTCAGCACTGCTTGGCTCCTCCTCTTGCTCCTCCAGCTCTGCCTGTGTCAGTAGCTCTGGTCCTATGGTTGCGCTCGCACACTGCGCTTCTGCGACTAGATCGTCAATGCTGTCCATCGCGTGCACGGTAGCGTCCTCATGTGGGTGCTGCATCCCCTTGAATATGTTGAAATGGATTTCTTCGCCATCTACCTCCATGGAGAGCGTGCCCCTCCATACGTCTATCTTTGTGCGCGCGGTCATCAGAAATGGTCTGCCTAGGAGGATTTGCGCACTGCTGGCGCTTGATTCACCCTCCATTTCGAGCACATAAAAATCTGCTGGGAAGACCAGCTCTCCTACGCGAACTAGGACATCTTCTATCATGCCTGCAGGTTGTTTGCACGATCTGTCTGCTAGCTGAATGGTGAGACCTGCAGGCTTAAGTGGTCCAAGGCGCAATGTCGTATATAGAGAATAAGGTAGCAAATTGATGGATGCGCCTAAATCGATCATGCAATTACTCACTGTGGTCTTACCTAGCGTGCATGGGATAGTAAATGTACCTGGATCTCGGCACTTGGGTGGTACCTTTTGTTGCACGATCGCTGAGGCCTGCGCAATTAGCATTACCTGTGCGCATTCACCTTTCCTTCGCTTGTTTGTGCACAGCTCTTTTAAAAACTTCGCATACCTGGGGATCTGTCGAATAGCTTCTATGAGAGGTATGTTGATTTCTACCTTGCTGAATAGCTCATATAATTCCTTGTCCAGCGCTTCTTTTCTCGCCAGTGGTGCCTGCACAGGGAAGGGAGCAGGTATGTTAGTACAATTTTTGTCCTTGTGTTTCGAGTGAGACATACCTTGCGCTTTGCCCTGCTGGTCTGTGGCTGGCGCTTCCGGTTGCGCATCTTGCTCTGGTTGCGCATTCTGATCTGCTGGATCCGGGATTTGCGCAACTGTGCGCCCAGTCCTCAGTGTCACTGCATTGACTCCTCCCTTAGGGTTCTGAATCACTTGCGAAGGCAGGTTGCCATCGCTCTTTTTCAGCTCATACACCGTGGTTGCTATTTGTGATAGCTGCTTTTCTATGGACTCGAACTTTTTGTCATATTTCTCGTCATTTTTGCGCACTGTATCTGCTAGCTGCCCCATGATGTCTTCCAAGGAACGCCGCGGCTGTTGGCTGTTCTGCGCTGGTGCGTCATTTCGGCGGTGCGGCGGATTGTAGGGCACAGCTTGTTGCGTCTGCTGTGGTGCGCGCTGATCTGTGGGCTGCCTCTGGAAATTGTTCTCCTCCTTCCATCTGAATCCATTTGCGGCAAGCCCAAAGCGCGGCTGATTCTGCTTCTGCGGTCCTCTGTTGTCCCATCATCCAAGAGCATTGACATCTCCAGTCTCTTCGAAAAGTGTTGGGCATTCGTCTGTCTTGTGCTCAGTGGACCTGCAGAATTCACATACCTTTGGTGCAACTGGTTGTGCGCTCTGCGCACTCATTAGCTTCTGTAGCATGGCCTTCATTTCCTTGATCTCAGCGCTTGTTTCTACCTGATGCACAGAACGATTACGGCTACTTTCAAGCGTCAATTGATGTCTTACCTGCCCAGCAGAATCTTCTATCAGCTGCCACGCATCCTCTGGGTACATGTTGCAAATGTCCCCTCCTGCGCATGCATTCAGTAGTCGCAGCTCCATGGGCAGCAGTCCATTTAGAAAGTTCTCTATCAGCACATTCTGGGGAAGCCCGTGATTGTAGCAGTTGCCTTCTAGCTCCCTGAAACGTTCATAGTATTCTGACAGAGACTCCCCTGCGCTCTGCCTTGGCGCGGCCAGTTCCCTCCTGAGCAGCGCAATCTTTGCTGCTGGATAGAATTTATCTAGGAATTTCTTCTGCAGCTGCTCCCATGTGTGAATAGATCCTGCAGGTAAATTCATTAGCCAGTGTTTAGCTGTATCACATAATGAAAATGGGAATGCCTTCATTTTCAGCGCCTCATCACTCTCCCCTTCGGTCTTCATGTTCTCGCAAATGACTAGGAACTCTCGCACATGCTTGACTGGATTTTCATTGTTCATCCCGTGGAACTTGGGCATGTGATGGATGAGCGAGCTCCTTAGCTCAAAATGACCGCCTGGTGGAAGCACGATGCACCATGGCTGGTTAACAGTGATAGGGGCCGACATCTCGCGCACTGTTCTGCGTCGCGCGGCTTGTTGCACGGGTGGCGCATGATACACTTCAGCGGCCCTCCTTGCTTCAACCTCGCGCTGCACTTCCTCTCTGAACAGGGCTGCGCGGTTATGTGCCCTTGCTTCCTCTGGGGTTCTGTCCCCCAAGTTGTCTCCTACGACACTGTTATCCTCCATAACCTGTTCCGAATCTCAAGAAAAATGAAATTAAAAGATAACTAATGTTGTTGCGGCTGTCAGTGCGCAACTAGAATCTGCGCAGCGCAACTGTTTCAAGGTTGCGCAGGCTGATGTGAATGCGCGCTGTCAGAAACAACAACGAAAACAAAACAAACTGAAAGAATTACTATAATAAAAACTCAGACTAAAGACTTAGCTGTGTTGCTCCCCGGCAACGGCGCCAAAATTTGATCGCGCGTCGTTGTGCGCGTCAAATATAATCCTTCCTCTTCCACCAGTACAGCGGTTAAGTAAGGGTCGATCTCCACAGGGAGCAAGTAGTTCAGTCTTCAATCCTGTCGTCTACACTAAAAATGGGGGTTGTGTGAGATTGGGGTGCGCGATGCGCAAATGAACAGTAGCTAGCGTAACGCAGGAAATTGCACTAGACGTGCGCAAGCAGTAGAGATTAGATACTATGACTATGAGAAGTATTGGGCAGACAATCCTCTATGAACGCATTCCTTATCATCGACTCTAAATGTCTATAGTTTTCGGCTTACTTGGGTTAGTGTCCGGTCAAGGCTTCCTAACACGTGCGCATGTTCCGTTCAAGGTTCATGTGCTATTAATCCTTAGAACTAGACTAAACAGCTGCGAGTCCTGTCACAGTAGCAATTGCCTACCCTAACTCGTTACTCCTAGTTGTCACGGTAAGTTTGCGGTTCAAGGCTTCCCCTACTCATGCAACTAGTTTAACATATGACAAGCAAGCAACGCAAGTAACTTTGCGGTTCAAGGCTTCCCCTACTCATGCAACTAACTGTCTCAGTGCGCACAGAATTAATACAAGTAAATAAACTATGCATTAAGCTCAAGTCTCAAAGGTAATACTTCATAGATTCATGCCCGACCAACACTAAGAGTTTAGCTAGACATGCTAGTAATAAACATCATAGAATAGTAAATAAGGTCTAATATGTCTGAGAACACAGTAGCAAACAGTGCGTGCAGGTTGTCTTCTCGGCTGGCGCAGTCGTCTGGCGCAAATCCTCTCAACAAGTCCGTGTGTTTTCAGTGTTGCCGCTCTCTCTGATGTGCGTTGTCCAATGACGGCTGTGATGTCTCTCTCTAGAAACCCTAGACTTCTTAGTTTATATATTGCCCAGGAAGTTCACCTTTGGCAACTTCCAAATCTGGTCACTGGATGTTGCGCCTGGCGCAAGGCATTCGGCTAGCGCACCGCTACTGACTCTCGCCAACTTCTCCTCTGCGCTATCTCCTCAGGCGGATCTCTCACTCCTAGGACGCTGCCTGTTAGCGCGTATCCGACTCAAGGACTCGTTTTGCCCTATAACACAAAAACACTAGAAACGAGTAATCTTGCTCATAAAATATTGCAAACAAGCATAGGGTTATGATCTAAATAATGCGTACAAATAGCCTCTATCACCAATCAAGCACTGAGTAAAACCACTACCTTTCAGTATCCGTTGGAAGGATTCGCGAAAAGTGGATCATCCTTTACTAGATTTCTTGTAACTTACAAAACTAATAACTTATCGCCTACAACAACTAAGCTTATCATCTTGTACTCGCTCGACTCAATCTAGCTGACGAACACTCCTTTTTCATGCCTGAACTTAACCGTTCAAGATGTTAGATATCGCTCCAAGCTTTTCCGTTCACATGTCCGTTCTCTTTACCGAAAACCGCATTTAGCAACGTTAAGCTCTATCGCCTTTTTATTTCTCGTTCGATATCTCGGATATGTCCTGAATAATTGCCCAGATTTGCGCACAGCCGCGGGTCACAAATCTGCAATTGATTCAGATCCAAATTAGTTACCTTTAATATGAGATAAGATAGGAAAATAATTTAATATATTTCCTATTATAAACCATGATATAACATTTGGAATCTAATATATATCCCATAATACATATTAGATATATTCAAATATTCTCTAAAGACATTTGAATATTTGCTGAATTTTCTTTACCGAATATCTTTTATTTAAGATAAGGAAATCAAAATAAAGTTTGTTTCCTTATCTAAATAAAAGATAATATGCTCAAATATCATATTAAATATTCAGCTCGATCGTCTTCACGGATGTTACACTCACTTGTGTTTTTTTCCTGCACATTCACAATAAATCATCCGTCAAGTGTTTATCATTATCAAAACCAACAATATTCCCTCTTTTGATGATGACAAACACTTATTCGATAGGTAGAGAAAAACACAAATACTGACAGCACATACTAGATATCCGAGTTCCCTGTCATGTGAGTCAGTTAAGTTATACTTAAGCTAAACAGTTCATAGACAGTTTATAGAGTTCCCCCTAAGGTAATCTGATTGATAGATTGTATGTGGTGACTTCCTTCCCCGGTAAGACAGTTACATAGTTTCTCTTAAGATAGACAGCGGAATAGAATTTAAGTAATGATTTCTTCCTCAAGTTATGCAGTCCCTTATCGCTCTTCCCCTTTTGGCATCATCGAAAAAGAAATCGTTAGTAACAAGTGAAGGATCACATCAATTTAGAAACTCCATTTATCAATCATAACCGGATGCCATACAAAGTGGCACCAGCCACAGGATAGGAGGCATAATTAACAACTAACATAGAGAAAAGTCAGCGCATGATGAGGAACAAAAATTAGCAAGGAACGGGAATAATGAGGCAGGGAATCAAGAAGGGGATGAACCGTAAGAACATAAACCGTTCACCGGACATCACGAATGGTTTCTTGCAGTTGTACAAGTAGCTCCCCAAAGTGATCATTCCCGAGGATAGGAACAATTAACTCCTCCATTATAATAACCTACTATACCAAGGAGGTATCTATACCCTCCAACCTTTGACTGCCCTCCATAACAGGGCTGGAATCCCCCTGAGGGACGTCTTGAACGAGCAGCACTCTGTATTCCCCCACCGGGAACACCACCTTGATAGCTTTGGATTTTGGAGCCTCTTTTACTCAACCGACCCCATAGATGAACATATGGCTCAATTTATTGCAGTTATCATTCGTGAACCCTTTCCATGAACAGATCTCCTCATCCATGATGTGAATACATGCCATATGGTGCATCATGACTGGAAAGGTTGATATGCACCCTCTTTAGTATGTCTATAGCTTTGCTGTCAAATTTTTCTTTCTTGATTTATGTTTTTCCTTGTTTTCCCTCCTATTGTTTCTACATGAAAACACCCGCTCAAAACTATTTGTTCAGCCCAGATACTCGGTTTGAGTCTAATGGTTCAATCAAGGGGTATGATGCAGTTGAGTTACCCAAGTGGTACAAGAGATGCACCATACAAACAAGAAATATTAAATGAGAACGTATATGTATACCTGATCGCGCGTCGTTGTACGCGTCAAATTAATCCTTCCTTCTCCACTTAGTATAGCGGCTAAGTCAGGGTCGATCCCACAAGGAGCAAGCAGACTCGTTCTAGCTAGCAACCTACAACTTACGAAATTGGGGTTGTGAGTGGTTGGGTTGCACAGGTGCGCGAATGAACAATAGTGAAAGCAGATTTTGCACTAGACGTGCGCAGGCAGTAGAGATTAAGTACTATGACTGTGAGAAGTATCGGCAAAGACAATCCTCTATGAATGTATTCCTTGTCATCGACTCTAAACGTCTATAGTTCGATTTTACTGAAGTTAGTGTCCGATCAAGGCTTCCTAACATGTGCGCATGTTCCGATCAAAGTCCATGAGCTATTAATTCTTGAAACTAGTCTAAGCAGCTACGAATCCTGTCACGGTAGCAGCTGATTATCCTAGCGCGTTACTCCTAGTTGTCACCGTCAAGCTACCAACTAGTTTAACATATAACAACAAGTAGTAAGAGTAAGATTGCGGTTCAAGGTTTCCCCTACTCATACAACTAGCTGTCAACCGTGTGCACAGAATTAATACAAGCAAACAAACTATGCATTAAGCACAAGTCTCAAAGGAAATACTTCATAGAATCATGCCCGACCGATACAAAGTGTTTAGCTAGACATGCTAGTGGTAAACATCATAGAAATAGTAAATAAAAGCTAAAGTGTCCAAGGAAACAGTAACAAGCAGGTGCGTGCAGGTTGCTGTGTCTTGGTTCGCGCAGTCGGTTGGCGCAAGTCCTCGGTGGCAGCTCGTGTGTTTTTCAGTTCTGGCTCTCTCTTCTTGATATCTCTCAAACCCTAGCCTTCCTCTCTTTATATACTGCTTGTGAGGCCTGAGGTCAATCTTGGCAACTTCCAAATCCTAGGAGATTTTGTAGGGATATGGTGTTCAAGATTTGGAAATACCGCTCCCCTGCGCATGGCTCACTGCGCACGTTGGTTCGTGCAGTTGGTTAGCGCACCGCAGTCTGAATCTGCCACTTCCTATCCTGTCTGCGCTGCTAGCTCCGCAGGCTATGTTGCGCTCCTTAAACGCGCCTATTAGCGTGTATCCGACTTAGGCACTTGTTTTGTCCTGGAATACAAAAACACCAGAAACCAGTACTCTTGTACACAAAATAATGCAAACAAGCACAGTGTTAAGATCTAAATAGTGCGTATAAATAGGCTCTATCAAACCCCCCACACTTGCCCTTGTTCGTCTTGAACAAGTACTCAAGCACGGATACAATTACCTCTCTGGAGTCTAGCGCACAGTCTTGCACTTAGGCGCGATCTGCACAACCGTTCACCCTGCGTTGCTCTGTCACCTGCTCGCACATGCCTTCAACAGTTTTAATATAACAATTCCGAAATTCGTTACCTCTCAGCTGGGATGGAAATTATTTTGGACGGCTGAGAGATAGCTCTTCATAGGCTCCGGGTTGTCGGACTTTACTTCGAGTACGGGTATATGGTTAATTGCGCAAGTTTCTTCCGGTGCGTGATTCTTTCGCGCACTTCCTGGGAACTCGAGCTTTCTTGATGGTTTTCTAGTGAACTTGCGCACGCTGGTACGGAATTGTGCGCATGCTGGTCTCTTTAGCGCATATCATCTGCTGGTGTTTTTTCTTTTTGTACAACTTTATCTACGGTTCCTATGTTCCCAGAACGGTTACAGTCTCGGCCTTCGGATAGCGGCTATGGAATCACGCTCCGCTCTCCCTCCTTGATCTATTTGCGCAGGTCAGCGCACTCGTTTACACCCGCGCCCGCCTTCCCTTGCTTGACTTCCAGAGAAAAGGTGGTCTGTTTTCCCACCTTGCCACGCTTTGAGTATTCGCCTTCGGCATCTGCGTGGCAGAGCGCGCTCTATTGTTCCGAAGGTCGCGAAACACCGGCCTCCACTAGCGCTCTCAACCATATACCTTCCCTTCGAAGCCAAAACGACTAACCGCCTCTCTAGAGCTTTTCTGCCAACTCCACATCCCCTGTATATCCCAACTAATAGGAGCAGAAAAAATCGAAAAAAATATGCTAAACAGTTGATAGCAGCGCATGCAAGATGAATAGGGCAATACAAGTCGAAAAGTGTGCGCAACCCGCACACAAGCGCACCACTGCTACTGTTCCCTTCCACTAAACTAAGCTACACTACAAAACTCAAAAAAAAAAACGTGAAATGTAAATGTAACCCCCCCCCCCCCCCCCCCCACACTTAAACAGAGGCGTGTCCCCATGACTCATGCTCAAGCGCAACGGAGAGCGCACACATGCATGCAAATAAAAGAAAAGAAACCACCCGAGAGTAATGTGCGCCCGCCCTGCGTACTGCTGCGTGACTAAAAACTGCAAGTCCTAAACTAGATAAAAACACTAAAAAAACTATATATATCAAAAAAAAGTGTAAAAGTAAAACGTGTCGGGTTACCTCCCGACAAGTGCCTTTGTTTAACGTCGTTGGCTCGACCGTACCTCGTTACTTGCTTAAAAGTGCGCCAGTGACCCCCCCACTATTGCTCTTGAGTGTCCCCGCGCTCGTGTGCGCGTTGCGTTCTTCTTAGTCCTGCGCAAAGGATCGGAAGGGTGGTCAGCGCGGTTAATATCATGTGACAAATCATAAGTAACGAGGTTAGTTAATGAGGGGGAAGAAATATGAGCAATAGTTACCAGTTCTCCCTCAGGTGCATCTGGTTGCGACTCTGGCGCAGCAACTTGCGCATCTTCTATATCTGGCTCTGCCAAAGCAACTTCGCACGCTGTGTCATCCCAAGGTTCTCCTAAATACTTTTTGACTCTCTGCCCATTGACCTGAAAACGATGCTGGTGCTCCTTTTCTAACTTGATTGTTCTGTAAGGGAAAACATTGGTAACCGTGTGTCCCGTCCATTTGCTGCGCAGCTTCCCAGGCATTAGTTTTAGGCTCGAGGAGAACAATAGTATCTGGTCTCCTGGCTCAAAGGTGCGTCTGAGGATGTTTTTATCGTGAAATGCTTTTGTGAGCGCCTTGTAGTCGCGCAGCCCCTCATATGCATCTAAGCGCAGCTCCTCTAACTCGCTTAGCTCAAATGCGCGCTCCTTACCAGCCTCATCTGGGTTCAGATTGCAAACGTGCAATGCCCAGTATGCCTTGTGTTCCAACTCCACTGGCAGGTGGCACGCTTTTCCATAAACCAACCGAAACGGTGAAGTCCCAATCGGTGTCTTATGTGCAGTTCTGTATGCCCATAGCGCATCGTCAAGGCGCTGGCTCCAGTCTTTGCGCGATGGTCTCACAGTTTTCTCCAGGATGCGCTTGATCTCTCGGTTGGAAACCTCGGCCTGGCCATTCGTCTGAGGATGATAGGCGGTAGACGTCTTGTGGCGCACTCCATAATGCTTGAGTACCTGCGCCACTATCCTATTACCAAAATGCGTCCTCTGGTCGCTTATGATTGCCTTAGGCACCCCGTACCTGCAAAAGATGTTAGTTCTCAAAAAGTCAGCGACCGTCTTACCATCATCCTTTCAGGTGGCCTTAGCCTCAACCCATTTTGAGACATAGTCCACTGCGACCAATATATACTCATATCCGGAAGATGGAGGAAATGGCCCCATGAAGTCAATCCCCCAAATATCGAATACTTCATCCACTAGTATTCGCGTCTGCGGCATCTCATTGCTCACTGATATTCCCCCTCTGCGCTGACACCTGTCACAATTCCTGCAGTGGTTATATGAGTCACTAAACAAGTGTGGCCAATAAAATCCGCAATCCAGGATCTTTCTGCTCGTGCGCCTTGGACCAAAGTATCCTCCACATGCGGGCGCATGACAAAACATTAGAACCGAGTTTATTTCATGGTCAGGTACGCATCGCCTCAAAATCTAATCAGGTCCTATTCTGAGCATATACGGATCATCCCAAATGTAATACCTGGACTCATGCTTTAATCTCATGCATTGGGTTTTAGTGAAATGAGGAGGAAACGTACCTGTGACCAGGTAATTCGCAATGTGCGCATACCATGGTACCTTACCTGTCAGCGCCATCAGGTGCTCGTCAGGGAATGTCTCCGTGATCTGCCCTGGCTCCTCTTCTTTCACTATCCTGCTCAGGTGGTCAACGATTGTGTTCTCCGTTCCCTTCTTATCCTTGATTTCCAAGTCGAACTCCTGAAGTAGGAGCACCCAGCGCATCAGGCGCGGCTTAGTCTCTTTCTTGGACATCAGGAAACGGATTGCTGCGTGGTCTGTGTAGACGATGAATCTGGTGCCTAGAACATATGCGCGGAACTTTTCCAGTGCAAACACGATTGCCAGAAGTTCCTTTTCCGTGGTGGTGTAGTTCCTCTGCGCAGCGTCCAGTGCAAACACACATGCGGCTTCTTGTCCACACGCTGTCCCAGGACTGCACCTACTGCATAGTCACTTGCGTCGCACATCAGTTCGAACGGCAGGCTCCAGTCTGGCGCGCGCATCACTAGCGCACTCGTCAAGGCCTCCTTCAGCTTATCAAAAGCAGCCCTGCACTCATCAGTGAATTCGAAACACACATCCTTTTACAAGAGGTTAGACAGGGGTATACAAATTTTAGAAAAATCTTTTATGAAACGCCTGTAAAACCCTGCATGTCCAAGGAATGATTTCACATCTCGCACGTTAGTGGAATAAGGCAGATTTGAAATAAGATCTATTTTGGCTTTATCGACCTTGATCCCCTCCTGCGAGATGATGTGTCCTAGTACTACTCCATGTGATACCATAAAATGACATTTTTCATAATTGAGCACTAGGTTTTTTGAAATGCAGCACGCTAAGACCTTATCAAGATTAATTAAGCATGCGTCAAAGGTACCTCTGTACACAGTAAAATCATCCATGAACACTTCTATGCATGTACCAATCATATCAGAAAAAGTGCTCATGACTAGACGTTGGAACGTACCTGGCGCGTTACACAGCCCAAACGACATGCGCCGAAACGCAAACGTACCAAATGGGTAGGTAAACGTAGTTTTTTCTTGATCCTCTGCAGCTATGGGTATCTGATTGTACCCTGAGTACCCATCCAAGAAGCAAAAGTATGGCTTCCCCGCTAATCGATCTAGCATCTAGTCCATGAAGGGCAGCGGAAAATGATCCTTGCGCGTCACTGCGTTAAGCTTTCTGTAGTCGATGCACATGCGCCATCCAGTTTGCATGCGCTTGGGAACTAGCTCGCCCTGCGCATTCTCCTCTACTGTGATTCCTCCTTTCTTCAGTACAACGTGCACTGGACTCAGTCACTTGCTGTCCGAGATTGGGTAGATGACTCCTGCGTCAAGCAGCTTCAGGATCTCCTTCTATACCACCTCCATCATATTCGGATTCAATCTACGCTGAGGCTCCCTGGATGGTTAGGCACCATCTTCCAATAGAATCCTGTGCATGCATACGTCCGGGCTCACTCCGCACAGGTCAGCAAGTGTCCATCCTATAGCGCGCTGGTTCTTGCGCAGCACCTCTTGTAATCGTGCCTCCTGCTCCTCTTCTAATCCTTTCTTTATGATTACCGGCAGGGTGTCCTCATTTCCCAAGAATATGTACTTGAGGTGCTCGGGGAGTTGCTTCAGCTCGACCTTGGGTGCCTGTTCAATAGAGGGCAAGATTTTATTAGCAGTGCAGACATTAACTATATCATGTACCTGTCTGGATACTGGTTCCGCACTGCTCAGCTCATCCTCATGCGCCTCCAGATCTGCCTGTGTCAGCGGCCCAGGCCCTTTTGTTGCGCTCGCACACTGCGCATCCGCAACCAAGTCGTCTATGCTGTCCAACGCGTGTACTATGGCGTCCTCATGAGGGTGCTGCATCCCTTTAAATATGTTAAAGTGAATTTCCTCGCCGTCAACTTCCATTGAGAGCGTACCCCTCCACACGTCTATCTTTGTGCGCGCTGTCATCAGAAATGGTATACCCAATAGGATCTGCGCATGTCCCTTGCTCGACTCACCCTCCATCTCTAAGATGTAGAAATTTACTGGGAAAACCAGCTCTCCTACTTGGACGAGGACGTCCTCTATCATGCCCGTCGGTTGTTTGCACGACCGATCTGCTAGTTGAATGATGAGACCTGCAGGCTTTAGTGGACCAAGGCGCAATGACGGATACAAGGAATAGGGAAGCACATTTATAGATGCGCCTAGGTCAATCATGCAGTTACTTACTGTGGTCTTACCTAAAGTGCATGGAATGGTGAACGTACCTGGATCCCGGCATTTAGGTGGTACCTTATGTTGCACGATTGCTGAGGCATGCGCGTGTAGCATTACTTGCGCGCACTCGCCTTTCCTCCTCTTGTTTGTGCACAGCTCCTTTAAGAACTTGGCGTACCTAGGGATCTGTCGAACTGCTTCAATAAGGGGAATGTTTATTTCCACCTTACTGAATAACTCGTAGAGCTCCTTATCAAGCGCCTCTTTCCTAGCCAATGGTGTCTGTACAGGAAAAGGTGCAGGTATGTTAGTACGATTTATGCTTTTTTCTTTCGATTGCGCCATACCTGGCGCCTTGCCCTGCTGGTTTGTGGCTTGCATTGCTGGTTGCGCATCCGGCTGTGCTGGTTCAGGAGCTTGCGCAACTGGTTGCGCGGGCGCCTCTGCGGTCTGCTCTGTTCCTACCGTGCGCCCAGTCCTTAGTGTCACTACGTTGAAGGCAGGTTGCCATCGCTCTTTTTCAGCTATCTATGATAGCTGCTTTTCAATGGACTCGAACCTCTTGTCATACTTCTCATCATTCTTGCGCACTGTGTCTGCTAGCTGGCCAACGATATCTTCTAAGGATCGCCGCGGCTGCTGGTTATTTGGCGCTGGCGCGTCAGTGCGGCGATGCGGTGGATTGTAGGGCGCAGCTTCTTGCGTCTGCTGTGGTGCGCGCTGCTCCGCGGACTGCCTCTGGAAATTGTTGTCCTCCTTCCATCTGAACCCATTTGCGGCTAGTCCATAACGCAGCTGATTCTGCCTCTGCGGCCCTCTATTATCCCATCCTCCTAGAGCATTGACAGCTCCTGATTCCTCGAAAAGTGTGGGACATGCATCAGTTTTATGCTCGGTGGACGTGCATAATTCGCATGCCTTTGGCGCAGCTAGTTGCGCCCCTTGCGCATTCATCAACTTCTGCAGCATGGCCTTCATCTCCTTTATCTCAGCGCTTGTTTCTACCTGATGCACAGAACGAGCACGACTATTCTCAAGTGTTAGCTATTGTTTTACCTGTCCAGTAGAGTCTTCTATCAGCTGCCACGCGTCCTCCGGGTACATGTTGCAAATGTCGCCGCCTGCGCATGCATTCAATAATCTCAGCTCCATTGGTAGCAATCCGTTCAGGAAATTCTCTATCAGTACATTCTGGGGCAGGCCGTGATTGTAGCAGTTAGCCTCCAGCTCCCTGAAACGCTCATAATACTCCGATAGTGATTCTCCTGCGCCCTGCCTAGGTGCGGCCAACACCCTCCTGAGTAGCGCGATCTTGGCTGCAGGATAGAATTTGTCCAAGAACTTTTTCTGGAGCTGCTCCCATGTGTGAATAGATCCCGCTGGTAAGCTCATCAGCCAATGCCTGGCCGTGTCACACAATGAAAAAGGGAACGCCTTCATCTTCAGCGCTTCGTTGCTCTCCCCTTCGGCCTTCATGTTCTCGCAGATAATTAGGAATTCTCGCACATGCTTGACTGGGTTCTCGTTGTTCATCCCGTAAAACTTGGGCATGTGATGAATGAGCGTGCTCCTTAGCTCAAAATGACCGTCAGGTGGAAGCACTATGCACCATGGCTGGTTAACCGTGATTGGAGCTGACATCTCGCGCACTGTTCTGCGTCGCGCGACCTGTCGCGCGGGTGGCGCATTATACACTTCATCGGCCATCCTTGCTTCAACTTCGCGCTGCACTTCCTCTCTGAATCGAACTGCGCGGTTATCTGCCCTCGCATTGTTAGGTCCCTCTGGGGTTCTGTCCCCTAAGTTATCGCCAATGACACTGTTGTCCTCCATGACCTGTTCTAAATCTCAAAGAAAACGAAATTAAAAGACAATTAAGCTGTTGCGTCTGTCAGTGCGCATCTATAATCTGCACAGCGCAACTGTTTCAAGGTTGCGCGGGCTGATGTTGATTGCGCGCTGTCAGAAACAACAACGAGGAAAATAAAGCAAACAGAAATAACTAACTATTGTAAAAGAAAACTACAACTAGTCTTATCTGTGTTGCTCCCCGGCAACGGCGCCAAAATTTGAGCACGCGTCGTTGTACGCATCAAATTAATCCTTCCTTCTCCACTTAATATAGCGGCTAAGTCAGGGTCGATCCACAAGGAGCAAGCAGACTCGTTCTAGCTAGCAACCTACAACTTACGAAATTGGGGTTGTGAGTAGTTGGGTTACGCAGGTGCGCGAATGAACAATAGTGAAAGCAGATTTTGCACTAGACGTGCGCAGGCAGTAGAGATTAAGTACTATGACTATGAGAAGTATCGGCAAAGCCAATCCTCTATGAATGTATTCCTTGTCATCGACTCTAAACGTCTATAGTTCGATTTTACTGAAGTTAGTGTCCGATCAAGGCTTCCTAACATGTGCGCATGTTCCGATCAAAGTCCATGAGCTATTAATTCTTGAAACTAGTCTAAGCAGCTACGAATCCTGTCACGGTAGCAGCTGATTATCCTAGCGCGTTACTCCTAGTTGTCACCGTCAAGCAACCAACTAGTTTAACATATAACAACAAGTAGTAAGAGTAAGATTGCGGTTCAAGGTTTCCCCTACTCATACAACTAGCTGTCAACCGTGTGCACAGAATTAATACAAGCAAACAAACTATGCATTAAGCACAAGTCTCAAAGGAAATACTTCATAGAATCATGCCCGACCGATACAAAGTGTTTAGCTAGACATGCTAGTGGTAAACATCATAGAAATAGTAAATAAAAGCTAAAGTGTCCAAGGAAACAGTAACAAGCAGGTGCGTGCAGGTTGCTATGTCTTGGTTCGCGCAGTCGGTTGGCGCAAGTCCTCGGTGGCAGCTCATGTGTTTTTCAGTTCTGGCTCTCTCACCTTGATATCTCTCAAACCCTAGCCTTCCTCTCTTTATTTACTGCTTGTGAGGCCCGAGGACAATCTTGGCAACTTCCAAATCCTAGGAGATTTTGTAGGGATATGGTGTTCAAGATTTGGAAATACCGCTCCCCTGCGCATGGCTCACTGCGCACGTTGGTTCGTGCAGTTGGTTAGCGCACCGCAGTCTGAATCTGCCACTTCCTATCCTGTCTGTGCTGCTAGCTCCGTAGGCTGTGTGTTGCGCTCCTTAAACGCGCCTATTAGCGTGTATCCGACTTAGGCCCTTGTTTTGTCCTAGAATACAAAAACACCGGAAACCAGTAATCTTGTACACAAAATAATGCAAACAAGCACAGTGTTAAGATCTAAATAGTGCGTATAAATAGGCTCTATCAATACCCAAGATTGACCGCCCCAGTTTATAATACGGCAATGGGCTCATAGGGGCGTCAAATCCTGAGGAACTAAGGGTGGCTTTGAGATCTTCCATGGCTTGTAGAGAGGGATCAATTTTCTGGAAGACTCAATAGGTCTAGAAAGAAGCTCATCATGTATTTTGAATCAAAGTTAGAGAAAATTATGATACCTACATGCTTAGGATGCTACAATGCAACAACTACCCAGAAATGTTAAAAAATAACATTTCATAATTGGATTCAATCAAGAACAGGTACTTACGTATGCTCTTCATAGCCAGTCATTGAAGGAGTATGATAGGTAACACACATATCAATCAAGGGAAATCATACCTAGTTCCAAACGTTGTTTTTCAAAAGGTTCCTTGTGCAGTACCTTCGTGAATATGTAAACCACCTGTTTATCCGTAGGGCAGTAGTCCATTCTGATCAACCCTCTTTCAACACAATCACGTAAGAAATGATAACGAATTTCAATATGCTTGGTATGCGAGAACTGAACAGGGTCCTTAGAGATGCTAATGGCAGTGTTATCACATAAAATAACAGAATGATCAATTTTAACATCAAAGTCACTTAGCTGTTGCATTAACCATAAGAGTTGAGCACAGCATGCAACATAGTGACGTATTCCGCCTCTGCAGTGGAGAGGGCAACATAATTCTATTTTTTTGAGCCCCAAGACATGAGACAAGAGACGAGAAATTGTGCCATTCTTGAAGTGGATTTCTGATCCAGTGTGCATCCAGCGCAGAAGCATATGTATACCCAGTGAGTCTCAGGTCACCTCCTCGGGGATACAACAGACACAGATTGTCTGCCCCTCTTAGGTATCTCAGTCTTCTTTTTACCGCCCTGATTTGTATCTCTCCCTTGGGTCACTCTAAAGCCAGGCACATAAACAGACACTAAAAAGAATGTCAGGTCTACTCACAGTAAGATATAATAATGATCCGATCATCTCTCTGTAGAGGGGTAGGGTCCACATATGGCGAGCTTTCATCCTTTCCGAGAGAGTCATTCGGAAACATAGGTGTATGATAGGGTTTGCATTCTCCATTTTATACTTTTTTAGCAGCTCTCTCAAGTATTTCTGGTGATGTACCCGTGTCCTGTCATTTCCTTGTACCACTTACAATCCAAGAAAGAACTTGAGTTCCCCAACCATACTCATCTCAAATTCACTTTCCATCAATTTGATAAATTTCCTGACAAGGTTCTCATTAGGTGAGCTAAAAATAATATCGTCAATGTATAACTGAACCACCAAGGTGTCCTTGCCCTTTTTGAGGAAGAACGACGTCTTGTCCACTTCTCCTCGTACATATCCGTGAGATAGAACGAATTGTGAGAGCCTTCCATACCATGCGCGAGGTGCTTGTTTAAGACCGTAAAGCGCTTTGTCCAGTACGTATACGTGATCAGGATAATAAGTGTTCTCAAAACCAGGACAGGAGTTTGGCTCACATACACATCCTCCTTGAGATCCCCGTTGAATGCCGTCTTAACATATACTGTTGTAAGTTAAAGCCATGATAGGTAGAGTAGGTGATCAGCAATCTAATAGCTTCCAGTCTTGCTATGGGGGCAAATGTTTCGTCATAGTCGATTCCTTCTTGCTGATTGTATCCTTTCACCATGAGTCGGGCTTTGTTTCTCACTACCACCCCTTTGTCATCCATTTTGTTCCGAAAGACCCACTTTGTTCCAATGATTTTACGGTTCTCGGGTCTCGGAACCAGTCTGCATATCTTATTTCTTTCAAACTGGTGCAACTCATCTTTCATGGCACTCACCCAGTCGGGGTTCTCTAGTGCTTCCTTCACGGTTTTAGGCTCTGCAAGAGACATAAAAGCAGCACATTTACTTATTAGTGAAACACAGAGGGAGTATTGTTTACCTCCTCATGTGAAGAGTAGCATTCATAGTCCGATAGTCGAGTGGGTTGATGAACATGTCTTACACTTCTAGTGACCCTTTGTTCTGGGCTTGGAGATTGTTGGGTTGTCTTTGCTCGTCCTTCCTCCTGAGGGAGATCGGGTTGTTGCCCCTCAAATTGTACATCTCCAGCCTCTTCCTCCTGGGAAGTTGGTTCGGTGGCTTCCTCTGCAGTATTGACATCGGGTGCTTCCTCGTGTGTTCCTTCGGGAGTGAAGTCAGTGTGATCGTCTCTCCAAGTCAGGTGAAGCTCGTCTTCCTCCGAAAGAGACTCTGGATTCGGTTCCTTTATAAGATCACCTGCCATGACATTTTCATCAAAGGTTACATGTATGCTCTCATCTACCTTTCCTAGGCTTTTGTTGTACACCTTATAGGCTTTACTGTGTGTTGAGTATCCAACAAATATTCCCTCATCACTCCTCGGGTCAAACTATCCTAGGTTTTCCTTTCCATTGTTGTGAACGTAGCATCTGCAGTCGAAAACCTTTAGATGAGATACATTTGGCTTTCTTCCTAGGAGTAGCTCATAGGGTGTCTTCCCTAACATGGGGCGCAGATAAGCTCGATTCAGAATGTGAGCTGCAGCTTTTACTGCCTTTGCCCTGAAGTTCTTTGGAATGGAGCTGGCTATGAGCATTGCTCTTGTCATGTTTTCTAGTGTGCTGTTTCATCTTTCTACTACTCAATTCTGCTGAGGGGTTCTAGGCGTGGAAAAGTTCCAGTGGAGATTCCCAGATGCAGGAGAAGATTTGTTTGTAGAAGATTAGATTTGCAAATCGAAAGTAATCTCCTACGAATTAGGAGATATTATTGCTTGAAGGAAATTTCCAAAAACTGAATGATGGAATTGGGGGGTTCCTATTTAAAGGAGGCCGGGGAGAGTGTCAGAGGTATCGAAGACAAGAGAGCAAAAACAAGAGCATACACAGAATACCGTGAGAGTGGAATTCAAGTGCGAGAGGATCTTCGATCATCACCGAGAGCAGAGCGTGAGGGCAGAGCTAAGGTGATTGAAGCACAGTGTGATGAGGACTTGCAGAGTCTGATCATAACTTGATCAAGAAGCCAATTCAGAGCAGCGGTTTCTTGTTGGTTGATCAAGGGAGGCCGCGGAGGTATTGACGAGTGGACGAATTCGGTCAAGTAACTGGACGGCTAAACTCACTAGTGACAGGTGGTCACTGAGTGAGGGGGAGTGCTCCAGAGTGTGCAGCGCTCATGGAGAGGTTCGATCGGCTCAGCAGAAGGCTTGGAGCGACGCGGACAGTTTAGGTACCAGCTGTGTGCTACAACAGGTGCTATAGCAACCTGCAGGTAACATTGAATTAATTAGAATAGGCTGAGTCTGTGGGATCAGAGTTGTAGCTATTCTGAAATATTTCAAGTCTGTAGGTTCGCAATACACAAGTCAGAACTTTTCTGATTGTGTGACTAGTGTAGGTCAAGTAGCATAGGTGTCGTGTGCCAAACCGTGTTGTACTGTGGACCTGAGAAGCTAGTGGATTAAGGCTTGGGGTTCAGCCCTTCTCAGACGTAGGCAGATTGGCCGAACTGGGTGAATGATAAAGCCTAGTTATATGCGCTATTTAGATCTCAACACTGTGCTAGTTTGCATTATTTTGTGTACAAGATTACTGGTTTTTGGTATTTTTGTATTACAGGATAAAACAGGAGCATAAGTCAGATGTGCGCTAATGGACGTTTTTTAGAGCGCAATGCATGATCTGCAGAGCTAACAGCGCAAAAGGAGATAGCTGTTTCGGACTACAGTGCGCAAACCGACTGCGCAAAGCGAGTAGCGCAATCTGCGTGCGCAGAATGGCAGAGTTTCTAAATATTGATCTCCTAGATTTGGGAAGTTGCTAAAAGTCTCTCGGGCCAAATCTAAGCATTCCTTGGGCTTCAAGACCACTATATAAGAAGAGGGAAGCTAGGTTTACAAAGAGAGAGAGAACAGATAGAGAGAAGGACGCTTAGCAGCAAAATACACGAGCTACTTCAGCCAGACTCTGCGCGAACCACCAGCGCCAGCCGAGAACAGCAACGCGCAATTACGCCAACCTGCTATGTTTCTCTTGCTGCTTTAGTTTTACTTACTATTGCTATGATGTTTGTTTCTAGCATGTCTAGCTAAACACCTTGTATCGGTTGGGCATGATTCTATGAAGTATTTCCTTTGAGACTTGCTCTGAATGCTTGGTACATCTACTTATATTAATTCTATGCATATGGGTGATAATTAATTGTGCGAATAAGGGAAGCCTTGAACCGCAATCTTATTCTAATTGCTAGTTATTGTATATTAAACTAGTTGATAGTTTGACGGTGACAACTAGGAGTAACACACTAGGATACTCAGCTGCTACTGTGATAGGATTCGTGGCTGTTCCGATCAAACCATTGTTTGTTGTTCCGATCAAAGTTCATGAGCTATTAATTCCTGAAACTAGTCTAAACAGCCACGAATCCTATCACAGTAGCAGCTGAGTATCCTAGTGTGTTACTCCTAGTTGTCACCGTCAAGCTATCAACTAGTTTAACATACAATAACTAGCAATTAGAATAAGATTGCGGTTCAAGGCTTCCCTTATTCGCACAACTAATTATCACCCATATGCATAGAATTAATATAAGTAGATGTACCAAGCATTAAGAGCAAGTCTCAAAGGAAATACTTCATAGAATCATGCCCAACCAATACAAGGTGTTTAGCTAGACATGCTAGAAACAAACATCATAGCAATAGTAAGTAAAACTAAAGCAGCAAGAGAAACGTAGCAGGTTGGCGCAATTGCGTGTTGCTGTTCTCGGCTGGCGCAGGTGGTTCGCGTAGAGTCTGGCTGAAGTAGCTCGTGTGTTTTGCTGCTGAGCGTCCTTCTCTCTATCTGTTCTCTCCCCCTTTGTAACCCTAGCTTCCCTTTTCTTATATAGTGGTCTTGAAGCCCAAGGAATGCTTAGATTTGGCCCGAGAGACTTTTAGCAACTTCCCAAATCTAGGAGATCAATATTTAGAAACTCTGCCATTCTGCGCACGCTGATTGCGCTACTCGCTTTGCGTAGTCGGTTTGCGCACTTTAGTCCGAAACAACTATCTCCTTTTGCGCTGCTAGCTCTACAGATCATGCATTGCGCTCTAAAAAACGTCCGTTAGCGCACATCTGACTTATGCTCCTGTTTTATCCTGTAATATAAAAATACCGAAAACCAGTAATCTTGTACACAAAATAATGCAAACAAGCACACTGTTGAGATCTAAATAGCGCATATAACTAGGCTCTATCAAATCCCCCACACTTGCCCTTGTTCGTCCCGAACAAGTACTGAAGCACAGATACTTTTACCTCTCGAAAGTCTAGCGCACAGCCTCATACTCATGCGCGATCCGCACAGCGATTCACCCTGTGCTGCTCTATCACCTACGCGCACAAACCCTTAACAATTCTAATATAATAATTTCGAAATTTGTTACCTCTTAGCCAGGATGCAATTTAATTCGGATGATTCGGAGATAGCTCTTCATAGGCTCCTGGTTGTCGGTCCCTACTCCGATTTCTGGTACATGGATAATCGCACAGGTATCTTCAGGTGCGTGATTCATTCGCGCGCTTCTTGGGAACTCAAGCCTTTCGTCCTTGACGATTTTTCCTTTTGGACTTGTGCATGCGCTGATATGGAGTTGTGTGCGCACGCTGATTATTTTTCTTTGCGTATATCGTCAACTGATTTCTTTCTTTTATACGGCTTTGTCCACTCTTCTTATACTCCCAGAACGGTTCCAGTCTCGGCCTTCGGATAGCAGCTATGGAAAAACGCCCCGCTCTCCTTCCTTGGTCTACTTGCGCAGGTCGGCGCACGCGTTTACTCCCGTGCCCACTTTCCTACACTCGACTTCCAGAGGAAAGGTGGTCTGTTTTCCCACCTCACCACGCTATGGGTATTCGCCTTTGGCATCTGCGTGGCTGAGCGCGCTCTATTGTTCCGAAGGTTCCAAAGCACCGGCCTCCACTAGCGCTTTTAGCCATGTACCCTACTCTCGAAGCAAAAACGACTAACCGCCTCTCTAGAGCTTTTTCTTTCAACTCCACATCCCCTGAATATCCCGACTAAAAAGACAAAAAAACGAAAAAAAATATACTAAATATGTTAAAGGCAGTGCATGTAGGATGAATAAGGCAAAACAAGTCGAAAGGTGCGTGCAATCCGCATAGAAGCGCACAACCACTGCTATTTCCTATACTGCACTAACTAAGCTAAACTACAATGATAAATATGAATGTAAATGTAATGTACGCCCCCCCCCCCCCACACACTTAAATAGAGACTGGAGAGCGCACACATGCAAACTACTAGGACAACTAAAAATGAAAAATGAAATGCATCATGAAAATGAAAATGAAACACGGTCAGGGGTTCATAAAATATCCACACAAAATAGGAACAGAATATCCAATGATAGTTTTCAAAAGCAGCAATGACAACCTGAGATGATTTGCGCCGAGCCCTAAACGTCCTCTGAGCTGGAGTCCTGCGCAGACCCTTGTGCCTCCTCGTCCATGGACTCTGTCTCTGTCTCATATTCTGAGCTGGAGGATGGCGGCGCAACTAATACTGCTGCGGCCTAGGCTGAAGGCTCCTCGTCCGAGTCGGTCTCCTGTATTGAATCTGAACTTAATTCTTTGACGGGGGTGACCTCAGAGGGCGATCGGATCATCTGGGCGGAGGGTTGCGGAGGGGGCTCTGATGGCATTGGCTGTGGGTCCATGACTGGGGTTCGCACTGAGGATAGGGCTGGTGACTGCGCGGGAGAACTGGGTGGCTCGCGCTGCTCCGAAGGTGACCCTGGAGGAGGCCTGTGCAGACTGAGGAGAGGGGGAATGGGGTCTCCAAATTGCCACCCTGCTGGTGGATTGATGCTTAAATCTGCCCCCTCTGGCGCCAAGTACTCCAGCACGCGCATGACGTTGAACAACATGCGCTGCTCTGCTGGCGCCTCCTCAAATCCTGTCTGCGCCGCTTCGCCGGTGGGCGCGAGGGAGAATCTCTTATGTCGATGGTGACAACTTCCCCTAGTGGTCCACTCGCGCGCGCTCTAGTCTGAGCGCGCGTCCTCATGCGCCTAGCCGGCGGCACGACTGGTGCCTTCACATTCTCCATTTCCTCCTCAGCAGCAGCTTCCTCTTGCCGCGCACTACACTCTGCGGGAGCTCCTCTGATTGCCGCGTGCTTCGGTGCCCTAGCAGCTTGCAGCCGGTAACACCATTCCAATGACCCATCTTCCTTGGCAGTTACTGCTCGGTACTGCAGCATCTGGGCACGGTCAAGAGGAATGGCTGGAACAACTGTGTGCTCAGGCACTTCTGGCTCTCCGTGCAGCCCACACAGCAAATGCGTAACAACACCTCCACAAGTGAGCGGGCCCTTGGTGCTGAGCCGCTCCAAGTGCACTACCATGTCCGACACGAACCTCACCTTCTTCCCATAATACAATCCCTTCAGCACATCCATATCAAGCAGGCTGATCTTCGGCGCACCGTTATAGCGTCCAGTGACTGCGTACGCGACCATGCGCCACAGATAATACATCAAGGGGTCGCGCAGCTCACGCCCTCGGCTGCGCCCAGCGGCAAACGGTTTGCCCGGCGCCATCTCGCCCCATGCCTCCTGATTGGTGTGCGTATCTACCTCGTGCTCGCGCACCTTATCACAGCGCAGGGTGCGCTTCAACCTCTTGGCCGATGCGATGTCCCACACCCCTCGATGTTGGTACCGGATCTCTAAGTCTTGGATCTACAGGGACGCCAGGAACTAACAGGTGTCCTCTTTGTCGGCTGCGCTTTCTAAGTCCATTAGCGCTTCCCACCCAGCCTGCGTGAGCTTATCTGTGACCAATTCCTCTAAGCCCATCTCGCGCAGGAAGTCCCTACTGATGCACGGTGTGCCATACATGTCCAGCCTCCAGAAGGCGTCATACTTCCGTGCGAAAGATGCTAGGGTGTCCTGGTCTTCGGCTGGCCTCATATTTGTAGCGGTCAACTATAGTCAACGCTCTACCACGGATCCCAAAATCAGCACTTCAAATCAAACCCTCAAATTCCTACCAGATGGGCGCCTCACTCGTGTCAACAAAACCCTGCAAAGAAATCACCCAACGGAGCTAGCTAACTAGGTGCGGTTTTTATCCTAGGGTTACGTCCTCAGTCGGGTACCTTCACCAAACCCTCACTAAAATGACTGAAATAAGGAATGAGAGGTTACCTAGTGTGCTGGTGTTGTTGTACTCCTCAAATCTCTCTAGAGAACGCTGGAAACGGTGGGAAGACGGCAAAGATCGGCGGGCAGCAGTGCGAAGCGGTTGACGGTCAAAATTGCAGAATGTCCGGATTTTTCTAAGTACCTGCCCTTATATACCCTCTGACCTGCGCATCTGTCCTGCGCACTGAATTGCGCACTGACTCGCGCATTGCTACGTGACTCAAGAAAAATATGCAAGTGCTGAACTAGCTAAAATGCAAATCCTAAAAACGTGTAAAACTAAAATGTGGAAAACGTGTCGGGTTACCTCCCGACAAGTGCCTTTAACTGGCTCGACAGTACCTCGTTACTTGCTCAAGTTCGTGCTCCGGACCACCCCCACACTTGCTCCTGCGCGCTTTGGTGCGTCTTTGTGTGCTATGTCTTCTTTAGTCCTGCGCAAAGGAATAGATAGGTGGTCAGTGTGGCCAAATTCGTGTGGCACATCATAAGTAACGAGGTTAATCAGTGAGGGAGAAGATATATAATCAGTAGCTCCTACTTGTCCCTTCGGTGCAGCAGCAGGTTGTACTTCTGGCGCAAAGGAACAATTCTTGGAACCGTTCTGGGAACATAGGAACCGTAGATAAAGCTGTACAAAAAAACACCAGCAGATGATATGCGCTAAAGAAACCAGCATGCGCACAACTCCATACCAACGTGCGCAAGTTCACAAGAAAATCATAAAGAAAGTTCGAGTTCCCAGGAAGTGCGTGAAAGAATCACGCACCGGAAGAAACTTGCGCAGTTAACCATATACCCGTACTCGAAGTAAAGACCGACGACCCGGAGCCTATGAAGAGCTATCTCCCAGCCATCCGAAATAATTTCCATCCCAGCTGAGAGGTAACGAATTTCGGAATTGTTATATTAAAACTGTTGAAGGCATGTGCGCACAGGTGACAGAGCAACGCGGGGTGAACGGTTGTGCAGATCGCGTCTGAGTGCAAGACTGTGCGTTAGACTCCAGAGAGGTAATTGTATCCGTGCTTGAGTACTTGTTCGGGACGAACAAGGCAAGTGTGGGGAGTTTGATAGAGCCTATTTATACGCACTATTTAGATCTTAACACTGTGCTTGTTTGCATTATTTTGTGTACAAGATTACTGGTTTCCGGTGTTTTTGTATTCCAGGACAAAACAAGGGCCTAAGTCGGATACGCGCTAACAGGCGCGTTTAAGGAGTGCAACACACAGCCTGCGGAGCTAGCAGCGCAAACAGGATAGGAGGTGGCAGATTCAGACTGCGGTGCGCGAACCAACGTGTGCAGTGAGCCATGCGCAGGATAGCGGTATTTCCAAATCTTGAACACCATATCCCTACAAAATCTCCTAGGATTTGGAAGTTGCCAAGATTGTCACGGGCCAAATCTGAGCATTCCTTGGGCCTCACAAGCAGTATATAAAGAGAGGAAGGCTAGGGTTTGAGAGACACACACGTGAGAGAGCCAGAACTGAAAAACACACGAGCTGCCGCCGAGGACCTGCGCCAACCGACTGCGCGAACCGAGACACAGCAAACTGCACACACCTGCTTGTTACTATTTCCTTGGACACTTTAGCTTTTATTTACTATCTCTATGATGTTTACCACTAGCATGTCTAGCTAAACACTTTGTATCGGTTGGGCATGATTCTATGAAGTATTTCCTTTGAGACTTGTGCTTAATGCATAGTTTGTTTGCTTGTATTAATCCTGTGCACACGGTTGATAGCTAGTTGTATGAGTAGGGGAAACCTTGAACCGCAATCTTACTCTTACTACTTGTTGTTATATGTTAAACTAGTGGTAGCTTGACGGTGACAACTAGGAGTAACGCGCTAGGATAATCAGCTGCTACTGTGATAGGATTCGTAGTTGCTTAGACTAGTTTCAAGAATTAATAGCTCATGGACTTTGATCGGAACATGCACACATGTTATGAAGCCTTGATCAGACACTAACTTCAGTAAAATCGAACTATAGACGTTTAGAGTCGATGATAAGGAATACATTCATAAAGGATTGTCTTTACCGATACTTTTCATAGTCATAGTACTTAATCTCTACTGTCTGCGCGCGTCTAGTGCAAAATCTACTTTCACTATTATTCATTCGCGCACCTGCGCAACCCAACCACTCATAACCCCAATTTCGTAAGTTGTAGGTTGCTAGCTAGAATGAGTCTGCTTGCTCCTTGTGGGATCGACCCTGACTTAGCCGCAATACTAAGTGGAGAAGAAAGGATTAATTTGACGCCAACAACGACGCGCGGTCAAATTTTGGCCCGTTGCCGGGAGCAACACAGATAAGTTTTAACTAGTTTCAGTTTTCTTTTACAGTAGTTAGTTATTTCTGTTTGCTTTATTTTCCTCGTTGTTGTTTCTGACAGCGTTCGATTAACATCAGCCTGCGCAACCTTGAAATAGTTGCGCTGTGCAGATTATAGTTGCGCACTGACAGACGCGACAGGTTAGTTGTCCTTTAATTTCGTTTTCTTTGAGATTTAGAACAGGTCATGAAGGATAACAGTGTCATTTGAGATAACTTAGGGGAGAGAACCCCGGAGGGACCTAACAATGCAGGAGCAGATAACCGCGCAGTTCGATTCAGAGAAGAAATGCAGCGCGAAGTTGACGCTCGAGTGGCCGCTGAAGCGAGGTATAATGCGCCACCCGCGCGACAGGTCGCGCGACGCAAAACAGTGCGCGAGATGTCAGCTCCAATCACGGTTAACCAGCCATGGTGCATAGTGCTTCCACCAGACGGTCATTTTGAGCTAAGGAGCTCGCTCATTCATCACATGCCCAAGTTTCACGGGATGAACAACGAGAACCCAGTCAAGCATGTGCGAGAATTCCTAGTTATCTGCGAGAACATGAAGGCCGAAGGGGAGAGCGACGAAGCGCTGAATATGAAGGCGTTCCCTTTTTCATTGTGTGATGCGGCCATGCATTGGCTGATGAGCTTACCAGCAGGATCTATTCACACATGGGAGCAGCTCCAGAAGAAGTTCTTGGACAAATTCTATCCTGCAGCCAAGATCGCGCTACTCAGGAGGGAGTTGGCCGCACCTAGGCAGGGCGCAGGAGAATCACTATCGGAGTATTATGAGCGTTTCAGGGAGCTAGAGGCTAACTGTTACAATCACGGCCTGCCCCAGAATGTACTGATAGAGAATTTCCTGAACGGATTGCTACTAATGGAGCTGAGATTATTGAATGCATGCGCAGGCGGCGACATTTGCAACATGTACCTGGAGGACGCGTGGCAGCTGATAGAAGACTCTGCTGGATAGGTAAGACATCAGCTAACACTTGAGAATAGTTGTGTTCGTTCTGTGCATCAGGTAGAAACAAGCGCTGAGATAAAGGAGATGAAGGCCATGCTACAGAAGTTGATGAATGCGCAAGGGGCGCAACCAGCTGCGCCAAAGGCATGCGAATTCTGCATGTTCACCGAGCATAAAACTGATGCATATCCCACACTTTTCGAGGAATCAGAAGATGTCAATGCTCTAGGAGGATGGAATAATAGAGGGCCGCAGAGGCAGAATCAGCCGCGTTTTGGACTAGCCGCAAATGGGTTCAGATGGAAGGAGGACAATAATTTCCAGAGGCAGTCCGTGGAGTACCGTGCACCACAGCAGACGCAACAAGCTGCGCCCTACAATCCAGACGCAACAAGCTGCGCCCTACAATCCACAAGCTGCGCCAGTGCAAAATAACCAGCAGCCGCGGCGATCCTTAGAAGATATCGTGGGCCAGCTAGCAGACACAGTGCGCAAGAATGATGAGAAGAATGACAAGAGGTTCGAGTCCATTGAAAAGCAGTTGTCACAGATAGCTACCACGGTGTATGAGCTGAAAAAGAGCGATGGCAACCTGCCTTCGCAAGTGATTCAGAATCCCAAGGGAGGAGTCAACGTAGTGACACTGAGGACTGGGCGCACGGTAGGAACAGAGCAGACCGCAAAGGCGCCCGCGCAACCAGTTGCGCAAACTCCAGGGCCAGCACAGCCGGATGCGCAACCAGCAGCGCAAGCCACAAACCAGCAGGGCAAGGCGCCAGGTACGGCGCAATCGAAAGACAAAAGCATAAATCGTACTAACATACCTGCACCTTTTCCTGTACAGGCACCACTGACTAGGAAAGAGGCGCTTGATAAGGAGCTCTACGTGTTATTCAGTAAGATGGAAATAAACATTCCCCTTATTGAAGCAGTTCGGTAGATCCCTAGGTACGCCAAGTTCTTAAAGGAGCTGTGCACAAACAAGAGGAGGCAAGGCGAGTACGCGCAAGTAATGCTAAACGCGCATGCCTCAGCAATCATGCAACATAAGGTACCACCTAAATGCCGGGATTCAGGTACGTTCACCATTCCGTGCACTTTAGATAAGACCACAGTAAGTAACTGCATGATTGACCTAGGCGCATCTATAAATGTGCTTCCCTATTCCTTGTATGCGTCATTGCGCCTTGGTCCACTAAAGCCTGCAGGTCTCACCATTCAACTAGCAGATCGGTCGTGCAAACAACCGACGGGCATGATAGAGGACGTCCTCGTCCGAGTAGGAGAGCTGGTGTTCCCAGCAGATTTCTACGTCTTAGTGATGGAGGGTGAGTCGAGCAAGGGAAGTGCGCAGATCCTATTGGGCAGACCATTTCTGATGACAGCACGCACAAAGATAGACGTGTGGAGGGGTACGCTCTCAATGGAAGTTGATGGCGAAGAAATTCACTTTAACATATTTAAAGGGATGCAGCACCCTCATGAGGACGCCATAGTACACGCGTTGGATAGCATAGACGACTTGGTTGCGGATGCGCAGTGTGCGAGCGCAACAGAAGGACCTGGGCCGCTGACACAGGCAGAGATGGAGGCGCACGAGGATGAGCTGAGCAGTGCGGAACCAGTATCCAGACCGGTACAGGATATAGTTAATGTCTGCACTGCTAATAAAATCTTGCCCTCTATTGAACAGGCACCCAAGGTCGAGCTGAAGCAACTCCCCGAGCACCCCAAGTACATGTTCTTGGGGAATGAGGACACCCTGCCGGTAATCATAAAGAAAGGATTAGAAGAGGAGAAGGAGGCACAATTACAAGAAGTGTTGCGCAAGAACCAGCGCGCTATAGGATGGACACTTGCTGACCTGCGCGGAGTGAGCCCGGACGTATGCATGCACAGGATTCTATTGGAAGATGGTGTCAAACCATCCAGGGAGCCTCAGCGCAGATTGAATCCGAATATGATGGAGGTGGTACAGAAGGAGATCCTGAAGCTGCTTGATGCAGGAGTCATCTACCCAATCTCGGACAGCAAGTGGTGAGTCCAGTGCACGTTGTACCGAAGAAAGGAGGAATCATAGTAGAGGAGAATGCGCAGGGCGAGCTAGTTCCCAAGCGCATGCAAACTGGATGGCGCATGTGCATCGACTACAGAAAGCTTAACGCAGTCACGCGGAAGGATCATTTTCCGCTGCCCTTCATGGACCAGATGCTAGATCGATTAGCGGGGAAGCCATACTATTGCTTCCTGGACGGGTACTCAGGGTACAATCAGATACCCATAGCTGCGGAGGATCAAGAAAAACTACGTTTACCTGCCTATTCGGTACGTTTGCGTTTCGGCGCATCTCGTTTGGGCTATGTAACGCGCCAGGTACGTTCCAACGTCTAGTCATGAGCACCTTTTCTGATATGATTGGTACATGCATAGAGGTGTTCATGGATGATTTTACTGTGTACGGAGGTACCTTTGACGCATGCCTAATTAATCTTGATAAGGTCTTAGCGCGCTGCATTTCAAAAAACCTAGTGCTCAATTATGAAAAATATCATTTTATGGTAACACATGGAGTAGTACTAGGACACATTATCTCGCAGGAGGGGATCAAGGTCGATAAAGCCAAAATAGATCTTATTTCAAATCTGCCTTACTCCACTAACGTGCGCGATGTGAAATCATTCCTTGGGCATGCAGGGTTTTACAGGCGTTTCATAAAAGATTTTTCTAAAATTTGTATACCCCTGTCTAACCTCTTGCAAAAGGATGTGTGTTTCGAATTCACTGCTGAGTGCAGGGCTGCTTTTGATAAGCTGAAGGAGGCACTGACGAGTGCGCCAGTGATGCGCGCGCCAGACTGGAGCCTGCTGTTCGAACTGATGTGCGACGCAAGTGACTATGCAGTAGGTGCAGTCCTGGGACAGTGCGTGGACAAGAAGCTGCATGTAATCTACTATGCATCGCGCACACTGGACGCTGCGCAGAGGAACTACACCACCACGGAAAAGGAATTTCTGGCAATCGTGTTTGCACTGGAGAAGTTCCGCGCATATGTTCTAGGCGCCAGAGTCATCATCTACACAGACCACGTAGCAATCCGTTACCTGATGTCCAAGAAAGAGACTAAGTCGCGCCTGATGCGCTGGGTGCTCCTACTTCAGGAGTTCGACTTGGAAATCAAGGATAAGAAGGGAACGGAGAACACAGTCGCTAACCACCTGAGCAGGATAGTGAAAGAAGAGGAGCCAGGGCAGATCACGGAGACATTCCCTGACGAGCACCTGATGGCGCTGACAAGAAAGGTACCATGGTATGCGCACATTGCGAATTACCTGGTCACAGGTATGTTTCCCCCTCATTTCACTAAAACCCAATGCATGAGATTAAAGCATGAGTCCAGGTATTACATTTGGGATGATCAGTATATGCTCAGAATAGGACCTGATCAGATTTTGAGGCGATGCGTGCCTGACCATGAAATAAACTCGGTTTTAATGTTTTGTCATGCGCACGCATGTGGAGGACACTTTGGTCCAAGCCGCACAAGCAGAAAGATCCTGGATTGCGGATTTTATTGGCCACTGATCGCGCGTCGTTGTGCGCGTCAAATATAATTCCTTCCTCTCCCACTAGTACAGCGGTTAAGTAAGGGTCGATCTCCACAGGGAGCAAGCAGTAAGTCTCAGCCAGTAACCTACACTTAAGAAAACGGGGGTTGCGTGAGTGATTGGGGGTTTTGCGCGATGCGCGAATAACAGCGAATATCGTGACTCAGGGAATTGCACTAGACGTGCGCAAGCAGTAGAGATGAAGTACTATATTTATGAGAAGCATTGGGCAGACAATCCTCTATGAATGCATTCCTTATCATTGACTCTAAAACACCTATAGTTTATGCTTTACTTGGGTTAGTGTCCGGTAAAGGCTTCCTAACACGTGCGCATGTTCCGTTCAAAGTTCATGTGCTATTAATCCTTAGAACTAGACTAAACAGCTGCGAATCCTGTCACAGTAGCAGCTGCCTACCCTAACTCGTTACTCCTAATTGTCACGGTAAGTTTGCGGTTCAAGGCTTCCCCTACTCATGCAACTAGTTTAACAGGTGACAAGCAAGCAACACAAGTAGGTTTGCGGTTCAAGGCTTCCCCTACTCATGCAACTAACTGTCTCAGCGCGCACAGAATTAATACAAGTAAATAAACTATGCATTAAGCTCAAGTCTCAAAGGTAATACATCATAGATTCATGCCCGACCAACACTAAGTGTTTAGCTAGACATGCTAGTGGTAAACATCACAAAATAGTAAGTAACAACTACTGAATCCAAGAAAACGGTAGCAAACAGTGCGTGCAGTGTCTTCTCTTGGCTGGCGCAGTCGGCTGGCGCAACTCTCCTCGACAGGTCCGTGTGTTTTTCAGTTCTGCCGCGCAGTTCCTCTGGAATGTCACTGAGTGATGGTGTTCCGCCTCTCTGTGTTTTTTTGAAACCCTAGACTTTCTTTGTTTAAATAGTGCCCCAGGAAGTTCATCTTTTGGCAACTTCCAAGTCTGGTCACTGGGACTTTGCGCCTGGCGCACAGCATTGACTGGCGCAATCGGGTAGCGCACCTCTGCTGTCCTTCGCCATTTCTTCTTTTGCTTGCGCCGCTAGCTCCACAGGCTGATCTTTCACTCCTAGAACGCTGCCTGTTAGCGCGTATCCGACTTAAGGACTCGTTCTGACCTGATATACAAAAATAGTGGAAACGAGTAATCTTGACCATAAAATATTGCAAACAAGCATGGGTTTATGATCTAAATAACGTGTATAACTAGGCTCTATCAAACCCCCCACACTTGCCCCTTGTTCGTCCCGAACAAGTACTGAAACGCGGATACAATTACCTTTTCTGGGGACTAGCGCACAGCCTTGCATTCTAGCGCAAGATGCACAGCTGCTTCAACTCGTGCTGCTCTATCACCTGCGCACAACTGCACTCAATAGTTCTAATATAATAATCCCGAAATTTCATTACCTCTCAGCCGGGATGAAGGTCTTTGGATGACTGGGAGATAGCTCTTCTTAGGCTCCTGGTTGTCAGCTCCCGCTCCGAAGATAGGTATATGGTTTCTTGCGCGAGCTTCTTCCAGTGCGTGATTCGTTCGCACACTTCCTGGGAACCTGAGCCTTTGATGATATCCTTGTGGTCTTGCGCACGCAGGTACTAAGTAGTGCGCATGCTGATTCTTTGTAACGCAAATCATCTGCTTCTGCTGGTATTTTTTCTTTTGTACAGCTTCCTTTCCAATTTTTTTTTTTTATTCTTTTTTTATTCCTAGAACAGTTCCAATCTCAGCCTTCGGATAGCAGCTATGGAACTCGTTCCGCTCTCCCTCCTTGGTTTGTCTGCGCCGGTCAGCGCACGCGTTTACATCCGCGCCCGCTTTCCTTAGCTTGATATCCAGAGAGAAGGTGGTCTGTTTTCCCACCTCGCCACGCCTTGGGTATTTTGCCTTTTGCATCCGCGTGACTGAGCGCGCTCTTTTGTTCCGAAGGTTGCGAAGCACCGGCCTCTACTAGCGCAATCGACCATATACCTCGCCTTCGAAGCAGAAGCGACTAACCGCCTCTCTGGAGCATTTCTATCAACTCCACATCCCCTGTATATCCCAACTAACAGGAGTAGAAAAAACGAAAAAATTATGCTAAAACAGTAGATAGCAGTGCACACAATACGGATAGCGCAAAACAAGCTGGAGTGTATGCGCATCCTGCACCTTAGCGCACAACTGCTACTAGTTTTCTTCAACTTGACTAAGCTATACTAAAAATGCTAAAAACATGAAATGTAAGAGTAACGCCCCCCCCCCCCCCCCCCCACACTTGAACAGAGACGTGTCCCCACGACTCAAGCTCAAGCGCACGGAGGCTGCGCACATGCATGCAATGCAACGAAAATAAAGAATATAAGAGTGAACACCAATAGTCACACAAAATATAGCAAGGGAGTCACAGAATGTAGGGCACAAATATTCAGCACACATAACACTAGACGCAGCAAAATAAAAGACAACACCCTAAAGAAAATTACTGCGCCTGCCCATGGCCTTAGAAGTTCCCCGAGCTAGACGCTGCTGCTGACCCATGCGCCTCATCCTCTGAAGAATCAGTCATGGAGTCGGTGCTGGAGGATGGTGGCACAATGGTGAGGGGGTCAGGCTGCTCGTCCTCGGAAAGTGACTCCCATATGGAATCGGAGTCGACGCTGGGGAAGTTAATTGGGGACGCCGGAACAGAAGGCCGGGCAGGGGCAACTACTGGTGGTGGTATCGGTGCTGGTTCAGGTGCAGGGGTGGGCTCTGCTGCTGGGGCTGCTGGTTCTGGTGCGGGCGCTGCTGGGGCTGGGGCTTGGGTTGGAGCTGGCGCTGGAGCTGGAGAGGGTGCTGGAGCTGCTGAAGTTTCTGGGGTTCGGGTAGGAGGTGGATGGTGCAGGCTGAGGAGAGGCGGTCGCCCCGCGGCGAATGCTGGCCCTGTTGCCATGTCCCTCCAAGCCTCCTGGTTAGGGTGCGTGTCTAACTCCTCCTCACGCACCTTGGCGCACCCAAATGCGCGCCTCAGCCTCCTTTCCGAGGCTATGAACCAGACACCCCTGTGTCTATATCTGATCTCCCTGTCCCCCGCCTCCATAGACGCCAGGAACTCACACGTATCCTCCTGGTCTGATGCGCTGCGGAGGTCCATTAGCGCCTCCCAGCCGGCAATCGCTAGCCTCTGCGCCACGAGGTCCTCTAACCCTACCTCGCGCAGGAAATCTCGACAGATGTACGGTGTCCCGTACATGTCCAGCCTAATGAATGCTGCGTACTTGTTAGCGAAAGCCGCTGGGGTCACTTGGTCTGCGGCGGGTCTCATCTTGCGCTGGCTTCAGTCAATCGCAGGCAATGCTCCCCAAAACCCTAAAAATCGAAACTGCCCAGAATCCTCTGAAATTTGCACCGAACGAGCGCCTACTGGTCGCCTATACAACGCACAAAACAGCACTCCAAGCCGCGCACTCTAGCCTGGTGCGATTTCAAAACCCTAAAAACTGTCTTCTCCGCGCAAACCCTAACAGAAGCGGCTCAAAGCGGGATCGGGGGTTACCTGGGTGCTGTGTGGTCGTGTGGTTCGTGAATCTCTCTAGACGGACGGTGGGATGGGCGCTGGTCGACGGCAGAGGTCTGAGGGCGGGAGCTTGTGTGTAACGGTCGAGTGAAAAAGTGCTGGGAATTTTTCTAAGTCTGGCCTTATATACCCCCTATGGCTAGCGCAACTGACCTGCGCATTGATAGGCGCACGGTCCTGCGCACTTGTGCGACTAAAAAAAACTACCAAACCCTACTCTTAACTAAAAACACGCAAAAAACAAAACAAGCAGAATAAAATGTGCCAAAATAAAATGTGTCGGGTTACCTCCCGACAAGTGCCTTTGTTTAACGTCGTTGGCTCGACGGTACCTCGTTACGTGCCAAGTAGTGCGTCTGCAGCCTCCCCCACTCTTGCTCCTGAGTGTCCCTGCGCCAGTGCTTGTGTTACGATCTCAGTGGTCCTGCACAAAGGATAAAAGGGAAGGTCAGCATGTGATACATTATTCGTAAGGAGGGCAGATGCAGAGGAAGAGGAGATATAGGCGATGGGTGCTAGGGCTCCCTCTGAAACATCTGGTGGTGCGTCTGGCGCAACAGCTTGCTCGTCAACTATCTCTGGCTCGGCCAAGTCAATGTTGCGTGCTGCGCCATCCCAAGGTTCGCCCAAGTACCGTTTGACTCTCTGCCCGTTAACCTGAAAACGATGCTGGTGCCCGTCTTCCAATTCAATTGTGCCGTAGGGGAAAACCTTGGTGACGGTGTATGGTCCCGTCCACTTACTGCGCAGCTTCCCAGGCATGAGCTTCAGGCGTGATGAAAATAATAATACCTGATCGCCTGGTTCAAATGTGCGCCGGAGGATGTGCTTGTCATGAAACGCCTTGGTGCGCGCTTTGTAATCGCGCAGTCCCTCATAGGCATCCAGGCGCAGCTCTTCTAGTTCGCTCAGCTCAAATGCGCGTTCTTGTCCTGCCTCCTCCAAGTTCAGGTTGCAAATACGTAAGGCCCAATATGCCTTGTGCTCGAGCTCCACTGGCAGGTGGCATGCCTTCCCATAGACCAGCCGGAATGGTGAGGTTCCAATGGGTGTCTTGTGTGCAGTGCGGTATGCCCATAGCGCATCATCCAGGCGCTGGCTCCAATCCTTGCGCGACGGCCTCACAGTCTTTTCCAAGATGCGCTTGATCTCTCTGTTAGAAACTTCGGCCTGTCCATTCGTCTGCGGATGGTAAGCGGTGGACGTCTTGTGGCGCACCCCATAGTGCTTGAAGACTTGCGCCACAACCCTGTTGCAGAAGTGCGTCCCCTGGTCGCTGATAGCTGCCTTAGGCACTCCGTACCTGCAAAATATGTTAGTTCTGAGAAAATTAGCGACAGTCTTACCATCATCTTTGCGCGTGGCTTTAGCTTCGACCCATTTGGATACGTAATCCACGGCCACCAGTATGTACTCGTAGCCGGCAGATGGGGGAAATGGACCCATGAAGTCGATTCCCCAAACATCGAACACTTCATCCACCAAAATCGGGGTCTGCGGCATCTCGTTGCGCGCGGAGATTCCTCCAGTGCGCTGGCACCTGTCACACTTCCTGCAGTGGTCATAGGCATCTCTGAATAGGTGTGGCCAGTAGAATCCACAGTCCAAGATCTTCCTGCTCGTGCGCTTGGGACCGAAATGTCCTCCACAGGCGTGCGTATGACAAAACATCAATACAGAGTCAATCTCATGGTCAGGCACGCAACGTCTTAATATCCGATCTGGACCTATTCTAAGCATGTAAGGATCATCCCAAAGATAATGCTTGGACTCATGTTTCAATCGCATGCACTGAGTTTTATTGAAATGAGGAGGGAACGCACCTGTGACCAGGTAATTTGCGATATGCGCATACCATGGTACCTTACCTGTTAGCGCCATCAGATGCTCGTCAGGGAATGTCTCCTTGATCTGCCCTGGCTCCTCATCCTTTATGATCCTACTCAGGTGATCAGCGACGGTATTTTCTGTGCCCTTCTTATCCTTGATCTCTAAATCGAATTCCTGAAGCAAAAGTACCCAGCGCATCAGGCGCGGCTTGGTCTCTTTCTTGGATATGAGGTAGCGGATAGCTGCGTGGTCCGTGTAGATGATGACTCTGGCGCCTAGAACATATGCTCGGAACTTCTCCAGCGCAAATACAATTGCCAGAAGCTCCTTCTCCGTGGTGGTGTAGTTCTTCTGCGCGGAGTCCAGTGTGCGCGATGCATAGTAGATGGCATGCGGCTTCTTGTCCTCGCGCTGCCCCAAGACTGCTCCTACTGCGTAGTCACTTGCGTCACACATCAGCTCAAATGGCAGGTTCCAGTCTGGCGCGCGCATCACTGGCGCACTGGTCAGCGCTGCTTTCAGCTTATCGAACGCCGCCCTGCACTCATCAGTAAAATCGAAGCACACGTCTTTTTGCAACAGGTTAGACAGGGGTATGCAAATCTTAGAGAAATCCTTAATAAAACGCCTGTAAAACCCAGCATGCCCTAAGAACGATTTCACGTCGCGCACGTTGGTGGCATAAGGCAGATTAGAAATAATATCTATCTTAGCTTTGTCTACCTTAATACCCTCCTCTGAAATGATATGACCCAGTACTACTCCGTGCGTAACCATGAAATGACACTTCTCGTAGTTTAGCACTAAGTTCTTAGAGATGCAGCGCGCTAAGACCTTATCTAGATGTATTAAGCATGCATCAACGGTACTCCCATATACAGTGAAATCATCCATGAACACTTCTATACATATACCAATCATATCAGAGAAAATGCTCATGACGAGGCGTTGGAACGTACCTGGCGCGTTGCACAGCCCAAAAGACATACGCCGAAACGCAAAAGTGCCGAATGGGCATGTGAACGTGGTCTTCTCTTGATCCTCCGCAGCTATGGGTATCTGATTGTAACCTGAATATCCGTCCAAAAAACAAAAGTAAGGCTTACCTGCCAAGCGATCCAGCATCTGGTCCATGAAGGGTAGCGGGAAGTGGTCCTTGCGCGTTACAGCGTTCAGCTTCCTGTAGTCGATGCACATGCGCCAGCCAGTCTGTATGCGCTTGGGAACTAGCTCGCCCTGCGCATTCTCCTCCACCGTGATTCCTCCTTTCTTTGGCACAACGTGCACCGGGCTGACCCATCTGCTGTCTGAGATTGGGTAAATGACCCCTGCGTCAAGCAACTTCAGAACTTCCTTTTGCACTACCTCCATCATATTTGGGTTTAACCTGCGCTGAGCCTCCCTGGATGGCTTGGCACCATCTTCCAACAGAATCCGGTGCATGCACACGTCTGGGCTCACTCCGCGCAGATCAGCAAGAGTCCATCCAATAGCGCGCTGGTTCCTGCGCAGCACCTGTTGTAAACGCGCCTCCTGCTCTTCTTCCAATCCCCTCTTGATGATCACTGGCAGGGTGTCCTCATCTCCCAAGAAAATGTACTTGAGATGCTCCGGGAGTTGCTTCAGTTCGATCTTGGGTGCCTGCTCAACAGAGGGCAAGGTTTTGTTAGCGGTGCAAATATGAACTATATCACGTACCTGTGTGGATGCTGGTTCAGCACTGCTTAGCTCCTCCTCTTGCTCCTCCAGCTCTGCCTGTGTCAGTAGCTCTGGTCCTATGGTTGCGCTTGCACACTGCGCTTCTGTGACTAAGTCGTCAAAGCTGTCCATTGCGTGCACGGTAGCGTCCTCATGTGGGTGCTGCATCCCTTCGAAGATGTTGAAATGGATTTCTTCGCCATCTACCTCCATGGAGAGCGTGCCCCTCCACACGTCTATCTTCGTGCTCGCAGTCATCAGAAACGGTCTGCCTAGGAGGATCTGCGCACCGCTGGCGCTTGATTCACCCTCCATTTCGAGCACATAAAAGTCTGCTGGGAACACCAGCTCTCCTACTCGAACTAGGACATCTTCTATCATGCCTGCAGGTTGTTTGCACGATCTATCTGCTAGCTGAATTGTGAGACCTGCAGGTTTTAGTGGTCCAAGGCGCAAGGTCGCATAGAGAGAATATGGTAATAAATTGATTGATGCGCCTAAATCGATCATGCAGTTGCTTACCGTGGTCTTACCTAAGGTGCAAGGGATAGTGAATGTACCTGGATCTCGGCACTTAGGTGGTACCTTTTGCTGCACGATTGCTGAGGCCTGCGCATTTAGCATTACCTGTGCGCATTCGCCTGTCCTTCTTTTATTCGTGCACAGCTCTTTTAAAAACTTCGCATACCTGGGAATCTGTCGAATAGCTTCTATGAGAGGTATGTTGATTTCCACTTTGCTGAACAGCTCATACAGTTCCTTGTCCAGTGCTTCTTTTCTCGCCAGTGGTGCCTGCACAGGGAAAGGAGCAGGTATGTTAGTACAATTTTTGTCCTTGTTTTTCGAGTGAGACATACCTGGCGCTTTGCCCTGCTGGTTCGTGGTTAGCGCTTCTGATTGCGCCTCTGGCTCTGGTTGCGCACTCTGAGCTGCTGGATCTGGGACTTGCGCAACTGGTTGCGCGGGCGCCTGCGCGGTCTGCTCTGTTCCCACTGTGCGCCCAGTCCTCAGTGTTACTGCATTAACTCCTCCCTTAGGGTTCTGAATCACTTGCGAAGGCAGGTTGCCATCGCTCTTTTTCAGCTCATACACCGTGGTTGCAATTTGTGATAGATGCTTTTCTATGGATTCGAACCTCTTGTCATACTTTTCGTCATTCTTGCGCACTGTGTCTGCTAGCTGCCCCATGATATCTTCCAAGGATCGCTTTGGTTGCTGACTGTTCTGCGCTGGTGCGTCTGTGCGGCGATGCGGTGGATTGTAGGGTGCAGCCTGTTGCGTCTGCTGTGGTGCGCGCTGATCAGTGGGCTGCCTCTGGAAATTGTTCTCTTCTCTCCATCTGAATCCATTTGCAGCAAGCCCAAAGCGCGGCTGATTCTGCCTCTGCGGTCCTCTGTTGTCCCATCCTCCAAGGGCATTTACATCTCCAGTTTCTTCAAAAAGTGTTGGGCACTCGTCTGTCTTGTGCTCAGTGGACCTGCAGAATTCACATACCTTTGGTGCAACTGGTTGTGCGCTCTGCGCACTCATCAGCTTCTGTAGCATGGCCTTCATTTCTTTGATCTCAGCGCTTGCCTCTACCTGATGCACAGAACGATTACGACTACTTTCAAGTGTCAATTGATGTCTTACCTGCCCAGCAGAATCTTCTATTAGCTGCCATGCGTCCTCGGGGTACATGTTGCAAATGTCCCCTCCTGCGCATGCATTCAGTAGTCGCAACTCCATGGGCAGCAGTCCATTCAGAAAATTCTCTATCAGCACATTCTGGGGAAGCCCGTGATTGTAGCAGTTGGCTTCTAGCTCCCTGAAACGCTCGTAGTATTCTGACAGAGACTCCCCTGCGCCTTGCCTTGGCGCGGCCAATTCCCTTCTGAGCAGCGCAATCTTCGCTGCTGGATAAAATTTATCTAAGAATTTCTTCTGCAGCTGCTCCCATGTGTGGATTGATCCTGCGGGTAGGCTCATCAGCCAGTGTTTGGCTGCATCGCTCAATGAAAAAGGGAACGCTTTCATCTTCAGCGCTTCATCGTTTTCCCCCAAAGCCTTCATGTTCTCGCAAATGATTAGGAACTCCCGCACATGCTTGACTGGATTTTCGTTGTTCATTCCGTGAAACTTGGGCATGTGATGGATGAGTGAGCTCCTTAGTTCGAACTGTCCGTCGGGCGGAAGCACTATGCACCATGGCTGGTTAACAGTGAGTGGGGCCGACATTTCGCGCACTGTCCTGCGCCTCGCGACTGGACGAACGGGTGGCGCAATGTATGGTTCAGCGGCCATCCGTGCGTCGTCCTCACGCTGCACTTCCTCTCTGAATAGGGCTGCGCGGTTATGCGCCCTTGCTTCCTCTGGGGTTCTGTCTCCCAGGTTATCTCCAACCACACTGTTATCCTCCATGTCCTGATCCAAACTCAAGAAACGAAATTAAATGGCAACGAGGTTGTTGCGTCTGTCAGGGCGCAACTAGAATCTGCGCAGCGCAACTGTTTCAAGGTTGCGCAGGCTGATGTGATTGCGCGCTGTCAGAAAACAACAAAGAGAAAACAAAAACAAAATGAAATAACTAAAATGAGAAATGTAAGCTAGCTAAAACTTAGCTGTGTTGCTCCCCGGCAACGGCGCCAAAATTTGATCGCGCGTCGTTGTGCGCGTCAAATATAATTCCTTCCTCTCCCACTAGTACAGCGGTTAAGTAAGGGTCGATCTCCACAGGGAGCAAGCAGTAAGTCTCAGCCAGTAACCTACACTTAAGAAAACGGGGGTTGCGTGAGTGATTGGGGGTTTTGCGCGATGCGCGAATAACAGCGAATATCGTGACTCAGGGAATTGCACTAGACGTGCGCAAGCAGTAGAGATGAAGTACTATATTTATGAAAAGCATTGGGCAGACAATCCTCTATGAATGCATTCCTTATCATTGACTCTAAAACACCTATAGTTTATGCTTTACTTGGGTTAGTGTCCGGTAAAGGCTTCCTAACACGTGCGCATGTTCCGTTCAAAGTTCATGTGCTATTAATCCTTAGAACTAGACTAAACAGCTGCGAATCCTGTCACAGTAGCAGCTGCCTACCCTAACTCGTTACTCCTAATTGTCACGGTAAGTTTGCGGTTCAAGGCTTCCCCTACTCATGCAACTAGTTTAACAGGTGACAAGCAAGCAACACAAGTAGGTTTGCGGTTCAAGGCTTCCCCTACTCATGCAACTAACTGTCTCAGCGCGCACAGAATTAATACAAGTAAATAAACTATGCATTAAGCTCAAGTCTCAAAGGTAATACATCATAGATTCATGCCCGACCAACACTAAGTGTTTAGCTAGACATGCTAGTGGTAAACATCACAAAATAGTAAGTAACAACTACTGAATCCAAGAAAACGGTAGCAAACAGTGCGTGCAGTGTCTTCTCTTGGCTGGCGCAGTCGGCTGGCGCAACTCTCCTCGACAGGTCCGTGTGTTTTTCAGTTCTGCCGCGCAGTTCCTCTGGAATGTCACTGAGTGATGGTGTTCCGCCTCTCTGTGTTTTTTTGAAACCCTAGACTTTCTTTGTTTAAATAGTGCCCCAGGAAGTTCATCTTTTGGCAACTTCCAAGTCTGGTCACTGGGACTTTGCGCCTGGCGCACAGCATTGACTGGCGCAATCGGGTAGCGCACCTCTGCTGTCCTTCGCCATTTCTTCTTTTGCTTGCGCCGCTAGCTCCACAGGCTGATCTTTCACTCCTAGAACGCTGCCTGTTAGCGCGTATCCGACTTAAGGACTCGTTCTGACCTGATATACAAAAATAATGGAAACGAGTAATCTTGACCATAAAATATTGCAAACAAGCATGGGTTTATGATCTAAATAACGTGTATAACTAGGCTCTATCAGCCACACTTGTTTAGTGACTCATATAACCACTGTCAGCGCACAGGGGTGCGCAATGAGATGCCGCAGACGCCAATACTAGTGGATGAAGTATTCGATATTTGGGGGATTGACTTCATGGGGCCATTTCCTCCATCTTCCGGATATGAGTATATATTGGTCGCAGTGGACTATGTCTCAAAATGGGTTGAGGCTAAGGCCACCCGAAAGGATGATGGCAAGACGGTCGCTGACTTTTTGAGAACTAACATCTTTTACAGGTACGGGGGGCTTAAGGCAATCATAAGCGACTAGGGGACGTATTTTTGTAATAGGTTAGTGGCGCAGGTATTCAAGCATTATGGAGTGCGCCACAAGACGTCCACCGCCGACCATCCTCAGACGAATGGCCAGGCCGAGGTTTCCAACCGCGAGATCAAGCGCATCCTGGAGAAAACTGTGAGACCATCGCGCAAAGACTGGAGCCAGCGCCTTGACGATGCGCTATGGGCATACATAACTACACATAAGACACCGATTGGGACTTCACCGTTTCGGTTGGTTTATGGAAAAGCGTGCCACCTACCAGTGGAGTTGGAACACAAGGCATACTGGGCATTACGTGTTTGCAATCTGAACCTAGACGAGGCTGGTAAGGAGCGCGCATTTGAGCTAAGCGAGTTAGAGGAGCTGCGCCTAGATGCATATGAGGGGCTGCGCGACTACAAGGCACGCACAAAAGCATTTCACGACAAAAACATCCTTAGACGCACCTTTGAGCTAGAAGACCAGGTACTATTGTTCTCCTCGTGCCTAAAGCTAATGCCTGGGAAGCTGCGCAGCAAATGGACGGGACCATACATGGTTACCAAGATTTTCCCTTACGGAACAATCGAGTTAGAAAACGAGCACCAGCATCGTTTTCAGGTCAATGGGTAGAGAGTCAAAAAGTATTTAGGACAACCTTGGGATAATACAGCGCGCAAAGTTGACTTGGCAGAGCCAGAAATAGAAGATGCTCAAGTTGCTGCGCCAGAGTCGCAACCAGATGCACCTGAGGGAGAACTGGGAACTATTGCTCATATTTCTTCCCCCTCATTAACTAACCTCGTTACTTATGATTTGTCACATGATATTAACCACGCTGACCACCCTTCCGATCCTTTGCGCAGGACTATGAAGAACGCAACGCGCACACAAGCGAGGGGACACTCAGGAGCAAGAGTGGGGGGCTCACTGGCGCACTTTTAAGCAAGTAACGAGGTACGGTCGAGCCAACGACATTAAACAAAGACACCTATGTTTTTCTTTCTTGTGTCCTTTGTTTTATTTGCATGCATGTGTGCGCTCTCCGTTGCGCTTGAGCATGAGTCGTGGGGACACGTCTCTGTTTAAGTGTGGGGGGGGGGGGGGGGGCGGCGTTACATTTACATTTCACATTTTTTTTGAGCTTTGTAGTGTAGCTTAGTTTAGTTGAAGGGAATAGTAGCAGTGGTGCGCTTGTGTGCGGGTTGCGCACACTTTTCGACTTGTATTGCCCTATTCATCTTGCATGCGCTGCTATCAACTGTTTAGTTTTTTTTTTTTCGATTTTTCTGCTCCTATTAGTTGGGATATACAGGGGATGTGGAGATGACAGAAAAGCTCTAGAGAGGCGGTTAGTCGTTTTTGCTTCGAAGGTAAGGTATATGGTTGAGAGCGCTAGTGGAGGCCGGTGCTTCGAGACCTTCGGAACAATAGAGCGCGCTCAGCCACGCAGATGCCGAAGGCGAATACCCAAAGCGTGGCGAGGTGGGAAAACAGACCACCTTCCACGGGCCAAATCTGAGCATTCCTTGGGCCTCACAAGCAGTATATAAAGAGAGGAAGGTTAGGGTTTGAGAGACACACACGAGCTGCCGCCGAGGACCTGCGCCAACCGACTGTGCGAACCGAGACACAGCAAGCTGCATACACCTGCTTGTTACTGTTTCCTTGGACACTTTAGCTTTTATTTACTATTTCTATGATGTTTACCACTAGCATGTCTAGCTAAACACTTTGTATCGGTTGGGCATGATTCTATGAAGTATTTCCTTTGAGACTTGTGCTTAATGCATAGTTTGTTTGCTTGTATTAATTCTGTGCACACGGTTGACAGCTAGTTGTATGAGTAGGGGAAGCCTTGAACCGCAATCTTACTCTTACTACTTGTTGTTATATGTTAAACTAGTTGGTAGCTTGACGGTGACAACTAGGAGTAACGTGCTAGGATAATCAGCTGCTACTGTGACAGGATTCGTAGCTGCTTAGACTAGTTTCAAGAATTAATAGCTCATGGACTTTGATCGGAACATGCGCACATGTTAGGAAGCCTTTATCGGACACTAACTTCAGTAAAATCGAACTATAGACGTTTAGAGTCGATGATAAGGAATACATTCATAGAGGATGGTCTTTACCGATACTTTTCATAGTCATAGTACTTAATCTCTACTGTCTGCGCGTGTCTAGTGCAAAATCTGCTTTTACTATTGTTCATTCGCGCACCTGCGCAACCCAACCACTCACAACCCCAATTTCATAAGTTGTAGGTTGCTAGCTAGAACGAGTCTTCTTGCTCCTTGTGGGATTAATTTGACGCGTACAACAACGCGCGGTCAGGAAGCTAGGGTTACAGAGAGAAAGAGAGAGCAGATAGAGAGAAGGACGCTCAGCAACAAAACACACGAGCTACTTCAGCCAGACTCTGCGCGAACCACCTGTGCCAACCGAGAACAGCAACGCGCAATTGCGCCAACCTGCTACGTTTCTCTTGCTGCTTTAGTTTTATTTATTATTGCTATGATGTTTGTTTCTAGCATGTGTAGCTAAACACCTTGTATCGGTTGGGCATGATTCTATGAAGTATTTCCTTTGAGACTTGTTCTTAATGCTTGGTACATCTACTTATATTAATTCTATGCATATGGGTGATAATTAGTTGTGCGAATAAGGGAAGCCTTGAACCGCAATCTTATTTTAATTGCTAGTTATTGTATGTTAAACTAGTTGATAGCTTGACGGTGACAACTAGGAGTAACACACTAGGATACTCAGCTGCTATTGTGATAGGATTCGTGGATGTTTAGACTAGTTTCAGGAATTAATAGCTCATGAACTTTGATCGGAACATGCGCGCACGTTAGGAAGCCTTGATCGGACACTAACTTAAGTAGAACTGCACTATAGATGTTTAGAGTCGATGATAAGGGATACATTCATAGAGGATTGTCTGTACCGATACTCTTCATAGTCATAGTACTTAAAATCTACTGCCTGCGCACGTATCGTGCAATTCTGCTTTCACCACTGTTCATTCGCGCACCTGTGCAACCCGATCACTCACAACCCCAATTTCATAAGTTGTAGGTTGCTAGCTAAGACGAGTCTGCATGCTCCTTGTGGGATCGACCCTGACTTAGCCGCTATACTAAGTGGAGAAGGAAGGATTAATTTGACGCGTACAACGGCGCGCGATCAAATTTTGGCGCCGTTGCCAGGGAGCAACACAGATAAGTCTTAACTAGTTCAAGTTTTCTTTTACAGTAGCTAGTTATTTCTTTTTACTTTCGTTGGTGTTTATGCCAGTACGCAATCAACATCCGCCTGCGCAACCTTGAAACAGTTGTGCTGCGCAGATCATAGTTGCGCATAGACAGGGGCAACAACCTAGTTTCTTTTAATTCTGTTTGCTTGAAGTCTAGAACAGGACATGGAGAATAACTGTGTCATCGGCGATAACTTAGGGGACAGAACCCCAGAGGGACCTAACAATGCGAGGGTAGATAACCGCGCAGCTCGGTTCAGAGAGGAAGTGCAGCGCGAAGTTGAAGCTAGGATGGCCGCTGAAGTATATAATGGGCAACCCGCGCAACAGATCGTGCGACGCAGAACAGTGCGCGAGATGTCGGCTCCAATCACAGTCAACCAACCGTGGTGCATAGTGCTTCCACCCGATGGGCATTTTGAACTACGAAGCTCATTCATTCATCATATGCCGAAGTTCCATGGGATGAACAACGAGAACCCAGTCAAGCATGTGCGCGAATTCCTAGTTATCTGCGAGAACATGAAGACCGACGGGGAGAGTGAAGAACCGCGGAAGCTGAAGGCGTTCCCTTTTTCATTGTGTGATACAGCCAGGCATTGGCTGATGAGCTTACAGCAGGATCTATTCGCACATGGTAGCAGCTCCAGAAGAAGTTCTTGGATAAGTTCTACCCCGCAGCAAAGATGCTACTCATAAGGGAATTGGCCGCACCTAGACAGGGCGTAGGAGAGTCACTATCAGAGTACTATGAGCGTTTCAGGGAGCTGGAAGCCAACTGCTACAATCATGGCCTGCCCCAACATGTGCTAATAGAGAATTTCCTAAACGGGCTACAACCAATGGAACTTAGACTGCTGAACGCATGCGCAGGTGGTGATATACGCAACATGTACCCGGAGGATGTATGGCAGATGATCGAGGACTCTGCGGGACAGGTAAGGCATCAATTGACGCTCAAGAACAGTCATGCGCGCGCCGTGCACCAGTGGATTCCAGCGCTGAAATTAAGGAAATGAAAGCCATGCTGCAGAAACTGATGAGTGCGCAAGGCGCGCAACCAGTTGCGCCGAAGGTATGCGAGTTTTGTACGTCCACTGAGCACAAAACCGACGCATATCCCACACTTTTCGAGGAATCAGGAGATGCCAATGCTCTAGGAGGATGGGACAATAGAGGACCACAGAGGCAGAATCAACCGCGCTTTGGACTAGCCGCAAATGGATTCAGATGGAGAGAGGACAGCAATCCCCAAAGGCAGCCAGCGGAATATCGTGCACCTCAGCAGGCGCAGCAAGCATACAACCCACCGCACCGCCGCAATGACACACCAGCACAGAATAACCAGCAACCGCGGCGCTCCTTAGAAGACATAGTGGGTCAGTTGGCAGACACCGTGCGCAAGAACGATGAAACATATGACAAGAGGTTCGAGTCAATTGAGAAGCAGTTGTCGCAGATTGCTACCACGGTCTATGAGCTGAAAAAGAGCGATGGCAACTTGCCTTCGCAAGTGATCCAAAACCCTAAGGGAGGAGTTAACGCTGTAACGCTGAGGACTGGGCGCACAGTGGGGACAGCTCCAACCGCAAAGGAGCCCGAGCAGCCAGTTGCGCAACCTCCAGAGCCAGAACAGCCGGATGCGCAACCAGCCGCGCCAGCTACAAACCAACAGGGAGTGGTGCCAGGATGATACAATCAGGAGAAAAGAGTACTAATGCACCTGCACCTTTTCCTGTGCAGGCACCCTTAGCAAAAAAGGAGGCGCTGGACAAGGAGTTATACGAGTTATTCAGCAAGGTGGAAATAAACATTCCCCTGATTGAGGCAGTTCGGCAGATTCCCAGATATGCCAAGTTCTTGAAGGAGCTGTGCACAAACAAGAGGAGGAAGGGCGAGTGCGCGCAAGTAATGCTCAACGCACATGCATCAGCAATTGTGCAACACAAGGTACCACCTAAATGCCGAGATCCAGGTACGTTCACCATACCGTGCACCTTAGGTAAAACCATGGTAAGCAACTGCATGATTGATCTCGGTGCATCTATAAATGTGCTTCCTTACTCCTTGTATGTGTCATTGCACCTTGGTCCAGTAAAGCCTGCAGGTCTCACCATCCAATTAGCAGATCGGTCATGCAAACAACCAACGGGCCTGATAGAGGACGTTCTTGTCCGAGTAGGAGAGCTGGTATTCCCAACAGATTTCTACGTCTTGGAAATTGAGGGTGAGCCGAGCAAGGGAAGCGCGCAAATCCTACTGGGCAGACCATTTCTGATGACAGCGCGCACAGAGATAGACGTATGGAATGGCACGCTCTCAATGGAGGTAGATGGCGAGGAGATTCACTTTAACATTTTCAAGGGGATGCAGCACCCTCATGAGGACGCCACAGTGCACGCATTAGACAGTATGGATGACTTGGTTGCGCATGCGCAGTGTGCGAGCGAAACAGGGGAGCCTGTGCCATTGACACAGACAGAGTTGGAGGAACAAGATGATAAGCTGAGCAGCACAGAATCAGTGTCCAGACAGGTATGTGATCTGGTTAATGTTTGCGCTACTAACAGAATCCTGCCTTCTATTGAACAGGCACCCAAGGTTGAGCTGAAGCAATTGCCCAAGCACTTAAAGTACATCTTCCTGGGCAATGAGGACACCCTGCCTATCACTATAAAAAAAGGATTAGAGGAGGAGCAGGAGGCGCGATTACAGGAGGTGCTGTGCAAGAACCAGCGCGCCATAGGATGGACATTGGCTGACGTCCGCGGAGTAAGCCCTGATGTGTGCATGCACAGAATTCTGCTAGAAAATTGTGCCAAACCATCCAGGGAACCTCAGCGCAGACTGAATCCGATTATGATGAAGGTAGTACAGAAGGAGATCCTGAAGCTGCTTGACGCAGGTGTAATATACCCGATTTCAGATAGCAAGTGGGTGAGTCCAGTGCATGTTGTGCCAAAGAAAGGAGGCACCACAGTAGAGGAGAATGCGCAAGGCGAGCTAGTTCCCAAGCGCATACAGACTGGATGGCGCATGTGCATTGATTACAGGAAGCTAAACGCAGTCACCCGCAAGGATCATTTCCCGCTACCATTCATGGACCAGATGCTCGACCGGTTGGCGGGAAAGCCACACTTTTGCTTCTTGGAGGGTTACTCAGGGTACATTCAAATCCTTATTGCTGCGGAGGATCAGGAGAAGACAACCTTTACCTGCCCATTCGGTACCTTTGCGTTCCGGCGCATGTCGTTTGGGCTGTGTAATGCGCCAGGTACGTTCCAACGCTTAGTCATGAGCATTTTCTCTGATATGATTGGTTTATGTATTGAGGTATTCATGGATGACTTCACTGTGCATGGTGAGACGTTTGATGCATGTTTGGATAATCTTGATAAGGTCTTAGCGCGCTGCATTACCAAGAACTTAGTTCTCAATTATGAAAAATGTCACTTTATGGTGTCACATGGAGTAGTCTTAGGACATATCGTCTCGCAGGAAGGAATTAAGGTCGATAAAGCAAAAATTGATCTTATCTCAAATCTGCCTTATTCCACTAATGTGCGCGACGTTAAGTCGTTTCTTGGGCATGCAGGGTTCTATAGGCGCTTTATTAAAGATTTTTCTAAAATATGTATCCCATTGTCTAACCTCCTTCAAAAGGATGTGCGCTTTGAGTTCACTGATGAGTGCAGGAATGCTTTTGATAAGTTAAAGGATGCGCTGACCAGTGCGCCAGTGATGCGCGCACCAGACTGGAACCTACCATTTGAGCTGTGTGCGATGCCAGTGACTACGCTGTAGGCGCCGTGCTTGGCCAGCGCGTGGATAAGAACCCGCATGCTATCTATTATGCGTCGCGCACACTGGACACTGCGCAGAGGAACTACACCACGACCGAGAAGGAACTTCTCGCAATCGTGTTTGCACTGGAGAAGTTCCGCGCATATGTTCTGGGCGCTAAAGTCACTGTCTACGCTGACCATGCTGCTATCCGCTACCTGATGTCCAAGAAAGAGACTAAGCCGCGCCTGATGCGCTGGTTGCTGCTGCTCCAAGAGTTCGATTTAGAGATCAAGGATAAGAAGGGAACAGAAAACACTGTTGCTTATCACCTAAGCAGGATAGTGGAGGAAGAGAAGCCAGGGCAGATCACGGAGACATTCCCTGACGAACACCTGATGGCGCTGAATGGTAAGGTACCATGGTATGCGCATATTGAAAAATACCTGGTCACAGGTGCGTTTCCTCCGCATTTCACTAAAACTCAATGCATGAGGTTAAAACATGAGTCTAAATATTACGTTTGGGATGATCCATACATGCTTAGAATAGGCCCTGATCAGATCTTGAGGAGATGTGTGCCTGATCATGAGATGAGCTCTGTTTTGAGATTTTGTCATGCGCACGCGTGCGGAGGACACTTTGGTCCAAAGAGCACGAGCAGGAAAATCCTAGATTGCGGTTTTTATTGGCCGAACTTATTTCGTGACTCACATAACCACTGCAGGGCTTGTGACAGGTGCCAGCGCACAGGAAATATCTCAGCGCGCAATGAGATGCCACAAACACCTATACTGGTAGACGAAGTGTTCGATTTGTGGGGAATTGACTTCATGAGGCCGTTTCCGCCATCTTGTGGATATGAGTACATACTAGTTCCGATGGACTATGTCTCAAAGTGGGTCGAAGCTAAGGCCACGCGCAAGGATGATGGTAAGACGGTCGTTGAGTTTTTAAGAACTAACATTTTCTGCAGGTACGGAGTACCTAAGGCCATAATCAGCGACCAGGGGACGCACTTCTGCAACAGAATAGTGGCGCAAGTACTAAGCATTATGGGGTGCGCCACAAGACGTCCACTGCATACCATCCTCAAATGAATCGCCAGGCCGAGGTCTCCAACAGAGAGATCAAGCGCATTCTGGAGAAAACTGTGCGACCTTCACGCAAAGACTGGAGCCAACGGTTGGACGATGCACTTTGGGCATACAGGACTGCGCACAAGACACCGATTGGGACTTCACCATTTCGGTTGGTGTACGGAAAGGCGTGCCACCTACCAGTTGAGTTGGAGCACAAGGCATACTGGGCAATGCGCACTTGCAATCTGAACCTTGATGAGGCTGGTAAGGAGCGCGCATTTGAGTTAAGCGAGCTAGAGGAGCTGCGCTTGGATGCATATGAGGGGTTGCGCGACTACAAAGCGCGCATGAAAGCATTTCACGATAAGTACATCTTCAGACGCACCTTCGAGCCAGGAGACCGAGTGCTGTTGTTCTCCTCATGCCTAAAACTGATGCCTGGGAAGCTGCGCAGCAAGTGGACGGGACCTTACACGGTCACAAAGGTTTTCCCGTATGGAACTATCGAGTTAGAGAACGAGCGCAAGCATCGCTTTCAGGTTAATGGGCAAAGAGTCAAGAAACACTTGGGAGAACCGTGGGATGAGGGCACACGCGAAGTTGATTTGGCGAAACCAAAAATTGAAGATGCGCAAGCTGCTGCGCCAGAAATACAACCTGCTGCACCGGAGGGAGAACTAGGAGCTACTGATTATATATCTTCTCCCTCACTGATTAACCTCATTACTTATGATGTGCCACACGATTTTGGCCACACTGACCACCTATCTGTTCCTTTGCGCAGGACTAAAGAAGACATAGCACACAAAGACGCACCAGAGAGCGCAGGAGCAAGTGTGGGGGTGGTCCGGAGCACGAACTTGAGCAAGTAACGAGGTACTGTCGAGCCAACGACGTTAAACAAAGGCACTTGTCGGGAGGTAACCCGACACGTTTTCCACATTTTAGTTTTACACGTTTTTAGGATTTGCATTTTAGCTAGTTCAGCACTTGCATATTTTTCTTGAGTCACGTAGCAATGCGCGAGTCAGTGCGCAATTCAGTGCGCAGGACAGATGCGCAGGTCAGGGGGTATATAAGGGCAGGTACTTAGAAAAATCCGGACATTCTGCAATTTCGACCGTTAAACACTCTGCACTGCTGCCAGCCGATCTTTGCCGTCCGCCCACCGTTTCCAGTGTTCTCTAGAGAGATTTGAGGAGCACAACAACACCAGCACACTAGGTAACCTCTCATTCCTTGTTTCAGTCATTTTAGTGAGGGTTTGGTGAAGAAACCCGACTGAGGACAGAACCCTAGGATCAAAACCACACCTAGGTAGCAAGCTCCGTTTGGTGATTTCTTTGCTGGGTTTTGTTGACGCGAGTGAGGCACCCATCTGGTAGGAATTTGAGGGTTTGGTTTGAAGTGCTGATTTTGGAATCCTTGGTAGAGCGTTGACTACAGTTGACCGCTGCAAATATGAGGCCAGCCGAGGACCAGGACACCCCAGCATCTTTCGCACGGAAGTATGACGCCTTCTGGAGGCTGGACATGTATGGCACACCGTGCATCAGCAGGGACTTCCTGCGCGAGATGGACTTAGAGGAATTGGTCACGGATAAGCTCCGCAGGCTGGCTGGGAAGCGCTAATGGACTTAGAAAGCGCAGCCGACAAAGAGGACACCTGTGAGTTCCTGGCGTCCCTGTAGATCCAAGACTTAGAGATCCGGCACCGACACCGAGGGGTGTGGTACATCGCATCGGCCAAGAGGTTGAAGCGCACCCTGCGCTGTGACAAGGTGCGCGAGCACGAGGTGGATATGCACACCAATCAGGAGGCATGGGGCGAGATGGCGCCGGGCAAATCATTTGCCGCTGGGCGCAGCCGAGGGCGTGAGCTGCGCGACCCCTGGATGTATTACCTGTGGCGCATGTTCGCGTACGCAGTCATTGGACGCTATAACGGTGCGCCGAAGGTCAGCCTGCTTGATATGGATGTGCTGAAGGGGTTGTATTATGGGAAGAAGGTGAGGTTCGTGTCGGACATGGTAGTGCACTGGGAGCGGCTCAGCACCAAGGGCCCGCTCACTTGTAGAGGTGTGGTTACGCATTTGCCGCGTGGGCTGCACGGAGAGCCAGAAGTGCCTGAGCACACAGTTGTTCCAGCCATTCCTCTTGACCATGCCCAGATGCTGCAGTACCGAGCGATAACTGCCAAGGAAGATGGATCATTGGAATGGTGTTACCGGCTGCAGGCTGCAAGGGCACCGAGGCACGCGGAAATCAGAGGAACGCCTGTAGAGAGTAGTGCGCGGTAAGAGGAAGCTGCTGCTGAGGAGGAAATGAAGAATGTGGAGGCACCAGTCGTGCCGCCGGCTAGTCGCATGAGGACGGGCGCTCAGAATGGAGCGCGCGCGGGCGAGTGGACCGCCAGGGGAAGTTGTCACCATCGACATTAGAGATTCTCCCCCGCGCGAGCCAGCGAAGCGACGCAGACAGGATTCTGAGGAGGCGCCAGCAGAGCAGCGCATGTTGTTCAACGTCATGCGCGTGCTGGAGTACTTGGCGCCAGAAGGGGCAGATTTAAGCATCAATCCACCAGCAGGGTGGCAATTTGGAGACCCCATTCCCCCACTCCTTAGTCTGCGCAGGCCTCCTCCAGGGTCACCTTCAGAGCAGCGCGAGCCAGCCAGTTCTCCCGCGCAGTCACCAGCCCTATCCTCAGTGCGCACCCCAGTCATGGACCCACAGCCAATGCCATCAGAGCCCCCTCCGGAACCCTCCGCCCAGATAATCCGATCCCCCTTTGAGGTCACCCCCGTCAAAGAATTAAGTTCAGATTCGCCCTCTGAGGAGCCCGCAGCCCAGGCCGCAGCAGTATCAGTTGCGCCGCCATCCTCCACCTCAGAATATGAGACAGAGACAGAGTCCATGGACGAGGAGGCACAAGGGTCTGCGCAGGACTCCAGCTCAGAGGACGTTTAGGGTGCAGCAGAGGGCTCGGCGCAAATCATCTCATGTTGTCATTGCTTCTTTTGAAAACTATCATTGGATATTCTGTTCCTATTTTGTGTGGATATTTTATGAACCCCTGACCGTATTTCAATTGCTGCATTGACTCTGTTTTTCATTTTCATGATGCATTTCATTTTTTGTTCTTAGTTGTCCTACTAGTTTTCATGTGTGCGCTCTCCATTGCGCTTGAGCTTGAGTCGTGGGGACACGTCTCTGTTTAAGTGTGGGGGGGGGGGGGGGGGCGTACATTACATTTAGATTCATATTTATCATTGTAGTTTAGCTTAGTTAGTGCAGTATAGGAAATAGCAGTGGTTGTGCGCTTCTATGCGGATTGCGCGCACCTTTCGACTTGTTTTGCCTTATTCATCCTACATGAACTGTGATCGCGCGTCGTTGTACGCGTCAAATTAATCCTTCCTCTTCCACTAGTACAACGGTTAAGTAAGGGTCGATCTCCACAGGGAGCAAGCAGTTCAGTTTTAACCAGTGACCTACACTTACGAAAATGGGGGGGTGAGTGATTGGGGTTGCGCAATGCGCGAGTAAACAGTAGTAAACGCAGGAATTGCACTAGACGTGCGCAGGCAGTAGAGATTAAGTACTATGACTATGAGAAGTATTGGGCAGACAATCCACTATGAGCGCATTCCTTATCATCGACTCTAAATGTCTATAGTTTGGTTTGCTAATGTTAGTGTCCGATCAAGGCTTCCTAACATGTGTGCATGTTCCGATCAAAGTTCATGTGCTATTAATTCTTGAACTAGACTAAACAACTACGAATCCGATCAAAGTAGTAATTGCTTATCCTAGCGCGTTACTCCTAGTTGGCACCGTCAGGCTATTCAACTAGTTTAACATACAACAACAAGCAACAAGAGTAAGATTGCGGTTCAAGGCTTCCCCTACTCATGCAACTAGCTGCCAACAATGTGCACAGAATTAATATAAGCAAGCAAGCTATGCATTAAGCGCAAGTCTCAAAGGAAATACTCATAGATTCATGCCCAACCAATACCAAGCGTTTAGCTAGACATGCTAGTGGTAAACATCATAGAAACAGTAAGTAATAACTGAAGTATCCGAGAAAACAATAGCAAACAGTGCGTGCAGGTTGCAGTCTTGGCTGGCGCAGTCGGCTAGCGCAGGTCCTCTCAGCAAGCTCGTGTGTTTTCCAGTTTTGCCGCTCTCTCTCTGAATTATGATGTGATGGTCCTCTGATGTGTCGTCCTCAAACCCTAGACTTCTTCTTCTTTATATACTGCTCAAGGGGCTCATTCTTGGCAACTTCCAAATCTCGTTGTGTCAGGATTTGGAAACACCATCATCTGCGCATGGCGCACGGCATCTTGGTTAGCGCAATCGGTTAGCGCACCGTGGTCGACTCTGTCAATTCTTCTGTTTGCGCCGCTAGTTCCGCAGGCTTGTGTGATGCGCGTCCTAAACGCTGCCTGTTAGCGCGTATCCGACTTAGGCCCTTGTTTTGCCCTGAAATACAAAAACACTGGAAACCAGTAATCTTGTACATACAATAATGCAAACAAGCATAGGGTTATGATCTAAATAATGCGTATAAATAGGCTCTATCACACTACCTTTAACATATTTAGTATATTTTTTCGTTTTTTTGTCTTTTTAGTCGGGATATTCAGAGGATGTGGAGTTGAAAGAAAAAGCTCTAGAGAGGCGGTTAGTCGTTTTTGCTTCGAGAGTAGGGTACATGGCTAAAAGCGCTAGTGGAGGCCGGTGCTTCGCAACCTTCGGAACAATAGAGCGTGCTCATCCACGCAGATGCCAAAGGCGAATACCCATAGCGTGGTGAGGTGGGAAAACAGACCACCTTTCCTCTGGAAGTCGAGTGTAGGAAAGTGGGCGCGGGAGTAAACACGTGCGCCGACCTGCGCAAGTAGACCAAGGAAGGAGAGCGGGGCGTTGTTCCATAGCTTCTATCCGAAGGCCGAGACTGGAACCGTTCTAGGAGTGTAAGAAGAGTGGACGAAGCCGTATAAAAGAAAGAAATCAGTTGACGATATACGCAAAGAAAAAGAATCAGCGTGCGCACACAACTCCATATCAGCGCATGCACAAGTCCAAAAGGAAAAATCGTCAAGGACGAAAGGCTTGAGTTCCCAAGAAGCGCGCGAATGAATCACGCACCTGAAGATACCTGCGCGATTATCCATGTACCAGAAATCGGAGTAGGGACCGACAACCAGAAGCCTATGAAGAGCTATCTCCGAATCATCCGAATTAAATTGCATCCTGGCTGAGAGGTAACAAATTTCGAAATTATTATATTAGAATTGTTAAGGGTTTGTGCGCATAGGTGATAGAGCAGCACAGGGTGAATCGCTGTGCGAATCGCGCATGAGTATGAGGCTGTGTGCTAGACTTCAGAGGGGTAAAAGTATTTGTGCTTCAGTACTTGTTCGGGACGAACAAGGGCAAGTGTGGGGGATTTGATAAAGCCTAGTTATATGCGCTATTTAGATCTCAACACTGTGCTTGTTTGCATTATTTTGTGTACAAGATTACTGGTTTTCGGTATTTTTGTATTACAGGATAAAACAGGAGCATAAGTCAGATGTGCGCTAACGGACGTTTTTTAGAGCGCAATGCATGATCTGCAGACCTAGCAGCACAAAAGGAGATAATTGTTTCAGACTAAAGTGCGCAAAGCGAGTAGCGCAATCCGCGTGCGCAGAATGGCAGAGTTTCTAAATATTGATCTCCTAGATTTGGGAAGTTGCTAAAAGTCTCTCGGGCCAAATCTAAGCATTCCTTGGGCTTCAAGACCACTATATAAGAAAAGGGAAGCTAGGGTTACAAAGGGGGAGAGAACAGATAGAGAGAAGGACGCTCAGCAGCAAAACACACGAGCTACTTTAGCCAGACTCCGCGAGAACCACCTGCGCCAGCCGAGAACAGCAACGCGCAATTGCGCCAACCTGCTACGTTTCTCTTGCTGCTTTAGTTTTACTTACTATTGCTATGATGTTTGTTTCTAGCATGTCTAGCTAAACACCTTGTATCGATTGGGCATGATTCTATGAAGTATTTCCTTTGAGACTTGCTCTTAATGCTTGGTACATCTACTTATATTAATTCTATGCATATGGGTGATAATTAGTTGTGCGAATAAGGGAAGCCTTGAACCACAATCTTTTTCTAATTGCTAGTTATTGTATGTTAAACTAGTTGATAGCTTGACGGTGACAACTAGGAGTAACACACTAGGATACTCAGCTGCTACTGTGATAGGATTCGTGGCTGTTTAGACTAGTTTCAGGAATTAATAGCTCATGAACTTTGATCGGAACATGCGCGCACGTTAGGAAGCCTTGATCGGACACTAACTTAAGTAGAACTGCACTATAGATGTTTAGAGTCGATGATAAGGGATCCATTCATAGAGGATTGCCTGTACCGATACTCTTCATAGTCATAGTACTTAAAATCTACTGCCTGCGCACGAATCGTTCAATTCTGCTTTCACCACTATTCATTCGCGCACCTGTGCAACCCAATCACTCACAACCCCAATTTCATAAGTTGTAGGTTGCTAGCTAAGACGAGTCTGCACGCTCCTTGTGGGATCGACCCTGACTTAGCCGCTATACTAAGTGGAGAACGAAGGATTAATTTGACGCGTACAACGACGCACGATCAAATTTTGGCGCCGTTGCCGGGGAGCAACACAGATAAGTCTTAACTAGTTCAAGTTTTCTTTTACAGTAGCTAGTTATTTCTTTTTATTTTCGTTGGTGTTTCTGTCAGTACGCAATCAAGTTATTTCTTTTAAGTACTATGACTATGAAATGTGAACAAGGATCTGCTACAGCAACCTCTGCATCATCTCCACACTACCGGAAGAGAGACCTTTCGCAGATATCAAAGGTGTTACAAATGTGGTCATAGTGGACACATTAAGAGAAACTGTCCTTCCACCTCGACTCGTCAGAATCTCCCTAAGATCTCTCGTTAGCAGAGAAGATCCAAGATGATACACATTGCCTTGGTTAGCACAGCTAGAGCAACTCATAAAGAAAGTTGGTACTTTGACAGTGGATGCTCAGGGCACATGTCTAGAGAGAGAACCTTCCTCAAGAATGTTAAACCCTGCTCAGAGCAACATGTTAAGTTCAGAAATGGGCTGAAAGGTAGAATTCTGGGAAAAGGGACCCTGGCTGTCACAGGACTGCCTCCCCTGGAAAATGTCATGCTAGTGGAATGATTAAAAGCAAACCTCATAAGCATCAGCCAGCTCTGTGACGGGACTCACCAGGTAAAATTCACTCAAAATTCCTATCAAGTCTACAACAATCTGGGGGTGTGCATACTGCATGAATCCAGATCAAAGAACAACTGCTATCTTCTCAAAGTTGGCGAAGCCCACTCCTTATCGGCATGCTTGATGACCGGTACAGAAGAAATGAATCTGTGGCACAGGAGGATGGGTCACATCAACCTAAGAACCCTGAAGAAGATTGCAGCAGAAGGGTTGGTCCGAAGCGTTCCAAAAATCAAAGGTGAAGTCAGCACTATTTGTGGAGAGTGCTAGATAGGAAAACAGAAAAAAGCTTCTCACCCCAAAACGACCACCATCAACATTGTCAGACCTCTGCAGCTGCTACACATGGACCTAATGGGACCAATGGAGGTAAAGAGTCTTGGAAGGAAGAGGTATGCTTTTGTGTGCGTGGATGATTATACAAGATTTACCTGGATTGATTTTATCAGGAAAAAATCAGACACAGGGGGAGCTATAGCAACCCTGATCTCCCGTCTTGAGCAATAGAAGAATCTCAGAACCTCAGCTATAAGGAGTGATCATGGAAGAGAATTTGAGAATGAATCTGTTGACAAATTCTGCAATGATCGGGGGATTACCCATCAATACTCCTCACCGATCACCTCTCAGCAAAATGGTGTTGTGAAGCACAAGAATCGAACCATCCAAGAAATGGCTCGAGTTATGATTCATGCCAAGGAAATTCCTCTGCATTTTTGGGCTGAAGCAATGAATACTGCTTGCTACATCAACAATCGAGTCACCATTCGAAAAGGGACCAAGCAAACATGCTATGAGCTCTGGAATCAGAAGAAGCCTACGGTGAATACTTTCACATATTTGGAAGCGACTGCTACATTTTGAGAGATCAGGAATACCAAAGAAAGCTCGATCCCAAGAGTGACTGTGGAATATTCTTGGGTTATTCAGTCAACAGCCGTGCCTATCATGTTTACAATGAAAGAACTGGAACAGTGATGGAATCTATCAACATTGTCATCAATGACATGGAAGAAGAAATCCCCACAAGTCTGAAAGATGAAGACTCTGACTCAGAAGGAGGCACAAGTAATCATGACAGAAGTAAACAAGAAGTGGTGCAAGAAGATGCTACAGCAGATACTAAAGCAGAAAGTCCTGATCAACAAACAAACAACTCAATCCCTGGGCAAGATGACAGAGAACCTCTCCCATCATCGAGACAACCTCCAAAGAAGATACAGAGAAATCATCCACTGGACAATGTAATTGGAAATCCTACGGATGGGAGAAGAACCAAAAGCTCGTCTCTCTTCAGCTCCTGTGACTAGATCTGCAATTCTTGCTTCATATCCCTTATAGAGCCAAGGAACATCAAAGAAGCAATGAGTGATGAATATTGGCTACTGGCTATGCAGGAAGAGTTGGCAGAGTTCGAAAGACATGATGTGTGGGGCCTTGTGCCTAGACCTGAAGGGACAAACATCATAGGGACCAAGTGGATCTTCAAAAACAAGTCAGATGAAAAAGGAAACATTACAAAGGAATAAGGCCAGACTCGTTGCACAAGGATACACTCAGATTGAGGGAGTGGATTTTGAAGAAACATTCGCACATGTTGCTCGATTGGAAGCCATCAAGCTTCTCCTGGCTTTATCGTGTCATCTTGGCTTTAGACTCTACCAAATGGACGTCAAGAGTGCCTTCTTGAATGGGGATCTGTCAGAAGAAGTATATGTGGCTCAGCCAAAGGGATTTGAAGACCCTCATTATCCTCATCATGTTTACAAACTGAAGAAAGCCCTGTACGGGCTTAAACAAGCACCAAGAGCCTGGTATGAGCGATTAACCATCTACCTATAGAAACATGGCTATGAACAAGGAGGAACTGACAAAACTCTCTTCGTAAAAAGAACCAAGTCAGATCTCGTCATTGCTCAAATTTATGTGGATGACATTCTCTTTGGCTCCAGGTCACAGCGGTTGGTGAAGCAGCTTATGGAGCAGATGAAATAAGAATTCAAAATGAGCATGGTGGGTGAGCTGTCTTATTTTCTGGGTTTAAAAGTAGCTCAGAAAGATGAAGGGATATTCATATCACAGACCAAATATAGCAGGAATCTGGTGAAGAAGTTTCAGCTTGATAGCCAGCCACAAACGCACTCCTGCTGCAACTCACATCAAGGTTGGCAAAGACATAGTTGGGGTTGAAGTAAATCAGACCACCTACCGAAGTATGATTGGAAGTCTTCCGTACCTAAGTGCTAGCCGTCCAGACTATCTTTCTCTGTTGGAGTGTGTGCTCGTTTCCAAGCTAGCCCGAAGGAAAGCCACTTCCAACTAGTAAAGAGGATCATTCGGTATGTAGCAGGAACAGTGAACTATGGTCTGTGGTATTCGAAGAATACAAATGCAAATCTGGAAGGATACAGTGATGCAGATTGGGCTGGATGTATTGAAGATCGAAAGAGAACTTCTGGAGGGTGCTTCTTCTTGAGGAATGATCTTGTATCCTGGTTCAGTCGAAAGCAGAACAGTATTTCCCTCTCCACAGCTAAGGCAGAATACATTGCCGCAGGGACTTGCTGTGCTCAACTACTCTGGATGAAGCAGATGCTCACCGAGTATGGGATGCCTCAAAATGAAATGGTCTTGTACTGTGACAACCTGAGTGATATCAGTATTTCCAAGAACCCAGTACAACATTCGAGGACCAAGCATATTGATATCAGACACCACTTCATTCGTGATCTGGTGGACAAGAAAACGATTGCTCTACAGCACATTTGTATAGAAAATCAGCTTACAGACATCTTCACCAAACCTCTGGATACAGCCAGATTTGAAGCATTGAGATCCTCATTGGGTCTCAGTGTCATGTCCTTCTGAGCACTGAAGTGTTTCCCCCTTGTCCATTTCTACCAAAAAGGGGGAGAAAAAGCCAAGGCTCATGATAGAGCCTATTTATTCGCATTATTTAGATCATAACCCTATGCTTGTTTACATTATTTTGTGTACAAGATTACTGGTTTCCAGTGTTTTTGTATTTCAGAGCAAAACGAGGGCCTAAGTCGGATACGCGCTAACAGGCAGCGTTTAAGACGCGCATCACACAGCCTGCGGAGCTAGCGGCGCAAACAGAAGAATTGGCAGAGTCGACCACGGTGCGCTAACCGATCGCGCTAAGCAGTATGCGTGCGCCATGCGCAGATAGTGGTATTTCCAAATCTTGACACCACCAGATTTGGAAGTTGCCAAGGTTGGGTCTCTTGAGCAGTATATAAAGAAGAGGAAGTCTAGGGTTTGAAAACATCACAAGAGAGACCAGAGCTTCAGAGACACAAGATATCAGCGAGAGAGAGCCAGATTCAAAAACACACGGGCTTGTTGAGAGGACCTGCGCTAGCCGACTGCGCCAGCCAAGAACTGCAACCTGCACGCACTGTTTGCTATTGTTTCCTTGGACACTTTAGATATTATTTACTGTTTCTATGATGTTTACCACTAGCATGTCTCGCTAAACGCTTGGTATTGATTGGACATGAATCTATTAGTATTTCCTTTGAGACTTGCGCTTAATGCATAGCTTGTTGGCTTATATTAATTCTATGCACATTGTTGGCAGCGAGTTGCATGAGTAGGGGAAGCCTTGAACCGCAATCTTATTCTTGTTGCTTGTTGTTGTATGTTAAACTAGTTGAATAGCCTGACGGTGCCAACTAGGAGTTACGCGCTAGGATAAGCAATTGCTACCTTGATCGGATTCGTAGTTGTTTAGTCTAGTTCAAGAATTAATAGCACATGAACTTTGATCGGAACATGCGCATATGTTAGGAAGCCTTGATCGGACACTAACTTAAGTGAAATCAAACTATAGACGTTTAGAGTCAATGATAAGGAATGCGCTCATAGAGGATTGTCTGCCCAATACTTCTCATAGTCATAGTATTTAATCTCTACTGCCTGCGCACGTTTGGTGCAAGTTCTGCGTTAGCTACTATTTACTTGCGCATTGCGCAACCCAATCACTCACCCCCCCCCCAATTTTCGTAAGTGTAGGTCACTGGTTAAAACTGAACTGCTTGCTCCCTGTGGAGATCGACCCTGACTTAACCGCTGTACTAGTGGAAGAGGAAGGATTAAATTGACGCGTACAACGACGCGCGATCAGCTCACTGATTGCCATGGTAGGGGGTGCCTAAGGCAATCATCAGCGACCAGGGGACGCATTTGTGCAACAGAGTTGTGGCGCAGGTATTCAAACATTATGGAGTGCGCCACAAGACGTCCACCGCTTACCACCCTCAGACGAATGGACAGGCCAAGGTTTCCAACCGAGAGATCAAGCGCATCCTGGAAAAAACTGTGAGACCATCACGGAAGGACTGGAGCCAGCGCCTAGACGATGCGTTGTGGGCATACCGGACCGCGCATAAGACACCAATCGGGACTTCACCGTTTCGGTTGGTCTATGGAAAGGCGTGCCATCTGCCAGTAGAATTGGAGCACAAAGCATACTGGGCACTGCGCATATGCAACCTCAACCTAGACGAGGCCGGAAAGGAGCGCGCGTTTGAGCTAAGCGAATTAGAAGAGCTGCGCCTGGATGCGTATGAGGGACTGCGCGATTACAAAGCACGCACCAAGGCATTTCACGACAAGAATATTCTTAGACGCACTTTTAAGCCAGGAGACCAGGTACTGTTGTTCTCCTCGCGCCTAAAGCTCATGCCTGGCAAGCTGCGCAGCAAATGGACTGAACCGTACACAGTCACCAAGGTTTTCCCCTATGGAACAATCGAGTTAGAAAACGGGCACCGGCATCGTTTTCAGGTGAATGGGCATAGAGTCAAGAAATACTTAGGAGAACCTTGGGATGGTATAGCGCGCGACATTGAGTTGGCAGAGATAGAGATAGCAGATGCGCTAGCTGCTGCGCCAGAGTCGCCACCAGATGCACCAGAGGGAGAACTGGAAACTATTGCTCATATTTCTTCTCCCCCTTCATCTACCCTCGTTACTACAGACTTCTCGCATATTATTATCCATGCTGACTACCCTTTTGATCCTTTGTGCAGGACCACGGAATACGCCACACACGCACAAGCGCGGGATCACTCAGGAGCAAGAGTGGGGGAGGTCGCTGGCACACATTTGGGCACGTAACGAGGTACAGTCGAGCCAACGACGTTAAACAAAGGCACTTGTCGGGAGGTAACCCGACACGTTTTACTTTTACATGTCTTTCTTTTAGTTTTCCTAGTGTCTTTTAGCTAGTTTAGGACTTGTAGTTTTTTTTAGTCGAGTAGCAGTGCGCAGGTCCGTGCGCACTTCAGTGCGTAGGACAGCTGCGCCAGTTAGAGGGTATATAAGGGCCAGAACTTAGAAAATTTCAGCACTTTTTCACACTCGACCGTTGCAAGCAGCCCCCGCCTCAGCATCCGCCCACTGTCCGGCGCTCAACCCAGCTTCAGTTTAGAGAGATTTGAGGAGCACACAGCCGCACTCTCCCCAGGTAAACCGTTCCCCCAGATTTAAGCAGATTCCAGTAGGGTTTGTGCAGTAGAGGAGTGCTCTAGGGTTTTGAAATCGCACCAGGCTAGAGTGCACCGATTGGAGTGTTGGTTAGAGGGTTTTGTAGGCGGGCAGTTGGCGCCCATTTTGTGAAAGTTTCAGAGCATTCGAAGGAGTTTGGATTTTTTGGAGTGTTTGTGGAGTGTTGACCGGAGTTGACCAGAGAGACCCAGCCACAATGCAGCCTGCCGAGGACCAAGCTACCCCAGCTCACTTCGCCAGCAAGTACGCGGCCTTCCTGAGGCTTGAGATGTACGGGACTCCGTACATCAGCAAGGAGTTCCTGCGGGAGGTCGGTATGGAGGACTTCATTTTGGAGAGGCTCGCGCTGGCGGGCTTGGAGGCGCTGTTGGAGATCAACAGCGCAGTAGACAGGGAGGACACCTGCGAGTTCTTGGCGTCGTTAGAACCAGGAGAGATGGAGATAAGGTACCGGCACCGAGGGGTGTGGTACATTGCCTCGGCTAAGAGACTGAAGCGCACACTGAGGTGCGCTAAGGTGCGAGAAGCTGACATGGATGCGCACACGAATAAGGAGGCGTGGCGCGAGATGGCGACCGGGCCAGTGTTTGCCGCGGGGCGCAGCAGGGGACGAGAGCTGCGTGACCCGTGGATGTTCTACTTGTAGCGCCTGGTCGCCTATGCGATTATTGGGCGTTTTAATGGTGCGCCGAAGATCAGCTTGCTGGATATGGAGATTTTGAAGGGGTTTTATTATGGGAAGAGGGTGCTTTTTTTTCTGAACATGGTACACCACTGGAGCCGAGTCAGCACCAAGGGGCCGCTGACTTGCGGAGGAATAATTACGCACCTGCTGCGTGCATTGCATGGAGAGCCTGAGGTGCCTGAGCACACAATGGTGCCGGCTGTTCCCCTGGACCGCGCCCACATGCTGCAGATTAGGGCGGTAGCCGTGAGGGAGGAAGGCACATTGGAGTGGTGCTACCGCCTGCAGCCGGCCAGAGTGCAGCGGCCACGAGCGGAGAGCAGCGCACAAGCAGCAGAGGCTGCACAGGAGATGGAGGAGGACGAGGCCCCAGAGCCAGTGGTGCCTCCAGTCAGGCGCGCAAGGACCCGCGCGCAGACTGGAGCGCACCGGAGGGCCCGTGCACCGCAGGGGGAGCCAGTTACCATTTCCATCGAGGATTCTCCCCCGCGTGCACAAAGAAAGCGCCCGAGGACCGAGGCTGAGGAGGCACCTGAGGAAGCATCAGCAGAGCAGCGCATGATGTTCAACGTCATGCGCGTGCTCGAGTATTTAGCGCCAGAGGGGGCGGACTTGAGCATGAGCCCACCATCAGGGTGGAGATTTGGAGACGCGATTCCCCCTCTCCTCAGCCTGCACCGGCCACCTCCAGGTTCCCTCAGCGAGCCACGCCAGCCAGCCAGCCAGCCAGTCCTCTTACTCAGCCCCTAGTGCATCCAGCAGAGCCCTCTCCTTCCCCAATCCCAGCACCAGAACCAGCCCCAGAAACAGAACCCACCCCCGACCCAGAACCAGTACCAGCACCTGCATCATCCCCTGCCCAGCCGTCCATTTCGAGGTCCCTGTAGCCGAACCCATCATTAGCACCAGCTCGGACTCGCTATGGGACCCCATCTCAGAGGACGACTTCGTGGTGCAGCCTGCCGCCCTTTCTGTTGCGCTTGAGCTTAAGTCGTGGGGACACGTCGCTGTTTAAGTGTGGGGGGGAGCGTTACCTTTACATTTCACATTTTTTTTCAGCTTTATAGTGTAGCTTAGCTTAGTTGAAGAAAACAGTAGCAGTAGTGCGCTTGTGTGTGGGTTGCGCACACTATTCAGCTTGTTTTGCGCTATCCATATTGCATGCGCTGCTATCAACTGTTTTAGTATATTTTTTCGTTTTTCTGCTCCTGTTAGTTGGGATATACAGGGGATGTGGAGTTGACAGAAACGCTCTAGAGAGGCGGTTAGTCGTTCGAGCTTCGGAGGTGAGGTTTATGGTCGAGAGCGCTAGTGGAGGCTTGTGCTTCGCGACCTTCGGAACAAGAGAGTGCGCTCAGTCACGCAGATGCCGAAGGCGAATACCCAAAGCGTGGCGAGGTGGGAAAACAGACCACCTTTCCTCTGGAAGTCGAGCTCAGGAAGGCGGGCGCGGGTGTAAACGCTTGCACCGACCTGCGCAGATAGACCACGGAGGGAGAGCGGGGCGGTGTTCCATAGCTGTTATCCGGAGGCCGAGACTGGAACCGTTCTGGGAAAGATAGGAACCATAGACAAAGCTGTACAAAAGAAAAATACCAGCAGATGATATGCGCTACAAAAGAATCAGCATGCGCACAAATAAGCACCAGCGTGCGCAAAGTCCACAAAGAAAATCATCAAAGGCTTGAGTTCCCAGAAAGTGTGCGGAAGAATCACGCACCGGAAGAAGCTTGCACTGTTAACCATATACCCATCCTCGGAGTGAGAGCTGACAACCTGGAGCCTATGAAGAGCTATCTCCCAGCCATCCGAAATGATCTTCATCCTAGCTGAGAGGTAATGAATTGCGAAATCATTATATTAGAACCGTTGAAAGCAGATGCGCGCAGGTGGTAGGGCAGCGCAAGGTGTTCAGTAAGTGCAGATCGCGCCAGAGTGCAAGACTGTGCGCTAGACTCCAGAGAGGTATTGGTATCCGTGCTTGAGTGCTTGTTCGGGACGAACAAGGGGCAAGTGTGGGGGGTTTGATAGAGCCTATTTATATGCATTATTTAGATCATAACCCTATGCTTGTTTACATTATTTTGTGTACAAGATTACTGGTTTCCAGTGTTTTTGTATTTCAGGGCAAAACGAGGGCCTAAGTCGGATACGCGCTAACAGGCAGCGTTTAGGACGCGCATCACACAGCCTGCGGAGCTAGCGGCGCAAACAGAAGAATTGGCAGAGTCGACCACGGTGCGCTAACCGATCGCGCTAAGCAGTATGCGTGCGCCATGCGCAGATAGTGGTATTTCCAAATCTTGACACCACCAGATTTGGAAGTTGCCAAGGTTAGGCCTCTTGAGCAGTATATAAAGAAGAGGAAGTCTAGGGTTTGAAAACATCACAAGAGAGACCAGAGCTTCAGAGACACAAGATATCAGCGAGAGAGAGCCAGATTCAAAAACACACGGGCTTGTTGAGAGGACCTGCGCTAGCCGACTGCGCCAGCCAAGAACTGCAACCTGCACGCACTGTTTGCTATTGTTTCCTTGGACACTTTAGATATTATTTACTGTTTCTATGATGTTTACCACTAGCATGTCTAGCTAAATGCTTGGTATTGGTTGGGCATGAATCTATGAGTATTTCCTTTGAGACTTGCACTTAATGCATAGCTTGTTGGCTTATATTAATTCTATGCACATTGTTGGCAGCGAGTTGCATGAGTAGGGGAAGCCTTGAACCGCAATCTTACTCTTGTTGCTTGTTGTTGTATGTTAAACTAGTTGAATAGCCTGACGGTGCCAACTAGGAGTAACGCGCTAGGATAAGCAATTGCTACATTGATCGGATTCGTAGTTGTTTAGTCTAGTTCAAGAATTAATAGCACATGAACTTTGATCGGAACATGCGCATATGTTAGGAAGTCTTGATCGGACACTAACTTAAGTGAAATCAAACTATAGACGTTTAGAGTCAATGATAAGGAATGCGCTCATAGAGGATTGTCTGCCCAATACTTCTCATAGTCATAGTATTTAATCTCTACTGCCTGCGCACGTTTGGTGCAAGTTCTGCGTTAGCTACTATTTACTTGCGCATTGCGCAACCCAATCACTCACCCCCCCCCCAATTTTCGTAAGTGTAGGTCACTGGTTAAAACTGAACTGCTTGCTCCCTGTGGAGATCGACCCTGACTTAACCGCTGTACTAGTGGAAGAGGAAGGATTAATTTGACGCGTACAACGACGCGCGATCAGCTCACTGATTGATCTCCACTGATGAACTTTCTAATTTGTTTTGAAGCCCAGCGTGGCTATGCTGAACCAAAGGCCGAATGTGGCCACAATACTTATTTTGAATAGTCTTTAAAATTTGTTTTCTGTGGAAGACTCCTTTTGTGGGCAAGGGTTTTATCAAAATGCCAAGGGGGAGATTGAGGATGCAGTATGGCAGCCTTTGACAAAACCATCACAAGTGAACAAGCGGCTGAACAAGCTGCTGCTATAGCCAGAGCTAGTTCAGAAAGCTGTAGCATCTGTTTTTCAGTAGCAGCTCGGATCTTCACGGAAGGAGCTTAACAGTTCATCCGTGAGCATCAAGGGAGTTCCTAAAATATTCAGAGAGAATATTCCAGTGGAGATTCTCAGATTAAGGAGAAGATTTGTTTGTAGAAGATTAGATTTGCAAATCAAATCTAATCTCCTACAAATTAGGAGATATTGTTGCTTGAAGGAAATTCCTAAAAACTGAATGATGGAACTGGGGGTTCCTATTTAAAGGAGGCCGAGCAGAGTGTCAGAGGTATCGAAGACAAGAGAGCAAACACCAGAGCATACACAGAATACCGTGAGAGTGGACTTCAAGTGCGAGAGGATCTTCGATCATCATCGAGAGCAGAGCGTGAGCGCAGAGCTGAGGTGATTGAAGCAGAGTGTGATGAGGACTTACAGAGTCTGATCATAGCTTGATCAGGAAGCCAATTCAGAGCAGCGGTTGCTTGTTGGTTGATCAAGGGAGGCCGCGGAGGTATTGACAAGTGGACGAACTCGGTCAAGTAACTGGACTGCTAAACTCACTAGTGACAGGTGGTCATGAGTGAGGGGGAGTGCTCCAGAGTGTGCAGCGCTCGTGGAGAGGTTCGATCTGCTGAGCAGAAGGCTTGGAGCGACGCGGACAGTTTAGGTACCAGCTGTGTGCTACAGCAGGTGTTGTAGCAACCTGTAGGTAACATTGAATGAACTAGAATAGGCTGAGTTTGTGGGATCAGAGTTGTAGCTATTCTGAATTATTTCAAGTCTGTAGGTGTGCAATACACAAGTCAGAGCTTGTTCTGATTGTGTGACTAGTGTAGGTCAGGTAGCAGAGGTGTCGTGCTTCGAACCGTGTTGTACTGTGGACCTGAGAAGCTAGTGGATTAAGGGTTGGAGTTCAGCCCTTCTCAGACGTAGGCAGATTGGCCGAACTAGGTGAACAATCCATTGTTCCTTGTTCCATCTTGCTGCATCAGCTTTGGGTGTTCAAGAGTGTGCTGTAGCAACTGCTTGTACACAATCTGCAACTCAGAGGTGCTGCGAATTTCAAGTTCTAATAGATGTGACATGTCGTTTCAATTTGTTTTCAATCAGTCTTAACCAGACCACAACTTCGGAGAAGGTTTCGTCTTTAGATGGTAGAAATAATGTCCATGTGAATCTGGAGTAATCATCAACAGTGACCAAGATATATTTGTTACCTCCTCTACTTAAAACATTCACGGGGCCACAGAGATCCATATGGATCTTCTCGAGAGGGGCAGCTGTGCTTACTGTCTGATTAGATTTGAAGGATACTCTTGTTTGCATTCCTCTCACGCATGCATCACAGACTCCGTCTGTCTCGCTCCCCACTTTGGTTAGGCCGTCTACTTAATTGTTTCTGTAGAGTTTGGATTAGCGATTTTTGGCAGACATGTCCGAATCTCCTGTGCCACGGTAGGGTGCCATCTTGAATGGTTGACAGACAGACTTCCTCGTCATGTATGAAGTATGGGTCCACTACATAGAGTTCATTTCGCCCTACTCCACACAGAATGACCTTTCCTGTGCTTAAACATCTCAAGGAGCATTCGTCAGAGTTAAAGATAACATGATTTTTTCCATCCAGGCATAATTGAGATGCACTCAAAAGGTTATAATGAAGGTTCTCAACTAAGCTTACATTGTCAATATGAATATTATCTGAAATAGTTACCTTCCCTGAACCGACTTACCTTTCCTTTTCCCTTATTCCAGAAGAATATGTGTCCTTCGGAAACTTCTTGAAGAGTTATGAACCATGCTTGGTTTCTTGTCATATGTCTTGAGCTTGCACTATCTATGTACCAAGGCTCAGTTACCGCTCTTACCTGCAAGAGAAACATTAATTTTTTTGTACCCAGATAAACTTGGGTTTGTTGGGTTTAGAAGGAATAGTACAAATATAACAAGTATCATGCAAGTTTTAATCTTTGGGGATTTCGTGGTTTCCCCATCCCTGAGTTTGAGTGGTGTCGAGGTTGAGTATACTTGTGCTAGGTTCCCTGTGAGGGAACACTTTGTGTCCTTCTCCGAGTTTTGGCTTTCATTGGAGGACCTTTAACATAAGTTCGTTGGACCTTCTTCTCAGCCTCGTTCCATTTGGAACATTCTGTCTTATAATGTTCCTCCATTCCGCAGTGCCAGCACACACGATAGCATTTCAGACCTACATACTTGCTCATACTAGCTGGTATTGACTTGTGAATCTTTTGGGCCATCAGATCAACTTGGGGAGGGTCCTGATTCATGCTCTGTTTCCTCTAAGTCTGATATGCTTTCTTTGCTTTGAAGGGCATAGACTGTTCAGTAGGATATTCATTCTCTGATCCTTTGCTTTTTCATGAGAGCTTTGACTTGCATTAGTGCAGAGTTCCTTTCCAGGTTTGGCAGTTGCAGAGTTCAGTGCAGCTTCTTCATCTAAATATCCTATTTCTGATCTGATGAACCTTCTCTCAAAGGTCTTGATTTCCTCCTCTAGCTTGAGAGCTGCTAGCTCCTAGATCATTTTCTCTCTTATCACATTTTCGCTACCTCTTGCATTCTGTAAGGATTGAATCAGCTCTCTGTTATCAGTTTCCAGTTGATTCACTCTGTCCCGAAGAGTCAGCACCTCACAGATGCTATCCTCACAGGTGGTGCACTTTTGCTTGTGTGAGATCCTTTCTTCTTCCAGTTTCTCAATCAGCTATCTTCTCATCCTTAGTTGCAATGGTATTTTTCAGCTTTTTCATTTGTCTTTAGCAGTCCTCTTATTCCTTCTATATAATCGGAGTCAGAGTAATCTGAATCATCTCAATGATAAAAATGGTTTACCTCAAAGGTGTCTGAGCCAGCCATCAAGCAGCCTTCCCTCGTCAGTGTCTCTTCATCGCTGTCTAGATCCGACTCTCACCACGAGGTCAGCATTGCTTGCTTGGTTTTCTGAGCTGGAGGTTCTCCTCTCTTCTTACTATTGTAGTCAAAAGAGCGATGTCCTTTCTTTTGGCAGTGGTAGCACACTAAGTACTTGTCGTCCAGTTTGCCACGCGTATGATCAGGTTTGAACTTGGGAGGACCTTGGTTCCCTCTGAGGGAAGCCATTCTGAAAGCTCTTGTCATAAGGGCAGTCTCTTCATCCTCACCATCGCCATCCAATTGGTCATTTTGGGCAATGTCAAGTGCTCTTTTTATCTTTAGTGCAATGGACTTAGAGCGGTCAGGTTCACGTCTATAGATTTTTCTTTCTATAATTCCAGTGTGACTAGTTTGGCCACCATTTCCTCAAGGGTAATCCTCTTTGTGTTGCTTTGCGCCTACAGGGCTAGGGTAACGCCATCCCACTTAGGGTTTAATGCTTGGAGGAATTGATGTGTGACTTTCCACACAGGTATTTCCTCTCCCGGAAACTCCATCTATCCTACGTAAGTTTGGAAGCGGGTGTGGAAATCTTCAAGAGATTCTGCCTTCTCTTGCAGGGCGTTCTCATAGCCCTTGGATGCAACCAATATTCTGTTTCTCTTGATATTCCCATTTCCTCCGTACAATCTACACAATCCATCCCAGATCTCCTTGGCTATCTTATATTTCATGACTTTCTTGAGATCTCCGAGAGAGAGAGATCAGCATAAAGCACCTTCTTAGCGCGATTGTTTTTCTCCAAGGCCTTGTAGTCCTCATCTTTGTAGTCTTCTTTCTTTTTATCCTTAGTTGGATCTGTAGCATCCTTGATGGGTTATGGTCCTTGCTCAATTACCCTCCATAACTGTCCATCCAGTGAGCAAATATGTGCTTCGATCTGTTGAGTCCACTAATCATATTCTTCAGGGTTCAGCATAGGAGGTTTCCAGAAGGAATAAATGATTGAATTGCTCGAGGCCATTTTCCTGGAAAGCTAACTTCAAAATATAGGACGTCTGGCTCTGATAACAATTGTTGGATCGTTAGTCAGCGTTCCCTATTTAGTAACTCAGTTTTGGGTTACCCGAGAGGTATTGTAGTGAAAGTTCAGGTCGAGTTACCCGAGAGGTAATGCAGCGGGTAACTCATTACCAACAGCGGAATTAAAAATAATAAGAATAATAAGAAATACGAATACTCACGATTTAGAGTGCAAACCTCAATGTCAATCAAGCATTGAGTAAAACCACTATCTTTCAGTATCCGCTGGAAGGATTTGCGAAAGATGGATCGTCCTTTACTAGATATCTTGTTGATTACAAAACTAATAACTTATCGCCTATAACGACTAAGCTTATTATCTTGTACTCGCTCGACTCAATCTAGCTGACGAACACTCCTCTTTGGTGCCTGAACTTAACAGCTCAAGATGCCAGATATCGCTCCAAGCTTTTCCATTCATACGTCCGTTCTCTTTACCGAAAACCGCATTTAGCAACGTTCAGCTCCGTCGCCCTTTTATTTCTTGTTCAATATCTCGGATACGTCCTGAATAATTACCCGGATTTGCACACAGCCGCGAGTCACAAATCTGCAATTGATTCAGATCCAATTTAGTTACCTTTAATATTAGATAAGATAGAAAAATAATTTAATATATTTTCTATTATAAACCATGAGATAACATTTTGAATCTAATATATATCCCATAATACATATTAGATATATTCATATATTCTCTACTGACCTCTACATAATAACTTATTGCAATCTGAGATATTGAACAAGAAATAAAAGGGTGACGGAGCTGAACTGAAGTGAATGTGGTGGACGTAGCCGTGGTGGACGTTGCCGAGGCTGGGGTGGAGGTTGTTGATGCTGCGTTTTGCCTCTGCTCAATAATACTGGGCACTGAGCCTTCTAATGTCCCTTCTGCTTGCAAAAGGCACACTCGTATGAAGACACTTTCATTGATGACTTGGGCACACTACCACCGGACGGCCGATGTGGGACAGCAAGGACAACGGGAGCTGAGGGTGATGGAATCTCTTTGTCAAGCTTAGACTTGAGACGAACCTCTTCAACCAGCAGCTCGTTGACAATAGAATCAACAAAAGGAAGAGGATTGCGGTGAAGAATCACGCCACATAATCCTTCAAAGTCATCACGAAGTGCCATCAGAAACTGAACCAGTCGCTGCTCTTCACGCCGAGAGATATAAGCCTTCACTGTCCTCAACTCATCCGATTCAGTCAATGCTAACTGATCCCATAACGAGGACATGGCAGAATAGAACTCCTGAATACTCATACTGTTCTGTCGAAGCGCACGAATATCCATCTCCAATTGATACTGCTTGGCAAAGTTGGACTGAGTGTAGAGTCTCTCCAGATGATCCCATGCCTCCTTCGCAGTCTCATACTTCGCTAGCTGAGCACCGATCGAGTGGGTAACAGGGTTGTTAATCCCCGTAATAATCTTTGCATTATCAGTCTCTCAACCATCAATCAAAGTCGCAAAAGCAGCTGCCTTCTCATCGGAAGGCTTAACCCGCACACCTGTCAAGTAACTTCACATAGATTTCCCTGCAGAAAATTCCTCATAACATAACTCCAATATGAGTAGATTTTTCCATCCAATTGAACACCAATCGCCTGCAAGGAATCATCTCTACGACCCCCCATATCGAAAACACCAATCCAAACACTCGAAAAGCGATATTCAAACAACCAGAGAGAACCCCCAAATTGAAATCCAAAAAAAAAAAAGCGTAACCCCGGACAATTACAGCATCCAAAACGAAGAGCAACCACTAAAAATTGAATAATGGTTGGTATTGTAACTTTCTTCAATCAATCAACTATGGCCATCGATCGGGATGGAGCGTCTGATACCATGAAAGCTTAGAGAAAGGTTTGAAGCATGTTATTGAACACAATGAACACAATGTTCTTGGTATATAACCCTAATACAAGCAAAAATCAAGAAAAGACTAAATTAGCATTATACTAAAATTATACTATGCTAATACTGACATCTCTTTGTACCATTCTAGGGCTAGGCAAAATGTTCAAAATCGATCTGGCTAATATCGAGGATGATCGGTCACACTCAATGGGCTGCAACCATAAGCTCATTTGCCCCACCTACCAGCAAATGGACTTCATTCCCGGCAACTTCAAGACCTATACACACTTCCCTTGTCCAAGAAGGAGGAATGTTGACAATTCGGCATGGACAGCAAAGCTCTCTCATTGTTGTCAATTTTCGAAATTTCCAAACCCAAAAATTGAGGGACTCCTAGCGGGTGATGATTGTGAAAAACAAAACAAAAAAGCTCCATGGGGCTCTATGCTCTCAAAGACATTCAAAATGGCCTTCGTAACATTGAAAGGGCATTATGAGTTCCCATTTACCATTTGGATCTATCAATGGACCGTCCAACCTTTGGGCAATTTTTAGACCAATCCGCCGACAACCCATTCTACTACTTTGTCTATAATATCTTGTTATATATATATATTCCCCGGTGTGCACCATCACCATCACCATCTTCGAGAGATACTCTACATCCTTTATTCAAATTACTATGTGTTAAACCTTCTATATATGAGTTGGTCATGTCTCTCCATTGACATACCTTGGCCATGTCATCTCCAAATAGAGTGTTCAAGTTAACCATGAGGAGATCCAAGTGGGAGAAAACGGCCAGCGCCAAACACTTTCAGAGGGATTTCAAAAAGGCAATTGACACCATCCTCCTTCAAACTCTACGTAGTTGGCCATAATGCTATACATACTTGGGCAGCCAATTCAATATTCCGCTATACATACAGACTTCTGAACTGGAGGCTTATCCAAGAACTTCTTCTTTTTCCGCCCCCTTTTTAGCACTTGGAAATTTCACATGGATGCTCTGCGAATATATAGAAGCAAATTAGGAATTCAAAATACAAATTTCAAAGAATTAGAAACCTCAATCAGACTCTCGGATCTTGCCGATTTCTTCTTTCCAAAGATCTAGACCATATCTATGTTTCAGTATACTTCGTTTGGCTCATACTCTTATCACCCATCATACTAGATAAACACTAGAACTTCTCCCCCTGAATTTTGTAAACAGTTCAACAGATTCTTGCATAGTGATAAGGAACTACTCCATCTTATTTGAATCTGACTTAACTGTTGACAACATATAGACCCAAGGCAAGTCTAAATGTTTCAAACTGAGCATTGTTCAACGCTTTAGTGAAAATATCAGCTAGTTGCTTATCGGAGGATAAGTGTTTCAGTGTGATGACCTTTTGTTCAACTAACTCACGGATGAAGTGATGCTTGATGTCGACATGCTTTGTTCTGGAATGTTGAACAAGATTTTTGGAGATGTTAATTGCACTCATATTGTCACAGAATAAGATCATCTCTTCCTATTTCGGACCATACTCTTCCAGCATCTGTTTCATCAAGATCATCTCGGCACAACAGCTCACTGCAGCAAAGATTGCGCTGCTCAGAAGGGAACTGGCCGCGCCAAGGCAGAGCGCAGGGGAGTCTCTGTCAGAATACTATGAACGTTTCAGGGAGCTAGAAGCCAACTGCTACAATCACGGGCTTCCCCAGAATGTGCTGATAGAGAACTTTCTAAATGGACTGCTGCCCATGGAGCTGCGACTACTGAATGCATGCGCAGGAGGGGACATTTGCAACATGTACCCAGAGGATGCGTGGCAGCTGATAGAAGATTCTGCTGGGCAGGTAAGACATCAATTGACGCTTGAAAGTAGCCGTAATCGTTCTGTGCATCAGGTAGAAACAAGCGCTGAGATCAAGGAAATGAAGGCCATGCTACAGAAGCTGATGAGTGCCCAGAGCGCACAACCAGTTGCACCAAAGGTATGTGAATTCTGCAGGTCCACTGAGCACAAGACAGACGAATGCCCAACACTTTTCGAAGAGGCTGGAGATGTCAATGCTCTTGGAGGATGGGACAACAGAGGACCGCAGAGGCAGAATCAGCCGCGCTTTGGGCTTGCCGCAAATGGATTCAGATGGAAGGAGGAGAACAATTTCCAGAGGCAGCCCACAGATCAGCGCGCACCACAGCAGACGCAACAAGCTGCGCCCTACAATCCGCCGCACCGCCGAAATGACGCACCAGCGCAGAACAACCAACAGCCGCGGCGTTCCTTGGAAGACATCATGGGGCAGCTAGCAGATACAGTGCACAAAAATGACGAGAAATATGACAAAAGGTTCGAGTCCATAGAAAAGCAGCTATCACAAATAGCAACCACGGTGTATGAGCTGAAAAAGAGCGATGGCAACCTGCCTTCGCAAGTGATTCAGAACCCTAAAGGAGGAGTCAATGCAGTGACACTGAGGACTGGGCGCACAGTAGGAACAGAGCAGACCGCACAGGCGCCCGCGCAACCAGTTGCGCAAATCCCGGATCCAGCAGATCAGAATGCGCAACCAGAGCAAGATGCGCAACCGGAAGCGCCAGCCACAGACCAGTAGGGCAAAGCGCAAGGTATGTCTCACTCGAAAAACAAGGACAAAAATTGTACTAACATACCTGCTCCGTTCCCTGTGCAGGCACCACTGGCGAGAAAAGAAGCGCTGGACAAGGAATTATATGAGCTGTTCAGCAAGGTGGAAATCAACATACCTCTCATAGAAGCTATTCGACAGATCCCCAGGTATGCGAAGTTTTTAAAAGAGCTGTGCACAAACAAGAAAAAGGAAAGGTGAATGCGCACAGGTAATGCTAAATGCGCAGGCCTCAGCGATCGTGCAACAAAAGGTACCACCCAAGTGCCGAGATCCAGGTAAGACCACAGTGAGTAATTGCATGATCGATTTAGGCGCATCCATCAATTTGCTACCTTATTCTCTATATACGACATTGCGCCTTGGACCACTTAAGCCTGCAGGTCTCACCATTCAGCTAGCAGACAGATCGTGCAAACAACCTGCAGGCATGATAGAAGATGTCCTAGTTCGCGTAGGAGAGCTGGTCTTCCCAGCAGATTTTTATGTGCTCGAAATGGAGGGTGAATCAAGCGCCAGCAGTGCGCAAATCCTCCTAGGCAGACCATTTCTGATGACCGCGCGCACGAAGATAGACGTATGGAGGGGCACGCTCTCCATGGAGGTAGATGGCGAAGAAATCCATTTCAACATATTCAAGGGGATGCAGCACCCACATGAGGACGCTACCGTGCACGCGATGGACAGCATTGACGATTTAGTCACAGAAGCGCAGTGTGCGAGCGCAACCATAGGACCAGAGCTACTGACACAGGCAGAGCTGGAGGAGCAAGAGGAGGAGCTAAGCAGTGCTGAACCAGCACCCACACAGGTACTTGATATAGTTCATATTTGCACCGCTAACAAAATCTTGCCCTCTATTGAACAGGCACCCAAGATCGAACTGAAGCAACTCCCAGAGCACCTCAAGTACATTTTCTTGGGAGATGAGGACACCCTGCCAGTGATCATCAAGAAGGGATTAGAAGAAGAGCAGGAGGCGCGCTTACAACAGGTACTACGCAGGAACCAGCGCGCTATAGGATGGACTCTTGCTGATCTGCGCGGAGTGAGCCCGGACGTGTGCATGCACAGAATTCTGTTGGAAGATGGTGCCAAACCATCCAGGGAGGCTCAGCGCAGGTTGAATCCAAACATGATGGAGGTAGTGCAAAAGGAAGTCCTGAAATTGCTTGGCACAGGGGTCATCTACCCAATTTCGGACAGCAAATGGGTCAGCCCGGTGCATGTTGTGCCAAAGAAAGGAGGAATCACAGTGGAAGAGAATGCGCAGGGCGAACTAGTTCCCAAGCGCATTCAAACTGGCTGGCGCATGTGCATCGACTACAGGAAGCTGAACGCTGTCACGCGCAAGGACCACTTCCCGTTACCCTTTATGGACCAGATGCTGGATCGCTTAGCAGGTAAGCCTTATTTTTGTTTTCTGGACGGATATTCAGGGTACAACCAGATACCCATAGCTGCGGAGGATCAAGAGAAGACCACATTCACATGCCCGTTCGGTACGTTTGCGTTTCGGCGCATGTCTTTTGGGCTGTGCAACGCGCCAGGTACATTCCAACGCTTAGTCATGAGCATTTTTTCTGATATGATTGGTATATGCATAGAAGTGTTCATGGATGATTTCACTGTATATGGGAGTACCTTTGATGCATGTTTAACTCATCTAGATAAAGTTTTGGCGCGCTGCATCTCTAAGAATTTAGTGCTCAATTACGAAAAATGTCATTTCATGGTCACGCACGGAGTAGTACTAGGACATATCATTTCAGAGGAGGGTATTAAGGTAGACAAGGCTAAAATCGATCTCATTTCTAATCTGCCTTAAGCCACCAACGTGCGCGACGTGAAATCATTCTTAGGGCATGCTGGGTTTTACAGGCGTTTTATTAAGGATTTCTCTAAAATTTGTATACCCCTGTCTAACCTGTTGCAAAAAGATGTGTGTTTCGATTTTACTGATGAGTGCAGGGCGGCGTTCGATAAGCTGAAGGAAGCGCTGACCAGTGCGCCAGTGATGCGCGCACCAGACTGGAACCTGCCATTTGAGCTGATGTGTGACGCAAGTGATTACGCAGTGGGTGCAGTTTTGGGGCAGCGCGTGGACAAGAAGCCGCACGCCATTTACTATGCATCGCGCACGCTGGACTCTGCGCAGAGGAACTACACTGACCACGCAATTGTATTTGCGCTGGAGAAGTTCCGAGCTTATGTCCTAGGCGCAAGAGTCATCATCTACACTGACCACGCAGCTATCCGCTACCTCATGTCCAAGAAGGAGACCAAGCCGCGCCTGATGCGCTGGGTGCTCCTGCTTCAGGAATTCGACTTGGAGATCAAAGATAAGAAGGGCACGGAAAATACAGTCGCTGATCACCTGAGCAGGATCGTCAAGGAGGAGGAGCCAGGGCAGATCAAGGAGACATTCCCTGACGAGCACCTGATGGCGCTGACAGGTAAGGTACCATGGTATGCGCATATCGCAAATTACCTGGTCACAGGTGCGTTTCCTCCGCATTTCAATAAAACTCAGTGCATGCGATTGAAACATGAGTCCAAGCATTACCTTTGGGAAGATCCTTACATGCTTAGAATAGGTCCAGATCAGATATTAAGGCGTTGCGTTCCTGACCATGAGATTAACTCTGTTTTGATGTTTTGTCATGCGCACGCATGTGGAGGGCACTTTGGTCCAAAGCGCACGAGCAGGAAAATCTTGGACTGCGGATTCTACTGGCTGCACCTATTCAGAGACGCATATGACCATTGCAGAAATTGCGACAGGTGCCAGCGCACAGGAGGAATATCCGCGCGCAACGAGATGCCGCAGACCCCGATTCTGGTGGATGAAGTGTTCGATGTTTGGGGAATCGACTTCATGGGTCCATTTCCCCCATCTGCCGGCTACGAATACATACTGGTGGCCGTGGATTATGTATCCAAATGGGTCGAAGCTAAGGCCACGCGCAAGGATGATGGTAAGACTATCGCTGACTTTCTCCGAACTAACATATTTTGCAGGTATGGAGTACCTAAGGCAGTCATCAGCGACCAGGGGACGCACTTCTGCAACAGGATTGTGGCGCAAGTTTTCAAGCACTATGGGGTGCGCCACAAGACGTCCACCGCTTACCATCCACAAACGAATGGGCAGGCCGAAGTGTCTAACAGAGAAATCAAGCGTATCTTGGAAAAGACTGTGAGGCCATCGCGCAAAGATTGGAGCCAGCGCCTGGATGATGCGCTATGGGCATACCGCACTGCGCATAAGACGCCCATTGGGACTTCACCATTTCGGCTGGTCTATGGGAAGGCATGCCACCTGCCAGTAGAGCTCGAGCACAAGGCATATTGGGCCTTGCGTATTTGCAACCTGAACTTGGATGAGGCAGGAAAAGAACGCGCATTTGAGCTGAGCGAACTAGAAGAGCTGCGCCTGGACGCCTATGAGGGACTGCGCGATTACAAGGAGCGCACCAAAGCGTATCATGACAAGCATATCCTCCGGCGCACATTTGAACCAGGAGACCAGGTATTGTTATTTTCATCACGCCTGAAGCTCATGCCTGGAAAGTTGCGCAGCAAGTGGACGGGACCATACACCATCACCAAGGTTTTCCCCTACGGAACAATCGAGTTAGAAGACGGGCACCGGCATCGTTTTCAGGTTAGAGGGCAGAGAGTCAAACGGTACTTAGGAGAACCTTGGGATAACACAGCGCGCGACATTGAGCTGGCAGAACCAGAGATAATCGATGCGCCAGCTGACGCGCCAGAGGCACCACCAGATGCACCAGAGGGAGAATTGAAGATCATAGCTCACATTTCTTCTCCTTCTGCATCTACCCTCGTTACGCATAATTTATCACATACTAACCTTCCATTTTACCCTTTGCGCAGGACCAATGAGATCGCAACACACACGCTGGCGCAGGAACACTCAGGAGCAAGAGTGGGGGAGGTTGCAGACACACGTTTTGGCACGTAACGAGGTACAGTCGAGCCAACGACGTTAAACAAAGGCACTTGTCGGGAGGTAACCCGACACGTTTTATTTCCGCCTATTTTATTTTTCTGTTTGTTTTGTGTTTTTTGAGTTTTTTTAGCTAGGTTAGGACTTGGTAGTTTTTTGAGTCACACAGTAGTGCGCGGGACCGTGCGCCTAGCAATGCGCAGGTCAAAAGCAGTAGCCATGGGGGTATATAAGGCAGGACTTAGAAAAAAATCCAACACTTTTTCACTCGACCGTTGCACACGAGCTCCCGCCGTCAGACTTCTGCCCGTCGATCAGCGCCCCACCCAGCGTCCGTTTAGAGTGATTCACGGACCGCACAACCGCACAACACCCAGGTAACCTTCCCTCCCCGATTTGAGCAGTTCCGGTTAGGGTTTGCGCAGTGGAGGCAGTTTTTAGGGTTTTGAAATCGCACCGGGGTAGAGTGCGCGGATCAGAGCAGTGTTTAGTGCGTTGTGTCGGCGAGTAGTAGGCGTTCGTTCGGTACAAGTTTCGGAGATTTCTGGGTAGTTTTGATTTTGAAAGTTTCTAAGGAGCGTTGACCACAGTTGACCAGAGAACCAGCACAAGATGAGACCTGCCACAGACCAGGAGACCCCAGCTGCGTTCGGCAACAAATATGCCGCGTTTATAAGCCTGGAGATGTACGGGACCCCGTACATCAGCAGAGAGTTCCTGCGCGAGGTAGGACTGGAGGACCTTGTGGCGCAGAGGCTGGCGATCGCAGGCTGGGAGGCGCTGTTGGAACTCAACAGCGCATCTGACCAAGAAGATACGTGTGAGTTTTTGGCATCTCTGGAGGCAGGAGACAGGGAGATCAGGTACAGACACAGGGGTGTCTGGTTCATAGCTTCGGAGAGGAGGCTGAGGCGCGCATTCGGGTGCGCCAAGGTGCGTGAGGAGGAGTTAGACACGCACACTAACCAGGAGGCCTGGAGCGAGATGGCAACTGGGCCAGCATTTGCCGCGGGGCGCAGCAGGGGTCGAGAGCTGCGCGACCCGTGGCTGTTCTACTTGTGGCGCATAGTCGCCTATGCAGTCATTGGCCGTTTCAACGGCGCACCAAAGATGAGCCTCCTGGATTTGGACATTCTGAAGGGGCTGTACTATGGACGGAAGGTGCTATTTATCCTGAACATGGTGCACCACTGGAGCCGCGTCAGCATGAAGGGGCCGCTGACTTGCGGAGGAGTCATAACGCACCTGCTGCGGGCATTACATGGAGAGCCCGAGGTGCCAGGGCACACTTTGGTACAAGCTGTCCCTCTAGACCGCGCCCACATGCTGCAAATTAGGGCGGTAGCTCTGACGGAAGATGGCACACTAGAGTGGTGCTACCGCCTGCAGCCGGCCAGAGCGCCGCGACCCAGAGCAGAGAGCAGTGCGCAGGGCGCAGCAGCAGCCGCGCAAGCTATGGAGGAGGATGAAGAACCAGAAGTGCCTCTGGTCAGGCGCCCAAGGACCCGGGTGCAGACTGGAGCGCACCAGAGGGCCCGTGCACCACAAGGGGAGCCAGTGACCATTTCTATCGAGGATTCTCCCCCTTGTGCACGTGCCAAGCGCCCAAGGACTGAGGCTGAGGAGGCGCCCGAGGAAGCAACCGCCGAGCAGCGCATGTTGTTCAACGTCATGCGCGTGCTTGAGTACTTGGCACCCGAGGGGGCAGATTTGAATATGAGCCCACCATCAGGGTGGAAATTTGGAGACCCTATTCCCCCTCTCCTCAGCCTGGACCATCCACCTCCTACCCGAACCCCAGCAACCCCAGCAGCCCCGGCAGCCCCAGTCCATCCAGCAGCGCCTTCCCCCGCGCCAGCACCAGAACCAGCAGCCCCAGCAGCAGAGCCCACCCCTGAACCAGCACCGATACCACCACCAGTAGCTTCCCCTGCCCGGCCTTCTGTTCCGGAGTCCCCCATAGCCTATCCCAGCGTAGACTCCGATTCCATTTGGGATTCACTTTCCGAGGACGAGCAGCCTGACCCCCTCACCATAGTGCCACCAGCATCCAGCAACGACTACGTGACTGATTCTTCAGAGGATGAGGCGCTTGGGTCAGCAGCTGCGTCTAGCTCGGGGACCTTCTAAGGCCGCGGGGCAGCAGCATTAGTTTTCTTTAAGGTGGTGTCTTTTATTTTTGCTGCGTCTTATTGGATATTATGTGCTGAATATTTGTGCCGCATATTTTTGTGACCCTGTGCTATTGTTTGTGTTGTGTGACTATTTGTTTTTTCTTATGTTCTTTATTTTTTGCATTACATGCATGTGTGCGCTCTCCGTGCGCTTGCGCTTGAGTCATGGGGACACGTCTCTGTTCAAGTGTGGGGGGGGGGGGGGGGGGCGTTACACTTACATTTCACGTTTTTGAGCATTTTTAGTAGACCTTAGTTTAAACTGAAGAGAATAGTAGCAGCAGTGCGCTAGAGTGCAGGATGCGCATGCGCTCCAGCTTGTTTTGCGCTATCCATATTGCGTGCGCTGCTATCTACTGTTTTAGTATATTTTTTTTCGTTTTTTTGCTCCTGTTAGTTGGGATATGCAGGGGATGTGGAGTTGATAGAAATGCTCCAGAAAGGCGGTTAGTCGCTTTTGCTTCGAAGGCAAGGTATATGGTCGAGAGCGTTAGTGGAGGCCGGTGCCTCGCAGCCTTCGGGACAAAAGAGCGCGCTCAGTCACGCAGATACCAAAGGCAAAACACCCAATGCGTGGCGAGGTGGGAAAACAGACCACCTTCTCTCTGGAAATCAAGCTAAGGAAGGCGGGCGCGGGTGTAAACGCGTGCGCTGACCGACGCAGACAGACCAAAGGAGAGAGAGCGGGGCGAGTTCCATAGCTGCTATCCGAAGGCTGAGACTGGAACTGCTCTGGGAGTATAAGAAATTAAAGATGAAGCTGCACAAAAGAAAAATACCAGCAGATGATACACGCTACAAAAGAATCAGCATGCGCACAAACATCAACATGCGCAAAGACTATAAGGAAATCATCAGAGAGCTCAGGTTCCCAGGAAGTGCGCGGGCAAATCACGCACTGGAAGAAGCTGCGTTATCCACCATATACCTATCTTCGGAGTAGGAGCTGGCAACCAGGAGCCTAAGAAGAGCTATCTCCCAGCCATCCAAAAATCTTCATCCCGGCTGAGAGGTAATGAATTTCGAAATTATTATATTAGAACTGTTGAAAGCAGTTGTGCGCAGGTGATAGAGCAGTGCGAGTTGAGCAAATTGCGCATTCGCATCAGAGTGCAAGACTGTGCGCTAGACTCCAGAAGAGGTAATTGTATCCGCGCTTCAGTGCTTGTTCGGGACGAACAAGGGGCAAGTGTGGGGGGTTTGATAGAGGCTATTTGTACGCATTATTTAGATCATAACCCTATGCTTGTTTGCAATATTTTATGAGCAGGATTACTCGTTTCTAGTGTTTTTGTATTACAGGGCAAAACGAGTCCTTGAGTCGGATACGCGCTAACAGGCAGCGTTCTAGGAGTGAGAGATCCGCCTGCGGAGATAGCAGCACAAGCAGAAGAGAAGTTGGTGAGAGTCGGTAGCGGTGCGCTAGCCGAATGCCGTGCGCCAGGCGCAAAATCCAGTGACCAGATTTGGAAGTTGCCAAAGGTGAACTTCCTGGGCAATATATAAACGAAGGAAGTCTAGGGTTTCAAGGAGAGATATCACAGCTGTCATTGGACAACGCACATCAGAGAGAGCGGCAACACTGGAAAACACACGGACTTGTTGAGAGGATTTGCGCCAGCCGACTGCGCCAGCCGAGAAGACAATCTGCACGCACTGTTTGCTACTGTGTTCTCAGACATATTAGACCTTATTTACTATTCTATGATGTTTATTACTAGCATGTCTAGCTAAACTCTTAGTGTTGGTCGGGCATGAATCTATGAAGTATTACCTTTGAGACTTGAGCTTAATGCATAGTTTACATACTTGTATTAATCTTACTTATGTTGCTTGCTTGTCATATGTTAAACTAGTTGATAGCTTTACGGTGACAACTAGGAGTAACGAGCTAGGGTAAGCAGTTGCTACTGTGACAGGATTCGCAGCTGTTTTAGTCTATGTTCTAAGGATTGATAGCACATGAACTTTGAACGGAACATGCGCACGTGTTAGGAAGCCTTGACCGGACACTAACCCAAGAAAATCACAAACCATAGACATTTAGAGTCGATGATAAGGACTGCGTTCATAGAGGATTGTCTGCCCAATACTTCTCATAGTCATAGTATCTAATCTCTACTGCTTGCGCACGTCTAGTGCAATTTCCTGCGTTACGCTAGCTACTGTTCATTTGCGCATCGCGCACCCCAATCTCACACAACCCCCATTTTTAGTGTAGACGACAGGATTGAAGACTGAACTACTTGCTCCCTGTGGAGATCGACCCTTACTTAACCGCTGTACTGGTGGAAGAGGAAGGATTATATTTGACGCGCACAACGACGCGCGATCAGTCCGGTCAAGGCTTCCTAACTTGTGCGCATGTTCCGATCAAAGTTCATGAGCTGTTAAATCTTAAGACTAGTCTAAACAGCTGCGAATCCTGTCACAGTAGCAACTGATTAACCTAGCGCGTTACTCCTAGTTGGCACCGTCAGGCTATTCAACTAGTTTAACATACAACAACAAGCAACAAGAGTAAGATTGCGGTTCATGGCTTCCCCTACTCATGTAACAAGCTACCAACAATGTGCACAGAATTAATATAAGCAAACAAGCTATGCATTAAGCGCAAGTCTCAAAGGAAATACTCATAGATTCATGCCCAACCGATACTAAGAGTTTAGCTAGACATGCTAGTAGTAAACATCATAGAAATAGTAAATAATATCTAAAGTGTCCAAGAAAACAATAGCAAACAGTGCGTGCAGGTTGCAGTCTTGGCTGGCGCAGTCGGCTAGCGCAGGTCCTCTCAGCAAGCTCGTGTGTTTTTTCAGTTTTGCCGTTCTCTCCTCCTTTGTTGTATATCTCGTGTATCTCACTGATGCCTGATCGCGCGTCGTTGTACGCGTCAAATTAATCCTTCCTCTTCCACAAGTACAGCGGTTAAGTCAGGGTCGATCTCCACAGGGAGCAAGCAGTTCAGTTTTAACCAGTGACCTACACTTACGAAAATGGGGGGGTGAGTGATTGGGTTGCGCAATGCGCAAGTAAATAGTAGCTAACGCAGAACTTGCACCAAACGTGCGCAGGCAGTAGAGATTAAATACTATGACTATGAGAAGTATTGGGCAGACAATCCTCTATGAGCGCATTCCTTATCATTGACTCTAAAAGTCTATAGTTTGATTTCACTTAAGTTAGTGTCCGATCAAGACTTCCTAACATATGCGCATGTTCCGATCAAAGTTCATGTGCTATTAATTCTTGAACTAGACTAAACAACTACGAATCTGATCAAGGTAGCAATTGCTTATCCTAGCGTGTTACCCGTAGTTGGCACCGTCAGGCTATTCAACTAGTTTAACATACAACAACAAGCAACAAGAGTAAGATTGCGGTTCAAGGCTTCCCCTACTCATGCAACTCGCTGCCAAATGTGCATAGAATTAATATAAGCCAACAAGCTATGCATTAAGCGCAAGTCTCAAAGGAAATACTCATAGATTCATGCCCAACCAATACCAAGCGTTTAGCTAGACATGCTAGTGGTAAACATCATAGAAACAGTAAATAATATCTAAACTGTCCAAGAAAATAATAGCAAACAGTGCGTGCAGGTTGCAGTTCTTGGCTGGCGCAGTCGGCTAGCGCAGGTCCTCTCAACAAGCTCGTGTGTTTTCCAGTTCTGCCGCTCTCTCGCTGAATTATGATATGATGATGGATGAAACCCTAGCCTTCTTCTCTTCTTTATATACTGCTCTGAGGCTCATTCTTGGCAACTTCCAAATCTGATATACTACCATCTGCGCATGGCGCACGGCACACTTGGTTAGCGCAATCGGTTAGCGCACCGTGGTCGACTCTGCCAATTCTTCTGTTTGCGGTGCTAGCTCCGCAGGCTTGTATGATGCGCGTCCTAAACGCTGCCTGTTAGCGCGTATCCGACTTAGGGCCTCGTTTTGCCCTACAATACAAAAACACTGGAAACCAGTAATCTTGTACACAAAATAATGTAAACAAGCATAGGGTTATGATCTAAATAATGCGTATAAATAGACTCTATCAATGCCCTAGCCTTCTTCTCTTTATATACTGCTCAGAGACTCATCTTTGGCAACTTCCAAATCTGGTGGTGTCAGGATTTGGAAATACTACCATCTGCGCATGGCGCACGACACACTTGGTTAGCGCACTCGGTTAGCGCACCGGTCGACTCTGCCAATTCTTCTGTTTGCGCCGCTAGCTCCGCAGGCTGTGTGATGCGCGTCCTAAACGCTGCCTGTTAGCGCGTATCCGGCTTAGGCCCTCGTTTTGCCCTGAAATACAAAAACACTGGAAACCAGTAATCTTGTACATAAAATAATGCAAACAAGCATAGGGTTAGGATCTAAATAGTGTGTATAAATAGGCTCTATCAAACCCCCCACACTTGCCCCTTGTTCGTCCCGAACAAGCACTCAAGCACGGATATCATTACCTCTCTGGAGTCTAGCGCACAGTCTTGCACTCTGGCGCGATTTGCACTACTGATCACCTTGTGCTGCTCTACCACCTGCGCTCATCTGCCTTCAGCAGTTCTAATATTATGATTTCGCAATTCATTACCTCTCAGCTAGGATAAAGATCATTTCGGATGGCTGGGAGATAGCTCTTCATAGGCTCCAGGTTGTCAGCTCTCACTTCGAGAATGGGTATATGGTTGATAACGCAAGCTTCTTCCCGTGCGTGATTCTTCCTCGCACTTCCCGGGAACCTAAGCCTTTTTGATGATTTTTTCTTTCTCGTGAACTTGCGCACGCTGGTACTGAGTAGTGCGCATGCTAGCTTCTTTAGCGCATATCATCTGCTGGTAATTTTCTTTTGTACAGCTTTCTCTGCAATTTCTTACGTTCCCAGAACGATTCCAGTCTCGGCCTTCGGATAGCAGCTATGGAACAACGCTCCGCTCTCCCTCCTTGGTCTGTCTCCGCAGGTCAGCGCACACGTTTACTCCTGCGCCCGCCTTCCTTAGCTCGACTTCCAGAGGGAAGGTGGTCTGTTTTCCCACCTCGCCACGCTTTGGGTATTCGCCTTCGGCATCTGCGTGACTGAGCGCGCTCTCTTGTTCCGAGGGTCGCGAAGCACAGGCCTCCACTAGCGCTTTCGACCATATACCTCACCTCCGAAGCGCGAACGAATAACCGCCTCTCTAGAGCGTTTCTGTCAACTCCACATCCCCTGTATATCCCAACTAACAGGAGCAGAAAAACGAAAAAAAATACTAAAACAGTTGATAGCAGCGCACGCAATACGGATAGCGCAAAACAAGCTGACAGTGTGCGCAACCCGCACACAAGCGCACTACTGCTACTGTTTCCTTCAATTAATCTAAGCTACACTATAAGGCTCAAAAATACGTGAAATGTAAATGCAACGCTCCCCCCCCCCCACACTTAAAGAGAGACGTGTCCCCACGACTCAAGCTCAAGCGCACGGAGAACGCGTACATGCATGCAATCAAAACAAAGAACATAAAAAACTAAAAACATATAGTCAAAGCAGCGCAATATAGCAAAGGGTCACAAACTATTTAGCACAAAAGTTCAGCACAAATAGAGCAACATAATATCGAATAATGTTCAGCATATAAAGAGAATAGACACCACCCGAAAGAAATAATGCGCCCCCCCTGCAGCTCTAGATGTCCTCTGAGCTGGACGCAGCCGCTGAACCATCCGCCTCCTCCTCTGAAGAATCCGTCACATATTTGGTGCTGGAGGAAGGCGGTACAACAGAAAGGGCGGCAGGCTGCGCCACGAAGTCGTCCTCTGAGACGGGGTCCCATAGCGAGTCCGAGCTGGTGCTAATGATGGGTTCGGCTACAGGGGACCTCGGAATGGACGGCTGGGCAGGGGATGGTGCAGGTGCTGGTACTGGTTCTGGGTCGGGGGTGGGTTCTGTTTCTGGGGCTGCTGGGGCTGGCTCTGGTGCTGGGGCTGGGGAAGGAGAGGGCTCTGCTGGATGCACTGGGGGCGGAGTAAGAGGGCTGGCTCGCTAGCGCGGCTCACTCAGGGAACCTGGAGGTGGCCGATGCAGGCTGAGGAGAGGGGGAATTGCGTCTCCAAATCTCCACCCTGATGGTGGGCTCATGCTCAAGTCTGCCCCCTCTGGAGCTAAATACTCGAGCACGCGCATGACGTTGAACATCATGCGCTGCTCTGCTGATACTTCCTCAGGCGCCTCCTCAGCCTCGGTCCTCGGGCGCTTCCATTGTGCACGCGGGGGAGAATCCTCGATGGAAATGGTAACTAGCTCCCCCTGCGGTGCACGGGCCCTCCGATGCACTCCAGTCTGCGCGCGGGTCCTTGCGCGCCTGACTGGAGGCACAACTGGCTCTGGGGCCTCGTCCTCCTCCATCTCCTGTGCAGCCTCTGCTGCTTGCGCGCTACTCTCCGCTCTTGGCCGCGGCACTCTGGCCGACTGTAGGCGGTAGCACCACTCCAATGTGCCATCATCTTTCATTGCTACCGCCCTTATCTGCAGCATGTGGGCGCGGTCCAGAAGAACAACCGGCACCATTGTGTGCTCTGGCACCTCAGGCTCTCCATGCAACGCACACAGCAGGTACGTTATTATCCCTCCGCAAGTTAGCGGCCCCTTGGTGCTGACTCGGCTCCAGTGGATCACCATGTTCAGGACAAAAAGCACCTTCTTCCCATAATAAAACCCCTTCAAAATCTCCATATCCAGCAAGCTGATCTTCGGCGCACCATTAAAACGCCCAATAATCGCATAGGCGACCAAGCGCCACAAGTAGAACATCCACGGGTCACGCAGCTCTCGTCCCTTGCTGCGCCCCGCGGCAAAAACTGGCCCGGTCCCCATCTCGCGCCACGCCTCCTGATTCGTGTGCGCGTCCATGTCAGCTTCTCGCACCTTAGCGCACCTCAGTGTGCGCTTCAGCCTCTTAGCCGAGGCAATGTACCACACCCCTCGGTGCCGGTACCTTATCTCCATCTCATCTGGTTCTAACGACGCCAGGAACTCGCAGGTGTCCTCCCTGTCTGCTGCGCTGTTGATCTCCAACAGCGACTCCCAGCCCGCCTGCGCGAGCCTCTCCAAGATGAGGTCCTCCATACCGACCTCCCGCGGGAACGCCCTGCTGATGTACGGAGTCCCGTACATCTCAAGCCTCAGGAAGGCTTCGTACTTGCTGGCAAAGTGAGCTGGGGTAGCTTGGTCCTCGGCAGGCTTCATTGTGGCTGGGTCTCTCTGGTCAACTCCGGTCAACACTCTCTAAAGCTCAGAAAATCAAAACTCCTCCAAATGCCCTGAAACTGTCACCAATTGGGCGCCTACTCCCGCCTACAAAACCCACTAACCAATCCTCCAATCGGTGCACGCTAGCTTGGTGCGGTTTCAGACCTAGGTTACCCTTCTTCTCGCACAAACCCTAATGCAATCGGCTCAAATCGGGGGGAAAGGTTACCTGGAGGGTGGTCGACGGAGGGCTCCTCAAATCTCTCTAAACGGAAGCTGGGTGGAGCGCCGGACGGTGAGCGGAGATGCGAGGGCGGGAGTTTCTCTTGCAACGGTCGAGTGAAAAAGTGCTGAAATTTTCTAAGTACTGCCCTTATATACCCCCTGACTGGCGCAGCTGTCCTGCGCACTGAAGTGCGCACAGACCTGCGCACTGCTGCTCGACTAAAAAAAACTACAAGTCCTAAACTAGCTAAAAGACACTAGAAACACTAAAAGAAAAAACATGTAAAAAGAAAACGAGTCGGGTTACCTCCCGACAAGTGCCTTTGTTTAACGTCGTTGGCTCGACTGTACCTCGTTACTTCGGTGAAAGTATACCAGCGGCCTCTCCCACACTTGCTCCTGAGTGACCCTGCGCTTGTGCATGTGTTGTGTTCTTCTTGATCCTGCGCAAAGGGTTGGACGGGTGGTCAGCATGGTTAATAGTATGTGATAAATTATCAGTAACGAGGGTAGGTAACAAGGGAGAAGAAATATGAGCAATAGTCCCCAATTCTCCCTCTGGCGCGTCTGGTGATGACTCTGGCGCAGCAACCTGCACATCTGCTATCTCAGGCTCTGCTAATTCAATTTCGCGCGCTGTGTCGTCCCAGGGTTCTCCTAGATACCATTTGACTCTCTGCCCATTGACCTAAAAACGATGCCGATGCTCGTTTTCTAACTCGATTGTTCCGTAGGGGAGAACCTTGGTGACTGTGTACGGTCCTGTCCATTTGCTGCGCAGCTTTCCAGGCATGAGCTTCAGCGTGATGAGAACAATAATACCTGGTCTCCTGGCTCAAAGGTGCGTCTGAGGATATGCTTGTCATGAAATGCCTTTGTGCACGCCTTGTAATCGCGCAGTCCCTCATAGGCATCCAGGCGCAGCTCTTCTAATTCGCTTAGCTCAAATGCACGCTCCTTTCTTGCCTCGTCTATGTTCAGGTTGCAAACGTGCAATGCCCAATATGCTATGTGCTCTAACTCTACTGGCAATTGGCATGCTTTTCCGTAAACTAGCCGGAACGATGAAGTCCCAATTGGCGTCTTATGCGCAGTTCGGTATGCCCACAGCGCGTCGTCAAGGCGCTGGCTCCAATCTTTGCGCGATGGTCTCACAGTCTTCTCCAGGATGCGCTTGATCTCTCTGTTGGAAACCTCGGCCTGTCCATTCGTCTGAGGATGATAGGCAGTGGACGTCTTGTGGCGCACTCCATAATGCTTGAAAACTTGGGCCACAATCCCGTTGCAAAAGTACGTCCCCTGGTCGCTAATTATTGCCTTAGGCACTCCGTACCTGCAAAATATGTTAGTTCTCAAAAAATCAGCGACTGTCTTACCATCATCCCTTCTTGTGGCCTTAGCCTCGACCCATTTGGAGACATAGTCCACCGCGACCAATATATATTCGTAGCCGGCAGATGGGGGAAACGGCCCCATGAAGTCAATTCCCCATATATCAAACACTTCATCCACAAGAATCGGCGTCTGCGGCATTTCGTTGCGCGTTGATATGCTCCCTGTGCGCTGGCACCTGTCACAGTTCTTGCAGTAGTCATATGCGTCTTTAAACAGGTGCGGCCAATAAAATCCGCAGTCCAGGATCTTTCTGCTGGTGCGCTTTGGACCGAAGTGTCCTCCACATGCGTGCGCATGACAAAACATCAAAACAGAGTTAATTTCATGGTCAGGCACGCAACGCCTTAAAATCTGATCAGGCCTTATTCTGAGCATATATGGATCATCCCAAAGGTAATGCCTGGACTCATGTTTCAATCTCATGCACTGGGTTTTATTGAAATGAGGAGGAAACGTACCTGTGACCAGGTAATTTGCAATGTGCGCATACCATGGTACCTTACCTGTCAGCGCCATCAGATGCTCGTCAGGGAATGTCTCCGTGATCTGCCCTGGCTCCTCCTCTTTCACGATCCTGCTCAGGTGGTCAGCAACTGAATTCTCCGTGCCCTTCTTATCCTTAATTTCCAAGTCAAATTCCTGAAGTAGAAGCACCCAGCGCATCAGGCGCGGCTTAGTTTCCTTCTTGGACATTAGGTAGCGGATTGCTGCGTGTTCTGTGTATATGATGACCCTAGCGCCTAGAACATATGCACGAAACTTCTCCAGCGCAAACACAATTGCAAGAAGCTCCTTCTCCGTGGTGGTGTAGTTCCTCTGCGCAGCGTCCAGTGTGCGCGATGCATAATAAATGGCGTGCGGCTTCTTGTCCACTCGCTGCCCCAGGACTGCACCTACTGCATAATCGCTTGCGTCGCACATCAGTTCAAATGGTAGGCTCCAGTCTGGCGCGCGCATTACTGGCGCACTTGTCAGCGCCTCTTTCAGCTTGTCAAACGCTGCCCTGCACTAATCAGTAAATTCGAAACACACATCCTTTTGCAAGAGGTTAGACAGGGGTTTACAAATTTTAGAGAAATCTTTTATGAAACACCTGTAAAACCCGGCATGCCCAAGGAATGATTTCACATCGCGCACGTTAGTGGCATAAGGTAGATTAGAAATAAGATCAATTTTAGCTTTATCTACCTTGATCCCCTCCTGCGAGATAATATGTCCTAGTACTACACCATGTGATACCATGAAATGACATTTTTCATAATTGAGCACCTGGTTTTTTGATATGCAGCGCGCTAAGACCTTATCAAGATGTGTTAAGCATGCATCAAAGGTAACTCCATATACGGTGAAATCATCCATGAACACTTCTATGCATATACCAGTCATATCAGAAAAAATGCTCATGACTAGTCGTTGGAACGTACCTGGCGCGTTACACAGCCCAAATGACATGCGCCGGAACGCAAACGTACCGAACGGGCAAGTGAATGTGGTCTTCTCTTAATCCTCCGCAGTTATGGGTATCTGATTGTACCCTGAATATCCGTCCAAGAAGCAAAAGTAGGGCTTTCCCGCTAATCGATCTAGCATCTGGTCCATAAAGGGTAGCGGGAAATGGTCCTTGCGCGTGACTGCGTTAAGCTTCCTGTAGTCGATGCACATGCGCCATCCAGTTTGTATGCGCTTGGGAACTAGCTCACCCTGTGCATTCTCTTCTACAGTGATTCCTCCTTTCTTTGGCACAACGTGCACTGGACTGACCCATTTGCTGTCTGAGATCGGGTAAATGACTCCTGCGTCAAGTAGCTTAAGGATCTCCTTCTGCACTACCTCCATCATATTCGGGTTTAATCTGCGCTGAGCCTCTCTGGATGGTTTGGCACTATCCTCCAATAGAATTTTATGCATGCATACGTCTGGGCTCACTCCACGCAGATCGGCAAGTGTCCATCCTATAGCGCGCTGGTTCCTGCGCAGCACCTGCCATAATTGCGCCTCCTGCTCTTCTTCTAATCCTTTCTTTATGATCACTGGCAGGGTGTCTTCGTTTCCCAAGAATATGTACTTGAGGTGTTCTGGAAGTTGCTTCAGCTCGACCTTAGCTGCCTGTTCAATAGAGGGCAAGATTTTATTAGCAGTGCAAACGTGAACTATGGCTTGTACCTGTCTGAGCTCTGGTTCAGCACTGCTCAGCTCCTCTTCCTGCTCCTCCAACTCTGCTTGTGCCAGTGTCTCAGGTCCGTTTTCTGCGCTTGCGCATTGCGCCTCTGTGACCAAGTCGTCTATGCAGTCCATTGCGTGCACTGTGGCGTCTTCATGAGGGTGCTGCATCCCTTTGAATATGTTGAAATGAATTTCTTCGCCATCAACCTCCATGGAGAGCGTGCCCCTCCACACGTCTATCTTTGTGCGTGCGGTCATCAGAAAAGGTCTGCCCAGTAGGATCTGCGCACTGCTGGTGCTCGATTCACCTTCCATTTCTAGCACATAAAAATCTGCTGGGAACACCAGCTCTCCTACTCACACAAGAACATCCTCTATCATGCCCGCAGGTTGTTTGCACGACCGATCTGCTAGCTGAATGGTGAGACCTGCAGGCTTTAGTGGTCCAAGGCGCAATGTCACATATAGGGAATAGGGTAGCAAATTTATGGATGCGCCTAAATCAATCATGCAATTGCTCACTGTGGTCTTACCTAGAGTGCGTGGGATGGTGAACGTACCTGGGTCTCGGCACTTAGGTGGTACCTTATGTTGCACGATGGCTGAGGCCTGCGCATTTAGCATTATCTGTGCGCACTCGCCTTTCCTTCGCTTGGTTGTGCACAGCTCCTTCAAAAACTTGGCGTACCTAGGGATCTGCCGAACTGCTTCAATAAGGGGGATGTTTATTTCCACCTTACTGAATAATACGTAGAGCTCCTTATCCAGCGCTTCCTTCCTAGCCGATGGTGCCTGCACAGGGAAAGGTGCAGGTATGTTAGTACGATTCGTGCCCTTGTCTTTTAATTGTGTTATACCTGGCGCTTCGCCCTGCTGGCGTGTGGCTGGCATTTCTGGTTGCGTGTTTGGCTCTGGTTGAGCATTCTGCTCTGCAGGATCCGGGACGTGCGCAGCTGGTTGCGCAGGTGCCTTCGTGGTCTGCTCTGTTCCTATCGTGCGTCCAGTCCTCAGGGTCACTGCATTGACTCCTCCTTTGGGGTTCTAAATCACTTGCGAAGGCAGGTTGCCATCGCTCTTCTTTAGCTCATAAACCGTGGTAGCGATCTGTGATAGCTGCTTTTCAATGGACTCGAACCGCTTGTCATACTTCTCATCATTTTAGCGCACTGTGTCTGCTAGCTGCCCCACGATATCTTCCAAAGATCGCCTCGGCTTCTGGTTGTTATGCGCGGGTGCGTCACTGCGGCGATGCGGTGGATTGTAGGGCGCAGCTTGTTGCGTCTGCTGTGGCGCGCGCTGATCTGTGGACTGCCGCTGGAAATTGTTTTCCTCCTTCCATCTGAACCCATTTGCGTCGTTGTACGCGTCAAATTAATCCTTCTTCTTCCACTAGTACAGCGGTTAAGTCAGGGTCGATCTCCACAGGGAGCAAGCAGTTCAATTTTAACCAGTGACCTACACTTACGAAAGCTGGGGGTGTGAGTGATTGGGGTTGCGCAATGCGCGAGTAAACAGTCGTAAACGCAGAACTTGCACCAGACGTGCGCAGGCAGTAGAGATTAAATACTATGACTATGAGAAGTATCGGCGCAGACAATCCTCTATGAGTGTATTCCTTATCATCGACTCTAAATGTCTATAGTTTGGTTTGTTAATGTTAGTGTCCGATCAAGGCTTCCTAACATGTGCGCATGTTCCGATCAAAGTTCATGAGCTATTAATTCTTGCACTAGACTAAACAACTACGAATCCGATCAAAGTAGTAATTGCTTATCCTAGCGCGTTACTCCTAGTGGGCACCTTCAGGCTATTCAACTAGTTAAAACATACAACAACAAGTAACAAGAGTAAGATTGTGATTCAAGGCTTCCCCTATTCATGCAACTAGCTGCCAACAATGTGCACAAAATTAATATAAGCAAACAAGCTATGCATTAAGCGCAAGTCTCAAAGGAAATACTCATAGATTCATGCCCAACCGATACTAAGCGTTTAGCTAGACAAGCTAGTGGTAAACATCATAGAAACAGTAAATAATAACTAAGGTGTCCGAGAAAACAATAGCAATTAGTGCGTGCAGGTTGCAGTCTTGGCTGGCGCAGTCGGCTAGCGCAGATCCTCTCAGCAAGCTCGTGTGTTTTCCAGTTCTGCCGCTCTCTTGCTGAATTATGATATGATGATCCTCTGATGTGTCGTTATATGATGCTCTTCTAACCCTAGACCTTCCTCTCCTTTATATACTGCTCAGGAGGCCCATTCTTGGCAACTTCCAAATCTGGTTGTGTCAGGATTTGGAAACACCATCATCTGTGCATGGCGCACGGCATCTGCTTAGCGCAATCGGTTAGCGCACCGTGGTCGACTCTGCCAATTCTTCTGTTTGCGCCGCTAGCTCCGCAGGCTGTGTGATGCGCGTCCTAAACGCTGCCTCTTAGCGCGTATCCGGCTTAGGCCCTCGTTTTGCCCTGAAATACAAAAACACTAGAAACCAGTAATCTTGTACATAAAATAATGCAAACAAGCATAGGGTTATGATCTAAACAATGCGTATAAATAGGCTCTACCAAACCCCCCACACTTGCCCCTTGTTCGTCTTCGAACAAGCACTCAAGCACGGATATCATTACCTCTCTGGAGTCTAGCGCACAGTCTTGCACTCTGGCGCGATCTGCACTACTGAACACCCTGTGCTACTCTACCACCTGCGCGCAACTGCTTTCAACAGTTCTAATATAATGATTTCGCAATTCATTACCTCTCAGCTGGGATGACGATCATTTTGGATGGCTGGGAGATAGCTCTTCATAGGCTCCAGGTTGTCTGTTCTCACTCCGAGGATGGGTATATGGTTAACAGCGCAGCTTCTTCCCGTGCGTGATTCTTCCGCGCACTTCCTGGGAACTCAAGCCTTTTGATGATTTTCTTCGTTGACTTTGCGCACGCTGGTACTTATTTGTGCCCATGCTGATTCTTTTGTAGCGCATATCATCTGCTGGTATTTTTCTTTTGTACAGCTTTGTCTATGGTTCCTATCTTTCCCAGAACGGTTCCAGTCTCGGCCTCCGGATAACAGCTATGGAACACCGCCCCGCTCTCCCTCCGTGGTCTATCTGCGCAGGTCGGCGCACGCGTTTACACCCGCACCCGCCTTCCCTAGCTCGACTTCCAGAGGGAAGGTAGTCTTTTTTCCCACCTCGCCACGCTTTGGGTATTTGCCTTCGGCATCTGCGTGACTGAGCGCACTTTCTTGTTCCGAAGGTCGCGAAGCACCGGCCTCCACTAGCACTCTAGACCATATACCTCACCTCCGAAGCTCGAACGACTAACCGCCTCTCTAGAGCGTTTCTGTCAACTCCACATCCCCTGTATATCCCAACTAACAGGAGCAGAAAAAATGAAAAAAAATATACTAAAACAGTTGATAGGCAGCGCACGCAATATGGATAGCGCAAAACAAGCTGAACAGTGTGCGCAACCCGCACACAAGCGCACTACTGCTACTGTTTTCTTCAACTACGCTAAGCTACACTATAAAGCTCAAAAAACGTGAAACGTAAGTGTAACGCTCCCCCCCACACTTAAACAAAGCCGTGTCCCCACGACTCAAGCTCAAGCGCACGGAGAACGCGCACATGCATGCAAGCAAAACAAAGAACAATATAAAGAAAAACGTGTAAAAGTAAAACGTATCGGGTTACCTCCCGACAAGTGCCTTTGTTTAACGTCGTTGGCTCGACTGTACCTCGTTACTTACGTGAAAGTATACCAGCGACCTCCCCCACACTTGCTCCTGAGTGACCTTGCGCCCGTGCATGTGTTGCGTTCTTCTTGGTCCTGCGCAAAGGATCGGAGGGATGGTTAGCATGGTTAATAGTTTGTGATAAATGACAAGTAACGAGGGTAGGTAAAGAGGAAGAAGAAATATGTGCAATGGTGCCCAGTTCCCCCTCTGGCGCGTCTGGTGATGACTCTGGCGCAGCAACCTGTGCATCTGCTATCTCAGGTTTTGCCAATTCAATGTCGCGAGCCGTGCCATCCCAAGGTTCTCCTAGATACCGTTTGACTCTCTGCCCATTGACCTAAAAACGATGCCGGTGCTCGTTTTCTAACTCGATTGTTCCGTAGGGGAGAACCTTGGTGACTGTGTACGGTCCTGTCCATTTGCTGCGCAGCTTTCCAGGCATGAGCTTCAGGGCGTGATGAGAATAATAATACCTGGTCTCCTGGTTCAAAAGTGCGTCTGAGGATATGCTTGTCATGAAACGCCTTTGTCCGCTCCTTGTAGTCGCGCAGTCCCTCATAGGCATCCAGGCGCAGCTCTTCTAATTCGCTGAGCTCAAATGCGCGTTCCTTTCCAGCCTCGTCTAGGTTCAGGTTGCAAATGCGTGAGGCCCAATATGCTTTGTGTTCTAATTCCACTGGCAGGTGGCACGCCTTTCCATAGACCAACCTAAACGGTGAAGTCCCGATTGGTGTTTTATGCGCAGTGCGGTATGCCCACAGCGCGTCGTCCAGGCGCTGGCTCCAGTCTTTGCGCGATGGTCTCACAGTCTTCTCCAGGATGCGCTTGATTTCTCTGTTGGAAACCTCGGCCTGTCCATTTGTCTGAGGATGATAAGCAGTGGACGTCTTGTGGCGCACTCCATAATGCTTGAAAACTTGCGCCACAAACCTGTTGCAAAAGTGCGTCCCCTGGTCGCTGATGATTGCCTTAGGCACCCCGTACCTGCAAAAGATGTTAGTTTTCAGAAACTCAGCGACCGTCTTACCATCATCCTTTCTTGTTGCCTTAGCCTAGACCCATTTGGAGACATAATCCACTGCCACCAATATGTATTCGTATCAGGCAGATGGAGGTAATTGCCCCATGAAGTCAATTCCCCATAAATCAAACACTTCATCCACTAGAATCGGCATCTGCGGCATCTCATTGCGCGCTGATATGCCTCCTGTGCGCTGGCACCTGTCACAATTCCTACAGTAGTCATATGCATCTCTAAACAGGTGCGGCCAATAAAATCCACAATCCAAGACCTTTCTGCTCGTGCGCTTGGGACCAAAGTTTCCTCCACATGCGTGCGCATGACAAAACATCAAAACAGAGTTAATTTCATGGTCAGGCACGCAGCGCCTCAATATCTGATCGGGTCCTATTCTAAGCATATATGGATCATCCCAAAGGTAGTGCTTGGACTCATGTTTCAATCTCATGCACTGGGTTTTATTGAAATGCGGAGGAAATGTACCTGTGACCAGGTAATTCGCAATGTGCGCATACCATGGTACCTTACCTGTTAGCGCCATCAGATGCTCGTCAGGGAATGTCTCCGTGATCTGCCCTGGCTCCTCCTCTTTCACGATCCTGCTCAGGTGGTCCGCAACTGTATTCTCCGTGCCCTTCTTGTCTTTGATCTCCAAGTCAAATTCCTAAAGTAGAAGCACCCAGCGCATCAGGCGCGGCTTAGTTTCTTTCTTGGACATTAGGTAGCGGATGGCTGCGTGGTCTGTGTATATGATGACCCTAGCGCCTAGAACATATGCACGGAACTTCTCCAGCGCAAACACAATTGCCAGAAGCTCCTTCTCAGTGGTGGTATAGTTTCTCTACGCAGCGTCCAGCTTGCGCGATGCATAGTAAATGGCGTGCGGCTTCTTGTCCACTCGGTGCCCCAGGACTGCACCTACTGCATAGTCGCTTGCGTCGCACATCAGTTCAAATGGCAGGTTCCAGTCTGGCGCGCGCATCACTGGCGCACTGGTCAGCGCCTCCTTCAGCTTATCAAATGCGGCCCTCCACTCATCAGTAAAGTCGAAGCACACATCCTTTTGCAAGAGGTTAGACAGGGGTATATAAATTTTAGAGAAGTCTTTTATAAAACGCCTGTAAAACCCGGCATGCCCAAGGAATGACTTCACGTCGCACACGTTAGTGGCATAAGGTAGATTAGAAATAAGATCTATCCTAGCTTTATCTACCTTGATCCCCTCCTCTGAGATGATATGTCCTAGTACTACACCATGTGATACCATGAAATGACATTTTTCATAATTGAGCACTAGGTTCTTAGAAATGCAGCGCGCTAAGACCTTATCAAGATGAGCTAGGCATGCATCAAAGGTACCTCCATACACAGTAAAATCATCCATGAACACTTCTATGCATATACCAATCATATCAGAAAAAATGCTCATGACTAGACGTTGGAACGTACCTGGCGCGTTACGCAGCCCGAATGACATGCGCCGAAAAGCAAACGTACCAAATGGGCAGGTGAACGTGGTCTTCTCTTGATCCTCCGCAGCTATGGGTATCTGGTTGTACCCTGAATATCCGTCCAGGAAGCAAAAATAGGGCTTTCCTGCTAATCTGGCCAGCATTTGGTCCATGGAGGGTAGTGGGAAATGGTCCTTGCGCGTGACTGCCTTAAGCTTCCTGTAGTCGATGCACATGCGCCATCCAGTCTGAATGCGCTTGGGAACTAGCTCGCCCTGCGCATTCTCTTCCATTGTGATTCCTCCCTTTTTTGGCACAACGTGCACTGGACTGACCCATTTGCTGTCCGAGATCGGGTAAATGACTCCCGCGTCAAGCAACTTCAGGATCTCCTTTTGCACTACCTCCATCATATTTGGATTCAATTTGCGCTGAGCCTCCCTGGATGGTTTGGCACCATCTTCCAATAGAATCCTATGCATGCATATGTCCGGGCTCACTCCGCGCAGCTCAGCAAGTGTCCATCCTATGGCCCGCTGGTTCTTGCGCAGCACCTGCTGTAAGCGCGCTTCCTGCTCCTCTTCTAATCCTTTCTTTATGATCACTGGCAGGGTGTCCTCATTTCCTAAGAAAATGTATTTGAGGTGCTCTGGAAGTTGCTTAAGCTCGATCTTGGGTGCCTGTTCAATAGAGGGCAAGATTTTAGTAGCAGTGCAAATATGAACTATATCGTGTACCTGTTTGGATTCTGGTTCAGCACTGCTCAGCTCGGCTTCCTGCTCCTCCAACTCTGCCTGTGCCAGTGGCTCTGGTCCTACTGTTGCGATTGTACATTCCGCGTCTGTGACTAAATCATCAATGTTGTCCATTGCGTGCACTGTGGCGTCCTCATGTGGGTGCTGCATCCCTTTGAATATATTGAAATGGATTTCTTCGCCATCAACCTCCATGGATAGTGTGCCCCTCCACAAGTCTATCTTTGTGCGCGCGGTCATCAGAAAAGGTCTGCCCAGTAGGATCTGCGCACTGCTGGTGCTTGATTCACCCTCCATTTCTAGCACATAAAATCTGCTGGGAACACCAGCTCTCCTACTCGCACAAGAACATCCTCTATCATGCCTGCAGGTTGTTTGCACGACCGATCTGCTAGCTGAATTGTGAGACCTGCAGGCTTTAGTGGTCCAAGGCGCAATGTCGCATATAGGGAATAGGGTAGCAAATTTATGGACGCGCCTAAATCAATCATGCAATTGCTCACTGTGGTCTTACCTAAAGTGCATGGGATAGTGAACGTACCTGGATCTCGGCACTTAGGTGGTACCTTATGTTGCACGATCGCTGAGGCCTGCGCATTTAGCATTACCTGTGCGCACTCGCCTTTCCTTTGCTTGTTTGTGCACAGCTCCTTCAAAAACTTCGCATACCTAGGGATCTGCCGAACTGCTTTAATAAGGGGAATGTTTATTTCCACCTTACTGAATAACTCGTATAGCTCCTTATCCAGCGCTTCCTTCCTAGCCAAGGGTGCCTGCACAGGGAAAGGCGCAGGTATGTTAGTACGATTCGTGCCCTTGTCTTTCAATTGCGTGATACCTGGCGCTTCGCCCCGCTGGCTTGTGGCTGGCATTTCTGGTTGCGCGTCTTGCTCTGGTTGCGCATTCTGCTCCGCTGGATCCGGGACTTGCGCAGTTGGTTGCGCGGGCGCCTTCGTGGTCTGCTCTGTTCCTATTGTGCGCCCAGTCCTCAGTGTCACTACATTGACTCCTCCTTTGGGGTTCTGAATCACTTGCGAAGGCAGGTTGCCATCGCTCTTCTTTAGCTCATACACCGTGGTAGCAATCTGTGATAGCTGCTTTTCAATGGATTCGAACCGCTTGTCATACTTCTCGTCATTTTTGCGCACTGTGTCTGCTAGCTGCCTCACGATATCTTCCAAAGATCGCCTCGGTTGCTGGTTGTTATGCGCTGGTGCGTCAGTGCGGCGATGCGGTGGATTGTAGGGCGCAGCTTGTTGCGTCTGCTGTGGCGCGCGCTGATCCGCAGACTACCTCTGGAAATTATTTTCCTCCTTCCATCTAAACCCATTTGCGGCTAGTCCAAAGCGCGGCTGATTCTGCCTCTGTGGCCCTCTGTTATCCCATCCTCCAAGAGCATTGACATCTCCTGATTCCTCAAAAAGTGTGGGACATGCATCGGTTTTGTGTTCGGTGGAATTGCAGAATTCACATACCTTTGGCGCAACTGGTTGTGCGCTTTGCGCACTCATCAACTTCTGGAGCATGGCCTTCATTTCCTTGATCTCAGCGCTTGTTTCTACCTGATGCACAGAACGAGTACGACTATTTTCAAGTGTTAGCTGATGTCTTACCTGCCCAGCAGAGTCTTCTATCAGCTGCCACGCGTCTTCTGGATACATATTGCAAATGTCGCCTCCTGCGCATGCGTTCAATAACCTCAGCTCCATGGGCAGCAGTCCATTCAGGAAGTTCTCTATCAGCACATTTTGGGGCAGGCCGTGATTGTAGCAGTTGGCCTCTAGCTCCCTGAAACGCTCGTAATACTCTGACAGCGACTCTCCTGCGCTCTGCCTAGGTGCGACCAGCTCCCTCCTGAGGAGCGCGATTTTCGCTGCGGGATAAAATTTGTCCAGGAACTTCTTCTACAGCTGCTCCCATGTGTGAATTGATCCTGCGGGTAAGTTCATTAACCAATGTCTGGCCGTGTCACATAGTGAAAATGGGAATGCCTTCATTTTCAGCGCCTCATCGCTCTCCCCTTCGGTCTTCATGTTCTCGCAGATGACTAAGAACTCTCGCACATGCTTGACTGGATTTTCGTTGTTCATTCCGTGGAACTTGGGCATGTGATGAATGAGCGAGCTCCTTAGTTCAAAATGACCGTCTGGCGGAAGCACGATGCACCATGGCTGGTTAACTGTGATTGGGGCTGACATCTCGCGCACTGTTCTACGTCGCGCAGCTTGTCGCACGGGTGGCGCATTATACAGCTCAGCGGCCATCCTTGCTTCAACCTCGCGCTGCACTTCCTCTCTAAATAGGGCTGCGCGGTTATGTGCTCTTGCTTCTTCCGGGGTTCTGTCCCCTAAGTTGTCCCCAACGACACTGTTATCCTCCATAACTTGTTCTCAATCTCAAAGAAAACGAAATTAAAAGATAACAAAGCTGTTGCGTCTGTCAGTGCGCAACTAGAATCTGCGCAGCGCAACTGTTTCAAGGTTGCGCAGGCTAATGGAGATTGCGCGCTGTCAGAAACAACAACGAAAAACAAAACAAACTGAAAATAGCTAGTTACTAAAAAGGAAAAACGTAAACTAGCTAAAACTTAGCTGTGTTGCTCCCCGGCAACGGCGCCAAAATTTGATCGCGCGTCGTTGTACGCGTCAAATTAATCCTTCCTCTTCCACTAGTATAGCGGTTAAGTCAGGGTCGATCTCCACAGGGAGCAAGCAGTTCAATTTTAACCAGTGACCTACACTTACGAAAGCTGGGGGTGTGAGTGATTGGGGTTGCGCAATGCGCGAGTAAACAGTCGTAAACGCAGAACTTGCACCAGACGTGCGCAGGCAGTAGAGATTAAATACTATGACTATGAGAAGTATCGGCGCAGACAATCCTCTATGAGTGTATTCCTTATCATCGACCCTAAATGTCTATAGTTTGGTTTGCTAATGTTAGTGTCCGATCAAGGCTTCCTAACATGTGCGCATGATCCGATCAAAGTTCATGAGCTATTAATTCTTGCACTAGACTAAACAACTACGAATCCGATCAAAGTAATAACTGCTTATCCTAGCGCGTTACTCCCAGTTGGCACCGTCAGGCTATTCAACTAGTTTAACATACAACAACAAGCAACAAGAGTAAGATTGCAGTTCAAGGCTTCCTCTATTCATGCAACTAGCTGCCAACAATGTGCACAGAATTAATATAAGCAAACAAGCTATGCATTAAGCGCAAGTCTCAAAGGAAATACTCATAGATTCATACCCAACCGATACTAAGCGTTTAGCTAAACATGCTAGTGGTAAACATCATAGAAACAGTAAATAATAACTAAGGTGTCCAAGAAAATAATAGCAAACAGTGCGTGCAGGTTGCAGTCTTGGCTGGCGCAGTCGGCTAGCGCAGATCCTCTCAGCAAGCTCGTGTGTTTTCCAGTTCTGCCGCTCTCTTGCAGAATTATGATGTGATGATCCTCTGATGTGTCGTTATATGATGCTCTTCTAACCCTAGACCTTCCTCTCCTTTATATACTGCTCACGAGGCCCATTCTTGGCAACTTCCAAATCTGGTTGTGTCAGGATTTGGAAACACCATCATCTACGCATGGCGCACGGCATCTGCTTAGCGCAATTGGTTAGCGCACCGTGGTCGACTTTGCCAATTCTTCTGTTTGCGCCGCTAGCTCCGCAGGCTGTGTGATGCGCGTCCTAAACGCTGCCTGTTAGCGCGTATCCGACTTAGGCCCTCGTTTTGCCCTGAAATACAAAAACACTGGAAACCAGTAATCTTGTACATAGAATAATGCAAACAAGCATAGGGTTATGATCTAAACAATGCGTATAAATAGGCTCTATCAGCGCTTCATCGCTTTCCCCTTCGGTCTTCATGTTCTCGCAAATGACTAGGAACTCTCGCACATGCTTAACTGGATTTTCGTTGTTCATCCCGTGGAACTTGGGCATGTGATGAATGAGCGAGCTCCTTAGTTCAAAATGTCCGTCTGGCGGAAGCACGATGCACCATGGCTGGTTAACTGTGAGTGGGGCTGACATCTCGCGCACTGTTCTGCGTCGCGCAGCTTGTCGCGCGGGTGGCGCATTATGTACTTCAGCGGCCATCCTTGCTTCAACCTCGCACTGCACTTCCTCTCTGAACAGGGCTGCGCGGTTGTGTGCTCTTGCTTCTTCCGGGGTTCTGTCCCCTAAGTTGTCCCCAACGATACTGTTATCCTCCATAACCTGTTCTAAATCTCAAAGAAAACGAAATTAAAAGATAACTAAGCTGTTGCGTCTGTCAGTGCACAACTAGAATCTGCGCAGCGCAACTGTTTCATGGTTGCGCAGGCCAATGGTGATTGCGCGCTGTCAGAAACAACAACGAAAATAAAACAAACCGAAATAACTAACTTTAAAAGAAAACCTAAGCTGGTTAAAGCTTATCTCTGTTGCCTCCCCGGCAACGGCGCCAAAATTTGATCCGCGCATCGTTGTGCGCGTCAAATTAATTCCTTCCTCTCCCACTTAGTATAGCGGTTAAGTCGGGGTCGAATCCTCAGGGAAGCAGTAGATTAGCTTTAACTAGTTCCTGCACTTAAGAAAACTGGGGTGTGAGTGATTGGGGTTGCGCAATGCGCGAGTAAACAGTGGTAAACGCAGGAATTGCACTAGTCGTGCGCAGGCAGTAGAGATTAAGTACTATGACTATGAGTAGTATCGGCGTAGACAATCCTCTATGAGTGTATTCCTTATCATTGACTCTAAATGTCTATAGTTTGGTTTACTAAAGTTAGTGTCCGGTCAAGGCTTCCTAACTTGTGCGCATGTTCCGATCAAAGTTCATGAGCTATTAATTCTTAAGACTAGTCTAAACAGCTGCGAATCCTGTCACAGTAGGAACTGATTAACCTAGGCTATTCAACTAGTTTAACATACAACAACAAGCAACAAGAGTAAGATTGCGGTTCAAGGCTTCCCGTACTCATGTAACAAGCTGCCAACAATGTGCACAGAATTAATATAAGCAAACAAGCTATGCATTAAGCGCAAGTCTCAAAGGAAATACTCATAGATTCATGCCCAACCGATACTAAGCGTTTAGCTAGACATCTAATAGTAAACATCATAGAAATAGTAAATAATATCTAAAGTGTCCAAGAAAACAATAGCAAACAGTGCGTGCAGGTTGCAGTCTTGGCTGGCGCAGTCGGCTAGCGTAGGTCCTCTCAGCAAGCTCGTGTGTTTTTTCAGTTCTGCCGTTCTCTCCTCCTTTGTTGTATATCTCGTGTATCTTACTGATGCCCTAGCCTTCTTCTCTTTATATACTGCTCAGAGACTCATCTTTGGCAACTTCCAAATCTGGTGGTGTCAGGATTTGGAAATACTACCATCTGCGCATGGCGCACGGCACACTTGGTTAGCGCACTCGGTTAGCGCACCGGTCGACTCTGCCAATTCTTCTGTTTGCGCCGCTAGCTCCGCAGGCTGTGTGATGCGCGTCCTAAACGCTGCCTGTTAGCGCGTATCCGGCTTAGGCCCTCGTTTTGCCCTGAAATACAAAAACACTGGAAACCAGAGATCTTGTACATAAAATAATGCAAACAAGCATAGGGTTAGGATCTAAATAGTGTGTATAAATAGGCCTATCAGGGTTCCCCTGAAATTTTGGGCAGAGGCCATGAATACCGCATGTTACATCATCAATAGAGTCACCTTACGGAGAGGAACCAACCAGACCCGCTATGAGCTCTGGAATCAGAAGAAGCCCACAGTTAAATACTTTCACGTCTTTGGAAGTGATTGTTTTATTCTAAGAGATCGGGAGTATAGGCAGAAACTTGACCCAAAAAGTGATCCTGGTCTGTTTTTGGGCTACTCAACAAACAGCAGAGCTTATCGAGTCTACAACCAGCGGACACACAGTAATGGAATCCATAAATGTTGTTGTCAACGATGCTGAAGAAGTGCCTCCCTCTGATACTGTCACTGATGATGAAGACTCTGATCTAGAGGAGGTGTCTGTCAGTCAGAACAGAAGTGAACAAGCTGTGGCTCCAGAAGATGCTACAGCAAGTGCTGAAGCAGAAAACCCAGATTCACAATTAGAAAGCTTATCTGAAGATGTGAACTCTGAGACTTCTAATCCTCCTTCAAGGCAGCCTCCGAAGAAGATTCAGAAGAATCATCCCCTGACAAATGTTATTGGAGACCCGTCAGAAAGAAGAAGAACCAGAAGCCATGCTTACCTCAATACATGTTTTTTGTCCAGCATTGAACCAAAGAATTTCAAGGAAGCCATGAGTGATGAATTCTGGATAATGGCGATGCAGGAAGAATTGGTTGAGTTGGAAAGACATGATGTTTGGGATCTGGTAGACAGACCAAATGGAGTAAATATTATAGGCACAAAGTGAGTGTTCAAAAACAAAACTGATGAAAAAGGCAACATTACAAGAAATAAAGCCAGACTGGTTGCCCAGGGATATTCTCAGATTGAGGGTCTTGACTTTGAAGAAACATTTGCTCCAGTGGCTCGCCTGGAGGCCATCAGACTTTTTCTAGCAATGTCTTGTTTCCTGGGGTTCAAACTATATCAAATGGATGTTAAAAGTGTGTTCCTGAATGGAGACCTCTCTGAAGAAGTTTATGTCTCTCAGCCAAAAGGTTTTGAAGATCCTCATCACCCAGAGCATGTATATAAATTGAAGAAAGCCTTATACGGACTGAAACAGGCTCCTCGGGCATGGTATGAGAGGTTGACAGTGTTCTTAGAAAAACATGGCTACAAATGAGGGGGAGCGGACAAAACTCTATTTGTCAAAAGAACTCAGTCAGATGTGATCATTGCTCAAATATATGTGGATGATATAGTCTTTGGATCAAAGTCTCAGCACCTGGTGAAGCAGTTTGTGAATCACATGCAGCAAGAATTTCAAATGAGCATGGTAGGAGAACTGTCATACTTCCTTGGTCTGGAGATTACCCAGAAAGAAGACGGCATCTTTATGGCTCAAAGCAAATACAGCAAGAATCTTGTGCAGAAATTCCAGCTAGATAAGGCCAGTCACAAACGAACTCCTGCTGCCACTCATGTTAAAGCCATTAAAGATGAGCACGGTATGGAAGTTAGTCAGACTATCTACAGAAGTATGATTGGGAGCTTGCTATACCTGACTGCCAGCCACCCTGACATTTCATTTGCAGTAGGAGTCTGTGCCAGATTTCAAGCTTGTCCCAAAGATAGTCACTTGCAGTTGGTCAAGCGCATCATTCGGTATGTTGGAGGAACTGTGGACTATGGCTTATGGTATACTAAGGACACAAATGCTAATCTAGTAGGATACAGTGATGCATACTGGGCAGGATGCTCAAAAGACAGGAAGAGCACGTCGGGAGGATGCTTCTTCCTAGGAAATAATCTGGTCTCTTGGTTCAGCAGGAAACAGAACAGCATTTCTCTATCCACTGCCGAGGCTGAATACATAGCTGCTGGGAGCTGCTGTGCACAAATGTTGTGGATGAAGCAAATGCTGAATGAGTATGGGATTGCTCAAGATGAAATGATCCTCTACTGTGACAATATGAGTGCCATCAGCATATCTAAGAATCCGGTTCAGCACAGCAGAACCAAGCACATTGACATTCGTCATCACTTCATCCGTGATCTAGTTGAAAAGAATATCATTGCGCTACAGCATGTGGTGTCTGCCAAACAACTTGCTGATATCTTCACAAAAGCTCTGGATGCAGCCCGGATCGAAGACCTGCGAGCCTCTCTGGGGCTTTGTGTTTTACCTCCATATGACGGCTAGGAAACCGCCCCCTTGTCATCTTTTCCAAAAAGGGGGAGGAGACGATAAGGAGAAGAAGGAGAGGTTAAGAAATCTTAAGAGGTTAAGAAATTTTATTCTGGAAACAAATTCTCTAAGGTTTTGTCAAAATGCCAAGGGGGAGATTGATAATGTAGTATGGCAGTGTTTGACAAAACCAACACAAGTGAACAAGGAGTTGCTACAGCTCAAGTAAACAAGCAGGCCAGCAGAAGTGAACTAGCAGCAGCTGTAGCAGGGGATGCTATAGCAGGAGCTTGTTCAAGTGGCTGCATCATCTGTCCGAGAAGCAGCAGCAACCTGGGCTTGTCTAGAAGGGCTGGAAACTCTACGGAGAGCATCTGAAGAATTTCTAATATTGCTGTGGAGTATTTTCCAGTGAGGTTTACTAGTCAGAAAAGGAGATTTGCATTGTAGATAAAAATCAAATCTAATCTCCTAGATTTTAGGAGATAATTGTTCTTTTTGGAACATTGCCTAAACCTGGACATTGCTTAAAGCTGGTGCTGCTATTTAAGAAGAAGGGGTTTAGAGCAGAAGGGTTGATCGAAGCTGAGGGATACACGAGTGCATACACAGAATTCAGAGAGCAATTTTGGTGTGCTACGGACGTTTTCTTCGATCATCACCCGAGTGCAGAGCGTGAGAGCAGAGCGTGAGCGCAGAGCTGTGGTGACAGAAGCAAAAGGGAATCAGGACTTGCAGAGTCTGATTCGAGCCTGATCTGGAAGCCAATTCAGAGCAGTAGTGCTTGTTGGTTGATCAAGGGCTGCCGCGGAAGAACTGACGGGTGTGTGGCTCGGTCAAGTGTCTAAGCGGTGATTCTCGCTAGTGGCAGGTGGTCACTGAGTGAGGGGGAGTATTCCAGAGTGTGCAACGCTCGTGGAATCGTTCGAACGGCTCGGCAGAAGGCTTTGGAGCGACGCGGACAAATTGTGCTTCAGCTGTGTGTTACAGCAGTTGCTACAGTAACCCTGCTGAGTGAGTGTAGTTTAGAATAGGCTGAGTCTTGAGAAGTCTGTAGCTATTCTAGATTGACATTTGTAGAGGGTGTGCAGACACAAGTTAGAGCTTGTTCTGATTGTGTCAAGTGATCCACACAAAGGTTGAGTAGCATAGGTTGCGTGGAGTTGTAACCGAGTGTACTTCGAGACCTTCGTGGTTAGTGGATTGGGGACTGGAGAATAGTCCTCCCCATACGTAGGCAGTTGGCCGAACTGTGTGAACAAACTTCTGTCTTGTTCATTGTTTGCTAACACAATTTCCGAGTGAACAAGAGTGTGCTGCAGCAACTGCTTGTTCACAAGTCTGCCTAATTGAGACGCTGTGAAATTTTAAACTTGAAGTTGAGATGGCATGCAAGAGATAGCAGGAGTCTTATGGCTTCCAGTCGGACAACTGGGGCAAATATTTCATCAAAATCTATGCCTTCAATCTGAGCATACCCCTTTGCCACCAGTCGTGCTTTGTTCCGGGTGATGTTACCTTTCTCATCTGTCTTGTTTTTTAAGATCCATTTTGTACCAATAATGTTGGCTTCAGCTGGTCTTGGTACAAGTGTCCAAACGTCATTTCTAGCAAATTCTGAGAGTTCATCTTGCATAGCACTGACCCAATGTTCATCTAGAATTGCTTCCTTGATGTTCTTAGGTTCAACTGATGAAAAAAGCATGATCCACTTAGCATCTCTGCAATATCAATAACCTTGCCACGGGTTCTTTTAGGTGCTTGAGGATCTCCAATAATATATATGACATTGGATGATTTCTCTTAATGCGTCGTGGAGGTTGAATAGATGAAACTTGCTCTGGTTTTGTATCAGATACATGTTCATCATCCCGAATTTATGGTACAAGGTCTGACACACCCATCTGTTCTTCCTGAGATGGCTTGCTGGTATCCTAATATAGACAGGCAACATCATCTTCATCCTTGCTGATCGAATAATCTAAGTCTTGAATTTCCACGTTAATTGACTCCACAATCATTTTGGATTTTTTGACATAGACACCACTACAAGAAAAACAACCAATATCAACAACTATTTCCGTTGATTTTGGCATGTATCGGTTGAAAATATTGTTATAACCAACAGATATTTCAGTTGGAATGTTGTAGATTATAGTTGCGTAGATTTGTGAAATCGGTTGGTTTTACGATTTTCTCAACAGAAATTCTGTTGCTTAAGTCGATTAAAAACAGTGTAACAAATTAGTCAAAACTAACAATAAATTCGTTGGCATTAAAATTGTTGATAAAGTATTTATAAGATGCATTTACCTTTATACCCTTTTATATTTTCTACGAATTTCTAAGAATATTTGCAACAATATTCCGTTACCTTTATTAATTTCTGAAAATTTAGATAAATATAGAATCGGCAAACATGTCGTAGGTTTTATAAGTAGTTGATTATACTATTTAGAAGACACTATTACTATTATAACTTTTTTATAATTCTTACGGATGTATACTATTATTTACCACAACTTTTCGGTCGATTATGATGTATTCACAATTTCAAAAAAAAAAAACAAAATCAATGATTTTTATAGATTTTTTTTGTTATTGTTTATATTATTTGAGATAAAAATAATAATGGAGTATCCCAAGAATATGCCTTCACTGCTGCGAGGGTCAAGTTTCCTTTTGTACTCTCTGTCCTCATAAACATAACGCGTACTTCCGAAGATATGAAAATGCTTTACTGAAGGTGTCTTCCCTTCCAAATTTCATAGCAGGTTTTCTGTGTTCCAGGGCGAACAAGGACATTGCTCAGGGTGTAACAGGTAGTGTTGATCGCTTCTGCCTAGAAGGTTAGAGCCAACCCTTTTACATGAAGCATAACCCGCATCATTTCTTGAACGGTGCAATTCTCTCTCTGCCACTCCATTTTGTTGGGGCGTTATGGGTGCTGAAAACTGTTGAAGTATGCCCTGTTTAAGACAGAATTCTTCCATATAATTGCTCTCAAATTCCTTACCATGGTCACTTCTGATTGCAATCAGAGTTGTGCCTTTTTCACGTTGCAGTCTCAGAATCAAGTGAATCACAGTTTGAACGATGTCTGATTTCTGTCTCAGAAACACAGTCCAGGTAAAACGAAAAAAATCATCAACACAGACTAGAACATAGATCTTATCACCAAAGCTTTCGGCATGGGACCCATCAAGTCCATGTGTAACAAATCAAGAATTCTGGTTGTGCGGATCTGATTCGTTTCAGGGTGAGCAGACCTTGTCGGTTTTACTATCTTGCATTCACCACACATAGCATCAGTCTTTCCTTTCAGTTCAGGTATTCCTCGCACTAGTCCAAGTTTGGATATCTTCCTTAAAGCCTTGAGATTCAAATGTCCCAGCCGCTTGTGCCACATAATTAGTTTATCCTATTTAGACAGAAAATAGTGAGCTATGATAGGCTTTGTGTTAGAATTCAACAAATAACAGTTATTTGATGAATGGGCTCCTTACAAAACACACTTCCCTTTATTGTTGATGACCTGGCATGAATCCTTGGTGAATTGAACATTTAACTTTCCATCGCACAGTTGGCTTATACTTAGTAGGTTGGCTTGAAAGCCTTCCACAAAGAGCACTTTGTCAATTATGGGCATCCCTCGAACTGATAACGTTCCTTGACCTATGACCCTTCCTTTTCGTCCATCATCGAAGGTAACAAATCGTCCGTCCAGGTTCTGTATATTGGTTAGATAGCTGGCTTCCCCAGTCATCTGTGCTGAACAGCCACTGTCAAAGTACCACCTGTCCTTCTCAAGGTGCGAAGATGAGCTGTAAGCAACGTAGCAATGGTTGTTGTAGATTTTCGAGATAGGCACGGATCTCTGTAAGCGACATTTTGCAAGAAACTTGCAGCACTTCCTTTGGATGTGACTTGGAGTATTGCAATAATGGCAGACACGCTTGTCCATTGTCCAACGTATGTTAGGCCTGTGACAGCTCTGTCACAGCCTCTGAGGTTCCAGTTTCTCATTTTCAAGTTCTATTTGCAACCTTTTAACTGTTTCAGACAGCTCGTATTTCTCAGCCTTTAAGCTTACCACTCGCTTGCTTAGTTTGAAATTTGCTTTGACTGCCTTCCCCCCACTGTTCGTACAAATCCTTATATTTCTCGGCTATTATTTCTTCGGTGATTTCTATGTCACTATCTGATTCTAAGTTTTCTGATTCGGTGTTGGTAGCCTCTGTCACAGTAGCGAGAGCCAGATAGTTAGATTCTTCCGCTTCTGTTTCAGTTTCGTCTGTTTCACTATCACTCCACGCAGCTAAGAGCGCCCGTCTTTGTTTCTTAAGGGTGTTCGCGCATTCTGCTTGAATGTGGTCAAATCATTCACATTCTCGACATGGGATCCATTTACCTTTTTCTCCCTTTGGAACTTCAGTGGTTCTATTTTTTTTTGAATTATCCATCTTGTCGTCTTCTGATGTCTGTTTCAGATTTGTTGCTCTGTTCAGACTGACGCTGGTTTAGCTTCCTCATAAGTCTGCCAAAGTTTTTTGCCAGTAATGCTAACTGTTCAGACATTTCTCTTTCATCTTCAGCAGATTCTGATGCTTCACTTTTGAGAGCTATTCCCCGAGATTTCTTTTTAGGAGCTTCAGATATTAGCTTCATTTCAAATCTCCGAAGGGATCCCATTAGGATGTCAAGCCTCATTGCCTTTATGTCTTGGGCTTCCTCAATAGCTATCACTTTCATTACGTTTTTATAGAAGTGACCTCAGAACTTGTCTGACAAGCTTTTCATTGTTGATCGGCTCTCCAAGCGCATGGGCTTTGTTTGCAATGTCCATCAACTTTGTATTGAATTCAGTTATCGACTCTTCCTCCTTCATTTTTTTCAGATTTTCAAACCTGGTAGTAATCATCTGTAACCGAGACTGTTTCATCTTGTCAGTTCCTTCGAAGGCTGTCTCGAGTATATCTCATCGTCTTTTGCTGCTTCACAAGTAGAAATCAGTCTGAAAATGTCTGGTTCAACAGCTTAAAGATCGCATCGAACGCTTTAGCATTTGTTGCAGCAGCTCTATCCTCATCTGCCGTCCACTGACTTTCAGGCTTAGGGTAGGCTACTCCATTTGTGTTCATGACCAATGATGCATCATACTTGGAGATATCTAATTTCCATCCTCGATCATCTACAGATTTGATAAAGGCCCTTATACGCGTTTTTCAGTAAGGGTAGTTGGAATCATCAAGGAGTGGATGCCAAGAAATGTTCTGTCCTTCTCGCGTACTCATCTTGAACAGCTCTGTCATAACACTGAATCACACTCTGTATAGCGAGTGTCCCGCTCTGACACCAATTGAAAGTTAAACGTCTGTTCCATTCAGGTTGTTCCAGATCGCTTGTTCACTGTTTCACAAAGCTTCAACAGATTGCGTTTTGGTGATTGTTAGTTGCAATAAAAACAATATGAAGAACAGGAAATGACACATGATATGTTTACCCTGTTCAGCTCACCGAGTCTACTCAGGGGGTTACTCGAAACCCCAAGTGTGAATCACTTCACAAGTATTTGATCAAGTACAATAGATCGTTAAGTAACTTATTTTCAATAGTTAACACTATGTAGTTGAACTAATATGAGTTCGCCTGACTCCCTCAGATGGAGATCCTCCTCTTCCCACCTCGATTTGCCTTCCGCAAATCGGTAATTCTCTTCCCGAGAATGTCAGACCTAAAACACAGTCTGTTCAACACTGTTTTTCAGCACACGGCAATGAAGCTCTTGCTCTGTCGATTTTTCGACTATCTCTGATGATGATCGCCGATTTGCAACTCCGTTCTTTTTCGTTCTCAGTTCTGATGGTTTCGTTCATCAGCTCTGCAATATCCGATCCCCATATATAGATTAGATTTGCTTTTTCATTTCAAAAAAAAACATGATAATGCTTGATCATGCTTTCCTAATTTGGGAACGGATCCAATCTTCGGAGAGCGGAATCTAATCTTCGGAGCACAGAATCTGGGAGAATATATCTTTGAAATATCTCTAGAATATTTCCTTACTGATGCACTATATTCGTAAATCTTCGACTGATATTATTGCAGGGCCTATCTAAACAGATACTGTCTCACCTTCTGTCGCAGCCGAGTTTATTTACACTGTTTGTCAAAAATATGTCATTCAAGAATCCATGAACTACTGAATCTAAAATCATACCCTTCCAAGCTTTTATAGGTTGACATATATGTCAAAAGGGTTGTGTTCAGTACCACACCCTAACTAATACAAGTTATAACATAATCAAAATGACAGCTACCTTCTAATTCATTCTAGCTCGTAACATTCCTCCCCCCTTCGAAAATGATCTTATCCTCAAGGTTAACGACTTCTTACTGTGTTGGTGATGAAAACTGAAAAACACAATCTTGTATACAAATAACACTCAGTTATAGTTCCAATTTAGCAAGACCGACTAATTCAATTTTAACCCTAATTCAACCTGTTTCCAGAAATAAAATCAGTAAGACCAGCAGAAGCACACACAGGAATGATTACGCAGTTCGAGCAAAGCCCTACATCTGCGGAGCCTCGGATCCGAGGAGACTCAACTCAAATCCACTATCAAAGAGCCAAGAACAAGATCACTAATGCGAGTATTCAATACTACACAACAGAGTGCTCTACTCAACCAGAAAGACAATCAAAGGCAGCTAGGACTTCCCTGAAGTCCTCAAAGCTCCAGCCCTTCGATTCCTTAATCCTGAACAGCCGCTGCAGATCTCCGCGGGTAAGCACAGCACGCCAACTAGACGCCGCGCCCTCGCAGCGCTCTTCACCTCCTCAGGCCACCGCACTCTCGTAGAACGGCTCATGGAGCTTCGGACTCCAAGCTTGCTCTAAGATGAACTCGGAACTCTTTTCTCTTCTCTTGCTTCTTTCTGGATTTCTCTCGTGATTTCTTTCTCCCGATTTTCAGATTGTATGCCCTGGAAAACTAAGCTCAAAGACTATACATACAGGCCTAAAAACTCAGCGTTTCACTTAACCTATCTAACCAAAATGCTGGAGTTTTACCCTACCACTTAAGCCTAAACTGGACATAAAACTAACCAAAAAGATTTACAAACTTAAGCCAAAATTCAGGCTTTACAGGCCCAAATACCAAAATAGTTTGGAGTATTTCTAACAAAAACAACAAAATTCATTATTTGCCGCACAACACGGGTTCATGATCTTACCAAAAATGTTTGAAGAATAAAATTGTGGTTGCCTGAAATGAATGTCTTCAAACATGGTACCATTGTTCGAGCCCACTGACCATATGCTAGAAATATCTTGAGAACTGATAGTCTTTTCCGTGAACATGAGCCTCTCCCACTTCCTCAAGTTCTGAATTCATAACAACATATGCCCCGTAAATAAGAAAGAAATAAGGCCAAAAGTTCCAACCCATTTGGTGACTTTAAAACAACAAAAGATTAGATAACGGGTGCAAAAAAATACCCCATCCTTCAAGCCTCAAGTAGAAAACAGATTCCATCATTTTCCAAATTATAAAACCACAGTAAAATCTGTTGATCTCGGCTCTTGCACTCATAAGCACCTTGAGGTCCACTCAGAGGCCTCCATGTAAGCAAAGGACATCATACCAATATTACTACACCATATTGTTAATATTTGTCACTAGTTGCAGATTAAAGGAGTTATCGGGAGGTTTTGCGAGTGATCTTACAAGTGTTGTATAAGCAACAACAATAGGCAAACTCATAGAGGCATTTTTACAAACACTTCGGCACGAATGTACAACACCATTTAGGTCACCAATTTGAGACTCCATCACAATCACTCGCGGACATCCCATTCCATAAATTTTTTATTAATTAATTAATTTGTGTATGATTTTTTTTGAATATTTATCTTTACTTACAAACATGGTTGGTACTTCTTGTAAGAGAAAGGATGAATTCCAGCAAATTCAACATGAATGCTTGGTGGAGATGTTAGCAAATTGTGAGGTTTTGACCAAGAAAAGATTGAATCAATAAGCAATTTTAGTTCGTCCGGGAGCTACCATGTTGTGGTTCACACTTACAATTATTGTTCGACTTCTATCTTTGTGACCCTCAACCATCAACGTTCTTGGAAATATATTTAAGAGATGGAACCGACTTGAAAAATAGATTGCTAGCATTATGAAGGCCGCAAGTTTGATTCATGACACCAAAACATGATTGCTAGCATTGAGGGAGAATGGATGGGATGAGCTTTTGAAAGGTGAAAATAAAGTTTAAAGTCGCTCTCGTTTGAGTTATGCTACAACAAATGACTTCCACTTTAAAGTTGATATATGATATTGTTGAGTGTAAACCTAATCTGCACAGATTCACTATTGAGACCCTACTGTCACGGCTCTTTTATTTTGGACTGCACAAAGGGAGGTTAAGACCGGGCCATGACAAACATTTGGACTAAGTGACCTAGTCCACCACTTAGCCCGATTATTAGCCCAAAAAGGAGGAAGCCTCAACCCAAGTTCCGGAAGAGTGTGGAAGCTTATGGAAGATCACGGAAGCTTGTGGAACTATCTTTTACATTGTAGATAATGTAGGAATATTCTAGAGTAGAATTTATAGCCGTTGGATCAAAACGATCCTAGCCCTCCATTTGAGGAGGAGAGTTGTATAAATAGGGGAGGAGTCATTTGCTCCAACCCATCATTTGCAATACAAATCATCTCTCTCACAAAGTTCTCTTGCGCTCTAGTGTTCTAAGTCCTAAGTCGCCTTTGTGCACTTAACGACTTTTGGGAAAGGCTTTCTTAGCTAGTTTGGGTGAAAGTCCTAGCTAAGCGCCGCACGACTTAGTTGGCCAAATCTAAGTCCGTGACAAGTGGTATCAGAGCAAGGTTCGACATCTTCATGGCTTCCGACACGGAGACTCGCGGGAGGACTACCGAGAAGGAGTCTAAGAAGACGAAACCGCCTAGGGATCATTCCATCTCAACGAACGAGAAGCGGTTTGCTAAATTGGAGCTTGACATTGGGGAAGTGTCGGATCGCATTGGGATATGCGACGACCACGTTGAGACTTTGGAAGACAAGGTGGGAGCTCTCCAAAGTCAAGTAGTGTCCTTGGGAGAGGACCTACAAGCCAAGTTATTCCAACACATCAACAACGTCCTCGAAGCATGGCGGGGTGAGAAGGAGGAGTACCAGGCAAGGGTGGACGCCTTGGTTACTCAAGTCCAGGAGTTGCAATCCTCCTTAGAGAAGACCAACTTAGAGGTGGTAGGGCTGCGCAGAGCTGGAAGAACTGGGGAAGTGGTCCCTTTTACACGGGATATTCCAAGGGTGCAGGACGTGCCGAAACCCAAGTAGTTCAAGGGGTCACGAAATGCGGAGGAAATCGACAACTTCCTTTGGCATATGGAGCGCTACTTCGAAGCCATCCAACTGGATGACGCTTCTAAGGTAAGTACCACGTCCCTCTATCTAGTTGATCTTGCGGCTACCTGGTGGCGTAGAAAGTTTCATGAGATGCAAAAGGGACTTTGCACGATCAACACTTGGGGAGCATTCGTCGCGGAACTCAAGAAGCAGTTTTATCCCGCGAATGCTAACCATGAAGCTCGGAAGAAACTGAAGGAGTTGAAACATGGGTCGTCGCTTCAAGACTACGTAAGGGAGTTCTCGGCCCTCATGCTCCAACTTCCCGATGTTAGTGAGGCGGAGATGTTCTTCAACTTCATGGACGGGCTTAAACCATGGGCGAGAATGGAGTTGGAGAGGAGGGATGTAAAGGACACCGCAACGGCCATGACTATCGCGGACCCTTTGACGGAATACTCAAGGGGAGACTCATCCTCAAAGCCGAAAGCTAAGAAGGACAATTCCGTCAAAGGTGGGGGAGCGCAGGAGCCAAAGGGGGACAAACCTAACTTCGGGGGAGGGAAACCGAACCAAAAGGGGACGGTCCAAGGCAAGACATCTGAAAGAAAGCCGCGGAACGACTGCTTCTTATGTGGAGGGCCACACTGGGCGAAGGAATGTCCGAAGCGGAACGCGCTCAACGCTCTACTCGAGGAGAAGGAGGAAGAAGCAACGATGGGGGTGCATCAAGCTTCTTGGAGCGTTGAAGGCCAAGCCAACCACTCATAAGGTTGGGGATCGGACATTGATGTATGTAGATGGGAAAGTCAGCGGGAAGACTATACCCATCATGGTGGATACGGGGGCGACGCATAACTTCATCCAACCCAACGAGGCAAAGCAATTGGGGCTAAAGACGGAGAAGAGTAAGGGTTGGTTAAAGACGGTTAACAGCGAGGCGAAACCCTTAGTCGAGGTGGCAAGAGGCGTGGATGTCCAACTCGGAGAATGGCGAGGTAATGTCAACTTCTCGATTGCTCCTATGGATGATTTCAAATGTGTCTTGGGGATGGAGTTCTTGCGCCAATTTGATGTGCTAGCTTAGCCGAAGAAAAACACCATGCTAATCATGGAGGGAGGTCCGCACATGGTGTCTATGACAACTAAAGCAAACTTAGACTCCATGTGTCTCTCGGCAATGCAAATCAAGCATGGGCTTAAGGAAGGACAAGCAACCTGGCTAGCATCCATCAAAGTTGACGAAGAACCCCGCCAAGAGGTAGAGGCGATACCATTAGGGATCGAGAAAGTGTTGGGGGAGTTCAAAGACGTTATGCCATCCGAGTTACCAAAAAGACTACCACCGAGGAGGGAAGTCGACCATCGCATAGAGTTGGAGCCGGGGGCTCAACCACCAGCAAAGGCGCCCTACCGAATGTCTCCGCCAGAGTTGGAAGAGTTGCGGAGGCAACTCATGGAGTTGTTGGATGCGGGATACATCCAACCATCAAAGGCCCCGTACGGCGCACCGGTATTGTTCCAGAAGAAGCATGACGGGTCATTGCGACTTTGCATCGACTACCGGGCACTAAACAAGGTAACCATCAAGAACAAGTATCCCATTCCTCTTATCGCTGACTTGTTTGATCAGCTAGGGCACGCAAGTTACTTCTCCAAACTAGATCTTCGATCGGGATATTATCAAGTAAGGATCGCTGATGGGGATGAGCCGAAGACCGCTTGCGTGACCCGCTATGGAGCCTACGAGTTCCTAGTCATGCCCTTTGGATTGACTAACGCCCCGGCAACATTTTGCACCTTGATGAACAAGATCTTCCATCCATACTTGGACCAGTTCGTGGTGGTGTACTTAGATGACATAGTCATCTATAGTAACACGCTAGAGGAGCACGTCGAACACTTAAGGACCATCTTCCAAGTACTTCGGGAGAACGAGCTGTACGTCAAAAGGGAGAAGTGTTCCTTTGCGAGACAAGACGTACAATTCTTGGGGCACGTCATCAAGGGAGGAAAGCTTATAATGGACAAGTCCAAGGTGAAGTCCATCGAGGATTGGGAACCGCCGAAGAAGGTTACCGAGTTGCGATCATTCCTTGGATTGGTGAACTACTATCGAAGATTCATCCAAGGATACTCAGCTATTGCCGCGCCCTTGACAGATTTGTTGAAAAAGGGCAAGGATTGGGAGTGGACGGCAAAGTGCGAGGAGGCATTCCAAGGATTAAAGGATGCCATCACGAGGGAACTGGTGTTGACCTTACCGGATTGCACTAAGCCTTACGAGGTCCACACAGACGCATCCGACTTTGCCATCGGGGGAGTGCTTGTACAAGAAGGTCATCCGATTGCCTTCGAGAGTCGGAAACTCAATGAGACCGAGCGCCGCTATACAGTTCAAGAGAAAGAAATGACGGCCGTGGTCCATTGCTTGCGGGTTTGGAGACACTACTTGCTGGGGTCGAGGTTCGTGGTAAAGACGGACAATGTGGCGACGAGTTACTTCAACACCCAGAAGAAGCTAAGTCCAAAGCAAGCAAGATGGCAAGACTTCTTAACAGAGTTCGACATGGTGTTTGAGTACAAGCCGGGCAAAGTAAATGTCGTCGCGGATGCACTAAGTCGTAAGGCGGAACTTGCGGCAATTTCACAAGTCCAAGGAGGAATGTTGGAGACCATCCGAGATGGACTTGCGCGCGATCCCGTTACCAAGATGTTGGTGGAGATGGCCAAAGAGGGAAAGACAAAACGCTTCTGGGTAGAAGATGGCCTACTTTATACCAAAGGACGGAGAATCTATGTGCCCAAGCGTGAGGGACTAAGACGAAACATTATCCGAGAGTGTCACGACACGAAGTGGGCAGGCCATCCGGGTCAAAGACGGACGAGAGCTTTGATCGAGGCGCAATATTATTGGCCAAGGATGAGGGACGAGATCGAGCTATATGTGAAGACTTGTCTTGTGTGCCAACAAGACAAGCTCGAGTGTCAAGTGCCCGGGGGACTTTTGGAGCCGCTGCCCATACCCAACCGACCGTGGGAAAGTGTAAGTATGGACTTCATCAGCGCATTGCCGAAGTCGGAAGGATTCGGGAGAATCATGGTCGTGGTGGACAGATTCTCGAAGTATGGGACTTTCATACCGGCTCCTCGGGATTGCACGGCGGATGAGGCAGCCCACTTGTTCTTCAGGAACGTGGTGAAATTGTAGGGGTTGCCTCCGAACATAGTAAGTGATCGTGACCCTCGCTTCACGGGAAAGTTTTGGACGGAGCTCTTCAAACTCATGGGGTCAGAGCTACATTTCTCGACAAGTTTCCATCCGCAAACAGATGGTCAAACCGAGAGGGTCAACGCACTATTAGAGTTATATTTACGGCACTTCGTGAGTGCCAACTAGAAGGATTGGGCGAAGCTCTTGGACGTGGCGCAGTTTTCATACAACTTGCAGAAGAGTGAATCGACAAACCGGAGTCCATTCGAGCTCGCCACGGGACAACAACCTTTGACGCCTCAGAGTCTTGTTTCGAAGTACACAGGGCGAAGTCCAGCAGCGTTTAAAGAGGCAAAAGCGTGGCATGAACAAGCTGACATAGCCCGATCTTACTTGGACAAGGCGTCAAAGAAGATGAAGAAGTGGGCGGATAAGAAGCGAAGACATGTGGAGTTTCGCGTGGGTGACAAAGTATTCATCAAACTCAACCTCGATCAACGAAGGAGGAGAGGAATGCTCCACAAAGGTCTCATGAGGAGATACGAAGGACCTTACCACATCACACAAAAGGTCGGAAAAGCTTCTTATCGGGTCGACTTACCACCCACATTGAAGAAGATCCACCCCGTCTTCCACGTGAGTTGCTTGAAGCCGTATAATGGAGACGAGGAGGATCCCTCTAGAGGAGAATCATCGAGAGCACCACCATCCATCCTCACTTCATATGACAAGGAGGTAGACTACATTGAGTCAAAGAGAGTTCAAAGGCGTCCAAGTCACCCTCCAAGCACACAATACTTGGTCTTTTGGAAAGGACTACCAGCGAGTGAGGCGAGTTGGGAACCCGTCGAGTCCCTTTGGCAATTCAAAGACAAGATCCGAGAGTTCGAAGAAGCCTCGACGAGGACGTCGACGGAATAGGTGGGGGAGGATGTCACGGCCCTTTTATTTTGGACTGCACAAAGGGAGGTTAAGACCGGGCCATGACAAACATTTGGACTAAGTGACCTAGTCCACCACTTAGCCCGATTATTAGCCCAAAAAGGAGGAAGCCTCAACCCAAGCTCCGGAAGAGTGTGGAAGCTTATGGAAGATCACGGAAGCTTGTGGAACTATCTTTTACATTGTAGATAATGTAGGAATATTCTAGAGTAGAATTTATAGCCGTTGGATCAAAACGATCCTAGCCCTCCATTTGAGAAGGAGAGTTGTATAAATAGGGGAGGAGTCATTTGCTCCAACCCATCATTTGCAATACAAATCATCTCTCTCACAAAGTTCTCTTGCGCTCTAGTGTTCTAAGTCCTAAGTCGCCTTTGTGCACTTAACGACTTTTGGGAAAGGCTTTCTAGCTAGTTTGGGTGAAAGTCCTAGCTAAGCGCCGCACGACTTAGTGGGCCAAATCTAAGTCCGTGACACTACGCAGAGCTGGAAGCTGATCGACCTGTGTTGATACGGGTCGTACTGGTCGTACGGGTCGGATTGCCCGTACTGATACGGGCACTACGACCAGTACGGAACTGGAATTTCTCCACGGAGGTCGTAGCGGTCGTATCGAGTGGATAAAGTTGTATCGACCGTATCGACCGTATGGGTCGTATTGCGTCGGGCAGAAAAACCTAATTTTTGTTTATACGGTGTGTGTCCGTCATAGGGTTTTGTAATCAGAATAGTAAAAGAGTGCGTGAGACGATTCTGTGTGTAACGATCTTCCGGCGACTTGATTATAGTGGATTGAGCCTGCAAGCGGCGAGTGGACGTACCTCCTATACTGGGAGGGAACCACTATAAATCTCGTGTGTCAATTTCGTTTCTGCAATTTTTCCATCGTTTTATTTCGTGTTCTTGATTCGTAATTGTTAGCGCGATCCTAACAACTGGTATCAGAGCCGCAAGGTTGTGTTACGATTCAGGAAACGATGGCTGGTGACAATGGAGGTGTACACGGAATCGGGAAGTTCGATGGGACAAACTTTGCATTCTGGAGAATGCAAATTCAAGATTATCTGTATGGCAGGAAGCTTCATCTTCCTTTGATGGGTAAGCCGGAGAAGATGGAGGATGCTGAGTGGGCTCTTCTTGACAGACAAGTTCTGGGGGTTGTGCGGCTGACATTGTCAAAGAATGTAGCGCACAACGTAGCAAAGGAGAAGACTACCGCTGGCATGATGAAGGTGCTGTCAGATATGTATGAAAAGCCCTCAGCGAACAACAAGGTATTTCTGATGAAAAAGCTTTTCTATTTGAAAATGGAAGAAAGTGGATCAATTGCTACGCACTTGAATGAGTTCAACACTATTGTTAATCAATTATCTTCTGTTGAAATTGATTTTGATGATGAGATTCGTGCTTTGATTCTGTTGGCGTCTCTACCACCGAGTTGGGAGCCAATGAGGGCTGCGGTTAGTAATTTTGTTGGTACTGCAAAGTTAAACTTCAACGATGTTAGAGATCGCATTCTTGCAGAGGAAGTGCGAAGGACTGATGCAGGAGTAGCACCATCAAGTTCTGCGTTGAATGTTGAGCACAGGGGCAGGGGTACAGAAAGGCACAACAACAGGAACAAAGGCAGATCAAAGTCGAGGAATGGCAGAGGGCAGTCTAGATTTGGGCGAACTCTGGAGTGTTGGAATTGTGGGAAATCGGGACATATGAAGAAAGATTGTAGAGCTCCCAAGAAGAAGGAGGATAACAGAGCTGCTGCAGTCAATGCTGCGACTGATGAGATTGCCGATGCACTGCTGTTATCCGTCGATAGTCCAATAGATAACTGGGTGCTAGATTCTGGAGCATCCTTCCACACTGCTCCAAGTTCCGAGGTAATGGAGAATTATATTTCGGACAAGTCTTCTTAGCCGATGGTGAGCCGTTAGATGTTGTCGGAATGGGGAACATAAATCTAAAAATGCCGAAATACTTGGAAGATTACAAAGGTTAGACATGTGCCGAAGCTGAAACGGAATTTGATTTCAGTTGGTCAACTTGACGGGGAGGGGCACACAGTTAGCTTTGGTTGTGGAGCATGGAAAGTGGCCAAAGGTGCTTTGGTGGTTGCTCGTGGTCTGAAAATAGGTACTCTTTATATGACAACGAGCTGTCCTGATATTGTAGCTGTTGTTGACAACACGAAGAAGACGGAGTTGTGGCATCAACGGCTTGGACATATGAGCGAGAAGGGTATGAAAATTCTCGTCAAAGAAGGGAAAATTTCAGAGTTGAAATTAGTGGATCATCATTTGTGCGAGAGCTGTGTTCTTGGGAAACAGAAGCGAGTTAGTTTCTCAACCGGAGGAAGGGAGCTGAAAACTGAAAGGTTAGAGCTGGTTCACACTGATGTGTGGGGGCCTTCCCCGGTAGATTCCCTTGGTGGTTCATATTATTATGTGACTTTTATTGATGATTCAACTAGAAAGCTTTGGGTGTATTTCTTGAAGCAGAAATCTGATGTGTTTGATGTCTTTAAAAAGTGGAAAGCTCTCGTTGAGAACGAGACGAACCTGAAATTGAAGAGTCTGAGGTCAGACAATGGCGGCGAGTATATTGACAGTAATTTCAGGCGGTATTGTGCTGAGAATGGGATAAAAATGGTGAAGACTATCCCGGGAACACCTCAGCAAAACGGAGTAGCGGAGAGGATGAACCGAACGTTGAATGAGCAAGCAAGAAGCATGAGATTGCATTCGGGGCTGCCAAAGACGTTCTGGGCTGATGCGGTTAACACCGCGGCGTATTTGATCAACCGAGGACCATCTGTTCCATTGAATTTCAGAATTCCGGAAGAGGCTTGGAGAGGAAAGCGGGTAAACTTTTCTTTCTTGAAAGTATTTGGTTGCTTGTCTTATGTTCAAGTGGATGACAGGTCTAGAAGCAAACTTGATGCGAAATCCAGGAAGTGTTATTTTATTGGATATGGTGATTCCGAGTTTGGCTATCGGTTTTGGGATGAGAAGAATCGAAAGATCATCCGCAGTAAAGATGTCATCTTCAATGAACAGATGTTTTATAAAGACAGGCTGAAAGAGATTCCGGAAAGCAGAGTATCCGATAATGAAAAATCAGCCATGGTGGATTTGAGAGAAATCCCGGTACACGAGTCTGAACGAGTTGCTTTGGAAGAAGGAGAACAAGCAGCTCAAGAAGAGCATCTGGAAGATAGAGAAGAATCTGATGAAGATGTTGATTCCAGCTCAGGGCAACAAATTCAGTTATGGCGATCTTCTCGGGTTAGAAGACCGACTCAGAGGCTCTTGGAGTCCCTCAACCATATTTTGCTCACAGACAGAGGAGAACCCGAATGTTTCTTTGAAGCAAAGAAAGCTGATGAATCGAGCAAGTGGGAGTTGGAAATGAAGGATGAAATGGACTCGTTGATGTCAAATGAGACATGGGAGCTGGCTGAGCTTCCGGGGGATAAAAGAGCATTGCACAACAAGTGGGTGTACCGGATAAAAGAGGAGCACGATGGAAGCAAACGTTACAAAGCTCGCTTGGTGGTCAAAGGGTTCCAGCAGAAGGAAGGGATTGACTACACTGAGATCTTTTCTCCGGTAGTCAAGATGGTGACCATTGGTACAGTCCTTGGCTTGGTGGCAAAGGAAAATCTGCATCTTCAACAAATAGATGTGAAGACGGCGTTTCTGCACGGTGAGTTGGAGGAAGAGATATACATGCAGCAGCCTGAAGGCTTTGAGGTCAAAGGCAAAGAGAAGTTGATGTGCAGACTTAAGAAGAGTTTGTACGGTTTGAAGCAAGCTCCAAGACAATGGTACAAGAAGTTCGACAGCTTCATGAAGAGGACCGAGTTCATGAGATGAGAGGCTAATCACTGTTGCTACTTCAAGAGGTTAAAGAATTCATTTATCATTCTACTTCTCTATGTTGATGACATGCTGATTGTTGGAGCAGATTTTCATGAGATTGAAAAGCTCAAGAAGAGATTGTCGAAGGAGTTCGCAATGAAAGATCTCGGGGCCGCAAAGCAAATCCTTGGAATGAGGATTACAAGAAGCAAAGAGGGGCTGAAACTTTCACAAGAAGAATATGTGAAAAAGGTCATCAAGAGGTTTAACATGGAAGGCGCGAAGTCGGTTGGAACTCCGTTGGGTAGTCATTTTCAGTTGTCCAAGAATGACTCACCGGGGACCGAGGAAGAAAGGGCAGAGATGGACAAGATACCTTACGCTTCAGCTATTGAAGTCTGATGTACGCGATGGTATATACGAGACCTGATATTACACATGCAGTGGAAGTTGTTAGCCGGTTTATGAGTAATCCCGGCAAATAACATTGGGAAGCAGTGAAGTGGATATTCAGATATCTCAAAGGCAGTTCGAGTCTTGCCTTGTGCTTTCGGAAATCAGATCAGGGGCTTGAAGGGTTTGTTGATGTTGACAATGGTGGTGATGTTGATAGTAGAAAGAGCACCTCCGGTTATGTCTACACATTTGGAGGTACGGCAATTTGTTGGGTTTCTAAGTTGCAAAAAATTGTTGCGTTGTCCAGTTGCGAGCCGAGTATGTTGCCTTGACAGAAGCTACAAAGGAGATGATTTGGCTTCAGTCTTTCCTACAAGAGCTGAACCACAATCAAGAGGGTAGTGTTCTACATTGTGACAGCCAGAGCACCATTCACTTGGCGAAGAACCCAGTTTATCATGCCCGGACGAAGCACATTCAGCTTCGGTATCACTTCATCAGGTCAGCTCTTGAGAACAAGCTGCTAGTGCTAGAGAAGATTGCGGAAAGCCAGAATCCTGCTGATATGTTGACAAAGGTCGTGCCGAATGAGAAGCTGAAGTTGTGTGCAACTTCAGTGGGGCTCCTCGAGTGATGAGTAGAGCTGCCGCTTGCAAGCTTGAAGACATGTGACAGAGATTAGTCTTCAAGTGAGAGATTGTTAAGTGTGAAGCCTAATCTGCACAGACGCACTATTGAGACCCTACGCAGAGCTGGAAGCTGATCGACCTGTGCTGATACGGGTCGTACGGTTCGGATTGCCCGTACTGATACGGGCACTACGACCAATACGGAACTGGAATTTCTCCACGGAGGTCGTAGCGGTCGTATCGAGTGGATAAAGTCGTATGGACCGTATTGACCGTATGGGTCGTATTGCGTCGGGCCGAAAAACCTAATTTTCGTTTATACGGTGTGTGGCCGTCATAGGGTTTTGTAATCAGAATAGTAAAAGAGTGCGTAAGACGATTCTGTGTGTGTAACGATCTTCCGGCGACTTGATTATAGTGGATTGAGCCTGCAAGAGGCGAGTGGATGTACCTCCTACACTGGGAGGGAACCACTATAAATCTCGTGTGTCAATTTTGTTTCTGTAATTTTTCCATCGTTTATTTCGTGTTCTTGATTCGTAATTGTTAGCGCGATCCTAACAGATATATGCTAAAACAAACACATAATTACTCACTTGTTTTGGGTGTCTTAATCCTAAGAACTCATTCTCCAAATTCAACGAGTCAAAGATAATTCGACTTGCGGAGTTGTATCCGCAAGAGTTCTCTAAATGTACTTTAATGGAGCTTGAAGAAGAACTTAAGGATTGGATTTATGAAATGAGAGAAAATGATAGCTTTTCTTTGCTATAAGATATTGGAGATGTTGCTATAAAGATGATTAAGGCGGGATACCATACTGTGTTTACCTTAGTATATCGTGTTATTGAGTTAATTTTGGTGTTACTAGTTGCGACCGCTATTGTGGAAAGAGCATTCTCTGCAATGAAGATTGTCAAGACAGATTTGCGTAACAAGATTGGAGATGATTTTCTCACTAATTGTTTGCTGTGCTATATTGAGAGGGATGTGTTTAAGAGCATTGATAATGATATTATTATGCAGTATTTTCATGAAGACTCGCAAACAAGGTTTACCTCCTATACTACAGTCATAGATAGAGTGACTAAATGGTTCTTAGTTTTAGTAATGACTTTTTTAGTTTGCTAAACAGATTATTTCTGTGGTTTCTTTTGTAGCCACACATAATGAGTTGGTGACCTTTTTTGTATAAAATGAAATGAACTAGAAGCATATTTTTGTATAAGATAAATGTTTAAATTATGTCATGACTTTCATTTTGTGACTCCCTCTCACGAATCATTGGATCCGTCACTGATCACAATATCATTATTCAAGTCTAACACATATGAACAAGTACGATATATTGGCGGGTAACCTTATTCCTTAACTGATTTGAGAAAAGTTTGAGGTCTTGAAATCAAACCAACCATCACATCATCATCTTTAGTAATACATGCTTGAACCTCTTCTATACGTATGGATGGTTGACTTGAAGGCCATTGCGGAAAGTAAAGGACTAATAGCAATCAGTATGACTGACTAGTAGTTTGGTTGCTGCGTTTCCTCGAAGGAAGTATGCAGGTCGTCAGCAGCTTATCGATTGCGGCGAGGACATGCAGCCACCGTCTGGTTTCCATTGCTTTAATTCAGACTCTCAATGAAAGCAGCAACTGATGCGTGCTGGGGAAAGGTAGAGAAGGGAGAAGGAAGATTGGAGATTTCAGAGACAAATGGAAGTTCAGGAAATATCTCATACCCTTCCAAACTTTTATAGGGTGGCATACATGTTATTCAGTACCTACGCCTTAGCTAATACTAGTTATAACGTAATGAAAATGACAGCTACCTTCTAATTGTCCGCAAAGTATTTGAGACTTCGAACTGTGATACGCCAAGGGCAAGCCCAACTAGCTACTGTTGGTTTCATGGGAGCATCAAGACTAGGGCGCTGAAACATCAGAATTTCTGCACTTTAACCTCTACGGGAGTAGCATTTTGATGTAGTGTGACGTTACAAGTCTCCTCAAACAAGACCTCGCAAGACAAGGCAGACGGTAGCATCCAACACATTCACCTGCTTAGTATTTAGTGTACCAAACTGACTAGAATTGTTATCCAATGGATAAACTACTACACGTACAAGTGCCCACAAGAGGTGGAGAATGAGTTACAAATCACCTAAAAAAGAATGTACAAAGGGGGAGAAAAGAATCAAGAAGCACTACACTTATCATCTCTAGCTCGCTATTCCCTTGTACAGTATCTGTTGTTCCCAATATTGTGCTGCATCACATTAACTACAAAGCACCAATTCTCTCGTCCTCAGACTGGAGGAGAACTATTTCTTTACGAGCATGAAGGCAAGTAACAGACATTGAGTCTCATGTTTCCATTCATTTGACTTAACAAGCATCAGAATATGATGATTCTAAATGTCAACGACTTTGAATCCCCTTCAGGCCATACCAATTCAACAATATTCAGAATCATAAACTTATAACAACTACAGGATCCAACTGACCCAGAGCATAGGCTTCCTCTAAGAGATTAACCATAACAAAGATTCACCAGAGTTGGATTAATTGAACTATCCACAACGGCATAACAAATCACTTAGAGAAACACATCATCATATGAAGTCTTCAACACTCAAGATTAGAATTAAAGCGACTCTCTAACAAGATAAGAATGATAATGAGTATAGCAAATAGCTTTAAGAAAACTAATCAAGTTTATTGATATCCCATATGATAAAAGACATGGAAGTCAAACATTTGATATTGATATCTATGTACAATTTTTGTAGATTGAGTAAATAAGAATAAGGCAACACTAATATTGAAATGTTGTAGCTTCATCTCAATATGTACTAAACAACATTCAGAGGAATCACATATTACAGTTATAGTTACTGCATTCATATGAGAAGGAACAAGTAATCAAAACAAATGACTGCACTAGTAAACTATCTGACAAAATAAAGGCTTCATCACGTCACACTTTTTTTTTTTGCAGAGGCTCGTCTTCCATGCATCCATTTTTAAGACTTTCATCTCACAATACAATTTTTATCATTCTTCAAATAAAAATAAAAAAGTCTATCCCATGTAAAGCCATTTACTATTATTCAAGGAAAAGTCACTAACCACCGTTACACTTTCTAGTTAAATCTATTTTTAACATTCCTGAAAACAAACAATGGTTGTTTCACATTGGCATAGAATCTCTAAACCATGCAGGTTCCATTATATATTGCATAAACCCCAATTCCAAATCGGCAAGTACAAAAAAAAAACATGCAATGAACTAAAGGGAAATTCATAGTTCTTATACACCCTATGCCATTAATCTCATCAACAAGTTACAAATCATTAGAATTAGTAACATGCATGTTTCAAATGTATCAGTTAAACTCTTCATACCGGCTTTAGCATGTACGGAAGATAAATGCAGTGAATTGAAGGTAATTCAAAGTTTGAAGACACCCTTAGGCATACCAATCCCATCATCAAGTAAAAAATCATTTCTTTGGCATTTAGATTGTGATATGCAAACATCTAACCTTAACTATGAATACACTTTGATTATGATTTCAGGACTATAACAATTACTTTTGGATATTTTCGAAAATTAGTAAGTATTCAATTCATAAACAATGAAACAATAATAATTTCGAATTTCCTAACATGAAGTAGCCAATGTATGAAAGTCAGAGACAAAGCTGAGTTCTATGGATTATTAAAGTGAAGTTCATTATATAAATGACATCAAACCAACATAAAATAGTAAGTTTGTGGACAAGAGGCCACATTCCTAGCAAATGCCATCCAAAAATACTAAAACTGGACCACCTGAACCTGACTTCAGAAAAGACTCCAAGGTTTGGGCAGAAACATAATCTATATCGGCACATATCTCTTAAGAAACTGCTTACCTGTAACAGCACCAGCTGCAGTGATCCCTCCAATAGCACCAGCAATCACAGCGGACCTAGGTCCGGAAGCCGCTCTATAAAGGGCACCAGTACCCAAGCCAGCCATAAAGCTGTTCAATGAATCATCAGTGCCTCTCAGATGAACGACATAGCTCTCGAGACCTCCATAAATCAGCCCCAAAATTCCAAGCGAGTTACCGAACCTCCTGCCGGTACTACCGCCTGAATTCAAAACTCTGTTGATCCTGAGCTTCAAACTGTCCCCTCTCTCGGCCGCCCTGATCCCATCAATGGCCCCTTTAGCTCCTCCACTAATAGCCCCGGCCAAATAGCCCGATCCGGTGGAGTATTGAAGATTGTCGGACCATGATCGGCGCTGATGTTGCGCCTCCTCAACAAATAGGTACTCAGGAGAGGTTGGAAGATCGTAGCGTGTGTGGAGTGGGATCTGGAGGTCTTGGTATGGATGATACTGCCTCGTCTTCTTCTTCTCCGATTGATTTTCCATCCCAGAACCAGCAAAATTATACTAATCAAAACGACGAAAAGTAGGGTTGAATCCGGATGGGTAAGTGAATTCGACGAATTGAAACCCCCCAAAGTCGATGTATGCGAAAATAGGGAACACGAAGCTTCTGGACAGAAAATGGAACAGATGAGGAGAGGCGACGGAGACGACGAAGAAAACTCATGGAGTTGCCGTGGAGATGAAGAATAGGGTTTTGTTTCCGCTGACCACGTCTGTTTGGGCCCATTGACCAAGCCTCTGACGGGCCCATTTATTTTAAGGGATTTTACAGATAATTAACTTTTAATCATCAAATGTATTATTCATTATTTGTAAATATTAAATACGTTTTTAAAAATAGTGCTCATTAAATACTAAAGATTAAAGTGCATTGTGAATGAAAATATTAAATAAATCATAAAATTAACCCTTTGATTTTTAAAAACAATTATTTAAAAATCATACTTATTTTGGTATTGCATATTGGGTTTATGTTCTTATCATAAACTAGTATAATTTTGAGAAATTATAAAACCTGACTTAAATTAGTTTAACCCTATTAGAGAAATTGTTTGATAGATTTTGACGGCTATCGAGGAGTGTAATTATTTAATTTTCCCTTATAAGAATACAAAAGTATTTTTAAATAGATTTATTTAAATTAAAGTTTGATTCCTTATAAAATAAGATCAAACAGAAAAGACGCACGATACAACGTGTCACTGTCTTAAAAAAAAATTTTTGTCATCTCAACCAATATGTACCCTTGGTCTCAGCATTATTCGAAATTATTTACTTATGCAAGTGTGGAATCTAGTTAGGATTCTTAGCAACAACAACGGCAACAAGACCAATATCATTAACAACATCAGCTACAAAGATTTCGGTGAGCTCGAGGAATTCTGTATTCATGAAGATTGTTAAATCCTATTGCCCCATGAATTTTTGTATGACATACTTTTTGACAAACAAGGTAAAGACCTTGGCTGTAATAATATCAATCGAGATCTGCAAATATAGTGTATCTGCAAAGCAATATTCAGGAGATATTCCGAATATATTTTCCTCACAGATTCTGCACATTAAAGATCAGATTGCGCTCCAAATATTAGATCCGGTCTACATTAGGAAAGAAATATCAAAGAAGAGTATCATGCTTTCTAAAGAATGAAAGGCATATCTAAAACCTATATATGAGTGATCGGAAATTGCAGAGGATCCGTCTCTCTCAATAGACACGAGATGTGATAATCAATCAAGTGGAGAGCGAAGTTTTCTAACCGGCGATCATCATCAAAAGACAGTTCGACTATCGCCTGAGCTAAAGCTTCATCGCCGTGTGCTGAAGTTCAGTTGAACAGACTGTGTGACAGGTATGATATTCTCAACAAGAGAATTACCAATTTGCGGGAGGCAAATCGAGGTGGGAAGAGAAGGATCTCCGTCTGAGGGAGTCAGATGCACTCACATTAGATCATCTACATAGTGGTAACTGTTGAGATAAGTTACTTAAATATTCTATTTGATCAAACAATTGTGAAGTGATTTCCACTTGGCGTTCTGAGTAGGCTTATTGAGCTGAACAGGATAAACATATCTTGTTTCGTTTATTGTTCCTCGTACTGTTTCTGTCTCGAACTAACAAACACCAAAACGAAATCTGTTAAAGCTTTCTGAAACAATTAACAAGTGATCTGGAACAGCCCGAGTCGAACAGACATATAACTTTCAATTGGTATCAGAGCGGGACACTCGCTGTACAGAGCTGGACAAGTGCTGCACTCCCATATATATAATCACAGCACTAATCGAACTTTGAAATCCTAATTCTATTAAGACCTCCGAATCTTCTCCTAGATTCTTGTAAGTTGTTAAGATTTATTTCCTAAATTGGAATTTAGAAACCTTATCTTTCTTGAATTCTTCAGACCATGTGCTAGCGTTTGCTGATCACTTGAGGGCGTTTGCAAAGCTCCCGGAGCTCTCGCGACAACTGTAGCATTTCGTCGGACTCTCTCCGTGTAGCTTCAAGATGATCGGCCATTCTGCTCTAGTTTCAAATCATCATGGGTTGCGACATCAGTTTCTGTCATTTGTCTTTTGCTCAGCTTGACTCAGCTTTTCTGGTCCACAAAGTGCTATATCACTTTCTTGTGCTTGTTGCTGTACTTTGTTCCTATTTTGTCAATCTTCAAATTATGCTTCAGCGATGATCTTTCGAGAGTGCTGTAGCATCTTCTTGTGCTATTTTGTCAAGGATGCCATAGAGAGCGTATGTTATTGGATGTCGCAGCTGGTGGCACAGTGTTGAACTTGACACTGACTGAGGTGTGAGAGTTGATCAACGAGACCGCTGAGAGTGTTCGGTTCAGGTAAGAGACGAGTCAAAGGGATGACACCAGCAGGATAAAGAATGTTTCACAGGTGGATTCTAACACCAATCAAACGGCCAACGAAATTAAGGAGCTCAAGAAAATGATGCAGAGAATGATGGTTGGGTAGGTGAGTGGAGTCAAGCCTTGTGAATTTTGTGGTGTTGCAAGCCACAAAATAGATGAGTGCCCTACCCATCACGAGGATGAGACGGATGAAGTAAATGCCATGGGTGGATTCCAAAACTCAACATTAGGCAGGCGCCCATACAATTCGGACTTGTTGCGAATGGTTTTAGTTGGAGAAACGAGGGAGGGTTCCAGAATAACCAAGGGCAGAACCAACAACAACAAGCACAGCCGTACCGCCCTCCATTTCAGCAACAGGAGAGGTACAACGGTAATGCTAATGGTCAGCATCAACAAAGGCAGAATTACAGCCAAGCTGGCCCGAGTAATGTGAATTCAGGCAGATCATTGGAAGAAGTGCTTAAGGAGTTAGAGACGAGTGTGCAGAATCATCAAACAAAGACCGATGGTGCATTAGCTGAGTTGTCAAAGCATATGTCTCAATTGGCAGCCACCGTGTCCGAGCTCATGAATGATAAAGGAAAGCTACCCTCGCAGATAATTCCTAACCCAAAAGGAAATGTTAGTGCATTGACTTTGGTAAGTGGGAAGAAGCTTGAAGGGGAGCATACGAGTAAAAATCTGAATAATCAGTCTAGCGAGCACTATGGAAGCCGAAGACAAAGGAGATAATTCTAAGCCTTCCGCGACTTTTGAAAAATTAGTTCTGACCCCCACTTCCGTTTCCTATGTAGGTATCGAGACCTAAGAAGAATCCAGCAGTGGATCAAAATTTATTGGAGTTATTTAGCAAGGTCGAGATCACAATGCCACTCCTTGACGCGATAAAGCTGATCCCGAAATATGCTAAGTTACTTAAGGAACTGTGCACTAACAGAAGAGGGGGACTGAAACCTGAGTAGGTGAATCCGAGGCAAAACATCTCAGCCATTCTTCAGTGTAAGGTAGCAAAAAAAATGTAAGGATCCAGGTACATTTACAATTTCGTGCATAATTGCTAAAGTCAAAGTGGATAATTGTATGTTGGATTTAGGTGCATCGATTAATGTGTTGCCTTTCTCTTTATATTGAGCATGGCGTATTGGTCCACTGAAACCCACTGACTTGACTATTCAACTAGCAGATAGATCATTTAGCAAGCCAGAGGGTATTGTTGTTGACGTGTTAGTGCACGTAGGATCCTTGCAGATTCTTATGTGATGAAAATGGAAGGTGATGGAACGATAGACACTTCACCAATCCTGCTAGGGAGGCTCTTCATGGTGACCGCGAAGACGAAGATCGATACATTTACTGGTGATCTCTCCATAGAGATATACGGGGAAGTAATTAAATTTAACATCTATAAGTCTATGCAATACCCACCTGAAATTGCAAGAATACATGTGTTGGACATCATTGAGGATGTGGCGCTTGAGTCAGATATACAACATGAGGAAGGCATCCAAGTACACAAAAGGAAAACTGATTTAATTCATGGATTGCCTTTTTCCTACTGACCAGCGTGGTATCATTCCTTTCCTAGAACGAAAAAGGACAAGCAATTCACATTAGAGAGCAAAGCTCGAAAAGAAAATTCTGACAGATGTGAAAGCAAAAATGAGAAACAATCGAGTTTGAGTGAAGTCTTCAAACTAAAGAAAACAAGAAAGTTTCAAGACCTGTCCTACAAAAAAATAAGAAAAAAGTTGAGTTCCTCATAACTTGGATTTATCATGTGCCAGAGAAAGCAAATTCAGCTTAGAAGCGTGATTATGACCTTGAGCTGAAGAATGGACAATGTAGAAGAGAACTATATGGCCATTGTTTTGGAAAACATCATGGCCGACCAAGCCAAAGCTGCTCAAGATAACTTGATGATGTACCAAACGCTCAACAAAAGGATGGATGAAATGGCCATTCACAACAAAATGCGGGAAACTTAGTTAGCACAACAAGCGAGTTCATCATCAAGACAACATGCCAAGCTTCGTTCTAGACCAGATTTGAGTCCAGCCGAACACATCAATGCCATAACCCTCAAGAGCGGAAAAGTTTTGGAGAATGATGATGCAGTATGACAGTCTTTGACAAAACCAGCACAAGTGAACAAGCGGCTGAACAAGCTACTGCTATAGCCGGAGCTTGTTCAGGAAGCTGTAGCATCTGTTCACCTGTAGCAGCTCCGATCTTCGCGGAAGAAGCTTGGCCTTGGCCTTCGCGGAAGGATCTTCATACTGATGCATTCGAAAGCATTAAGGGAGTTCCTAAAATTCTCAGAGAGAATATTCCAGTGGAGATTCCCAGATGGAGGAGAAGATTTGTTTGTAGAAGATTAGATTTGCAAATCAAATCTAATCTCCTACAATTAGGAGATTTTGGTGTTTGGAGGAAATTGCTAAAAGTGTGAATGATGAAACTTGGTAATCCTATTTAAGGGAGGCTGCTCAGGGCGTTGAAGGCATCGAAGTGAAGAGAGCAAACACGAGAGCAAACATAGAATACCGTGAGGATAGAATTCGAGTGCGAGGATCTTCGATCATCACCGAGAGCAGAGCGTCAACGTAGAGCTGAGGTGATTGAAGCAGAGTGTGATCAGGACTTGCAGAGTTTGATCATAGCTTGATCAGGAAGCCAATTCAGAGCAATGGTTGCTTGTTGGTTGATCAAGGGAAGCCGTGGAGGTATTGACGAGTGGACGAACTCGGTCAAGTGACTGGGCGGCAAAACTCGCTAGTGGCTGGAGGTCACTGAGTGAGGGAGAGTGCTCCAGAGCGTGCAGTGCTAGTGGAAAGGTTCGATCAGCTCAGCAGAAGGCTTGGAGCGACACAGACAGATTAGACATCAGCTGTGTGCTACAGCAGGTGCTATAGCAACCTGCAGGTGACTTTGAGTTAATTAGAATAGGCTGAGTCTGTGGGACTGAGTTGTAGCTGTTCTGAATTATTTCAAGTCTGTAGGTGAGCTATACACAAGTCAGAGCTTGTTCTGATTGTGTGACTAGTTTAGGTCAAGTAGCCTAGGTTGCGTTGAGTCGAACCGTATTGTACTGTGGACTTGTGAAACTAGTGGATTAAGGGTTGGAATTAAGCCCTTCCCAGATGTAGGCAGATTGGCCGAACTGGGTGAACAAATCGTTTTTCAGTGTTTTGTCTTGCTGCAAAAGAATCGTCGGTACAAGAGTGTGCTATAGCAACTGCTTGTTCACTATTTGCAACTCAGAGGTGCTGCGAATTTCAATTGGTATCAGAACCGAAGCTCAACATACAGAGTCAAGATCCTGTGCACCTAGTTGAGAAGAGCAAGACAATGAAGGAAGGACAAAGCACAAGCCGCCCTCCACTGCTAGAAGAAAGCAACTATGGCTACTGGAAGGCTAGAATGAAGGCGTTTCTCAAGGCTATTGATGAGAAAGTGTGGAAAGCTGTGGTGACAGAGTGGGCTCCTCCCAAAACCACTGATGATAAAGGAGTCACTCAGAAGAAACCTGAAGAGCAGTGGACTGCAGAAGAGGATGCTGCAGCAAATAGCAATTCAAAAGCCCTGAATGCAATCTTTGCTGCTGTGGATGCCAACAACTTCAGATTAATCTCCAATTGTGACATTGCACAGCAAGCTTGGGAGATCTTGGAAGTTGCTCATGAAGGGACTGACAAAGTGAAGATATCCAGAATGCAGATGATTACTTCTCAGTTTGAAGGTCTGAAAATGTAGGAGGAGGAAACCATCACAGAATTCAATGCCAAGCTGTGTGACCTGTCAAATGAAGTCCATGCTCTTGGAGAACCTATCCCTGAAAAAAAGCTAATTAGGAAGGTCCTCAGAACACTGCCATTCAGATTTGACATGAAGGTGACAGCCATTGAAGAAGGTCAGAATGTCCGGTTCATGAGGATGGAAGAACTAATTGGATCTCTCAAGCAGTTTGAGATGAAGCTAGTCAAAGAAGATGCTCCCCTCAAAAGAAACAATGTTGGACTGAAAGCTAAAACAGAAGAGAAGAAGCCCTCAGCTGATGATCAACTGAGTTTACTGGTGAAAAATCTGGGAAAGTTCTTGAAAAACATGGAAGCAAGGTCTAGTCAGACCTCAGCTTCTCGATAACAGTCCAGAAGAGGTGGAGGAAATCATAGAAAAGCCAAAGAACCAGCTGAAGAGGAAGAAAGAAAGAAGGAAAGGCATTCAGTGCTGGAACTGTGAAGGATATGGACACAGAGAAGCAGAGTGCCCCAGCAAGCAGATCAAAGGTTCTGACAAGAAAGATAACAAGTCACTAACTGCAAAATGGAATGACTCTGAGGAAAGTGATGAAGAAAATCTTATTGTGTTAGCTAGTGTATCCTCTTATGAATCTGAAGAAGCAACAAAGAATGAGTTCAATTATGGGATTGATGTATCAGACAGCGATGATGAGGATGACTCTACACACAACATGTTAGAAAGTCTGGGAGACATCCTTCAACAATGTGAGGATGCTCTGAAGGTTTAAATCAAGAATTAAAAGACAGAGTCAATAAACTGGAAGAAGAGCGGGAGGTGCTGCTTAAAAAATTGTCATCACTTAGTAGACCTGTCAACCTACCAAAGAAAGAAGATTATGCTACCAAAGACATTGTTGTTAGCACTCCTCTCACAGCTGATCCTCAGAAAAATATACTGGATGAAATCCTTTCTTATCAAAGATTTGGAGAAGGAAAAAGGGGCCTGGGATATACAGGAGAGGAAACCACTGGTAGAACAGTCTTTGTCAAGCTTATTGAAAAAGAGAATATCGAAGTTTATGAAGAGAAAGGAAAGCTTAGCCAGAAGCTAATAAAGGAAGAACTGACTGTCAACCTTAACCAGGAAGTGTTTCAGTAACCGTTGTATCAACCCTCTGTATCAAATGCAAGTCCTCATAGAAGAAGAAGTAATCCACAGGCCTGTGGAAAAGGGAAACGGTCCCAAAGAAAAGATTTTAGCCTAAAGAACTCTCAGATATGCAGAAAGATTAGCAGAGACGATTTCAGGAAAAGGAAATTGAATTTCAACAACCACTGTCAGATGTCCTTCATCTCGGCTTATCCTGGTAATCTTCGTCAACGATCAGAACTGCAATGGACAGTCAGAATAATGGAGAAACCAGCACACTGGAATGGAGCAAGCAAAGGAGTGTCACAGGAAACGCAGGTGTGGAGACCTAAAGGTGACAAACTGAAAAACAAGGGAGCTGACTGTCAGAAGCTATGGAAACAGAGATCGACTCAAGTATGGATGAAGAAACAACCAGCTGACTCTGACAAGGAAACACTAGACAATGGAGGTAGCATCAGCAAGTAAGTGATCCAGTCCCGAGATGCTATAGCAACCAGAGCTTGAAGAAGCTTGTTCAAAATATTTGGTTGCTAAAGACAGAAGAGGTCGCATGCTGAGCACCTGCTTCTGTAAAAAAAAAGAAATTCAGCGGGTAAATTAAATTCCAGGGCTCATTCGGTTGAAGCATTTCCCAAATCGCACTCAGATCAAATCCTCCCCTGCTCGAACTTCTTCTGCAAACTACTAACAATGGTGAAGACTCGCGGACTGAAGAAGAGCCTGGCAGCAGCACGACAAGGCAGAACTGAAAGGAGGTTTAAGTCTCGCAATGAAGCACCTGCTTAACGACTAGACTTGGTGGTCTGGGAGCCTGCACATCTCCCTGTGTCGCACAATGCTCCTTCTCCACAAGGAGGAACTTCACAGAAAAGGAGGTGATTGGTCCTTGACGGGGAGCCTGTAACCAGCGCTTTGGAGCAAAGCAGACAGAACCTGTACAAGCTAGTTGCACAAGCGTGTGCTATAGCAAACCTACTGAGACATTGTGTTAATTAGAATAGGCTGAGTTTGTGTGATCAGATGTGTAGATATTCTGAATTAATGCGAGTGTGTAGGTGAGTGAGACACAAATCAGAGGGTGTTCTGATTGTGTGCGGAGTGCTAGTTAAGGTCGGGTAGCATAGATTCTCGAGGAGTCGAGTCTGTGTTATACGGAGTACCTTGGAGACTAGTGGATTGAGGACTGGAGTATAGTCCTCTGATCGCGCGTCGTTGTACGCGTCAAATTAATCCTTCCTTCTCCACTTAGTACAGCGGCTAAGTCAGGGTCGATCCCACAAGGAGACTCGTCTTCGCTAGCAACCTACAACTTACGAAATTGGGGGTTGTGAGTGATTGGGTTGCGCAGGTGCGCGAATGAACAGTAGTGAAAGCAGAATTGCACTATAGGTGCGCAGGCAGTAGATATTAAGTACTATAACTATGAAAAGTATCGGTAAAGACAATCCTCTATGAATGTATCCCTTATCATCAACTCTAAACATCTATAGTGCAGTTCTACTTAAGTTAGTGTCCGATCAAGGTTTCCTAACGTGCGCGCATGTTCCGATCAAAGTCCATGAGCTATTAATTCTTGAAACTAGTCTAAGCAACTACGAATCCTATCACAGTAGTAGCCGATTATCCTAGTGTGTTACTCCTAGTTGTCACCGTCAAGTTATCAACCAGTTTAACATACAATAACGAGCAGTTAGAATAAGATTGCGGTTCAAGGCTTCTCTTATTCGCACAACTAATTATCACCCATGTGCATAGAATTAATATAAGTAGACGAACTAAGCATTAAACACAAGTCTCAAAGGAAATACTTCATAGAATCATGCCCAACCGATACAAGGTGTTTAGCTAGACATGCTAGAAGCAAACATCATAGAAATAATAAGTAAAACTAAAGCAGCAAGGAAAAGTAGCAAGCCGGTGCAATCGCAGGTTGCTGTTTTCGGCTGGCACAGAATCTCGACAGCAGGATTTCTGGAACTCGTGTGTCTTCTGTTGCTATATGTCTCTCTCTATATATCTCTCCAAACCCTAGCTTCCCTCCTCTTTATATACTGGTCTTGAAGCCCAAGGAATGCTTAGATTTGGCCCGTGAGAATGTTAGCTACTTCCCAAATCTAGGAGATTTTGTAGGGATAATGATGATCAAAATTTAGAAACGCTGCTATCCTGCGCATGGCTCACTACGCACGTTGATTGCGCTACTTGCTTTGCGCACTGCAGTCTGAATCAGCTATCTCCTATCTTCTTTTGCGCTGCTGACTCCACAGGTCGTGCATTGCGCCCTTTAAAAGCGCCCGTTAGCGCGCATCTGACTTATGCTCCTGTTTCATCCTGAAATACAAAAATACCGAAAACCAGTAATCTTGTACACAAAATAATGCAAACAAGCACAGTGTTAAGATCTAAATAGCGCATATAACTAGGCTCTATCATCCTCCCTAGCTGTAGGCAGATTGGTCGAACTAGGTGAACAAAATGCTATTCACTGTTTTGTTTCTTGTTGCACCAGATCTAGCTGAACAAGGAGTTGCTATAGCAACTGCTTGTATACTATCAGTAACTCAGGGGCGTTGCAAATTTCAATTGGTATCAGAGCGGGAACTCGACATATAGAGTAAAAGATCCTCAATGCCTGCTGAGACGAGCAAGAAACATGAAGGAAGGACAGAGTACTAGTCGGCCACCTTTGTTGAAAGAGAGAAACTATGGGTATTGGAAGGCTAGAATGAAGGCTTTTCTCAAAGCCATTGATGAGAAGACTTGGAGAGCAGTTGTGACAGAATGGTCCCCTCCGTTAACCATGGATCAGAGGGGAGTCACCAGGATAAAATCTGAAGGGGAATGGACTGGCGAAGAGGATGCTAGAGCAACTGGTAACTTAAAAGCTCTAAATGCTATTTTTATTGCTGTAGGGTCTAAAAATTTTAGGTTGGTTTCCAACTGTGACATTGCAAAACGAGCGTGACAAATTCTTCAAACAGCTCATGAGGGAACTGATAAAGTGAAGACATCAAGGATGCAGATCCTTACTTCTCAGTTTGAGAACCTGAAGATGCAAGAAGAGAAATCCATCACTGAGTTCAATGCCAAGTTGTGTGATCTATCGAATGAAGCTCATGCCCTCGGAGAAGCAATTCCGGAAGAGAAGCTGATAAGGAAAGTTCTCAGATCATTGCCCACCAGATTTGACATGAAGGTGACAGCCATTGAAGAAGCTCAAATTGTCAAACATATGAGGCTGAAAGAACTAATTGGATCTCTCAAACAGTTTGAGATGAAGCTGACCAAGGATGATACACTAGTCAAAAGCAAGAGTGTTTGTCTGAAAGCTGAAACAGAAAAGAAGAAGCCTTCAACTGATGATCAGCTAGGGCTGTTGGTAAAGAACTTTAGGAGATTCTTGAAAAACATGGAAGCAAGATCTGGCCAGAACTCAAATCCTTGAAGACAAGCCAGAAAGGGTGGTGAAAAGTAGAAAAAGGGGAAGGAACAAGTCCAGGATGAGGATGAGAAGAAAGAAAAACAGAAGGGTATCCAATGCTGGAACTGTGAAGGGTATGGACATCGTGAAGCTGACTGCCCTAGCAAGCAGATGAAGAACTCTGAGAAAAAGGGCAGCAACTCTCTGACAGCCAAGTGGAGTGATGAAGACTCTGAGGAGAGTGAGGAGGAGAACTATATTGTTTTAACTACTGTATCCAATTTTGATTCTAAAGATTCAATAAAAGAAGAGTTCAATTATGAGATTGAAGAAATCACTGAAGAAAGCTTGGTTGAGAATCTGGGAATCATCCTTTAGAAGTGTGAGGAAGCCTTAAGAATAAACAAGGAGTTGTCTGAAAGAGTGACCAGTCTAGAAGAAGAGCATGAAGAGCTGCTGGACAAAATTTCATCACTCATTAAGCTAGTCACCCAACAAAAGGAGGAAGAACTCACTACAGAGAAAAGTGAGTCAAGCACAGAAATGATACCTAAAGTTCAGAACAATATTCTGAATGAGATCCTTGTCTATCAGAGATATGAAGGAGGAAGAACGGGTCTCGGATACACAGGTGAAGGGAGAACTGAGTAACTATCTTTGTTAAAGATACTGAAGCGCAGAACGTCAGCAATGAGGAATCAGAAGGAGGTATTAGTCAGAAACCTAAAGTGAAAGAAAAATCCAGAGATCTGAACGAGAGGTTGGTATAACAACCGCCGTATCATCCCTCTGTAGCAGAAGGAAAACCCAGGAGAAGAGGGTGCATATGCTATTACTGTGCTCAAGAGGGTCATGTTCAGAGGAAAGCCCGAGGTTGAAGGAGTACCAGAGACCTCAGAAGTGAACTTGAATTGGAAAGTGGAGGGAGAAATCACATCCTAAACCATACAGTAGTATGGTCGTCTGCTCTGAAAGACCAGTGATGAACAACAGATATTCAGATGATCCAAGGATAGTCAGAAACAATGATAAATCAATCCACTGGAGAGGGACGATCACAATGAGTCCTATAAAAATCAGATGAGGCAATCTGTATATGTCAGAAGAAGTGAAAGGATGTTTGAACACAACAAAAGTCAGAGGCAGTGGAGATGTAATCCAACTCAGGTATGGGTGAGGAAACAATCATCTAGAATTCACGAGGAGCCGCCCGATGATGTGGATGATTCAAACTCTTAAGTGGTACAAGTTCAAGCTGCTGTCGCAACCGGGCATAGAAAAGGAGCTTGTACAAGAATATTTGGTTGCTAAAGAGAGAAGGGACACATGCAAGGCACGTGCAGGTGTTTGAAAAGAAAAACGGGTAAATCAATTTGCGTTCTAGGGCACAGTTTGCAAGTAACGTCTGACGACATCCTCCTCGAGATCTCAAGCCATCACCAATCACAGCCCAAAAACTGACAATGGTGCTCACTCGTGGTCTAAAGAAAAGCTTGGCAGTCGCCTGGAAAATCAGTGGTAGGAGGGAGACCGAACCTCGGCGCAAATCAGCAGAACAATGTCGTTAGCTGGTAGTCTCGGAACCAGCGTCTCATCCACAATCGCAGAATACTACACCATCCTCAAAGGAACCCTTAAACAAGAAGAGAAGGCTTGTGCATGATGGGGTACCTGTGTCCAAAGCTTTAACGGTTGAAAAGGAGGTAGTCGCTGAAGACTCCATCTGTGGTGAACAAGGTACAGAGGTTGATGCACTCACAGTACTCACAGCCCCTGACTTAGAGGAGTCTTGGAGAAAAGAGCTATCTGAACAAGAATCTGCTGAAGCAACTCCTACACCACCAACAAACAAAGGGAAGTCCCCCTTCATCATTTCAGACTCAAGTAGTGAAGAAGAAGAGGACTCTGGTGACTCTGAAGGTGCTCACAATGGAGAACCTTCTGAGAGGCAGTCCACACTGCCTGAGTTCTCTGAAGAGGTCATTGTAGGAGGCATCTGGTTCAAGAGCAGGACTGCCTCAGAATCATGGGGAACATTGGAAAGAAAGACTGTGGTGCCTGAGAAGAGGATGGTTCCTGGAAGATACAAATCTGCTGCAATCATCCAACTTCTATCAGAGGTAAACCTTCTAAGTACCCTAACCCTCCCTAAGAAGTTTGATATATCTTTGGTTAGGGAATTGTGGCAAATATGGAGGATGATTTTGAAGTTGAGAGGAGTAAACATTATGGGAGAAGCTAGGTAAGGGGCATCTCTCCGGAGAAATTAAATGAATATCTGGAGATAAGTAATGAATCAAGGGGTCCAGCTATTGTTGATCAAGAGGTACTTGCCAGTATTCTTATTGGTGGGTTATGCAGGACTTGGGCAGCACCAAATTTGTTTGCCATGGAGTTGTCATCAAAGTATGCATTGTTGTACAATCTTGGCATCAAGAACTAGTTTCCTAGCTCCCACAGAGGAAAGGTCAGCAGGGACTTTGGAGATTTCTGTACACCATTGAAAAGCGAAGGAAATTAAACATGGGTAAGGTAATGTTTCCTTAGATTGCTGCACATGCTGGTTGTACCAAGTCTACTCATGCCATTGATCTTCCCTCCCTCATTTATGAATTGATCATTGCACAACATCCGAAGTTGAAGACTGTCTCAGAAGGGATGTCACAAGAGCTGCAAGTGTTTGTGGTTGATCACAAACTTTTCAAGGGAAAGCATGTGGTGGACATTGAACAAGGAGATCCTTTGTTGGCCGCTCCTCCACCTATTCCTGCTCCTGAAGTAGATGAAGCTGCCCCTGACACATCTCTAAAAGTGCCCTCAAAGCCAGAATTGTGGGTCACCTCAAGTCTGAGCTGAACCTGCTGACTGCAGAAGTGAAGAAGGGCACTGCTAGAAGAGATCAGATCTGAAGTCTGCTGAGGGACTTGGAGTATCGAGACGAGGAAGCTGCACCTACTGTTGAAGAAGAGGATGATTGATACCCCCTTTTGTTATTTTTGTCAAAAAGGGGGAGAAAAGCCCACTGATGAGAACTGTGTTTTTTTTAACTGAAGTGATTGTAATAGGTAGCTATTATTATTTTTGATGAGCGGACAAATAACCTTATATTTGTCCGTATTTTCACTTTACTTCTTGTTTGTTCCATTATTTTATAAAATCATTTGATGTTTTCTTTGTCCGTTTTAGGTTGAAAATGCGTACTACATGATATGAAGTGGTCCGAAGAAGTTTCGGGTGAATTCTAGTTGATCGAGAGCAAAAGAGAGCAAAAACAAGCAAAAGGCAGATTTGATTTGCCCAGGCTAATTGACCTATTTGTAATCAAAGGCTCGCCGAGCACATGATTCTTATCCGATTAAGGCGTGCCATATAGTGTTAGCAATCTAACTCAAAGGGCTACATTTGCTTTATTTACATCAAGACGTAATTCGAAGGTCTAAAGGGTCAAACGGGAGAGATTCCAGTACTGTAAATTTGATTCGCTCAAGCGGAATTCAGGCTAGGGCGAATCAAAAGTGATTCGCCCAAGAAGAAATCGATTCGCCCAATCAGTAGACATTATGATTCGGTCGAATCAAATTATGGGGCTGCACGAATCAAAAGTGATTCGTGGAGAATTAGCCTGTAGATCAAATCTGGACAGAGTGACCTGTTCACCTTCGAAGGCTTTCCGACTACATGATTCTTATCCGTTTGAGGCGTTATAGAGCTTGTTAGAAAGCTAATTAAAAGGGCTACAATTTTGTAGTTTACATCAAGACGTAATTCGAATGTTTAAAGGGTCAAATAAGCGAGATTCTAGCACTGCAAAGTTGATTCGCCCAAGAAGAATTCAAGGCTTGGCTGAATCAAAAGTGATTCGCCCAAGGAAAAGTGATTCGCCTAGCTTCGAAACAGCACTGAGAGTTTGATTCGGACACTTTTTCCGAATCAACTCATTAAGCCTTGCCCGAATCACTTTTGATTCGGGCACGGCGGGTAAATATAAATAGATTAAAAATGGGAAAAATTAGAGTGAGCCTTGGGGTGCCTCCAGCGCCTAGGGTTCCTCTGTTGGGACCAAACCTAATTGGAGAACTTGAAGAATTGTCAAGGATTTGGAGAAGACACACGTAATTGGAGATTCTCCATCAACCTTTTACTCATTCCCTACTTCTCTACTACTCTACTTCTCTACTTTCCCTTGTTATACAACTTCATTATGTTTTGTTTCAAACTGACCATGAGTGACACATAAGTGAGTAGTTGTTTAGTAGTAGGGATTCTTATGGATCCCTTAGGTTAGATTGTAATTTAAAACATGCAATTTTATTATGAATGAGGTATTTGGATTGGAAATTCTTATGCTTGTTCTTCATGTTAATTTTATGCACACCAAGTGTTTGACAAAATGCATGAATGAGTAGGTTGTTTAGAAAATCAAGCATGATTATTTTAGATAGCTTTTGTGCGCAAGAGTGACATCGGAAATCTCTTAGGCTAAGCATAGAGCGGACTTTAGTTAACTATCAATAGACCGAGAGGTTGAGATTAGGAGACTTTTGTTGTGCACGATTCAATAGAGCGAGAGTTTGAGAATTGTGTCACTTAGGTATCATTCCCATTCTAGAGAAGGATCGAGAGTTGAATTTAGAATGTGTGATAGTTTATCCTAGAATAATCAATCAAATTAACTCATGAATATATTTCTATTTTGCATTGCTAATTGCATGACCTAGGGGTGAAATAGGATTCCGACTACGTTTTCTCTATTATTTTACTTCCACCCATATTTGAACTTGTCTTTAGTATTCACTAGATATACCTCACCTAGAGGAAAAACCCCCTTTTATTTAGTAGACTCGCATTAGGCATTACTAGCTAGCTTTAGACTAATCTAGGCTTTTCTCTTCGGTTCGACTCGAGGTCACTCGGTTTATAAATATTGTTTGAACGCCGTGATTGGACTAGTATTTATACTACCACAATTTCGACAATGTTCACATGTTCACCGTAGATGTCAGCAGCGCTTTCCCTGATCTCACTCTGTGTGCCGAGTGATCGGCTCTCATACAAATTGAAATTCCGAGCGCTGCTGGTGACAAGTTGCTATAGCAACCTCTAGGTCACTTTGCGGAATTTCTTTAATTTGGCCGAACCTGATGAATGCACAAGCTTTAATTACACAGTTCGGCTATTAACTATGTCTTGGGAGGACTTCATTTCGTCCTCTAGATTTCATTATCTCGGTTCAAGTACAAAGGCTTCAAAAACTCAGCCAACACTAGTTTACCTCTACTTCTAACCTAGTTGAAATCTATGCTCAATTTGATCACACAAATTAGCTACAAAGTCTGATCCCGCAGACTTGCTCACACTGTCTACATGCTCCAGTAATAGATAGCTACAGTTCACAGACTCAGCCTATTCAAAAACAATGCGCAACAAGAAGATGTAATAGCTACAGTTCACAGACTCGGAAAACCGATGAAAGAAGAAATACTCATCCTCAATGTGCTCATGTCACTACCCTCAAGGTTTTCCATGAAAGTTACCTTACCGCAATAGAGGAGGCCCAAGACATCAAGAACATGAGATTGGAAGTGCTGATTTGGTCGAATCAAATTATGAGGCTGCACGAATCAAAAGTGATTCGTGGAGAATTAGCCTGTAGATCAAATCTGGGCAGAGTGACCTGTTCACCTTCGAAGGCTTGCCGAGTGCATGATTCTTATCCGTTTGAGGCGTTATATAGCTTGTTGGAAAGCTAATTCAAAGGGCTACAACTTGTTATACATAAGGACGTGATTCAAAGGTTGAAAGGGTCAAACGAGCTAGATTCTAACACAGCATAAGTGATTCGGCCAAGAGAAAGTGATTCGCCCAGCTCCGGAACAGCATTGAGAGTTTGATTCGGACACTTTATCCGAGTCAACTAATAAGATACCTCGAATCACTTTTGATTCGGGCACGGCGGGTAAATATAAATAGAAAAAAGATGGGAAAAATTAGATTGTGCCTTGGGGTCTCCGGCGCCTAGGGTTCCTCTCTTGGAACGAAACCCTAATTGGAAAACTTGAAGAATTATCAAAAATTCGGATAATACATGCACAATTGAAGATTTTACAACATCCTTTTACTCATTCCCTACTTCCCTACTTCCCTACTACTTTACTTTTCCTTATTATTCAATTTCATTATGTCTTGTTTCAAACTCACCATGAGTGAGTAGTCACTTACTAGTAGGGATTCATATGGATTCCTTAGATTAGATTGTAACTCAAAACATGCAATTTTATTATGAATCCGGTTTTTGGATTGAAAATTCTTATGCTTGTTCTTCATGTTAATTCTATGCACACCAAGTGTTTGACGAAATGCATGAATGAGTATGAATTGATAAAACACCTAGGGATGGAATGAGAACTGAACTTAGGTTGTTTAAAAGATCAAGCATGATTATTTTAGATAACTTTTGTGCGCGAGAGTGACATTGGCAATCTCTTAGGCTAAGCATAGAGCGGACTTTAATGAACTATCAATAGACCGAGAGGTTGAGATTAGGAGACTTTTGTACCACACGATTCAATAGAGCGAGTTTAAAAATTGTGTCACATAGGTGTCATTCCCATTGATAGAGCCTATTTATACGCATTATTTAGATCATAACCCTATGATTGTTTACATTATTTTGTGTACAAGATTACTGGTTTCCAGTATTTTTGTATTTCAGGGCAAAACGAGGGCCTAAGTCCGATACGCGCTAACAGGCAGCGTTTAGGACGCGCATCACACAAGCCTGCGGAGCTAGCGGCGCAAACAGAAGAATTGGCAGAGTCGACCACGGTGCGCTAACCGATTGCGCTAACCAAGTGTGCCGTGCGCCATGCGCAGATGGTAGTGTTTCCAAATCTTGACACAATCAGATTTGGAAGTTGCCAAGAATGAGCCTCAGAGCAGTATATAAAGAAGAGAAGAAGGCTAGGGTTTCATCCATCATCATATCATAATTCAGCGAGAGAGCGGCAGAACTGGAAAACACACGAGCTTGTAGAGAGGACCTGCGCTAGCCGACTGCGCCAGCCAAGAACTGCAACCTGCACGCACTGTTTGCTATTGTTTTCTTGGACACTTAGATATTATTTACTGTTTCTATGATGTTTACCACTAGCATGTCTAGCTAAACGCTTGGTATTGGTTGGGCATGAATCTATGAGTATTTCCTTTGAGACTTGCGCTTAATGCATAGCTTGTTGGCTTATATTAATTCTATGCACATTGTTGGCAGGGAGTTGCATGAGTAGGGGAAGCCTTGAACCGCAATCTTACTCTTGTTGCTTGTTGTTGTATGTTAAACTAGTTGAATAGCCTGACGGTGCCAACTAGGAGTAACGCGCTAGGATAAGCAATTGCTACCTTGATCGGATTCGTAGTTGTTTAGTCTAGTTCAAGAATTAATAGCTCATGAACTTTGATCGGAACATGCGCATATGTTAGGAAGCCTTGATCAGACACTAACTTAAGTAAAATCAAACTATAGACGTTTAGAGTCAATGATAAGGAATGCGCTCATAGAGGATTGTCTGCCGAATACTTCTCATAGTCATAGTATTTAATCTCTACTGCCTGCGCACGTCTGGTGCAAGTTCTGCGTTAGCTACTATTTACTTGCGCATTGCGCAACCCAATCACTCACCCCCCCATTTTCGTAAGTGTAGGTCACTGGTTAAAACTGAACTGCTTGCTCCTTGTGGAGATCGACCCTGACTTAACCGCTGTACTAGTGGAAGAGGAAGGATAAATTTGACGCGTACAACGACGCGCGATCAAATTTTGGCGCTGTTGCCGGGGAGCAACACAGCTAAGTTTTAGCTAGTTTACTTTTTTCCCTTTTTAGTAACTAGTTATTTCAGTTTGTTTTGTTTTCTCGTTGTTGTTTCTGACAGCGCGCAATCACCAATAGCCTGCGCAACCTTGAAACAGTTGTGCTGCGCACTGACAGACGCAATAGCTTTGTTATCTTTTAACTTCGTTTTCTTTGAGATTTAGAACAGGTTATGGAGGATAACAGTGTCGTTGGAGACAACTTAGGGGACAGAACCCCGGAAGAAGCAAGAGCACATAACCGCGCAGCCCTGTTCAGAGAGGAAGTGCAGCGCGAGGTTGAAGCACGGATGGCCGCTGAATTGTATAATGCGCCACCCACGCGACAAGCTGCGCGACGCAGAACAGTGAGCGAGATGTCAGCACCAATCACAGTTAACCAGCCATGGTGCATCGTGCTTCCGCCAGACAGACATTTTGAGCTAAGGAGCTCGCTCATCCATCACATGCCCAAGTTCCATGGGATGAACAACGAAAATCCAGTCAAGCATGTGCGAGAGTTCCTAGTCATCTGCGAGAACATGAAGACCAAAGGGGAGAGCGATGAGGCGCTGAAGATGAAGGCATTCCCATTTTCACTATGTGATACAGCCAGACTTTGGTTGATGAACTTACCCGCAGGATCAATTCACACATGGGAGCAGCTGCAGAAGAAGTTCCTGGACAAATTCTATCCCGCAGCAAAGATCGGCTACTCAGGAGAGAACTGGCCGCGCCAAGGCAGGGCGCAGGAGAATCACCATCGGAGTATTACGAGCGTTTCAGGGAGCTGGAGGCCAATTGCTACAATCACGGCTTGCCCCAAATGTGCTGATAGAGAACTTCCTGAATGGATTGCTACCCATGGAGCTGAGGTTATTGAACGCATGCGCAGGAGGCGACATTTGCAATATGTACCCAGAAGACGCGTGACAGAAGATAGAAGACTCTGCTGGGCAGGTAAGACATCAGCTAACGCTTGAAAATAGTCGTGCTCGTTCTGTGCATCAGGTAGAAACAAGCGCTGAGATCAGGGAAATGAAGGCCATGCTGCAGAAGTTGATGAGTGCGCAAGGCGCACAACCAGCTGCGCCAAAGACATGCGAATTCTGCAGGTCCACCGAACACAAAACCGATGAATGTCCCACACTTTTCGAGGAATCAGGAGATGTCAATGCTCTTGGAGGATGGGATAACAGAGGACCACAGAGGCAGAATCAGCCGCGCTTTGGACTGGCTGCAAATGGGTTTAGATGGAAGGAGGAAAATAATTTCCAAAGGCAGTCCGCAGATCAGCGCGCGCCACAGCAGACGCAACAAGCTGCGCCCTATAATCCGCCGCATCGCCGCACTGACGCACCAGCACATAACAACCAGCAACCGAGGCGATCTTTGGAAGATATCGTGGGGGAGCTAGCAGACACAGTGCGCAAAAATGACGAGAAGTATGACAAGCGGTTCGAGTCCATTGAAAAGCAGCTATCACAGATCGCTACCACGGTTTATGAGCTAAAGAAGAGCGATGGCAACCTGCCTTCGCAAGTGATTCAGAACCCCAAAGGAGGAGTCAATGCAGTGACCCTGAGGACTGGGCGCACGATAGGAATAGAGCAGACTACGAAGGCGCCCGCACAACCAGCTGCGCAAGTCCCGGATCCTGCAGAGCAGAATGCGCAACCGGAGTCAGACGCGCAACCAGAAGTGCCAACCACAAGGCAGCAGGGCGAAGCACCAGGTATAACACAATTAAAAGACAAGGGCACGAATCGTACTAACATACCTGCGCCTTTCCCTGTGCAGGCACCATCGGCTAGGAAGGAAGCGCTGGATAAGGAGCTCTACGAGTTATTCAGTAAGGTGGAAATAAACATTCCCCTTATTGAAGCAGTTTGGCAGATCCCTAGGTACGCCAAGTTTTTAAAGGAGCTGTGCACAAACAAGAGGAGGAAAGGCGAGTGCGCACAGGTAATGCTAAATGCGCAGGCCTCAGCGATCGTGCAACATAAGGTACCACCTAAGTGCCGTGATCCAGGTAGGTTCACCATCCCATGCACTTTAGGTAAGACCACAGTGAGCAATTGCATGATTGATTTAGGCGCATCCATAAATTTGCTACCCTATTCCCTATATGCGACATTGCGCCTTGGACCACTAAAGCCTGCAGGTCTCACCATTCAGCTAGCAGATCGGTCGTGCAAACAACCTGCGGGCATGATAGAGGATGTTCTTGTGCGAGTAGGAGAGCTGGTGTTCCCAGCAGATTTCTATGTGCTAGAAATGGAGGGTGAATCGAGCACCAGTAGTGCGCAGATCTTAGTGGGCAGACCTTTTCTGATGACCGCGCGCACCAAGATAGACGTGTTTAAAGGGATGGAGGTTGATGGCGAAGAAATCCACTTCAACATATTTAAAGGGATGCAGCACCCACATGAGGACGCCACAGTGCACGCAATGGATAGCATTGATGACTTGGTCGTAGATGCGCAATGCGCAAGCGTAGAAAATGGACCTGAGACACTGGCACAAGCAGAGTTGGAGGAGCAGGAAGAGGAGCTGACCAGTGCTGAACCAGAACTCAAACAGGTACACGATATAGTTCATATTTGCACTGCTAATAAAATCTTGCCCTCTATTGTACAGGCACCCAAGATCGAGCTGAAGCAACTTCCAGAGCACCTCAAATACAGTTTCTTAGGAAATGAGGACACCCTGCCTGTGATCATAAAGAAAGGATTAGAAGAGGAACAGGAAGAGCGCTTACAGCAGGTGCTGCGCAAGAACCAGCGGGCCATAGGATGGACACTTGCTGACCTGCGCGGAGTGAGCCCAGATGTATGCATGCATAGGATTCTGTTGGAAGATGGTGCCAAACCATCCAGGGAGGCTCAGCGCAGATTGAATCCGAATATGATGGAGGTGGTGCAAAAGGAGATCCTGAAGTTGCTTGACGCAGGAGTCATTTACCCGATCTCGGACAGCAAATGGGTCAGTCCAGTGCACGTTGTGCCGAAGAAAGGAGGAATTACCGTAGAGGAGAATGCGCAGGGCGAGCTAGTTCCCAAGCGCATGCAAACTGGATGGCGCATGTGCATCGACTACAGGAAGCTGAACGCAGTCACACGCAAGGACCATTTCCCGCTACCCTTCGTGGACCAAATGCTGGACAGATTAGCAGGAAAGCCCTATTTTTGTTTCTTGGACGGATATTCAGGGTACAACCAGATACCCATAGCTGCGGAGGATCAAGAGAAGACCAGGGTCACCTGCCCGTTCAGTACGTTTGCGTTTCGGCGCATGTCATTTGGGCTGTGTAACGCGCCAGGTACGTTCCAACGTCTAGTCATGAGCATTTTTTCTGATATGATTGGTATATGCATAGAAGTGTTCATGGATGATTTTACTGTGTATGGAGGTACCTTTGATGCATGCTTAACTCATCTTGATAAGGTCTTAGCGCGCTGCATTTCTAAGAACCTAGTGCTCAATTATGAAAAATGTCATTTCATGGTATCGCATGGTGTAGTACTAGGACATATCATCTCAGAGGAGGGGATCAAGGTAGATAAAGCTAAGATAGATCTTATTTCTAATCTGCCTTATTCCACTAACGTGCGCGATGTGAAGTCATTCCTTGGGCATGCCGGGTTTTACAGGCGTTTTATAAAAGACTTCTCTAAAATTTGTATACCCCTGTCTAACCTCTTGCAAAAGGATGTGTGCTTCGACTTTACTGATGAGTGCAGGGCCGCGTTTAATAAGCTGAAGGAGGCGCTGACAAGTGCGCCAGTGTTGCGCTCGCCAGACTGGAGCCTACCATTCGAACTGATGTGCGACGCAAGCGATTACGCAGTAGGAGCAGTCCTGGGACAACGCGTGGACAAGAAACCGCACGCCATTTATTATGCATTGCGCACACTGGACTCTGCGCAAAGGAACTACACCACCACGGAGAAGGAGCTTCTGGAAATTGTTTTTGCGCTAGAGAAGTTCCGCGCATATGTTCTAGGCGCCAGAGTCGTCATCTACACAGACCACGCAGCCATCCGCTACCTACTGTCCAAGAAAGAGACTAAGCCGCGCCTGATGCGCTGGGTACTCCTACTTCAGGAATTTGACTTAGAAATCAAGGATAAGAAGGGCACGGAGAATACAGTTGCTGACCACCTGAGCAGGATCGTGAAAGAGGAGGAGCCAGGGTAGATCACGGAGACATTCCCTGACGAGCATCCGATGGCGCTGACAGGTAAAGTACCATGGTATGCGCACATTGCGAATTACCTGGTCACAGGTACGTTCCCTCCTCATTTCAATAAAACCCAGTGCATGAGATTAAAGCACGAGTCCAAGCATTACATTTGGGATGATCCATATATGCTCAGAATAGGGCCTGATCAGATTTTAAGGGGCTGCGTGCCTGACCATGAAATTAACTCAGTTTTGATGTTTTGTCATGCGCACGCATGTGGAGGACATTTTGGTCCCAAGCGCACGAGCAGGAAGATCCTGGATTGCGGATTTTATTGGCCACACCTGTTTAGAGATGCATATGATCACTGCCGGAATTGTGACAGGTGCCAGCGCACAGGAAGCATATCAATGCGCAACGAGATGCCGCAAAAGTCGATTCTAGTGGATGAAGTGTTTGATATTTGGGGTATTGACTTCATGGGGCCATTTCCTCCATCTGCCAGATACGAGTACATATTGGTCGCAGTGGATTATGTCTCCAAATGGGTCGAAGCTAAGGCCACACGGAAGGATGATGGTAAGACGGTCGCTGAGTTTCTGAAAACTAACATCTTTTGCAGGTACGGGGTGCCTAAGGAAATCATCAGCGACCAGGGGACGCATTTCTGCAACAGAGTTGTGGTGCAAGTATTCAAGCATTATGGAGTGCGCCACAAGACGTCCACCGCTTACCACCCTCAGACGAATGGACAGGCCGAGGTTTCCAACCGAGAGATCAAGCGTATCCTGGAAAAAACCGTGAGACCATCGCGGAAGGACTAGAGCCAGCGCCTAGACGATGCGCTGTGGGCATACCGGACCGCGCATAAGACGCCAATTGGGACTTCACCGTTTCGGTTGGTCTATGGAAAGGCGTGCCATCTGCCAGTAGAATTGGAGCACAAAGCATACTGGGCACTGCGCATATTCAACCTCAACCTAGACGAGGCCGGAAAGGAGCGCGCGTTTGAGCTAAGCGAATTAGAAGAGCTGCGCCTGGATGCGTATGAGGGACTGCACGATTACAAAGCACGCACCAAGGCATTTCACGACAAGAATATTCTTAGACGCACTTTTGAGCCAGGAGACCAGGTACTGTTATTCTCCTCGCGCCTAAAGCTCATGCCTGGGAAGCTGCGCAGCAAATGGACTGGACCGTACACAGTCACCAAGGTTTTCCCCTACGGAACAATCGAGTTAGAAAACGGGCACCGGCATCGTTTTCAGGTGAATGGGCATAGAGTCAAGAAATACTTAGGAGAACCTTGGGATGGTACAGCCCGCGACATTGAGTTGGCAGAGCCAGAGATAGCAGATGCGCTAGCTGCTGCGTGATAGAGCCTATTTATACACATTATTTAGATCATAACCCTGTGCTTGTTTGCATTATTTTGTGTACAAGATTACTAGTTTCCAGTGTTTTTGTATTTCAGGGCAAAACAAGGGCCTAAGTCGGATATGCGCTAACAGGCAGCATTTAGGACGCGCATCACACAGCCTGCGGAGCTAGCGGCGCAAACAGAAGAATTGGCAGAGTCAACCACGGTGCGCTAACCGATTGCGCTAAACAGATGCCATGCGCCAGGCGCAGATGGTGGTGTTTCCAAATCCTGACACGACCAGATTTGGAAGTTGCCAAGGATGAGCCTCTGAGCAGTATATAAAGAAGAGAAGGAGGCTAGGGTAGAGAGACGATTATTAGGATTCACAATTCGTACACCCAGGAGGCACTGCGCAGCAGGACTGGAAAACACACGAGCTTGTTGACAGGATCTGCGCCAGCCGACCGCGCCAGCCAAGACAGCAACCTGCACGCACTGTTTGCTATTGTTTTCTTGGACACTTTAGTTATTATTTACTGTTTCTGTGATGTTTATCACTAGCATGTCTAGCTAAACGCTTAGTATCGGTTGGGCATGAATCTATGAGTATTTCCTTTGAGACTTGCGCTTAATGCATAGCTTGCTTGCTTATATTAATTCTGTGCACATTACTGGCAGCTTGTTACATGAGTAGGGGAAGCCTTGAACCGCAATCTTACTCTTGTTGCTTGTTGTTGTTTGTTAAACTAGTTGAATAGCCTGACAGTGCCAACTAGGAGTAACGCGCTAGGATAGGCAATTACTACCTTGATCGGATTCGTAGTTGTTTAGTCTAGTGTAAGAATTAATAGCACATGAACTTTGATCGGAACATGCGCACATGTTAGGAAGCCTTGATCGGACACTAACATTAGCAACCCAAACTATAGACATTTAGAGTCGATGATAAGGAATACACTCATAGAGGATTGTCTGCGCCGATACTTCTCATAGTCATAGTACTTAATCTCTACTGTCTGCGCACGTCTAGTGAAATTCCTGCGTTTACGACTGTTTACTCGCGCATCGCGCAAACCAATCACTCACCCCCCAATTTCATAAGTGTAGGTTACTGGCTAAAACTGAACTGCTTGCTCCCTGTGGAGATCGACCCTTACTTAACCGCTGTACTAGTGGAAGAGGAAGGAATTAATTTGACGCGCACAATGAAGCGCGATCAAATTTTGGCGCCGTTGCCGGGGAGCAACACAGCTAAGTTCTAGCTACTTTACGTTTTTCCTTTTTAGTAACTAGTTATTTCAGTTTGTTTTGTTTTCTCGCTGTTGTTTCTGACAGCGCGCAATCACCATTAGCCTGCGCAACCTTGAAACAGTTGCGCTGCGCAGATTCTAGTTGCGCACTGGCAGACTTAGCAGCATTAGTTATCTTTTAATTTCGTTTTCTTTGAGATTGAGAACAGATCATGGAGGATAACAGTGTCGTAGGAGACAACTTAGGGGACAGAACCCCAGAGGAAGCAAGAGCACATAACCGCGCAGCCCTATTCAGAGAAGAAGTGCAGCGCAAGGTTGAAGCAAGGAGGGCCGCTGAACTGTACAATGCGCCACCCGCACGACAAGCTGCGCGACGCAGAACAGTGCGCGAGATGTCAGCCCCTATCACTGTTAACCAGCCATGGTGCATCGTGCTTCCACCAGACGGACATTTTGAACTAAGGAGCTCGCTCATCCATCACATGCCCAAGTTCCACGGGATGAACAACGAAAATCCAGTCAAGCATGTGCGAGAATTCCTAGTCATATGCGAGAACATGAAGACCGAAGGGGAGAGCGATGAGGCGCTGAAGATGAAGGCATTCCCATTTTCACTATGTGATACAGCCAGACATTGGTTGATGAACTTACCAGCCGGATCAATTCACACATGGGAGCAGCTGCAGAAGAAGTTCCTGGACAAATTCTATCCCGCAGCAAAGATCGCGCTACTCAGGAGGGAACTGGCCGCGCCAAGGCAGAGCGCAGGAGAGTCACTGTCAGAGTATTACGAGCGTTTCAGAGAGCTAGAGGCCAACTGCTACAATCATGGCCTGCCCCAGAATGTGCTGATAGAGAACTTCCTGAATGGATTTCTACCCATGGAGCTGAGGTTATTGAACGCATGCGCAGGAGGCGACATTTGCAACATGTATGCAGAAGACGCGTGGCAGCTGATAGAAGACTCTGCTGGGCAGGTAAGACATCAGCTAACACTTGAAAATAGTCGTGCTCGTCCTGTGCATCAGGTAGAAACAAGCGCTGAGATCAAGGAAATGCTGCAGAAGTTGATGAGTGCGCAAAGCGCACAACCAGTTGCGCCAAAGGTATGTGAATTCTGCAGGTCAACCGAGCACAAAACTGATGAATGTCCCACACTTTTCGAGGAATCTGGAGATGTCAATGCCCTTGGAGGATGGGATAACAGAGGACCACAAAGACAGAATCAGCCGCGCTTTGGACTGGCAGCAAATGGATTCAGATGGAAGGAGGAGAATAATTTCCAGAGGCAGTCCACAGATCAGCGCGCACCACAGCAGACGCAACAAGCTGCGCCCTACAATCCACCGCATCGCCGCACTGGCGCACCAGCGCATAACAACCAGCAACCGAGGCGATCTTTGGAAGATATCGTGGGGCAGCTAGCAGACACAGTGCGCAAAAATGACGAGAAGTATGACAAGAGGTTCGAGTCCATTGAAAAGCAGCTATCACAGATTGCTACCACGGTGTATGAGTTAAAGAAGAGCGATGGCAACCTGCCTTCGCAAGTGATTCAGAACCCCAAAGGAGGAGTCAATGCAGTAACACTGAGGACTGGGCTCATAATAGGAACAGAGGAGACCACGAAGGCGCCCGCGCAACCAGCTGCGCAAGTCCCGGATCCAGCAGAACAGAATGCGCAACCAGAAGTGCCAGCCACAAGCCAGTAGGGCGAGGCGCCAGGTATAACACAAATAAACGACAAGGGCACAAATCGTACTAATATACCTGCACCTTTTCCTGTGCAGGCACCATCGGCTAGAAAGGAGGCGCTGGACAAAGAGCTATACGAGTTATTCAGCAAGGTGGAAATCAACATTCCCCTTATCGAAGCAGTTAGGCAGATTCCCAGGTACGCCAAGTTTTTAAAGGAGCTGTGCACAAACAAGAGGAGGAAAGGCGAATGCGCACAGGTAATGCTAAATGCGCAGGCCTCAGCGATCGTGCAACATAAGGTACCACCTAAGTGCCGAGACCCAGGTACGTTCACTCTCCCTTGCACTTTAGGTAAGACCACAGTAAGCAATTGCATGATTGATTTAGGCGCATCCATCAATTTGTTACCTTATTCCCTATATGCGACATTGCGCCTTGGACCACTAAAGCCTGCAGGTCTCACTATTCAGCTAGCAGATCGGTCGTGCAAACAACCTGCAGGCATGATAGAGGATGTTCTTGTGCGAGTAGGAGAGCTGGTGTTCCCAGCAGATTTTTATGTGCTAGAAATGGAGGGTGAATCAAGCACCAGCAGTGCGCAGATCCTACTGGGCAGACCTTTCCTGATGACCGCGCGCACGAAGATAGACGTGTGGAGGGGCACACTCTCCATGGAGGTTGACGGCGAAGAGATCCATTTCAATATATTCAAGGGAATGCAGCACCCACACGAGGACGCCACAGTGCACGCAATGGACAGCATTGACGATTTAGTCTCAGATGCGCAATGTGCAAGCGCAACAATAGAACCAGAGCCACTGGCACAGGCAGAGTTAGAGGAGCAGGACGAGGAGCTGAGCGGTACTGAAACAGAACTCAAACAGGTACACGACATAGTTCATATTTGCACTGCTAATAAAATCTTGCCCTCTATTGAACAGGCACCCAAGGTCGAGCTGAAGCAACTGCCAGAGCACCTCAAATACATTTTCTTGGGAAATGAGGACACCCTGCCAGTGATCATAAAGAAAGGATTAGAAGAGGAGCAGGAAGTGCGTTTACAGCAGGTGCTGCGCAGGAACCAGCGCGCTATAGGATGGACACTGGCTGATCTGCGTGGAGTAAGCCAAGACGTATGCATGCATAGAATTCTATTGGAAGATGGTGCCAAACCATCCAGGGAGGCTCAGCGCAGATTGAACCCAAATATGATGGAGGTAGTGCAGAAGGAAATTCTAAAGTTGCTTGACGCAGGAGTCATTTACCCCATCTCGGACATTAAATGGGTCTGTCCAGTGCACGTTGTGCCTAAGAAGAGAGGAATCACAGTGGAAGAGAATGCGCAGGGCGAGCTTGTTCCCAAGCGCATCCAGACTGGATGGCGCATGTGCATCGACTACAGGAAGCTTAACGCAGTAACGCGCAAGGACCATTTCCCGCTACCCTTTATGGACCAAATGCTGGACAGATTAGCAGGTAAGCCCTATTTTTGTTTCTTGGACGGATATTCCGGGTACAACCAGATACCCATAGCTGCGGAGGATCAAGAGAAGACCACGTTCACCTGCCCGTTCGGAACGTTTGCGTTTCGGCGCATGTCATTTGGGCTGTGTAACGCGCCAGGTACGTTCCAACGCCTTGTCATGAGCATTTTCTCTGATATGATTGGTATATGCATAGAAGTGTTCATGGATGATTTTACTGTATATGGAGGTACCTTTGATGCATGCTTAACTCATTTAGATAAAGTTTTAGAGCGCTGCATCTCTAAGAACCTAGTACTCAATTATGAAAAATGCCATTTCATGGTAACGCATGGTGTAGTGCTAGGACACATCATCTCAGAGGAGGGGATCAAGGTAGACAAAGCTAAGATAGACCTTATTTCTAATCTACCTTATGCCACGAACGTGCGCGATTTGAAGTCATTCTTAGGACATGCCGGATTTTACAGGCGTTTTATAAAAGACTTCTCTTAAATTTGTATACCCTTGTCTAACCTCTTGCAAAAGGATGTGTGCTTCGATTTTACTGATGAGTGCAGGGCCGCATTTGATAAGCTGAAGGAAGCGCTGACCAGTGCGCCAGTGATGCGCGCACCAGACTGGAACCTGCCATTTGAACTGATGTGCGACGCAAGCGATTATGCAGTAGGTGCAGTCCTGGGGCAGCGAGTGGACAAGAAGCCGCACGCCATCTATTATGCATCGCACACACTGGACGCTGCGTAGAGGAACTACACCACCACGGAGAAGGAGCTTCTGGCAATTGTGTTTGCGCTAGAGAAGTTCCGTGCATATGTTCTAGGCGCCAGGGTCATCATATACACAGACCACGCAACCATCCGCTACCTAATGTCCAAGAAAGAAACTAAGCCGCGCCTGATGCGCTGGGTGCTCCTACTGCAGGAATTCGACCTGGAGATCAAGGATAAGAAGGGCACAGAGAACACAGTTGCGGACCACCTGAGCAGGATCGTGAAGGAGGAGGAGCCAGGGCAGATCACTGAGACATTTCCTGATGAGCATCTGATGGCGCTGACAGGTAAGGTACCATGGTATGCGCACATTGCGAATTACCTGGTCACAGGTACGTTTCCTCCGCATTTCAATAAAACCCAGTGCATGAGATTGAAACATGAGTCCAAGCATTACCTGTGGGATGATCCTTATATGCTTAGAATAGGACCAGATAAGATATTGAGGCGCTGCGTGCCTGACCATGAATTTAACTCTGTTTTGATGTTTTGCCATGCGCACGCATGTGGAGGACACTTTGGTCCCAAGCGCACCAGCAGGAAGGTCCTGGACTGCGGATTTTATTGGCTGCACCTGTTCAGAGACGCATATGACTATTGCAAGAATTGTGACAGGTGCCAGCGCACAGGAGGCATATCAGCGCGCAACGAGATGCCGCAGACGCCAATTCTAGTGGATGAAGTGTTTGATATATGGGGAATTGACTTCATGGGGCCATTTCCTCCGTCTGCAGGATACGAGTACATATTGGTCGCGGTGGACTATGTCTCCAAATGGGTCGAAGCTAAGGCCACACGGAACGATGAAGGTAAGACGGTCGCTGAGTTTTTGAAAACTAACATCTTTTGCAGGTACGGGGTGCCTAAGGCAATCATCAGTGACCAGGGGACGCACTTTTGCAACAGGATCGTGGCGCAAGTTTTCAAGCATTATGGGGTGCGCCGCAAGACGTCCACTGCTTATCATCCTCAGACAAATGGACAGGCCGAGGTCTCCAACAGAGAGATCAAGCGCATCCTGGAGAAGACTGTGAGACCATCGCGCAAAGATTGGAGCCAGCGCCTAGACAACGCGCTGTGGGCAAACCGCACTGCGCATAAGACACCAATCGGGACTTCACCGTTTCGGTTGGTCTATGGAAAAGCATGCCACCTGCCAGTGGAGTTAGAGCACAAAGCATACTGGGCTTTACGCACTTGCAACCTGAACTTAGATGAGGCCGGAAAGGAGCGCGCGTTTGAGCTGAGCGAATTAGAAGAGCTGCGCCTGGATCCTATGAGGGACTGCGCAATTACAAGGAGCGGACAAAGGCGTTTCATGACAAGCATATCCTCAGACGCACTTTTGAGCCAGGAGACCAGGTATTATTATTCTCATCACGCCTGAAGCTCATGCCTGGAAAGCTGCGCAGCAAATGGACTGGACCGTACACAGTCACCAAGGTTTTCCCCTATGGAACAATCGAATTAGAAAACGAGCACCGGCATCGTTTTCAGGTCAATGGGCAGAGAGTCAAACGGTATCTAGAAGAACCTTGGGACGACACAGTGCGTGACATCGACTTGGCAGAACCTGAGATAGCAGATGCGCACGTTGCTGCGCCAGGGTCACCACCAGATGCACCAGAGGGAGAACTGGAAACTATTGCTCACATTTCTTCTTCCTCTTCATCTACCCTCGTTACTGCAGACTTCTCACATATTATCCATGTTGACTACCCTTCTCACCCTTTGTGCAGGACCAAGAAGAACACAACCCATGCACAAGCGCGGGGTCACTCAGCAGCAGGCGTAAGGCATGGAACCTAAACCTAAAGCTAAGAGTGGGGGAGGTCGCTGGCACACATTTGGGCACGTAACGAGGTACAGTCGAGCCAACGACGTTAAACAAAGGCACTTGTCGGGAGGTAACCCGACTCGTTTTACTTTTACATGTCTTTCTTTTAGTCTTTCTAGTGTCTTTTAGTTAGTTTAGGTCTTGTAGTTTTTTTTAGTCGAGCAGCAGTGCGCAGGTCCGTGCGCACTTCAGTGCGCAGGACCTCTGCGCCAGTCAGGGGGCTATATAAGGGCAGGACTTAGAAAATTTCAGCACTTTTTCACACTCGACCGTTACCAGCAGCTCCCGCCTTCACACCTCCGCCCACTGTCCGGCGCTCAACCCAGCTCCAGTTTAGAGAGATTTGCAGAGCACACAGCCGCACTCCCCTCAGGTAACCTTTCCACCAGATTTGAGCAGATTTTAGTAGGGTTTGTGCGGTGGAGAAGTGTTCCAGGGTTTTGAAATCGCACCAGGCTAGAGTGCGCCGATTCGAGTGCTGTTTAGAGGGTTTTGTAGGCGGGCAGTAGGCGCCCCTTTGGTGAGAATTTCAGTTCATTCGGAGGAGTTTGGATTTTTTGGAGTGTTTGAGAAGTGTTGACCGGAGTTGACTAGAGAAATGCAGCCTGCCGAGGACCAAGCTACCCCAGCTTGCTTCGCCAGCACGTACGCGGCCTTCCTGAGGCTCGAGATGTACGGGACTCTATGCCTCAGTCGGGAGTTCCTGCGGGAGGTCGGTTTGGAGGACTTCATTTTGGAGAGGCTCGCGCTGGCGGGCTGGGAGGCGCTGTTGGAACTCAACAGCGCAGCAGACAGGGAGGACACCTGCGAATTTTTGGCGTCATTGGAGCCAGGAGCTATGGAGATCAGGTACCGGCACCAAGGGGTGTGGTACATTACCTCGGCTACAAGGCTGAAGCGCACATTGAGGTGCGCTAAGGTGCGAGAAGCTGACATGGACGCGCACACCAACCAAGAGGCGTGGCGGGAGATGGCAACCGGGCCCTTGTTTGCCGCGGGGCGCAGCAGGGGACGAGAGCTGCGTGACCCGTGGATGTTCTAATTATGGCGCCTGGTCGCCTATGCCATCATTGGGCGCTTTAATAGAGCCAAGAGAGATGGAGATAAGGTACCGTCACCGAGGGGTGTGGTACATCGCCTCGGCCAAGAGGCTGAAGCGCACATTGAGGTGCGCTAGGGTGCGAGAAGCTGACATAGACGCGCAGACCAACCAAGAAGCGTGGCGCGAGATGGCAACCGGGCCAGTGTTTGCCGCGGGGCGCAGCAGGGGACGAGAGCTGCGTGACCCGTGGATGTTCTACTTCGCCTATGCCATCATTGGGCGCTTTAATGGTGCGCCGAAGATCAGTTTGCTGGATATGGAGATCTTAAAGGGGTTTTATTATGGGAAGAGGGTGCTCTTTGTTCTGAACATGGTGCACCACTGGAGCCGAGTCAGCACCAAGGGGCCGCTGACTTGCGGAGGAATTATTACGCACCTGCTGCGGGTGTTACATGGAGAGCCAGAGGTGCCAGAGCACACATTGGTGCCGGCTGTCCCTCTGGACCGCGCCCACATGCTGCAGATCAGGGCGGTAGCCGTGAAGGAAGATGGCACATTGGAGTGGTGCTGCCGCCTGCAGCCGGCCAGAGTATCGCGGCCACGAGCAGAAAGCAGTGCGCAAGTAGCAGAGGCCGCGCAGGAGATGGAGGAGGATGAAGTTCCAGAGCAAGTTGTTCCTCTAGTCAGGCGCGCTAGGACCCGCGCGCAGACTGGAGCGCACCGGAGGGCCCGCGTACCGCAGGGGGAGCCAGTCACCATTTCCATCGAGGATTCTCCCCCGCGTGCCCAAGGGAAGCGCCCGCGGACTGAGGCTGAGGCGGCGCCTGAGGCAGCATCAGCAGAGCAGCGCAAGATGTTCAACATCATGCGCGTGCTCGAATATTTAGCGCCAGAGGGGGCGGACTTAAGCATGAGCCCACCATCAGGGTGGAGATTTGGAGACGCGATTCCCCCTCTCCTCAGCCTACACCGGCCACCTCCAGGTTCTCCCGACAATCCACACCAGCCAGCCAGCCCTCTTACTCAGCCCCCAGTGCATCCAGCATAGCCCTTCCCAGCACCAGCACCAGCACCATCAGCCCCAGCACCAGCAGCACCAGCACCAGCAGAACCTACCCCCGAACCAGAACAAGTACCAGCACCTGCACCTTCCCCTGCCCAGCCGTCCATTCCAAGGTCCCCTATAGCCGAACCCATCATTAGCACCAGCTCCGACTCGCTATGGGACCCCGTTTTAGAGGATGACGTCGAGGCGCAGCCTGTCGCCCTATCAGTTGTACCGCCTTCCTCCAGCTCCGAATATATGACGGATTCTTCAGAGGAGGAGGCGCACAGTTCAGCGGCTGCGTCCAGCTCCGATGACCTCTAGAGCTGCGAGGGGGAGCGCATTATTTCTTTCGGGTGGTGTCTATTTTCTTTTATATGCTGAACTTTATTTGATATTCTGTTGCTATATTTGTGTGCTGAACTCCTGTGCTACATTTTGTGTCCCTATGCTATATTTGCGCTGCTTTGACTATATGTTCTTAGTTTTTATGTTCTTTATTTTGCTTGCATGCCTATGTTCTGCATGTGCGCGTTCTCCGTGCGCTTGAGCTTGAGTCGTGGGGACACGGCTCTGTTTAAGTGTGGGGGGGGGGGAGCGTTACCTGTACATTTCACGTTTTTTGAGCTTTATAGTGTAGCTTAGTTTAATTGAAGGAAACAGTAGCAGTAGTGCGCTTGAGTGCGGGTTGCGCGCACTGTTCAGCTTGTTTGCGCTATCCATATTGCGCCGTGCGCTACTATCAACTGTTTTTAGTATATTTTTTTCGTTTTCTGCTCCTGTTAGTTGGGATATACAGGGGATGTGGAGTTGACAGAAATGCTCTAGAGAGGCGGTTAGTCGCTCGCGCTTCAGAGGAGAGGTATATGGTTGAGAGCGCGAGTGGAGGCCGGCGCTTCGCGACCTTCGGAACAAGAGAGCGCGCTCAGTCACGCAGATGCCAAAGGCAAGTACCCAAAAGCGTGGCGTGGTGGGAAAACAGACCACCTTCTCTCTGGAAGTTGAGCTAAGGAAAGCGGGCGCGGGTGTAAACGCGTGCGCCGACCTGCGCAGATAGACCAAGGAGGGAGAGCGGGGCGGTGTTCCATAGCTGTTATCCGGAGGCCGAGACTGGAACCGTTCTGGGAAACATAGGAACCGTAGACAAAGCTGTACAAAGAAAAAAAAAGACCAGCAGATGATATGCGCTACAAAAGAATCAGCATGCGCACAAATACGTACCAGCGTGCGCAAAATACACAGAAAATCATCAAAAAGCTTGAGTTCCCAGGAAGTGCGCGGAAGAATCACGCGCGGAAAGAAGCTGACGCTGTTAACCATATACCCATCCTCGGAGTGAGAGCTGACAACCTGGCGCCTATAAAGAGCTATCTCCCAGCCATCCGAAATGATTTTCATCCCAGCTGAGAGGTAATGAATTACGAAATCATTATATTAGAACTGTTGAATGTAGTTGTGCGCAGGTGGTTGAGCAGCGCAAGGTGTTCAGTCGTGCAGATCGCGCCAGAGTGCAAGACTGTGCGCTAGACTCCAGAGAGGTAATTGTATCCGTGCTTGAGTGCTTGTTCGAGGACGAACAAGGGGCAAGTGTGGGGGGTTTGATAGAGCCTATTTATACACATTATTTAGATCATAACCATGTGCTTGTTTGCATTATTTTGTGTACAAGATTATTGGTTTCCAGTGTTTTTGTATTTCAAGGCAAAACAAGGGCCTAAGTCGGATACGCGCTAACAGGCAGCATTTAGGACGCGCATCACACAGCCTGCGGAGCTAGCGGCGCAAACAGAAGAATTGGCAGAGTCAACCACGGTGCGCTAACCGATTGCGCTAAGCAGATTCCATGCGCCAGGCGCAGATGGTGGTGTTTCCAAATCCTGACACGACCAGATTTGGAAGTTGCCAAGGATGAGCCTCTGAGCAGTATATAAAGAAGAGAAGGAGGCTAGGGTAGAGAGACGATTATTAGGATTCACAATTCGTACACCCAAGAGGCACTGCGCAGCAGGACTCAAAAACACACGAGCTTGTTGAGAGGATCTGCGCCAGCCGACCGCGCCAGCCAAGACAGCAACCTGCACGCACTGTTTGCTATTGTTTTCTTGGACACTTTAGTTATTATTTACTGTTTCTGTGATGTTTATCACTAGCATGTCTAGCTAAACGCTTAGTATCGGTTGGGCATGAATCTATGAGGATTTCCTTTGAGACTTGCGCTTAATGCATAGCTTGCTTGCTTATATTAATTCTGTGCACATTACTGGCAGCTTGTTACATGAGTAGGGGAAGCCTTGAACCGCAATCTTACTCTTGTTGCTTGTTGTTGTTTGTTAAACTAGTTGAATAGCCTGACGGTGCCAACTAGGAGTAACGCGCTAGGATAGGCAATTACTACCTTGATCGGATTCGTAGTTGTTTAGTCTAGTGTAAGAATTAATAGCACATGAACTTTGATCGGAACATGCGCACTTGTTAGGAAGCCTTGATCGGACACTAACAATATTAGCAACCCAAACTATAGACATTTAGAGTCGATGATAAGGAATACACTCATAGAGGATTGTCTGCGCCGATACTTCTCATAGTCATAGTACTTAATCTCTACTGTCTGCGCACGTCTAGTGCAATTCTTGCGTTTACGACTGTTTACTCGCGCATCGCGCAAACCAATCACTCACCCCCCAATTTCATAAGTGTAGGTTACTGGCTAAAACTGAACTGCTTGCTCCCTGTGGAGATCGACCCTTACTTAACCGCTGTACTAGTGGAAGAGGAAGGAATTAATTTGACGCGCACAACGACGCGCGATCACTGCGCCAGAGTCGCCACCAGATGCACCAGAGGGAGAACTGGAAACTATTGCTCATATTTCTTCTCCCCCTTCATCTACCCTCGTTACTACAGACTTCTCGCATATTATTATCCATGTTGACTACCCTTTTGATCCTTTGCGCAGAACCACGGAAGACGCCACACACGCACAAGCGCGGGATCACTTCGGAGCAAGAGTGGGGGAGGTCGCTGGCACACATTTGGGCACGTAACAAGGTACAGTCGAGCCAACGACGTTAAACAAAGGCACTTGTCGGGAGGTAACCCGACACGTTTTACTTTTACATGTCTTTCTTTTAGTTTTCCTAGTGTCTTTTAGCTAGTTTAGGACTTGTAGTTTTTTTTAGTCGAGCAGCAGTGCGAAGGACAGCTGCGCCAGTCAGAGGGTATATAAGGGCCAGGACTTAGAAAATTTCAGCACTTTTTCACACTCGACCGTTGCAAGCAGCCCCCGCCTCAGCATCCGCCCACTGTCCGGCGCTCAACCCAGCTTCAGTTTAGAGAGATTTGAGGAGCACACAGCCGCACTCTCCGCAGGTAAACCTTTCCCCCAGATTTAAGCAGATTCCAGTAGGGTTTGTGCGGTAGAGGAGTGCTCTAGGGTTTTGAAATCGCACCAGGCTAGAGTGCACCGATTGGAGTGTTGGTTGGAGGGTTTTGTAGGCGGGGAGTAGGCGCCCAGTTGGTGAAAGTTTCAGGGCATTCGGAGGAGTTTTTATTTTCTAAGCTTTAGAAGGTGTTGACCGGCGTTGACCAGAGAGACCCAGCCACGATGCAGCCTGCCGAGGACCAAGCTACCCCAGCTCACTTCGCCAGCAAGTACACGGCCTTCCTGAGGCTTGAGATGTACGGGACTCCGTACATCAGCAGGGAGTTCCTGCCGGAGGTCGGTATGGAGGACTTCATTTTGGAGAGGCTCGCGCTGGCGGGCTGGGAGGCGCTGTTGGAGATTAACAGCGCAGCAGACAGGGAGGACACCTGCGAGTTCCTGGCGTCGTTAGAACCAGGTGAGATGGAGATAAGGTACCGGCACCGAGGGGTGTGGTACATTGCCTCGGCTAAGAGGCTGAAGCGCACACTGAGGTGCGCTAAGGTGCGAGAAGCTGACATGGACGCGCACACGAATCAGGAGGCGTGCCGCGAGATGGCGACCGGGCCAGTGTTTGCCGCGGGGCGCAGCAGGGGACGAGAGCTGCGTTACCCGTGGATGTTCTACTTGTGGCGCCTGGTCGCCTATGCGATTATTGGGCGTTTTAATGGTGCGCCGAAGATCAGCTTGCTAGATATGGAGATTTTGAAGGGGTTTTATTATGGGAAGAGGGTGCTTTTTGTTCTGAACATGGTACACCACTGGAGCCGAGTCAGCACCAAGGGGCCGCTGACTTGCGGAGGAATAATTACGCACCTGCTGCGTGCGTTGCATGGAGAGCCGGAGGTGCCTGAGCACACAATGGTGTCGGCTGTTCCTCTGGACCGCGCCCACATGCTGCAGATAAGGGCGGTAGCCGTGAGGGCGGATGGCACATTGGAGTGGTGCTACCGCCTGCAGCCGGCCAGAGTGCAGCGGCCAAGAGCGGAGAGCAGCGCACAAGCAGCAGATGCTGCGCAGGAGATGGAGGAGGACGAGGCCCCAGAGCCAGTTGTGACTCCAGTCAGGCGCGCAAGGACCCGCGCGCAGACTGGAGAGCACCGGAGGGCCCGTGCACCACAGGGGGAACCAGTTACCATTTCCATCGAGGATTCTCCCCCGCGTGCACAAAGAAAGCGCCCGAGGACCGAGGCTGAGGAGGCGCCTGAGGAAGCATCAGCAGAGCAGCGCATGATGTTCAACGTCATGCGCGTGCTCGAGTATTTAGCGCCAGAGGGGGCGGACTTGAGCATGAGCCCACCATCAGGGTGGAGATTTGGAGACGCGATTCCCCCTCTCCTCAGCCTGCACCGGCCACCTCCAGGTTCCCCCAGCGAGCCGCGCCAGCCAGCCAGCCCTCTTACTCAGCCCCCAGTGCATCCAGCAGAGCCCTCTCTAACCCCTGAACCAGAACCAGCCCCAGCACCAGTGCCAGCCCCAGCACCAGAAACAGAACCCACCCCCGACCCAGAACCAGTACCAGCACCTGCACCATCCCCTGCCCAGCCATCTCTTCCGCGGTCCTCTGTAGCCGAACCCATCATTAGCACCAGCTCAGACTCGCTATGGGACCCCGTCTTAGAGGACGACTTGGTGGCGCAGCCTGCCGCCCTTTCTGTTGTACCGCCTTCCTCCAACACCGAATATGTGACGGATTCTTCAGAGGAGGAGGCGCATGGTTCAGCGGCTGCGTCCAGCTCAGAGGACATCTAGAGCTGCGGGAGGGGCGCATTATTCCTTTCGGGTGGTGTCTATTTTTCTTTTATATGCTGACATTATTCGATATTATGTTGCTATATGTGTGCTGAACCCTTGTGCTACATATTTTGTGTCCCTATGCTATATTGCGCTGCTTTGACTATATGTTCTTAGTTTTTATGTTCTTTGTTTTGCTTGCATTCTCCGTGCGCATTCTCTGTGCGCTTGAGCTTGAGTCGTGGGGACACGTCTCTGTTTAAGTGTGGGGGGGGGGAGCGTTACCTTTACTTTTCACGTACTTGTGAGCTTTATAGTGTAGCTTAGCTTAGTTGAAGAAAACAGTAGCAGTAGTGCGCTTGTGTGCGGGTTGCGCACACTGTTCAGCTTGTTTTGCGCTATCCATATTGCATGCGCTGCTATCAACTGTTTTAGTATTTTTTTCGTTTTTCTGCTCCTGTTAGTTGGGATATACAGGGGATGTGGAGTTGACAGAAACGCTCTAGAGAGGCGGTTAGTCGTTCGAGCTTCGGAGGTGAGGTATATGGTCGAGAGCGCTAGTGGAGGCCTGTGCTTCGCGACCTTCGGAACAAGAGAGTGCGCTCAGTCACGCAGATGCCGAAGGCGAATACCCAAAGCGTGGCGAGGTGGGAAAACAGACCACCTTCCCTCTGGAAGTCGAGCTCAGGAAGGCGGGCGCGGGTGTAAACGCGTGCGCCAACCTGCGCAGATAGACCACGGAGGGAGAGCGGGGCGGTGTTCCATAGCTGTTATCCGGAGGCCGAGACTGGAACCGTTCTGGGAAAGATAGGAACCATAGACAAAGCTGTACAAAAGAAAAATACCAGCAGATGATATGCGCTACAAAAGAATCAGCATGAGCACAAATAAGCACCAGCGTGCGCAAAGTCCACAAAGAAAATCATCAAAGGCTTGAGTTCCCAGGAAGTGTGCGGAAGAATCACGCACCGGAAGAAGCTTGCGCTGTTAACCATATACCCATCCTCGGAGTGAGAGCTGACAACCTGGAGCCTATGAAGAGCTATCTCCCAGCCATCCGAAATGATCTTCATCCCAGCTGAGAGGTAATGAATTGCGAAATCATTATACTATTAGAACTGTTGAAAGCAGATGCGCGCAGGTGGTAGGGCAGCGCAAGGTGTTCAGTAGTGCAGATCGCGCCAGAGTGCAAGACTGTGCGCTAGACTCCAGAGAGGTAATAGTATCCGTGCTTGAGTGCTTGTTCGAGGACGAACAAGGGGCAAGTGTGGGGGGTTTGATAGAGCCTATTTATACTCATTATTTAGATCATAACCCTATGCTTGTTTACGTTATTTTGTGTACAAGATTACTGGTTTCCAGTGTTTTTGTATTTCAGGGCAAAACGAGGGCCTAAGTCAGATACGCGCTAACAGGCAGCGTTTAGGATGCGCATCACACAAGCCTGCGGAGCTAGCAGCGCAAACAGAAGAATTCGCAGAGTCGACCATGGTGCGCTAACCGATTGCGCTAACCAAGTGTGCCGTGCGCCATGCGCTGATGGTAGTGTTTCCAAATCTTGACACCATCAGATTTGGAAGTTGCCAAGAATGAGCCTCAGAGCAGTATATAAAGAAGAGAAGAAGGCTAGGGTTTCATCCATCATCATATCATAATTCAGCGAGAGAGCGGCAGAACTGGAAAACACACGAGCTTGTTGAGAGGACCTGCGCTAGCCGACTGCGCCAGCCAAGAACTGCAACCTGCACGCACTGTTTGCTATTGTTTCCTTGGACACTTTAGATATTATTTACTGTTTCTATGATGTTTACCACTAGCATGTCTAGCTAAACGCTTGGTATTGGTTGGGCATGAATCTATGAGTATTTCCTTTGAGACTTGCGCTTAATGCATAGCTTGTTGGCTTATATTAATTCTATGCACATTGTTGGCAGTGAGTTGCATGAGTAGGGGAAGCCTTGAACTGCAATCTTACTCTTGTTGCTTGTTGTTGTATGTTAAACTAGTTGAATAGCCTGACGGTGCCAACTAGGAGTAACACGCTAGGATAAGCAATTGCTACCTTGATCGGATTCGTAGTTGTTTAGTCTAGTTCAAGAATTAATAGCTCATGAACTTTGATCGGAACATGCGCATATGTTAGGAAGCCTTGATCGGACACTAACTTAAGTGAAATCAAACTATAGACGTTTAGAGTCAATGATAAGGAATGCGCTCATAGAGGATTGTCTGCCCAATACTTCTCATAGTCATAGTATTTAATCTCTACTGCCTGCGCACGTCTGGTGCAAGTTCTGCGTTAGCTACTATTTACTTGCGCATTGCGCAACCCAATCACTCACCCCCCCATTTTCGTAAGTGTAGGTCACTGGTTAAAACTGAACTGCTTGCTCCCTGTGGAGATCGACCCTGACTTAACCGCTGTACTAGTGGAAGAGGAAGGATTAATTTGACGCGTACAACGACGCGCGATCACCCATTCTAGAGAAGGAGTGAGAGTTGAAATTAGAATACGTGATACTTTAGCCTAGAATAATCAATCAAATCAACTCCCGAATATATTTCTGTTTTGCATTACTAATCGCATGACCTAGGGTGAAATAGGATTCCAACTACGTTTTCTCTATTATTTTACTTCCACCCAAATTTGAACTTGTCTTTAGTATTCACTAGAGATACCTCACCTAGAGAAAAAATCCCTCTTTTATTTAGTAGACTCTCATTAGGCATTACTAGCTAGCTTTAAACTAATCTAGGCTTTTCTCTTGGGTTCGACTCGAGGTCACTCGGATTATAAATATAGTTTGCGTGCCGTGATTGGACTAGTATTTTTACTACCATAATTTCGACAACGTTCAGTTTTGCAGCCCTGCATTGCTGAACTGACCTTAAGACCAAATGTGGTCATATTTGTCCCAGACAGATAGTGGTTCTTTAGTAGAAAATCATTAGCTCTAAGACAGGGATATAATTAGCTTAGAATTGAGTTAGTTCTGAAGAAAGACGCCCAGAGTGCTCAACCAAAAGGATGAAGATGTGGGCAGGTGATGGAGCATATTTATACGATCCATCGAGTTGTTTATTCCCAGTGTTTAATTACATTTTGTGTGTAAAAGATTACTTCTTTGTAGTATTTCGCATCACAGGTGTATCAAGACCGCTTTCGAGATTTATGGCATTTTTGGAGAATAAATGTGCATCTCAGTGAGTATGGCGCCAGCGGCTAATGTTTTCATCGGGCGCGATTCCTAATGTCTTCTACTGGAGCGGAAAACATATGGTGACATCAGCATTGGGCCCACAACCCAAAATTCAGATTTGAAAGTTGCATGATTTACCTATAAATACAGACTTGTTACGCCAAAGAGAATAACAATTTTGAGAGCAATTTGTGAGGAAGGTAGGCGGCAACGACGCACGGAAATCGAGGCAGAGTTACTATTCGTTGTCAGAATTACTATTCATGGTTGGAGTTACTGTTCATCGCAGATTACTATTCACAGTTTCAATATTGTTTCTAAACTCAGTTTATTCTCATTATTTTAGATGACTCGTAGCAGCTAAACCTTTCGTTTAGTTTGGGGATTTTGTGTTGCAACGTACGGTTTGAGATATTTATGTTTCGTAATTCAATTAAGTAAATTCCTATTCTTCATTTGAATTGCATGCTTCGATTATCAAGTTGGCATAGCCTAGCGATGAAACTGAGTTGATATCTATTGCGTGATATTGGATTGACTTCCCTATTAGCTAAGCCTAGCGGTGTAACCTAATCGATGTAGTTAATCGAGTAATTGTTAAATCTATTCGAAAACTTAGCGGTTGAGAGTAGGCAGAACACTAGAGTCGACATTACCCTAGCGGGATTGTTAGAATAGGAACAATAGTTTACTAGTTGATGCATGTTACAATCGATGATTACCAGTTGCAATGCATATCCCTGAACCGACTTTTCTATGAATTTGACAACAAAACATTATTCAGTGCAATTATTCAGTGCAAGGCAACACCAAAATGTAAGGATCCAAGTACATTTGCAGTTTCATGTGTCATTGGTAAATTTAAAATTGATCATTGTATGTTGGATTTGGGTGTCTCAGTTAATGTGTTGCCTTACTCTCTCTATCTAGCATTGCATATTGGTCCTCTGAAACCCACTGACTTGATTCTTCAATTAGCAGATAGATCATGTAGTAAGCCAGTGGGTATAGTTGTTGACGTATTAGTGCAAGCAGGGAAGCTTGCATTCCTTGCAGATTTTTATGTCATGACAATGGAGGGCGATGCGATAGACACTTCCCCCGTCCTACTAGGGTGACCCTTCATGGTGACCGCGCAAACAAAAATCGAACATTTACGGGTGATCTCTCCATGGAGGTAGACAGGGAAGTAACTACATTTAACAAGTATAAGTCTATGCAGCACCCACCTGACATTGCAGGAATACATGCGCTTGACATCATTGAGGATGCGGTGCTTGAGTCAGATATGCAGCGTGAGGAAGGCATCCAACCTCATAAAATAAAAACTGATTTAATTCGTGGATTGCCTTTTCCCACTGACCAGCGAGGTATCATGTCTTTCCTTGATTATGCTAAATTTTATCGCAAATTTGTTAGATTCCCTCGCAGGTTTGTTAAAGACTTTTTGAAGACGGCATTGGCATTGTCTCAATTGATACAAGAAGATGTTCTCTTTTATTAAAGTCCGTGTAGGATAGGAGAGCTTTGTATATCCAATTCCCTAGACCCTTGAGGATGTCCCACCGGATAAAAAGCTCGAGTTGGATGAACCGGTAAATGCTTAAGGATGAGAGGTACCGTCGAGCCAACGACATTAAACAAGTGCGCTTTGTGGGAGGCAACCCGACTTTAGTTTGTTTTAATTCTTAGTGTGAGTCAGCGAGTTAAGCTTCCCAAGGCAACATTAGGGCCGCTCCGCGTTCATACATTAGCGCTGAACTTAGGGCGCTCAAGCGCGCCACCTAATGTATGCATGGGGCACTCAACTTGCTGAGTTAGGATAGTTTTCTTGTGCGTTTCTTATTTGTTTCGTTTCTTTTGTTTTGAGTCTTGCATGACTACCCCTCCCGATGATCTTATTGTACCGTAAGGACACGGTTTGTTTCAAAAGTGTGGGGTGGGGGAGTTAGTATATGTCAGCACGTTTACTTTCGTTAGCATGCATTAGTAGTGGTTAGAGCACGTTTTTTTTTTTAATTTTTAGGTGCTGCGGTGCTGCTGATTTCGTGAGACTATATGCTGCTAGTTTTATGCCATTATATGCTATGATGAAGATGCTGATTTTATGAGATGATGTTTGATGCTATGAGGTTTTGATGTGTACGCTTTATATGATTTCTATAATTTTGTGATGCTAGTGACTTGATGTTATATGTTTCTTTGAGTTCAGATATTACAGGATGTGAAGTTGATAGAAAATGTCCTAGAGAGACTTGACAAACATTCACAGGTTCAAGGAATTAGTCGCGTAGCACGCTGAGTTTGTGGAGGTTGGCGCTTCAAGTTATGAGGGGCGAGGCTTTCACTCCATCGTTGCAGCATTTATGCAATGGTGGGACGGGAAAACAAACCGTTCTATCTCTACTCTTAGTAACCGGGAATGGGTGGGTAACCTCTATCTTGCTCGCGCTGAAAGGATAATGATGAGAAAGAGCGGGACGCGCTCCATACTGTTATTCGAAGGCGATGATTGGAACGATTTAAAATGAAAAAATGAAAAATTTAAAAAAATGAAAAATTTAGAAAAGCAATCTTGTCGAGTGAAGTCTTCGGACAAACAAAACAAGAAAGTTTAAAAGCTGTCCTCCAAAAGAAGAAGAATGAAAAAGTTGAGCTCCTCATGACTTGGATTTCTCACGTAGCAGAGAAAGCAAATTCAGCGTATGCGCGTGACTATGAGCTCGAGCTGAAGAATGGAGTCAGGAGTCTAAAGAGGACTAGCTCCTAGTCATCCATTGTCATTCCATCTCGACCTCTCAGGAACAGTAGTTTACTAGTTCATGCATGTTACAATCGATGATTACCAGTTGCAATGCATATCCCATGAACTGACTTTTCTCTGAATTTGACAACAAAACATTATTCCTGCAACCCCCTTTTTATCGTGACAATCGTTAGTTCGTAGAACTTTATCACTGATCGCTCTCTCATGGGTTCGACCCTGCTTACCGCATGCTAAGTGCTAACATGAGATTATAAATATAAGTTTGGCGCACACAACGACGTGCTGTCACCAAGTCATGGCAAAATTTCGTTTGGAGTTTGCCACTAAGGGAGGATAGACTCAAGGCATCAGTGCACATCAGGTTTTGTCGAAAATGTCAAGGGGGAGATTGATAATGCAAATGGCATTCAATTGACAAAACTTGCCAGAGTGTACAAGCCTAGTGAATAAGCAGTTGCTACAGCAGGAGATGTAGCAGCAGAGCAACAGTTTTGGCCCGTTGAGAAATCTGCCAAGATATGAAGTAGTAGTACAACGAGAGGCTTCCAAATATTCTCAGAATATCCCAATAAAGATTTTTGTGCCTCAGCTTGAAGATTTGGTTAGGAAATCAAATCTCCTAAAAATTAGGATATCTGATTTTGTTGAGATCTTTGAGGGCTTCCTAATTTTGATGGCGGAAGAGTTCATATAGAAGGAGGCTGAGCAGAGCATGACAGGGTATCCGAAGAGAGAGAAACACAGAGAGAGCATTCTATCACCAGAGATTGCAAAGCGGAGATTCGAAGAGTCGGATCACCACCGTGAGCAGAGCGTGAGCGCAGATCAGTATGGTTTTTGTATCGACTGATTACAGACTAGCAGTGTCTGGTCAGTTCTTGATCAGAGAGGACCAATTTAGAGCAGGGCGTGCTTGTTGGTTGATCAAGGGAGGCAACAGGAGAGTTGTCGAGCGGAGGAACTCGTACAATCTGTAGAAGGCCTGTTCTCGCTAGTGACAGGCGGTCACTGAGTGAGGGGGAGCATCCCAGTGTGAGGAGTACTCACGATAGAGTTCGAGCGGCTCAGCGACTTTGGAGGGAAGCAGACAGAACCTGTACAAGCTAGTTGCACAAGCGTGTGCTATAGCAAACCTACTGAGACATTGTGTTAATTATAATAGGCTGAGTCTGTGTGCTCAGAGGAGTAGCTATTCTGTATTAATTCGAGTGTGCAGGTGAGTGAGACACAAATCAGAGGGTGTTCTGATTGTGTGCGGAGTGCTAGTTAAGGTCGGGGAGCATAGATTGTCGAGGAGTCGAGTCTGTGTTGTATGGAGTACCTTGGAGACTAGTGGATTAGGGACTAGAGTATAGTCTTCCCCAGACATAGGCAGATTGGCCGAACTGGGTGAATAAATCGCTGTTCACTGTTTTGTTTCTTGTTGCACCAGATCCAGCTAAACTAGGAGTTGCTATAGCAATTGCTTGTACATTACCAATAACTCAGGGGCGCTACAAAATTTCACCATATCTTGATATGGTAATCTGGGAACCAGCGTTTCAACCATCGTCGCAGAGTCCTACATCATCAGGGGAACCCTCAAACAAGAAGCGGAGGCTTGTACGAGATGGAGTACCAGTGTTCCAAGCAACTGCAGTTGAAGAAGACGGAGCCGCTGAAATAAAAGAAGACTCCTCCAGTGGTGAAGGTTGCTGCAGCAACCCAAGTGTAGAAGAGCCCAGCAGAGCTGTAGTTACATCCTCTGGCACAGATGAAGATTCCAAGCAGTCTTAGACGGAGGAGCTTTCTGAATAAGAAACTGCTGAAGCAACTCCTCTACCTCCATCAGACAAAGGGAAGTCCCCCATCATCATTCCAGACTAAAATAGAGAAGAAGCAGAGGACTGTCGACACCGAAGGTGCTCACAGTGGAGAACCATCACCTAGGCTGTCTGAGATGCAGCCCACTCGGTCAGAGATCAAAGAGGGGGTCACCTTAAGAGGCATCTGGTTTAGGAGCATTGATAGAGCCTATTTATACACACTATTTAGATCCTAACCCTATGCTTGTTTGCATTATTTTGTGTACAAGATTACTGGTTTCCAGTGTTTTTGTATTTCAGGGCGAAACGAGGGCCTAAGTCGGATACGCGCTAACAGGCAGCGTTTAAGACGTGCATCACACAGCCTGCGGAGCTAGCAGTGCAAACAGATAGTGGCAGAGTCGGCTACGGTGCGCAGACCGATTGTGCTAACCAATGTGCAGTGCGCCATGCGCAGAATAGTGGTATTTCCAAATCTTGACACCACCAGATTTGGAAGTTGCCAAGGTTGGGCCTCATGAGCAGTATATAAAGAAAGGAAGGCTAGGGTTTGTAAGAGCATCAGAGAGCATCACTAGCACCAAGAGAGGACCACATCACACGAGAGAGCGGCAGAACAGAAAAACACACGAGCCTGCTGCGAGGACCTGCGCTAGCCGACTGCGCCAGCCGAGACTCTGCAACCTGCACGCACCTGCTCGTTGCTGTTTTCTTGGATACTTTAGATATTATATACTGTTTCTATGATGTTTACTACTAGCATGTCTAGCTAAGCGCTTGGTATCGGTTGGGCATGATTCTATGAGTATTTCCTTTGAGACTTGTGCTTAATGCATAGTTTGTTGCTTATATTAATTCTGTGCACACGGTTGACAGCTAGTTACATGAGTAGGGGAAGCCTTGAACCGCAATCTTACTCTTGCCACTTGTTTGTTATATGTTAAACTAGTTGAATAGCTTGACGGTGACAACTAAGAGTAACGCGCTAGGATAATCAGTTGCTACTGTGACAGGATTCATAGCTGTTTAGACTAGTCTTAAGAATTAATAGCTCATGAACTTTGATCGGAACATGCACACATGTTAGGAAGCCTTGATCGGACACTTACATCAGTAAACCAAACTATAGACGTTTAGAGTCGATGATAAGGAATACACTGATAGAGGATTGTCTGCGCCGATACTTTTCATAGTCATAGTGCTTAATCTCTACTGCCTGCGCACGTCTAGTGCAATTCCTGCGTTTACTACTGTTTACTCGCGCACTTGCGCAACCCAATCACTCACACCCCCAGTTTTCGTAAGTGCAGGTTACTAGTTAAAGCTAATCTACTTGCTCCCTGTGGATTCGACTCTGACTTAGCCGCTATACTAAGTGGAGAAGGAAGGAATAAATTTGACGCGCACAACGACGCGCGTAGCAAGCATGCCTGCATCAAAATCATGGGGAACAGTAGAAAGGAAGACTGTTGTGCAAGAAAAGAGAATGGTTCCTGGAAGATATAAATCAGTTACAATCATTACACTCCTTCAAGAGGTAAATCTTATGAAAACCGTGACCTTAAAAGGTTTAGTAGCCTATTGGTTAGAGGATTCTTGGTAAATATGGAGGAAGAGTTTGATGTTGAGGATAGCTGCGAGTACGAAAGAAGTTGGGTGAGGGGTAAGCTAGTTGTGATCACTCCTAATAAGATAAATGATTATCTGGGGATAATCAGTGATTCAAGGCAACCAGCTGGTGTCAGTCGTGAAGTCCTGGCTAGTATCCTCACTGGAGGACTTTGTGGGAAAGACCTTGGACAGAAAGCCGAGAGAAAAGAGTTGCAAGTTTGGCAAGTTTGAGATGAAAGTTACATGAGATAGTTTGAGATGAAAGTTACAGAGAATGCTACACCACTTTGTGGGAAAGACCTTGGACTGAAAGCCGAGACAAAAGAGAAGAAGATTGTACCAGATGATGTGAGCCAAGAACTGTTCCTGCTGGTCAAAAACTTTGGCAAGTTCATGAAGAGAATGGAACAGAAACTTTCATATGCAGGTCAATCATACAGGGGGAGAAACAGAAGAGGAGAAAACTCTCAAGGAAAAAACAAGGATGCTGACCAAAGCAATGAAGAAAGCAAAGACAAACAGAAAGGGATCCAATGCTGGGAGTGCGAGGGATATGGTCATAGACAAACTAAATGCCCGAGCTCTCAGAAGAAGAACAACAAGTCCCAAACGGCCTATTGGAGCGATGATGACAGTGAAGAGGAGATTGATCACAAAGGGAACCTTGCCCTAACCACTGTATTTCACTGTGAGGATTCCGATCAAATAAATTCAAACATTATTTATGGGATCGTTGAATCTGACAGCAGCGATGACGAAGAGTTCTCAGAAGAGTCAGTTGTTGATAAGTTCAAACTGATACAAGAAAAGTGCCTGTAAGTTATTGGAGTCAACAAAAATCTGTTGCCGAAGATATCCGGATTAGAAGAAGAGAGAGACAAGCTTCAAAGCATCAGTATTTCACTATCTAAGGAACTACAATCAGTTGATGCTGAGACACTTGAAAAGAACTATCAACAGAAAGCTGTGTCAGTTGTAGGCAAGACAAAGACATCCATTCTCGATGAAATCCTGGCCTACCAAAGGTATGGAGGTGGGACTGAAGGACATGGGTACACAGGCGAAGCAAGCTCAGGTGTGACCACACTTATCAAAGCCACGAATCCGGTACAAGGTGAAAGAACTGTCCAGAAGAGCCACAGGCCAAGCAAGTCAGGTGTGACTAAATTTGTCAAAGCCACGGATCCCGTACAAGGTGAAAGAAGTGTCCAAAAGAGCCACAGGCGAAGCAAGCTCAGGTGTGACCACATTTGTCAAAGCCACGGATCCCGTACAAGCTGAAAGAAGTGTCCAGAAGAGCCCAGTCACGGGAATTCAACATGTTGGGAAAAAGGTGCAAAAGAAAAAGAACAAGAGAATATTGCAGCAACCTCTTGATCAAATTCCTAGTAAAATGCCTAGAACAAATGAGGAGAGATGCTACTTCTGTGATCAGGCAGGACAATAGTGTCACTGTGTAATCCTGACCAAATACTGGAAGCCTTGAAGAGTAATAAAACCCAGTCAAGTCAGAGTGAACACAAGGAACTCTCCGATCTCGTATGAGTACTACAACATGCAGATGCCGGTGAACCGGGGATATCGTGTCACTGTGCAGGAAATCTTCAGTGTTGAAGGGACAACCAATCAAAGAAGGAGGCACAGAAAGAAACAAAGTACAGATTGCTCAATCATTATTGCAAAAGGGGCAAAACACCAGAGAAGAACAAGTGTCAAAAGTGCTGGGTGGAGGTGAAAAGAACACTACTATGGATAAACAACCCCTCGATGTCCCCACTAAAGTAGGAGACGAGGAATAGAATCATGCACCAAAGATTATCTTTTCTGAAAAGACAGCTGAACAGAGTGTTGAAGCACTCCCTTGTAACGTGGAGCTGTAACTTTTGGTCGTTGTCACCAAAGATGGGCGTGCACACAGAAACCAACACGTGTCCAGATTTTTGAAAAAGAAAAGAAAAAGGAAAGAAAAGGGAAAATCTAGTTAACCGTTCAGACCTAGGGCTTGAAATCTCTTCGACGTTTTCAATCTTCAGAAGTTCGTGTCTCCAGTCTAGCAACGACCATGGTCCACATGAGGGGAGCGAAGGTTTACAAACACAAGAAAGGATCCAGTAAAAGAAAGAGCGACGAGAGTCAGCCACCAGCAACTGAGAGGAGCTCCTCTCTGCATATCAAAGAACCGGAGGAGGTTCGTAGTCTGACCTGGGTCCCAACAGCCGGTCAGTCATAAGTAAGCCCTTCAGCCACCACAAGAGCTCACAATGTATCTGCAGAAGGAGGTGAGGCTCTCTTGACGGCCAGCAAGAGTCATAGCCCGAGTGCCCAAGGGAATGCTTCAAGACCACTATATAAGAGGAGGGAAGCTAGGGTTTGAAGAGAGAGAGAGCAGATAGAGAGAAGGACACACAACAGCAAAACACACGAGCTACTTCAGCCAGAATCTGCGCGAACCACCTGCCCCAGCCGGGAACAGCAACGCGCAATTGCGTTAACCTGCTATGTTTTCTCTTGCTGCCTTAGTTTTATTTATTATTGCTATGATGTTTGTTTCTAGCATGTCTAGCTAAACACTTTGTATCGGTTGGGCATGATTCTATGAAGTATTTCCTTTGAGACTTGTGCTTAATGCTTAGTATATCTACTTATATTAATTCTATGCATATGGGTGATAATTAGTTGTGCGAATAAGGGAAGCCTTGAACCACAATCTTATTTAACTGCTAGTTATTGTATGTTAAACTAGTTGATAGCTTGACGGTGACAACTAGGAGTAACACACTAGGATAATCAGCTGCTACTGTGATAGGATTCGTGGCTGCTTAGACTAGTTTCAGGAATTAATAGCTCATGAACTTTGATCGGAACATGCGCGCACGTTAGGAAGCCTTGACCGGACACTAACTTAAGTAGAACTGCACTATAGATGTTTAGAGTCGATGATAAGGGATACATTCATAGAGGATTGTCTGTACCGATACTCTTCATAGTCATAGTACTTAAAATCTACTGCCTGCGCACGTATCGTGCAAATCTGCTTTCACTACTGTTCATTCGCACACCTGCGCAACCCAATCACTCACAACCCCAATTTCGTAAGCTGTAGGTTGCTAGCTAGACGAGTCTGCATGCTCCTTGTAGGATCGACCCTGACTTAGCCGCTATACTAAGTGGAGAAGGAAGGATTAATTTGACGCGTACAACGACGCGCGATCATTGCCCCAGAGAAGATAATGGAGATTAGAAGGTTCTGAGTTCCTGAAATGATTACCCTTCTGACAGAGGTAAATTTACTGAACTCCTTGACTGCTGCCAAAAGGTATAGCTTACATTTGGTAAAGGAGTTCCTAGCAAATATCCTTAGTGATTTTGGGAGAGTAGACAACTTGGTGTATTGGAAAAAGCGTGGTAAGAAGGCCGAAAGTTGTGATCACTCCATCGGTAATCAACAGGTATCTAGGGATTAGGGAGGAAGCTAATCCTCCAGCTAAAGTGAGCCCTGACACCCTAGCTGCAAAGCTCACTGGTGGTTTGTGCAAAGGTTGGGTGTCACTGATGGAACTTATTTATACGATCCATCGAGTTGTTTATTAACATTTGTTAATGACATTTTATGTGTGGAAGATTAATTCTTGGTATTGTTTTGCATCGCAGGTGTATCAAGACTGAAATTTACAGCTCCCCTGAGTTACTGATAGTGTACAAGCAGTTGCTATAACAACTCCTTGTTCAGTCGAATCTGGTGCAACAAGAAACAAAATAGTGAACAGAGATTTGTTCACCTAGTTGCCAATCTGCCTACGTCTGGGGAGGACTATACTCCATTCCTCAATCCACTAGTCTCCAAGGTACTCCGTACAACACAGACTCGATTCCTCGATAATCTATACTACTTGACCTCTAGCAACTTGCACAAAATCAGAACACCCTCTGATTTGTGTCTCACTCACTTACACACTCGAGTTAATTCAGAATAGCTACTCCTCTGATCACACAGACTCAGCTTATTCTAATTAACACAGTCTCAGTAGGTTTGTTATAGCACACTGATCGCGCGTCGTTGTGCGCGTCAAATATAATCCTTCCTCTTCCACTCAGTACAGCGGTTAAGTAAGGGTCGATCTCCACAGGGAGCAAATAGTAAGTCTTTAGCTAGCAACCTACACTTACGAAAATGGGGGGTGTGTGTGAGTGATTGAAATGCGCGATGCGCAAATGAACAGTAACTAGTGTAACGAAGGAAATTTGCACTAGACGTGCGCAAGCAGTAGAGATTAGATACTATGACTATGAGAAGTATTGGGCAGACAATCCTCTATGAGTGCATTCCTTATCACTGACTCTAATATGTCTATAGCTTAATTTCACTTGGGTTAGTGTCCGGTCAAGGCTTCCTAACACGTGCGCATGTTCCGTTCAAAGTTCATGTGCTATTAATCCTTAGAACATAGACTAAAACAGCTGCGAATCCTGTCACAGTAGCAACTGATCACCCTAGCTCGTTACTCCTAGTTGTCACCGTAAAGCTATCAACTAGTTTAACATATGACAAGCAAGCAACACAAGTAAGATTACGGTTCAAGGCTGCCCCTACTCATGCAACTGGCTGTCTCCGTATGCACAGGATTAATACAAGTAAGTAAACTATGCATTAAGCTCAAGTCTCAAAGAAAATACATCATAGATTCATGCCCGACCAACACTTAAGAGTTTAGCTAGACATGCTAGTGATAAACATCACAGAATAGTAAATAATGACTAATGTGTCTGAGAAAACAGTAGCAAACAGTGCGTGCAGCTTGTCTTCTCGGCTGGCGCAAATCCTCTCAACAAGTCCGTGTGTTTTCCCGTTTTGCCGCTCGCTCGCTCTCTCGTGAGGCTCTGATGATGATATGATGCCCTCAAGCCCTAGTCCTTCTCTCCTTTATATACTGCTCGAGAGGTCCACACTTGGCAACTTCCAAATCTGGTCATGTCAAGTTCAGGCAGTACTGGACTCTGCGCCTGGCGCACGGCATCGGCTAGCGCATGGGCTAGCGCACCTCTGCTGACTCTCGCCAACTTCTCTCCTGCTTGTGCTGCTAGCTCCGCAGGCGGATCTTTCACTCCTAGAACGCTGCCTGTTAGCGCGTATCCGACTCAAGGACTCGTTTTGCCCTGTAATACAAAAACACTAGAAACAAGTAATCTTGCTCATAAAATATTGCAAACAAGCATAGGGTTATGATCTAAATAATGCGTACAAATAGCCTCTATCAAACCCCCCACACTTGCCCTTTGTTCGTCCCGAACAAGCACTGAAGCGCGGATACAATTACCTCTTCTGGAGTCTAGCGCACAATCTTGCACTGTGATGCGAATGCACAACTGCTCAACTCGCACAATTGCTCAACTCGCACTGCTCTATAACGCAGCTTCTTCCAGTGCGTGATTTGTCCGCGCACTTCCTGGGAACCTGAGCTTTCTGATGATTTCCTTATGGTCTTTGCGCATATTGATGCTTGTGCGCATGCTGATTCTTTTGTAGCGCGTATCATCTGCTGGTATTTTTCTTTTGTACAGCTTTCTCCTTAAATTCTTACATTCCCAGAGCAGTTCCAGTCTCAGCCTTCGGATAGCAGCTATGGAACTTGCCCCGCTCTCTCTCCTTTGGTCTGTCTGCGCAGGTCAGCGCATGCGTTTACATCCGCGCCTGCCTTCCTTAGCTCGATTTCCAGAGAGAAGGTGGTCTGTTTTACCACCTCGCCACGCTATGGGTATTTCGCCTTTGGCATCTGCGTGACTGAGCGCGCTCTTTTGTCCCGAAGGCTGCGAAGCACCAGCCTCCACCAACGCTCTCGACCATATACCTTGCCTTCGAAGCAAAAGCGACTAACCGCCTCTCTGGAGCATTTCTGTCAACTCCACATCCCCTGCATATCCCAACTAACAGGAGCAAAAAAACGAAAAAATTATACTAAAACAGTAAATAGCAGCGCACGCAATATGGATAGCGCAAAACTAGCTGGAGCGCATGCGCATCCTGCACTCTAGCGCACTACTGCTACTATTCTCTTTAACTTAAACTAAGCTATTCTAAAATGCTCAAAAACGTGAAAATTGAATGTAACGCCCCCCCCCCCCCCCCACACTTGAACAGAGACGTGTCCCCGCGACTCAAGCGCATGGAGAGCGCACACATGCATGTAATGCAAGAATAAAGAACATAAGAACACAAACAAATAGTCACACAGCATAAACGATAGCACAAGGGTCACAAAATAGTCGGCACAAATATTCAGCACATAATATCCAATAAGACGCAGCAAAATAAAAGACACCACCCTAAAGAAAACTAATGCTGCTGCCCCTCGGCCTTATATACCCCCCTGGCTAATGCATCTGACCTGCGCATTGCTAGGCGCACAGTCCTGCGCACTACTGCGTGACTAAAAGGACTACTAAGTCCGAAACTAGCTAAAAAAACAAAACAAGCAGAAAAATAAAATATGCGAAAATAAAACGTGTCGGGTTACCTCCCGACAAGTGCCTTTGTTTAACGTCGTTGGCTCGACTGTACCTCGTTACGTGCCAAAACGTGTGTCTGCAACCTCCCCCACTCTTGCTCCTGAGTGTTCCTGCGCCAGTGTGTGTGCTGCGATCTCATTGGTCCTGCGCAAAGGGTAAGATGGGAAGTCAGCATGTGATAAATTATGCGTAACGTGGGTAGATGCAGAGGAAGAAGAGATATGAGCAATAGGTTCAAGTTCTCCCTCTGGTACATCCGGTGGTGTGTCTGGCGCAGCAGCTTGCGCATCTAATATCTCTGGTTCGGCCAAGTCAATGTTGCGTGGTGTGCTGTCCCAAGGTTCTTGATAGAGCCTAGTTATACACATTATTTAGAGCATAACCCTATGCTTGTTTGCAATATTTCATGAGCAAGATTACTCTTTTCCAATGTTTTTGTGTATCAGGTCAAAACGAGTCCTTGAGTCGGATACGCGCTAACAGGCAGCGTTCTAGGAGTGAAAGATCAGCCTGCGGAGCTAGCGGCGCAAACAGAAGAAGAAATGGCGAAAGACAGCAGAGGTGCGCTACCCGATTGCGCCAATCAATGCCGTGCGCCAGGCGCAAAGTCCCAGTGACCAGATTTGGAAGTTGCCAAAAGATGAACTTCCTGGGCACTATTTAAACAAAGAAAGTCTAGGGTTTCAGGGGATCGGAACATCATCACTCAGTGGCATTCCAGAGGCACTGTGCGGCAGAACTGGAAAACACACGGACTTATTGAGGAGAGTTGCGCCAGCTGACTGCGCCAGCCAAGAGAAGACACTGCACGCACTATTTGCTACCGTTTTCTCTGATACAGTAGTTGTTATTTACTATTTTATGATGTTTACCACTAGCATGTCTAGCTAAACACTTAGTGTTGGTCGGGCATGAACCTATGATGTATTACCTTTGAGACTTGAGCTTAATGCATAGTTTATTTACTTGTATTAATTCTGTGCGTACTGAGACAGTTAGTTGCATGAGTAGGGGAAGCCTTGAACCGCAATCTTACTTGTGTTGCTTGCTTGTCACCTGTTAAACTAGTTGCATGCGTAGGGGAAGCCTTGAACCGCAAACTTACCGTGACAATTAGGAGTAACGAGTTAGGGTAGGCAGTTGCTACTGTGACAGGATTCGCAGCTGTTTAGTCTAGTTCTAAGGATTAATAGCACATGAACTTTGAACGGAACATGCGCACGTGTTAGGAAGCCTTTACCGGACACTAACCCAAGTAAAACACAAGCTATAGATGTTTGGAGTCGATGATAAGGAATGCATTCATAGAGGATTGTCTGCCCAATACTTCTCATAAAGATAGTACTTAATCTCTACTGCTTGCGCACGTCTAGTGCAATTCCCCGCGTTACGATATTCGCTGTTACTCGCGCATCGCGCAAAAAACCCCAATCACTCACGCAACCCCCGTTTTCTTAAGTGTAGGTTACTGGCTAAAACTCACTGCTTGCTCCCTGTGGAGATCGACCCTTACTTAACCGCTGTACTAGTGGGAGAGGAAGGAATTATATTTGACGCGCACAACGACGCGCGATCAAATTTTGGCGCCGTTGCCGGGGAGCAACACAGCTAAGTTTTAGCTAGCTTACATTTCTCATTTTAGTAACTAGTTATTTCATTTTGTTTTGTTTTCTCGTTGTTGTTTCTGACAGCGCACAATCACATCAGCCTGCGCAACCTTGAAACAGTTGCGCTGCGCAGATTCTAGTTGCGCACTGACAGACGCAACAACTTCGTTGCCATTTAATTTCGTTTCTTGAGTTTGGATCAGGACATGGAGGATAACAGTGTGGTTGGAGATAACCTGGGAGACAGAACCCCAGAGGAAGCAAGGGCACATAACCGCGCAGCCCTATTCAGAGAGGAAGTGCAGCATAAGGTCGACGCACGGACGGCCGCTGAACCATACATTGCGCCACCCGTTCGTCCAGTCGCGAGGCGCAGGACAGTGCGCGAAATGTCAGCCCCACTCACTGTTAACCAGCCATGGTGCATAGTGCTTCCGCCCAACGGACAGTTCGAACTGAGGAGCTCACTCATCCATCACATGCCCAAGTTTCACGGAATGAACAAGGAAAATCCAGTCAAGCATGTGCGGGAGTTCCTAATCATTTGCGAGAACATGAAGACCTTGGGGGAGAACGATGAAGCGCTGAAGATGAAGGCGTTCCCATTTTCATTGAGCGATGCAGCCAAACACTGGCTGATGAGCTTACCCGCAGGATCAATCCACACATGGGAGCAGCTGCAGAAGAAATTCTTAGACAAATTTTATCCAGCAGCGAAGATTGCGCTGCTCAGAAGGGAATTGGCCGCGCCAAGGCAAGGCGCAGGGGAGTCTCTGTCAGAATACTACGAGCGTTTCAGGGAGATAGAAGCCAACTGCTACAATCACGGGCTTCCCCAGAATGTGCTGATAGAGAACTTTCTGAATGGACTGCTGCCCATGGAGCTGCGACTACTGAATGCATGCGCAGGAGGGGACATTTGCAACATGTACCCGGAGGATGCGTGGCAGCTGATAGAAGATTCTGCTGGGCAGGTAAGACATCAATTGACACTTGAAAGTAGTCGTAATCGTTCTGTGCATCAGGTAGAGGCAAGCGCTGAGATCAAAGAAATGAAGGCCATGCTACAGAAGCTGATGAGTGCGCAGAGCGCACAACCAGTTGCGCCAAAGGTATGTGAATTCTGCAGGTCCACTGAGCACAAGACAGACGAATGCCCAACACTTTTTGAAGAAACTGGAGATGTAAATGCCCTTGGAGGATGGGACAACAGAGGACCGCAGAGGCAGAATCAGCCGCGCTTTGGGCTTGCTGCAAATGGATTCAGATGGAGAGAAGAGAACAATTTCCAGAGGCAGCCCACTGATCAGCGCGCTCCACAGCAGACGCAACAAGCTGCACCCTACAATCCACCGCATCGCCGCACAGACGCACCAGCGCAGAACAATCAGCAACCAAAGCGATCCTTGGAAGATATCATGGGGCAGCTAGCAGACACAGTGCACAAGAATGACGAAAAGTATGACAAGAGGTTTGAATCCATAGAAAAGCATCTATCACAAATTGCAACCACGGTGTATGAGCTGAAAAAGAGCGATGGCAACCTGCCTTCGCAAGTGATTCAGAACCCTAAGGGAGGAGTTAATGCAGTAACACTGAGGACTGGGCGCACAGTGGGAACAGAGCAGACCGCGCAGGCGCCCGCGCAACCAGTTGCGCAAGTCCCAGATCCAGCAGCTCAGAGTGCGCAACCAGAGCCAGAGGCGCAATCAGAAGCGCCAACCACGAACCAGCAGGGCAAAGCGCCAGGTATGTCTCACTCGACAAACAAGGACAAAAATTGTACTAACATACCTGCTCCTTTCCCTGTGCAGGCACCACTGGCGAGAAAAGAAGCACTGGACAAGGAACTATATGAGCTGTTCAGCAAGGTGGAAATCAACATACCTCTCATAGAAGCTATTCGACAGATTCCCAGGTATGCGAAGTTTTTAAAAGAGCTGTGCACAAATAAAAGGAGGACAGGCGAATGCGCACAGGTAATGCTAAATGCACAGGCCTCAGCAATCGTGCAACAAAAGGTACCACCTAAGTGCAGAGATCCAGGTACATTCACTATCCCTTGCACCTTAGGTAAAACCACGGTAAGCAATTGCATGATCGATTTAGGCGCATCAATCAATTTATTACCATATTCTCTCTATGCGACCTTGCGCCTTGGACCACTAAAACCTGCAGGTCTCACAATTCAGCTAGCAGATAGATCGTGCAAACAACCTGCAGGCATGATAGAAGATGTCCTAGTTCGAGTGGGAGAGCTGGTGTTCCCAGCAGACTTTTATGTGCTCGAAATGGAGGGTGAATCAAGCGCCAGCGGTGCGCAGATCCTCCTAGGCAGACCGTTTCTGATGACTGCGCGCACGAAGATAGACGTGTGGAGGGGCACGCTCTCCATGGAGGTAGATGGCGAAGAAATCCATTTCAACATCTTCGAAGGGATGCAGCACCCACATGAGGACGCTACCGTGCACGCAATGGACAGCTTTGACGATTTAGTCACAGAAGCGCAGTGTGCGAGCGCAACCATAGGACCAGAGCTACTGACACAGGCAGAGCTGGAGGAGCAAGAGGAGGAGCTAAGCAGTGCTGAACCAGCACCCACACAGGCACTAGATATAGTTCATATTTGCACCGCTAACAAAATCTTGCCCTCTATTGAACAGGCACCCAAGATCGAACTGAAGCAACTCCCGGAGCACCTCAAGTACATTTTCTTGGGAGATGAGGACACCCTGCCAGTGATCATCAAGAAGGGATTGGAAAAAGAGCAGGAGGCGCGCTTACAACAGGTGCTGCACAGGAACCAGCGCGCTATTGGATGGACTCTTGCTGATCTGCGCGGAGTGAGCCCAGACGTGTGCATGCACCGAATTCTGTTGGAAGATGGTGCCAAACCATCCAGGGAGGCTCAGCGCAGGTTAAACCCAAATATGATGGAGGTAGTGCAAAAGGAAGTCCTGAAGTTGCTTGACGCAGGGGTCATATACCCAATCTCAGACAGCAAATGGGTCAGCCCGGTGCACGTTGTGCCAAAGAAAGGAGGAATCACGGTGGAGGAGAATGCGCAGGGCGAGCTAGTTCCCAAGCGCATACAAACTGGCTGGCGCATGTGCATCGACTACAGGAAGCTGAACGCTGTAACGCGCAAGGACCACTTCCCGCTACCCTTCATGGACCAGATGCTGGATCGCTTGGCAGGTAAGCCTTACTTTTGTTTTTTGGACGGATATTCAGGTTACAATCAGATACCCATAGCTGCGGAGGATCAAGAGAAGACCACGTTCACATGCCCCTTCGGAACATTTGCGTTTCGGCGTATGTCTTTTGGGCTGTGCAACGCGCCAGGTACGTTCCAACGCCTCGTCATGAGCATTTTCTCTGATATGATTGGTATATGCATAGAAGTGTTCATGGATGATTTCACTGTATATGGGAGTACCTTTGATGCATGTTTAACACATCTAGATAAAGTCTTAGCGCGCTGCATCTCTAAGAACTTAGTGCTAAATTACGAAAAATGTCATTTCATGGTAACGCACGGAGTAGTACTAGGTCATATCATTTCAGAGGAGGGTATTAAGGTAGACAAAGCTAAGATAGATATTATTTCTAATCTGCCTTATGCCACCAACGTGCGCGACGTGAAATCGTTCTTAGGGCATGCTGGGTTTTACAGGCGTTTTATTAAGGATTTCTCTAAAATTTGCATACCCCTGTCTAACCTGTTGCAAAAAGACGTGTGCTTCGATTTTACTGATGAGTGCAGGGCGGCGTTCGATAAGCTGAAAGAAGCGCTGACCAGTGCGCCAGTGATGCGCGCACCAGACTGGAACCTGCCATTCGAGCTGATGTGTGACGCAAGTGACTACGCAGTAGGAGCAGTCTTGGGGCAGCGCGAGGACAAGAAGCCGCATGCCATCTACTATGCATCGCGCACACTGGACTCCGCGCAGAAGAACTATACCACCACGGAGAAGGAGCTTCTGGCAATTGTATTTGCGCTGGAGAAGTTCCGAGCATATGTTCTAGGCGCCAGAGTCATCATCTACACGGACCACGCAGCTATCCGCTACCTCATGTCCAAAAAAGAGACCAAGCCGCGCCTGATGCGCTGGGTACTTCTGCTTCAGGAATTCGACTTAGAGATCAAAGATAAGAAGGGCACGGATAATACCGTCGCTGATCACCTGAGCAGGATCGTAAAGGACGAGGAGCCAGGGCAGATCAAGGAGACACTCCCTGACGAGCATCTGATGGCGCTAACAGGTAAGGTACCATGGTATGCGCATATCGCAAATTACCTGGTCACAGGTGCGTTCCCTCCTCATTTCAATAAAACTCAGTGCATGCGATTGAAACATGAGTCCAAGCATTACCTTTGGGATGATCCTTACATGCTTAGAATAGGTCCAGATCGGATATTAAGACGTTGCGTGCCTGACCATGAGATTAACTCTGTGTTGATGTTTTGTCATGCGCACGCCTGTGGAGGACATTTCGGTCCCAAGCGCACGAGCAGGAAGATCTTGGACTGCGGATTCTACTGGCCGCACCTATTCAGAGATGCCTATGACCACTGCAGGAAGTGTGACAGGTGCCAGCGCACTGGAGGAATCTCCGCGCGCAACGAGATGCCGCAGACCCCGATTTTGGTGGATGAAGTGTTCGATGTTTGGGGAATCGACTTCATGGGTCCATTTCCCCCATCTGCCGGCTACGAGTACATACTGGTGGCCGTGGATTACGTATCCAAATGGGTCGAAGCTAAGGCCACGCGCAAGGATGATGGTAAGACTGTCGCTGATTTTCTCAGAACTAACATATTTTGCAGGTACGGAGTGCCTAAGGCAGTTATCAGCGACCAGGGGACGCACTTCTGCAACAGGGTTGTGGCGCAAGTTTTCAAGCACTATGGGGTGCGCCACAAGACGTCCACCGCTTACCATCCGCAGACAAATGGACAGGCCGAAGTTTCTAACAGAGAGATCAAGCGCATCTTGGAAAAGACTGTGAGGCCGTCGCGCAAGGATTGGAGCCAGCGCCTGGATGATGCGCTATGGGCATACCGCACTGCACACAAAACGCCCATTGGAACCTCACCATTCCGGCTGGTCTATGGGAAGGCATGCCACCTGCCAGTAGAGCTCGAGCACAAGGCATATTGGGCCTTACGTATTTGCAACTTGAACTTGGATGAGGCAGGAAAAGAACGCGCATTTGAGCTGAGCGAACTAGAAGAACTGCGCCTGGACGCCTATGAGGGACTGCGCGATTACAAAGCGCGCACCAAGGCGTTTCATGACAAGCATATCCTCCGGCGCACATTTGAACCAGGCGTTCAGGTATTATTATTTTCATCACGCCTGAAGCTCCTGCCTGGGAAGTTGCGCAGCAAGTGGACGGGACCATACACCGTCACCAAGGTTTTCCCCTACGGCACAATTGAATTAGAAGACGGGCACCAGCATCGTTTTCAGGTTAACGGGCAGAGAGTCAAACGGTACTTGGGCGAACCTTGGGATGGCACAGCTGACTTGGCCGAGCCAGAGATAGTGGACGCGCAAGCTGCTGCGCCAGACGCACCACCAGATGCTTCAGAGGGAGAACTAGCACCCATCGCCTATATCTCCTCTTCCTCTGCATCTACCCTCATTACAAATAATGTATCACATGCTGACCTTCCCTTTTATCCTTTGCGCAGGACCAATGAGATCGTAACACAAGCACTGGCGCAAGGACACTCAGGAGCAAGAGTGGGGGAGGCTGCAGACGCACTTCTTGGCACGTAACGAGGTACCGTCGAGCCAACGACGTTAAACAAAGGCACTTGTCCGGAGGTAACCCGACACGTTTTATTTTGGCACATTTTATTCTGCTTGTTTTGTTTTTTTTGTTTTTTTTTGTTTTTTTTAGCTAGTTTAGGGTTTGGTAGTTTTTTTAGTCACACAAGTGCGCAGGACCGTGCGCCTATCAATGCGCAGGTCAGTTGCGCTAGCCAGAGGGGGGTATATAAGGCCAGACTTAGAAAAATTCCCAGCACTTTTCACTCGACCGTTGCACACGAGCTCCCGCCTTCAGACCTCTGCTGTCGATCAGCGCCCAATCCACCGTCCGTCTAGAGGGATTCAAGGACAACACGACCGCACAGCACCCAGGTAACCCCCCGATTCCGCTTTGAGCCACTTCTGTTAGGGTTTGCGCGGAGGAGACAGTTTTTAGGGTTTTGAAATCGCACCAAGCTAGAGTGCGCGGCTTGGAGTGCTGTTTTGTGCGTTGAGTAGGCGACCAGTAGGCGCTCGTTCGGTGCAAGTTTCAGAGGATTCTGGGCAGTTTTGATTCTTAGGGTTTTGGGGAGCATTGACCGCGATTGACCGGAGCCCAGCGCAAGATGAGACCCGCCACAGACCAGGAGACCCCAGCGGCTTTCGCTAACAAGTATGCAGCGTTCATCAGCCTGGACATGTACGGGACACCGTACATCTGCCGAGATTTCTAATGTAATCTTGCTCGGAGGACTTCTAAGGCCGAGGGCTGGCGCAGTGATTTTCTTTAGGGTGGTGTCTTTTATTTTGCTGCGTCTAGTTGACTATTATGTGTGCTGAATATTTGTGCCCTACATTCTGTGACTCCCTTGCTATATTTTGTGTGACTATTTGTGTTCACTCTTATGTTCTTTATTTTCGTTGCATTGCATGCATGTGCGCCGCCTCCGTGCGCTTGAGCTTGAGTCGTGGGGACACGTCTCTGTTCAAGTGTGGGGGGGGGGGGGGGGGGGGCGTTACTCTTACATTTCATGTTTTGAGCATTTTTAGTATAGCTTAGTTTAAGTTGAAGAGAATTAGTAGCAGTAGTGCGCTAAGGTGCAGGATGCGCATGCGCTCCAGCTTGTTTTGCGCTATCCGTATTGCGTGCGCCGTTCTCTCATGTTTTAGCATAATTTTTTTGTTTTTTTCTGCTCCTGTTAGTTGGGATATACAGGGGGTGTGGAGTTGATAGAAATGCTCCAGAGAGGCGGTTAGTCGCTTGTGCTTCGAAGGCGAGGTATATGGTCGAGTGCGCTAGTGGAGGCCGGTGCTTCGCAACCTTCGGAACAAAAGAGCGCGCTCAGTCACGCAGATGCCAAAGGCGAAATACCCAAAGCGTGGCGAGGTGGGAAAACAGACCACCTTCTCTCTGGAAGCCGAGCTAAGGAAAGCGGGCGCGGTTGCAAACGCGTGCGCCGACCGGCGCAGACAGACCAAGGAGGGAGAGCGGAACGAGTTCCATAGCTGCTATCCGAAGGCTGAGATTGGAACTGTTCTGGGAATGAAACAAATTGGAAAGGAAGCTGTACAAAAGAAAAAAAATACCAGCAGAAGCAGATGATTTGCGTTACAAAGAATCAGCATGCGCACTACTTAGTACCTGCGTGCGCAAAACCACAAGGATATCATCAAAGGCTCAGGTTCCCAGGAAGTGTGCGAACGAATCACGCACTGAAAGAAGCTCGCGCAAAAAACCATATACCTATCTTCGGAGCGGGAGCTGACAACCAGGAGCATAAGAAGAGCTATCTCCCAGTCATCCAAAGATCTTCATCCCGGCTGAGAGGTAATGAAATTTCGGGATTATTATATTAGAACTATTGAGTACAGTTGTGCGCAGGTGATAGAGCAGCACAAGTTGAGCAACTGTGCATTTTGCGCTAGAATGCAAGGCTGTGCGCTAGTCTCCAGAAAAGGTAATTGTATCCGCGTTTCAGTACTTGTTCGGGACGAACAAGGGGCAAGTGTGGGGGGTTTGATAGAGCCTAGTTATACACATTATTTAGAGCATAACCCTATGCTTGTTTGCAATATTTCATGAGCAAGATTACTCTTTTCCAATGTTTTTGTGTATCAGGTCAAAACGAGTCCTTGAGTCGGATACGCGCTAACAGGCAGCGTTCTAGGAGTGAAAGATCAGCCTGCGGAGCTAGCGGCGCAAACAGAAGAAGAAATGGCGAAAGACAGCAGAGGTGCGCTACCCGATTGCGCCAATCAATGCCGTGCGCCAGGCGCGAAGTCCCAGTGACCAGATTTGGAAGTTGCCAAAAGATGAACTTCCTGGGCACTATTTAAACAAAGAAAGTCTAGGGTTTCAGGGGATCGGAACATCATCACTCAGTGGCATTCCAGAGGCACTGTGCGGCAGAACTGGAAAACACACGGACTTATTGAGGAGAGTTGCGCCAGCTGACTGCGCCAGCCAAGAGAAGACACTGCACGCACTATTTGCTACCGTTTTCTCTGATACAGTAGTTGTTATTTACTATTTTATGATGTTTACCACTAGCATGTCTAGCTAAACACTTAGTGTTGGTCGGGCATGAACCTATGATGTATTACCTTTGAGACTTGAGCTTAATGCATAGTTTATTTACTTGTATTAATTCTGTGCGTACTGAGACAGTTAGTTGCATGAGTAGGGGAAGCCTTGAACCGCAATCTTACTTGTGTTGCTTGCTTGTCACCTGTTAAACTAGTTGCATGCGTAGGGGAAGCCTTGAACCGCAAACTTACCGTGACAATTAGGAGTAACGAGTTAGGGTAGGCAGTTGCTACTGTGACAGGATTCGCAGCTGTTTAGTCTAGTTCTAAGGATTAATAGCACATGAACTTTGAACGGAACATGCGCACGTGTTAGGAAGCCTTTACCGGACACTAACCCAAGTAAAACACAAGCTATAGATGTTTGGAGTCGATGATAAGGAATGCATTCATAGAGGATTGTCTGCCCAATACTTCTCATAAAGATAGTACTTAATCTCTACTGCTTGCGCACGTCTAGTGCAATTCCCCGCGTTACGATATTCGCTGTTACTCGCGCATCGCGCAAAAAACCCCAATCACTCACGCAACCCCCGTTTTCTTAAGTGTAGGTTACTGGCTAAAACTCACTGCTTGCTCCCAGTGGAGATCGACCCTTACTTAACCGCTGTACTAGTGGGAGAGGAAGGAATTATATTTGACGCGCACAACGACGCGCGATCAGTTCTCCTAAGTACCGTTTGACTCTCTGCCCATTAACCTGAAAACGATGCCGGTGCCCACCTTCTAACTCGATTGTTCCGTAGGGGAAAACCTTGGCGACCGTGTATGGTCCCGTCCATTTGCTGCGCAGCTTTCCAGGCATAAGCTTCAGGCGTGATGAGAATAGTAATACCTGGTCTCCTGGTTCAAAAGTGCGTCGGAGGATATGCTTGTCGTGAAAGGCCTTGGTGCGCTCCTTGTAATCGCGCAGTCCCTCATAGGCGTCCAGGCGCAGCTCTTCTAGTTCGTTCAGCTCAAATGCGCGCTCCCTTCCGGCCTCATCCAAGTTCAGGTTGCAAATGCGTAAGGCCCAATATGCCTTGTGCTCGAGCTCTACTGGCAGGTGGCATGCTTTCCCATAGACCAGCCGAAATGGTGAGGTCCCAATGGGCGTCTTATGCGCAGTGCGGTATGCCCATAGCGCATCATCAAGGCGCTGGCTCCTATCTTTGCGCGATGGTCTCACAGTCTTTTCTAAGATGAGCTTGATCTCCCTGTTAGAAACTTCGGCCTGTCCATTCGTCTGCGGATGGTAAGCGGTGGACGTCTTGTGGCGCACCCCATAGTGCTTGAAAACTTGCGCCACGACCCTGTTGCAAAAGTGTGTCCCCTGGTCGCTGATTACTGCCTTAGGCACTCCGTACCTGCAAAATATGTTAGTTCTGAGAAAATCAGCGACAGTCTTACCATCATCCGTTCGCGTAGCCTTAGCTTCAACCCATTTGGAGACATAGTCTACTGCCACCAATATGTACTCGTAACCTGCAGATGGGGGAAATGGCCCCATGAAGTCGATTCCCCAAACATCGAACACTTCATCCACCAGAATCGGGGTCTGCGGCATCTCATTGCGCGCGGATATTCCTCCTCTGCGCTGGCACCTGTCACAATTCCTGCAGTGATTATAGGCATCTCTAAACAGGTGCGGCCAATAGAATCCGCAGTCCAGGACCTTTCTGCTTGTGCGCTTGGGACCGAAGTGCCCTCCGCATGCGTGCGCATGACAAAACATCAAAACAGAATTAATTTCGTGGTCAGGCACGCAACGCCTCAATATCTAATCTGGTCCTATTCTAAGCATGTAAGGATCATCCCAAAGGTAATGCTTGGACTCATGTTTTAATCGCATGCACTGAGTTTTATTGAAATGCGGAGGAAACGTACCTGTGACCAGGTAATTTGCGATGTGCGCATACCATGGTACCTTACCTGTCAGCGCCATCAGATGCTCGTCAGGGAATGTTTCCGTGATCTGCCCTGGTTCCTCCTCCTTCACGATCCTGCTCAGGTGATCAGCAACTGTATTCTCCGTGCCCTTCTTGTCTTTGATCTCCAAGTCAAATTCCTGTAGTAAGAGCACCCAGCGCATCAGGCGCGGCTTGGTTTCCTTCTTGGACATGAGGTAGCGGATAGCTGCGTGGTCAGTGTAGATGATGACTCTTGCACCTAGAACATATGCTCGGAACTTCTCCAGCGCAAATACAATTGCCAGAAGCTCCTTCTCCGTGGTGGTGTAGTTCCTCTGCGCAGAGTCCAGTGTGCGCGATGCATAGTAAATGGCATGCGGCTTCTTGTCTACGCGCTGCCCCAAGACTGCACCTACTGCATAATCACTTGCGTCGCACATCAGCTTAAATGGCAGGTTCCAGTCTGGTGCGCGCATTACTGGCGCACTGGTCAGCGCTTCCTTCAGCTTATCAAACGCAGCCCTGCACTCATCAGTAAAGTCGAAGCACACATCTTTTTGCAAAAGGTTAGACAGGGGTATACAAATTTTAGAGAAATCTTTGATAAAACGCCTGTAGAACCCAGCATGCCCTAAGAATGATTTCACGTCGCGCACGTTGGTGGCATAAGGTAGATTAGAAATAAGATCTATCTTAGCTTTGTCTACCTTGATCCCCTCCTCTGAAATGATATGACCTAGTACTACTCCGTGCGTTACCATGAAATGACATTTTTCGTAATTTAGCACTAAGTTCTTAGAAATCAGAATCAAGGAGCCTCCTCCAACATATATCAGCCAAGGATCAACTATCAAAGCGGAAATTATCAAAGGCTGAACAATTACAGCCACCAAATTTAGGGAACGCACCAAAGGCACGAAGAGAAACAAACCAATGAGGAAGCGTCCCTGATTTCTATTGTTGCCCATCCTTCAAAGGCTAGATCAGTTGCAAGCGCAAAACAAGATGCTTGAAATGCAGATTGCGCAACAAGCTGGTTCGTCTTTGAAATATCAAGGGAAGTTTCCATCACAACTAGATGTGAACTCCTCCGAGACAATCAATGCAATTACACTCAAAAGCGGGAGAGTTCGAGAGGAGCCGCAGCCAAAAGCCAAGGTGGGAAAGATAGCAGATTAAGTTGTCGAAGAAGGGTCTTCACTGTAGAATCCAATTGATAAACGGGAGAAGGAAAAGCCACAAGACCCAGCGCCTTATGTGCCCCGATTCCCTTCCCTCAAAGGCTCAAAAAGAAGAAGGAGGATGCGCATTTCAAGCGCTTTGCAGAGATGTTAAAGAAACTTCAGATGACGTTGACATTTACGGAGGTACTCACTCAAATGCCTACATATAATAAATTTTTGAAAGATAATATGTCTCATAGAAGGGAAATACATGATTTAGACCATGTAACTTTAGACGCAAATTGTAGTGCTATAATTCAACGTGCCATGCCTAGAAAGCTTAGCGACCATGGTTCATTTTCTATTCCCATTTATATTGGAGAAATTATCATAGCTAGAGTATTGTGTGATCTACGTGCTAGCATATCTTTAATACCTTATCCGCTTTTCAATAAGCTTGATATGGGAGAGATGATTCGAACCACAGTTAATTTGAGGTTAGCGGATCGTTCTTCTCGGGCACCTAAGAGTATCCTAAAGGACGTTCCCATTAAAGTTGGGCAATTCTATGTTCCGATTGATTTCTATGTTGTTAGCTATGGATGAATATAAGGAAATTCTCATAATCCTAAGTAGGCCATTTTTGAACGCGGTTAGGCTATTAAAGATTGTGTGAAAGGTACAATCGAATTAAATCTTGATAGCGAAAAGATCAAATTAGATTTAAAAAGCATGCTTAGGACACCTAGCAGTCGTATGGATTGTCACTTGATTGAATCATATGATGCGTATAATATTTTTGATTCTCTTGGTGAACTCACGAGCTTTGAGTATGAGCTGCTTGCACAAGATGAAAATAGCTTGTCGTTCGCCTCTATAATAGAAATTGATAAGAACCCCGCTGATATTGATGATGGCGCAAACGAGGTAAATGACGAGCCAAAAGGTAAGGAATTCGGTGAGGGGTTGAAACCTCTTCCACCGAATCTAAGGTATGAATTCTTGGAACCGGACGAGGCTTTATCTGTTATCGTAGAAGCTTCATTGAATGATATTGAGATTTCTAAATTGATGCATGTGCTGCATGAATATAAAGGTGCTATTGGGCACTCTATTGATGATTTGAAGGGGATTAACCCCGATGTTTGCATGCATAGAATTCGTTTAGAAGATAATGCGAAGCCTAGTCGTGAGTTTGACGTTGGCGTTTTAGGCAAGCAAAATGAAGTGCTATTCTAGTCACGCAAATATCAAACAATATTTATAACCAAGTGACCTCGGATCGAACCCAAGGGAAAAGCTTAGACTAATTGACAACTAATCAATGCTACTAATGTAAGTCTACGGTTTTTGGGGGGGAATATGTCCTCCTATAGAGGTATCTCTAGCAAGCACTAAAGATAAATGATATTCTTGAGTTCTACTTAATGAATAAAAAGGGGTGACTAGGGATTCAACTTCTCTCCTAGGATATGAGGAAATGAAATAACTCACTAATACATGCATGATCTACATTTGGTTGATAAAAGCAAGGCTAATGCATCATCCACTCTAGGTTCAACTCTCGCTCCTTCCCTAGAATGGAGAGGATACATAAATGACATGGTTCTCAAACTCTCATTCTATTGAACATTGTAGAATATGAGTCCCATAACCGCACCCTCTCGGTCTATTGGCCGGTTACTCAAATCCGCTCAAAACTTAGCCTAATGTCAAGAATGCATGTCGCTCTCACGCACAAACACTCCATCTATGATCATACGATAGCTATGAAACATCCTAAGTTCAACTCTCGCTCCTTCCTTAGGGGTTCTAACCAAGCATACTCACTTAAGCATTTCGTCAAACACTTGGTGTGCATACAATGAATACATAGCTAGGGCACAATAAGATCAAACCAAACTTCATTCAATGCAACAACAATAGTGTTCTACATCATATCCAATCCTAGGGGATCCATTTAATCCCCAACCACAAAAGTAACTACTCACTCATAATGAGTGTGTACAAAAACATGACAACTAAAGGAAGCATAAATGTAAATACAAAGTTAGGGTTTAGAAGAGGATGATGTGGAATCTTCAATCCAAGCTTCAATCTTCCATCAAGCTTGATCTTCCTTGAGTTTTGTCGTCTAGGGTTGCAAAAAGTGGAAACTTGTCGTCTAGGGTTGAGAGAAAAAGCAAGCTCTCTTTCTTCACTTCTATCTCCTTCTATTTATACTCTTTGAAGTTTCCCACAAAATGACCGAAGTGACCGAATCACTTGATTCGGTCAATGTCGATGTGATTCGCTGGAACCTTTTGTTCAGTGCAGTTTTGAGTTTGGGCGAATCAATTATCCTGGCCGAATCACTTTTGATTCGGTCAAATGTCTTTGTTTTGATACGGTCAAACGCCTTGTGGAGCTAAACTAATTCGGGCACCTCTGGGCGAATCACCTCTGATTCGGCCAAATCATCTGTTCAGTAGCTTCTTGACTGGGCGAATCAATTTTCTTAGCCGAATCACTTTTGATTCGGTCACACCCATTATGTGATTCGGTCAAACCTTCAGGACTTCCCCGGATCAGGTCAATTCGTGCAGCTGAGGGTGATTCGGTCAAGCTGGTGGGCGAATCACTAGTGATTCGGCCGAATCACTTCTGCAGTTTGCTCAGCTTTGCTTCTTTTGATCTCCATCGACCGGAATTCGTCTAGATTTTCTTCGGGCCACTTCGTATTGCGAGATACATAATTTTAACCTGAAATACACGAAGAAATCATCAAATGGCTTTATAGAATTGCGGAACAAACAAGAAGTAAGGGAAAAATGTGGACAAATATAAGGTTATTTGCCCGCTCATCAGAGTTCCTTAGGCTTTTAAATCCTAAGTTAGAAGAAGTTGTATTGAAGGAAGTTATAAAGTTGCAAATGCAGGTATTATAGTGTATAGCTCACGGAATGCTTCAGCACACTCTTCAACAGAGTTGGACCCTCTGAGTTCTTCAAACTTAGCCTCGGCTCCATGACGGGCACGTCGATGTGTGCATCAAAGTTAAATTTATAATACCTACTTACTAGCTAGTGATAAGCAGGGTCGAACCCACGAAAGAGCAATTAGTCTAGAGTTCTACTAACGATTGTCACGATAAAAAGGGGGTTTGCAAGAATAATGTTTGTTGTTTCTTGAATTGGATAAACAACAATCCTGACTCACTTCCATACCGTGCTCATCTTTGATGGCTTTCACATGAGTGGCAGCAGGGGTTCGCTTGTGACTTGCTGAATCTAGCTGGAATTTCTTCACAAGGGACTTGCTGTATTTACTTTGAGCAATAAAGATACCATCCTTTTTCTGAGTAATCTCCAAACCAAGAAAGTATGAAAGTTCTCCTACCATGCTCATTTGAAATTCTTGCTGCATGTGATTCACAAACTGCTTCACCAGGTGCTGGGACTTTGATCCAAAGACAATATCATCCACATATATTTGAGCAATGATCACATCTGACTGAGTTCTTTTGACAAACAAGGTTTTGTCAACTCCCCCTCGGTTGTAGCCATGTTTTTCCAGGAATACTGTCAACCGTTCATACCATGCCCGAGGAGCCTGTTTTAGTCCATATAAAGCTTTCTTCAATTTATACACATGTTCTGGATGATGAGGATCTTCAAAACCTTTTGGTTGAGAGACATAAACTTCTTCAGAGAGATCTCCATTCAAGAACGCACTTTTAACATCCATTTGATATAATTTGAACCCCAGAAAGCAAGACATTGCTAGAAGAAGTCTGATGGCCTCCAGACGAGCCACTGGAGCAAATGTTTCATCAAAGTCTAGACCTTCAATCTGAGAATATCCCTGGGCAACCAGTCTGGCTTTATTTCGTGTAATGTTGCCCTTTTCATCAGTTTTGTTTTTGAACACCCATTTTGTGCCTATAATGTTTACCCCATTTGGTCTGTCTACCAGATCCCAAACATCATGTCTTTCAAACTCTGCCAATTCCTCCTGCATAGCCATTATCCAGAATTCATCACTCATGGCCTCCTTGAAATTCTTTGGTTCAATGCTGGACATGAAACATGTATTGAGATAGGCATGACTTCTGGTTCTTCTTCTGTCTGAGGGATCCCCAATCACATTTGTCAAGGGATGATTCTTCTGAATCTTCTTTGGGGGCTGCCTTGAAGGTGGATCAGGAGCCTCAGTGTGAAGATCATCAGACAAGCTTTCCAATTGATCATCTGAAATTTCTGCTTCAGCACTTGCTGTAGCATCTTCTGGAGCCGCAGCTTGTTCACTTCTGGTATGTCTATCAGGCACTTCTTCAAGATCAGAGTCTTCTTCACCAGTGTCAGAATCAGGTGTAGAGGCTTCTTCTGCATCATTGACAACCACATTTATGGACTCCATGACGGTCTTTGTTCGCTTGTTGAAAACTCGATAGGCTCTGCTGTTTGTTGAATAGCCCAAGAACAATCTAGGATCACTCTTAGGGTCGAGTTTCTTTCTATACTCCCGGTCTCTCAGAATGAAACAGTCACTTCCAAAGATATGAAAGTATTTAACCGTGGGCTTTTTCTGATTCCAGAGCTCATAGCAGGTCTGCTGGGTTCCTCTTCGCAAGGTGACTCTATTGATGATGTAGCATGCGGTATTCATGGCCTCTGCCCAGAATTTCAGAGGAATCCTCTTAGCATGGATCATTACTCTGGCCATTTCTTGGATTGTTCGGTTCTTCCGTTCCACCACACCATTCTGCTGAGGGGTAATGGGAGAGGAGTACTGACGTGTTATACCCCTTTGTTGACAGAATTCATCCATGCCTTTGTTTTCAAATTCTCTGCCATGATCACTGCGAATGCTGCTGATTCTGAGATTCTTCTCTTGCTCTAACCGAGACACCAGTGACACAATGACACTTACAGTATCTGATTTTTCCCTGATAAAATCAATCCATGTGAATCTGGAATAGTCATCAACACAGACAAATGCATACCTTTTCTTGCCTAGGCTCTCGACTTCCATTGGTCCCATCAGATACATGTGAATCAGCTGTAGAGGCCTGGTGGTACCAATATCTTTGACTCTTGGATGTGAGGCCTTCTTCTGTTTCCCAATCTGACAGTCTCCACAGATGGAGTCTGTCTCTCCTTTTAGCAGTGGTATTCCTCGGACTAGACCTTCTGTGGCAATTCTCTTCAGAGTTCTCAGGTTAACATGTCCCATCCTTTTGTGCCATAAAGTCATTTCCTCGGCCTTTGTCAGCATACATTTCTGAATCCGTGAGTTTGGACTCACATTGAGAAGATAACAGTTGCTCTTTGATCTGGCTCCTTCCATTATACACTTTCCAGATTTATCGAGGACTTTGCATGAGTCTTTCGTAAACTTTACCTGTTTAGTCCCATCACACAGCTGGCTGATGCTAATGAGATTAGCCTTTAACCCTTCCACTAGAAGAACATTGCTCAGACTCGGCATTCCTTCCACAGCCAAAGTTCCTCTTCCCAGAACTCTTCCTTTCAGACCATTACCAAACTTCACACGTTGTTCCAAACAGGGAGTAATGTTTTTCAGAAAGGATCTTTCTCCTGTCATATGACCTGAACAACCACTATCAAAGTACCAGCTTATCTTGTCCGAGGTGCTAGCTGTGCTGACAAGAGCGAGGAGCTGAGTCTGCGCATGATTCTGCCTGACAGATTCCCTGGGTGACGCTATTCTGGCACGAGCTGAGAGACAATTTCTTTGAATATGACCTTTGCGACCACAGCTGTAACATTTTTTATACTTTAAAGCTCTCTTGTTACGGTGATATAGAGATTGCTGTAGCAAGTCCTGGTTCAATCGTTTTTGTGTTTTTATGCCTCTTCTTGCAGACCTGTATCTGGCCATGTTGCATTCATCTTCACTTAGCTCTTTCTCATCTTCACTTCCACTAGCACAGAGAGCTCTCTTTTTCATCCGTTTGCTAGTGCAGTTGATTTGTCGATGACCGTAGCCTGCACAATTCCAGCATTGGACTCCCTTCTTCATTTCTTTCTTTCCGTCTACACTCTGAGCCGGTTCCTTTCCTTTCCTTTTACTTTCACCGCCCCTTCTGAATTGTCTTCGCGAAGAAGAGCTTCTCTCAGTTCTGGATTCCATGTTTTTCAGAAACTTCCCAAGGTTCTTAACAAGCATGCTCATCTGATCATCTGGAACTGTCTGCTTGGTTTCTGCTTCAGCTTTCAATCCAACATTCTTATCCTTAGGAGAGGTGTCTCCTTTAACCAGCTTCATCTCAAATTGTTTGAGAGACCCCATCAGCTCTTCCAACTTCATGAATCTGACATTTTGAGCTTCTTCAATGGCTGTCACTTTCATGTCAAATTTTGTGGGCAATGATCTGAGAACCTTTCTGATAAGCTTTTCTTCAGGGATGGGTTCACCAAGGGCATGAGCTTCATTTGCAAGATCACAGAGTTTAGCATTAAACTCAGTGACTGTTTCTTCATCCAGCATTCTCAGATTCTCAAATTGTGTGGCGATTATCTGGAGTCTTGACAGCTTCACTCTGTCAGTTCCTTCATGCGCAGTTTGCAGAATCTCCCATGCTTGCTTGGCCATGTCACAATTTGAGATCAACCTAAAATTGTTAGCATCAACTGCAGCAAAAATTGCATTCAGAGCCTTTGAATTACCAGTTGCTGCAGCACTTTCTTCAGCAGTCCATTGCTCTTCAGGTTTTATTCTTGTCACTCCTTGCTCATCCATGGTGATTGGGGGAGACCACTGAACCACAACTGCTCTCCATGTCTTCTCGTCAATAGCCCTGAGAAAGGCTTTCATTCTAGCTTTCCAATATCCATAATTGCTCTCTTCCAATAATGGAGGTCTGCTTGTGCTCTGTCCTTCCTTCATTGTCTTGGCTTCTTCAGAGACACTGTAGGATCTTTTAACTCTGTGTGTCGAGTTCCCGCTCTGATACCAATTGAAATTTCACAGTGTCTTAGTTAAACAGATTTTGTGAACAAGCAGTTACTGCAGCACACTCTTGTTCACTCGGAAATTGTCACAGCAAGCAATGAACAAGGCACAGGTTTGTTCACCCAGTTCGGCCAATCTGCCTACGTCTGGGGAGGACTATACTCCAGTCCTCAATCCACTCAACCAAAGGTTCAAAGTACACTCGATTACAACTCATGCAACCTATGCTACTCAACCCCGTGTGGACCACTCAACACAATCAGAACAAGCTCTGATTCGTGTCAGCACACCCTCTACAATATGTCAATCTAGAATAGCTACAATCCTCTCAAAGAACTCAGCCTATTCTAAATTACACTACTCAGCAGGGTTGCTGCAGCAACAGCTGTAACACACAGCTGAAGCACAATGTCCGCGTCGCTCCAAGGCCTTCTGCCGAGCCGATCGAACCTCTCCAAGAGCGCTGCACACTCTGGACAACTCCCCCTCACTCAATGACCACCTGCCACTAGTGAGTACTGCCGCACGACACTCGACCGAGCCTTCCACCCGTCAGTTCTTCCGTGGCTGCCCTTGATCAACCAACAAGCTCCCCAGCTCTGAATTGGCTTCTAGATCAAGCACGAATCAAACTCTGCAAGTCCTGATTCTCTTCTGCAATACTCACCACAGCTCTGCGCTCAACGCTCTGCTCTTGGGTGATGATCGAAGTAAACTCCCGTCGCACACCACAAATTGTTCTCCGTGAATTCTGTGTATGCACTCGTGTATCCCTCAGCTTCGATCAACCTCTTCAGCCCTGAACACCTTCTGCTTAAATAGCAGCACCACTTTAAGCAAAATCTTCAGATGCTCTGCATAGGGTTTCCAGCCCTTCCGAACAAGCCCAGACAGCTGCTACTTCTTGGACAGTTGAAACAGCCTGTTGAACAAGCTCTTGCTGTAGCATCCCCTGCTGCAGCTGCTGCTAGTTCACTTCTGCTTGGCTTGCTTGTTTATTTGAGCTATAGCAGCTCCTTGTTCACTTATGCTGGTTTTGTCAAACACTGCCATACTTGCATCATCAGAAATAATGAAAATAAACTAAGTTTAGAAAAATACTAAAACAGTGAACAGTACTTCCGACGATGAACAGTGTTTTCGGCGATGAACATTGTTTTTGTCGATGAATAGTAACGATGAACTGTGCGAGATGAACAGTAATTCCTGCAAGGAACAGTAACTCCGGTAAGCAGCTGCTCTTTCTCTCCTTTGATTCTAGTCGTTCCCTTTAGTTGCTCCAGCAAAAGACTCTCAAAAACTGGCTGCCAAAAAAGCTTAGGGTTTCTTCTTTTCTTTTCTTTCGCTTCACTTGCTGCACGAGTCTCAATTGATCCGGGCAGCTCCAAGGTTGATTCAGGCGAATCAAAGTGTGTGCATAAGTTGGGCGAATCAAAGGGTGATTCGGGCACCCTTGGGCGAGTCAAATACTTAGTGTGCAATGGAGCTGGGCGGATCTCTCTTGGCTTGTTAAGATTCCTAGATCTAGCAAGTTTGTTAAGATTCCAATGCCAAATATGAACCCCTTGGATCTTCATCTTTTTGAGCACGTACTGGCGACTGCTGCTTTCTTGATGACGTCTACATACCTCCCGGAGCTTCCCCAATGTCAACCGTATCAAGCCGGAGCCTCACCGTGCACCGTCGGAATTATGCTCTAGCTCTGAGACAACACAGAGTGTTGAAGCAGACTCTGTCTCTTCAGCTCTGTCTCTTGCTCATTCTTCAGATAGTGTCTCAGCTTCAAGTCTTAAGGGGTTGCTGAAGCAGACTCTAGCTCTTTGTTGTTGTTGTTTTGTCATTCTTCAGATTGTGCTTTAGCCACCGATCTTTAGGGACTGCTTCAGCATTCTCTTGAGCAGTTTTGTCAAGGATGCCATATCCTCAACATATGCTACATATTTATTTTGCACGCATTATACTCTCATGATTGCTGTCATCCTAACTTTAAGAATTGATCACACGAAATAACATTTGCTAAGCGATTAAATAGTACCATTTAAAACAAAAATTTTAGAATGAGTTGTGCTTTGGATTCATGAATCGTTTCTTTAAGTTGATTGACATTCTTTATGATGATTTTATTCACATGATTAAAGAGTACCATTTAAAACCTCGTACTTACTTTTGTTTGCTTTTAGGTGACTTTAGCATTCCTATTTAGCCTTTGCATTTGTTGAGCTCACACTTCATGCTCCATTACACATCACTTAGGCACATTGTCAAGTATTAAGTGTGGGGTCAAGCAAAGTGTTTGCGAAAAGAGAAAAAGGGCGCAAAGAGAAAAAAATATATTTTTAAGGTTTTACAAATGCCGAGGGTTAGGAAGGTAAGTTCTCCCTTGAAAGCATTTGTATAAATACAAAAATATTATTTTTTTTCTTTTGTCAAGGAAAGGTTTTACAAATGCCGATGATTAGAAAGGTAAGATCCCCCTTGAAAGCATTTGTATAAACGCAAAAAAAAAAAAAAAATACCCACTTAATTCTTGACTTTATGCCTTTTCCGCAAGTTCTTTTGCATGTGTGTGAGTAAGGCATTTGCATTTCGCTTTTAGGAAACGTCTAAGGTATGACCCTCGTAATCTATTACTTAAGCATCAAGATTTGTACGAGTGAATTTTAAGATTTTTAATGTCGAAACTCCTCCTCTTATGGATTATGATGTATAGTCTAAAACATGAGAATGAGTTTGTTGTCGTGAGTTTAGGGACCCCTACTTTTTGTGTAAGCAAGCATATGTGATTGACTCGATAAAATTTTTGTGTAAGCGACGCTTTTCTACATACTACTTGCATAGGAGATTGAGCGGTAATTTGAACTTGACGAATGCTAGTTTTGATATCGATTCTATGAATATTTGTTGTCGCAATGAATTGAATGATTCTTAGAGTTTGCATGAAGTTAATGATTTGCACAACTTTATTATTATGTGGGCTGATAAAGAACTACTTGCTTTGCAAACTATATATGGATTCTGAACTCTTATATGGATTTGCAAACTTTATTATTATGTAGAATTTGTGAGTATTTCTATTCTGAAAACTCTCATGAGAATATAACTCATCCACTAGGGTAGCCTAGGGGTTTAAAGGCTTGATGCATACTCTAAATCCATCCGTGATTCTTGCGACAATGAGTTAGGAATAAATTAATTTTCTTTGTTTAGTTATTTTTATGTTTTGTTATACGAGTAGGAGATTGATGTATTTTATGTGTGTAAGATTTGCTACATGCTTTGATATTGTCATATATAATTTGGCATCTTATTCTCCGCTTGACTTGTGCATATACATGTTCGGGACGAACAAGACTTAAGTGGTGGGTGTTTTGATGCACGGACAAATGACCATATATTTGTCCGCATTTTCCCTTTACTTCTTGTTTTTTCCATTATTTTATAAAGTCGTTTGATGTTTTCTTTGTCCATTGCCTAAGATGAACCCCTTTATAAAATGAAGTGGCCTGAAGAATATCCGAGTAAATTCCCATTGATCGAGGGCAAAAGCGAGCGAAAATTAGCAAGCTGCAAGAGTGACTCGCCCAGGCACATTTTGATTCGCCCAACTGGGTGGCCAAATCAAATATGACTCGTCCAACTGGGTGACTGAATCAAATATGACTCGACCAACTGGGTGACCGAATCAAATATGACTCGACCAACTGGGTGACCGAATCAAATATGACTCGACCAACCTTGGTCGAATCATCCTCCAGCTGCACGGAGCAACTTGACTCGAGAAGGATTTCATCCGATTGACCAAGGCTTGACCGGATCAAATGAAGGCTTGACCGAATCAAAAGTGAGTAGTCCCATAGTAATTGGGATCCTTTTGGATCTCTTAGGGTTAGATTGTAACGCAAAACATGTTTCTTTATCAATATGAGTGTAGTTTGATTGAAACTTCTCATGCTTTATCTTCATGTTAATTTTATGCACACCAAGTGTTTGACGAAACGCATAAATGAGAATGAATTAATAAAACTCCTAATGATGGAATGAGACTTGAACTTAGGATGTTTAGAAGATCAAATACGTTTATTTTAGATAGCCTTTGTGCGCTAGAGTGACATTCGCATTCTATTAGGCTAAGTATAGAGCGGACTTGAGTTAACTATCAAAAGACCGAGAGGTTGAGATTAGGAGACTTTTGTTCTACACGGTTCAATAGAGCGAGAGTTGAATCTAGAGTGCGTGATACTTTAGCCTAGAACTATCAATCAAATTACCTTATGCATGTATTGCTATTTTGTGTTGCTAATCGAATGACCTAGGGGTGAAATAGGATTCCGATTACTGGTACGCGCGTCGTTGTGCGCGTCAAATTTATTCCTTCCTTCTCCACTTAGTACAGCGGCTAAGTCAGGGTCGAATCCACAGGGAACAAGTAGATTAGCTTTAACTAGTAACCTGCACTTACGAAAACTAGGGGTGTGAGTGATTGGGTTGCGCAAGTGCACGAGTAATCAGTAGTAAACGCAGGAATTGCACTAGACGTGCGCAGGCAGTAAAGATTAAGTACTATGACTATGAAAAGTATCGGCGCAGACAATCCTCTATGAGTGTATTCCTTATCATCGACTCTAAACGTCTATAGTTTGGTTTACTGATGTTAGTGTCCGATCAAGGCTTCCTAACATGTGCGCATGTTCCGATCAAAGTTCATGAGCTATTAATTCTTAAGACTAGTCTAAACAGCTACGAATCCTGTCACAGTAGCAATTGATTATCCTAGCGCGTTACTCCTAGTTGTCACCGTCAAGCTATTCAACTAGTTTAACATATAACAAACAAGTAGCAAGAGTAAGATTGCGGTTCAAGGCTTCCCCTACTCATGCAACTAGCTGTCAACATTGTGCACAGAATTAATATAAGCAAACAAACTATGCATTAAGCACAAGTCTCAAAGGAAATACTCATAGAATCATGCCCAACCGATACCAAGCGTTTAGCTAGACATGCTAGTAGTAAACATCATAGAAAAAGTAAATAATATCTAAAGTATCCAAGAAAATAGCAACGAGGAGGTGCGTGCAGGTTGCAGAGTCTCGGGTGGCGCAGTCGGCTAGCGCAGGTCCTCGCAGCAGGCTCGTGTGTTTTTCTGTTCTGCCGCTCTCTCGTGTGCTGTGGTCCTCTCTTGGTGCTATTGATGCTCTCTGATGCTCTTTGATGCCCTAGCCTTCCTTTCTTTATAAACTGCTCATGAGGCCCAACCTTGGCAACTTCCAAATCTGGTGGTGTCAAGATTTGGAAACACCACTATTCTGCGCAAGGCGCACTGCACATTGGTTTGCGCAATCGGTCTGCGCACCATAGTCGACTCTGCAACTATCTGTTTGCGCTGCTAGCTCCGCAGGCTGTGTGATGCACGTCTTAAACGCTGCCTGTTAGCGCGTATCCGACTTAGGCCCTCGTTTCGCCCTGAAATACAAAAACACTGGAAACCAGTAATCTTGTACACAAAATAATACAAACAAGCATAGGGTTAGGATCTAAATAGTGTGTATAAGTAGGCTCTATCAATTACGTTTTCTTAATTGCTTCCTTTCAAAACAAAATTCAATATTTTCTTTAGTATTCACTAGAGATACCTCGCCTAGAGGAAAAATCTCAGCTTTTATTTAGTAAACTTACCTTAAGCATTACTAGCAAGCTATAGACTAACCTAGGCTATTCTTTTGGGTTCGACCTAAACTCACTCGAATTATAATCATTGTTTGCGTACCGTGATTGGACTATTAACTTTACTACCACAATTTCGACAACATCATAAACCGTGATAGGGAAATTTTGAGGATCGGAGTGTGTTCCTCCCCAGACGTAGGCAAGTTGTTTAACTGGGTTAGTGAATTATCTGTGTCTTTCTTATTCGTCAGAAGAATAATTTTCGTAGGAAGATACAAAGAGTGCTACAGCAGAAGCTGTAACTCCAGAGGCTGTAACTCGAGATCAGCCACACAGCAAAATTTCAATCACGACTAGTGGAGTTTGATCTAAGAACTTTAACTAGAGCATAGTCACATTGATAGATCAAGTACTTGCTTTGGAGCATAGTCGCGGAGAGGAGCTGTCGCGGACGGTTGGAGATCAAAGCACTTTGATATTGACAAGGGGTCAATAATCAAGGGGGAGCACTGCCAGAGTCAGGAGAACTCGTGAGAGTCCGACTGCTCAGCAGGGAGTGCTTGGAGAGCCGTGGACAGAAAGTACAACAACTTGACAGAGTAAGTTGATATAACATCTTCCTATTACACATTGTTTTAGAATTGTAGCTATCTATTACTGGAGTGTGTAGACAGTGTGAGCAAGTCTATGGGATCAAACTATGTAGCTAATCTGTGTGATCAGATTAAGCACAGATTTCGACTAGGTTAGAAGTAGAGGTTAAACTAGCGTTAGCTAAGTTTTGGAATTCTTTGTACTTGAAGCGAGATAGTAAAATCTTGAGGATAGAGAGAAGTCCTCCCCAGACAGAGGGTGTTGTCGAACTGAGTAACCAAAGCTTTTGCGTTCATTAGGTTCTGCCGAAGCAAAGAAATTCCGCAAAGTGAGCCAGAGGTTGCTATAGCAACCTGTTTATACAAGTCACCGGCAGTGCATCGAAATTACGCTATTAATATGCCATCATATGACTTCTAGAACTTAATTTTCATTATATATTGAGTTTGCTATCCCTTACTCAATATTTTGTGTTATACTTGCATGATAGGTTTTATGCATTCCAGGCTTGCTTATAGTTGATCGGCTATCTATTGATCTTGTTTAATACAATGTACCCTCAATAAAACTTTCTTGATTGCTATCGATTTTAAAAATACTACCGATTAGTGATCAAAAGACTTCAAAGCTCCTTAGCAGAGTGTTGTGAGAGAGAAACTCAGAGTCTTTCCATGCGTTAAACACCATGCGGATTTGAGGGTGGATCACTACCTTTTGAGGAGTACGAGGATCCTCGGTTAGAAACTGGCCCAACATTAAGGTTATCAAGTAGAAAGACATCTTCTGTTGCCATCTCTTCAGTTTCAACCTAGTGAACTTGATCGCGCGTCGTCGTGCGCGTCAAATATAATCCTTCCTCTCCCACTAGTACAGCGGTTAAGTAAGGGTCGATCTCCACAGGGAGCAAGCAGTGAGTCTTAGCCAGTAACCTACACTTACGAAGACGGGGGGTTGTATGAGTGATTGGGGGTTTTGCGCGATGCGCGAGTAGCAGTGAATATCGTAACGCAGGAAATTGCACTAGACGTGCGCAAGCAGTATAGATGAGATACTATGTTTATGAGAAGTGCTGGGCAGACAATCCTCTATGAATGCATTCCTTATCATCGACTCTAAATGTCTATAGTTTGTGTCCTACTTGGGTTAGTGTCCGGTAAAGGCTTCCTAACACACGCGCATGTTCCGTTCAAAGTTCATGTGCTATTAATCCTAGAACTAGACTAAACAGCTGCGAATCCTGTCACAGTAGCAACTGCTTACCCTAACTCGTTACTCCTAGTTGTCACGATAAGTTTGCGGTTCAAGGCTTCCCCTACTCATGCAACTAGTTTAACATAGGACAAGCAAGCAACACAAATAGGATTGCGGTTCAAGGCTTCCCCTACTTATGCAACTAACTGTCTCAGTATGCGCAGGATTAATACAAATAAGTAAACTACGCATTAAGCTCAAGTCTCAAAGGTAATACATCATAGATTCATGCCCGACCAACACTAAGTGTTTAGCTAGACATGCTAGTGGTAAACATCATAAAATAGTAAATAACAACTACTGTATCAGAGAAAACGGTAGCAAATAGTGTGTGCAGTGTCTTCTCTTGGCTGGCGCAACTCTCCTTGACAGGTCCGTGTGTTTTCCAGTTCTGCCGCGCAGTGCCTCTGGAATGCCACTGAGTGATGATGTTCCGATCCCCTGAAACCCTAGACTTTCTTTGTTTAAATAGTGCCCAGGAAGTTCATCTTTTGGCAACTTCCAAATCTGGTCACTGGGACTTTGCGCCTGGCGCACGGCATTGATTGGCGCAATCGGGTAGCGCACCTCTGCTGTCTTTCGCCATTTCTTCTTCTGTTTGCGCCGCTAGCTCCGCAGGCTGATCTTTCACTCCTAAAACGCTGCCTGACAGTGCGTATCCGACTTAAGGACTCATTCTCACCTGATATACAAAAACATTGGAAACGAGTAATCTTGCTCATAAAATATTGCAAACAAGCATAGGGTTATGCTCTAAATAATGTGTATAACTAGGCTCTATCAAACCCCCCACACTTGCCCCTTGTTCGTCCCGAACAAGTACTGAAACGCGGATACAATTACCTTTTCTGGAGACTAGCGCACAGCCTTGCATTCTAGCGCAAAATGCACAGTTGCTCAACTTGTGCTGCTCTATCACCTGCGCACAACTGCACTCAATAGTTCTAATATAATAATCCCGAAATTTCATTACCTCTCAGCCGGGATGAAGATCTTTGGATGACTGGGAGATAGCTCTTCTTAGGCTCCTGGTTGTCAGCTCCCGCTCCGAAGATAGGTATATGGTTTCTAGCGCGAGCTTCTTCCAGTGCGTGATTCGTTCGCACACTTCCTGGGAACCTGAGCCTTTGATGATATCCTTGTGGTCTTGCGCACGCAGGTACTAAGTAGTGCGCATGCTGATTCTTTGTAACGCAAATCATCTGCTTCTGCTGGTATTTTTTCTTTTGTACAGCTTCCTTTCCAATTTGTTTCATTCCCAGAACAGTTCCAATCTCAGCCTTCGGATAGCAGCTATGGAACTCGTTCCGCTCTCCCTCCTTGGTCTGTCTGCGCCGGTCGGCGCACGCGTTTGCAACCGCGCCCGCTTTCCTTAGCTCGGCTTCCAGAGAGAAGGTGGTCTGTTTTCCCACCTCGCCACGCTTTGGGTATTTCGCCTTTGGCATCTGCGTGACTGAGCGCGCTCTTTTGTTCCGAAGGTTGCGAAGCACCGGCCTCCACTAGCGCACTCGACCATATACCTCGCCTTCGAAGCACAAGCGACTAACCGCCTCTCTGGAGCATTTCTATCAACTCCACATCCCCTGTATATCCCAACTAACAGGAGCAGAAAAAAACGAAAAAATTATGCTAAAACAGTAGAGAACGGCGCACGCAATACGGATAGCGCAAAACAAGCTGGAGCGCATGCGCATCCTGCACCTTAGCGCACTACTGCTACTAATTCTCTTCAACTTAAACTAAGCTATACTAAAAATGCTCAAAACATGAAATGTAAGAGTAACGCCCCCCCCCCCCCCCCCCCCACACTTGAACAGAGACGTGTCCCCACGACTCAAGCTCAAGCGCACGGAGGCGGCGCACATGCATGCAATGCAACGAAAATAAAGAACATAAGAGTGAACACAAATAGTCACACAAAATATAGCAAGGGAGTCACAGAATGTAGGGCACAAATATTCAGCACACATAATAGTCAACTAGACGCAGCAAAATAAAAGACACCACCCTAAAGAAAATCACTGCGCCTGCCCTCGGCCTTAGAAGTCCTCCGAGCTAGAATCAGCCTCTGAATCATGCGCCTCCTCCTCGGAAGTATCCGTCACGTACTCAGTGCTGGAGGAGGGCGGTACCACTGAAAGGGCAGGAGGCTGTGCTGCGAGGTCATCCTCGGAAAGTGACTCCCATATGGAATCGGAGTCTACGCTGGGAAAGTTAATGGGGGACTCCGGAACAGAAGGCCGGGCAGGGGAAGCTGCTGGTGGTTGTACTGGTTCGGGTTCAGGGGTGGGGTCTGCTGCTGGCACTGGTGCGGGTGGGCGCACTGGAGACGGAGGTGGGCTGGCTGGCTGGGCTGGGGTTCTGGTAGGAGGAGGATGGTGGAGGCTGAGGAGAGGGGGAATGGGGTCTCCAAATTTCCACCCTGATGGTGGGCTCATGTTTAAATCCGCCCCCTCGGGCGCCAAGTATTCAAGCACGCGCATGACGTTGAACATCATGCGCTGCTCTGCTGATGCTGCTTCGGGCGCCCCCTCCTCGGGCTCAGTCCTTGGGCGCTTTCCAGGGGCACGCGGGGGAGAGTCCTCGATGGAAATGGTCACTGGCTCCCCCGGTGGTGCCCTCGCCCTTCTCTGCGCCCCAGTCTGCGCGCGGGTCCTTGCGCGCCTGACTAGAGGCACCTCTGGTTCTAAGGCCTCCTCCATCTCTTCATCTGCGGCGGCTGCGGCTGCGGTTGCTGCGCCTGCTGCTGCGCCCTGCGCACTGCTCTCTGCTCTGGGCCGCGGTGTTCTGGCCGGCTGCAGGCGGTAGCACCACTCTAGTGTGCCATCGTCCCGTACAGCTACCGCCCTGATTTGCAGCATGTAGGCGCGGTCCAGAGGTATAGCCTGCACCAAGGTGTGTTCTGGCACCTCGGGCTCTCCATGTAAGGCCCGCAGCAAGTACGTGATAAGGCCTCCACACGTCAGCTCTCGGCCCCTGCTGCGCCCCGCGGCAAATGCTGGCCCTGTTGCCATGTCCCGCCAAGCCTCCTGGTTATTGTGCGTGTCTAACTCCTCCTCACGCACCTTGGCGCACCCGAATGCGCGCCTCAGCCTCCTTTCCGAGGCTATGAACCAGACACCCCTGTGTCTATATCTGATCTCCCTGTCCCCTGCCTCCAGAGACGCCAGGAACTCACACGTATCTTCCTGGTCTGATGCGCTGCGGAGGTCCATTAGCGCCTCCCAGCCGGCAATCGCTAGCCTCTGCGCCACGAGGTCCGCTAATCCTACCTCGCGCAGGAAATCTCGGCAGATGTACGGTGTCCCGTACATGTCCAGGCTGATGAACGCTGCATACTTGTTAGCGAAAGCAGCTGGGGTCTCCTGGTCTGTGGCGGGTCTCATCTTGCGCTGGGCTCCGGTCAATCGCGGTCAATGCTCCCCAAAACCCTAAGAATCGAAACTGCCCAGAATCCTCTGAAACTTGCACCGAACGAGCGCCTACTGGTCGCCTACTCAACGCACAAAACAGCACTCCAAGCCGCGCACTCTAGCTTGGTGCGATTTCAAAACCCTAAAAACTGTCTCCTCCGCGCAAACCCTAACAGAAGCGGCTCAAAGCGGAATCGGGGGGTTACCTGGGTGCTGTGCGGTCGTGTTGTCCTTGAATCCCTCTAGACGGACGGTGGGTTGGGCGCTGATCGACAGCAGAGGTCTGAAGGCGGGAGCTCGTGTGCAACGGTCGAGTGAAAAGTGCTGGGAATTTTTCTAAGTCTGGCCTTATATACCCCCCTCTGGCTAGCGCAACTGACCTGCGCATTGATAGGCGCACGGTCCTGCGCACTTGTGTGACTAAAAAAACTACCAAACCCTAAACTAGCTAAAAACACCCAAAACAAAAAAAACAAAACAAGCAGAATAAAATGTGCCAAAATAAAACGTGTCGGGTTACCTCCCGACAAGTGCCTTTGTTTAACGTCGTTGGCTCGACGGTACCTCGTTACGTGCCAAGAAGTGCGTCTGCAGCCTCCCCCACTCTTGCTCCTGAGTGTCCTTGCGCCAGTGCTTGTGTTACGATCTCATTGGTCCTGATAGAGCCTAGTTATACACATTATTTAGAGCATAACCCTATGCTTGTTTGCAATATTTCATGAGCAAGATTACTCTTTTCCAATGTTTTTGTGTATCAGGTCAAAACGAGTCCTTGAGTCGGATACGCGCTAACAGGCAGCGTTCTAGGAGTGAAAGATCAGCCTGCGGAGCTAGCGGCGCAAACAGAAGAAAAAATGGCGAAAGACAGCAGAGGTGCGCTACCCGATTGCGCCAATCAATGCCGTGCGCCAGGCGCAAAGTCCCAGTGACCAGATTTGGAAGTTGCCAAAAGATGAACTTCCTGGGCACTATTTAAACAAAGAAAGTCTAGGGTTTCAGGGGATCGGAACATCATCACTCAGTGGCATTCCAGAGGCACTGTGCGGCAGAACTGGAAAACACACGGACTTATTGAGGAGAGTTGCGCCAGCTGACTGCGCCAGCCAAGAGAAGACACTGCACGCACTATTTGCTACCGTTTTCTCTGATACAGTAGTTGTTATTTACTATTTTATGATGTTTACCACTAGCATGTCTAGCTAAACACTTAGTGTTGGTCGGGCATGAACCTATGATGTATTACCTTTGAGACTTGAGCTTAATGCATAGTTTATTTACTTGTATTAATTCTGTGCGTATTGAGACAGTTAGTTGCATGAGTAGGGGAAGCCTTGAACCGCAATCTTACTTGTGTTGCTTGCTTGTCACCTGTTAAACTAGTTGCATGCGTAGGGGAAGCCTTGAACCGCAAACTTACCGTGACAATTAGGAGTAACGAGTTAGGGTAGGCAGTTGCTACTGTGACAGGATTCGCAGCTGTTTAGTCTAGTTCTAAGGATTAATAGCACATGAACTTTGAACGGAACATGCGCACGTGTTAGGAAGCCTTTACCGGACACTAACTCAAGTAAAACACAAGCTATAGATGTTTGGAGTCGATGATAAGGAATGCATTCATAGAGGATTGTCTGCCCAATACTTCTCATAAAGATAGTACTTAATCTCTACTGCTTGCGCACGTCTAGTGCAATTCCCCGCGTTACGATATTCGCTGTTACTCGCGAATCGCGCAAAAAACCCCAATCACTCACGCAACCCCCGTTTTCTTAAGTGTAGGTTACTAGCTAAAACTCACTGCTTGCTCCCTGTGGAGATCGACCCTTACTTAACCGCAGTACTAGTGGGAGAGGAAGGAATTATATTTGACGCGCACAACGACGCGCGATCAAATTTTGGCGCCGTTGCCGGGGAGCAACACAGCTAAGTTTTAGCTAGCTTACATTTCTCATTTTAGTAACTAGTTATTTCATTTTGTTTTGTTTTCTCGTTGTTGTTTCTGACAGCGCACAATCACATCAGCCTGCGCAACCTTGAAACAGTTGCGCTGCGCAGATTCTAGTTGCGCACTGACAGACGCAACAACTTCGTTGCCATTTAATTTCGTTTCTTGAGTTTGGATCAGGACATGGAGGATAACAGTGTGGTTGGAGATAACCTGGGAGACAGAACCCCAGAGGAAGCAAGGGCACATAACCGCGCAGCCCTATTCAGAGAGGAAGTGCAGCATGAGGTTGACGCACGGACGGCCGCTGAACCATACATTGCGCCACCCGTTCGTCCAGTCGCGAGGCGCAGGACAGTGCGCGAAATGTCAGCCCCACTCACTGTTAACCAGCCATGGTGCATAGTGCTTCCGCCCAACGGACAGTTCGAACTGAGGAGCTCACTCATCCATCACATGCCCAAGTTTCACGGAATGAACAACGAAAATCCAGTCAAGCATGTGCGGGAGTTCCTAATCATTTGCGAGAACATGAAGACCTTGGGGGAGAATGATGAAGCGCTGAAGATGAAGGCGTTCCCATTTTCATTGAGCGATGCAGCCAAACACTGGCTGATGAGCTTACCCGCAGGATCAATCCACACATGGGAGCAGCTGCAGAAGAAATTCTTAGACAAATTTTATCCAGCAGCGAAGATTGCGCTGCTCAGAAGGGAATTGGCCGCGCCAAGGCAAGGCGCAGGGGAGTCTCTGTCAGAATACTACGAGCGTTTCAGGGAGCTAGAAGCCAACTGCTACAATCACGGGCTTCCCCAGAATGTGCTGATAGAGAACTTTCTGAATGGACTGCTGCCCATGGAGCTGCGACTACTGAATGCATGCGCAGGAGGGGACATTTGCAACATGTACCCGGAGGATGCGTGGCAGCTGATAGAAGATTCTGCTGGGCAGGTAAGACATCAATTGACACTTGAAAGTAGTCGTAATCGTTCTGTGCATCAGGTAGAGGCAAGCGCTGAGATAAAAGAAATGAAGGCCATGCTACAGAAGCTGATGAGTGCGCAGAGCGCACAACTAGTTGCGCCAAAGGTATGTGAATTCTGCAGGTCCACTGAGCACAAGACAGACGAATGCCCAACACTTTTTGAAGAAACTAGAGATGTAAATGCCCTTGGAGGATGGGACAACAGAGGACCGCAGAGGCAGAATCAGCCGCGCCTTGGGCTTGCTGCAAATGGATTCAGATGGAGAGAAGAGAACAATTTCCAGAGGCAGCCCACTGATCAGCGCGCGCCACAGCAGACGCAACAAGCTGCACCCTACAATCCACCGCATCGCCGCACAGACGCACCAGCGCAGAACAATCAGCAACCAAAGCGATCCTTGGAAGATATCATGGGGCAGCTAGCAGACACAGTGCGCAAGAATGACGAAAAGTATGACAAGAGGTTCGAATCCATAGAAAAGCATCTATCACAAATTGCAACCACGGTGTATGAGCTGAAAAAGAGCGATGGCAACCTGCCTTCGCAAGTGATTCAGAACCCTAAGGGAGGAGTTAATGCAGTAACACTGAGGACTGGGCGCACAGTGGGAACAGAGCAGACCGCGCAGGCGCCCGCGCAACCAGTTGCGCAAGTCCCAGATCCAGCAGCTCAGAGTGCGCAACCAGAGCCAGAGGCGCAATCAGAAGCGCCAACCACGAACCAGCAGGGCAAAGCGCCAGGTATGTCTCACTCGACAAACAAGGACAAAAATTGTACTAACATACCTGCTCCTTTCCCTGTGCAGGCACCACTGGCGAGAAAAGAAGCACTGGACAAGGAACTATATGAGCTGTTCAGCAAGGTGGAAATCAACATACCTCTCATAGAAGCTATTCGACAGATTCCCAGGTATGCGAAGTTTTTAAAAGAGCTGTGCACAAATAAAAGGAGGACAGGCGAATGCGCACAGGTAATGCTAAATGCGCAGGCCTCAGCAATCGTGCAACAAAAGGTACCACCTAAGTGCCGAGATCCAGGTACATTCACTATCCCTTGCACCTTAGGTAAAACCACGGTAAGCAATTGCATGATCGATTTAGGCGCATCAATCAATTTATTACCATATTCTCTCTATGCGACCTTGCGCCTTGGACCACTAAAACCTGCAGGTCTCACAATTCAGCTAGCAGATAGATCGTGCAAACAACCTGCAGGCATGATAGAAGATGTCCTAGTTCGAGTGGGAGAGCTGGTGTTCCCAGCAGACTTTTATGTGCTCGAAATGGAGGGTGAATCAAGCGCCAGCGGTGCGCAGATCCTCCTAGGCAGACCGTTTCTGATGACTGCGCGCACGAAGATAGACGTGTGGAGGGGCACGCTCTCCATGGAGGTAGATGGCGAAGAAATCCATTTCAACATCTTCGAAGGGATGCAGCACCCACATGAGGACGCTACCGTGCACGCAATGGACAGCTTTGACGATTTAGTCACAGAAGCGCAGTGTGCGAGCGCAACCATAGGACCAGAGCTACTGACACAGGCAGAGCTGGAGGAGCAAGAGGAGGAGCTAAGCAGTGCTGAACCAGCACCAACACAGGCACTAGATATAGTTCATATTTGCACCGCTAACAAAATCTTGCCCTCTATTGAACAGGCACCCAAGATCGAACTGAAGCAACTCCCGGAGCACCTCAAGTACATTTTCTTGGGAAATGAGGACACCCTGCCAGTGATCATCAAGAAGGGATTGGAAAAAGAGCAGGAGGCGCGCTTACAACAGGTGCTGCGCAGGAACCAGCGCGCTATTGGATGGACTCTTGCTGATCTGCGCGGAGTGAGCCCAGACGTGTGCATGCACCGAATTCTGTTGGAAGATGGTGCCAAACCATCCAGGGAGGCTCAGCGCAGGTTAAACCCAAATATGATGGAGGTAGTGCAAAAGGAAGTCCTGAAGTTGCTTGACGCAGGGGTCATATACCCAATCTCAGACAGCAAATGGGTCAGCCCGGTGCACGTTGTGCCAAAGAAAGGAGGAATCACGGTGGAGGAGAATGCGCAGGGCGAGCTAGTTCCCAAGCGCATACAAACTGGCTGGCGCATGTGCATCGACTACAGGAAGCTGAACGCTGTAACGCGCAAGGACCACTTCCCGCTACCCTTCATGGACCAGATGCTGGATCGCTTGGCAGGTAAGCCTTACTTTTGTTTTTTGGACGGATATTCAGGTTACAATCAGATACCCATAGCTGCGGAGGATCAAGAGAAGACCACGTTCACATGCCCCTTCGGAACATTTGCGTTTCGGCGTATGTCTTTTGGGCTGTGCAACGCGCCAGGTACGTTCCAACGCCTCGTCATGAGCATTTTCTCTGATATGATTGGTATATGCATAGAAGTGTTCATGGATGATTTCACTGTATATGGGAGTACCTTTGATGCATGTTTAACACATCTAGATAAAGTCTTAGCGCGCTGCATCTCTAAGAACTTAGTGCTAAATTACGAAAAATGTCATTTCATGGTAACGCACGGAGTAGTACTAGGTCATATCATTTCAGAGGAGGGTATTAAGGTAGACAAAGCTAAGATAGATATTATTTCTAATCTGCCTTATGCCACCAACGTGCGCGACGTGAAATCGTTCTTAGGGCATGCTGGGTTTTACAGGCGTTTTATTAAGGATTTCTCTAAAATTTGCATACCCCTGTCTAACCTGTTGCAAAAAGACGTGTGCTTCGATTTTACTGATGAGTGCAGGGCAGCGTTCGATAAGCTGAAAGAAGCGCTGACCAGCGCGCCAGTGATGCGCGCACCAGACTGGAACCTGCCATTCGAGCTGATGTGTGACGCAAGTGACTACGCAGTAGGAGCAGTCTTGGGGCAGCGCGAGGACAAGAAGCCGCATGCCATCTACTATGCATCGCGCACACTGGACTCCGCGCAGAAGAACTATACCACCACGGAGAAGGAGCTTCTGGCAATTGTATTTGCGCTGGAGAAGTTCCGAGCATATGTTCTAGGCGCCAGAGTCATCATCTACACGGACCACGCAGCTATCCGCTACCTCATGTCCAAAAAAGAGACCAAGCCGCGCTTGATGCGCTGGGTACTTCTGCTTCAGGAATTCGACTTAGAGATCAAAGATAAGAAGGGCACGGATAATACCGTCGCTGATCACCTGAGCAGGATCGTAAAGGACGAGGAGCCACGGCAGATCAAGGAGACATTCCCTGACGAGCATCTGATGGCGCTAACAGGTAAGGTACCATGGTATGCGCATATCGCAAATTACCTGGTCACAGGTGCGTTCCCTCCTCATTTCAATAAAACTCAGTGCATGCGATTGAAACATGAGTCCAAGCATTACCTTTGGGATGATCCTTACATGCTTAGAATAGGTCCAGATCGGATATTAAGACGTTGCGTGCCTGACCATGAGATTAACTCTGTGTTGATGTTTTGTCATGCGCACGCCTGTGGAGGACATTTCGGTCCCAAGCGCACGAGCAGGAAGATCTTGGACTGCGGATTCTACTGGCCGCACCTATTCAGAGATGCCTATGACCACTGCAGGAAGTGTGACAGGTGCCAGCGCACTGGAGGAATCTCCGCGCGCAACGAGATGCCGCAGACCCCGATTTTGGTGGATGAAGTGTTCGATGTTTGGGGAATCGACTTCATGGGTCCATTTCCCCCATCTGCCGGCTACGAGTACATACTGGTGGCCGTGGATTACGTATCCAAATGGGTCGAAGCTAAGGCCACGCGCAAGGATGATGGTAAGACTGTCGCTGATTTTCTCAGAACTAACATATTTTGCAGGTACGGAGTGCCTAAGGCAGTTATCAGCGACCAGGGGACGCACTTCTGCAACAGGGTTGTGGCGCAAGTTTTCAAGCACTATGGGGTGCGCCACAAGACGTCCACCGCTTACCATCCGCAGACAAATGGACAGGCCGAAGTTTCTAACAGAGAGATCAAGCACATCTTGGAAAAGACTGTGAGGCCGTCGCGCAAGGATTGGAGCCAGCGCCTGGATGATGCGCTATGGGCATACCGCACTGCACACAAAACGCCCATTGGAACCTCACCATTCCGGCTGGTCTATGGGAAGGCATGCCACCTGCCAGTAGAGCTCGAGCACAAGGCATATTGGGCCTTACGTATTTGCAACTTGAACTTGGATGAGGCAGGAAAAGAACGCGCATTTGAGCTGAGCGAACTAGAAGAACTGCGCCTGGACGCCTATGAGGGACTGCGCGATTACAAAGCGCGCACCAAGGCGTTTCATGACAAGCATATCCTCCGGCGCACATTTGAACCAGGCGTTCAGGTATTATTATTTTCATCACGCCTGAAGCTCCTGCCTGGGAAGTTGCGCAGCAAGTGGACGGGACCATACACCGTCACCAAGGTTTTCCCCTACGGCACAATTGAATTAGAAGACGGGCACCAGCATCGTTTTCAGGTTAACGGGCAGAGAGTCAAACGGTACTTGGGCGAACCTTGGGATGGCACAGCACGCAACATTGACTTGGCCGAGCCAGAGATAGTGGACGCGCAAGCTGCTGCGCCAGACGCACCACCAGATGCTTCAGAGGGAGAACTAGCACCCATCGCCTATATCTCCTCTTCCTCTGCATCTACCCTCATTACAAATAATGTATCACATGCTGACCTTCCCTTTTATCCTTTGCGCAGGACCAATGAGATCGTAACACAAGCACTGGCGCAAGGACACTCAGGAGCAAGAGTGGGGGAGGCTGCAGACGCACTTCTTGGCACGTAACGAGGTACCGTCGAGCCAACGACGTTAAACAAAGGCACTTGTCGGGAGGTAACCCGACACGTTTTATTTTGGCACATTTTATTCTGCTTGTTTTGTTTTTTTTTTTTTGCGTGTTTTTAGCTAGTTTAGGGTTTGGTAGTTTTTTTAGTCACACAAGTGCGCAGGACCGTGCGCCTATCAATGCGCCGGTCAGTTGCGCTAGCCAGAGGGGGGTATATAAGGCCAGACTTAGAAAAATTCCCAGCACTTTTCACTCGACCGTTGCACACGAGCTCCCGCCTTCAGACCTCTGCTGTCGATCAGCGCCCAATCCACCGTCCGTCTAGAGGGATTCAAGGACAACACGACCGCACAGCACCCAGGTAACCCCCCGATTCCGCTTTGAGCCGCTTCTGTTAGGGTTTGCGCGGAGGAGACAGTTTTTAGGGTTTTAAAATCGCACCAAGCTAGAGTGCGCGGCTTGGAGTGCTGTTTTGTGCGTTGAGTAGGCGACCAGTAGGCGCTCGTTCGGTGCAAGTTTCAGAGGATTCTGGGCAGTTTCGATTCTTAGGGTTTTGGGGAGCATTGACCGCGATTGACCGGAGCCCAGCGCAAGATGAGACCCGCCACAGACCAGGAGACCCCAGCGGCTTTCGCTAACAAGTATGCAGCGTTCATCAGCCTGGACATGTACGGGACACCGTACATCTGCCGAGATTTCCTGCGCGAGGTAGGATTAGCGGACCTCGTGGCGCAGAGGCTAGCGATTGCCGGCTGGGAGGCGCTAATGGACCTCCGTAGCGCATCAGACCAGGAAGATACGTGTGAGTTCCTGGCGTCTCTGGAGGCAGGGGACAGGGAGATCAGATATAGACACTGGGGTGTCTGGTTCATAGCCTCGGAAAGGAGGCTGAGGCGCGCATTCGGGTGCGCCAAGGTGCGTGTGGAGGAGTTAGACACGCACAATAACCAGGAGGCTTGGCGGGACATGGCAACAGGGCCAGCATTCGCCGTGGGGCGCAGCAGGGGCCGAGAGCTGCGCGACCCATGGCTGTTCTACTTATGGCGCATCGTGGCCTACACAGTCATTGGCCATTTCAACGGCGCACCAAAGATCAGCCTCCTGGATATGGAGATTTTGAAGGGGCTTTATTATGGGCGGAAGGTGCTGTTCATCCTGAACATGGTGCATCATTGGAGCCGAGTCAGCATGAGGGGGCCGCTGACGTGTGGAGGCCTTATCACGTACTTGCTGCGGGCCTTACATGGAGAGCCCGAGGTGCCAGAACACACCTTGGTGCAGGCTATACCTCTGGACCGCGCCTACATGCTGCAAATCAGGGCGGTAGCTGTACGGGACGATGGCACACTAGAGTGGTGCTACCGCCTGCAGCCGGCCAGAACACCGCGGCCCAGAGCAGAGAGCAGTGCGCAGGGCGCAGCAGCAGGCGCAGCAACCGCAGCCGCAGCCGCCGCAGATGAAGAGATGGAGGAGGCCTTAGAACCAGAGGTGCCTCTAGTCAGGCGCGCAAGGACCCGCGCGCAGACTGGGGCACAGAGAAGGGCGAGGGCACCACCGGGGGAGCCAGTGACCATTTCCATCGAGGACTCTCCCCCGCGTGCCCCTGGAAAGCGCCCAAGGACTGAGCCCGAGGAGGGGGCGCCCGAAGCAGCATCAGCAGAGCAGCGCATGATGTTCAACGTCATGCGCGTGCATGAATACTTGGCGCCCGAGGGGGCGGATTTAAACATGAGCCCACCATCAGGGTGGAAATTTGGAGACCCCATTCCCCCTCTCCTCAGCCTCCACCATCCTCCTCCTACCAGAACCCCAGCCCAGCCAGCCAGCCCTCCTACGTCTCCAGTGCGCCCACCCGCACCAGCGCCAGCACCAGCGCCAGCAGCAGACCCCACCCCTGAACCCGAACCAGTACAACCACCAGCAGCTTCCCCTGCCCGGCCTTCTGTTCCGGAGTCCCCCATTAACTTTCCCAGCGTAGACTCCGATTCCATATGGGAGTCACTTTCCGAGGATGACCTCGCAGCACAGCCTCCTGCCCTTTCAGTGGTACCGCCCTCCTCCAGCACTGAGTACGTGACGGATACTTCCGAGGAGGAGGCGCATGATTCAGAGGCTGATTCTAGCTCGGAGTTGAAGAGAATTAGTAGCAGTAGTGCGCTAAGGTGCAGGATGCGCATGCGCTCCAGCTTGTTTTGCGCTATCCGTATTGCGTGCGCCGCTCTCTACTGTTTTAGCATAATTTTTTCGTTTTTTTCTGCTCCTGTTAGTTGGGATATACAGGGGGTGTGGAGTTGATAGAAATGCTCCAGAGAGGCGGTTAGTCGCTTGTGCTTCGAAGGCGAGGTATATGGTCGAGTGCGCTAGTGGAGGCCGGTGCTTCGCAACCTTCGGAACAAAAGAGCGCGCTCAGTCACGCAGATGCCAAAGGCGAAATACCCAAAGCGTGGCGAGGTGGGAAAACAGACCACCTTCTCTCTGGAAGCCGAGCTAAGGAAAGCGGGCGCGGTTGCAAACGCGTGCGCCGACCGGCGCAGACAGACCAAGGAGGGAGAGCGGAACGAGTTCCATAGCTGCTATCCGAAGGCTGAGATTGGAACTGTTCTGGGAATGAAACAAATTGGAAAGGAAGCTGTACAAAAGAAAAAAAATACCAGCAGAAGCAGATGATTTGCGTTACAAAGAATCAGCATGCGCACTACTTAGTACCTGCGTGCGCAAGACCACAAGGATATCATCAAAGGCTCAGGTTCCCAGGAAGTGTGCGAACGAATCACGCACTGAAAGAAGCTCGCACAAGAAACCATATACCTATCTTCGGAGCGGGAGCTGACAACCAGGAGCCTAAGAAGAGCTATCTCCCAGTCATCCAAAGATCTTCATCCCGGCTGAGAGGTAATGAAATTTCGGGATTATTATATTAGAACTATTGAGTACAGTTGTGCGCAGGTGATAGAGCAGCACAAGTTGAGCAACTGTGCATTTTGCGCTAGAATGCAAGGCTGTGCGCTAGTCTCCAGAAAAGGTAATTGTATCCGTGTTTCAGTACTTGTTCGGGACGAACAAGGGGCAAGTGTGGGGGGTTTGATAGAGCCTAGTTATACACATTATTTAGAGCATAACCCTATGCTTGTTTGCAATATTTCATGAGCAAGATTACTCTTTTCCAATGTTTTTGTGTATCAGGTCAAAACGAGTCCTTGAGTCGGATACGCGCTAACAGGCAGCGTTCTAGGAGTGAAAGATCAGCCTGCGGAGCTAGCGGCGCAAACAAAAGAAGAAATGGCGAAAGACAGCAGAGGTGCGCTACCCGATTGCGCCAATCAATGCCGTGCGCCAGGCGCAAAGTCCCAGTGACCAGATTTGGAAGTTGCCAAAAGATGAACTTCCTGGGCACTATTTAAACAAAGAAAGTCTAGGGTTTCAGGGGATCGGAACATCATCACTCAGTGGCATTCCAGAGGCACTGTGCGGCAGAACTGGAAAACACACGGACTTATTGAGGAGAGTTGCGCCAGCTGACTGCGCCAGCCAAGAGAAGACACTGCACGCACTATTTGCTACCGTTTTCTCTGATACAGTAGTTGTTATTTACTATTTTATGATGTTTACCACTAGCATGTCTAGCTAAACACTTAGTGTTGGTCGGGCATGAACCTATGATGTATTACCTTTGAGACTTGAGCTTAATGCATAGTTTATTTACTTGTATTAATTCTGTGCGTACTGAGACAGTTAGTTGCATGAGTAGGGGAAGCCTTGAACCGCAATCTTACTTGTGTTGCTTGCTTGTCACCTGTTAAACTAGTTGCATGCGTAGGGGAAGCCTTGAACCGCAAACTTACCGTGACAATTAGGAGTAACGAGTTAGGGTAGGCAGTTGCTACTGTGACAGGATTCGCAGCTGTTTAGTCTAGTTCTAAGGATTAATAGCACATGAACTTTGAACGGAACATGCGCACGTGTTAGGAAGCCTTTACCGGACACTAACCCAAGTAAAACACAAGCTATAGATGTTTGGAGTCGATGATATGGAATGCATTCATAGAGGATTGTCTGCCCAATACTTCTCATAAAGATAGTACTTAATCTCTACTGCTTGCGCACGTCTAGTGCAATTCCCCGCGTTACGATATTCGCTGTTACTCGCGCATCGCGCAAAAACCCCAATCACTCACGCAACCCCCGTTTTCTTAAGTGTAGGTTACTGGCTAAAACTCACTGCTTGCTCCCTGTGGAGATCGACCCTTACTTAACCGCTGTACTAGTGGGAGAGGAAGGAATTATATTTGACGCGCACAACGACGCGCGATCAGTCCTGCGCAAAGGATAAAAGGGAAGGTCAGCATGTGATACATTATTCGTAATGAGGGTAGATGCAGAGGAAGAGGAGATATAGGCGATGGGTGCTAGTTCTCCCTCTGAAGCATCTGGTGGTGCGTCTGGCGCAGCAGCTTGCGCGTCCACTATCTCTGGCTCGGCCAAGTCAATGTTGCGTGCTGTGCCATCCCAAGGTTCGCCCAAGTACCGTTTGACTCTCTGCCCGTTAACCTGAAAACGATGCTGGTGCCCGTCTTCTAATTCAATTGTGCCGTAGGGGAAAACCTTGGTGACGGTGTATGGTCCCGTCCACTTGCTGCGCAACTTCCCAGGCAGGAGCTTCAGGCGTGATGAAAATAATAATACCTGAACGCCTGGTTCAAATGTGCGCCGGAGGATATGCTTGTCATGAAACGCCTTGGTGCGCGCTTTGTAATCGCGCAGTCCCTCATAGGCGTCCAGGCGCAGTTCTTCTAGTTCGCTCAGCTCAAATGCGCGTTTTTTTCCTGCCTCATCCAAGTTCAAGTTGCAAATACGTAAGGCCCAATATGCCTTGTGCTCGAGCTCTACTGGCAGGTGGCATGCCTTCCCATAGACCAGCCGGAATGGTGAGGTTCCAATGGGCGTTTTGTGTGCAGTGCGGTATGCCCATAGCGCATCATCCAGGCGCTGGCTCCAATCCTTGCGCGACGGCCTCACAGGCTTTTCCAAGATGCGCTTGATCTCTCTGTTAGAAACTTCGGCCTGTCCATTTGTCTGCGGATGGTAAGCGGTGGACGTCTTGTGGCGCACCCCATAGTGCTTGAAGACTTGCGCCACAACCCTGTTGCAGAAGTGCGTCCCCTGGTCGCTGATAACTGCCTTAGGCACTCCGTACCTGCAAAATATGTTAGTTCTGAGAAAATCAGCGACAGTCTTACCATCATCCTTGCGCGTGGCCTTAGCTTCGACCCATTTGGATACGTAATCCACGGCCACCAGTATGTACTCGTAGCCGGCAGATGGGGGAAATGGACCCATGAAGTCGATTCCCCAAACATCGAACACTTCATCCACCAAAATCGGGGTCTGCGGCATCTCGTTGCGCGCGGAGATTCCTCCAGTGCGCTGGCACCTGTCACACTTCCTGCAGTGGTCATAGGCATCTCTGAATAGGTGCGGCCAGTAGAATCCGCAGTCCAAGATCTTCCTGCTCGTGCGCTTGGGACCGAAATGTCCTCCACAGGCGTGCGCATGACAAAACATCAACACAGAGTTAATCTCATGGTCAGGCACGCAATGTCTTAATATCCGATCTGGACCTATTCTAAGCATGTAAGGATCATCCCAAAGGTAATGCTTGGACTCATGTTTCAATCGCATGCACTGAGTTTTATTGAAATGAGGAGGGAACGCACCTGTGACCAGGTAATTTGCGATATGCGCATACCATGGTACCTTACCTGTTAGCGCCATCAGATGCTCGTCAGGGAATGTCTCCTTGATCTGCCCTGGCTCATCATCCTTTACGATCCTGCTCAGGTGATCAGCGACGGTATTTTCCGTGCCCTTCTTATCTTTGATCTCTAAGTCGAATTTCTGAAGCAGAAGTACCCAGCGCATCAGGCGCGGCTTGGTCTCTTTTTTGGACATGAGGTAGCGGATAGCTGCGTGGTCCGTGTAGATGATGACTCTGGCGCCTAGAACATATGCTCGGAACTTCTCCAGCGCAAATACAATTGCCAGAAGCTCCTTCTCCGTGGTGGTGTAGTTCTTCTGCGCGGAGTCCAGTGTGCGCGATGCATAGTAGATGGCATGCGGCTTCTTGTCCTCGCGCTGCCCCAAGACTGCTCCTACTGCGTAGTCACTTGCGTCACACATCAGCTCGAATGGCAGGTTCCAGTCTGGTGCGCGCATCACTGGCGCACTGGTCAGCGCTTCTTTCAGCTTATCGAACGCCGCCCTGCACTCATCAGTAAAATCGAACCACACGTCTTTTTGCAACAGGTTAGACAGGGGTATGCAAATTTTAGAGAAATCCTTAATAAAACGCCTGTAAAACCCAGCATGACCTAAGAACGATTTCACGTCGCGCACGTTGGTGGCATAAGGCAGATTAGAAATAATATCTATCTTAGCTTTGTCTACCTTAATACCCTCCTCTGAAATGATATGACCTAGTACTACTCCGTGCGTTACCATGAAATGACATTTTTCGTAATTTAGCACTAAGTTCTTAGAGATGCAGCGCGCTAAGACTTTATCTAGATGTGTTAAGCATGCATCAAAGGTACTCCCATATACAGTGAAATCATCCATGAACACTTTTATGCATATACCAATCATATCAGAGAAAATGCTCATGACGAGGCGTTGGAACGTACCTGGCGCGTTGCACAGCCCAAAAGACATACGCCGAAACGCAAATGTTCCGAAGGGGCATGTGAACGTGGTCTTCTCTTGATCCTCCGCAGCTATGGGTATCTGATTGTAACCTGAATATCCGTCCAAAAAACAAAAGTAAGGCTTACCTGCCAAGCGATCCAGCATCTGGTCCATGAAGGGTAGCGGGAAGTGGTCCTTGCGCGTTACAGCGTTCAGCTTCCTGTAGTCGATGCACATGCGCCAGCCAGTTTGTATGCGCTTGGGAACTAGCTCGCCCTGCGCATTCTCCTCCACCGTGATTCCTCCTTTCTTTGGCACAACGTGCACCGGGCTGACCCATTTGCTGTCTGAGATTGGGTAAATGACCCCTGCGTCAAGCAACTTCAGGACTTCCTTTTGCACTACCTCCATCATATTTGGGTTTAACCTGCGCTGAGCCTCCCTGGATGGTTTGGCACCATCTTCCAACAGAATTCGGTGCATGCACACGTCTGGGCTCACTCCGCGCAGATCAGCAAGAGTCCATCCAATAGCGCGCTGGTTCCTGCGCAGCACCTGTTGTAAGCGCGCCTCCTGCTCTTTTTCCAATCCCTTCTTGATGATCACTGGCAGGGTGTCCTCATCTCCCAAGAAAATGTACTTGAGGTGCTCCGGGAGTTGCTTCAGTTCGATCTTGGGTGCCTGTTCAATAGAGGGCAAGATTTTGTTAGCGGTGCAAATATGAACTATATCTAGTGCCTGTGTGGGTGCTGGTTCAGCACTGCTTAGCTCCTCCTCTTGCTCCTCCAGCTCTGCCTGTGTCAGTAGCTCTGGTCCTATGGTTGCGCTCGCACACTGCGCTTCTGTGACTAAATCGTCAAAGCTGTCCATTGCGTGCACGGTAGCGTCCTCATGTGGGTGCTGCATCCCTTCGAAGATGTTGAAATGGATTTCTTCGCCATCTACCTCCATGGAGAGCGTGCCCCTCCACACGTCTATCTTCGTGCGCGCAGTCATCAGAAACGGTCTGCCTAGGAGGATCTGCGCACCGCTGGCGCTTGATTCACCCTCCATTTCGAGCACATAAAAGTCTGCTGGGAACACCAGCTCTCCCACTCGAACTAGGACATCTTCTATCATGCCTGCAGGTTGTTTGCACGATCTATCTGCTAGCTGAATTGTGAGACCTGCAGGTTTTAGTGGTCCAAGGCGCAAGGTCGCATAGAGAGAATATGGTAATATATTGATTGATGCGCCTAAATCGATCATGCAATTGCTTACCGTGGTTTTACCTAAGGTGCAAGGGATAGTGAATGTACCTGGATCTCGGCACTTAGGTGGTACCTTTTGTTGCACGATTGCTGAGGCCTGCGCATTTAGCATTACCTGTGCGCATTCGCCTGTCCTCCTTTTATTTGTGCACAGCTCTTTTAAAAACTTCGCATACCTGGGAATCTGTCGAATAGCTTCTATGAGAGGTATGTTGATTTCCACCTTGCTGAACAGCTCATATAGTTCCTTGTCCAGTGCTTCTTTTCTCGCCAGTGGTGCCTGCACAGGGAAAGGAGCAGGTATGTTAGTACAATTTTTGTCCTTGTTTGTCGAGTGAGAAATACCTGGCGCTTTGCCCTGCTGGTTCGTGGTTGGCGCTTCTGATTGCGCCTCTGGCTCTGGTTGCGCACTCTGAGCTGCTGGATCTGGGACTTGCGCAACTGGTTGCGCGGGCGCCTGCGCGGTCTGCTCTGTTCCCACTGTGCGCCCAGTCCTCAGTGTTACTGCATTAACTCCTCCCTTAGGGTTCTGAATCACTTGCGAAGGCAGGTTGCCATCGCTCTTTTTCAGCTCATACACCGTGGTTGCAATTTGTGATAGATGCTTTTCTATGGATTCGAACCTCTTGTCATACTTTTCGTCATTCTTGCGCACTGTGTCTGCTAGCTGCCCCATGATATCTTCCAAGGATCGCTTTGGTTGCTGATTGTTCTGCGCTGGTGCGTCTGTGCGGCGATGCGGTGGGTTGTAGGGTGCAGCTTGTTGCGTCTGCTGTGGCGCGCGCTGATCAGTGGGCTGCCTCTGGAAATTGTTCTCTTCTCTCCATCTGAATCCATTTGCAGCAAGCCCAAAGCGCGGCTGATTCTGCCTCTGCGGTCCTCTGTTGTCCCATCCTCCAAGGGCATTTACATCTCCAGTTTCTTCAAAAAGTGTTGGGCATTCGTCTGTCTTGTGCTCAGTGGACCTGCAGAATTCACATACCTTTGGCGCAACTGGTTGTGCGCTCTGCGCACTCATCAGCTCTGTAGCATGGCCTTCATTTCTTTGATCTCAGCGCTTGCCTCTACCTGATGCACAGAACGATTACAACTACTTTCAAGTGTCAATTGATGTCTTACCTGCCCAGCAGAATCTTCTATCAGCTGCCATGCATCCTCCGGGTACATGTTGCAAATGTCCCCTCCTGCGCATGCATTCAGTAGTCGCAGCTCCATGGGCAGCAGTCCATTCAGAAAGTTCTCTATCAGCACATTCTGGGGAAGCCCGTGATTGTAGCAGTTGGCTTCTAGCTCCCTGAAACGCTCGTAGTATTCTGACAGAGACTCCCCTGCGCCTTGCCTTGGTGCGGCCAATTCCCTTCTGAGCAGCACAATCTTCGCTGCTGGATAAAATTTGTCTAAGAATTTCTTCTGCAGCTGCTCCCATGTGTGGATTGATCCTGCGGGTAAGCTCATCAGCCAGTGTTTGGCTGCATCGCTCAATGAAAATGGGAACGCCTTCATCTTCAGCGCTTCATCATTCTCCCCCAAGGTCTTCATGTTCTCGCAAATGATTAGGAACTCCCGCACATGCTTGACTGGATTTTCGTTGTTCATTCCGTGAAACTTGGGCATGTGATGGATGAGTGAGCTCCTCAGTTCGAACTGTCCGTCGGGCGGAAGCACTATGCACCATGGCTGGTTAACAGTGAGTGGGGCTGACATTTCGCGCACTGTCCTGCGCCTCGCGACTGGACGAACGGGTGGCGCAATGTATGGTTCAGCGGCCATCCGTGCGTCGACCTCACGCTGCACTTCCTCTCTGTATAGGGCTGCGCGGTTATGTGCCCTTGCTTCCTCTGGGGTTCTGTCTCCCAGGTTATCTCCAACCACACTGTTATCCTCCATGTCCTGATCCAAACTCAAGAAACGAAATTAAATGGCAACGAAGTTGTTGCGTCTGTCAGTGCGCAACTAGAATCTGCGCAGCGCAACTGTTTCAAGGTTGCGCAGGCTGATGTGATTGTGCGCTGTCAGAAACAACAACGAGAAAACAGAACAAAATGAAATAACTAGTTACTAAAATGAGAAATGTAAGCTAGCTAAAACTTAGCTGTGTTGCTCCCCGGCAACGGCGCCAAAATTTGATCGCGCGTCGTCGTGCGCGTCAAATATAATCCTTCCTCTCCCACTAGTACAGCGGTTAAGTAAGGGTCGATCTCCACAGGGAGCAAGCAGTGAGTCTTAGCCAGTAACCTACACTTACGAAGACGGGGGGTTGTATGAGTGATTGGGGGTTTTGCGCGATGCGCGAGTAGCAGTGAATATCGTAACGCAGGAAATTGCACTAGACGTGCGCAAGCAGTATAGATGAGATACTATGTTTATGAGAAGTGCTGGGCAGACAATCCTCTATGAATGCATTCCTTATCATCGACTCTAAATGTCTATAGTTTGTGTCCTACTTGGGTTAGTGTCCGGTAAAGGCTTCCTAACACACGCGCATGTTCCGTTCAAAGTTCATGTGCTATTAATCCTAGAACTAGACTAAACAGCTGCGAATCCTGTCACAGTAGCAACTGCTTACCCTAACTCGTTACTCCTAGTTGTCACGATAAGTTTGCGGTTCAAGGCTTCCCCTACTCATGCAACTAGTTTAACATAGGACAAGCAAGCAACACAAATAGGATTGCGGTTCAAGGCTTCCCCTACTTATGCAACTAACTGTCTCAGTATGCGCAGGATTAATACAAATAAGTAAACTACGCATTAAGCTCAAGTCTCAAAGGTAATACATCATAGATTCATGCCCGACCAACACTAAGTGTTTAGCTAGACATGCTAGTGGTAAACATCATAAAATAGTAAATAACAACTACTGTATCAGAGAAAACGGTAGCAAATAGTGCGTGCAGTGTCTTCTCTTGGCTGGCGCAGTCGGCTGGCGCAACTCTCCTTGACAGGTCCGTGTGTTTTCCAGTTCTGCCGCGCAGTGCCTCTGGAATGCCACTGAGTGATGATGTTCCGATCCCCTGAAACCCTAGACTTTCTTTGTTTAAATAGTGCCCAGGAAGTTCATCTTTTGGCAACTTCCAAATCTGGTCACTGGGACTTTGCGCCTGGCGCACGGCATTGATTGGCGCAATCGGGTAGCGCACCTCTGCTGTCTTTCGCCATTTCTTCTTCTGTTTGCGCCGCTAGCTCCGCAGGCTGATCTTTCACTCCTAGAACGCTGCCTGACAGCGCGTATCCGACTTAAGGACTCGTTCTGACCTGATATACAAAAACATTGGAAACGAGTAATCTTGCTCATAAAATATTGCAAACAAGCATAGGGTTATGCTCTAAATAATGTGTATAACTAGGCTCTATCAGAACTTCTCAAGTTTTTTAGCCAACATCACTGTGGGGACACGTGTATCACACTTTTCCTTTAAATAAACCCACATGTCCATTCCTGGCTGTAGCCGTACTTGGGTAAACCCCGACACAACACTAGGTGTTGGCTGCTCTATGGGAGCAACTTGGACAGTCTCAATGTCCATCTCTGATTTTGGGTTTCCATTACTACAAGAAAACCAAACAGTCAATAACTTTAACAAAATTTTGATATCGCATGCAATAGCACTTTAAGATTATTGTTGGTGGTGCGTGCAAATATCAAAATTATTCTTTAAATAGTACAACTCAATAAGAAATAATAGTTTTATTGAATACTTACAAAACCCAAGTAAGGAGGGAGTTGAGGCTCCTTCGACGATCTCCTTAAAGAGATATTAGCCTCCCTTCGGTCTTGTGATCCTTTGGTCAATTTTTCTTTAGGATAACACAACACAGAAGCAACTTTGCTTGCACGAAGAGATGCTAAACTGTGCTAGAAATAATTAGACACCCTTGTCACTAAAGCAAGATAAGTTTACTCTCGATCTGAGCTTCAAGAGTGCTCTAGAAAACACTCAACATTGTGGAGTAGAAATGAAAGCAATGTGTAAGTATCCCACATTCTTTGGAAAGTGGATGAAATGTAACTTTATTATATATAAACTTGTTCCACCTTTTTGGTGAGAAGTTAATCAAGGAGTCTCCCTCTACTTTTCGTTGCGTGGGGATGCAAATCACGAATCAATAACGTGAATGTTGCACTAATAAAGTCACACGTGGACGAACCGTTTTCCACCTTTTTCTACTCAAACATTTATGTTTGGGCATCAAAGTTGAGGTGACGCCTCAACATTAATTGGAAGTGACGCCTAAAGTGAGGCATCGCCTAAGTTAGTGGCTTAAGTGAAGTAACACATGAGTGGCCATCAAAGATAATTAATGGCAATTAAACCCTTAGGCGTCGCCTAACTTTGTGTCAGACGACACCAAGCTCTAAGTTGGGGCGACGCCCAAATAATGGGCACTTAGGCGATGCATATCTTATATGAGGTGACGCTTCAAGAATAAGCCATTGCCTGGCTCATTATTGAAGCAATGCTTGAGTGTATTAAAAAAACTCTTAAAACCCATTAACGAGCACTCATGGGATGCCTGACACCAAGTGAGGCGATGCTTAAAGCGATGCGTGTTCTGACTCTGAAGTGAGGTGATGCCTGGAACGTTACATTCAGAGCATCTATAAAATGAGAAGCTTTTTCTTCATTTTAGACAACGAAAATAACTATAACAAAAACACTGCCCAACAATCCTCAGTTGGAGTCCAAAACTGGTAGTTTAAGTGATAACCTCACTTTGAGTGTTTTTCAAGTTGAAATGATAGTTATGGCAAAGTCGGTTCGCCATAATAAATTCGTTGGTGCACGAAGAGTTGGTGAGAGTTGCAGTAAACAGGGGACCGGTTGACCAAGAATCTCACATTGAAGGGAGACAAGAACGTTTTAAGGAGATCATCCAACAAGCCTCAACTCACTCCTACTCTGATTTATTTCTATTTATTTAAAAAAGTTATTTCATAGTCGCGCTGTTGTACTTCCGGCAAACAAGTATTTGATATTCGCATGTATTATTGTATTCCCGCGGAGTATTAGACTCTCAAATGCAGGAGAGGGAAATGAATTTGTACTTGGAAGGCTGCAATGCCTTTACAATCTTCCTGTACCGATGATTGACATTTGACTCTGGACACAAAGGTAAAAATGAAAGAACCCGGTATTAATCAGTCCCAACTTTCGAATTTTTATCTGCGACATGCATATTTATCAGCTACTTACCAATATTGAACCAAATGAATCTCACAACCATTCACTAAAAAATGAGCACCAGATGCAAGTATTCACAGCGGAACACAGGTGTCGTTTACATACCATATCAGTTGTTGACAAATGAATCATAGAAGCCCATGAAATAAATAACCTAGCTACTTCCTTTGTAGTCAGTCACAACACGTGTTGCACGAGTTTTAGTGTCCTTGAGAGTACTCAGAACATGGTGAGGGTTGGTTGTATTTATGAACCATGAACACTGTTAAATCCATGTGTCTCATGGATGTGTGTAGCATGTTTTTGGCAAACGGAGTCTGTGATGGTCAAAAGTGTGCAATCTGTATCAGGGGTGTCGAAGCAGACCAACAAGGTACACAAGACCAAAGAAGTTCAAGCTTAAATCAGAGGGTGAGCTAGAGTTAGCTTGAACAGAGGCGCAGTCAGATTGTCAGCGAATAATGTCTTGCTTGGGTTTCCTAAAATAGAGTCAAGGATATACGGAAGATTATGATCAAATCTTGAGGTGGCCTGGATATACGGAAGATTGGGATGCACATTAGGAAAGTATGATCATCGGATATACAGAAGATTGGGATGCATGATCATCAGAATATTCGTTGCCTAATATATGTAAGAACTCGATAGTATATTTGATGGTTCCCGAGGATCAACATGGTAGATGATAAAAAAACTATAAAAGGAGAGAACCTGCGAGGTAAAGGAACATTGAGAATCCCATAAGCAAAAATCAAATTCGTTGGAAGAACACATTAGAGATCGGGCTCAATCATCATTAGAGATCGGGCGGAAGTAGAGCTCACTCGAAGATAACTGCAGGCTATTTCATTGTTGTACGAACAGTCTGTAAAAGCAACATTCAGTGAAGTGCTGGTGTTCTCGGGAGGAGAATTTACGATCTGTGGGAGATAGATCAAGGAGAGCTGGTGTTCTCGATAAAAGAACTTACGATCTGTGGGAGATAGATCAAGAAGCGCTGGTGTCATCGGGAGGAGAACTTTCGATCTGCGGGAGGCAGATCCAGGTGGACTAGAGAGGGATCTCAGTCTGAGGGAGTCTGACGCATTCTTTGTGGTGCAACAACATAGCGGTAACAAAGAGAGTCTTGTTACGTAAGATCTATTGTACTTGACCATTTGACAGTGAAGTGCTTTCTACTTGGGGTTCAAAGAAACCCCTTGAGTAGGCTCATAGAGCTGAACAGGGTGGCCATATCTTGTGTCCTTATACATTTCATCGTACCGTTTGTGCTGTTACTAACAACTATCGAAACACTATCCGTTTGAGTATTATGAAACAACTAATACAAAAAAGTGGAACAGTCATAGTGTGACAAACTTAGAAATTTCAATTGGTATGAGAGCGGGACACTCACTGTACAAAGTATAGAGTGTGATTCAGGGGTTGTATCCAAGCAGTTGAAGATGAGTACGAAAGAAGGACAAAACATCTCCTGTCCTTCGCTTCTTATTGTTTCGAATTATCCATACTCGAAAACTCGCATGAGGGCGTTCATCAAATCAATCGATGACCGAGCATGGAAATCCGTGATCTCTAAGTATGATTCTCCATTAATCATGAATCAAGATGGTATGGCCTACCCTAAACCTGAAAATCAGTGGACGGCGGATGAGGACCAAACTGCTGCAACAAAAGTAAAGGTACTCAATGCAATCTTCAATACTGTCGAACCAGACATTTTTATATTGATCTCAACCTGTGAAGCTGCAAAAGATGCGTGGGACATTCTCGAAACAACCTTCGAAGGAACTAACAAGGTGAAACAGTCTCGGATGTAGATGATCAGTACCAGATTTGAAAATCTAAAAATGAAGGATGATGAATTAATAATTGAATTCAACGCAAAAGTGATGGACATTGCCAACGAAGCCCATGCTGTTGAAGAACCAATCAGTAACGAGAAACTAGTCAGAAAGGTTTTGCGATCTCTTCCTCAGAAATATGTAATGAAGGTAACATCCATTGAAGAAGCTCAAGATATAAAAGTAATTAGACTTGACATATTGATGGGATCCCTTCGAGCGTTTGAAAAGAAGATGAATTCTGAGGTACCTGAGAAAAAATCTCTACGAGTTGCACTCAAAAGTGTGATATCAGAAACTACCGACAATGAGGAAGAAATGTCTGAGCAGATGGTTGATGAGCGGACAAATAACCTTTTATTTGTCCACATTTTTCCCTTACTTCTTGTTTGTTCTGCAATTCTATAAAGCCATTTGATGATTTCTTCGTCCATTTCAGGTTAAAATTATATATCTCGCGATACGAAGTGGCCCGAAGAAAATCTAGACGAATTCTGGTCGATGGAGATCAAAAGAAGGAAGTCTGAGCAAACTGCAGAAGTGATTCGGCCGAATCATAAGTGATTCGCCCACCAGCTTGACCGAATCACATAATGGGTGTGACCGAATCAAAAGTGATTCGGCCAAGAAAAGTGATTCGCCCAGTCCGAGACCGCCACTGAACAGATGATTCGGCCGAATCAGAGGTGATTCGCCCAGAGGTGCCCGAATCAGTTTAGCTCCACAAGACGTTTGACCGTATCAACACAAGGGCGTGACCGAATCAAATGGTGATTCGGCCAGGATAAGTGATTCGCCCAAACTCAAAACACCACTGAACAAAAGCTTCGAGCGAATCACATGGACATTGACCGAATCAAGTGATTCGGTCACTTCGGGCACTTACTGGAAATCTTCACAAAGTATAAATAGAAGGAGATAGAAGTGAAGAAAGAGAGCTTCCACTTTTTGCAACCCTAGACGACCAAAACTCAAGGAAGACCAAGCTTGATGGAAGATTGAAGCTTGGATTGAAGATTCTACATCATCCTCTCCTAAACCCTAGCTTTGTATTTACATTTATGCTTCCCTTAGTTGTCATGTATTTGTGCACACTCATTATGAGTGAGTAGTTGCTTTTGTGGTTGGGGATTAAATGGATCCCCTAGGATTGGATATGATGTAGAACTCTAATTTATTGCATTGAATGAAGTTTTGGTTTGATTATATTGTGCCCTAGCTATGTATTCATTGTATGCACACCAAGTGTTTGACGAAATGCTTAAGTGAGTATGCTTGGTTAGAACCCCTAAGGAAGGAGCGAGAGTTGAACTTAGGATGTTTCATAGCTATTGTATGATCATAGATGGAGTGTTTGTGCGTGAGAGCGACATGCATTCTTGACATTAGGCTAAGTTTTGAGCGGATTTGAGTAACCGGCCAATAGACCGAGAGGGTGCGGTTATGGGACTCAAATTCTACACGGTTCAATAGAATGAGAGTTTGAGAACCATGTCATTTATGTATCCTCTCCATTCTAGGGAAGGAGCGAGAGTTGAACCTAGAGCGGACGATGCATTAGCCTTGCTTTTATCAACCAAATGTAGTTCATGCATGTATTAGTGAGTTATTTCATTTCCTCATATCTTAGGAGAGAAGTTGAATCCCTAGTCACCCTTTTTATTCATTAAGTAGAACTCAAGAATATCATTTGTCTTTAGTGCTTGCTAGAGATACCTCTATAGGAGGACAAACCCCCCCCCCCCCCCAAAACCGTAGACTTACATTAGTAGCATTGATTAGTTGTCAATTAGTCTAAGCTTTTCCCTTGGGTTCGACACGAGGTCCCTTGGGTTCTACTAGCAAAGAACTTCGGCAGGTTTATGAGGAAATCGAATCAGAGTAAGTCTGAACAGAGAAGCAAATCTGGACAACATCACATAAATCATCGAGATGGAAAATTCATAAAGATGAGAACTACTGAAAATCAGAAGGAAGTAAAAGGAGAGAGAAGCAAAGGGATTCAATGTCGTAATGTGTGAGCTTTGGACACATCCAAGCAAAATGCGCCAGTACCCCAAAGAAACAGAAAAGGGCTCTCGTGGCTGGATGGGGTGATACTGAGTCAGAGGAGTCTAAAACAGAAGAGAAAAACTCAAACTTCGTGGCACTCACCACTGTGGCAGAAAATCCAGAGACCGAATCGTAGAACCCTGAATCAGATAATTATAGTGACAGTGATACAGATGTCACCAAAGAAATCATAGCATAGAAATACAAAACTCTGTACGAACAGTAGGAGAGGCAATGAAGTCAAACTCTAAATTGAGTAAGCAAGTTGTGAGCCTGAAAGCTAAGAAATATGAACTGTCAGAATCAGTCAACCATATGCAAACAGAACTTGAAAAACTGAAACTTGAACATTTCGAAGTTATGTCAGAACTACTGCGAGTTAGAAAGTATGTCAACATGATAACTAACGGCACGAAGTAAGTTGACCATCTTAGCTGCTCATCGTACTAGTCGTGGAAGCCTCGGTTTGGGCTTTGAGCATCAGAAGATAATGCTCATTCCAGTCATAGGTCTGACATGCTCTGGACAAAAGATCAGTGTATCTGTTATTACTGCAATATTCAAGGTCACATCCAGAGAAAGTGGTCTAAGTTTCTTGAATAGTATCGTCAACAACGACCCATGCCTCCTCCAAAAATTTACAAACCTTGGTCAAAATATTGCTACGTCGCATATAGTTCATCCTCTCACCTTGAGAAGGATTGGTGGTACTCTGATAGTGGCTGTTCAGCCCACATGACCGGAGAAGCCAGCTACTTACTGAGTTCTAACACAGAGCTATTTACTGTGTGTTATTAAACTTCCCTTCAGCTATTTACTCAGGATTCGTGCCAAGTCATCGACGATGAAGGGAAGTGTGTTATGAGAGGAAGTCGATCATCAAATAGTTGCTATTTACTGAGTTCTAACACAGAGCCTATTGAAGGTCACTGTTTTCTATCTAAGCAAGATGAAGTGATCATGTGGCACAAACGGCTGGGTCACTTGAATCTCAAGGAACTGAGAAAGATATCTAAACATGGTCTGGTGCAAGGAATACCTGAGATAAAGGGAAAGACTGATGTTATGTATGGAGAATGCAAGATCAGAAAATAAACAAGATTAGCTCATCCAAGTATTGATCAGGTTCATACAACCAGAATCCTTGAACTGTTACACATGGATTTGATGGTCCTATGCAGGAGGAAAACCTTGGGGGTAAGAACTATGTTCTAGTTTATGTTGATGATTTTTCTATTTTCACATGGACTGTGTTTCTCAGACATAAATCAGATACTGTTAAAGCCGTGATTCACATAATTTTTAGACTGCAGCGTGAGAAGGACACACCTCTAATTGCTATTAGAAGTGATCATGGTGAGGAGTTTGAAAACAATGACATGGAGGAATTATGTCTCGAACAAGGCCTATTTCATCACCTCTCAGCACCCATAAAGCCCCAACAGAATGGAGTTGCTGAAAGGATGAATCATACGCTTCAGGAAATGATGTGTGTCATGCTCCATGCTAAGGATGTGTCTCTAACATTCTGGGCTGAAGCCATCAACACTGCCTGTTACACCCTCAACAGAGTCCTGATTTGCCCTAGAACTCAGAAAACTTGTAAAGTTTTGAAAGGCAAGAAGCCGTCAGTCAAGTACTTTCATGTGTTTGGAAGTGTATGTTATATAATGAGGATCAAGAATACAAGAGGAAACTTGAACCTCGCAGTAGTGAAGGAATATTTCTAGGTTATTCTATTAGCATTCGAGCGTATCATGTCTACATCAAGAAGTCACAAAAAGTTATGGAATCGATAAATGTGGCTATTGACGGCACATCGTTGTGTGCGCCAAACTTATATTTATAATCTCCTGTTAACACTCAGCAAGCGGTAAGCAGGGTCGAACCCACGAGAGAGCAATCAGCTATAAAGTTCTACTAATTAATTGTCACGATGAAAAGGGGGTTGCAGGAATAACGTTTGTTGTTATCAAATTCAGAGAAAAATTAGTTCAGGGATATGCATTGCAACTGGTAATCATCGATTGTGATGTGTATCAACGAGTAAACTACCGTTCCTAGTCTAACAATCCCGCTAGGTTAATGCCGACTCTACTGTTCTACCTAATCTCAACTGCTAGGTCTTCGAATAGGGTTAACAATTACTCGATCAACAACACCGATTAGGTTACACCGCTAGGCTTAGCTAATAGGGAAGTCAATCCAATATCATGCAGTAGATATCAACTCAGTTTCACCGCTAGGATACGCTAACTTGATAATCAGAGCATGCAATTCAAACGAAGAATAGGAATTTACTGAGTTGAATTACGAAATATAAATATCTCAAACCGTACGTTGCAACACAAAATCCCCAAATTGAAATTAAGGGTTTAGCTACTACGAGTCATCTAAAACAATGGAAATAAACTGAGTTTAGGAATAATACTGTAGCGGTGAATAGTAATCTGCGTGAACAGTACTCTGGTAGTGAATAGTAATTCCGGCCGTGAATAGTGATCTGCCTCGAAATCAGTGCGTAGTGGCCGCTTCTCTGAATTCGTCTTCTAGGTTCTCGTGTTGAAGATTCTCTCTAAGAATTTATGCTCAATTGTGTTGTGGCAGGTCTGTATTTATAGGATGGAGAGACTTCTAAATCCTATTTTGGGCCGTGGGCCCAATGCTGACGTCATCAATTGCATTCCGCTCCGGATGAAGACATTAGTCGCGCTCCCCATGAAGACATTAAATACGCGCTCTAAGTAGACATTAACTCTGCTAAAGTGTGCTTCCGGCGCGGTAATCACTGCAGTGTCAAAGACTTGCCTTTTTGACCCTTTATACCTCCGAATCTCGTTTGACGTAAAACTAGAGAATTGTAGCCCCTTGAGTTAGCTTTCCAACAAGGTATAACACGCCTCAATCAGATCAGAATCATGATCTCAGTAAGCCTTCGACTATGGATATGTCAATCTGTCCAGATTTGCTGTATATCCATCCAAATGCGCAATAAGGTTCTAAGCGGTCTTGATACACCTGGGATGCGAAACACTATCAAGAAGTAATCTTTCACACACAAAATGTAACTAAATAATGGGAATAAATAACTCGATGGATCGTATAAATACGCTCCATCAGATATTCAAGACTCAGACTATTCGATCAGATTTGATGAAGATGAATATGGCTGTACAGACGTAGGAACCAGCAGATCCACTCAGGTGGCATAGATAGATGTTCCAAAAACTCTCCTAGTTAATCAAAATTTTGATAATGCGTCAGATTCAGGACTAGACCCAGCTCCAGCTACTCAGCAACCGCAACGTGTTCTGCAAAATCATCCAATGGCCAACATTGTTGGGGATCCGCAAGCACCCAGAGTAACCCATGGTAAAACTATTGATTTTGCTGAAATGCTAAGTGGCATGCTTTCTATCATCCGTTGAACTGAAAAACATCAAAGAAGCTGAAATTCATTGCGAGTTGCTGGTGATGAGTTACAGCATCTATTGTAGCACTCTGCGGAATTAGCTTTATCTGGCTGAACCTGAGAAACACTCATATTTGTTTACCCAGTTTGGCAGCTTCCTATGTCTAGGGAGGGTACTCTGATCCTCAAGATTCCACTATCATAGTTTGAAGTATAAGGACTCAAAACTCAGCCTACGCTAGTTTTACCTCTACTTCTCACCTAGTGGAAATCTTAGCTCAGTCTAATCACACAGAATAGCTCGCAGTCTGATCACACAGACTAGCTTCGTCTACCTACGCACTTCCAGTGAAGAACACCTATAGACCTAACACACAGACTTGGCCTATCCTATTACAATGTGTTGTAGACGGTATGCTATAACAATCTTTGTAATAAAATTACTGTAACTTCTATCGACGTCTTCTTTAGCACCATCAGCCAAGCCGACGGACTCTCTCTGAATTCTTCTAACTCAGATATTACTCCCCGTTGATCAATACCCACTGGTCATTATCAAGGAGAGACAATTCAATTCTCCAACAACCTGCGACACCTCCTGTCCGCATCCGTTCTACGAAGCAATTGATTGATCCTTCAACGAGCCGTGCTCTAGTTTATTTCTATGGATCAATATTAGATCAAAATCTACGAGTTCTGATCTCCTCTGCGGTCAACACAACTCTATTCTTTCAGCCTTCTGCTATTAACTCTCGTTGTGTGTATTCTCTGCTTCGATTCCTTATCAGATTCCTCTGCCTCTACATTGCTCTTATAGGTTCCTCAATGATCAGTGATGGAAACCCTAGATGCCTTAGGATCTATAGTGTAGCAAAGCATCTTTAGAATCTTCTCCAAGATTTTTGAATTTCTCCGATCATGTGATGATGATGATGCACACTTGATGACGTTTGCACAGCTTCCTGAGCTCTTGTGACACCGCCAACACTTCGCTGAACCATCTCCGTGCAGCTTCAAGATGACCGGCCATTCTGCTCTAGCTTCAAATCATCATGGGTTGCTATAGCAGTTCTGACATTTGTTTGCGCCCAGTCTGCCACTGCTTTTGTGGTCCACATAGTGTTATAACAGATTCTTTTGCATTGTTGCTGTTTTGTCAGTCTTCATAATGTGCACCAGCTGCAAATCTTCAAGGAATGCTTGATCGCGCGTCGTTGTACGCGTCAAATTAATCCTTCCTTCTCCACTTAGTACAGCGGGTAAGTCAGGGTCGATCCCACAAGGAGCAAGCAGACTCATTCTAACTAGTAACCTACAACTTACAAAAATTGGGTTGTGAGCGATTGGGTTGCGCAGGTGCACGAATAAACAGTAGCGAAAACAGAATTTGCACTAGACGTGCGCAGGCAGTAGAGATTAAGTACTATGACTATGAAAAGTATCGGTACAGACAATCCTCTATGAAAGTATTCCTTATCATCGACTCTACATGTCTATAGTTCGATTTACTGAAGTTAGTGTCCGATCAAGGCTTCCTAACATGTGCGCATGTTCCGATCAAAGTTCATGAGCTATTAATTCTTAAAACTAGTCTAAGCAGCTACGAATCCTATCACAGTAGCAGCTGATTATCCCAGCGCGTTACTCCTAGTTGTCACCGTCAAGCTACTAACTAGTTTAACATATAACAGACAAGTAGTAAGAGTAAGATTGCGGTTTAAGGCTTCCCCTACTCATGCAACTAGCTGTCAACCGTGTGCACAGAATTAATACAAGCAACTAACTATGCATTAAGCACAAGTCTCAAAGGAAATACTCATAGAATCATGCCCAACTGATACAAAGCGTTTAGCTAGACATGCTAGTAGTAAACATCATAGAAATAGTAAATAACAACTAAAGTATCCAAGAAAATAGTAACAAGCAGGTGCGTGCAGATTGCTGTGTCTCGGCTCGCGTAGTCGACTAGCGCAGGTCTTCGCAGCAGCTCGTGTGTTTTTCAGTTCTGGCTCTCTCTCCTCCGTTTTTGTGTGTCTGTGATGATTATTCAAACCCTAGCCTTCCTCTCTTTATATATTGCTCATGAGGACAATCTTGGCAACTTGCAAATCCTATGGTGTTCAAGATTTGGAAAAACCAACATCCTGCACATGGCGCACTGCGCACATTGGTTCGCGCAGTCGGTCTGCGCACCGCAATCTGACTCTGCCACTTCCTATCCTGTCTGCGATGCTAGCTCCACAGGCTGTGGGTTGCGCTCCTTAAACACGCCTATTAGCACGTATCCGACTTAGGCCCTCGTTTTGCCCTGAAATACAAAAACACCGCAAACTAGTAATCCTGTACACAAAATAATGCAAACAAGCACAGTGTTAAGATCTAAATAGCGCGTATAAATAGGCTCTATCAAACCCCCCACACTTGCCCTTGTTCGTCCCGAACAAGCACTCAAGCACGGATACAATTACCTCTCTGGAGTCTAGCGCACAGTCTTGCACTCTGGCGCGTTCTACACAACGGTTCACCTTGCACTGCTTTAACACCTGCGCGCACCTGCCCTCAACAGTTTAATATAACAATTTCGAATTCGCTACCTCTCAGCTGGGATGGAGATCATTTCGGATGGCTGGGAGATAGCTCTTCATAGGCTCCGGGTTGTCAGTCTTTACTTCGAGGACGGGTATATGGTTAATAGCGCAAGCTTCTTTCGGTGCTTGATTCTTCCGCGCTCTTCCTGGGAACTCGAGCCTTCTTGATGATTTTCTTGTGAACTAGCGGATGCTGGTACGGAGTTCTGCGCATGCTGGTTTCTTTAGCGCATATCATCTGCTGGTGTTTTTCTTTTTGTACAGCTTTATCTATGGTCCCTATGTTCCCAGAACGGTTCCAGTCTCGGCCTCCGGATAGCAGCTATGGAACAACGCTCCGCTCTCCCTCCTTGATCCATTTGCGCAGGTCAGCGCACGCGTTTACATCTGCGCCCGCCTTCCCTCGCTCGACTTCCAGAGGAAAGGTGGTCTGCTTCCCCACCTCGCCACGCTTTGGGTATTCGCCTTCGGCATCTGCGTGGCTGAGCGCGCTCTATTGTTCGGAAGGTCACGAAGCACCGGCCTCCACTAGCGCTCTCGCCCATATACCTTACCTTCGAAGCAAAAATGACTAACCGCCTCTCTAGAGCTTTTCTGTCAACTCCACATCCCCTGTATATCCCAACGAAAAGGAGCAGAAAAATGAAAAAAAATATACTAAACAGTTGATAGCAGCGCATGCAAAATGAATAGCGCAATACAAGCCGAAAAGTGTGCGCAACCCGCACACTAGCGCACCACTGCTACTATTCCCTTCAACTAAACTAAGCTATACCACAAAGCTCAAAAAAAACGTGAAATGTAAATGTAACGCCCCCCCCCCCCCACACTTAAACAGAGACGTGTCCCCACGACTCATGCTCAAGCGCAACGGAGAGCGCACACATGCATGCAAGAAAAACAAAAAACATAAGAAAGAAAAACATATAGTCAGCGCAGCAAAGACAAAGTCAGGGGTTCACAGAATATTCAGCACAATATAGCAACATCGAGCAATAGTTTTCAAAAAAAAAAGTATATAAAAACACTAAAAACTATATAAAAAAACGTGTAAAAGTAAAACGTGTCGGGTTACCTCCCGACAAGTGCCTTTGTTTAACGTCGTTGGCTCGACCGTACCTCGTTACTTGCTTAAAAGTGTGTCAGTGACCCCCCCTCCCCCCCACTCTTGCTCCTGAGTGTCCCCGCGCTCGTGTGTGCGTTGCGTTCTTCTTAGTCCTGCGCAAAGGATCGGAAGGGTGGTCAGCATGGTTAATATCATGTAATAAATCATAAGTAACGAGGTTAGTTAAAGAGGGAGAAGAAATATGAGCAATAGTTCCCAGTTCTCCCTTAGGTGCCTCTGGTGGCGACTCTGGCGCAGCAACCTGCGCATCTTCTATTTCTGGCTCTGCCAGGTCAACTTCGCGCGCTGTGCCATCCCAAGGTTCTCCTAAATACTTTTTGACTCTCTGCCCATTGACGTGAAAACGATGCCGGTGCTCGTTTTCTAACTCGGTTGTTCCGTAAGGGAAAACCTTGGTAACCGTGTATGGTCCCGTCCATTTGCTGCGCAGCTTCCCAGGCATTAGCTTCAGGCGCGAGGAAAATAATAGTACCTGGTCTCCTGGCTCAAAGGTGCATCTAAGGATGTTTTTGTCGTGAAATGCCTTTGTGCGCGCCTTGTAGTCGCGCAGCCCCTCATATGCATCTAGGCGTAGCTCTTCTAACTCACTTAGCTCAAAGGCGCGCTCCTTACCAGCCTCGTCTAGGTTCAGGTTACAAACGCGCAATGCTCAGTATGCTTTGTGTTCCAACTCCACTGGCAGGTGGCACGCTTTTCCATAAACCAATCGAAACGATGAGGTCCCAATCGGTGTCTTAAGTGCAGTTATGTATGCCCATAGCGCATCGTCAAGACGCTGGGTCCAGTCTTTGCGCGACGGTCTCACAGTTTTCTCCAGGATGCGCTTGATCTCTCGGTTGGAAACCTCGGCCTGGCCATTCTTCTGAGGGTGGTAAGCGGTGGACGTCTTGTGGCGCACCCCATAATGCTTGAATACCTGCGCCACTATCCTATTGCAAAACTGCGTCCCCTGGTCGCTTATGATTGCCTTAGGCACTCCGTACCTGCAAAAGATGTTAGTTCTCAAAAAGTCAGCGACTGTCTTACCATCATCCTTCCGGGTGGCCTTGGCCTCAACCCATTTGGAGACATAATCCACTGCGACCAATATGTGCTCATATCCGGAAGATGGTGGAAATGGCCCCATGAAGTCAATCCCCCAAATATCGAATACTTCATCCACTAGTATTGGCGTCTGCGGCATCTCATTGAGCGCTGATATTCCCCCTGTGCGCTGACACCTGTCACAATTTCTGCAGTGGTTATACGAGTCACTAAACAAGTGTGGCCAATAAAATTCGCAATCCAGGATCTTTCTGCTAGTGCGCTTTGGACCAAAGTGTCCTCCCCATGCGTGCGCATGACAAAACATCAAAACAGAGTTAATTTCATGGTCAGGCACGCATCGCCTCAAAATTTCATCAGGTCCGATTCTGAGCATATGCGGATCATCCCAAATGTAATACCTGGACTCATGCTTTAATCTCATGCATTGGAGTTTAGTGAAATGAGGAGGAAACGTACCTGTGACCAGGTAATCCGCAATGTGCGCATACCATGGTACCTTACCTGTCAGCGCCATCAGATGCTCGTCAGGGAATGTCTCCGTGATCTGCCCTGGCTCCTCTGCTTTCACGATCCTGCTCAGGTGGTCAGCGACTGTGTTCTCCGTGCCCTTCTTATCCTTGATTTCCAAGTCGAACTCCTGAAGTAGGAGCACCCAGCGCATCAAGCGCGGCTTAGTCTCCTTCTTGGACATTAGGTAATGGATTGCTGCGTGGTCTGTGTAGATGATGACTCGGGCGCCTAGAACATATGCGCGGAACTTCTCCAGTGCAAACACGATTGCCAGAAGTTCCTTCTCCGTGGTGGTGTAGTTCCTCTGCGCAGCGTCTAGTGTGCACGATGCATAATAGATGGCATGCGGCTTCTTGTCCATGCGCTGTCCCAGGACTGCACCTACTGCATAGTCACTTGCGTCGCACATCAGTTCGAACGGCAGGCTCCAGTCTGGCGCGCGCATCACTGGCGCACTTGTCAGCGCCTCTTTCAGCTTGTCAAACGCAGCCCTGCACTCATCAGTGAATTCGAAACACACATCCTTTTGCAAGAGGTTAGACAGGGGAATACAAATCTTAGAAAAATCTTTTATGAAACGCCTGTAAAGCCCTGCATGCCCAAGGAATGATTTCACATCGCGCACGTTAGTGGAATAAGGCAGATTAGAAATAAGATCTATTTTGGCCTTATCTGCCTTGATTCCCTCCTGCGAGATAATATGTCCTAGTACTACTCCATGCGATACCATGAAATGACATTTTTCATAATTGAGCACTAGATTTTTTGAAATTCAACGCGCTAAGACCTTATCAAGATTAATCAAGCATGCGTCAAAGGTACCTCCATACATAGTAAAATCATCCATGAACACCTCAATGCATATACCAATCATATCAGAAAAGATGCTCATGACTAGACGTTGGAACGTACCTGGCGCGTTACACAGCCCAAATGACATGCGCCGAAACACAAACGTACCGAATGGACAGGTGAACGTAGTTTTCTCTTGATCTTCCGCAGCAATGGGTATCTGATTGTACCCTGAGTACCCGTCCAGGAAGCAAAAGTATGGCTTCCCCGCTAATCGATCAAGCATCTGGTCCATGAAGGGCAGTGGAAAATGATCCTTGCGCGTGACTGCGTTAAGCTTTCTGTAGTCGATGCACATGCGCCATCCAATTTGCATGCGCTTGGGAACTAGCTCGCCCTGCGCATTCTCCTCCACTGTGATTCCTCCTTTCTTCGGCACAACGTGCACTGGACTCACCCATTTGCTGTCCGAGATTGGGTAAATGACTCCTGTGTCAAGCAGCTTCAGGATCTCCTTCTGCACCACCACCATCATACTCGGATTCAATCTGCGCTGAGGCTCCCTGGATGGTTTGGCACCATCTTCCAATAGGATCCTATGCATGCATACGTCCGGGCTCACTCCGCGCAGGTCAGCAAGTGTCCATTCTATAGCGCGCTGGTTCTTGCGCAGCACCTCTTCTAATCCTTTTTTTATGATTACCGGCAGGGTGTCCTCATTTCCCAAGAATATGTATTTGAGGTGCTCGGGGAGTTGCTTCAGCTCGACCTTGGGTGCCTGTTCAATAGAGGGCAAGATTTTATTAGCAGTGCAGACATTAACTATATCGTGTACCTGTCTGGATACTGGTTCAGCACTACTCAGCTCATCCTCATGCGCCTCCATCTTTGCCTGTGTCAGTGGCTCAGGTTCTTCTGCTGCGCTCGCACATTGCGCATCTGCAACCAAGTCATCTATGTTGTCCAAAGCGTGCACTGTGGCGTCCTCATGAGGGTGCTGCATCCCTTTGAATATGTTAAAATGAATTTCCTCGCCATCGACCTCCATTGAGAGCGTACCCCTCCACACGTCTATCTTTGTGCGCGCTGTCATCAGAAATGGTCTACCCAGTAGGATCTGCGCACTTCCTTTGCTCGACTCACCCTCCATCTCAAGGACATAGAAATCTGCTGGAAACACCAGCTCTCCTACTCGGACGAGGACGTCCTCTATCATGCCCGTCGGTTGCTTGCACGACCGATCCGCTAGCTGAATGGTGAGTGATCGCGCGTCGTTGTGCGCGTCAAATATAATTCCTTCCTCTCCCACTAGTACAGCGGTTAAGTAAGGGTCGATCTCCACAGGGAGCAAGCAGTGAGTCTCAGCCAGTAACCTACACTTAAGAAAACGGGGGTTGCGTGAGTGATTGGGGGTTTTGCGCGATGCGCGAATAACAGCGAATATCGTAACTCAGGGAATTGCACTAGACGTGCGCAAGCAGTAGAGATGAAGTACTATATTTATGAGAAGTATTGGGCAGACAATCCTCTATGAATGCATTCCTTATCATCGACTCTAAAACATCTATAGTTTATGCTTTACTTGGGTTAGTGTCCGGTAAAGGCTTCCTAACACGAGCGCACGTTCCGTTCAAAGTTCATGTGCTATTAATCCTTAGAACTAGACTAAACAGCTGCGAATCCTGTCACAGTAGCAGCTGCCTACCCTAACTCGTTACTCCTAATTGTCACGGTAAGTTTGCGGTTCAAGGCTTCCCCTACGCATGCAACTAGTTTAACAGGTGACAAGCAAGCAACACAAGTAAGTTTGCGGTTCAAGGCTTCCCCTACTCATGCAACTAACTGTCTCAGCGCGCACAGAATTAATACAAGTAAATAAACTATGCATTAAGCTCAAGTCTCAAAGGTAATACATCATAGATTCATGCCCGACCAACACTAAGTGTTTAGCTAGACATGCTAGTGGTAAACATCATAAAATAGTAAATAACAACTACTGAATCCAAGAAAACGGTAGCAAACAGTGCGTGCAGTGTCTTCTCTTGGCTGGCGCAGTCGGCTGGCGCAACTCTCCTTGACAGGTCCGTGTGTTTTTCAGTTCTGCCGCACAGTGCCTCGGGAATGTCGCTGAGTGATGGTGTTCCGCTCCCTTGAAACCCTAGACTTTCTTTGTTTAAATAGTGCCCCAGGAATTTCATCTTTTGGCAACTTCCAAATCTGGTCACTGGGTCTTTACGCCTGGCGCACAGCATTGATTGGCGCAATCGGGTAGCGCACCTCTGCTGTCCTTCGCCATTTCTTCTTTTGTTTGCGCCGCTAGCTCCACAGGCTGATCTTTCACTCCTAGAACGCTGCCTGTTAGCGCGTATCCGACTTAAAGACTCGTTCTGACCTGATATACAAAAATAGTGGAAACGAGTAATCTTGCCCATAAAATATTGCAAACAAGCATGGGTTTATGATCTAAATAACGTGTATAACTAGGCTCTATCAAACCCCCCACACTTGCCCCTTGTTCGTCCCGAACAAGTACTGAAACGCGGATACAATTACCTTTTCTGGAGACTGGCGCACAGCCTTGTATTCTAGCGCAAGATGCACAGTTGCTTCAACTTGTGCTGCTCTATCACCTGCGCACACTGCACTCAATAGTTCTAATATAATAATCCCGAAATTTCATTACCTCTCAGCCGGGATGAAGATCTTTGGATGACTGGGAGATAGCTCTTCTTAGGCTCCTGGCTGTCAGCTCCCGCTCCGAAGATAGGTATATGGTTTCGTGCGCGAGCTTCTTCCAGTGCGTGATTCGTTCGCACACTTCCTGGGAACCTGAGCCTTTGATGATATCCTTGTGGTCTTGCGCACGCAGGTACTACGTAGTGCGCATGCTGATTCTTTGTAACGCAAATCATCTGCTTCTGCTGGTATTTTTCTTTTGTACAGCTTCCTTTCCAATTTTTTTTTATTTTATTCCCAGAACAGTTCCAATCTCAGCCTTCGGATAGCAGCTATGGAACTCGTTCCGCTCTCCCTCCTTGGTTTGTCTGCGCCGGTCAGCGCACGCGTTTACATCCGCGCCCGCTTTCCTTAGCTTGATATCCAGAGAGAAGGTGGTCTGTTTTCCCACCTCGCCACGCTTTGGGTATTTTGCCTTTTGTATCTGCGTGACTGAGCGCGCTCTGTTGTTCCGAAGGTTGCGAAGCACCGGCCTCCACTAGCGCACTCGACCATATACCTCGCCTTCGAAGCAGAAGCGACTAACCGCCTCTCTGGAGCATTTCTATCAACTCCACATCCCCTGTATATCCCAACTAACAGGAGCAGAAAAAACGAAAAAATTATGCCAAAACAGTAGATAGCAGTGCACACAAGACGAATAGCGCAAAACAAGCTGGAGCGCATGCGCATCCTGCACCTTAGCGCACTACTGTTACTAATTTTCCTTCAACTAACTAAGCTATACTAAAAATGCTAAAAACATGAAATGTAAGAGTAACGCCCCCCCCCCCCCCCCCCCCACACTTGAACAGAGACGTGTCCCAACGACTCAAGCTCAAGCGCACGGAGGTTGCGCACATGCATGCAATGCAACGAAAATAAAGAACATAAGAGTGAACACAAATAGTCACACAAAATATAGCAAGGGAGTCACAGAATGTAGGGCACAAATATTCAGCACACATAATAGTCAAATAGACGCAGCAAAATAAAAGACACCACCCTAAAGAAAATCACTGCGCCTGCCCTCGGCCTTAGAAGTTCCCCGAGCTAGACGCTGCTGCTGACCCATGCGCCTCATCCTCTGAAGAATCTGTCATGGAGTCGGTGCTGGAGGATGGTGGCACAATGGTGAGGGGGTCAGGCTGCTCGTCCTCGGAAAGTGACTCCCATATGGAATCGGAGTCTACGCTGGGAAAGTTAATTGGGGACTCCGGAACAGAAGGCCGGGCAGGGGAAACTACTGGTGATGGTATCGGTGCTGGTGCAGGTGCAGGGGTGGGCTCTGCTGCTGGGGCTGCTGGTTCTGGTGCGGGCTCTGCTGGGGCTGGGGCTGGGGTTGGAGCTGGTGCTGGAGCTGGAGAGGGGGCTGGAGCTGGAGCTGCTGAAGTTTCTGGGGTTCGGGTAGGAGGTGGATGGTGCAGGCTGAGGAGAGGGGGAATTGCGTCTCCAAATTTCCACCCGGATGGTGGACTCATACTTAAATCCGCCCCCTCTGGCGCTAAGTATTCGAGCACGCGCATGACGTTGAACAACATGCGCTGCTCGGCAGTGGCCTCCTCAGGCGCCTCCTCAGTCTCAGTCCTTGGGCGCTTGGCAGGGGCACGCGGGGGAGACTCCTCTATGGAAATGGTCACTGGCTCCCCCAATGGTGCGCGGGCCCTCTGTTGCGCTCCAGTCTGCGCCCGAGTCCTTGGGCGCCTGACTAGAGGCACCTCTGGTTCTAGGGCCTCCTCCATCTCTTCGTCTGCTGCGGCGGCTGCTGCGGCTGCTGCTGCGGCGGCTGCTGCGCACTGCTCTCTGCTCTGACCCGCGCACTGCTCTCTGCTCCGGCCCGCGGCGGTCTGGCTGGCTGCAGATGGTAGCACCACTCTAGTGTGCCATCGTCCCGAACGGCTACCGCCCTGATTTGCAGCATGTGGGCGCGGTCCAGAGGTATAGGCTGCACCAAGGTGTGCTCTGGCACCTCGGGCTCTCCATGTAAGCTCCGCAGCAAGTGCGTGATAAGCCCTCCACACGTCAGCGGCCCTCTCATGCTGACTCGGCTCCAATGGTGCACCATGTTCAGGATGAACAGCACCTTCCGCTCATAATAAAGCCCCGTCAAAATCTCCATATCCAGGAGGCTGATCTTTGGTGCGCCGTTGAAACGGCCAATGATTGCGTAGGCCACGATGCGCCATAAGTAGAACAGCCACGGGTCGCGCAGCTCTCGGCCCCTGCTGCGCCCCGCGGCGAATGCTGGCCCGGTTGCCATGTCCCTCCAAGCCTCCTGGTTAGTGTGCGTGTCTAACTCCTCCTCACGCACCTTGGCGCACCCAAATGCGTGCCTCAGCCTCCTTTCCGAGGCTATGAACCAGACACCCCTGTGTCTATATCTGATCTCCCTGTCCCCCGCCTCCATAGACGCCAGGAACTCACACGTATCCTCCTGGTCTGATGCGCTGCGGAGGTCCATTAGCGCTTCCCAACCGGCAATCGCTAGCCTCTGCGCCACGAGGTCCTCTAACCCTACCTCGCGCAGGAAATCTCGACAGATGTACGGTGTCCCGTACATGTCCAGGGTAATGAATGCTGCGTACTTGTTAGCGAAAGCCGCTGGGGTCACTTGGTCTGCGGCGGGTCTCATCTTGCGCTGGCTCCGGTCAATCGCGGTCAATGCTCCCCAAAACCCTAAAAATCGGAACTGCCCAGAATCCTCTGAAATTGGTACCGAACGAGCGCCTACTGGTCGCCTACACAACGCACAAAACAGCACTCCAAGCCACGCACTCTAGCCTGGTGCGATTTCAAAACCCTAAAAACTGTCTTCTCCGCGCAAACCCTAACAGAAGCGGCTCAAAGCGGGATCGGGGGTTACCTGGGTGCTGTGCGGTCGTGATGTCCTTGAATCTCTCTAGACGGACGGTGGGATGGGCGCTGATCGACGGCAGAGGTCTGAGGGCTGGAGCTTGTGTGTAACAGTCGAGTGAAAAAGTGCTGGGAATTTTTCTAAGTCTGGCCTTATATACCCCCTATGGCTAGCGCAACTGACCTGCGCATTGATAGGCGCACGGTCCTGCGCACTTGTGTGACTACAAAAAAACTACCAAACCCTATTCTAACTAAAAACACGCAAAAAAAAAAAACAAAACAAGCAGAATAAAATGTGCCAAAATAAAATGTGTCGGGTTACCTCCCGACAAGTGCCTTTGTTTAACGTCGTGGGCTCGACGGTACCTCGTTACGTGCCAAGTAGTGCGTCTGCAGCCTCCCCCACTCTTGCTCCTGAGTGTCCCTGCGCCAGTGCTTGTGTTACGATCTCAGTGGTCCTGCGCAAAGGATAAAAGGAGAGGTCAGCATGTGATACATTATTCGTAAGGAGGGCAGATGCAGAGGAAGAGGAGATATAGGCGATGGGTGCTAGTTCTCCCTCTGAAACATCTGGTGGTGCGTCTGGCGCAGCAGCTTGCTCGTCTACTATCTCTGGCTCGGCCAAGTCAATGTTGCGTGCTGCGCCATCCCAAGGTTCGCCCAAGTACCGTTTGACTCTCTGCCCGTTAACCTGAAAACGATGCTGGTGCCCGTCTTCTAATTCAATTGTGCCGTAGGGGAAAACCTTGGTGACGGTGTATGGTCCCGTCCACTTACTGCGCAGCTTCCCAGGCATGAGCTTCAGGCGTGATGAAAATAATAATACCTGATCGCCTGGTTCAAATGTGCGCCGGAGGATGTGCTTGTCATGAAACGCCTTGGTGCGCGCTTTGTAATCGCGCAGTCCCTCATAGGCGTCCAGGCGCAGCTCTTCGAGTTCGCTCAGCTCAAATGCGCGTTCTTGTCCTGCCTCCTCCAAGTTCAAGTTGCAAATACGTAAGGCCCAATATGCCTTGTGCTCGAGCTCCACTGGCAGGTGGCATGCCTTCCCATAGACCAGCCGGAATGGTGAGGTTCCAATGGGTGTCTTGTGTGCAGTGCGGTATGCCCATAGCGCATCATCCAGGCGCTGGCTCCAATCCTTGCGCGACGGCCTCACAGTCTTTTCCAAGATGCGCTTGATCTCTCTGTTAGAAACTTCGGCCTGTCCATTCGTCTGCGGATGGTAAGCGGTGGACGTCTTGTGGCGCACCCCATAGTGCTTGAAGACTTGCGCCACAACCCTGTTGCAGAAGTGCGTCCCCTGGTCGCTGATAACTGCCTTAGGCACTCCGTACCTGCAAAATATGTTAGTTCTGAGAAAGTTAGCGACAGTCTTACCATCATCCTTGCGCGTGGCCTTAGCTTCGACCCATTTGGATACGTAATCCACGGCCACCAGTATGTACTCGTAGCCGGCAGATGGGGGAAATGGACCCATGAAGTCGATTCCCCAAACATCGAACACTTCATCCACCAAAATCGGGGTCTGCGGCATCTCGTTGCGCGCGGAGATTCCTCCAGTGCGCTGGCACCTGTCACACTTCCTGCAGTGGTCATAGGCATCTCTGAATAGGTGCGGCCAGTAGAATCCGCAGTCCAAGATCTTCCTGCTCGTGCGCTTGGGACCGAAATGTCCTCCACAGGCGTGCGCATGACAAAACATCAATACAGAGTTAATCTCATGGTCAGGCACGCAACGTCTTAATATCCGATCTGGACCTATTCTAAGCATGTAAGGATCATCCCAAAGGTAATGCTTGGACTCATGTTTCAATCGCATGCACTGAGTTTTATTGAAATGAGGAGGGAACGCACCTGTGACCAGGTAATTTGCGATATGCGCATACCATGGTACCTTACCTGTTAGTGCCATCAGATGCTCGTCAGGGAATGTCTCCTTGATCTGCCCTGGCTCCTCATCCTTTATGATCCTGCTCAGGTGATCAGCGACGGTATTTTCTGTGCCCTTCTTATCTTTGATCTCTAAATCGAATTCCTGAAGCAGAAGTACCCAGCGCATCAGGCGCGGCTTGGTCTCTTTCTTGGATATGAGGTAGCGGATAGCTGCGTGGTCCGTGTAGATGATGACTCTGGCGCCTAGAACATATGCTCGGAACTTCTCCAGCGCAAATACAATTGCCAGAAGCTCCTTCTCCGTGGTGGTGTAGTTCTTCTGCGCGGAGTCTAGTGTGCGCGATGCATAGTAGATGGCATGCGGCTTCTTGTCCTCGCGCTGCCCCAAGACTGCTCCCACTGCGTAGTCACTTGCGTCACACATCAGCTCAAATGGCAGGTTCCAGTCTGGTGCGCGCATCACTGGCGCACTGGTCAGCGCTGCTTTCAGCTTATCGAACGCCGCCCTGCACTCATCAGTAAAATCGAAGCACACGTCTTTTTGCAACAGGTTAGACAGGGGTATGCAAATCTTAGAGAAATCCTTAATAAAACGCCTGTAAAACCCAGCATGCCCTAAGAACGATTTCACGTCGCGCACGTTGGTGGCATAAGGCAGATTAGAAATAATATCTATCTTAGCTTTGTCTACCTTAATACCCTCCTCTGAAATGATATGACCCAGTACTACTCCGTGCGTAACCATGAAATGACACTTCTCGTAGTTTAGCACTAAGTTCTTAGAGATGCAGCGCGCTAAGACTTTATCTAGATGTATTAAGCATGCATCAAAGGTACTCCCATATACAGTGAAATCATCCATGAACACTTCTATACATATACCAATCATATCAGAGAAAATGCTCATGACGAGGCGTTGGAACGTACCTGGCGCGTTGCACAGCCCAAAAGACATACGCCGAAACGCAAAAGTTCCGAAGGGGCATGTGAACGTGGTCTTCTCTTGATCCTCCGCAGCTATGGGTATCTGATTGTAACCTGAATATCCGTCCAAAAAACAAAAGTAAGGCTTACCTGCCAAGCGATCCAGCATTTGGTCCATGAAGGGTAGCGGGAAGTGGTCCTTGCGCGTTACAGCGTTCAGCTTCCTGTAGTCGATGCACATGCGCCAGCCAGTCTGTATGCGCTTGGGAACTAGCTCGCCCTGCGCATTCTCCTCCACCGTGATTCCTCCTTTCTTTGGCACAACGTGCACCGGGCTGACCCATCTGCTGTCTGAGATTGGGTAAATGACCCCTGCGTCAAGCAACTTCAGAACTTCCTTTTGCACTACCTCCATCATATTTGGGTTTAACCTGCGCTGAGCCTCCCTGGATGGCTTGGCACCATCTTCCAACAGAATCCGGTGCATGCACACGTCTGGGCTCACTCCGCGCAGATCAGCAAGAGTCCATCCAATAGCGCGCTGGTTCCTGCGCAGCACCTGTTGTAAACGCGCCTCCTGCTCTTCTTCCAATCCCCTCTTGATGATCACTGGCAAGGTGTCCTCATCTCCCAAGAAAATGTACTTGAGATGCTCCGGGAGTTGCTTCAGTTCGATCTTGGGTGCCTGCTCAACAGAGGGCAAGATTTTGTTAGCGGTGCAAATATGAACTATATCACGTACCTGTGTGGATGCTGGTTCAGCACTGCTTAGCTCCTCCTCTTGCTCCTCCAGCTCTGCCTGTGTCAGTAGCTCTGGTCCTATGGTTGCGCTTGCACACTGCGCTTCTGTGACTAAGTCGTCAAAGCTGTCCATTGCGTGCACGGTAGCGTCCTCATGTGGGTGCTGCATCCCTTCGAAGATGTTGAAATGGATTTCTTCGCCATCTACCTCCATGGAGAGCGTGCCCCTCCACACGTCTATCTTCGTGCGCGCAGTCATCAGAAACGGTCTGCCTAGGAGGATCTGCGCACCGCTGGCGCTTGATTCACCCTCCATTTCGAGCACATAAAAGTCTGCTGGGAACACCAGCTCTCCTACTCGAACTAGGACATCTTCTATCATGCCTGCAGGTTGTTTGCACGATCTATCTGCTAGCTGAATTGTGAGACCTGCAGGTTTTAGTGGTCCAAGGCGCAAGGTCGCATAGAGAGAATATGGTAATAAATTGATTGATGCGCCTAAATCGATCATGCAGTTGCTTACCGTGGTCTTACCTAAGGTGCAAGGGATAGTGAATGTACCTGGATCTCGGCACTTAGGTGGTACCTTTTGTTGCACGATTGCTGAGGCCTGCGCATTTAGCATTACTTGTGCGCATTCGCCTGTCCTTCTTTTATTCGTGCACAGCTCTTTTAAAAACTTCGCATACCTGGGAATCTGTCGAATAGCTTCTATGAGAGGTATGTTGATTTCCACCTTGCTGAACAGCTCATACAGTTCCTTGTCCAGTGCTTCTTTTCTCGCCAGTGGTGCCTACACAGGGAAAGGAGCAGGTATGTTAGTACAATTTTTGTCCTTGTTTTTCGAGTGAGACATACCTGGCGCTTTGCCCTGCTGGTTCGTGGTTGGCGCTTCTGATTGCGCCTCTGGCTCTGGTTGCGCACTCTGAGCTGCTGGAACTGGGACTTGCGCAACTGGTTGCGCGGGCGCCTGCGCGGTCTGCTCTGTTCCCACTGTGCGCCCAGTCCTCAGTGTTACTGCGTTAACTCCTCCCTTAGGGTTCTGAATCACTTGCGAAGGCAGGTTGCCATCGCTCTTTTTCAGCTCATACACCGTGGTTGCAATTTGTGATAGATGCTTTTCTATGGATTCGAACCTCTTATCATACTTTTCGTCATTCTTGCGCACTGTGTCTGCTAGCTGCCCCATGATATCTTCCAAGGATCGCCGTGGTTGCTGACTGTTCTGCGCTGGTGCGTCTGTGCGGCGATGCGGTGGATTGTAGGGTGCAGCTTGTTGCGTCTGCTGTGGCGCGCGCTGATCAGTGGGCTGCCTCTGGAAATTGTTCTCTTCTCTCCATCTGAAACCATTTGCAGCAAGCCCAAAGCGCGGCTGATTCTGCCTCTGCGGTCCTCTGTTGTCCCATCCTCCAAGGGCATTTACATCTCCAGTTTCTTCAAAAAGTGTTGGGCACTCGTCTGTCTTGTGCTCAGTGGACGTGCAGAATTCACATACCTTTGGCGCAACTGGTTGTGCGCTCTGCGCACTCATCAGCTTCTGTGGCATGGCCTTCATTTCTTTGATCTCAGCGCTTGCCTCTACCTGATGCACAGAACGATTACGACTACTTTCAAGTGTCAATTGATGTCTTACCTGCCCAGCAGAATCTTCTATCAGCTGCCATGCATCCTCCGGGTACATGTTGCAAATGTCCCCTCCTGCGCATGCATTCAGTAGTCGCAGCTCCATGGGCAGCAGTCCATTCAGAAAGTTCTCTATCAGCACATTCTGGGGAAGCCCGTGATTGTAGCAGTTGGCTTCTAGCTCCCTGAAACGCTCGTAGTATTCTGACAGAGACTCCCCTGCGCCTTGCCTTGGCGCGGCCAATTCCCTTCTGAGCAGCGCAATCTTCGCTGCTGGATAAAATTTATCTAAGAATTTCTTCTGCAGCTGCTCCCATGTGTGGATTGATCCTGCGGGTAGGCTCATCAGCCAGTGTTTGGCTGCATCGCTCAATGAAAATGGGAACGCTTTCATCTTCAGCGCTTCATCGTTTTCCCCCAAAGCCTTCATGTTCTCGCAAATGATTAGGAACTCCCGCACATGCTTGACTGGATTTTCGTTGTTCATTCCGTGAAACTTGGGCATGTGATGGATGAGTGAGCTCCTTAGTTCGAACTGTCCGTCGGGCGGAAGCACTATGCACCATGGCTGGTTAACAGTGAGTGGGGCTGACATTTCGCGCACTGTCCTGCGCCTCGCGACTGGACGAACGGGTGGCGCAATGTATGGTTCAGCGGCCATCCGTGCGTCGTCCTCACGCTGCACTTCCTCTCTGAATAGGGCTGCGCGGTTATGTGCCCTTGCTTCCTCTGGGGTTCTGTCTCCCAGGTTATCTCCAACCACACTGTTATCCTCCATGTCCTGATCCAAACTCAAGAAACGAAATTAAATGGCAACGAAGTTGTTGCGTCTGTCAGTGCGCAACTAGAATCTGCGCAGCGCAACTGTTTCAAGGTTGCGCAGGCTGATGTAATTGTGCGCTGTCAGAAACAACAACGAGAAAACAAAACAAAATGAAATAGCTAGTTACTAAAATGAGAAATGTGAGCTAGCTAAAACTTAGCTGTGTTGCTCCCCGGCAACGGCGCCAAAATTTGATCGCGCGTCGTTGTGCGCGTCAAATATAATTCCTTCCTCTCCCACTAGTACAGCGGTTAAGTAAGGGTCAATCTCCACAGGGAGCAAGCAGTGAGTCTCAGCCAGTAACCTACACTTAAGAAAACGGGGGTTGCGTGAGTGATTGGGGGTTTTGCGCGATGCGCGAATAACAGCGAATATCGTAACTCAGGGAATTGCACTAGACGTGCGCAAGCAGTAGAGATGAAGTACTATATTTATGAGAAGTATTGGGCAGACAATCCTCTATGAATGCATTCCTTATCATCGACTCTAAAACATCTATAGTTTATGCTTTACTTGGGTTAGTGTCCGGTAAAGGCTTCCTAACACGAGCGCACGTTCCGTTCAAAGTTCATGTGCTATTAATCCTTAGAACTAGACTAAACAGCTGCGAATCCTGTCACAGTAGCAGCTGCCTACCCTAACTCGTTACTCCTAATTGTCACGGTAAGTTTGCGGTTCAAGGCTTCCCCTACGCATGCAACTAGTTTAACAGGTGACAAGCAAGCAACACAAGTAAGTTTGCGGTTCAAGGCTTCCCCTACTCATGCAACTAACTGTCTCAGCGCGCACAGAATTAATACAAGTAAATAAACTATGCATTAAGCTCAAGTCTCAAAGGTAATACATCATAGATTCATGCCCGACCAACACTAAGTGTTTAGCTAGACATGCTAGTGGTAAACATCATAAAATAGTAAATAACAACTACTGAATCCAAGAAAACGGTAGCAAACAGTGCGTGCAGTGTCTTCTCTTGGCTGGCGCAGTCGGCTGGCGCAACTCTCCTTGACAGGTCCGTGTGTTTTTCAGTTCTGCCGCACAGTGCCTCGGGAATGTCGCTGAGTGATGGTGTTCCGCTCCCTTGAAACCCTAGACTTTCTTTGTTTAAATAGTGCCCCAGGAATTTCATCTTTTGGCAACTTCCAAATCTGGTCACTGGGTCTTTGCGCCTGGCGCACAGCATTGATTGGCGCAATCGGGTAGCGCACCTCTGCTGTCCTTCGCCATTTCTTCTTTTGTTTGCGCCGCTAGCTCCACAGGCTGATCTTTCACTCCTAGAACGCTGCCTGTTAGCGCGTATCCGACTTAAGGACTCGTTCTGACCTGATATACAAAAATAGTGGAAACGAGTAATCTTGCCCATAAAATATTGCAAACAAGCATGGGTTTATGATCTAAATAACGTGTATAACTAGGCTCTATCAGTGAGACCTGCAGGCTTTAGTGGTCCAAGGCGCAGTGACGCATACAAGGAATAGGGAAGGACATTTATAGATGCGCCTAATTCAATCATGTAGTTGCTTACTGTGGTCTTACCTAAAGTGCATGGGATGGTGAACGTACCTGGATCCCGGCATTTAGGTGGTACCTTATGTTGCACGATTGCTGAAGCCTGCGCATTTAGCATTACCTGCGCGCACTCGCCTTTCCTCCTCTTGTTTGTGCACAGCTCTTTTAAGAATTTGGCGTACCTGGGGATCTGCCGAACTGCTTCAATAAGGGGAATGTTTATTTCCACCTTACTGAATAACTCGTAGAGCTCTTTATCAAGCGCTTCCTTTCTAGCCGATGGTGCCTGTACAGGGAAAGGTTCGGGTATGTTAGTAAGATTCATGTCTTTGTCTTTTGACTGCGCCATACCTGGCGCCTCGCCCTGCTGGCTTGTGGCTTGCGCTTCTGGTTGCGCATCTTGCTCTGCTGGATCTGGAGCTTGCGCAACTGGTTGCGCGGGCGCCTTTGCGGTCTGCTCTGTTCCTACCGTGCGCCCAGTTCTCAGTGTCACTGCGTTGACTCCTCCCTTGGGATTCTGGATCACTTGCGAAGGCAGATTGCCATCGCTCTTTTTCAGCTCATACACCGTGGTAGCGATTTGTGACAGCTGCATTTCAATGGACTCGAACCTCTTGTCATACTTCTGATCATTCTTGCACACTGTGTCTGCTAACTGGTCCACGATATCTTCTAAGGATCGCCTCGGCTGCTGGTTGTTTTGCGCTGGTGCGTCAGTGCGGCGATGCGGTGGATTGTAGGGCACAGCTTGTTGCGTCTGCTGTGGTGCGCGCTGCTCTGCAGACTGCCTTTGGAAATTGTTGTCCTCCTTTCATCTGAACCCATTTGCGGCCAGTCCAAAACGCGGCTGATTCTGCCTCTGCGGCCCTCTATTGTCCCATCCTCCTAGAGCATTGACATCTCCTGATTCCTCGAAAAGTGTGGGACATGCATCGGTTTTGAGATCAGTGGACGTACAGAACTCGCATGCCTTTAGCGCAGCTGGTTGCGCTCCTTGTGCATGCATCAACTTCTGCAGCATGGCCTTCATCTCCTTTATCTTAGCGCTTGTTTCTACCTGATGCACAGAACGAGCACGACTATTCTCAAGTGTTAGCTGATGTCTTACCTGTCCAGCAGAGTCTTCTATCAGTTGCCACGCATCCTCTGGGTACATGTTGCAAATGTCGCCTCCTGCGCTTGCATTCAATAATCTCAGCTCCATGGGTAGCAGTCCATTCAGGAAATTCTCTATCAGCACATTCTGGGGCAGGCCGTGATTGTAGCAGTTAGCCTCCAGCTCCCTGAAACGCTCATAATACTCCGATAGTGATTCTCCTGCGCCCTGTCTAGGTGCGGCCAACTCCCTACTGAGTAGAGCGATCTTGGCTGCAGGATAGAACTTGTCCAAGAACTTCTTCTGCAGCTGCTTCCATGTGTGAATAGATCCTGCTGGTAAGCTCATCAGCCAATGTCTGGCCGTGTCACACAATGAAAAAGGGAACGCCTTCATCTTCAGCGCTTCGTCACTCTCCCCTTCGGCCTTCATGTTCTCACAAATGACTAGGAATTCTCGCACATGCTTGACTGGGTTCTCGTTGTTCATCCCGTGGAACTTGGGCATGTGATGAATGAGCGAGCTCCTTAGCTTAAAATGACCGTCTGGTGGAAGCACTATGCACCATGGTTGGTTAACCGTGATTGGAGCTGACATCTCGCGCACTGTTCTGCGTCGCACGACCTGTCGCGCGGGTGGCGCATTATACATTTCAGCAGCCATCCTTGCTTCAACTTCGCGCTGCACTTCCTCTCTGAACCGAACTGCGCGGTTATCTGCTCCTGCATTGTCTGGGGTTCTGTCCCCTAAGTTATCTCCAACGACACTGTTATCCTCCATGACCTGTTCTAAATCTCAAAGGGAACGAAATTAAAAGATAACTAAGTTGTCGAGTCTGTCAGTGAGTAACTAAAATCTGCGCAGCGCAACATTTTCAAGGTTGCGCTGGCTGATGCTGATTGCGCGCTGTCAGGAACAACAACGAAAATAAAGCAAATAGAAATAACTAACTACTGTAAAAGAAAACTGAAACTAGTTAGAGCTTATCTGTGTTGCTCCCCGGCAACGGCGCCAAAATTTGATCGCGCGTCGTTGTACGCGTCAAATTAATCCTTCCTTCTCCACTTAGTACAGCGGCTAAGTCAGGGTCGATCCCACAAGGAGCAAGCAGACTCGTTCTAACTAGTAACCTACAACTTACGAAAATTGGGTTGTGAGTGATTGGGTTGCGCAGGTGCGCGAATAAACAGTAGCGAAAACAGAATTTGCACTAGACGTGCGCATGCAGTAGAGATTAAGTACTATGACTATTAAAAGTATCGGTGCAGACAATCCTCTATGAAAGTATTCCTTATCATCGACTCTAAACGTCTATAGTTCGATTTACTGAAGTTAGTGTCCGATCAAGGCTTCCTAACATGTGGGCATGTTCCGATCAAAGTTCATGAGCTATTATTTCTTAAAACTAGTCTAAGCAGCTACGAATCCTATCACAGTAGCAGCTGATTATCCTAGCGCGTTACTCCTAGTTGTCACCGTCAAGCTACCAACTAGTTTAACATATAACAGACAAGTAGTAAGAGTAAGATTGAGGTTCAAGGCTTCCCCTACTCATGCAACTAGCTGTCAACCGTGTGCACAGAATTAATACAAGCAACTAACTATGCATTAAGCACAAGTCTCAAAGGAAATACTCATAGAATCATGCCCAACCGATACAAAGCGTTTAGCTAGACATGCTAGTAGTAAACATTATAGAAATAGTAAATAACAACTAAAGTATCCAAGAAAACAGTAACAAGCAGGTGCGTGCAGATTGTTGTGTCTCGGCTCGCGCAGTCGGCTAGCGCAAGTCCTCGTAGCAGCTCGTGTGTTTTTCAGTTCTGGCTCTCTCTCCTCCGTTTGTGTGTGTCTGTGATGATTATTCAAACCCTAGCCTTCCTCTCTTTATATACTGCTCATGAGGAAAATCTTGGCAACTTCCAAATCCTATGGTGTTCAAGATTTGGAAACACCAACATCCTGCACATGGCACACTGCGCACATTGGTTCGCGCAGTCGGTCTGCGCACCGCAATCTGACTCTGCCACTTCCTATCCTATCTGCGCTGCTAGCTCCGCAGGCTGTGTGTTGCGCTCCTTAAACGCGCCTATTAGCACATATCCGACTTAGGCCCTCGTTTTGCCCTGGAATACAAAAACACCGGAAACCAGGAATCTTGTACAAAAAATAATGCAAACAAGCACAGTGTTAAGATCTAAATAGCGCGTATAAATAGGCTCTATCAATACTGTAGCAGATTCTTGTGCTGTTTTGTCAAGGATGCCATACCTCAACAATCTCTCCCTTGGCATTTTGACAAAACAACAGCAACAGTAATAATAACTACCTAGCATAATAACTTGCTATCTATGCTAGGCAACTGCTTCAAATATTACAATTGAGTTTAGAGTTCCTCAACAAAGCTAAACATCAACCGTAAACAGTTCTACGAGAAAATAATAAGTTCAAGTTAGTGTTCAACAATATTCTCCCCTCTTTTGGCACAATTGCTGAGGGCTTCAATCAATCACAGGGCTAACCTAGGGCAGAGCTACTAGCTCTTTGATACTCCAGATCACTGAGAAAGCTTCTAATCTGTGTTCTCCACATAGTGTTCTTCTTGGCCTCTGTTGTCAGGTAAGCAAGATATGACTTGAGGTGGCTGATCGCGCGTCGTTGTGCGCGTCAAATATAATCCTTCCTCTTCCACTCAGTACAGCGGTTAAGTAAGGGTCGATCTCCACAGGGAGCAAATAGTAAGTCTTTAGCTAGCAACCTACACTTACGAAAATGGGGGGGTGTGTGAGTGATTGAAATGCGCGATGCGCAAGTGAACAATAACTAGTGTAACGCAGGAAATTTGCACTAGACGTGCGCAAGCAGTAGAGATTAAATACTATGATTATGAGAAGCATTGGGCAGACAATCCTCTATGAGTGCATTCCTTATCATCGACTCTAAACGTCTATAGTTTTCGGTTTACTTGGGTTAGTGTCCGGTCAAGGCTTTCTAACACGTGCGCATGTTCTGTTCAAAGTTCATGTGCTATTAATCCTTAGAACATAGACTAAAACAGCTGCGAATCCGTTCAAAGTAGCAACTGATCACCCTAGCTCGTTACTCCTAGTTGTCACCGTAAAGCTATCAACTAGTTTAACATATGACAAGCAAGCAACACAAGTAAGATTGCGGTTCAAGGCTTCCCCTACTCATGCAACTAGCTGTCTCCGTATGCACAGGATTAATACAAGTAAGTAAACTATGCATTAAGCTCAAGTCTCAAAGAAAATACATCATAGATTCATGCCCAACCAACACTAAGCGTTTAGCTAGACATGCTAGTGATAAACATCATAGGATAGTAAATAATGACTAATGTGTCTGAGAAACAAGTAGCAAACAGTGCGTGCAGAATGTCTCTCGGCTGGCGCAGTCGGCTGGCGCAAATCCTCTCAATGAGTCCGTGTGTTTTCCAGTTTGTCGCTCTGTGTGTCTCTGAAAGTCTCCTTTTTTCTCTCTCTCCTTTTTTCTCTCCCTCCTTTTTTCTCTCCCTTTTTATCCTAGCCTTCCTTTTGTTTATATACTGCTTGGGAAGCTCACTTTTGGCAACTTCCAAATCTGGTCACGTCAAGATTAGGCAGTACTGGACTTTGCGTTTGGCGCACGGCATCGGCTAGCGCATGGGCTAGCGCACCTCTTCTGACTCTCGCCAACTTCTCTCCTGTTTGTGCTGCTAGCTCCGCAGGCGGATCTTTCACTCCTAGAACGCTGCCTGTTAGCGCGTATCCGACTCAAAGACTCGTTTTGCCCTGTAATACAAAAACACTAGAAACGAGTAATCTTGCTCATAAAATATTGCAAACAAGCATAGGGTTATGATCTAAATAATGCGTACAAATAGCCTCTATCAGTGGCTGATCATCCGGCCACGCAAAGCAGCATCTAGAGCTTGGGTTTTTGTTCCAGGAAGTGCTTCAACATCCAAGATTGAATTTAGTTTTGGATGGAAGTAATTAAAAAAGCATAGTCGGAATCCTTTTTCACCCCTAGGTCATGCGATTAGCAACACAAAATAGCAATACATGAATAAGGTAATTTGATTGATAGTTCTAGGCTAAAGTATCCCGCACTCTAGATTCAACTCTCGCTCCTTCTCTAGAATGGGAATGATACCTAAGGGACACAGTTCTCAAACTCTCGCTCTATTGAACCGTGTAGAATAAAAGTCTCCTAATCTCAACCTCTCGGTCTATCGATAGTTAACTCAACTCCGCTCTATACTTAACCTAATAGAATGCGGATGTCACTCTCACATACAAACACTATCTAAAATAAACATGCTTGATCCTCTAAACAACCTAAGTTCAACTCTCATTCCATCCATATGTGTTTTATCAATTCATATTCATTCATGTGTTTCGTCAAACACTTGGTGTGCATAAAATTAACATGAAGATAAAGCATGAGAATTCTCAATCAAACTTCACTCATATTGATAAAGAAACATGTTTTGCATTATAATCTAACCTAAGGGATTCATAAGGATCCCTACTACTAAACGACTACTCACTCATGGTGAGTTTGATACGAGACATAATTTTTAAAGAAAATTGTTCATCAATTGAATATAAAGTAGTGGAGATTGAGTAGAGTGATGATGTAGAAACTCTAGTTGTTGATATCTTCTCCGAATCCTCGACAATTCTCCAAGTTCTCCAAGAGAAATTGTCTAGGGTTTCTATTTTCTGGGAAGTGGATGGAGTGTATTTATACGATCCATCGAGTTATTTATTCTCATTATTCAGTTGCATTTTGTTGTGAAAGATTTCTTCTTGGTAGTATTTTGCATCATAGGTGTATCAAGACAACTTTGGAGCTTTATGCGCATTTGGATGGATATACAAAAAATCTAAGCAGATTGACTTGTTTGTAGTCGAGGGCTTTCTGAGCATACGATTATCATTCGATTGAGGCATTCTATAGCTTATTGGAAAGCTAACTCAAGGGGCTACAACTTCTTAGTTTACATCACGGCGAGATTCGAAGGTTTGAAGGGTCAAACGAGCAAGATTCTAACGCAGCAGAAGTCATTTACCCAAACAGTGGGCGAATCAGAAGTGATCTGCACAAGCTAAGAGTGATTCTCCCAAATAACTATTGATCCGTGCAGGATGGGAGTGCCTCTGAGTATTTGATTCGCCCGTATCACTTTGAAGGCAGTCCGAATCAAAATTGATTCGCCCAAGCTTATGCACACACTTTGATTAGCCCGAATCACTTTGAAGCTTGCCCGGATCAATTGATTTGTGCAGCAGGGGAAGAGCACTGAGTGTTTGATTCGCCCGAATCACTTGTCAAAGCTTGCACGAGTCAAGTGAGTCGTGCAAGAGAAGACCGGGCCAAAAGAATGAAAATAAAGAGAAGAAAAGGGAGAAAGAAACCCTAATTCGGGAGGGCTTTAAAAGCAATTTGGAAAAGGGTTTTGGGAGAGTTTTTTGCAGAACAACTGAAGAAAAAGAACCAGGATCGAAGTGGGAGAAAAATCAGAGTTTGGAGTGAAGGAATTACTGTTCATCGCGCACTGTTCATTGCAGGAATTACTATTCATTGCTGGAAACACTATTCACAGTTTAGTATTTTTTTTGAATTCAGTTTACTTTCATTATTGCTTTAGATGGATTGTAGTAGTTAAACCTTAAATTTAGTTCGGGGATTTTGTATTGCGACAACGGTTTGAGATACTAATGTTTCGTAATTCAATTTAGTGAATTCTTGTTCTTCGTTTGAATTGCATGCCCTGAATATCAAGTTAGCATAGCCTAGCGGTGAAACTGAGTTGATATCTATTGCGTGATATTGGATTGACTTCCCTATTAGCTAAGCCTAGCGGTATACCCTAATTAGTGTTGTTAATCGAGTAATTGTTAAACCTATTTGAGAACTTAGCGGTTGAGAGTAGGTAGAACACTAGAGTCGACATTGCCCTAACAGGATTGTTAGACTAGAACAATAGTTTACTAGTGATGCATGTTTCAATCGATGATAACCAGTTGCAATGCATATACCTGAACTGACTTTTCTCTGAATTTGACAGCAACAAACATTCTTCCTACAACGCCCTTTTAGTGTGACAATTAATTAGTAGAACATTATAGCTGATTGCTCTCTTTTGGGTTTGACCCTACTTACTGCTTGCTAGTTGGTAGGAGATTATAAATATAAATTTTGCGCACACAACGACGTGCCATCGGAAGGTTTTTCCTAATTTTTCATCTCTTTCAATTTATATTGTTCAAAAATTACCGGTTGACCCGCCCTGCCCGAATCAGAAGTGATTCGGGGTAGCCTTAGTGAGTTGATTCGACAAGAGTGGTTGAATCAAAGTCTCAGAGTGTTTTGGGGCTGGGAGAATCACTTCCTCTTGGGCGAATCAATTTTGATTCGCCCTACCCTTCATTTGATTCAGTCAAGCCTTGGTCAATCGGGTGAATCCTTCTCAAGTCAAGTTGATCCGGGCTGCTAAGAGGATGATTCGGCCAAGGTTAGTCGAGTCATATTTGATTAGTGCACCCAGCTAAGCGAGTCAGAATTGCTTGGGCGAATCAAACTTGCCTCTTGCTTTATTCTTGCTCGTTTTTGCTCTCCATCGACTGGAATTTACTCGAAACTTCTTATCAAGACGTAATTCAAAGGTTTAAAGGGTCAAAATAGGCGAGACTACCACTGCAAAGTTGATTCTCCCAAAGAGGAATTCAAGCTAGGCCGAATCACTTTGGATTAGGCCAAAGAAAAATGATTCGCCCAAGAAGAAATTGATTCGCCCAGCTTCATTACAGCAATTTTATTATGAATGAGGTTTTTGGATTGGAAATTCTTATGCTTGTTCTTCATGTTAATTCTATGCACACCAAGTGTTTGACGAAACGCATGAATGGGTATGAATTGATAAAACACCTAGGGATGCAATGAGAATTGAACTTAGGTTGTTTAGAAGATCAAGCATGATTATTTTAGATAGCGTTTGTGCGCGAGAGTGACATTCGCCATCTATTAGGCTAAGCATAGACCCGACTTTAGTTACCGATCAACAGACCGAGAGGTTGAGATTAAGGGATTATTGTTCTACACGGTTCAATAGAGCGAGAGTTCGAGAATTGTGTCATTTAGGTACCATTCCCATTCTATAAAAGGAGCGAGAGTTGAATTTACAATGTGTGATACTTTAACCTAGAACTATCAATCAAATTATTTTAAGCATGAATATATTTCTATTTTGCATTGCTAAACGCATGACCTAGGGGTGAAATAGGATTCCGACTACGTTTTCTATATTACTTTCCATCAAACCAAATTCTACCTTGTCTTTAATATTCACTAGAGATACCTCGCATGTAGGAAAAACTGCCCCCTTTTATTTAGTAGATTTACCTTAAGCGTTACTAGCTATTTTTCGACTAATCTAGGCTTTTCTCTTGGGTTCGACTCGAGGTCAGTCGGATTATAAATATTGTTTGTGTACCGTGATTGGACTAGTATTTATACTACCACAATTTCGACAACGTTCAGTGGCCAGGGCAGTTGTGGCAGAAATATGCAGACTGCATGGGGTGCTGGCAGCGCGTCGTTGTGCGCCTCAAATTTATATTTGTAAAGATCTGTTAACACTTAGAAAGCGGTAAGCAGGGTCGAACCCAAAGAGAGCAAGTGATCAAGAGTCTTAATGCTAGTCACAAAAGAGAATGGAACAATACTTAGTTTATCAATCCAGAGAATATCAGTCAGGGGATATACACTACAACTAGTTATCATAGATCAAGCAACATGTATCAACTAATGAATATTTTCCCAATTAGTTTTCTATCTATTCTTAACCGCTAGGTTCTCAAACAGGTTCATTAGTTACTCGACTAACACTGCAAATTAGTTCCACTGCTAGGCTAAGCTAACAATGCAATTTAGTCAAGTATAATGCAATGGGTATCAACCTAGCTTCAGTGCTAAGCTATACTAAATTGATAATCAAGCATTCAGTTCATACAAGTCAGGAGGCAGTAAATCATTAGCTCAAGTCAAGCATTCATTAATCTCAAACCAAGTGTTGCAATGCAAACCCCAAACTGATAAAAGGGTTTCGCTACTCATATCATCCATAGAATGCAATAAAACTAAGTTTAGTCTACTACAAGAAGTTAAGAGCACTAAACTGAACTAAAACGAAAAACGGCGTAAATAGTAATTCCGGCAGTGAATAGTACCAGATGAACAGTAATACGTGAACAGTGACAAGTGAACAGTAAACCCTAATGATTAGTGATTCCGGCGACCACCAAGAGCAGCAGCTTCTCCTTCATCTCTCTAAGCTGCCGCCTCCTTGCTACAGTCCCCCGAGATAACTAAGGTGAAATTTGGGGTTTAATGAACCGGTTTTGGTTGAACCAGCAGGTCTTTGGTTCAGTAGCTGTTGACTGTTGACTTCTGTTGACCGTTGTTGACTTCTTGATCTTGAATGAATGGTCCAAATATGCAATAAAATCCAATGCGATCTTGAACACACCTGCGATACGAAAATACTACAAAAGAGTAATCGATCTCACGCAAAATGTAATAAAGCTATGGGAATAAACAACTCAATGGAGCGTATAAATACGCTTCATCAGGTGCCAGCCATCATTATATCATATAGGGATCCAGTGTTCACAAGTCAGTTTTGGAAGGAACTATTTGCAAGGCAGGGGACAAGATTAACCACTTGCAGTGCCTATCAACCGCGAATGGATGGGCAGACGGAGGTGGTGATACGATGCCTAGAAGACTATCTGAGATCTGACATGGCTGAAAACCAAAGCAACTAGACGTAATTATTAACAATGGCCTCTGCAATTCAGATTAGCCCCTACTAAGCTGTATATGGGCGAGCTCCCCCGAGAGTGTTGGATTATGTTAGGGGCATTTCCAAGATTGCGGCGGTAGATGAGTTGCTGACCCAAAGAGAGACGCCGTTGCGGCAATTACGTGCACACATTACAAGGGCGCAACACCGCATGAAGCAGCAAGCTGATAGAAAAAGGATAGACAGGGAATTCTCCGTTGAGTATTGGATGTGGGTGAAGCTCAATCCATTTTGGCAGAAGACAAAAGTTCGACGAAGATCAAATAAGCTCGCAAAAAGATATTAAGGGCCATTTAAAATATCGGAACGAGTTGGGAAGGTGGCTTACAGGTTAGATCTACCGTCACAGCCCGAGTACACAACATATTTCATATTTTGCAGCTTAAACAGTGCAAGGGGGGGGGGGGGGGGGGAGGCTTCTGCGGAGACTAACCCTTACTGGCCCGAGACTACAACAGGAACCAATCAATTATGAAGCCGATCAAATCCTTGGGTTAATGCAGAATTATGTACCACGGGAAACAAATGCCGCAACTACTAATTCATGGGAAGGGCAAGCTGAGAGCGAAGCAACCTGGGAAGATGAGGACTCAATCGTTGCGAAGTTCCCAGATCACAACCTCGAGGACGAGGTCTATTCTGAAGGGGGCGGTATTGTTGCGCCAACCACCACACAAGGCACTCCAAAAGGAGTGAGGAGAGGAGCGCGGCAGAAGAGAGGATCTAATAGATATGCTGCTACTAAATATATCTAACGGTTTGTTAAATGTCAGAGAATCTTGTTACAAACAGTCCATATAAGGACCGCTATCTGGAATGTAAGGGTCAACAATTACCACTATTCTATTCGTATACCTTCCACTCTTTTCTTCTCCCTTCCCCTCAAACTCATCCTTCCTAGTCTACATCATAGGGTCAAGTTACTACAAACTTAAAATTTAAATGGTTGAATTCATATTAGCTAATACTTCATTTAAATACAAAATTAAAAAGCTTAGTTAGATAGGTATGTACTTATACTACAAAAATGTTTTGTTATTTAAACCAAATTAAATTCAGTCATTCAAATCATGAAAAACTAAAACAAGTATCTGATTCTATGATTTTGAAAAATGACCAACCTTCAGATGAGATCGAAATTAGGAGGTTTCGCAACTGTGCAAGTTGCAGTTGTAGACTTAAGTTAGGAATGTTGGCTCTGAAACCACTTGATAATAAATATTAAGAACCATCTTTCTCTTTTACTAGAAAAAACTATGGAAAAGCTAAACACCAACTTGGATAAATAATTTGAAATATGAAATTTTCCAATTCGCCAATCTGTCTTTTCCCATTAAAAGTGTTAATATTTGTTTACTTGGTCCTAAACTTGTGGCCTCTTCTCATTTTCTTTTAGCTCATTTCCATCTTGAAAAGTTTAAAAGATGAAAAGAAAATAATTTTTGTGTTTGATTTTCCATGAAAAATGTAAATAAGATAGAAGAATACATTATAAACTTTTTCATATAATTTTGTATGAAAAGCTATTTTTTAATATTGTTTTCCACTAAATTTTGTAAGATTCAACCAGAACCTTAGAAAAATTAATATGTTTTCTATATTTAACTGTGGCTTGAGGAAAACGCCAAAATATATACAGAGATAGAGAGTGTGCAAAGAAATAAAGTTGCAAACAGTTTGTCAATTTCAGTTAATTACTGTTTTGCCTTCTTCCTTAATTTTGTATAAATTCTCAGTGGAGGCCTGACAGCAAATCAGCCCCAAATTTACTAAACGAGGAGCAACAATACAAAAGCTCGAGCCCTTTTCACTACCAAACGATTCAAAAAGGCTCGTTTTTGTAATCAAGGCGTCTCAAAGATTGCTTCTTTCCTACCTCGTTCTGCTGCTCAGTTCATGCATGTTGGAGCATCAATGGCCGCCAACAACAGTAACAATCAACTGGGGGGGTTAGGAGATTACTTCCTGGATCAAATTTTGGTAAACCCATCAACGTACGTTTCCGGGGATGCCACTGCTGAGTTTGGAGGCGATGGATCTTTTGGGTTGGGTTCCATGGCGCTCCAGCTTGGGACCGGGCCGGCTCAGAGAAATGGAATGGGTATTGGCATGCCTTTGGGGTTAAATTTGGAGCATGGTGGGTTCTTCAGGCCGGGGATTGATGATGGTCTTAGCAATGACTCTTCGCCATCATCGATTGCTCAAGTTATTAATGCAAGTCTATCTACAGTTATTTTGGATATTCATGATGTTACATTTTCCACTGTTATTCACGCTGTTTGTTTTTGGGCGCAGGAGAGGGATGCAGTGTATCTACCAAGCTTCTATCCTGCTTATGGTCAATTGCAGCCTCATGCAGTTCAGCTTGTTGAATCATCACAACCTCATCACCCTCAGGTATGGTTGTTTTATAAAATTTGATGTTGGGGGTGTTAAACTTGTGTGTTTGGCTTCAACAATTATGAAGCAGATTGCTGAACCTTCCGGTGCTTTGTATATTGTGCTAGGACAAAAGAAAATAAGGTACTCTTTGAAGTTCACGTTGACATCATCTGTGAGCATATTTGACTATGTGTATCCCGAATTTGATATCAGACCATCCTCATGTGTACTGGTTTGATCAATTGTTAGCTTAATCAAGTCCAAATTTCTCTTCATTTTTTCTGCGGAAGACTATTGTATGAGATTCCTTTCTTTTACGCCAGCCAAACAAAGGATTGTAACAGGCAAAAGAGTTTCATGACAGTGAATCAAACAACTGTATAAATATTCGATTCGGTTACATCTCTTTTCAATTTATGTTGAATATCTATCCCATTTCATCCTTCTTCCCTCAATGTAGCGAATGCTGGAGTATTGAATCACTTGTTTGATGGATGCAGCTTTTTCACAGCCAACAGCCAAGGGTAACTACACCAAATCCACCAGCAGTACGTCATAGGATAAGGGCAAGGCGTGGGCAGGCAACAGATCCCCATAGTATAGCAGAGCGGGTAACTTTAATCTACTCTTTATCTGATCTTACATGCTAAGAAAGATAAACCTTTAGTCTCTTAGCTCTCAACAACCAATTTCCTATGATATGATGCTTTAAGCCTATTAGCTTTATTAATTAATAGCCGCCTTCAAAATTGACAAACTTGATGCTTCAGTGTGTTATTCTTGTTTTTTTTTTTTTTTTTTGTGAATCCAATTTTATCATCCCTTTCACTGCAGAACTTTTGGTTAACTCAGACAGCATCTCCATGTATACGTGACTGATTTTTTAGTTAATTTTGCTGCTCTAACAGGTACGAAGAGAAAGAATTACAGATAGGGTAAAAGTACTGCAAGAATTGGTTCCTAGTGTCAACAAGGTAAGCATATAGAAATTTGTGGAGGTAAAATCGAGTATGCCTTCATGTTTGTAATTTATCCAAGATAGTTTCATCAGACAAGTGTCCTACGGAAGACCTCTCTACCTCTTACGTTATCCAATATGTTTTAATGACACTTATGGTCAATCTGCTACATAAAAAGCAGTTGCTATCCTACTTTGAATAAGGAAAACATCGTCCCAGGATTGTAATTTCCAAAGCAACGAAATTATATGGCTATCTAACTTTTGTTTCTCTCTGCAGACAGACAGAGCAACCATGGTTGACGAGATTGTGGACTATGTCAAGTTTTTAAGGCTGCAAGTGCAGGTAGATAAATAATACAACTGATATTTTATCATTTCACTATTTATTCTTTCAATCTCACCTACTGCAAATTTGCTGAAAATTATTACAAGAGCAAAATAGTCCCTTCGAACTGGAACCTTAAGCATCAGTGATTTGTAAAAATTGAGTTTCCAAAAAATGCAATAAAATGGTATTCTAATAGCGTATTTTACAGGTTTTGAGCATGAGCAGATTAGGAGGAACAGGTTCTGTGGTTCAGCTTGCATCTGATGTACCCTTGTCATCAGCCGAGGTACTGGTTGGATAAAATAAGGCGTGACAAGTTCCTTCATCTTTTCAGGTTTTGAAATTCATTTATCCGAGAATGATTTGTCAAGTTTGGTGTTTCTGACTTCAATCTTAAGGGAGCAAGCAATGAGACTATAACAAGTCAGCCGGCTTGGGAAAAATGGTCTGCTGATGGCGCAGAATGCCAAGTAGCTGAACTCATGGAAAAAGATGTTGGTGCAGCTATGCAATTTCTTCAGTCAAAGGCGCTGTGCATTATGCCGCTTTCATTAGCTTCATCCATATTCCACACCACCAACTCTTCAATACTGCTAAAGTCAGAGTCAAATGCGGGTTACTAGTCTGAACAAGACAACAAATGCACATCCCCACTTGTGATACTTTTCTTTACATGGTCTTCATATTCTCTTGTTTTCATCCCAGAAGAGTCCAAGTCAAACTCACAATTGCAGACTTTCCTTTTGCCTCCCATTTTACCAATTTGTCAGTATGATTGGTGTGGAAAGCCAATGAAAAGTTGTCACAGTCTCAATGAGTGATCAATGGTGGAATGTCTACAGGTTGGTATTAACAACCGTTGTCTGTTTCCATTGGTATTAGAAAATAAAAGGGGATTCGGACTGTTGGGCAATTGGATATTCTGCATGAAGAAAGAAAGTTGAGTGCAAGCTGAGATGGATTTTGATTGCCCAAAGTTGGAAGTTTATGGTTTTCCACGATCAAAAAAGGAAGGTACAAAGGAAAAAATATACTTTAAAGGCACTTATTTTGCATTCTTGTCAACTCGCAACATTATTTTTGTGCGTTTGGCTGGATCCTCTAAATGGCCTATTTTTTATTCCCCATATGATCATATGTCAACAAAAGTTGACAATTTTATTTTTTTAGGGGTGGATTGAAGGAATATGTTAAATATTTTATGTTATTTTTTATCCTACACTTGTGGTTTTGTACCATATGCTAAGTTTTTTTTTTTTTTTTAGTGATAAATGTGTTTATATGCATTTTGCCAATACATTTTTTGATAGTGACACACTCTAGTTGGTTTTTATGCACATAATCTAAGTCATTTGCGTAATGCACTTTTTCTTCGTCAGTGTCTGGATGTACCTTTTATATAATGAACTTTTATTTACTATATTTTCTAAGCACGGTGCACTTTTAGGATAATAATGCACTTTGAAATAAGTAGTGCACTTTTTTGAGCTTACATAGTGCCCATTCAATATGATGTTTTACTCTGGAAAAATTGGTTTTATTCAAAAAGAGAAGGATTTACAGAAACATTACAGTAGGACACTATTCTGTTACACACCATGAATACGAACTTGCCTACAAAATTATTCGTAAATAACTAAACCAGACAGTCAAAAATATTCAATGACTAAATATCAAGAAATGAAAGACCTTTTGAGTCTCCAAAAATGTTATTAGGAGTCTTAGTTAAGAAATGTCACTAGAATCATCTCATCAAGTGATTGAAAACGTATTAAAGACTCCTTAAACATTTTTCTCCTAAAGTCTTCAGAATCCTTCGCCATTTGGCCATCTATATGAAGAAGAGAAATGTTGTTGGAAAACGTATTAAAAACAATCCGCGTGAATAGTGATAATTTATTTAAAAAGTAAATGATCAATGAAATAAATATGAAACTAAATTGAAGTTTAACAAAACTAAAATAAGTTGTTGAGGTTCGTTCGATAATTTTCTTAAAGCGAGAGATGTTGCGATTCTTGGTCAATCGCTTCCTGAAGAGGCGTATTTATACGACTCGCTAAACCGTTTAAACACAACTATTTCGACATGTTTTTATGTGAACAGTTACTTGTTAGTGTTGTTTGCATTTCAGGTGTTTGGGACTCATGAAAAGAGACTTGCGACTCAAAACGGTGTTTTTAGAGAGAAAATCGACGTTGAAGGAAATGGGTGCGCATCGCAGTGAGTTGCGCGCCAGCAGACAACATTAGTGTCGCGCGCCGGACCTTAATCTCTTCTCCGGGCATGCGACCTAATGTCTTCTTGGGGCGCGGTAAGATTATGATGACGTCAACAATCGGGCCCGCAGCCCGAAATCAATTTTTAGATTCCGATCTCAATTAGGGTTTCGCAAGGAGAGCGAGACGACAGTTTTGGGCGACAGAAGTTTGGAGGAGACGACCGGACAGAATTTTGTTTAACGCCGCCGTTCGACTCAACTGAGCAGGTAATGTTTAACGCTAACGTTTCTGTAACTATTCAAAGAAAGATACCTCCTAAATGCGGAGACCCAGGTATGTTTACCATCCCTTGTCTTATTGGTAACATAAGAATCGAAAATTGTATGCTTGATCTCGGCGCGTCCATAAATGTTTTGCCCTACTCTTTGTATTCGAGATTATGTATTGGACCTTTGAAGCCACCTGGACTAACAATTCAATTGGCAGATAGATCTTGTAAGCGACTGAAGGTATCATCGAAGATGTTTTAGTGCAGGTTGGTGACTTGATCTTTCCAGCTGACTTCTACGTGCTCAGAATGGATGGTAATGACCCGGCCGATCATCCACCTATTTTACTTGGTCGCCCCTTCTTGAAAACGTCAAAGATGAAGGTTGATTGCGACTCTGGAGTGCTGACCATGGAGGTGGAAGACGAGACGATAAAATTTGACCTGAGCATGCAACGGTAAATGCACTAGATGCCTTGGACGGTGTTGTGCAAGAGATACAAAGCGCCAGAGGCGAAGACCTATTGAGGATAGAACTAGAGAGCGCCATTTTTACACATGAGGATTCTTATGCTCTCTACGAGGATATATGTGTCATACTTGCACAACTTGATGTTTCTCGTCCTCTGACGCCCATGTATGAGATTACAGTTATTTAAAACTAATTCTTTGTTGCCTTCTTCTGTGCAGGCACCGGTTGTGGAACTGAAACCTCTTCCTGAACATTTGAAGTACGCATTTTTGGGCGAGAATGACACTCTCCCAATCATCATTAAGAGCGGACTTGGGAATGAGCAAGAACAGATGCTCATAGAGGTACTTAAGACTAACAAATTGGCTATAGGTTGGACGCTTGGGGACATACGAGGGATAAGCCCGGTGGTGTGCATGCGTAGAATTCTGCTAGAAGACGGGGCTAAGCTTTCGAGAGAGCCGCATCATCGCTTGAACCCAGTGATGATGGAGGTAGTGCGTAAAGAGGTACAAAAACTTTTAGATGTTGATGTTATCTACCCTATTTTAGATAGTGAGTGGGTAAGTCCCGTACATGTGGTGCCGGAAAAGACGGGCATCACAGTTGAGAAGAATGAAGCCGGCGAGATGGTGACCACACGTGTCAAGAATGGATGGCGTATGTGCATAGACTATAGGAAACTGAATGCAGTGACGCGTAAGGATCACTTTCCCCTTCCATTCATTGACTAGATGTTAAGCAAGCTAGTAGGTAAGCCTTATTTTTATTTTCTTGATGGTTTTTCGGGCTATAATCAACTCCCTATCGCACCTGAGGACCAAAAAAACTATCTTCACATGTCCATTTGACACATTTGCATTTAGACGTATGTCTTTTGGATTGTGTAATGCGCCTGGAACCTTTCAAAGGTTGGTTACTAGTATATTCTCTGACATGATTGGTAATTTTATTGAGGTCTTTATGGATGGTTTTACTGTGCATGGTGACACTTTTGATGCATGCCTAGATAACTTGAGTAGAGTACTTGAACGGTGTGTGTCTATGAATTTATTGTTGAATTATGAAAAGTGTCATTTCATGGTTACACATGGTGTGGTCTTAGGGCATATAGTCTCGCGTGAGGGGATTCTGGTTGATAAAGTAAAAATAGATTTGATTTCTAGTCTTCCTTACCCTTCCACGGTGCGCGACATTAAATTGTTTCTTGGGCATGTTGATTTTTATCGTTATTTTATTAAGGATTTTTCCAAGAAAGCCCTGCCCTTATCTAACTTGTTGTAAAAAGATGTATCGTTTGAGTTTACAAATATGTGCAGGGAGGCATTCGACGAGCTGAAAATTGCACTACCCAGTGCGCCTATTATTCGAGCACTTGATTGGAGCTAGCCATTTGAAATTATGTGCGATGCTAGCGACTATGCTGTGGGAGCAGTGCTCGGACAGAGAGCAGACAAGAAGCTAGTTGTCATTTACTATGCTTCGCGTACCTTGGACGCGGCTCAGAGAAATTATTCCACCACTGAGAAAGATTTACTAGCTGTTGTCTTTGCTTTAGAAAAATTCAGACTTTATTTATTGGGTACTAAAGTAATTGTGTTCTCTGATCATGCTACTATCATGTACTTGATGACGAAGAAGGATGCTAAACCGCGGCTGATTCGTTGGATTTTGCTGCTGCAGGAATTTGACCTCGAAATCAAGGACAAGAAGAGAGTTGAGAACACAGTTGCTGACCACTTGAGTCGATTAGTGAGGGAGGAAGAAGCTGGGTAGATTACTGAGACATTTCCAGATGAGCACCTCTATGCCATCACAGGTAAAACTCCATGGTACGCTCACATAGTGAACTACCTAGTCGGAGGTAAATGCCAACTCTTTTCTCTAAAGCTCAATGTTTGAAACTTAAGCATGATGCTAGATACTATATATGGGATGATCCATTTTTGTGGAAAATAGGCGTAGAAAAAATACTTAGGAGATGAATCCCTGATGATGAGATTTCTTCTGTGGTTAGTTTTTGTCATGAGCATGCATGTGGTGGTCATTTTGGCCCTAAAAGAACAGCTAGAAAAATTTTAGACAGTGGATTTTATTGGTCGCATATTTTTAAGGATTATTTGAGCATTGCAAACTGTGTGATAGATGTCAAATAGTAGGAAACATATCCGCTAAAAATGAGATGCCTCAGATGCCTATTGTCGTTGATGAAGTGCTTGATATCTGGAGTATTGATTTTATGGGTGCATTCCCTGCATCACATGGTTATTTATACATTTTAGTGGCTGTAGATTATGTGTCTAAGTGGGTAGAAGCTAAGGTTACACGGTGTGATGATGCTAAAACTGTAGTTGATATTCTCCGCACTAATATATTTTGCAGACATGGAGTGCAAGCTACAATTGAGTGAACTATAGGAGTTGTGCCTAGAGGTTTATGAGAGCCAATCAGACTACAAGGTGCGGACTAAGCTCTATAATGAAAAGTTCATCCTACGACGGACATTTGAGATTGGCCAGCAGGTACCTTTATTTTCATCACGATTACGACTAATGTCTGGCAAGTTGCGTTCTAGATGGACAGGTCCATACACGGTGGTGTGGATTTTCAATCACGGAGCAGTGGAGCAGGAGAACCCACGGGATGGCAACCGGTTCAAGGTAAATGGACAGCGCGTGAAGCATTATTACGGTGGACTGACTGCGCGTCGTTGTACGCGTCAAATTAATCCTTTCTTCTCCACTTCGTACAGCCGCTAAGTTAGGGTCGATCCCACAAGGAGCGTGCAGACTCGTTCAGCTAGTAACCTACAACTTACGAGAATAGGGTTATGAGCGATTGGGTTGCGCAGGTGCGCGAATGAACAATAGGTAAAGCAGATTTTGCACTAGACGTGTGCAGACAGTAGAGATTAAGTACTATGACTATGAAAAGTATCGGTAAAGACAATCCTCTATGAATGTATTCCTTATCATCGACTCTAAACGTCTATAGTTTGATTTTACTGAAGTTACTGTCCGATCAAGTGCGCATGTTCCGATCAAAGTCCATAAGCTATTAATTCTTGAAACTAGTCTAAGCAGCTACGAATCATGTCACACTAGCAGCTGATTATCCTAGCGCGTTACTCCTAGTTGTCACCGTCAAGCTACCAACTAGTTTAACATATAACAACTAGTAGTAAGAGTAAGATTGCGGTTCAAGGCTTCCCCTACTCATACAAGCAAACAAACTATGCATTAAGCACAAGTCTCAAAGGAAATACTTCATAGAATCATGCCCAACCGGTACAAAGTGTTTAGCTAGACATGCTAGTGGTAAACATCATAGAAATAGTAAATAAAATCTAAAGTGCCCAAGAAAACAGTAACAAGCAGGTGCGTGCAGATTGCTGTGTCTCGGTTCGCGCAGTCGGTTGGCGCAGGTCCTCGGCGGCAGCTCGTGTGTTTTTCAGTTGTGGCTCTCTCTCCTGTATCTCGTGTGTTTTTCGTGTATCTCGTGTATCTCTCTGTGTCTCCCTCAAACCCTAGCCTTCCTCTCTTTATATACTGCTTGTGAGGCCCGAGGAATGCTCAGATTTGGCCCGTGACAATCTTGACAACTTCCAAATCCTAGGAGATTTTGTAGGGATATGGTGTTCAAGATTTGGAAATACCGCTATCCTGCGCATGGCTCACTGCGCACGTTGGTTCGCGCAGTTGGTTTGCGCACCGCAGTCTGAATCTGCCACCTCCTATCCTGTTTGCGCTGCTAGCTCCGCAGGCTGTGTGTTGCGCTCCTTAAACGCGCCTATTAGCGTGTATCCGACTTAGGCCCTTGTTTTGTCCTGGAACTCAAAAACACCAGAAACCAGTAATCTTGTACACAAAATAATGCAAACAAGCACAGTGTTAAGATCTAAATAGTACGTATAAATAGGCTCTATCAAACCCCCCACACTTGCCCTTGTTCGTCCCGAACAAGTACTCAAGCACGGATACAATTACCTCCCTGGAGTCTAGCGCACAGTCTTGCACTCAGGCGCGATCTGCACAACTGTTCACCCTGCGTTGCTCTGTCACCTGCGCGCACATGCCTTCAACAGTTTTAATATAACAATTCCGAAATTCGTTACCTCTCAGCTGGGATGGAAATTATTTTGGATGGCTGGGAGATAGCTCTTCATAGGCTCTGGGTTGTCGGTCTTTACTTCGAGTACGGGTATATGGTTAATTGCGCAAGTTTCTTCCGGTGCGCGATTCTTTCGCGCACTTCTTGGGAACTCGAGCTTTCTTGATGATTTTCTTGTGAACTTGCGCACGCTGGTACGGAGTTGTGCGCATGCTGGTTTCTTTAGCGCATATCATCTGCTGGTGTTTTTTTCTTTTTGTACAGCTTTATCTACGGTTCCTATGTTCCCAGAACGGTTCCAGTCTCGGCCTTCGAATAGCAGCTATGGAACAACGCTCCGCTCTCCCTCCTTGATCTATTTGCGCAGGTCAGCGCACGCGTTTACACCCGCGCCCGCCTTCCCTTGCTTGACTTCCAGAGGAAAGGTGGTCTGTTTTCCCACCTCGCCACGCTTTGGGTATTCGCCTTTGGCATCTGCGTGGCTGAGCGCGCTCTGCCAAGTCAACTTCGCGCGCTGTGTCATCCCAAGGTTCTCCTAAATACTTTTTGACTCTCTGCCCATTGACCTGAAAACGATGCTGGTTCTCGTTTTCTAACTCGATTGTTCCGTAAGGGAAAACCTTGGTAACCATGTATGGTCCCGTCCATTTGCTGCGCAGCTTCCCAGGCATTAGCTTTAGGCGCGAGGAGAACAATAGTACCTGGTCTCCTGGCTCAAAGGTGCGTCTGAGGATGTTTTTGTCGTGAAATGCTTTTGTGCGCGCCTTGTAGTCGCGCAGCCCCTCATATGCATCTAGGCGCAGCTCCTCTAACTCGCTTAGCTCAAATGCGTGCTCCTTACCAGTCTCGTCTAGGTTCAAATTGCAAACGCGCAATGCCCAGTATGCCTTGTGTTCCAACTCCACTGGCAGGTGGCACGCTTTTCCATAAACCAACCGAAACGGTGAAGTCCCAATCGGTTTCTTATGTGCAGTTCTATATGCCCATAGCGCATCGTCAAGGCGCTGGGTCCAGTCTTTGCGCGACGGTCTCACAGTTTTCTCCAGGATGCGCTTGATCTCTCGGTTGGAAACCTCGGCCTGGCCATTCGTCTGAGGGTGGTAAGAGGTGGACGTCTTGTGGTGCACCCCATAATCCTTGAATACCTGCGCCACTATCCTATTGCAAAAATGCGTCCCCTGGTCGCTTATGATTGCCTTAGGCACTCCGTACCTGCAAAAGATGTTAGTTCTCAAAAAGTCAGCGACTGTCTTACCATCATCCTTCCGGGTGGCCTTGGCCTTAACCCATTTGGATACATAATCCACTGCAACCAATATGTACTCATATCCGGAAGATGGAGGAAATGGCCCCATGAAGTCAATCGCCCAAATATCGAATACTTCATCCGCTAGTATTGGCGTCTGCGGCATCTCATTGCGCGCTGATATTCCCCCTGTGCGCTGACACCTGTCATAATTCCTGTAGTGGTTATACGTGTCACTAAACAAGTGTGGCCAATAAAATCCGCAATCCAGGATCTTTCTGCTAGTGCGCTTTTGACCAAAGTGTCCTCCACATGCGTGCGCATGACAAAACATCAAAACAGAGTTAATTTCATGGTCAGGCACGCATCGCCTCAAAATTTGATCAGGTCCGATTATGAGCATATACGGATCATCCCAAATGTAATACCTGGACTCATGCTTTAATCTCATGCATTGGATTTTAGTGAAATGAGGAGGAAACGTACCTGTGACCAGGTAATTCGCAATGTGCGCATACCATGGTACCTTACCTGTCAGCGCCATCAGATGCTCGTCATGGAATGTCTCCATGATCTGCCCTGGCTCCTCCTCTTTCACGATCCTGCTCAGGTGGTCAGCGACTGTGTTCTCCGTGCCCTTCTTATCCTTGATTTCCAAGTCGAACTCTTGAAGTAGGAGCACCCAGCGCATCAGGCCCGGCTTAGTCTCCTTCTTGGACATTAGGTAACGGATTGCTGCGTGGTCTGTGTAGATGATGACTCTGGCGCCTAGAACGTATGCGTGGAACTTCTCCAGCGCAAACACGATTGCCAGAAGTTCCTTCTCCGTGGTGGTGTAGTTCCTCTGCGCAGCGTCTAGTGTGCGCGATGCATAATAGATGGCATGCGGCTTCTTGTCCATGCGCTGTCCCAGGACTGCACCTACTGCATAGTCACTTGCGTCGCACATCAGTTCGAACGGCAGGCTCCAGTCTGGCGCACGCATCACTGGCGCACTTGTCAGCGCCTCTTTCAGGTTGTCAGCCCTGCACTCATCAGTGAATTCGAAACACACGTCCTTTTGCAAGAGGTTAGACAGGGGAATACAAATCTTAGAAAAATCTTTTATGAAACGCCTGTAAAACCCTGCATGCCCAAGGAATGATTTCACATCGCGCACGTTAGTGGAATAAGGCAGATTGCCATCGCTCTTTTTCAGCTCATACACTGTGGTAGCGATCTGTGACAGCTGCTTTTCAATGGACTCGAACTTCATGTCATACTTCTCATCATTCTTGCGCACTGTGTCTGCTAACTGGCCCATGATATCTTCTAAGGATCGCCTCGGCTGCTGGTTGTTTTGCGCTGGTGCGTCAGTGCGGCGATGCGGTGGATTGTAGGGCGCAGCTTGTTGCGTCTGCTGTGGTGCGCGCTGCTCCGTGGACTGCCTCTGGAAATTGTTGTCCTCCTTCCATCTGAACCCATTTGCGGCCAGTCCAAAACGCGGCTGATTCTGCCTTTGCGGCCCTCTATTGTCCCATCCTTCTAGAGCATTGACATCTCCTGATTCCTCGAAAAGTGTGGGACATGCATCGGTTTTGTGCTCAGTGGACGTACAGAACTCGCATGCCTTTAGTGCAGCTGGTTGCGCTCCCTGCGCATGCATCAACTTCTGTAGCATGGCCTTCATCTCCTTTATCTCAACGCTTGTTTCTACCTGATGCACAGAACGAGCACGACTATTCTCAAGTGTTAGCTGATGTCTTACCTGTCCAGCAAAGTCTTCTATCAGCTGCCACGCATGCATTCAATAATCTCATCTCCATGGGTAGCAGTCCATTCAGGAAATTCTCTATCAGCACATTCTGGGGCAGGCCGTGATTGTAGCAGTTAGCCTCCAGCTCCCTGAAACGCTCATAATACTCCGATAGTGATTCTCCTGCGCCCTGTCTAGGTGCAGCCAACTCCCTTCTGAGTAGCGCGATCTAGGCTGCAAGATAGAACTTGTCCAAGAACTTCTTCTGCAGCTGCTCCCATGTGTGAATAGATCCTGCTGGTAAGCGCATCAGCCAATGCCTGGCCGTGTCATACAATGAAAAAGGGAACGCCTTCATCTTCAGCGCTTAGTCGCTCTCCCCTTCGGCCTTCATGTTCTCGCAAATGACTAGGAATTCTCGCACATGCTTGACTGGGTTCTCGTTGTTCATCTCGTGGAACTTGGGCATGTGATGAATGAGGGAGCTCCTTAGCTCAAAATGACCGTCTGGTGGAAGCACTATGCACCATGGCTGGTTAACCGTGATTAAAGCTGACATCTTGCGCATTATACATTTCAGCAGCCATCCTTGCTTCAACTTCGCGTTGCACTTCCTCTCTGAACCAAACTGCGCGGTTATCTGCTCCTGCATTGTCTGGGGTTCTGTCCCCTAAGTTATCTCCAACGACACTGTTATCCTCCACGACCTGTTCTAAATCTCAAGGGAAACGAAATTAAAAGACAACTAAGTTGTCGAGTCTGTCAGTGCGCAACTAAAATCTACGCAGCGCAACTGTTTCAAGGTTGCGCAGGCTGATGCTGATTGCGCGCTGTCCGGAACAACAACGAAAATAAAGCAAACAGAAATAACTAACTACTGTAAAAGAAAACTTAAACTAGTTAGAGCTTATCTGTGTTGCTCCCCGCCAACGGCGGCAAAATTTGATCGCGCGTCGTTGTACGCGTCAAATTAATCCTTCCTTCTCCACTTAGTACAACGGCTAAGTCAGGGTCGATCCCACAAGGAGAAAACAGACTCGTTCTAACTAGTAACCTACAACTTACGAAAATTGGGTTGTGAGTGATTGGGTTGCGCAGGTGCGCGGATAAACAGTAGCGAAAACAGAATTTGCACTAGACGTGCGCAGGCAGTAGAGATTAAGTACTATGACTATGAAAAGTATCGGTGCAGACAATCCTCTATGAAAGAATTCCTTATCATCGACTCTAAACGTCTATAGTTCGATTTACTGAAGTTAGTGTCCGATCAAGGCTTCCTAACATGTGCGCATGTTCCGATCAAAGTTCATGAGCTATTAATTCTTAAAACTAGTCTAAGCAGCTACGAATCTTGTCACAGTAGCAGCTGATTATCCTAGCGCGTTACTCCTAGTTGTCACCGTCAAGCTACCAACTAGTTTAACATATAACAGACAAGTAGTAAGAGTAAGATTGCGGTTCAAGGCTTCTCCCACTCATGCAACTAGCTGTCAAAAGTGTGCACAGAATTAATACAAGCAACTAACTATGCATTAAGCACAAGTCTCAAAGGAAATACTCATAGAATCATGCCCAACCGATACAAAGCGTTTAGCTAGACATGCTAATAGTAAACATCATAGAAATAGTAAATAACAACTAAAGTATCCAAGAAAACAGTAACAAGCAGGTGCGTGCAGATTGCTGTGTCTCGGCTCGCGCAGTCAGCTAGCGCAGGTCCTCGCAGCAGCTCGTGTGTTTTTCAGTTCTGGGTCTCTCTCCTCCGTTTTTGTGTGTCTTTTCAAACCCTAGCCTTCCTCTCTTTATATACTGCTCATGAGGACAATCTTGGCAACTTTCAAATTCTATGGTGTTCAAGATTTGGAAACTCCAACATCTTGCGCATGGCGCACTGCGCACATTGGTTCGCGCAGTCGGTCTGCGCACCGCAGTCTGACTCTGCCACTTCCTATCCTGTTTGCGCCGCTAGCTCCGCAGGCTGTGTGTTGCGCTCCTTAAATGCGCCTATTAGCACGTATCCGACTTAGGCCCTCGTTTTGTCCTGGAATACAAAAACACCGGAAACCAGTAATCTTGTACACAAATTAATGCAAACAAGCACAGTGTTAAGATCTAAATAGCGCGTATAAATAGGCTCTATCAGATACCATAAAATGACATTTTTCATAATTGAGCACTAGGTTTTTTGAAATGCAGCGCGCTAAGACCTTATCAAGATTAATTAAGCATGCGTCAAAGGTACCTCCGTACACAGTAAAATCATCCATGAACACCTCTATGCATGTACCAATCATATCAGAAAAGTTGTTCGTGACTAGACGTTGGAACGCACCTGGCGCGTTACACAGCCCAAACGACATGCGCCGAAACGCAAACGTACCGAATGGGCAGGTAAACGTAGTTTTTTCTTGATCCTCCGCAGCTATGGGTATCTGATTGTACCCTGAGTACCCGTCCAGGAAGAAAAAGTATGGCTTCCCCGCTAATCGATCTAGCATCTGGTCCATGAAGGGCAGCGGAAAATGATCTTTGCGCGTGACTGCGTTAAGCTTTCTGTAGTTGATGCACATGCGCCATCCAGTTTGCATGCGCTTGGGAACTAGCTCGCCCTGCGCATTCTCCTCTACTGTGATTCCTCCTTTCTTCGGTACAACGTGCACTGGACTCACCCACTTGCTGTCCGAGATTGGGTAGATGACTCCTGCGTCAAGCAGCTTCAGGATCTCCTTCTGTACCACCTCCATCATATTCGGATTCAATCTGCGCTGAGGCTCCCTGGATGGTTTGGCACCATCTTCCAATAGAATCTTATGCATGCATACGTCCGGGCTCACTCCGCGCAGGTCAGCAAGTGTCCATCCTATAGCGCGCTGGTTCTTGCGCAGCACCTCTTGTAATCGTGCCTCCTGCTCCTCTTCAAATCCTTTCTTTATGATTACCGGCAGGGTGTCCTCATTCCCCAAGAATATGTACTTGAGGTGCTCGGGGAGTTGCTTCAGCTCGACCTTGAGTGCGTGTTCAATAGAGGGCAAGATTTTATTAGCAGTGCAGACATTAACTATATCGTGTACCTGTCTGGATACTGGTTCCGCACTGCTCAGCTCATCCTCATGCGCGTCCATCTGTGCCTGTGTCAGCGGCCCAGGTCCTTCTGTTGCGCTCGCACACTGCGCATCCGCAACCAAGTCGTCTATGTTGTCCAACGCGTGTACTGTGGCGTCCTCATGAGGGTGCTGCATCCCTTTAAATATGTTAAAGTGAATTTTCTCGCCATCATCTTCCATTGAGAGCGTACCCCTCCACACGTCTATCTTTGTGCGTGCTGTCATCAGAAATGGTCTGCCCAATAGGATCTGCGCACTTCCCTTGCTCGACTCACCCTCCATCTCTAAGACGTAGAAATCTGCTGGGAACATCAGCTCTCCTACTCGGACGAGGACATCCTCTATCATGCCCGTCGGTTGTTTGCACGACCGATCTGCTAGTTGAATGGTGAGACCTGCAGGCTTTAGTGAACCAAGGCGCAATGACGCATACAAGGAATAGGGAAGCACATTTATAGATGCGCCTAGGTCAATCATACAGTTACTTACTGTGGTCTTACCTAAAGTGCATGGAATGGTGAACGTACCTGGATCCCGGCATTTAGGTGGTACCTTATGTTGCACGATTGCTGAGGCATGCGCGTTAAGCATTACTTGCGCGTACTCGCCTTGCCTCCTCTTGTTTGTGCACAGCTCCTTTAAGAACTTGGCGTACCTAGGGATCTGCCGAACTGCTTCAATAAGGGGAATGTTTATTTCCACCTTACTAAATAACTCGTAGAGCTCCTTATCAAGCGCCTCTTTCCTAGCCAATGGTGCCTGTACGGGAAAAGGTGCAGGTATGTTAGTACGATTTATGCTTTTGTCTTTCGATTGCGCCATACCTGGCGCCTTGCCCTGCTGGTTTGCGGCTTGCGCTGCTGGTTGCGCATCCGGCTGTGCTGGTGATGCGCGCGTCGTTGTACGCGTCAAATTAATCCTTCCTTCTCCACTTAGTATAGCGGCTAAGTCAGGGTCGATCCCACAAGGAGCAAGCAGACTAGCTTTAACTAGTAACCTACACTTACGAAAATTGGGGTGTGAGTGATTGGGTTGCGCAGGTGCGCGAATGACAATAGTTAATGCAGGATGTGCACTAGACGTGCGCAGGCAGTAGAGATTAAGTACTATGACTACGAAAAGTATCGGCGCAGACAATCCTCTATGAATGTATTCCTTATCATCAACTCTAAACGTCTATAGTTTGGTTTACTGAAGTTAGTGTCCGATCAAGGCTTCCTAACATGTGCGCATGTTCCGATCAAAGTTCATGAGCTATTAATTCTTGAGACTAGTCTAAGCAGCTACGAATCCTGTCACAGTAGCAGCTGATTATCCTAGCGTGTTACTCCTAGTTGTCACCGTCAAGCTACCAACTAGTTTAACATATAACAAACAAGTAGTAAGAGTAAGATTGCGGTTCAAGGCTTCCCCTACTCATACAACTAGCTGTCAACCGTATGCACAGATTTAATACAAGAAAACAAACTATGCATTAAGCACAAGTCTCAAAGGAAATACTCATAGAATCATGCCCAACCGATACAAAGCGTTTAGCTAGACATGCTAGTAGTAAACATCATAGAAATAGTAAATAACATCTAAAGTATCCAAAAAAACAGTAACAAGCAGGTGCGTGCAGGTTGCAGTGTCTCGGCGGGCGCAGTCGGCTAGCGCGGGTCCTCTCAGCAGCTCGTGTGTTTTTCAGTTCTGCCTCTCTCTCGTGTGTGTCTTGATGCCTTTTAGATCCTCCTCAAACCCTAGCCTTCCTCTCTTTATATACTGCTCATGAGGCCCAAGGACGGCCTTGGCAACTTCCAAATCTGATGGTTTCAAGATTTGGAAACACCAATATCTTGCGCATGGCGCACTGCACAAATTGGTTAGCGCAATCGGTCTGCGCACCGCAGTCTGAATCTATCCTGTTTGCGCTGCTAGCTCCGCAGGGTGTGTGTTGCGCTCCTCAAACGCTGCCTGTTAGCGCGTATCCGACTTAGGCCCTCGTTTTGCCCTATAATACAAAAACACCGGAAACCAGTAATCTTGTACACAAAATGATGCAAACAAGCATAGTGTTAGGATCTAAATAGCGCGTATAAATAGGCTCTATCAGCTGGCTCTGGAGCTTGCGCAACTGGTTGCACGGGTGCCTTTGCGGTCTGCTCTGTTCCTACCGTGCGCCCAGTCCTCAGTGTCACTGCGTTGACTCCTCCCTTGGGATTCTAAATCACTTGCGAAGGCAGTTGCCATCGCTCTTTTTCAGCTCATACACCGTGGTAGCTATCTGTGGCAGCTGCTTTTCAATGGACTCGAACCTCTTGTCATACTTCTCATCATTCTTGCGCACTGAGTCTGCTAGCTGGCCCGTCAGTGCGGCGATGCGGTGGATTGTAGGGCGCAGCTTGTTGCGTCTGCTGTGGTGCGCGCTGCTCCGCGGACTGCCTCTGGAAATTATTGTCCTCCTTCCATCTGAACCCATTTGCGGCTAGTCCAAAACGCAGCCCTCTATTATCCCATCCTCCTAGAGCATTCACCTCTCCTGACTCCTCGAAAAGTGCGGGACATGCATCAGTTTTATGCTCGGTAGACGTGCAGAATTCGCATGCCTTTGGCACAGCTAGTTGCCCCCCTTGCGCATTCATCAACTTCTGCAGCATGGTCTTCATCTCCTTTATCTCAGCGCTTGTTTCTACCTGATGCACAGAACGAGCATGACTATTCTCAAGTGTTAGCTGATGTCTTACCTGTCCAGCAGAGTCTTCTATCAGCTGCCATGCGTCCTCCGGGTACATGTTGCAAATGTCGCCGCCTGCGCATGCATTCAATAATCTCAGTTCCATTGGTAGCAATCCGTTCAGGAAATTCTCTATCAGTACATTCTGGGGCAGGCCGTGATTATAGCAGTTAGCCTCCAGCTCCCTGAAACGCTCATAATACTCCGATAGTGATTCTCCTGCGCCCTGCCTAGGTGCGACCAACTCCCTCATGAGTAGCGCGATCTTGGCTGCAGGATAGAATTTGTCCAAGAACTTCTTCTAGAGCTGCTCCCATGTGTGAATAGATCCTGCTGGTAAGCTCATCACCAATGCCTGGCCGCATCACACAATGAAAAAGGGAACGCCTTCATCATCAGCGCTTCGTCGCTCTCCCCTTCGGCCTTCATGTTCTCGCAGATAACTAGGAATTCTTGCACATGCTTGACTGGGTTCTCGTTGTTCATCCTGTGAAACTTGGGCATGTGATGAATGAGCGAGTTGCTTAGCTCAAAATGACCGTCTGGTGGAAGCACTATGCACCATGGCTGGTTAACCGTGATTGGAGCTGACATCTCACGCACTGTTCTGCGTCCCGCGACCTGTCGCGCGGGTGGCGCATTATACCTCGCTTCAGCGGCCACTCGAGCGTCAACTTCGCGCTGCACTTCTTCTCTGAATCGAACTGCGCGGTTATCTGCTCCTGCATTGTTAGGTCCCTCCGGAGTTCTCTCCCCTAAATTATCTCCAATGACACTTTTATCCTCCATGACCTGTTCTAAATCTCAAAGAAAATGAAATTACAATACAACTAAGATGTCGCGTCTGTCAGTGCGCAACTATAATCTGAACAGCGCAACTGTTTCAAGGTTGCGCAGGCTGATGTTGATTGCGCGCTGTCAGAAACAACAACGAGGAAAATAAAGCAAACAGAAATAACTAACTACTGTAAAAGAAAACTTAAACTAGTTAAAACTTATCTGTGTTGCTCCCCGGCAACGGCGCCAAAATTTGACCGCGCGTCGTTGTACGCGTCAAATTAATCCTTTCTTCTCCACTTAGTACAGCGGCTAAGTCAGGGTCGATCCCACAAGGAGCGTGCAGCTGACTCGTTCAGCTAGTAACCTACAACTTACGAGAATTGGGTTGTGAGTGATTGGGTTGCGCAGGTGCGCGAATGAACAATAGTGAAAGCTGATTTTGCACTAGACGTGCGCAGGCAGTAGAGATTAAGTACTATGACTATGAAAAGTATCGGTAAAGACAATCCTCTATGAATGTATTCCTTATCATCGACTCTAAACGTCTATAGTTTGATTTTACTGAAGTTGGTGTCCGATCAAGTGCGCATGTTCCGATCAAAGTCCATGAGCTATTAATTCTTGAAATTAGTCTAAGTAGCTACGAATCCTGTCACAGTAGCAGCTGATTATCCTAGCGCGTTACTCCTAGTTGTCACCGTCAAGCTACCAACTAGTTTAACATATAACAACTAGTAGTAAGAGTAAGATTGCGGTTCAAGGCTTCCCCTACTCATACAACTAGCTGTCAACCGTGTGCACAAAATTAATACAAGCAAACAAACTATGCATTAAGTACAAGTCTAAAAGGAAATACTTCATAGAATCATGCCCAACCGATACAAAGTGTTTAGCTAGACATGCTAGTGGTAAACATCATAGAAATAGTAAATAAAAGCTAAAGTGTCCAAGGAAACATTAACAAGCAGGTGCGTGCAGGTTGCTGTGTCTCGGTTCGCGCAGGTCCTCGGCGGCAGCTCGTGTGTTTTTCAGTGCTGGCTCTCTCTCCTGTATCTCGTGTGTTTTTCTTGTATCTCGTGTATCTCTCTGTGTCTCCCTCAAACTCTAGCCTTCCTCTCTTTATATACTGCTTGTGAGGCCCGAGGAATGCTCAGATTTGGCCCGTGACAATCTTGGCAACTTCCAAATCCTAGGAGATTTTGTAGGGATATGGTGTTCAAGATTTGGAAATACCGCTATCCTGCGCATGGCTCACTGCGCGCGTTGGTTCGCGCAGTTGGTTTGCGCACCGCAGTCTGAATCTGCCACCTCCTATCTTGTTTGCGCTGCTAGCTCCGCAGGCTGTGTGTTGCGCTCCTTAAACGCGCCTATTACCGTGTATCCGGCTTAGGCCCTTGTTTTGTCCTGGAATACAAAAACACCGGAAACATGTAATCTTGTACACAAAATAATGCAAACAAGCACAGTGTTAAGATCTAAATAGTGCGTATAAATAGGCTCTATCATGGACCACAGCTAGATGCTCAAGAATGCGAGCTAGCCGAGCCCCACGGTGATAACTGAGTTGAGGTACCGTCGAGCAGACGACGTAAAACAAAATCGCTTTGCGGGAGGCAACCCGATGTTTTTTTTTCATTGTAAGTCTTAGTGTGTGTCTACTTAGTGTTTCGTAGAGTCTCCCTTATTAGAATGTCGTTAGGGATTGAATTGTTTGGAGGTGAATTTGGGGCGTATCTCAGTAAGTACCGCGTTCCCAAGCGACATTACGTACCACGCCGGAAACGTACATTATCTTATGTAATGTCTACAGGTGGCGCGCCAGTTATGTATGCATCGGGCGCGCGCAACTCATGTTCAGCGCGCCTCGATTTCTAGTTATCGCGCTCCAGCTTAAGACATTACTAACCGCGCCAGTTGTATACATTATGCATTGTAATGTTTGAAGATAGCGTGCGAATAAAGTTGGCTCGGGGCGCGGCTCATAACCCCAACTCTCTCACCTCCCACACCAGCCAACACCTCTGGTTCAAATTCTCGTTTTCACGACACTCTTGCGTTTGTATCTGCAGAAATCGCGCGCCAGCTTAGTATATTATGTTTGCGCCTGCTATTGCCATTAGTGCCGCGCCAGATGAATACATTAACTAACATCTTAATGTCTTTGACCATGTACTTAATGTCTTCGTCTGGCGCGCAATACCCTGACATGCGTTGACTAACATCTTATACGCACTTGTTTCGATTTTTTTCAGGATGGCACCAAACAGAGAGCCTACATGCGCTAACGGACATTTTTAGAGCGCAGTGCACGACCTGCGGAGCTAGCAGTGCAAAAAGAGATAGCTGATTCGGACTACAGTGCGCGAAGCAAGTAGCGCAATCAGCGTGCGCAGAATGGCAGAGTTTCTAAATATTGATCTCCTAGATTTGGGAAGTTGCTAAAAGTCTCTCGGGCCAAATCTAAGCATTCCATGGGCTTCAAGACCACTATATATGAGGAGGGAAGCTAGGGTTTGAGAGAGAGAGAGAGAGAAAGAGCAGATAGAGAGAAGGACACACAACAGCAAAACACACGAGCTACTTCAGCTAGAATCTGCGCGAACCACCCGCGCCAGCCGAGAACAGCAACGTGCAATTGCGCCAACCTGCTACGTTTTCTCTTGCTACTTTAGCTTTAATTATTATTGCTATGATGTTTGTTTCTAGCATGTCTAGCTAAACACTTTGTATCGGTTGGGTATGATTCTATGAAGTATTTCCTTTGAAACTTGTGCTTAATGCTTAGTTCGTCTACTTATATTAATTCTATGCATATGGGTGATAATTAGTTGTGCGAATAGGTGAAGCCTTGAACCGCAATCTTATTCTAACTGCTCGTTATTGTATGTTAAACTAGTTGATAGCTTGACGGTGACAACTAGGAGTAACGCACTAGGATAATTAGTTGCTACCGTGATAGGATTCGTAGCTGCTTAGACTAGTTTTCGGAATTAATAGCTCATGGACTTTGATCGGAACATGCGCGCACGTTAGGAAGCCTTGATCGGACACTAACTTAAGTAGAACTGCACTATAGATGTCTAGAATCGATGATAAGGGATACATTCATAGAGGATTGTCTGTACCGATACTCTTCATAGTCATAGTACTTAAAATCTACTGCCTGCGCACGTATCGTGCAATTCTGCTTTCACTACTGTTGATTCGCGCACCTGCGCAACCCAATCACTCACAACCCCAATTTCGTAAGTTGTAGGTTGCTAGCTAGACGAGTCTGCATGCTCCTTGTGGGATCGACCCTGACTTAGCCGCTTTACTAAGTGGAGAAAGAAGGATTAATTTGACGCGTACAACGACGCGCGATCAAATTTTGGCGCCGTTGCCGGGGAGCAACACAGATAAGTTTAACTAGCTCAAATTTTCTTTTACAGTAGTTAGTCATTTCTTTTTATTTTTTGTTGGTGTTTCTGTCAGTACGCAATCAACATCAGCCTGCGCAACCTTGAAACAGTTGCGCTGCGCAGATCATAGTTGCGCACCGACAGAGGCAGCAACCTAGTTTCTTTTAATTTCGTTTACTTGAAGTTTAGAACAGGACATGGAGAATAATAGTGTCATCGGCGATAACTTAGGGGACAGAACCCCAGAGGGACCTAACAATGCAAGGGCAGATAACCGCGTAGCTCGGTTCAGAGAGGAAGTGCAGCGCTAAGTTGAGGCTCGGATGGCCGCTGAGGTAGTATATAATGCGCAACCCGCGCAACAGATCGTGCGGCGCTGAACAGTGCGCGAGATGTCGGCCCCAATCACAATCAACCAACCGTGGTGCATAGTGCTTCCACCCGATGGGCATTTTGAACTACGGAGCTCATTCATTCATCATATGCCTAAGTTTCATGGAATGAACAACGGGAATCCAGTCAAGCATGTGCGCGAATTCCTAGTTATCTGCGAGAACATGAAGACCGACGGGGAGAGTGAAGAAGCGCTGAAGCTGAAGGTGTTCCCTTTTTCATTGTGTGATACAGCCAGGCATTGGCTGATGAGCTTACCAGCACGATCTATTCGCACATGGGTGCAGCTCCAGAAGAAGTTCTTGGATAAGTTCTATTCCATGATTGCGCTACTCAGGAGGGAATTGGCCGCACCTAGACAGGGCGCAGGAGAGTCACTATCAGAATACTATGAGCGTTTCAGGGAGCTGGAAGCCAACTGCTATAATCATGGCCTAAGACTGTTGAATGCATGCGTAGGTGGTGACATATGCAACATGTACCCGGAGGATGTATGGCAGATGATCGAGGACTCTGCTGGACAGGTGAGGCATCAGTTGACGCTCGAGAATAGCCGTGCGCGCGCTGTGCATCAGGTGGATTCCAGTGCTGAAATAAAGGAAATGAAAGCCATGCTGCGGAAGCTGATGAGTGCGCAAGGCACGCAACCAGTTGCACCGAAGGCATGCGAGTTCTGTACGTCCACTGAGCACACAACCGACGCATGTCCCACACTTTTTGAGGAATCAGAAGATGTAAATGCTCTAGGAGGATGGGACAATAGAGGACCGCAGAGGCAGAATCAGCCGCGCTTTGGACTGGCCGCAAATCGATTTAGATGGAGGGAGGACAGCAATCTCCAAAGGTAGCCAGCGGAGTATCGTGCACCTCAGCAGGCGCAGCAAGCATACAACCCACCGCACCGCCGCAATGACGCACCAGCAAATAATAACCAGCAACCGCGGCGCTCCTTAGAAGACATAGTGGGTCAGTTTGCAGACACCGTGTGCAAGAACGATGAAAAGTATGACAAGAGGTTCGAGTCAACTGAGAAGCAGTTGCCGCAGATTGCTACCACAGTCTATGAGCTGAAGAAGAGCGATGGCAACCTGCCATCGCAAGTGATCCAAAACCCTAAGGGAGGAGTTAATGCCATAACACTGAGGACTGGGCGCACAGTTGGGACAGCTCCGACCGCGAAGGTGCCCGCGCAGCCAATTGCGCAACCTCCAGAGCCAGAACAGCCGGATGCGCAACCAGCCGCGCCCGCTACGAACCAACAGAGGGTGGCGCCAGGTATGATACAATCAGGAGAAAAGAGTACTAGCCATACTAATGCACCTGCACCTTTTCTTGTGCAGGCACCTTTAGCAAGAAAGGAGGCGCTAGACAAGGAGTTATACGAATTATTCAGTAAGGTGGAAATAAACATCCCCCTGATTGAGGCAGTTCGGCAGATTCCCAGATATGCCAAATTTTTGAAGGAGCTGTGCACAAACAAGAGGAGGAAGGGCGAGTGCGCACAAGTAATGCTTAACGCACATGCATCAGCAATTGTGCAACACAAGGTACCACCTAAATGCCGGGATCCAGGTACGTTCACCACCTTAGGTAAGACCACAGTAAGCAATTGCATGATTGATCTCGGTGCATCTATAAATGTGCTTTCTTACTCCTTGTATGTGTCATTGCACCTTGGTCCACTAAAGCCTGCAGGTCTCACCATCCAATTAGCAGATCGGTCGTTGATAGAGCCTATTTATACGCGCTATTTAGATCTTAACACTGTGCCTGTTTGCATTATTTTGTGTACAAGATTACTGGTTTCCGGTATTTTTATATTCCAGGGCAAAACGAGGGCCTAAGTCGGATACGTGCTAATAGGCGCATTTAAGGAACGCAACACACAGCCTGCGGAGCTAGCAGCGCAAACAGGATAGGAAGTGGCAGAGTCAGACCGATTGCGCGAACCAATGTGCGCAGTGCGCCATGCGCAGGATGTTGGTGTTTCCAAATCTTGAACACCATAGGATTTGGAAGTTGCCAAGATTGTCCTCATGAGCAGTATATAAAGAGAGGAAGGCTAGGGTTTGAAAAGACACACAGAAACGGAGGAGAGAGAGCCAGAACTGAAAAACACACGAGCTGCTGCGAGGACCTGCGCTAGCCGACTGCGCGAGCGGAAAAATAGCAATCTGCACGCACCTGCTTGTTACTATTTTCTTGGATACTTTAGCTGTTATTTACTATTTCTATGATGTTTACTACTAGCATGTCTAGCTAAACGCCTTGTATCGGTTGGGCATGATTCTATGAGTATTTCCTTTGAGACTTGTGCTTAATGCATAGTTAGTTGCTTGTATTAATTCTGTGCACACGGTTGACAGCTAGTTGCATGAGTAGGGGAAGCCTTGAACCGCAATCTTACTCTTACTACTTGTCTGTTATATGTTAAACTAGTTGGTAGCTTGAAGGTGACAACTAGGAGTAACGCGCTAGGATAATCAGCTGCTACTGTGACAGGATTCGTAGCTGCTTAGACTAGTTTTAAGAATTAATAGCTCATGAACTTTGATCGAAACATGCGCACATGTTAGGAAGCCTTGATCGGACACTAACTTCAGTAAATCGAACTATAGACGTTTAGAGTCGATGATAAGGAATACTTTCATAGAGGATTGTCTGCATCGATACTTTTCATAGTCATAGTACTTAATCTCTACTGCTTGCGCACGTCTAGTGCAAATTCTGTTTTCGCTACTGTTTATTCGCGCACCTGCGCAACCCAATCACTCACAACCCAATTTTCGTAAATTGTAGGTTACTAGTTAGAACGAGTCTGCTTGCTCCTTGTGGGATCGACCCTGACTTAGCCGCTGTACTAAGTGGAGAAGGAAGGATTAATTTGACGCGTACAACGACGCGCGATCAGTCGTGCAAACAACCGACGGGCATGATAGAGGACGTTTTCGTCCGAGTGGGAGAGCTGGTGTTCCTAGCAGATTTCTACGTCTTGGAAATGGAGGGTGAGCCGAGCAAGGGAAGCGCTCAAATCGTACTGGGTAGACCATTTCTGATGACAACGCGCACAAAGATAGACGTGTGGAAAGGCACGCTCTCAATGGAGGTAGATGGCGAGGAGATTCACTTTAACATTTTTAAGGGGATGCAGCACCCTCAGGAGGACGCCACAGGGCACGCATTAGACGGTATGGACGACTTGGTTGCGCATGCGCAGTGTGCATGCGCAACAGGGGAGCCTGCACCACTGTCACAGACAGAGTTGGAGGCACAAGATGATGAGCTGAGCAGCACAGAACCAGGGTCCAGACTGGTATGTGATCTGGTTAATGTTTGTGCTACTAATAAAATCCTGCCTTCTATTGAACAGGCACCCAAGGTGGAGCTAAAGCAATTGCCCGAGCACTTAAAGTACATCTTCCTGGACAATGAGGACACCCTGCCTGTCATTATAAAGAAAGGATTAGAGGGGGAGCAGGAGGCGCGATTACAGGAGGTGTTGTGCAAGAACCAGTGTGCCATAGGATGGACATTAGCTGACCTGCGCGGAGTAAGCCCTGATGTATGCATGCAAAGAATTCTGTTGGAAAATGATGCCAAAGCATCCAGGGAACCTCAGCGCAGACTGAATCCGATTATGATGGAGGTAGTGCAGAAGGAGATCCTGAAGCTGCTTGACGCAGGTGTAATATACCCAATTTCAGACAGTAAGTGGGTAAGTCCAGTGCACATTGTGCCCAAGAAAGGAGGCATCACAGTAGAGGAGAATGCGCAGGGCGAGCTAGTTGCCAAGCGCATACAGACTGGATGGCGCATGTGCATTGACTACAGGAAGCTAAACACAGTCACGCGCAAGGATCATTTCCCGCTACCATTCATGGACTAGATGCTCGACCGGTTGGCAGGGAAGCCACACTTTTGCTTCTTGGACGGCTACTCAGGGTACAATCAGATCCCTATTGCTGCGGAGGATCAGGAGAAGACAACCTTTACCTGCCCATTCGGTATCTTTGCGTTCCGGCGCATGTCGTTTGGGCTGTGTAATGCGTCAGGTACGTTCTAACGCTTAGTCATGAGCATTTTCTCTGATATGATTGGTTTATGTATAGAGGTATTCATGGATGACTTCACTGTGCATGGTGAGACATTTGATGCATGTTTGGATAATCTTGATAAGGTCTTAGCTCGCTGCATTACCAAGAACCTAGTCCTCAATTATGAAAAATGTCACTTTATGGTGTCACATGGAGTAGTACTAGGACATATCGTCTCGCAGGAAGGAATTAAGGTCGATAAAGCTAAAATTGATCTTATCTCAAATCTGCCTTATTCCACTAAGGTCGATAAAGCTAAAATTAAGTCGTTTCTTGGGCATGCAGAGTTCTATAGGCGCTTTATTAAAGATTTTTCTAAAATATGTATTCCATTGTCTAACCTCCTTCAAAAGGATGTGTGCTTTGCGCTCACTGATGAGTGCAGGAATGCTTTTGATAAGTTAAACGATGCGCTGACCAGTGCGCCAGTGATGCGCGCACCAGACTGGAACTTACCATTTGAGCTGATGTGCGATGCTAGTGACTACGCTGTAGGCGCAGTGCTGGGCCAGCGCGTGGATAAAAGGTCGCATGCTATCTATTATGCGTCACGCACACTGGACACTACGCAGAGGAACTACACCACGATCGAGAAGGAACTTCTGGCAATCGTATTTGCGCTGGAGAAGTTCCGCGCTTATGTTCTGGGCGCTAAAGTCACTGTCTACACTGACCACGCTGCTATCCGCTACCTGATGTCCAAGAAAGAGACTAAGCCACGTTTGATGCGCTGGTTGCTGCTGCTCCAAGAGTTCGATTTAGAGATCAAGGATAAGAAGGGAACGGAAAACACTGTTGCTGATCACCTAAGCAGGATAGTGAAGGAAGAGGAGCCAGGGCAGATCACGAAGACATTCCCTGACGAACACCTGAACGGTAAGGTACCATGGTATGCGCATATTGCAAATTACCTGGTCACAGGTGCGTTTCCCCCTCATTTCACTAAAACTCAATGCATGAGGTTAAGACATGAGTCTAAATATTACGTTTGGGATGACCCGTACATGCTTAGAATAGGCCCTGATCAGATCTTGAGGCGATGTGTGTCTGATCATGAGATGAGCTCTGTTTTGAGATTTTGTCATGCGCACGCGTGCGGAGGACACTTTGGTCCAAAGCGCACGAGCAGGAAAATCCTAGATTGCAGTTTTTACTGGCCGCATTTATTTCGTGACTCATATAACCACTACAGGGCTTGTGACAGGTATCAGCGCACAGGAGATATCTCAGCGCGCAACGAGATGCCACAAACACCTATACTGGTAGACGAAGTGTTCGACTTGTGGGGAATTGACTTCATGGGGCCGTTTCCGCCATCTTGTGGATATGAGTACATACTAGTTGCGGTGGACTATGTCTCGAAGTGGGTCGAAGCTAAGGCCACGCGCAAGGATGATGGTCAAATAGTTGTTGAGTTTTTAAGAACTAACATTTTCTGCAGATACGGATGCCTAAGGCAATAATCAGCGACCAGGGGACGCACTTCTGCAACAGAATAGTGGCGCAAGTACTAAAGCATTATGGGGTGCGCCACAAGATGTCCACTGCATACCATCCTCAAACGAATGGCCAGGCCGAGATTTCCAACAGAGAAATCAAGCGCATTCTGGAGAAAACAGTGAGACCTTCGCGCAAAGACTGGAGCCAGCGGCTGGATGATGCACTTTGGGCATACAGGACTGCGCACAAGACACCGATTGGGACTTCACCATTTTGGTTGGTGTATGGGAATTTTGCACTTGCAATCTGAACCTCGATGAGGCTGGTAAGGAGCGCGCATTTGAATTGAGCGAGCTAGAGGAGCTGCGCCTGGATGCATATGAGGGGTTGCGCGACTACAAAGCACGCACGAAAGCATTTCACGATAAGTACATCCTCAGACGCACCTTCGAGCCAGGAGACCGGGTGCTGTTGTTCTCCTCGCGCTTAAAGCTGATGCCCGGGAAGCTGCGCAGCAAGTGGACGGGACCTTACACGGTCACAAAGGTTTTCCCATATGGAACTATCGAGTTGGAGAACGAGCGCAAGCATCGCTTTCAGGTTAATGGGCAAAGAGTCAAGAAATACTTGGGAGAACCGTGGGATGAGGCCATGCGCAAAGTTTATTTAGCGGAACCAGAAATAAAAGATGCGCAAGCTGCTGCGCCAGAAATACAACCTGCTGCACCGGAGGGAGAACTAGGAGCTACTGATTATATATCTTCTCCCTCACTGATTAACCGCGTTACTTATGATGTGCCACACAATTTTGGCCACACTGACCACCTATCTGTTCCTTTGGGCAGGACTAAGGAAGACATAGCACACACAGACGCACCAGAGCGCGCAGGTGAACTTGAGCAAGTAACGAGGTACTGTCGAGCAAATGACGTTAAACAAAGGCACTTGTCGGGAGGTAACCCGACACGTTTTCCACGTTTTATTTTTACACGTTGTTAGGAATTGCATTTTAGCTAGTTCGGTAGTTGCATTTTTTTTTGAGTCACATAGCAATGCGCGAGTCAGTGCGCAGTTCAGTGCACAGGCCAGATGCACAGGTCAGGGGGTATATAAAGGCAGATACTTAGAAAATTCCAGACACTCTGCAATTTTGACCGTTAACAGCTCTGCACTGCTGCCAGCCGATCTTTGCCGTCCGCCCACCGTTTCCAGCGTTCTTTAGTGAGATTTGAAGAGCACAACATCACCAGCGCACTAGGTAACCTCTCATTCCTTGTTTCAGTCATTTTAGTGAGGGTTTGGTGAAGGAAGCCGACTGAGGACGTAACCCTAGACTCGAAATCGCACCTAGTTAGCCAGCTCCGTTTGGTGATTTCATTGCTGGGTTTTGTTGACACGAGTGAGGCGCCCATCTGGTAGAAATTTGAGGGTTTGATTTGAAGTTCTAATTTTGGGATCCTTAGTAGAGCGTTGACTACAGTTGACCGCTGCAAATATGAGGCCAGCAGAGGACCAGGACACCCCAGCATCCTTCGCACGGAAGTATGACGCCTTCTGGAGGCTGGACATGTATGGCACCCCGTGCATTAGTAGGGACTTCCTGCGCGAGGTGGGCTTAGAGGACTTGGTCACAGAGAAGCTCGCGCAGGCCGGATGGGAAGCGCTGATGGACTTAGAAAGCGCAGCCGACAAAGAGGACACCTATGAGTTCCTGGCGTCCCTGCAGATCCAAGACCTAGAGATCCGATACCGACGCCAGGAGGTGTGGTACATTGCATCGGCCAAGAGGCTGAAGCGCACCCTGCGCTGTGACAAGGTGCGTGAGCAAGATGTGGATACGCACACCAACCAGGAGGCGTGGCGCGAGATGGCGCCGGGCAAACCTTTTGCCGCTGGGCGCAGCCGAGGGGGTGAGCTGCGCGACCCCTGGATGTATTACCTATGGCGCATGGTCGCGTACGCAGTCATCGGGAGCTACAACGGTGCGCCGAAGGTCAGCCTGCTTGATATGGACGTGCTGAAGGGGTTGTATTATGGGAAGAAGGTGAGGTTTGTGTCGGACATGGTGGTGCACTGGGAGCACCAAGGTCCCGCTCACTTGCAAAGGTGTGATCACGCATTTGCTGCGTGGGCTGCACGGAGAGCCAGAGGTGCCTGAGCACACAGTTGTCCTGGCCGTTCCTCTTGATCTTGCCCAGATGCTGCATTACTGATCGCGCGTCGTTGTACGCGTCAAATTAATCCTTCCTTCTCCACTTAGTAAAGCGGCTAAGTCAGGATCGATCCCACAAGGAGCAAGCAGACTCATTCAGCTAGTAACCTACAACTTATGAGAATTGGGTTGTGAGTGATTGGGTTGCGCAGATGCGCGGATGAACAGTAGTGAAAGCAGATTTTGCACTAGACGTGCGCAGGCAGTAGAGATTAAGTACTATGACTCTGAAAAGTATCGGTAAAGACAATCCTCTATGAATGTATTCCTTATCATCGACTCTAAACGTCTATAGTTCGATTCACTGAAGTTAGTATCCGGTCAAGGCTTCCTAACATGTGCGCATGTTCCGATCAAAGTCCATGATCGCGCGTCGTTGTGCGCGTCAAATATAATCCTTCCTCTTCCACTCAGTACAGCGGTTAAGTAAGGGTCGATCTCCACAGGGAGCAAAAGTTCAGTTCTAGCCAGCAACCTACACTTACGAGAATGGGGGTGTGTGAATGATTGAAATGCGCGATGCGCAAATGAACAGTAACTAGTGTAACGCAGGAAATTTGCACTAGACGTGCGCAAGCAATAGAGATTAAATACTATGATTGTGAGAAGTATTGGGCAAACAATCCTCTATGAGTGCATTCCTTATCATCGACTCTAAACGTCTATAGCTTAATTTCACTTGGGTTAGTGTCCGGTCAAGGCTTTCTAACACATGCGCATGTTCCGTTCAAAGTTCATGTGCTATTAATCCTTAGAACATAGACTAAAACAGCTGCGAATCCTGTCACAGTAGCAACTGCTTGCCCTAGCTCGTTACTCCTAGTTGTCACCGTAAAGCTATCAACTAGTTTAACATATGACAAGCAAGCAACACAAGTAAGATTGCGGTTCAAGGCTTCCCCTACTTATGCAACTAGCTGTCTCCGTATGCACAGGATTAATACAAGTAAGTAAACTATGCATTAAGCTCAAGTCTCAAAGATAATACATCATAGATTCATGCCCGACCAACACTAAGAGTTTAGCTAGACATGCTAGTGATAAACATCACAGAATAGTAAATAATGACTAATGTGTCTGAGAAAGCTGTAGCAAACAGTGCGTGCAGCTTGTCTTCTCGGCTGGCGCAGTCGGCTGGCGCAAATCCTCTCAACAAGTCCGTGAGTTTTCCAGTTTTGCCGCTATCTCTGATGTGTGTTGCCCAATGGTGGATGATATCTCTCTCTTAAAACCCTAGACTTTCTTTGTTTATATATTGCCCAGGAAGTTCACCTTTGGCAACTTCCAAATCTGGTCACTGGACTTTGCGCCTGGCGCACGGCATTCGGCCAGCGCATCGGCTAGCGCACCGCTACTGACTCTCGCCAACTTCTCTTCTGTTTGTGCAGCTAGCTCCGCAGGCGGATCTTTCACTCCTAGAACGCTGCCTGTTAGCGCGTATCCGACTCAAGGACTCGTTTTGCCCTGTAATACGAAAACACTAGAAACGAGTAATCTTGCTCATAAAATATTGCAAACAAGCATAGGGTTATGATTTAAATAATGCGTTCAATTAGCCTCTATCAGTCCATGAGCTATTAATTCTTGAAACTAGTCTAAGAAGCTACGAATCCTGTCACAGTAGCAGCTGATATCGTAGCGCGTTAGTCCTAGTTGTCACCGTCAAGCTACCAACTAGTTTAACATATAACAACAAGTAGTAAGAGTAAGATTGCGGTTCAAGGCTTCCCCTACTCATGCAACTAGCTGTCAACCGTGTGCATAGAATTAATATAAGCAAACAAACTATGCATTAAGCACAAGTCTCAAAGCAAATACTCCATAGAATCATGCCCAACCGATACAAAGTGTTTAGCTAGACATGCTAGTGGTAAACATCATAGAAATAGTAAATAAAAGCTAAAGTGACCAAGGAAACAATAACAAGCAGGTGCGTGCAGGTTGCTGTGTCTCGGTTCGCGCAGTCGGTTGGCGCAAGTCCTCGGTGGCAGCTCGTGTGTTTTTCAGTTCTGACTCTCTCTCCTTGATATCTTGTGTTTTTTCTTAAACCCTAGCCTTCCTCTCTTTATATACTGCTTGTGAGGCCCGAGGACAGTCTTGGCAACTTCCAAATCCTATGGTGTTCAAGATTTGGAAACACAGCTACCCTGCGCATGGCTCACCGCGCACGTTGGTTCGCGCAGTTGGTTTGCGCACCGCACTCTGAATCTGCCACTTCTTATCCTGTCTGCGCTGCTAGCGCAGGCTGTGTGTTGTGCTCCCTAAACGCGCCTATTAGCGTGTATCCGACTTAGGCCCTTGTTTTGTCCTGGAATACGAAAACACCGGAAACCAGTAATCTTGTACACAAAATAATGCAAATAAGCACAGTGTTAGGATCTAAATAGTGCGTATAAATAGGCTCTATCAAACCCCCCACACTTGCCCTTGTTCGTCCCGAACAAGTACTCAAGCACGGATACAATTACCTTTCTGGAGTCTAGCGCACAGTCTTGCACTCAGGCGCGATCTGCACAACCGTTCACCCTGCGTTGCTCTATCACCTGCGCGCACATGCCTTCAACAGTTTTAATATAATAATTCCGAAATTCGTTACCTCTCAGCTGGGACGGAAATTATGTCGGATGGCTGGGAGATAGCTCTTCATATTCTTCGGGTTGTCGGTCTTTACTTCGAGTACGGGTATATGGTTAATTGCGCAAGTTTCTTCCGGCGCGTGATTCTTTCTCACACTCCCTGGGAACTCGAGCCTTCTTGATGATTTTCTAGTGAACTTGCGCACGCTGGTATGGAGTTATGCGCATGCTGGTTTCTTTAGCGCATATCATCTGCTGGTGTTTTTTTCTTTTTGTACAGCTTTATCTACGGTTCCTATGTTCCCAGAACGGTTCCAGTCTCGGCCTGCGGATGGCAGCTATAGAACAACGCTCCGCTCTCCCTCCTTGATCTATTTGCACAGGTCAGCGCACGGGTTTACACCCGCGCCCGCCTTCCATTGCTCGACTTCCAGAGGAAAGGTGGTCTGTTTTCCCACCTCGCCAAGCCTTGGGTATTCGCCTTCGGCATCTACGTGGCTGAGCGCGCTCTATTGTTCCGAAGGTCGCGAAGCACCGGCCTCCACTAGCGCTCTCAACCATATACCTTACCTTCGAAGCAAAACGACTAACCGCCTCTCTAGAGCTTTTCTGTCAACTTCACATCCCCTGTATATCCCAACTAAAAGGAGCAGAAAAAAATTGAAAAATATACTAAACAGTTGATAGCAGCGCATGCAAGATGAAAAGGGCAATACAAGTCGAAAAGTGTGCGCAACCCGCACACAAGCGCACCACTGCTGCTATTCCCTTAAACTAAACTAAGCTACACTACAAAGCTCAAAAAAACGTGAAATATAAATGCAACGCCCCCCCCCCCCCCCCCCCCCGCCACACACTTAAACAGAGTCGTGTCCCCACGACTCATGCTCAAGCGCAACGGAGAGCGCACACATGCATGCAAATAAAACAAAGGACATAAGAAAGAACTGCAAGTCCTAAACTAGCTAAAAACACTAAAAAAAAAACTATAAAAAAACATGTAAAAGTAAAACGTGTCGGGTTACCTCCCGACAAGTGCCTTTGTTTAACGTCGTTGGCTCGACCGTACCTCGTTACTTGCTTAAAAGTGCGCCAGTGACCCCCCCCCCCCCCCCCACTCTTGCTCCTGAGTGTCCCCGCGCTCGTGTGCGTGTTGCGTTCTTCTTAGTCCTGCGCAAAGGATCGGAAGGGTTGTCAGCATGGTTAATATCATGTGAAAATCATAAGTAACGAGGTTAGTTAATGAGGGGGAAGAAATATGAGCAATAGTTCCCAGTTCTCCCTCAGGTGCATCTGGTTGCGACTGTGGCGCAGCAACTTGCGCATCTTCTATTTCTGGCTCTGCCAAGTCAACTTCGCGCGCTATGTCATCCCAAGGTTCTCCAAAATACCTTTTGACTCTCTGCCCATTGACCTGAAAACGATGCTGGTGCTCGTTTTCTAACTCGATTGTTCCGTAATGGAAAACCTTGGTAACCGTGTATGGTCCCGTCCATTTGCTGCGCAGCTTCCCAGGCATTAGCTTTAGGCGCGAGGAGAACAATAGTACCTGGTCTCCTGGCTCAAAGGTGCGTCTGAGGATGTTTTTGTCGTGAAATGCTTTTGTGCGCGCCTTGTAGTCGCGCAGCCCCTCATATGCATCTAGGCGCAGCTCCTCTAACTCGCTTAGCTCAAATGCGCGCTCCTTACCAGCCTCGTCTAGGTTCAAATTGCAAACGCGCAATGCCCAGTATGCCTTGTGTTCCAACTCCACTGGTAGGTGGCACGCTTTTCCATAAACCAACCGAAACGGTGAAGTCCCAATCGGTGTCTTATGTGCAGTTCTGTATGCCCATAGCGCATCGTCAAGGCGCTGGCTCCAGTGTTTGCGCGATGGTCTCACAGTTTTCTCTAGGATGCGCTTGATCTCCCGGTTGGAAACCTCGGTCTGGCCATTCGTCTGAGGATGATAGGCGGTGGACGTCTTGTGGCGCACTCCATAATGCTTGAATACCTGCGCCACTATCCTATTACAAAAATGCGTCCCCTGGTCGCTTATGATTGCTTTAGGCACCCCGTACCTGCAAAAGATGTTAGTTCTCAAAAAGTCAGCAACTGTCTTACCATCATCCTTTCGGGTGGCCTTAGCCTCAACCCATTTTGAGACATAGTCCACTGCGACCAATATATACTCATATCCGGAAGATGGAGGAAATGGCCCTATGAAGTTGATGCAGTCACACTATCAACGAAACCAAAAATAGATCACCAAGCATTTACTGCAGACAACATTGGCATTCTAACTTTGGAGAACCTGAGCTTGGAGCAACAAGACAAATTCAGACCCTGAGCACTTTCATCGAAGAGTCTGAACCCCACATTTATTCCACATTCATGGTTGCACAACATCCATAGTTTCTGAGCATTTCCTATTCCTATGTTTAGCTATATTTAGATCCCTTCATGTTATAAAAGGGAACTCTGATCCTCATTTAGAGGGATGAAAAAAAATATATCTCCTTTTATGCAAATCTGTGTTTCTTGTTTTACTTCAGTTCGCGTTTCTAGCTTCGGTTAGAAAGTTCGGCACTTATTTAGAGCTTCCGCTACGTCAATTGGTATCAGAAGTCAGCCCTTCTGGACATGACCACCAACAATCAGGCACAAGAGGACACTGGCAACGTCCTTCAACAAGTGCTTGACCGCCTAGAGAGGTTGGAAGAACGTTTCGAACAAATGACGCTCAACCATCGTCCCGCACCTGTAGTAGCACCACAGAACAACAACCTAGCTCCTCTACATGTTGCTGCTCCCATTCAGCACAGAGAAGCACCGGTGGCTGCTCTTGTTGAATCCTCAGATGATGAAGACATTCCACCTCCTCAACCGGTGGTGCAGGACAGACCACAACAACCGAGAATTCGTGCAGACATTCCTACCTTTCATGGAAACCTACACATCGAAGATTTTTTGGATTGGATCGCTGAGGTAGAAAAATATTTTTCCTTACTTGAAATTCCAGAACATACGCAGGTCAAATATGTGGCATATAAATTGAAGGGCGGTGCATCTTCTTGGTGGGAACAACTTCAACACCTCCGACGACACCAAGGGAAACAATCGGTTAGATCTTGGAGAAAGATGAAACAACTTCTCTGTGCCCGCTTTTTGCCTCCAGATTATCAACAAACCTTATACCAGCAATACCATAATTGTCGGCAGGGATTCAAATCGGTGTTTGAGTACAATGAGGAGTTTCATCGCCTCTCGTCTCGAGCACAAATTCATGAAACTGAAGATCAATTAGTTGCATGCTACCTTAATGGACTGCGGCCTAGCATTCAAGATCGCATATTACACACAATTTGGACGCTAGATGAAGCAATAAGAACTGCTCTTAAGGTGGAAGCACAGTTAACCCGTTCAGCCCCGACAAAATATGCTCCCAAAAACACTTATTTTGTGCCCTCAAAAGCCTCTGAACCATCATCCTCAACAAATCCTCCACGTGATGAAAGTCCGCACGCTCAGCAGCCACCCCAACCTCCAACAAAGCACACACTTAGTAACCCATATGCTCGGACATTTGGTGATAAATGTTATCAGTGTGGGCAGCGAGGCCACCTCTCCAATTCATGTCCAACCAGAAAACTAACGAATGTTGTAGAACATTCTGAACACATTGATGATGCTATTCAAGAGCTTGTTATTAGCCCAGATGATGTGATTGCTAATGAGGAATGCTTAGACGATCCAACACACTTGACTGGAGTTATTCAACGCCTAATGCTGACGACACCAACCCCAAATGATATGGCGCAGCGTCATAACATTTTTCGAACAAAATGTCGTATTTTGAAACAAATTTTTGATGTTATTATCGACAGTGGCAGCAGCGAGAATATAATTTCTTCTCATATAGTGGAGCAACTTCAGATTCCCATTCTCAAGCACCCGACCCCATACAAACTTAGTTGGATCACTTCAGGGGGCGAAATAAAGGTAACTCAACAATTCCCGGTATCTTTCTCTATCGGTCAATATAAAGATGAAGTTTTTTGTGATATGTTGTTGCTATGAACGCTTGTCACTTATTATTGGGGCGACCGTGGCAATTCGATCGAGATGCGCTGCATCGAGGACGCGACATTGTGTATGTTTTTCTTAAGGATAATGTGCGCATTGTTCTTTCACCACAAACTGATGCTCCTCGCCCAATACCTCAGCAACCTCAGACATTACTTATTACATCCAGAGATGCATTTTTAACCGAGGTACAAACTGCTCCGTCTATTTATGCATTAGTGGTCAAACCCAGTACTTTTGTCCCTGCAGAAATTCCTGAAGTTATACAATCATTGCTTCATGAGTTTGAGGATATCATAAGTGACGAGCTCCCACCTGACTTACCACCAATGCGCAGCATTCAACACTGTATTGACCTTGTCCCAAGAGCAAGCCTGCCCAACTTACCCCACTATAGAATGAGTCCGATCGAGCATGATATTTTACAGAAACATGTAGATGACTTACTGCAAAAGGGACTGATAAGAGAAAGCATGAGTCCATGCGCCGTTCCAGCATTATTAGTACCAAAAAAAGATGGAATTTGGAGGATGTGTATCGACAGCCGCGCAGTTAATAAAATTACGATCAAATATCGGTTTCCAATTCCACGACTTGATGACATGCTGGATATGATCAAAGGGGCATCTTTGTTTTCTAAAATTGATCTTCGAAGTGGGTATCACCAGATCCGCATCCGTCCCGGTGATGAATGGAAAACGTCATTTAAAACTAAAGACGGCCTTTACGAGTGGCTTGTCATGCCTTTTGGGCTCTCCAACGTGCCAAGCACATTCATGCGACTGATGACACAGGTTCTTAAACCTTTTGCTGGACACTTTGTTGTGGTTTATTTTGATGACATTCTAATTTTTAGTCACTCAAGAGATGAGCACATATTACACTTGCGATCTGTACTAAAAGCATTGCAGGAACATCAATTATTTGTCAATCTCAAGAAGTGCTGCTTCTTGACAAATAAATTGGCATTTTTGGGTTACATTATAAGTGATGCTGGATTACAAGTTGACGACTCAAAAGTACAAGCAATCAGTGAGTGGCCACAACCAAAGACAGTAAATGAAGTCCGAAGTTTTCATGGATTGGCGACATTCTATCGCCGTTTTATTCGAAATTTCAGCACCATCATGGCGCCAATTACTGAATGCTTAAAGAAAGGAAAATTCCGTTGGAGTGAAAGTGCAGACTCTGCTTTTCAGTTCATTAAAGAGAAGCTCACTACCGCGCCTATTCTAGTTTTACCAGATTTTAATAAAGTTTTCCAATTGGAGACGGATGCGTCAATCATTGGCATCGGTGCTGTGCTTTCTCAAGATGGTCGACCCATTGCTTTCCACAGCGAAAAGTTATCCGAAGCACGACAAAAATGGACAACATACGAGTTAGAATTATATGCCGTGGTTCGCGCAATCAAACACTGGGAACAATATCTATTTCATAAGGAGTTTGTGTTGCTTAGTGACCACCAAGCCTTAAAATACATCAATAACCAACGTGATTTAAACTGGACACATGCCCGATGGATATCATAACTGCAGCAATTCACATTCGTGATTAAACACAAGTCTGGGCATTTAAACAAGGTTGCAGATGCGTTGAGCCGACGCGTTTCACTGCTCACTACTATGCAAACTAGTGTTATTGGCTTTGATTTATTACCTGAACAATACCTACATGATGAAGATTTTGATGCAGTATGGAGAAAACTCAAGGCAGGTATACCCACTGACCCTTTCTTTTTACAAGATGGTTACTTATTTTATCGGAATAGGTTGTGTATTCCGCGTAGTTCCTTACGCGAGGAGTTAATTTCTGAGTTACATCGAGAGGGTCATTTTGGAAGAGATAAAACTATTGCGCTGCTAGAAGATCGATACTTTTGGCCTCATTTACGCCGAGACATTGGCAAATTTGTGAGCAAGTGCATAGTATGCCAAACAAATAAAGGACAGTCTCAAAATTTAGGGCTTTATATACCTTTACCAGTGCCTAATGCTCCGTGGGAAGACATTTCGATGGATTTTGTTCTTGGCTTACCAAGGACGCAGCGCGGCGTAGATTCAGTGTTCGTTGTCGTTGATCGGTTTTCGAAGATGGCTCATTTTATAGCATGTAAAAGGACATCTGACGCATCACATGTTGCTGGACTGTTCTTCCGAGAAATCGCAAGATTACATGGTGTTCCAAAGACTATAACATCTGACCGAGATGTTAAATTCCTAAGCCATTTTTGGCGAACTCTATGGCACCTATTTCGCACAGATCTGAAGTATAGTAGCTCATTTCATCCACAAACGGATGGACAAACTGAAGTTGTTAATCGAACTCTTGGGAATCTCATACGCTGTTTGTGTGGCGACAAGCCTAGACAATGGGACCTCATGTTGGCGCCTGCTGAGTTTGCTTACAATAGTATGGTCAATCGTTCCACTGGTCGCGCACCGTTCCACATTGTTTATCAGCACCCTCCTCGCCACACATTTGACTTGGTACCACTGCCGCAGATTCCGGGCTACAGCTATGCAGCGGAAGAAATGGCCAAAACTGTTGAAACAATTCAAAAAGATGTGAGGCAAATGATCGAAAACTCAAATAATGCTTACAAAGAAGCTGCAGACAAACATAGGAGGAAAAAGACATTTGAGGAAGGAGATTTGGTTATGGTTTTCCTTCGAAAGGAAAGATTCCCAGCAGGACGATACAACAAGCTTCACAAGAAGAAAATAGGACCATGTAAAGTGTTGAAGAAAATTAATGACAATGCCTACGTGATTGACCTTCCAGCGGAGTATGATATCTCGCCGACGTTCAACGTATCTGATTTGTACGACTATCATGCACCAGATGAGCAACTTTATCCAACACAAAAAAAAATCGAGGACGACTTTTCCTGAAGAGGGGGCGAATGATGCAGTCACACTATCAACGAAACCAAAAATAGATCACCAAGCATTTACTGCAGACAACATTGGCATTCTAACTTTGGAGAACCTGAGCTTGGAGCAACAAGACAAATTCAGAGCCTGAGCACTTTCATCGAAGAGTCTGAACCCCACATTTATTCCACATTCATGGTTGCACAACATCCATAGTTTCTGAGCATTTCCTATTCCTATGTTTAGCTATATTTAGATCCCTTCATGTCATAAAAGGGAACTCTGATCCTCATTTAGAGGGATGAAAAAAAATATATCTCCTTTTCTGCAAATCTGTGTTTCTTGTTTTACTTCAGTTCGCGTTTCTAGCTTCGGTTAGAAAGTTCGGCACTTATTTAGAGCTTCCGCTACGTCAGAAGTCAATCCCCCAAATATCGAATACTTCATCCACTAGTATTGGCGTCTACGGCATCTCATTGCGCACTGATATTCCCCCTGTGCGCTGACACCTGTCACATATCCTGCAGTGGTTATATGAGTCACTAAACAAGTGTGGCCAATAAAATCCGCAATCTAGGATCTTTCTGCTCGTGCGCCTTGGACCAAAGTGTCCTCCACATGCGTGCGCATGACAAAACATTAAAACCGAGTTGATTTCATGGTCAAGCACGCATCGCCTCAAAATCTGATCAGGTCCTATTCTGAGCATATACGGATCATCCCAAATGTAATACCTGGACTCATGCTTTAATCTCATGCATTGGGTTTTAGTGAAATGAGGGGGAAACGTACCTGTGACCAGGTAATTCCCAATGTGCGCATACCATGGTACCTTACCTGTCAGCGCCATCAGGTGCTCGTCAGGAAATGTCTCCGTGATCTGCACTGGCTCCTCTTCTTTCACTATCCTGCTCAGGTGGTCAGCGACTGTGTTCTCTATTCCCTTCTTATCCTTGATTTCCAAGTCGAACTCCTGAAGTAGGAGCACCCAGCGCATCAGGCGCTGCTTAGTCTCTTTCTTGGACATCAGGTAATGGATTGCTGCAAGGTCTGTGTAGACGATGACTCTGGCGCCTAGAACATATGTGAAATTTCACAGCGTCTCACTTAGACAGATTTGTGAACTAGCAGTTGCTGCAGCACACTCTTGTTCACAAGAAATAATCTCAGCAAGCAATGAACAAAGGCACAGGTTTGTTCACCCAGTTCGGCCAAACTGCCTACGTCTGCGGAGGACTATTCTCCAGTCCTCAATCCACTCAATCAAAGGTCCCAAGCACACTCGGTTACAACGCACGCAACCTATGCTACTTTAACCCCGTGTGGATCACACAACACAATCAGAACAAGCTCTGATTTGTGTCAGCACACCCTCTACAGTATGTCAGTCTAGAATAGCTACAATCCTCTCAAAGAACTTAGCCTATTCTATACTACACTACTCAGCAGAGTTGCTGCAGCAACAGCTGTAACACACAGCTGAAGCACAATGTCCGCGTCGCTCCAAGGCCTTCTGCCGAGCCGATCGAACCACTCCAAGAGCGCTGCACACTCTGAGTAACTCCCCCTCACTCAGTGATCACCTGTCACTAGTGAGTTCTTCCGCACGAACTTCCACCGAGCCTTCCACCCGTCAGTTCTTCTGCGGCTGCCTTTGATCAACCAACAAGCTCCAAAGCTCTGAATTGGCTTCCAGATCAATGCACAAATCAGTCTCTGCAAGACCTGATTCTCTTCTGCAATGCTCACACCAGCTCTGCGCTCAACGCTCTGCCCGTGTGTGTTTGATCGAAGAACAACGTCCGTAGCACCCAGAAAGTTCCTTCTCTGAAATCTGTGTCTACTCTCGTGTATCACTCAGCTTCGATCAACATCTTCAGCCCTAACACCTTCTGCTTAAATACCCACACCACTTTAAGCAGTTTCCAGGTTTAGACCATTGATCCACAAGATCAATTATCTCCTAAAATCTAGGAGATTAGATTTGATAAATATCTCTAATGCAAATCTCCTTTTCTGACAAGAAAACCATGCTGGAATATGCTCAACAGTATTTTAGAAATACTTCTAAGAACTCTCACAAAGCTGCCATACCTTCAAAACTCACCAAGTACATAACTGCTACTCGGACAGTTGATACAGCACTTGAACCAGCACCTGCTGCAGCATCCCCTGCTGTATCTGCTACTGCTTGTTTGTTTGAGCTGCAGCAGCTCCTTGTTCACATATGTTAGTTTTGTCAAACCTGCCATACTTGCATCATCAATCTCCCCCTTGGCATTTTGACAAAACCACCAGATATCAATCTTGAGAAATTCTCCTCTATTTCTTAGCCTGCTCTTTCTCCTCCCCCGTTTTGGAACAAATGACGAGGGGGGTGTGACACGGAGGACTTATGGGGGCAACACACAGAGCCCTAGAGAGGCTCTCAGATCTTCAAACCGGGCTGCATCCAGAGCTTTGGTGAAGATATCAGCAAGCTGTTTGGCAGACACAACATGCTGGAGCGAGATAACTTTCTTTTCAACAAGATCACGAATGAAGTGATGACGAATGTCAATGTGCTTAGTTCTGCTGTGCTGAACCGGGTTCTTGGATATGCTGATGGCACTCATATTGTCGCAGTAGAGAGTCATTTCAGCTTGAGCAATCCCATACTCACTCAGCATTTGCTTCATCCACAACATTTGTGCACAACAGCTCCCAGCAGCAATGTACTCAGCCTCGGCAGTGGATAGAGAAATGCTATTCTGTTTTCTGCTGAACCAAGAGACCAGGTTATTCCCCAAGAAGAAACATCCGCCCGAAGTGCTCTTCCTGTCCTCTGAGCACCCCAGTCTGCATCACTGTATCCGACCAGATTAGCCTTTGTGTCTTTAGTGTACCACAAGCCATAGCCCACAGTCCCGCCAACATACCGAATGATACGCTTGACCAACTGCATATGACTGTCTCTGGGACAGGCTTGAAACCTGGCGCAGACTCCTACTGCATAGGAAATGTCAGGGCGGCTGGCAGTCAGGTAAAGCAAGCTCCCAATCATGCTTCTGTAGACAGTTTGACTCACTTCCAAACCGTGCTCGTCTTTGATGGCTTTCACATGAGTGGCAGCAGGAGTACGCTTGTGACTTGCTGAATCGAGCTGGAATTTCTTCACAAGAGACTTACTGTATTTACTTTGAGCAATAAAGATCCCATCCATTTTCTGAGTAATCTCCAAACCAAGAAAATATGAAAGTTCTCCCACCATGCTCATTTGAAATTCTTGCTGCATGTGTTTCACAAACTGCTTCACCAGGTGCTGGGACTTGGATCCAAAGACAATATCATCCACATATATTTGAGCAATGATCACATCAGACTGAGTTCTTTTGACAAACAAGGTTTTGTCAGCTCCCCCTCGGTTGTAGCCATGTTTTTCCAAGAAAACTGTCAACCGCTCATACCATGCCCGAGGAGCCTGTTTTAGTCCATATAAAGCTTTCTTCAACTTGTACACCTGTTCTGGATGATGAGGATCTTCAAAGCCTTTTGGTTGAGAGACATAAACTTCTTCAGAGAGCTCTCCATTCAAGAACGCACTTTTAACATCCAGTTGATATAATTTGAACCCCAGGCACCAAGACATTGCAAGCAGCAGTCTGATAGCCTCCAGGCGAGCTACTGGAGCAAATGTTTCATCAAAGTCTAGACCCTCAATCTGAGAATATCCCTGGGCAACCAGTCTGGCTTTATTTCGTGTAATGTTGCCCTTTTCATCAGTTTTGTTTTTGAACACCCATTTTGTGCCTTTAATGTTTACCCCTATTGGTCTGTCTACCAGATCCCAAACATCATGTCTTTCAAACTCTGCCAATTCCTCCTGCATAGCCATAACCCAGAATTCATCATTCATGGCCTCCTTGAAATTCTTTCGTTCAATGCTGGACATGAAACATGTATTGAGATAGGCATGACTTCTGGTTCTTCTTCTGTCTGAGGGATCCCCAATCACATTTGTCAAGGGATGATCCTTCTGTATCTTCTTTGGGGGCTGCCTTGAAGGTGGATCGGGAGCCTCAGTGTGAAAATCGTCAGACAGGCTTTCTGATTGGTCGTCTGAAATTTCTGCTTCAGTACTTGCTGTAGCATCTGCTGGAGTCGCAGCTTGTTCACCTCTGGTCTGTCTATCAGGCATTTCTTCAGGATCAGAGTCTTCTTCACCAGTGTCAGAATCAGAGATAGATGCTTCGTCTGTGTCATTTACAACCACATTTATGGACTCCATGACAGTCTTTGTTCACTGGTTGAAAACACGATATGCCCTGCTGTTCGTTGAGTAACCTAAGAACATTCCAGGATCACTCTTCGGATCAAGTTTCTTTCTATACTCCTGGTCTCTCAGAATGAAGCAGTCACTTCCAAAGATATGGAAGTATTTAACCGTGGGTTTTTTCTGATTCCAGAGCTCATAGCAGGTCTGCTTGGTTCCCCTCCGCAAGGTGACTCTATTGATGATGTAGCATGCAGTATTCATGACCTCTGCCCAGAATTTCAGAGGAATCCTCTTAGCATGGATCATCACTCTGGCCATTTCTTGAATTGTTCGATTCTTCCGTTCCACCACACCATTTTGCTGAGGGGTAATGGGAGAGGAGTACTGATGTGTTATACCCCCTTTGTTGACAAAATTCATCCATGTCTTTGTTTTCAAATTCTCTGCCATGATCACTGCGAATGCTGCTGATTCTAAGATTCTTCTCTTGCTCTAGCCGAGACACCAGTGACACAATGACACTCACAGTATCTGATTTTTCTCTGATAAAATCAATCCAAGTGAATCTAGAATAGTCATCAACACAGACAAATGCATACCTCTTCTTGCCTAGGCTCTCGACTTTCATTGGTCCCATCAGATCCATGTGAATCAGCTGAAGAGGCCTGGTGGTACCAATATCTTTGACTCGAGGATGTGAGGCCTTCTTCTGTTTTCCAATCTGACAATCTCCACAGATGGAGTCTGTCTCTCCTTTCAGCAATGGAATTCCTCTGACCAGCCCTTCTGTGGCAATTCTCTTAAGAGTTCTCAGGTTAACATGTCCCATCCTTTTGTGCCATAAGGTCATTTCCTCGGCCTTTGTCAGCATACATTTCTGAATCCGTGAGTTTGAACTCACATTGAGAAGGTAACAATTGCTCTTGGATCTGGCTCCTTCCATTATGCACTTTCCAGATTTGTCGAGGACTTGACATGAGTCTTTTGTAAACTTAACTTGTTTGGTCCCATCACACAGCTGGCTGATGCTGATGAGATTAGCCTTTAACCCTTCCACCAAAAGAACATTGCTCAAACGTGGCATTCCTTCCACGGCCAAAGTTCCTCTTCCCAGAACTCTTCCTTTTAGACCATTACCAAACTTCACACGTTGTTCCAAACAGGGAGTAATGTTCTTCAGAAAGGATCTTTCTCCTGTCATATGACCTGAACAGCCACTATCAAAGTACCAGCTGATCTTGTCCGAGGTGCTAGCTGTGCTGACAAGAGCGAGGAGCTAAGTCTGCGCATGTTTCTGCCTGACAGATTCCCTGGGTGGTGCTGTTCTGGCACGAGCTGAGAAACAGTTTCTTTGAATATGACCTTTGCGACCACAGCTGTAGCATTTTTTAATCTTCGAAGCTCTCTTGTAACTGTGATGTAGAGGTTGCTGTAGCAGGTCCTGGTTCAATTTTTTGTGTGTTTTTGTGACTCTTCTAGCAGACCTGTATCTGGCTATGTTGCATTCATCTTCACTCAGCTCTTTCTCATCTTCACTTCCACTAGCAGAGAGAGCATTCTTTTTCATCCGTTTGCTGGTACAATTGATTTGTCGATGACCGTAGCCTGCACAATTCCAGCATCGGACTCCTTTCTTCACTTCTTTCTTTCCGTCTTCACTCTGAGGCGGTTCCTTTCCTTTCCTTTTATTTTCTCCACCTCTTCTGAATTTTCGTGAGGATGAGCTTTGTCTAGTTCTTGAGTCCATGTTTTTCAGAAGTTTTCCTAGGTTCTTGACCATCATACTCAGCTGATCCTCTGCAACTGACTGCTTGGTTTCTGTTTCAGCTCTCAATCCAACATCCTTATCCTTAGGAGTGGCGTCTCCTTTGACCAGCTTCATCTCAAATTGTTTGAGAGACCCCATCAGCTCTTCCAACTTCATGAATCTGACATTTTGAGCTTCTTCAATGGCTGTCACTTTCATGTCAAATTTTGTGGGCAATGATCTGAGAACCTTTCTGATAAGCTTTTCTTCAGGGATGGGTTCTCCAAGGGCATGAGCTTCATTTGCAAGATCACAGAGTTTAGCATTAAACTCAGTGACTGTTTCTTCATCCAGCATCCTCAGATTCTCAAATTGTGTGGCAATTATCTGGAGTCTTGACAGCTTCACTCTATCAGTTCCTTCATGGGCAGTTTGCAGAATCTCCCATGCTTGTTTGGCCATATCACAGTTTGATATCAACCTGAAATTGTTAGCATCTACTGCAGCAAAAATTGCATTCAAAGCTTTTGAATTACCAGTTGCTGCAACACCTTCTTCAGCAGTCCACTGCTCTTCAGGTTTTATTCTTGTCACTCCTTGCTCATCCATGGTGATTGGAGGAGACCACTGAACCACAACAGCTCTCCATGTCTTCTCATCGATAGCCCTGAGAAAGGCTTTCATTCTAGCTTTCCAATATCCATAATTGCTCTCTTCCAATAATGGAGGTCTACTTGTGCTCTGTCCTTCCTTCATTGTCTTGGCTACTTCAGAGACACTGTAGGATCTTTTAACTCTGTGTGTCGAGTTCCCGCTCTGATACCAATTGAAATTTCACAGCGTCTCACTTAGACAGATTTGTGAACTGGCAGTTGCTGCAGCACACTCTTGTTCACAAGAAATAATCTCAGCAAGCAATGAACAAAGGCACAGGTTTGTTCACCCAGTTCGGCCAAACTGCCTACGTCTGCGGAGGACTATTCTCCAGTCCTCAATCCACTCAATCAAAGGTCCCAAGCACACTCGGTTACAACGCACGCAACCTATGCTACTTTAACCCCATGTGGATCACACAACACAATCAGAACAAGCTCTGATTTGTGTCCGCACACCCTCTACAGTATGTCAGTCTAGAATAGCTACAATCCTCTCAAAGAACTTAGCCTATTCTATACTACACTACTCAGCAGAGTTGCTGCAGCAACAGCTGTAACACACAGCTGAAGCACAATGTCCGCGTCGCTCCAAGGCCTTCTGCCGAGCCGATCGAACCACTCCAAGAGCGCTGCACACTCTGAGTAACTCCCCCTCACTCAGTGATCACCTGTCACTAGTGAGTTCTTCCGCACGAACTTCCACCGAGCCTTCCACCCGTCAGTTCTTCCACGGCTGCCTTTGATCAACCAACAAGCTCCAAAGCTCTGAATTGGCTTCCAGATCAATGCACAAATCAGTCTCTGCAAGACCTGATTCTCTTCTGCAATGCTCACACCAGCTCTGCGCTCAACGCTCTGCCCGTGTGTGTTTGATCGAAGAACAACGTCCGTAGCACCCAGAAAGTTCCTTCTCTGAAATCTGTGTCTACTCTCGTGTATCACTCAGCTTCGATCAACATCTTCAGCCCTAACACCTTCTGCTTAAATACCCACACCACTTTAAGCAGTTTCCAGGTTTAGACCATTGATCCACAAGATCAATTATCTCCTAAAATCTAGGAGATTAGATTTGATAAATATCTCTAATGCAAATCTCCTTTTCTGACAAGAAAACCATGCTAGAATATGCTCAACAGTATTTTAGAAATACTTCTAAGAACTCTCACAAAGCTGCCATACCTTTAAAACTCACCAAGTACATAACTGCTACTCGGACAGTTGATACAGCACTTGAACCAGCACCTGCTGCAGCATCCCCTGCTGTATCTGCTACTGCTTGTTTGTTTGAGCTGCAGCAGCTCCTTGTTCACATATGTTAGTTTTGTCAAACCTGCCATACTTGCATCATCAATATGCGTGAAACTTCTCCAGTGCAAACACGATTGCCAGAAGTTCCTTTTTCGTGGTGGTGTAGTTCCTCTGCGCAGCGTCCAGTGTGCGCGATGCATAATAGATGACATGCGGCTTCTTGTCCACGCGCTGTCCCAGGACTGCATCTACTGCATAGTCACTTTCGTCGCACATTAGTTCGAACGACAGGCTCTAGTCTGGCGCGCGCATCACTGGCGCACTCGTCAGCGCCTCCTTCAGCTTGTCAAAAGCAGCCCTGCACTCATCAGTGAATTCGAAACACACATCCTTTTGCAAGAGGTTAGACAGGGGTTTACAAATCTTAGAAAGATCTTTTATGAAACGCCTGTAAAACTCTGCATGCCCAAGGAATGATTTCACATAGCGCACGTTAGTGGAATAAGGCAGATTTGAAATAAGATCTATTTTGGCTTTATCGACCTTGATCCCCTCCTGCGAGATAATGTGTCCTAGTACTACTCCATGTGATACCATAAAATGACATTTTTCATAATTGAGCACTAGGTTTTTTGAAATGCAGCTCGCTAAGACCTTATCAAGATTAATTAAGCATGCGTCAAAGGTACCTCCGTACACAGTAAAATCATCCATGAACACCTCTATGCATGTACCAATCATATCAGAAAAGATGCTCATGACTAGACGTTGGAACGTACCTGGCGCGTTACACACCCCAAACGACATGCGCCGAAACGCAAACGTACCGAATGGGCAGGTAAACGTAGTTTTTTCTTGATCCTCCGTAGCTATGGGTATCTGATTGTACCCTGAGTACCCGTCCAGGAAGCAAAAAGTATGGCTTCCTCGCTAATCGATCTAGCATCTGGTCCATGAAGGGCAGCTGAAAATGGTCCTTGCGCGTGACTGCGTTAAGCTTTCTGTAGTCGATGCACATGCGCCATCCAGTTTGCATGCGCTTAGGAACTAGCTCGCCCTGCGCATTCTCCTCTACTGTGATTCCTCCTTTCTTCGGCACAACGTGCACTGGACTCACCCATTTGCTGTCCGAAATTGGGTAGATGACTCCTGCGTCAAGCAGCTTCAGGATCTCCTTCTGTACCACCTCCATCATACTCGGATTCAATCTGCGCTGAGGCTCCCTGGATGGTTTGGCACCATCTTCCAATAGAATCCTGTGCATGCATACGTCCGGGCTCACTCCGCGCAGGTCAGCAAATGTGCATCCTATAGCGCGCTGGTTCTTGCGCAGCACCTCTTGTAATCGCGCCTCCTGCTCCTCTTCTAATCCTTTCTTTATGATTACTGGCAGGGTGTCCTCATTTCCCAAGAATATGTACTTGAGGTGCTCGGGGAGTTGCTTCAGCTCGACCTTGGGTGCCTGTTCAATAAAGGGCAAGATTTTATTAGCAGTGCAGATATTAACTATATCGTGTACCTATCTGGATACTGGTTCCGCACTGCGCAGCTCTTCCTCATGCGCATCCATCTCTGCCTGTGTCATCGGTTGTGGTCCTTCTGTTGCGCTCGCACACTACGCATCCGCAACCAAGTCGTCTATGCTGTCCAACGCGTGTACTGTGGCGTCCTCACGAGGGTGCTGCATCCCTTTAAATATGTTAAAGTGAATTTCCTCGCCGTCAACTTCCATTGAGAGCGTACCCCTCCACACATCTATTTTTGTGCACGCTCTCATCAGAAATGGTCTGCCCAATAGGATCTGCGCACTTCCCTTGCTCGACTCACCCTCCATCTCTAAGAAGTAGAAATCTGCTGGGAACACCAGCTCTCCTACTCGGACGAGGACGTCCTCTATCATGCCCTTCGGTTGTTTGCACGACCGATCTGCTAGTTGAATGGTGAGACCTGCAGGCTTTAGTGGACCAAGGCGCAATGACGCATACAAGGAATAGGGAAGCACATTTATAGATGCGCCTAAGTCAATCATGCAGTTACTTACTGTGGTCTTACCTAAGGTGCACGGAATGGTGAACGTACCTGCATCCCGGCATTTAGGTGGTACCTTATGTTGCACGATTGCTGAGGCATGCGCATGTAGCATTACTTGCGCGCACTCGCCTTTCCTCCTCTTGTTTGTGCACAGCTCCTTTAAGAACTTGGCGTACCTAGGGATCTGCCGAACTGCTTCAATAAGGGGAATGTTTATTTCTACCTTACTAAATAACTCGTAGAGCTCCTTATCAAGCGCCTCTTTCCTAGCCAATGGTGCCTGTACAGGAAAAGGTGCAGGTATGTTAGTACGATTTATGCTTTTGTCTTTCGATTGCGCCATACCTGGCGCCTTGCCCTGTTGGTCTTTGGCTTGCGCTGCTGGTTGCGCATCCGGCTGTGCTGGCTCTGGAGCTTGCGCAACTGGTTGCGCGGGCGCCTCTGCGGTCTGCTCTGTTCCTATCGTTCTCCCAGTCCTCAGTGTCACTGCGTTGACTCCTCCCTTGGGATTCTGAATCACTTGCGAAGGCAAGTTGCCATCGCTCTTTTTCAGCTCATACACCGTGGTAGCTATCTGTGACAGCTGCTTTTCAATGGACTCGAACCTCTTGTCATACTTCTCATCATTCTTGCGCACTGTGTCTGCTAGCTGGCCCACGATATCTTCTAAGGATCGCGTCTGCTAGCTGGCCCACGATATCGTCAGTGCGGCGATGCGGTGGATTGTAGGGCGTAGCTTGTTGCGTCTGCTGTGGTGCGCGCTGCTCCGCGGACTGCCTCTGGAAATTGTTGTCCTCCTTCCATCTGAACCCATTTGCGGCTAATCCAAAACGCTGCTGATTCTGCCTCTGCGGCCCTCTATTATCCCATCCTCCTAGAGCATTGACATCTCCTGATTCTTCGAAAAGTGTAGGACATGCATCAGTTTTATGCTCGGTGGACGTGCAGAATTCGCATGCCTTTGGCGCAGCTGGTTGTGCCCCTTGCGCATTCATCAACTTCTGCAGCATGGCCTTCATCTCCTTTATCTCAGCGCTTCTTTCTACCTGATGCACAGAACGAGCACGACTATTCTCAAGTGTTAGCTGATGTCTTACCTGTCCAGCAGAGTCTTCTATCAGCTGCCACACGTCCTCCGGGTACATGTTGCAAATGCCGCCGCCTGCGCATGCATTCAATAATCTCAGCTCCATTGGTAGCAATCCGTTCAGGAAATTCTCTATAAGTACATTCTGGGGCAGGCCGTGATTGTAGCAGTTAGCCTCCAGCTCCCTGAAACGCTCATAATACTCCGATAGTGATTCTCCTGCGCCCTGCCTAGGTGCGGCCAACTCCCTCCTGAGTAGCGCGATCTTGGCTGCAGGATAGAATTTGTCCAAGAACTTCTTCTGGAGCTGCTCCCATGTGTGAATAGATCCTGCTGGTAAGCTCATCAGCCAATGCCTGGCCGTATCACACAATGAAAAAGGGAACGCCTTCATCTTGAGGGCTTCGTCGCTCTCCCCTTCGGCCTTCATGTTCTCGCAGATAACTAGGAATTTTCGCACATGCTTGACTGGGTTCTCGTTGTTTATCCCATGAAACTTGGGCATGTGATGAATGAGCGAGCTCCTTAGCTCAAAATGACCGTCTGGTGGAAGCACTATGCACCATGGCTGGTTAACCGTGATTGGAGCTGACATCTCGCGCACTGTTCTGCGTCGCGCGACCTGTCGCGCGGGTGGCGCATTATACACTTCAGCGGCCATTCTCGCTTCTACTTCGCGCTGCACTTCCTCTCTGAATCGAACTGCGCGGTTATCTGCCCTCGCATTGTTAGGTCCCTCTGGGCTTCTGTCCCCTAAGTTATCCCTTATGACACTGTTATCCTCCATGACCTGTTCTAAATCTCAAAGAAAACGAAATTAAAGACAACTAAGCTGTCGCGTCTGTCAGTGCGCAACTATAATATGCGCAGCGCAACTATTTCAAGGTTGCGCAGGTGGATGTTGATTACGCGCTATCAGAAACAACAACGAGGAAAATAAAGCAAACAGAAATAACTAACTACTGTAAAGGAAAACTTTGACTGGTTAAAACTTATCTGTGTTGCTCCCCGGCAACGGCGCCAAAATTTGATCGCGCGTCGTTGTACGCATCAAATTAATCCTTCCTTCTCCACTTAGTATAGCGGCTAAGTCAAGGTCGATCCCACAAGGAGCAAGCAGACTCGTTCAGCTAGTAACCTACAACTTATGAGAATTGGGTTGTGAGTGATTGGGTTGCGCAGATGCGCGGATGAACAGTAGTGAAAGCAGATTTTGCACTAGACGTGCGCAGGCAGTAGAGATTAAGTACTATGACTATGAAAAGTATCGGTAAAGACAATCCTCTATGAATGTATTCCTTATCATCGACTCTAAACGTCTATAGTTCGATTCACTGAAGTTAGTATACGGTCAAGGTTTCCTAACATGTGCGCATGTTCCGATCAAAGTCCATGAGCCATTAATTCTTGAAACTAGTCTAAGCAGCTACGAATCCTGTCACAGTAGCAGCTGATTATCCTAGCGCGTTAGTCCTAGTTGTCACCGTCAAGCTACCAACTAGTTTAACATATAACAACAAGTAGTAAGAGTAAGATTGCGGTTCAAGGCTTCCCTTACTCATGCAACTAGCTGTCAACAGTGTGCACAGAATTAATACAAGCAAACAAACTATGCATTAAGCACAAGTCTCAAAGGAAATACTCCATAGAATCATGCCCAACCGATACAAAGTGTTTAGCTAGACATGCTAGTGGTAAACATCATAGAAATAGTAAATAAAAGCTAAAGTGACCAAGGAAACAGTAACAAGCAGGTGCGGGCAGGTTGCTGTGTCTCGGTTCGCGCAGTCGGCTGGCGCAAGTCCTCGGTGGCAGCTCGTGTGTTTTTCAGTTCTGGCTCTCTCTCCTTGATATCTTGTTTTTTTTCTTAAACCCTAGCCTTCCTCTCTTTATATACTGCTTGTGAGGCCCGAGGACAGTCTTGGCAACTTCCAAATCCTATGGTGTTCAAGATTTGGAAACACCGCTACCCTGCGCATGGCTCACCGCGCACGTTGGTTCGCGCAGTTGGTTTGTGCACCGCACTCTGAATCTGCCACTTCTTATCCTGTCTGCGCTGCTAGCTCCGCAGGCTGTGTGTTGCGCTCCCTAAACGCGCCTATTAGCATGTATCCGACTTAGGCCCTTGTTTTGTCCTGGAATACGAAAACACCGGAAACCAGTAATCTTGTACACAAAATAATGCAAACAAGCACAGTGTTAGGATCAAAATAGTGCATATAAATAGGTTCTATCAAGTACCGAGCGGTAACTGCTAAGGAAGATGGGTCATTGGAATGGTGTTACCGGCTGCAGGCTGCTCGGGCACCGAGGCACGCCGCAATCAGAGGGGCGCCCGCAGAGAGTAGTGCGCAGCAAGAGGAAGCTGCGGCTGCGGCTGAGGAGGAAATGGAGAATGTGGAGGCACCAGTCGTGCAGCCAGCTAGGCGCATGAGGACGCGCGCACAGACTGGAGCGCGCGCGGGGGCGAGTGGACCGCCAGGGGAAGTTGTGACCATTGACATCAGAGACTCTCCCCCACGAGCGCCGGTGAAGCCGCGCAGACAAGATTCTGAGGAGGCGCCAGCAGAGCAGCGCATGTTGTTCAACGTCATGTGCGTGCTGGAGTACTTGGCTCCAGAGGGGGCAGATTTAAGCATCCATCCACCAGCTGGGTGGAAATTTAGAGATCCCATTCCCCCTCTTCTTAGTCTGCGCAGGCCACCTCCAGGGTCACCTTCAGAGCAGCGCGAGCCAGCCAGATCTCCCGTGCAGTCACCTGCCCAATCCTCAGTGCGTACTCCAGTCATGGACCCACTGCACATGCCATCAGAACCCCCTCTGCAACCCTCTGCCCAGATGATCAGATCGCCCTCTGAGGTCACCCCCATCAAAGAGTTCAGATTCAATATGGGAGACTGACTCGGATGAGGAGCCCGCAAACCAGCCCGCAGCAGTATCAGTTGCGCCGTCATCGTCCAGCTCAGAGTATGAGACAGAGACAGAGTCCATGGACGAGGAGGCACAAGGGTCTACGCAGGCCTCCAGCTCAGAGGATCTTTAGGGCGCAGCAGAGGGCTAGGCACAAATCATTTCGGGTTGTCGTAGTTGCTTTTGAAAACTATCATTGGATATTCTGTTCCTATTTTGTGTGGATATTTTGTGCACCCCTGACCGTGTTTTCATTTGCTGCATTGACTCTGTTTTTCATTTTCATGATGCATTTCATTTTTAGTTCTTAGTTGTCCTAGTAGCTTGCATATGTGCGCTCTCCGTTGCGCTTGAGCTTGAGTCGTGGGGACACGTCTCTGTTTAAGTGTGTGGGAGGGGGGGGGGGCGTTACATTTACATTTCATATTTATCATTGTAGTTTAGCTTAGTTAGTGTAGTATAGGAAATAACAGTGGTTGTGCGCTTGCGTGCGGATTGCGCACATCTTTCGACTTGTTTTGCCTTATTTATCCTACATGCACTGCCATTAACCGATTTAGTATAATTTTTTTGATTATTGTCTTTTTAGTTGGGATATTCAGGGATGTGGAGTTGACAGAAAAAGCTCTAGAGAGGCGGTTAGTCGTATTTGCTTCGAGAGTAAGGTACATGGCTAAAAGCGCTAGTGGAGGCCGGTTGATCGCGCGTCGTCGTGCGCGTCAAATATAATCCTTCCTCTCCCACTAGTACAGCGGTTAAGTAAGGGTCGATCTCCACAGGGAGCAAGCAGTGAGTCTTAGCCAGTAACCTACACTTAAGAAAACGGGGGTTGCGTGAGTGATTGGGGGTTTTGCGCGATGCGCGAGTAGCAGTGAATATCGTAACGCAGGAAATTGCACTAGACGTGCGCAAGCAGTAGAGATGAAGTACTATCTTTATGAGAAGTGCTGGGCAGACAATCCTCTATGAATGCATTCCTTATCATCGACTCTAAACATCTATAGCTTGTGGTTTACTTGGGTTAGTGTCCGGTAAAGGCTTCCTAACACGTGCGCATGTTCCGTTCAAAGTTCATGTGCTATTAATCCTAGAACTAGACTAAACAGCTGCGAATCCTGTCACAGTAGCAACTGCTTACCCTAACTCGTTACTCCTAGTTGTCACGGTAAGTTTGCGGTTCAAGGCTTCCCCTACGCATGCAACTAGTTTAACAGGTGACAAGCAAGCAACACAAATAGGATTGCGGTTCAAGGCTTCCCCTACTTATGCAACTAACTGTCTCAGTACGCGCAGGATTAATACAAATAAGTAAACTACGCATTAAGCTCAAGTCTCAAAGGTAATACATCATAGATTCATGCCCGACCAACACTAAGTGTTTAGCTAGACATGCTAGTGGTAAACATCATAAAATAGTAAATAACAACTACTGAATCCAAGAAAACGGTAGCAAACAGTGCGTGCAGTGTCTTCTCTCGGCTGGCGTAGTCGGCTGGCGCAAATCTCCTCAATAAGTCCGTGTGTTTTCCAGTTCTGCCGCACAGTGCCTCCTTGCGTCCTCTGGTGCCTCTGGAACAATAGTCTTCTCGAACTCCCTGAAACCCTAGACTTACTTCCTTTATATAGGAGGTTCATCTTTCGGCAACTTCCAAATCTGGTCACTGGGACTTTGCGCCTGGCGCACGGCATTGGTTGGCGCAATCGGGTAGCGCACCTCTGCTGTCTTTCGCCATTTCTTCTTGTTTGCGCCGCTAGCTTCGCAGGCTGATCTTTCACTCCTAGAACGCTGCCTGTTAGCGCGTATCCGACTCAAGGACTCGTTCTGACCTGATATACAAAAACATTGGAAACGAGTAATCTTGCTCATGAAATATTGCAAACAAGCATAGGGTTATGACCTAAATAATGTGTATAACTAGGCTCTATCAAACCCCCCACACTTGCCCCTTGTTCGTCCCGAACAAGTACGGAAACGCGGATACAATTACCTTTTCTGGAGACTAGCGCACAGCCTTGCATTCTAGCGCAAAATGCACAGTTGCTCAACTTGTGCTGGTTTATCACCTGCGCACAACTGCACTCAATAGTTCTAATATAATAATCCCGAAATTTCATTACCTCTCAGCCGGGATGAAGATCTTTGGATGACTGGGAGATAGCTCTTCTTAGGCTCCTGGTTGTCAGCTCCCGCTCCGAAGATAGGTATATGGTTTCTTGCGCGAGCTTCTTCCAGTGCGTGATTCGTTCGCACACTTCCTGGGAACCTGAGCCTTTGATGATATCCTTTTGGTCTTGCGCACGCAGGTACTAAGTAGTGCGCATGCTGATTCTTTGTAACGCAAATCATCTGCTTCTGCTGGTATTTTTCTTTTGTACCGCTTCCTTTCCAATTTTTTTTATTCCCAGAACAGTTCCAATCTCAGCCTTCGGATAGCAGCTATGGAACTCGTTCCGCTCTCCCTCCTTGGGTTGTCTGCGCCGGTCAGCGCACGCGTTTACATCCGCGCCCGCTTTCCTTAGCTTGATTTCCAGAGAGAAGGTGGTCTGTTTTCCCACCTCGCCACGCTTTGGGTATTTCGCCTTTGGCATCTGCGTGACTGAGCGCGCTCTTTTGTTCCGAAGGTTGCGAAGCACCGGCCTCCACTAGCGCACTCGACCATATACCTCGCCTTCGAAGCACAAGCGACTAACCGCCTCTCTGGAGCATTTCTATCAACTCCACATCCCCTGTATATCCCAACTGACAGGAGCAGAAAAAAAACGAAAAAATTATGCTAAAACAGTAGAGAACGGCGCACGCAATACGGATAGCGCAACACAAGCTGGAGCGCATGCGCATCCTGCACCTTAGCGCACTACTGCTACTAATTCTCTTCAACTTAAACTAAGCTATACTAAAAAAATGCTCAAAACATGAAATGTAAGAGTAACGCCCCACCCCCCCCCCCCCCCACACTTGAACAGAGACGTGTCCCCACGACTCAAGCTCAAGCGCACGGAGGCTGCGCACATGCATGCAATGCAACGAAAATAAAGAACAGAAAAGGGAACACAAATAGTCACACAAAATATAGCAAGGGAGTCACAGAATGTAGGGCACAAATATTCAGCACACATAATAGTCAACTAGACGCAGCAAAAATAAAAGACACCACCCTAAAGAAAATCACTGCGCCTGCCCAAGGCCTTAGAAGTCCTCCGAGCTAGATGCTGCTGCTGACCCATGCGCCTCATCCTCTGAAGAATCAGTCATGGAGTCGGTGCTGGAGGATGGTGGCACAATGGTGAGGGGGTCAGGCTGCTCGTCCTCGGAAAGTGACTCCCATATGGAATCGGAGTCTACGCTGGGAAAGTTAATGGGGGACTCCGGAACAGAAGGCCGGGCAGGGGAAGCTACTGGTGGTGGTACTGGTTCGGGTTCAGGGGTGGGCTCTGCTGCTGGGGCTGCTGGGGCTGATGCGGGTGCTGACTCTGCTGGGGCTGGGGCTGGGGTTGGTGCTGGAGAAGGTGCTGCTGGGGCTGGGGCTGGAGCTGGAGAGGGTGCTGCTGGGGTTTCTGGGGTTCGGGTAGGAGGTGGATGGTGCAGGCTGAGGAGAGGGGGAATCGCATCTCCAAATTTCCACCCGGATGGTGGACTCATACTTAAATCCGCCCCCTCTGGCGCTAAGTATTCGAGCACGCGCATGACGTTGAACAACATGCGCTGCTCGGCAGTGGCTTCCTCAGGCGCCTCCTCAGTCTCAGTCCTTGGGCGCTTGGCACGTGCACGAGGGGGAGAATCCTCGATGGAAATGGTCACTGGCTCCCCCTGTGGTGCACGGGCCCTCTGGTGCGCTCCAGTCTGCGCCCGGGTCCTTGGGCGCCTGACTAGAGGCACCTCTGGTTCTAGGGCCTCCTCCATCTCTTCATCTGCTGCGGCGGCGGCTGCGGCTGCTGCTGTGGCGGCTGCTGCGCCCTGTGCACTGCTCTCTGCTCTGGCCCGCGGTGGTCTGGCTGGCTGCAGACGGTAGCACCACTCTAGTGTGCCATCGTCCCGAACGGCTACCGCCCTGATTTGCAGCATGTGGGCGCGGTCCAGAGGTATAGGCTGCACCAAGGTGTGCTCTGGCACCTCGGGCTCTCCATGTAAGGCCCGCAGCAGGTGCGTGATAAGGCCTCCACACGTCAGCGGCCCCCTCATGCTGACGCGGCTCCAATGGTGCACCATGTTCAGGATGAACAGCACCTTCCACTCATAATAAAGCCCCGTCAAAATCTCCATATCCAGGAGGCTGATCTTTGGTGCGCCGTTGAAACGGCCAATGACTGTGTAGGCCACGATGCGCCATAAGTAGAACAGCCACGGGTCGCGCAGCTCTCGGCCCCTGCTGCGCCCCGCGGCGAATGCTGGCCCTGTTGCCATGTCCCGCCAAGCCTCCTGGTTATTGTGCGTGTCTAACTCCTCCTCACGCACCTTGGCGCATCCGAATGCGCGCCTCAGCCTCCTTTCCGAGGCTATGAACCAGACACCCCTGTGTCTATATCTGATCTCCCTGTCCCCTGCCTCCAGAGACGCCAGGAACTCACACGTATCTTCCTGGTCTGATGCGCTGCGGAGGTCCATAAGCGCCTCCCAGCCGGCAATCGCTAGCCTCTACGCCACGAGGTCCTCAAATCCTACCTCGCGCAGGAAATCTCGGCATATGTACGGTGTCCCGTACATGTCCAGGCTGATGAATGCTGCATACTTGTTAGCGAAAGCCGCTGGGGTCTCCTGGTCTGTGGCGGGTTTCATCTTGCGCTGGGCTCCGGCCAATCGCGGTCAATGCTCCCCAAAACCCTAAAATTCGAAACTGCCCAGAATCCTATGAAACTTGCACCGAACGAGCGCCTACTGGTCGCCTACTCAACGCACAAAACAGCACTCCAAGCCGCGCACTCTAGCCTGGTGCGATTTCAAAACCCTAAAAACTGTCTTCTCCGCGCAAACCCTAACAGAAGCGGCTCAAAGCGGAATCGGGGGGTTACCTGGGTGCTGTGCGGTCGTGTTGTCCTTGAATCCCTCTAGACGGACGGTGGGTTGGGCGCTGATCGACGGCAGAGGTCTGAAGGCGGGAGCTTGTGTGTAACGGTCGAGTGAAAAAGTGCTGGGAATTTTCTAAGTCTGGCCTTATATACCCCCCTCTGGCTAGCGCAACGGACCTGCGCATTGATAGGCGCACGGTCCTGCGCACTTGTGTGACTAAAAACTACCAAACCCTAATCTAACTAAAAACACTCAAAAAACAAAACAAGCAGAATAAAATGTGCCAAATTAAAGCGTGTCGGGTTACCTCCCGACAAGTGCCTTTGTTTAACGTCGTTGGCTCGACGGTACCTCGTTACGTGCCAAGAAGTGCGTCTGCAGCCCCCCCCCCCCACTCTTGCTCCTGAGTGTCCTTGCGCCAGTGCTTGTGTTACGATCTCATTGGTCCTGCGCAAAGGATACAAGGGAGGGTCAGCATGTGATACATTATTCGTAATGAGGGTAGATGCAGAGGAAGAGGAGATATAGGCGATGGGTGCTAGTTCTCCCTCTGAAACATCTGGTGGTGCGTCTGGCGCAGCAGCTTGCGCGTCCACTATCTCTGGCTCGGCCAAGTCAATGTTGCGTGTTGCGCCATCCCAAGGTTCGCCCAAGTACCGTTTGACTCTCTGCCCGTTAACCTGAAAACGATGCTGGTGCCCGTCTTCTAATTCAATTGTGCCGTAGGGGAAAACCTTGGTGATGGTGTATGGTCCCGTCCACTTGCTGCGCAACTTCCCAGGCATGAGCTTCAGGCGCGATGAAAATAACAGTACCTGGTCTCCTGGTTCAAACGTGCGCCGGAGAATATGCTTGTCATGAAACGCCTTGGTGCGCGCTTTGTAATCGCGCAGTCCCTCATAGGCGTCTAGGCGCAGCTCTTCGAGTTCGCTCAGCTCAAACGCGCGTTCCTTTCCTGCCTCATCCAAGTTCAAGTTACAAATACGTAAGGCCCAATATGCCTTGTGCTCGAGCTCTACTGGCAGGTGGCATGCCTTCCCATAGACCAGCCGGAATGGTGAGGTTCCAATGGGCGTCTTGTGTGCAGTGCGGTATGCCCATAGCGCATCATCCAGGCGCTGGCTCCAATCCTTGCGCGACGGCCTCACAGTCTTTTCCAAGATGCGCTTGATCTCTCTGTTAGAAACTTCGGCCTGTCCATTTGTCTGCGGATGGTAAGCGGTGGACGTCTTGTGGCGCACCCCATAGTGCTTGAAAACTTGCGCCACAACCCTGTTGCAGAAGTGCGTCCCCTGGTCGCTGATAACTGCCTTAGGCACTCCGTACCTGCAAAATATGTTAGTTCTGAGAAAATCAGCGACAGTCTTACCATCATCCTTGCGCGTGGCCTTAGCTTCGACCCATTTGGATACGTAATCCACGGCCACCAGTATGTACTCGTAGCCGGCAGATGGGGGAAATGGACCCATGATAGAGCCTAGTTATACATGTTATTTAGATCATAAACCCATGCTTGTTTGCAATATTTTATGGGCAAGATTACTCGTTTCCACTATTTTTGTATATCAGGTCAGAACGAGTCCTTAAGTCGGATACGCGCTAACAGGCAGCGTTCTAGGAGTGAAAGATCAGCCTGTGGAGCTAGCGGTGCAAACAAAAGAAGAAATGGCGAAGGACAGCAGAGGTGCGCCACCCGATTGCGCCAATCAATGCTGTGCGCCAGGCGCAAAGTCCCAGTGACCAGACTTGGAAGTTGCCAAAAGATGAACTTCCTGGAGCACTATTTAAACAAAGAAAGTCTAGGGTTTCAAAGACAACACAGAGAGGCGGAACACCATCATTCAGTGACATTCCAGAGGCACTGCGCAGAAGAACTGAAAAACACACGGACCTGTCGAGGAGAGTTGCGCCAGCCGACTGCGCCAGCCAAGAGAAGACACTGCACGCACTGTTTGCTACCGTTTTCTTGGATTCAGTAGTTGTTACTTACTATTTTGTGATGTTTACCACTAGCATGTCTAGCTAAACACTTAGTGTTGGTCGGGCATGAATCTATGATGTATTACCTTTGAGACTTGAGCTTAATGCATAGTTTATTTACTTGTATTAATTCTGTGCGCGCTGAGACAGTTAGTTGCATGAGTAGGGGAAGCCTTGAACCGCAAACCTACTTGTGTTGCTTGCTTGTCACCTGTTAAACTAGTTGCATGAGTAGGGGAAGCCTTGAACCGCAAACTTACCGTGACAATTAGGAGTAACGAGTTAGGGTAGGCAGCTGCTACTGTGACAGGATTCGCAGCTGTTTAGTCTAGTTCTAAGGATTAATAGCACATGAACTTTGAACGGAACATGCGCACGTGTTAGGAAGCCTTTACCGGACACTAACCCAAGTAAAGCATAAACTATAGGTGTTTTAGAGTCAATGATAAGGAATGCATTCATAGAGGATTGTCTGCCCAATGCTTCTCATAAATATAGTACTTCATCTCTACTGCTTGCGCACGTCTAGTGCAATTCCCTGAGTTACGATATTCGCTGTTATTCGCGCATCGCGCAAAACCCCCAATCACTCACGCAACCCCCGTTTTCTTAAGTGTAGGTTACTGGCTAAGACTCACTGCTTGCTCCCTGTGGAGATCGACCCTTACTTAACCGCTGTACTAGTGGGAGAGGAAGGAATTATATTTGACGCGCACAACGACGCGCGATCAAATTTTGGCGCCGTTGCCGAGGAGCAACACAGCTAAGTTTTAGCTAGCTTACATTTCTCATTTTAGTTATTTCACTTTGTTTTTGTTTTCTCGTTGTTGTTTTCTGACAGCGCGCAATCACATCAGCCTGCGCAACCTTGAAACAGTTGCGCTGCGCAGATTCTAGTTGCGCACTGACAGACGCAACAACCTCGTTGCCATTTAATTTCGTTTCTTGAGTTTGGATCAGGACATGGAGGATAACAGTGTGGTTGGAGATAACCTGGGAGACAGAACCCCAGAGGAAGCAAGGGCGCATAACCGCGCAGCCCTATTCAGAGAGGAAGTGCAGCGTGAGGACGACGCACGGATGGCCGCTGAACCATACATTGCGCCACCCGTTCGTCCAGTCGCGAGGCGCAGGACAGTGCGCGAAATGTCGGCCCCACTCACTGTTAACCAGCCATGGTGCATAGTGCTTCCGCCCGACGGACAGTTCGAACTAAGGAGCTCACTCATCCATCACATGCCCAAGTTTCACGGAATGAACAACGAAAATCCAGTCAAGCATGTGCGGGAGTTCCTAATCATTTGCGAGAACATGAAGGCTTTGGGGGAAAACGATGAAGCGCTGAAGATGAAAGCGTTCCCTTTTTCATTGAGCGATGCAGCCAAACACTGGCTGATGAGCCTACCCGCAGGATCAATCCACACATGGGAGCAGCTGCAGAAGAAATTCTTAGATAAATTTTATCCAGCAGCGAAGATTGCGCTGCTCAGAAGGGAATTGGCCGCGCCAAGGCAAGGCGCAGGGGAGTCTCTGTCAGAATACTACGAGCGTTTCAGGGAGCTAGAAGCCAACTGCTACAATCACGGGCTTCCCCAGAATGTGCTGATAGAGAATTTTCTGAATGGACTGCTGCCCATGGAGTTGCGACTACTGAATGCATGCGCAGGAGGGGACATTTGCAACATGTACCCCGAGGACGCATGGCAGCTAATAGAAGATTCTGCTGGGCAGGTAAGACATCAATTGACACTTGAAAGTAGTCGTAATCGTTCTGTGCATCAGGTAGAGGCAAGCGCTGAGATCAAAGAAATGAAGGCCATGCTACAGAAGCTGATGAGTGCGCAGAGCGCACAACCAGTTGCGCCAAAGGTATGTGAATTCTGCAGGTCCACTGAGCACAAGACAGACGAGTGCCCAACACTTTTTGAAGAAACTGGAGATGTAAATGCCCTTGGAGGATGGGACAACAGAGGACCGCAGAGGCAGAATCAGCCGCGCTTTGGGCTTGCTGCAAATGGATTCAGATGGAGAGAAGAGAACAATTTCCAGAGGCAGCCCACAGATCAGCGCGCACCACAGCAGACGCAACAGGCTGCACCCTACAATCCACCGCATCGCCGCACAGACGCACCAGCGCAGAACAATCAGCAACCCAGGCGATCCTTGGAAGATATCATGGGGCAGCTAGCAGACACAGTGCGCAAGAATGACGAAAAGTATGACAAGAGGTTCGAATCCATAGAAAAGCATCTATCACAAATTGCAACCACGGTGTATGAGCTGAAAAAGAGCGATGGCAACCTGCCTTCGCAAGTGATTCAGAACCCTAAGGGAGGAGTTAATGCAGTAACACTGAGGACTGGGCGCACAGTGGGAACAGAGCAGACCGCGCAGGCGCCCGCGCAACCAGTTGCGCAAGTCCCAGATCCAGCAGCTCAGAGTGCGCAACCAGAGCCAGAGGCGCAATCAGAAGCGCTAACCACGAACCAGCAGGGCAAAGCGCCAGGTATGTCTCACTCGAAAAACAAGGACAAAAATTGTACTAACATACCTGCTCCTTTCCCTGTGCAGGCACCACTGGCGAGAAAAGAAGCACTGGACAAGGAACTGTATGAGCTGTTCAGCAAAGTGGAAATCAACATACCTCTCATAGAAGCTATTCGACAGATTCCCAGGTATGCGAAGTTTTTAAAAGAGCTGTGCACGAATAAAAGAAGGACAGGCGAATGCGCACAGGTAATGCTAAATGCGCAGGCCTCAGCAATCGTGCAGCAAAAGGTACCACCTAAGTGCCGAGATCCAGGTACATTCACTATCCCTTGCACCTTAGGTAAGACCACGGTAAGCAACTGCATGATCGATTTAGGCGCATCAATCAATTTATTACCATATTCTCTCTATGCGACCTTGCGCCTTGGACCACTAAAACCTGCAGGTCTCACAATTCAGCTAGCAGATAGATCGTGCAAACAACCTGCAGGCATGATAGAAGATGTCCTAGTTCGAGTAGGAGAGCTGGTGTTCCCAGCAGACTTTTATGTGCTCGAAATGGAGGGTGAATCAAGCGCCAGCGGTGCGCAGATCCTCCTAGGCAGACCGTTTCTGATGACTGCGCGCACGAAGATAGACGTGTGGAGGGGCACGCTCTCCATGGAGGTAGATGGCGAAGAAATCCATTTCAACATCTTCGAAGGGATGCAGCACCCACATGAGGACGCTACCGTGCACGCAATGGACAGCTTTGACAACTTAGTCACAGAAGCGCAGTGTGCAAGCGCAACCATAGGACCAGAGCTACTGACACAGGCAGAGCTGGAGGAGCAAGAGGAGGAGCTAAGCAGTGCTGAACCAGCATCCACACAGGTACGTGATATAGTTCATATTTGCACCGCTAACAAAACCTTGCCCTCTGTTGAGCAGGCACCCAAGATCGAACTGAAGCAACTCCCGGAGCATCTCAAGTACATTTTCTTGGGAGATGAGGACACCCTGCCAGTGATCATCAAGAGGGGATTGGAAGAAGAGCAGGAGGCGCGTTTACAACAGGTGCTGCGCAGGAACCAGCGCGCTATTGGATGGACTCTTGCTGATCTGCGCGGAGTGAGCCCAGACGTGTGCATGCACCGGATTCTGTTGGAAGATGGTGCCAAGCCATCCAGGGAGGCTCAGCGCAGGTTAAACCCAAATATGATGGAGGTAGTGCAAAAGGAAGTTCTGAAGTTGCTTGACGCAGGGGTCATTTACCCAATCTCAGACAGCAGATGGGTCAGCCCGGTGCACGTTGTGCCAAAGAAAGGAGGAATCACGGTGGAGGAGAATGCGCAGGGCGAGCTAGTTCCCAAGCGCATACAGACTGGCTGGCGCATGTGCATCGACTACAGGAAGCTGAACGCTGTAACGCGCAAGGACCACTTCCCGCTACCCTTCATGGACCAGATGCTGGATCGCTTGGCAGGTAAGCCTTACTTTTGTTTTTTGGACGGATATTCAGGTTACAATCAGATACCCATAGCTGCGGAGGATCAAGAGAAGACCACGTTCACATGCCCATTCGGCACTTTTGCGTTTCGGCGTATGTCTTTCGAGCTGTGCAACGCGCCAGGTACGTTCCAACGCCTCGTCATGAGCATTTTCTCTGATATGATTGGAATATGTATAGAAGTGTTCATGGATGACTTCACTGTATATGGGAGTACCTTTGATGCATGCTTAACACATCTAGATAAAGTCTTAGCACGCTGCATCTCTAAGAACTTAGTGCTAAACTACGAGAAGTGTCATTTCATGGTTACGCACGGAGTAGTACTGGGTCATATCATTTCAGAGGAGGGTATTAAGGTAGACAAAGCTAAGATAGATATTATTTCTAATCTGCCTTATGCCACCAACGTGCGCGACGTGAAATCGTTCTTAGGGCATGCTGGGTTTTACAGGCGTTTTATTAAGGATTTCTCTAAGATTTGCATACCCCTGTCTAACCTGTTGCAAAAAGACGTGTGCTTCGATTTTACTGATGAGTGCAGGGCGGCGTTCGATAAGCTGAAAGCAGCGCTGACCAGTGCGCCAGTGATGCGCGCGCCAGACTGGAACCTGCCATTTGAGCTGATGTGTGACGCAAGTGACTACGCAGTAGGAGCAGTCTTGGGGCAGCGCGAGGACAAGAAGCCGCATGCCATCTACTATGCATCGTGCACACTGGACTCCGCGCAGAAGAACTACACCACCACGGAGAAGGAGCTTCTGGCAATTGTATTTGCGCTGGAGAAGTTCCGAGCATATGTTCTAGGCGCCAGAGTCATCATCTACACGGACCACGCAGCTATCCGCTACCTCATATCCAAGAAAGAGACCAAGCCGCGCCTGATGCGCTGGGTACTTTTGCTTCAGGAATTCGATTTAGAGATCAAGGATAAGAAGGGCACAGAAAATACCGTCGCTGATCACCTGAGTAGGATCATAAAGGATGAGGAGCCAGGGCAGATCAAGGAGACATTCCCTGACGAGCATCTGATGGCGCTAACAGGTAAGGTACCATGGTATGCGCATATCGCAAATTACCTGGTCACAGGTGCGTTCCCTCCTCATTTCAATAAAACTCAGTGCATGCGATTGAAACATGAGTCCAAGCATTATCTTTGGGATGATCCTTACATGCTTAGAATAGGTCCAGATCGGATATTAAGACGTTGCGTGCCTGACCATGAGATTGACTCTGTATTGATGTTTTGTCATGCGCACGCCTGTGGAGGACACTTCGGTCCCAAGCGCACGAGCAGGAAGATCTTGGACTGTGGATTCTACTGGCCGCACCTATTCAGAGATGCCTATGACCACTGCAGGAAGTGTGACAGGTGCCAGCGCACTGGAGGAATCTCCGCGCGCAACGAGATGCCGCAGACCCCGATTTTGGTGGATGAAGTGTTCGATGTTTGGGGAATCGACTTCATGGGTCCATTTCCCCCATCTGCCGGCTACGAGTACATACTAGTGGCCGTGGATTACGTATCCAAATGGGTCGAAGCTAAGGCCACGCGCAAGGATGATGGTAAGACTGTCGCTGATTTTCTCAGAACTAACATATTTTGCAGGTACGGAGTGCCTAAGGCAGTTATCAGCGACCAGGGGACGCACTTCTGCAACAGGGTTGTGGCACAAGTCTTCAAGCACTATGGGGTGCGCCACAAGACGTCCACCGCTTACCATCCGCAGACGAATGGACAGGCCGAAGTTTCTAACAGAGAGATCAAGCGCATCTTGGAAAAGACTGTGAGGCCGTCGCGCAAGGATTGGAGCCAGCGCCTGGATGATGCGCTATGGGCATACCGCACTGCGCACAAGACACCCATTGGAACCTCACCATTCCGGCTGGTCTATGGGAAGGCATGCCACCTGCCAGTGGAGCTCGAGCACAAGGCATATTGGGCCTTACGTATTTGCAACCTGAACTTGGAGGAGGCAGGACAAGAACGCGCATTTGAGCTGAGCGAACTAGAAGAGCTGCGCCTGGACGCCTATGAGGGACTGCGCGATTACAAAGCGCGCACCAAGGCGTTTCATGACAAGCACATCCTCCGGCGCACATTTGAACCAGGCGATCAGGTATTATTATTTTCATCACGCCTGAAGCTCATGCCTGGGAAGCTGCGCAGTAAGTGGACGGGACCATACACCGTCACCAAGGTTTTCCCCTACGGCACAATTGAATTGGAAGACGGGCACCAGCATCGTTTTCAGGTTAACGGGCAGAGAGTCAAACGGTACTTGGGCGAACCTTGGGATGGCGCAGCACGCAACATTGACTTGGCCGAGCCAGAGATAGTTGACGAGCAAGCTGTTGCGCCAGACGCACCACCAGATGTTTCAGAGGGAGCCCTAGCACCCATCGCCTATATCTCCTCTTCCTCTGCATCTGCCCTCCTTACGAATAATGTATCACATGCTGACCTCTCCTTTTATCCTTTGCGCAGGACCACTGAGATCGTCACACAAGCACTGGCGCAGGGACACTCAGGAGCAAGAGTGGGGGAGGCTGCAGACGCACTACTTGGCACGTAACGAGGTACCGTCGAGCCAACGACGTTAAACAAAGGCACTTGTCGGGAGGTAACCCGACACATTTTATTTTGGCACATTTTATTCTGCTTGTTTTGTTTTTTGCGTGCTTTTAGTTAAGAGTAGGGTTTGGTAGTTTTTTTAGTCACACATGTGCGCAGCCTCCGTGCGCTTGAGCTTGAGTCGTGGGGACACGTCTCTGTTCAAGTGTGGGGGGGGGGGGGGGGGGCGTTACTCTTACATTTCATGTTTTTAGCATTTTTAGTATAGCTTAGTCAAGTTGAAGAAAACTAGTAGCAGTTGTGCGCTAAGGTGCAGGATGCGCATGCACTCCAGCTTGTTTTGCGCTATCCGTATTGTGTGCACTGCTATCTACTGTTTTAGCATAATTTTTTCTTTTTTTCTGCTCCTGTTAGTTGGGATATACAGGGGATGTGGAGTTGATAGAAATGCTCCAGAGAGGCGGTTAGTCGCTTCTGCTTCGAAGGCGAGGTATATGGTCGAATGCACTAGTGGAGGCCGGTGCTTCGCAACCTTCGGAACAACAGAGCGCGCTCAGTCACGCAGATGCAAAAGGCAAAATACCCAAAGCGTGGCGAGGTGGGAAAACAGACCACCTTCTCTCTGGATATCAAGCTAAGGAAAGCGGGCGCGGATGTAAACGCGTGCGCTGACCAGCGCAGACAAACCAAGGAGGGAGAGCGGAACGAGTTCCATAGCTGCTATCCGAAGGCTGAGATTGGAACTGTTCTAGGAATAAAAAAAGAATAAAAATAAAAAATTGGAAAGGAAGCTGTACAAAAGAAAAATACCAGCAGAAGCAGATGATTTGCGTTACAAAGAAGCAGCATGCGCACTACTTAGTACCTGCATGCGCAAGACCACAAGGATATCATCAAAGGCTCAGGTTCCCAGGAAGTGTGCGAACGAATCACGCACTGGAAGAAGCTCGCGCGAGAAACCATATACCTATCTTCGGAGCGGGAGCTGACAACCAGGAGCCTAAGAAGAGCTATCTCCCAGTCATCCAAAGACCTTCATCCCGGCTGAGAGGTAACGAAATTTCGGGATTATTATATTAGAACTATTGAGTGCAGTTGTGCGCAGGTGATAGAGCAGCACGAGTTGAAGCAGCTGTGCATCTTGCGCTAGAATGCAAGGCTGTGCGCTAGTCTCCAGAAAAGGTAATTGTATCCGCGTTTCAGTACTTGTTCGGGATGAACAAGGGGTAAGTGTGGGGGGTTTGATAGAGCCTAGTTATACATGTTATTTAGATCATAAACCCATGCTTGTTTGCAATATTTTATGGGCAAGATTACTCGTTTCCACTATTTTTGTATATCAGGTCAGAACGAGTCCTTAAGTCGGATACGCGCTAACAGGCAGCGTTCTAGGAGTGAAAGATCAGCCTGTGGAGCTAGCGGTGCAAACAAAAGAAGAAATGGCGAAGGACAGCAGAGGTGCGCCACCCGATTGCGCCAATCAATGCTGTGCGCCAGGCGCAAAGTCCTAGTGACCAGACTTGGAAGTTGCCAAAAGATGAACTTCCTGGAGCACTATTTAAACAAAGAAAGTCTAGGGTTTCAAAGACAACACAGAGAGGCGGAACACCATCATTCAGTGACATTCCAGAGGCACTGCGCAGAAGAACTGAAAAACACACGGACCTGTCGAGGAGAGTTGCGCCAGCCGACTGCGCCAGCCAAGAGAAGACACTGCACGCACTGTTTGCTACCGTTTTCTTGGATTCAGTAGTTGTTACTTACTATTTTGTGATGTTTACCACTAGCATGTCTAGCTAAACACTTAGTGTTGGTCGGGCATGAATCTATGATGTATTACCTTTGAGACTTGAGCTTAATGCATAGTTTATTTACTTGTATTAATTCTGTGCGCGCTGAGACAGTTAGTTGCATGAGTAGGGGAAGCCTTGAACCGCAAACCTACTTGTGTTGCTTGCTTGTCACCTGTTAAACTAGTTGCATGAGTAGGGGAAGCCTTGAACCGCAAACTTACCGTGACAATTAGGAGTAACGAGTTAGGGTAGGCAGCTGCTACTGTGACAGGATTCGCAGCTGTTTAGTCTAGTTCTAAGGATTAATAGCACATGAACTTTGAACGGAACATGCGCACGTGTTAGGAAGCCTTTACCGGACACTAACCCAAGTAAAGCATAAACTATAGGTGTTTTAGAGTCAATGATAAGGAATGCATTCATAGAGGATTGTCTGCCCAATGCTTCTCATAAATATAGTACTTCATCTCTACTGCTTGCGCACGTCTAGTGCAATTCCCTGAGTTACGATATTCGCTGTTATTCGCGCATCGCGCAAAACCCCCAATCACTCACGCAACCCCCGTTTTCTTAAGTGTAGGTTACTGGCTAAGACTCACTGCTTGCTCCCTGTGGAGATCGACCCTTACTTAACCGCTGTACTAGTGGGAGAGGAAGGAATTATATTTGACGCGCACAACGACGCGCGATCAACCCATGAAGTCGATTCCCCAAACATCGAACACTTCATCCACCAGAATCGGGGTCTGCGGCATCTCGTTGCGCGCGGAGATTCCTCCAGTGCGCTGGCACCTGTCACACTTCCTGCAGTGGTCATAGGCATCTCTGAATAGGTGCGGCCAGTAGAATCCGCAGTCCAAGATCTTCCTGCTCGTGCGCTTGGGACCGAAATGTCCCCCACAGGCGTGCGCATGACAAAACATCAACACAGAATTAATCTCATGGTCAGGCACGCAACGTCTTAATATCCGATCTGGACCTATTCTAAGCATGTAAGGATCATCCCAAAGGTAATGCTTGGACTCATGTTTCAATCGCATGCACTGAGTTTTATTGAAATGAGGAGGGAACGCACCTGTGACCAGGTAATTTGCGATATGCGCATACCATGGTACCTTACCTGTTAGCGCCATCAGATGCTCGTCAGGGAATGTCTCCTTGATCTGCCCTGGCTCCTCATCCTTTAAGATCCTGCTCAGGTGATCAGCGACGGTATTTTCTGTGCCCTTCTTATCTTTGATCTCTAAGTCGAATTCCTGAAGCAGAAGTACCCAGCGCATCAGGCGCGGCTTGGTCTCTTTCTTGGACATGAGGTAGCGGATAGCTGCGTGGTCCGTGTAGATGATGACTCTGGCGCCTAGAACATATGCTCGGAACTTCTCCAGCGCAAATACAATTGCCAGAAGCTCCTTCTCCGTGGTGGTGTAGTTCTTCTGCGCGGAGTCCAGTGTGCGCGATGCATAGTAGATGGCATGCGGCTTCTTGTCCTCGCGCTGCCCCAAGACTGCTCCTACTGCGTAGTCACTTGCGTCACACATCAGCTCGAATGGCAGGTTCCAGTCTGGTGCGCGCATCACTGGCGCACTGGTCAGCGCTTCTTTCAGCTTATCGAACGCCGCCCTGCACTCATCAGTAAAATCGAAGCACACGTCTTTTTGCAACAGGTTAGACAGGGGTATGCAAATTTTAGAGAAATCCTTAATAAAACGCCTGTAAAACCCAGCATGCCCTAAAAACGATTTCACGTCGCGCACGTTGGTGGCATAAGGCAGATTAGAAATAATATCTATCTTAGCTTTGTCTACCTTAATACCCTCCTCTGAAATGATATGACCTAGTACTACTCCGTGTGTTACCATGAAATGACATTTCTCGTAGTTTAGCACTAAGTTCTTAGAGATGCAGCGCGCTAAGACTTTATCTAGATGTGTCAAGCATGCATCAAAGGTACTCCCATACACAGTGAAATCATCCATGAACACTTCTATGCATATACCAATCATATCAGAGAAAATGCTCATGACAAGGCGTTGGAACGTACCTGGCGCGTTGCACAGCCCAAAAGACATACGCCGAAACGCAAATGTTCCGAAGGGGCATGTGAACGTGGTCTTCTCTTGATCCTCCGCAGCTATGGGTATCTGATTGTAACCTGAATATCCGTCCAAAAAACAAAAGTAAAGCTTTCCTGCCAAGCGATCCAGCATCTGGTCCATGAAGGGTAGCGGGAAGTGGTCCTTGCGCGTTACAGCGTTCAGCTTCCTGTAGTCGATGCACATGCGCCAGCCAGTTTGTATGCGCTTGGGAACTAGCTCGCCCTGCGCATTCTCCTCCACCGTGATTCCTCCTTTCTTTGGCACAACGTGCACCGGGCTGACCCATTTGCTGTCTGAGATTGGGTAAATGACCCCTGCGTCAAGCAACTTCAGGACTTCCTTTTGCACTACCTCCATCATATTTGGGTTTAACCTGCGCTGAGCCTCCCTGGATGGTTTGGCACCATCTTCCAACAGAATTCGGTGCATGCACACGTCTGGGCTCACTCCGCGCAGATCAGCAAGAGTCCATCCAATAGCGCGCTGGTTCCTGCGCAGCACCTGTTGTAAGCGCGCCTCCTGCTCTTTTTCCAATCCCTTCTTGATGATCACTGGCAGGGTGTCCTCATCTCCCAAGAAAATGTACTTGAGGTGCTCCGGGAGTTGCTTCAGTTCGATCTTGGGTGCCTGTTCAATAGAGGGCAAGATTTTGTTAGCGGTGCAAATATGAACTATATCAAGTACCTGTGTGGGTGCTGGTTCAGCACTGCTTAGCTCCTCCTCTTGCTCCTCCAGCTCTGCCTGTGTCAGTAGCTCTGGTCCTATGGTTGCGCTCGCACACTGCGCTTCTGTGACTAAATCGTCAAAGCTGTCCATTGCGTGCACAGTAGCGTCCTCATGTGAGTGCTGCATCCCTTCGAAGATGTTGAAATGGATTTCTTCGCCATCTACCTCCATGGAGAGCGTGCCCCTCCACACGTCTATCTTCGTGCGTGCAGTCATCAGAAACGGTCTGCCTAGGAGGATCTGCGCACCGCTGGCGCTTGATTCACCCTCCATTTCGAGCACATAAAAGTCTGCTGGGAACACCAGCTCTCCTACTCGAACTAGGACATCTTCTATCATGCCTGCAGGTTGTTTGCACGATCTATCTGCTAGCTGAATTGTGAGACCTGCAGGTTTTAGTGGTCCAAGGCGCAAGGTCGCATAGAGAGAATATGGTAATAAATTGATTGATGCGCCTAAATCGATCATGCAATTGCTTACCGTGGTTTTACCTAAGGTGCAAGGGATAGTGAATGTACCTGGATCTCGGCACTTAGGTGGTACCTTTTGTTGCACGATTGCTGAGGCCTGCGCATTTAGCATTACCTGTGCGCATTCGCCTGTCCTCCTTTTATTTGTGCACAGCTCTTTTAAAAACTTCGCATACCTGGGAATCTGTCGAATAGCTTCTATGAGAGGTATGTTGATTTCCACCTTGCTGAACAGCTCATATAGTTCCTTGTCCAGTGCTTCTTTTCTCGCCAGTGGTGCCTGCACAGGGAAAGGAGCAGGTATGTTAGTACAATTTTTGTCCTTGTTTGTCGAGTGAGACATACCTGGCGCATTGCCCTGCTGGTTCGTGGTTGGCGCTTCTGATTGCGCCTCTGGCTCTGGTTGCGCACTCTGAGCTGCTGAATCTGGGACTTGCGCAACTGGCTGCGCGGGCGCCTGCGCGGTCTGCTCTGTTCCCACTGTGCGCCCAGTCCTCAGTGTTACTGCATTAACTCCTCCTTTAGGGTTCTGAATCACTTGTGAAGGCAGGTTGCCATCGCTCTTTTTCAGCTCATACACCGTGGTTGCAAATTGTGATAGATGCTTCTCTATGGATTCGAACCTCTTGTCATACTTTTCTTCATTCTTGCGCACTGTGTCTGCTAGCTGCCCCATGATATCTTCCAAGGATCGCTTTCGTTGCTGATTGTTCTGCGCTGGTGCGTCTGTGCGGCGATGCGGTGGATTGTAGGGTGCAGCTTGTTGCGTCTGCTGTGGCGCGCGCTGATCAGTGGGCTGCCTCTGGAAATTGTTCTCTTCTCTCCATCTGAATCCATTTGCAGCAAGCCCAAAGCGCGGCTGATTCTGCCTCTGCGGTCCTCTGTTGTCCCATCCTCCAAGGGCATTTACGTCTCCAGTTTCTTCAAAAAGTGTTGGGCATTCGTCTGTCTTGTGCTCAGTGGACCTGCAGAATTCACATACCTTTGGCGCAACTGGTTGTGCGCTCTGCGCACTCATCAGCTTCTGTAGCATGGCCTTCATTTCTTGGATCTCAGCGCTTGCCTCTACCTGATGCACAGAACGATTACGACTACTTTCAAGTGTCAATTGATGTCTTACCTGCCCAGCAGAATCTTCTATCAGCTGCCATGCATCCTCCGGGTACATGTTGCAAATGTCCCCTCCTGCGCATGCATTCAGTAGTCGCAGCTCCATGGGCAGCAGTCCATTCAGAAAGTTCTCTATCAGCACATTCTGGGGAAGCCCGTGATTGTAGCAGTTGGCTTCTAGCTCCCTGAAACGCTCGTAGTATTCTGACAGAGACTCCCCTGCGCTCTGCCTTGGCGCGGCCAATTCCCTTCTGAGCAGCGCAATCTTCGCTGCTGGATAAAATTTATCTAAGAATTTCTTCTGCAGCTGCTCCCATGTGTGGATTGATCCTGCAGGTAAATTCATTAGCCAGTGTCTAGCTGTATCACTTAGTGAGAATGGAAATGCTTTCATTTTTAGCGCTTCATCGCTTTCCCCTTCGGTCTTCATGTTTTCGCAAATGACCAGGAACTCTCGCACATGCTTGACTGGATTTTCATTGTTCATCCCGTGGAACTTGGGCATGTGATGGATGAGTGAGCTCCTCAGTTCGAAGTGACCGCCTGGTGGAAGCACTATGCACCATGGCTGGTTAACAGTGAGTGGGGCTGACATTTCGCGCACTGTCCTGCGCCTCGCGACTGGACGAACGGGTGGCGCAATGTATGGTTCAGCGGCCATCCGTGCGTCGACCTCACGCTGCACTTCCTCTCTGAATAGGGCTGCGCGGTTATGTGCCCTTGCTTCCTCTGGGGTTCTGTCTCCCAGGTTATCTCCAACCACACTGTTATCCTCCATGTCCTGATCCAAACTCAAGAAACGAATTAAATGGCAACGAAGTTGTTGCGTCTGTCAGTGCGCAACTAGAATCTGCGCAGCGCAACTATTTCAAGGTTGCGCAGGCTGATGTGATTGCGCGCTGTCAGAAACAACAACGAGAAAACAAAACAAAATGAAATAACTAGTTACTAAAATGAGAAATGTAAGCTAGCTAAAACTTAGCTGTGTTGCTCCCCGGCAACGGCGCCAAAATTTGATCGCGCGTCGTCGTGCGCGTCAAATATAATCCTTCCTCTCCCACTAGTACAGCGGTTAAGTAAGGGTCGATCTCCACAGGGAGCAAGCAGTGAGTCTTAGCCAGTAACCTACACTTAAGAAAACGGGGGTTGCGTGAGTGATTGGGGGTTTTGCGCGATGCGCGAGTAGCAGTGAATATCGTAACGCAGGAAATTGCACTAGACGTGCGCAAGCAGTAGAGATGAAGTACTATCTTTATGAGAAGTGCTGGGCAGACAATCCTCTATGAATGCATTCCTTATCATCGACTCTAAACATCTATAGCTTGTGGTTTACTTGGGTTAGTGTCCGGTAAAGGCTTCCTAACACGTGCGCATGTTCCGTTCAAAGTTCATGTGCTATTAATCCTAGAACTAGACTAAACAGCTGCGAATCCTGTCACAGTAGCAACTGCTTACCCTAACTCGTTACTCCTAGTTGTCACGGTAAGTTTGCGGTTCAAGGCTTCCCCTACGCATGCAACTAGTTTAACAGGTGACAAGCAAGCAACACAAATAGGATTGCGGTTCAAGGCTTCCCCTACTTATGCAACTAACTGTCTCAGTACGCGCAGGATTAATACAAATAAGTAAACTACGCATTAAGCTCAAGTCTCAAAGGTAATACATCATAGATTCATGCCCGACCAACACTAAGTGTTTAGCTAGACATGCTAGTGGTAAACATCATAAAATAGTAAATAACAACTACTGAATCCAAGAAAACGGTAGCAAACAGTGCGTGCAGTGTCTTCTCTCGGCTGGCGCAAATCTCCTCAATAAGTCCGTGTGTTTTCCAGTTCTGCCGCACAGTGCCTCCTTGCGTCCTCTGGTGCCTCTGGAACAACAGTCTTCTCGAACTCCCTGAAACCCTAGACTTACTTCCTTTATATAGGAGGTTCATCTTTCGGCAACTTCCAAATCTGGTCACTGGGACTTTGCGCCTGGCGCACGGCATTGGTTGGCGCAATCGGGTAGCGCACCTCTGCTGTCTTTCGCCATTTCTTCTTGTTTGCGCCGCTAGCTCCGCAGGCTGATCATGAAATATTGCAAACAAGCATAGGGTTATGACCTAAATAATGTGTATAACTAGGCTCTATCACCGGTGCTTCGCAACCCTTGGAACAATAGAGCGCGCTCAGCCAAGCAGATGCCAAAGGCGAATACCCATAGCGTGGCGAGGTGGGAAAACAGACCACCTTTCCTCTGGAAATCGAGTGTAGGAAAGTGGGCGCGGGTGTAAACGCGTGCGCTGACCTGTGCAAGTAGACCAAGGAGGGAGAGCGGGGCGTTGTTCCATAGCTGCTATCCGAAGGCCGAGACTGGAACCGTTCTGGGAATATAAGAAGAGTGGGCGAAGCCGTATAAAAATAAGAAATCAGTTGACGATATGCGCAAGGAAAAAGAATCAGCGTGCGCACACAACTCCATATCAGCGCATGCACAAGTCCAAAAGTAAAAATCGTCAAGGACGAAAGGTGATGAGCGGACAAATAACCATTTATTTGTCCACATTTTTCCCGTTACTTCTTGTTTGTTCCGCAATTCTATAAAGCCATTTGATGATTTCTTCGTCCATTTCAGGTTAAAAATATGTATCTCACGATACGAAGTGGCCCGAAGAAAATCTAGACGAATTCCGGTCGATGGAGATCAAAAGCAGAAAAACTGAGCAAACTGCAGAAGTGATTCGCCCACCAGCCTGACCGAATCACTCTCAGCTGTGCGAATTGACCTGATCCGGGGAAAGTCCTGAAGATTTGACCGAATCATATAAAGGGTGTGACCGAATCAAAAGTGATTCGGCCAAGAAAAGTGATTCGCCCAGTCCGAGATTAGCACTTAACAAATGATTCGGCCGAATCAGAACTGATTCGCCCATGAGGAGCCCGAATCAGTTGAGCTCCATAAGACGTTTGACCGTATTAACACAAGGGTGTGACCGAATCAAAAAGTGATTCGGCCGGGATAAGTGATTCGCCCAAACTCAAAACAGCACTGAACAGATGATTCGAGCGAATCACATGGAAAGTGACCGAATCACCTGATTCGGACACTTCGGGCACTTTTTGGAAATCTTCAAAATGTATAAATAGAATGAGATGGAAGTGAAGAAAGAGAGCTTCCATATTTTTCGCAACTCTAGGCGACTGGAACTCGGAGAAGATCAAGCTTGATTGAAGATTGAAGTTTGGATTGAAGATTCTACATCAACCTCTCTTAAACCCTAGCTTTGTGTTTACATTGATGTTTCCCTTAGTTGTCATGTATTTGTGCACACTCATTATGAGTGAGTAGTTGTTCTTGTGGTTGGGGATTAAATGGATCCCCTAGGATTGGATATGATGTAGAACACTATGTTATTGTATTGAATGAAGTTTGGTTTGATTGCTTGTGCCCTAGCTATGTATTCATTGTATGCACACCAAGTGTTTGACGAAATGCGTAAGTGAGTATGCTTGGGTAAAACCCCTAAGGAAGGAACGAGAGTTGAACTTAGGATGTTTCATAGCTATTGTATGATCATAGATGGAGTGTTTGTGCGTGAGAGCGACATGCACTCTTGACATTAGGTTATGTTTTAAGCGGATTTGAGTAACCGGCCAATAGACCGAGAGGGTGCGGTTATGGGACTCAAATTCTACATGGTTCAATAGAATGAGAGTTTGAGAACCATGTCATTTGTGTATCCTCTCCATTCTAGGGAAGGAGCGAGAGTTGAACCTAGAGCGGACGATGCGTTAGCCTTGCTTTTATCAACCAAATGTAGTTCATGCATGTATTAGTGAGTTATTTCATTTTTCTCATATCTTAGGGGGGAAGTTGAATCCCTAGTCACCCTTTTTATTCATTAAGCAAAACCCAAAAATATCATTTATCTTTAGTGCTTGCTAGAGATACCTCTATAGGAGGACAAAACCCCCCCAAAAATCGTAGACTTACAATAGTAGCATTGATTAGTTGTCAATTAGTCTAAGCTTTTCCCTTGGGTTCGACCCGAGGTCACTCGGTTATAAATATTGTTTGATATTTGCGTAAATAGAATAGTACTTCATTTTGCTTGCCTAAAACGCCAACGTCAAAAGGCTTGAGTTCCCAAGAAGCGCGCGAATGAATCACGCACCTAAAGAAACCTACGCGATTATCCATGTACCAGAAATCGGAGTAGGGACCGACAACGAGGAGCCTATGAAGAGCTATCTCCGAATCATCCGAATTAAATTGCATCCTGGCTGAGAGGTAACAAACTTCGAAATTATTATATGAGAATTGTTAAGGGTTTGTGCGCGTAGGTGATAGAGCAGCACACGGTGAATCGCTGTGCGGATCGCGCATGAGTATGAGGCTGTGCGCTAGACTTCAGAGAGGTAAAAGTATCTGTGCTTCAGTACTTGTTCGGGACGAACAAGGGCAAGTGTGGGGGATTTGATAGAGCCTAGTTATATGCGCTATTTAGATCTTAACACTGTGCTTGTTTGCATTATTTTGTGTACAAGATTACTGATTTTCGGTATTTTTGTATTTCAGGATAAAACAGGAGCATAAGTCAGATGTGCGCTAACGGACGTTTTTAGAGCCCAATGCACGACCTGCGGAGCTAGCAGCGCAAAAGGAGATAGCTGATTCGGACTACAGTCCACAAACCGACTGCGCGAAGCAAGTAGCGCAATCAACGTGCGCAGAATGGCAGAGTTTCTAAATATTGATCTCCTAGATTTGGGAAGTTGCTAAAAGTCTCTCGGGCCAAATCTAAGCATTCCATGGGCTTCAAGACCACTATATAAGAGGAGGGAAGCTAGGGTTTGAGAGAGAGAGAGAGAGAGAGAGAGAGAGAGAGAGAGAGAGAGTAGATAGAGAGAAGGACACAAAGCAGCAAAACACACGAGCTACTTCAGCCAGAATCTGCGCGAACCACCTGCGCCAGCCGAGAACAGCAACGCGCAATTGCGCCAACCTGCTACGTTTTCCGTTGCTACTTTAGTTTTAATTATTATTGCTATGATGTTTGTTTCTAGCATGTCTAGCTAAACACTTTGTATCGGTTGGGGATGATTCTATGAAGTATTTCTTTTGAGACTTGTGCTTAATGCTTAGTTCGTCTACTTATATTAATTCTATGCATATGGGTGATAATTAGTTGTGCGAATAGGTGAAGCCTTGAACCGCAATCTTATTCTAACTGCTCGTTATTGTATGTTAAACTAGGAGTAACGCACTAGGATAATCAGCTGCTACTGTGATAGGATTCGTAGCTGCTTAGACTAGTTTCAGGAATTACTAGCTCATGGACTTTGATCGGAATATGCGCGCACGTTAGGAAGCCTTGATCGGACACTAACTTAAGTAGAACTGCACTACAGATGTCTAGAGTCAATGATAAGGGATACATTCATATAGGATTGTCTGTACCGATACTCTTCATAGTCATAGTACTTAAAATCTACTGCCTGAGCACGTATCATGCAATTCTGCTTTCACTACTGTTCATTCGCGCACCTGCCAACCCAATCACTCACAACTCCAATTTCGTAAGTTGTAGGTTGCTAGCTAGACAAGTCTGCATGCTCCTTGT